>CM053788.1:611613327-614080827 GCA_028749045.1 Cupressus sempervirens
ACAGAAGGATTGTCTGAACCCCTCAAGGGATGGATTAAGGCATTTGACCCACCAACACTGCAGGAAGCCATGAGGAAAGCACGAAGTATGGAACTTACAGCTCCTTCTAGCCGGTTTACTCCCAGGAGTACTACCTCTTTCAAAGACAACAGGAAGTTTGATAAAAATAAAGGGAGGAGCATTGAAACCAAAGGGAAATCTACCACGCCCCTAGATACAGAAGCATTAAATGACTTGCGAAGGAAGAAACTATGCTTCTATTGCAAAGGTCCATATGACAGGGATCATAATTGTCCCTTGCGACCGAAAGGAAAAGCCAATAGAGTTATGTGGGCATATTACGAGGGATCAGATTCCGACAGTACGGAGAAAGAGGGTGAACATACTGGTTCAGAATCTGAGGAAGAGACAGGAAAGTCAGAACAGAGAGAAGAACCTGAATTGCATCTACAGCAAGGGCGCTTGTCTAGCATTCAACAGGAAGGATCTTTCAGGTTACGTGGTGTCCTAGCAGGGCAGAAGGTGATTACATTAGTTGATACCGGAGCTACACATAACTTCATTGATGCAAGCTTGGTCGAGCGTCGTGGTATTAAGACAGAAGAATTTGAAGGTCTTCGTGTACAGGTTGCTGACGGATACACTCTTAAGTGTAACAAGATAGTCAGAGACATGCCTTTACGCCTGAATAATTATGAGTTCAAAGCGGATTACCACATGGTCAATATGGGTGATTTGGATATC
The DNA here is from genome assembly GCA_028749045.1 of Cupressus sempervirens. Classification (NCBI taxonomy): domain Eukaryota; kingdom Viridiplantae; phylum Streptophyta; class Pinopsida; order Cupressales; family Cupressaceae; genus Cupressus; species Cupressus sempervirens. The sequence goes on from CM053788.1 coordinate 611,614,072, forward strand.
GTTTTGGGAATGACATGGTTACGTTTATTGGGTGAGGTTACTTTCCGACTCAGGGACATGGAGATTAAGTTCGAAGTAGATGGGAGGCAGCATGTATTGAGAGCTATTCGGAATAGTGATATCCGAACGATCTCTCTTAGACGATTGGAAAGATTGGTGAGACATGAGGATCTTGAATGGGCAGCCATGTGTACTCTCATGCCTACACAGGAGGAACAACCCAAGACAGAATATCATCCCGACATACAGATATTGAGGGAAAAGTATAGTAAGGTATTCAGCGATATTCCACCTGGTACACCACCTGATAGAGGGATCGAGCACATCATCGAATTGGAAGAAGGCGCAAAACCAGTCATGATTACTCCATACAGGCATCCCAAAAGGCTTAAAGATGAGATAGAGAAAACCATCAAGGAACTCCTCGCGATGGGACACATTAGACCTAGTAAGTCTCCTTTTGCTTCCTCAGTAGTTTTGGTTAAGAAGAAAGATGGTTCGTTACGGATGTGTATAGATTACAGGATGCTGAATAAGAAAACCATTAAGAATAGATATCCTATCCCACGGATTGATGAGCTAATAGATGAACTGCATGGGGCATGCTACTTTAGTAAGATTGATTTGAGATCAGGTTACCACCAGATTAGAGTCAGAGAACAGGACATTGAGAAGACTGAATTCAGGTGCCATTGTGGACATTTTGAGTTTGTAGTAATGCCATTTGGATTGACCAATGCACCAGCCACTTTCCAGTCCACCATGAATAAGGTCTTCCATCATCAGCTGAGAAAATTCGTGTTGGTATTCTTTGATGATATCTTGGTATACAGTCGAACATGGCAGGAGCACATGACGCATCTAGAAACCGTATTGAAGACCTTGCAAGAAGAGTCCTTGTATGCCAAGGAGTCCAAATGCGATTTGGGAATGACTGAGTTGTTGTACTTAGGCCATATTATCAGCCGAGAAGGAGTACGGATGGATCCTGATAAGATTCGTGCTATTGTGGAATGGCCTACTCCTGAGAACCTAACTCAGTTAAGAGGATTCCTTGGGTTATGTGGCTTCTACCGCAGATTTGTTTGCGGGTATTCACGACACGCGGCCCCTATAACAGATTTGCTTAAAAGGGGAGCTTTCATTTGGACAGCAAAGGCACAGGCTTGTTTTGACAGATTCAAGGAGATCATGACTTCATGTCCAGTACTAGCATTGCCTGATTTCTCGAAACCATTTGAACTCCAATGTGATGCCTCAGGAGATGGTATTGGGGCTGTTTTAATGCAGGATAAACACCCAATTGCATATGAGAGCAGGAAACTCCGTGGGCCCGAGAGATCATTCAGCATTTACGACAAGGAGATGTTAGCTATCATGCATGCACTAGCTAAGTTCAGGCAATACTTAGTAGGTGGCAAATTCTGCATAAAAACTGACCACAACAGTTTAAGACATTTCCTCGGGCAAAGGGATCTCAATGATAGGCAGCAGAAATGGGTCAGTAAGTTACAGGCATATGACTTCGATATATCTTATGTTAAGGGCACACAGAATGTGGTAGCAGATGCCTTGTCACGCAGACCACATCTTAGTTCAATGATTGAGATCTCTAAGGATTGGAAGCATTTGATTATTGCAGAATATGCCAAAGATTCATGGGCATCCAAGATAGTTGATGGGACACTTGTTGATACCAGGTATACACTTGTGGATGAATTGATTATTTACAAGAGCAGGGTATTTTTAGTCCCAGGGTCGAAGGTGAGGCAGTTCATTATGCGAGCTCTTCATGATTCACCTATAGCTGGTCACCCCGGATACTTTAAAACATATAGACAGGTGCGAGAACGGTTTACATGGAAAGGACTTAAGAAGGATGTTTTGCAGTATGTTCGTGAGTGTTCTATTTGCCAACGGAATAAACAGGAACACACCTTTCCAGCGGGGCTTCTACAGCCACTTCCCATTCCGTGTCAGAAGTGGGAATGCATATCCATGGACTTCATTACCGGGTTGCCCAAGGCTCAAGGACGTGATTGCATTTATGTGGTGGTGGATAGGCTAACAAAATATGCTCATTTCTTTCCCATCACCACTACTCATACCGCAGTAGAGGTAGCTGAAGTATTCTTCAGGGAGGTTTTCAGGTTACACGGGATACCCCGCAGTATTGTCAGTGACAGGGATAGTAGATTCTTGAGTCATTTCTGGCAAGAGGTGTTTCGATTATGCGGCACTGAGCTCACACCCAGTACTAGTTATCACCCGCAAACCGATGGACAGACGGAAATAGTAAACAAATGGGTGGAAGGCTACTTGAGGAATTATGTGGCTGATCAGCAGAAGGCTTGGGTAAGATGGATTTATTTGTGTGAGTATTGCTATAACACCACTTTCCACATGTCTATCCAAATGACACCTTTTCGAGCATTATACGGCTATGATACACCCAGTTTCATTGACTTATTGATGAGTGATGTTCGGGTTCCACGTGCTGGGGATTTACTGCAAGAAAGTAAAGATATCATTCGCTCTCTACGTGATAACATCGCTCGAGCACAGAATCAGTATAAGCAATACGCAGATCAAAAGAGGACGGAGAGAAGTTTTGAGGTGGGCGACATGGTTTACTTAATGCTTCAACCATTTCGACAATCTACTCTCAAAAAGAGTGGGTCGGAGAAACTTACACCCAGGTATTATGGACCTTTCAGGATCAGTAGACGAATAGGGGAATTGGCTTATGAACTTGAGCTTCCAGCAGACAGCAAAGTATATAATGTGTTTCATGTATCACGTCTCAAAAAGGCATTGGGACAGAATGTGATACCTTCTGCAGTCTTGCCGCCTCTGGATGATGAAGGGAAATTGATCATGGTACCGGAATTCATTTTAGGAAGCAGAGAAAAACAGCTCCGCCGAAGAGTAATCAGAGAATATTTGGTTAAATGGAAGGATCTACCAATCGAAGATGCTACTTGGGAGAATGAGACCATTTTGCAGCATCCAGCTCTGAGATTGCTTGAGGGCAAGCAATATCTGGAAGGGGGGACTGTCATGTCCCTCTCTTAGCAACATAATTATAACAGGGGATTTGCCTATCATTGACTCTCGTAGGCAAATAATTATGGGAAGAGGGTCGATTTTTGTCTTCCAATTAAGTAAGCGGAGCCTACTCATTCCAATATTAAATAAAGGTTGTATTCTAACTTTATAAAGTTTATTATTTAATTTTATAAAGTTAATATTTGAAGTGCAAGATGATTCCGGATAATTTCCAGAAACTTCCCGGCAAAGAGATAAATAGAGGGCATAGGGTTCCTTTTGGAAGCAAGCGATTTTGTGGATTTCACTATTTTTCATATTGGAGCAATTTGTGGTCTTCGGTCTGCAAATTTCTAATCTATCTGTGAGAACGATAACTCTCATGGATAAGCAATTCTAAGGGTGTGAGATATCACCCGAATTATTGCACTTGGAGGTAGCATTCAGCTATTTCAGGTTGGGCGAATTCGTGGCCTAGGGCCAGCATCAAGGATTAATTAGGAGGGGACAAGTCACTGCAGTGGTTTCCTCCCTCTGGAGATAAGCAATCGGTGTTTTTTTTATTAAGCTCGCCATCCACGGGAGCGTTTTCCTTCCCAAATTCGAAACTTCTGAAACAACCGAAGGAACTTGTGTTGATGTCTGCTGTTAGAACTCCATTCCGCACTCCTTACTGTTAAATAGCAAGGCTGCAGTCACACATATTAACGGCAGGGTATAGGCGAGCGGATCCGATTAAGTATTCACCGTAGGCGGATATAAAGGAGGGCGGCAGTTTCCAACGTTGCCGGAACTAGTTCTTTCAGTAACCAAACAGGTAGCACCTCGCGATCAGCACGTTCCTCCATCAACAGACCATTCGGTGGAAAAAGCCTCTCATTTAATTCAAGCGCCGAATTCCTTAGAATATGAAGGAAATATTTCGAATGGTAACCATCGCTACCGGCAACCCATGAAGATATCAAATTCAGGGAGAAGAATTCGAGCATCGAGCAGAACACCTGTGCAGGCCCAACCAGAAACAAGTTCCAGTCATTCTAATAATACCAGAGGAAACAGTACTATTTTCCCTGAGTTAGACGACGAGGTGGATATACAGATGACAGAGGCAAGGGAGCAATTCTGAGATGGCAGGGCTCTGTTGTTCAGACTTGGATCAGATTCTTCCATAAATATTGCTAGTAGATTTATATCATGTTGGCACTTTCATCTGAAGGTTTCTTGGTAAGCATTTGTCAACCGATCCAATTCAGTATTGCTCTTCTTTGACCCATATAGTAGAGGGGTTATTTCATTCCAGGCATCCTGCCACAAAATCCGTTATCTCTCTTTTCATTCGTTTCCAAAAATATAGTAGTTTTATACCTGACAACATTTTAGTCACTTCAAGGTGTCCTGAATAAGGCATTGAGTGGGATTCCTCTAGGATCACTCTTCGAAGTTTGGTTTTTTTGGGTATATAAATCTTGTCATGATACCTTAACAATCCATCTTCTTCTATTCTAAAATATGAGTACCTAGGATCCTGTGGATCTCTGATAAGAGCTTGGTTAACTTTTGTATAAAATTCATCATGCTTTAGATGTTGAAGTACCTGATCCCTTAATCTGAAATTTATGACGGCCATTGCGGAAATATGTCTTCTTCTATTTAAGGCATTTGCTACCTTATTTTCTTTACCCTTACTATAATTAATGTCAAAGTCGTAATCTGCTAGAAATCCCAACCATCTCCTCTACTTGGCATTAAGGTTGGGTTGAGTAAAGATATACTTTAGGCCATGGTGATCGGATCGAAGTTCGAAAGGTTTCCTAATCAAATAGTGCCTCCACATTTGGAGGGCATGCACAATAGCTACTAGTTCCAAATCATGAGGAGTGTAATTTTTCTCGTAGTTCTTTATTTTCCTTGACTCATACGCAATCCCCTGTTCTTCCTACGTTAATACACCTCTACTCCTTCCCTCGATGCATCAGTTATAGCTACAAATTTCTTTTGTGGGTCAGGTACTCTTAGTATAGGTGCAATAGTTAACTTCTCTTTCAAATACTCAAAAGTTCACTGACATTTTCAGTCCATATAAATTTATTTCCCTTCCTCTGAAGTGAAGTGATCGGGTAAGCTATTTTGGAGAAATTTCTGACAAACCTCCTATAGAATCCTGCCAACACCATGAAACTTCTGACTTCTATCACATTCTTAGGATACAGGCCATTCCCTAATTGCTTTGATTTTTGAAGAATCTATGGCTATTCCTTTAGTGGAAATAATATGTCCTAAATAAAGGATTTATTTCTGATAAAAAGCACACTTAGACAACTTCCCATACAGTTTATGTTCTTTTAGCCTTTGTAGGACTTTTTCTAGATGCCCTTGATGTTCTTTTTCGTTTTTCAAGTAGATTAGGATATCATCTATGAAGACCAATACAAACTTATCCAAACAATCTTGAAAAATGTTGTTCATCAAATTCGTGAAAGCTATTGGAGCGTTGGTTAACCCAAAGGGTAATACTATGAACTCATAATGCCCATATCTAATTTTGAATGTAGTCTTGTGAATGTCTTCATCCTTGATGCGGAGCTGGTGATATCCCGACCTTAAGTCAATCTTTGAAAATACTATAGTGTCTTTCATTTAATCAAAGAGATCATTGATTTTAGGAAGTGGGTACCGGTTCTTGATGGTGACCTTATTGAGCATCCTATAGTCTATGCACAATCTCATAGTTCCGTCCATCTTTCTAACAAACAATACTGGGCCTCCCAGGGTGAAACACTGGGTCAAATAAGTTTCTTATCTAATATATATAATGCAACTGCAATTGTAACTCCATTAACTCTGTGGTGATCACCCGATAAGGAGCTCGAGAAATTGGTTCAGCTCTGGGTACTAAATCTATGGTAAAATCAAAAACTTTGGATAGAGGTAGTCTTGGGAGTTCTTCTGGAAACACATTTTGGAATTTCTTAAGGTATGAATACTCCTCGAAGGATTCCTTCAAATTTTCTCTAAAATCTCCATCTTCAAAGATGTGGTCTTCTCTATACGTGGCATCCATAGGTTTCCTTGAATCTTCAATCCTTACTGCAAAGATCTCACAACTTTTTCTTCTACATTTCTTGAGTTGCATGGCAGATATCTGTCTTGGTTTAATTTCATGTATTACTCCCTTAATGCCTATCGGTTTGCCTTGGTCATCCAAACAATCTACAGTTTTGGCAAGACAATCAACCTTGTTCCTATGCTCACTGAGCCAATTAATGCCTTTAATAATGTGGTAAGACCCAAGAGATGCTACATACAAGTTCAGTTCAGTGGAGAAGTTTGGAAAATCAACCAGTGCCTCAAATAGACACTGCTCTACCTTATCCCTTGACTGATTTGCATACTCGACTGTCCATGGTTTTGCCATAAAACTAGATCTCTTTAGAAATCTATTTAATAAATTTAGGTGATATAAAATATTCAAAGGCTCTAGTATCAATTAATATAGAAACAGGGTTTCCATAGATCTTACCTGGAGTTTCGATCGGGCCTATTTGTTGTTCCACCTGCTGATTATCAAGCATCGTGTGAATCCTTTGATGGTAAACATGTTGTCGTGGTGGAAGGGGTGGTTGGGGTAGTTGATTGGTGTTTGTCTTACCAGGACATTTGTTAGCATAGTGATATTTCTGTTAACCAAGCCTCTGCATCCTCTCTGGATTCAGAACCACGAAACTTAGGTGGTTTGATCTTCTTAATGTCTATGGATAGGTCGCTTACTATTTCAAGTTTCTTTTGTTTTTCAGTTTGGGTAAGTGAGGCTTGAGGGTTTTTCTTGCTGTGTTCAAAGATTTATGTTTCTGTTCTGGAAGGGGGCAAGGATTGCATTTCCTCCTAGTTTTGCCCAATCTGGGCTGCTAATTCGTTCATTCTCTTCTCCATATTGTCTAACTTCATTTATGTGTCTTACAAAACCTAAAGTAGTAAATCAATCAGAGGTTCTGAATTGTTCTCATGGACCATTTCGTGCTCTGCAACATTCTCGTTGCTGCTCATGCTTTCTTAAAAATTTGCCCTGAAAATATTTGCAAGACCCTTATTTCAAATTTTCTATTGCTTTTTTTTACATGTTTACAATAAATAAAAGAAATTACAAGTAGAAGGATCACACGAATAGACCAATTTATTTATTCGATTTTAAAACTTCTCTGCTAAATTTACAACCTTTATTTACAAAAATTTCCTCTTCTAAGCGTGTTACATTATAGATTCCGTTACTCTGAAATTTTCTTTTCAGCTTCTCGTTGAATTTCGGTTTTGGTTTTATACATATCTCGCACCATCCATGTCTATGAAAGTGCATATGAGGGTTCGCCTGGCAAGCATTCCAAGTTTGAATCAATTTGTTTCTATAGGTTGCTTTCCTGGCAATAGTCCACCTAACTCTTTCCTTCCTCATTCATTGTAGAGCTTGTTTTAAGGTTTCATTGTCCTGAGGCATGGAACAAGTGTAATCGTAGTTTGGCATGTTCCTAATCAAGTATGGAAAGAAGGGCTGTCATGCTTCCTTGTGAGGTCTCTTACATACTTGCATCATGTTACATTTAATCTAAGAAAATCTCAGGTTTACAAATTTTGTTAGGTAGTGTGCCCAAGATTCAGTGTCGAACCCAGCGCTCTGATAACTTATGTAACGAATGAATTTTCTTAACTAAAAAGATTGAGCTACATTTTAAATTAAGAACAAATATGAAAACAATACTTCAGCCAATTTACCGAAGTGAACATCTTTAATTCCATTTCATGTGAAATTAACTGAATTAAGATTCAACTGAAATAACTAATTTCTATCATAATTACAAAACCTAAAACATTATTATTAATTCTGTGATATTTGATATTCACAAGAGAAAGTAAATGCATAGTAAAGGATGGTAGAAGAACATACAAAATCTAATTGGAGAGTCTCATAATGGTTGTGCAAGCCTCAGCTTTCGAATAAAAGGAGAAACATTAGCTTAGGCTTAACCTCCCAACCACAGACCATATCAATCCTCACATAATCTTTTGATAAGAAAAGCCCACCCTACTCCGGGGCTAGGCTTGGGGCAATATTAATCCAGCCATCTGAGTAATACCAGTGTTTAGAATGTTCGCTCAGTAATAGACAGGCGTGTTTGATTAACTGGCATCACCAACATCATGTGATCTATAGAAGGAAAGCATACTTTTAACAACCTTGGCCAAGGTTTTTGGATGGGTTTCTAATACCCAATCACCACTGCTCGACTTGACAATAGGGTAATTAGATGGACATGCATGAGCTATTGATTAATTCTTTAAAAGAAATAAAATTATCATATCAATTTCTGATACCTGTTTCTTGTTCTGGAAGAACTTTCTTTCCACCTCTTCACCCTCTTTCTTGGCCAACTAGCCGGGTGAGTCCTGGGTGTCTATTTATAGAAGATATCAATTCATTTGCTGAAACTCAACTGATGGAAAATAATATTTTATACTAGCATGAAGTCGTCCTTAAGACTCAAGGACTTCTCGTAAGAAATTTCAAAGGATTATAATTCAAATTTGAAAGACAAGCTGATTTGAGATGGAAATCATAGCATGACATATGTATTCGGTTCAAACTTGACATGGTTAGATAACTTGATGTGCTTGATCGAATGAACTATTCGATAGACTTAATTTACTTCACAGCCAAACAATGTTATTTGAAAATCCTTGAAAAACTATTTTGCATCTATACTTTCAGATGCAGTACATATACCAAAATAAAGATTAGAAAAACTAATCACATAACCTAATCAATGAAAGAATGGACCTTTGATTAATTCTGAATGGCCGGCTCTCGAAAGTCTGATTTGCCAATGCAGATTTCAAATTGCGGAGACCCTTCAATAATAGGAACAGTAGCTCGATTTCTCTCCAATTTCAGTTGTAAGAACAAGGAAAAGAAAAGAGAAGAAGGAATGGAATAAAACAATAGTATTGATGCTCACTACTAGACATACTCTCGAGCATATATCAAATGAAAATAATATAGAAGGCTCAAATAGAAGCTGTGGCTCTTGATAGTAGTTACAAAAAGATTATCGGCTTCTTGGTTCACCAATTCAAAAAAAGAAGATGCCAAGTGTACTCCTCATCTCTTATAGAGACTTATAATTATGAGAAAAATATTTCAAAGGTATTCTTATTAAAAGAATAATTTATAATTTCATACATATATATATATATATATATATATATATATATATATATATATATATGCAAATTTATATGTTATTTTTGAATGGTATCATCATATTATTATTGTGTCCAAGGTTATACTTGTTAGGATACTCATATCTATATACATGTATAATTGGGAGATTATTTTATCTTCGTATCCTCTCAATATATGTATGTATGTATGTATGTATACGTATGTTAATAGAGATGAGCTTGAATAATTTAATTCTATGGTGGCACCATACTGTTTATACTTACATGCACATATACCATTTAAACCATTTAAAGGTACATATTTTGATTATGTTTAAATGCTTAATGTTTTATTGATTGTCCAGTAGCTCGTGCATATCCAATGTATGTACCTTGTTATGTAGTCGTTAGGTCCTTACCAAGATAGTTAGAGGTCATACATGTCGATCAAATAAATGGACTAAGATAGTGCCGCATTCCATAGATCCCGTTAAGCAATGCTTCCTCCCTTCGTCTGCTCGTGCAACCACCCGTGCAACATTTTCACAATAATAACAAGTTCCCATGATAAATCCATATCAACATATAACATAGATAGTAGTGAAGAAATTAGTTAATTAACATCATTCAGAAAACAAGCAACTACTAACTACCATCATCAACGTATGACAAGTAATGGTTAATTACCATCATCAATAAACGATTATACATAATAATTGAAACAACCAATTTCATATGAAACAACGGTTACATATAACTACCTTTTTCACATGAACAAGATACAATAGTTTTTAACTAATCATCTCAATGGCTATAATAATTTTTTAAATAGGTCAAAATTTTGGGATGTAACAGGTCCCATTCAACCTTCATGAATCATTCCTTTCATTTTGTGAGAAATATGAATTAAATTTAAAACTCACAACCTTAAACCTAAAACATATGCTCGGCACATGAAGGTGCCGAGTGCTAGTTTTGCTCGGCACTTGAAGGTGCCGAGTCACAGATTGCTCGGCACTTGATGGTGCCAAGTGATAGGCAACAGGTGCCGAGTGACTAGATGCTCGGCACTTGAAAAAGAATGCAGTAGGTGTCGAGTTAGCTCGGCACTCAAAGAAAAAATGCTTGGCAACAATGGATGTCGAGTAAGCTCGGCTCCAACTGAGAAAATTTATAACTTAAAAAAATTCTAACGTGATTGCTTTCACCATTAAAACCAGAGAGCCAAGCTTTAACCTTTCAAACAAATTTCTCAAAAAACAATGAATAGAAGAGGAAGAACAATAGATTCAAGTATGCCTACTTGCGTTTCTATTCAACTAAGATTTAAACTATTACAAAATCTGGGAGCATTTGGCTTCAACCAGAAAACCCTAAATTAACCCTAAATATTCAAACTGATGAAACTTCAACCTTTAAACTTTAAACTTGCAGCTCTAATGGCTGCATACAATAGAACCTGGAGCAATCACTGCTTCACAGGTCGAACCAATAAACTACAAAACTTACAGAACGACAGGAAGAAGCACGTGCAATTGCAAGCACGACAACGATTCCTTCTGTCTCTGCAACGACTAATCTGCTGATCAGCTTTTTCCTTCTTTCTCTACTCTGCAACTTCTGAGCTCTTCCTCTAACTTCTCTCTGTCTGGTCGAATGAATCTGAGACATTCCTTTTTGTCTTCCTCCAAAAATGTTTTCCCCCTCTTTTCAGAATTTGAAAACTCACCTACCCGTATTAATTTTTTCTGTCTGTTCTGCAATCCGTCAGGGGTGGTAGGTGGGCGTTTGGCTCCAGGGGCAAGACAACCACCGCATTAAATTCCAACACATTTCCCTTGTGACTAGACTTCCAACTTCTTTGATTTTCACTCACAATTAAAAAAAATGCCCTAATGACCTAGCTCTCTTCCATTTTTATAATAGATGAGATCCCTCAACAATAACTTCTTGATTGCCGACCAGGTGGCTAGTCCAATTGCCATCATGGCTCACATTTTTATTCCTGTGCCATCATCTTTTGGTATAGTGGTTGACATGAACAATAGATGTAGAAAACAACTCTTTAGACCATATCCAAGCACGATCTCCTATACTTACCGTTTATCTGCATTAAACATCCTTCATGCTGTACCATTGAATTGAAGCTTGAAATATAATCCATGTTCCTCGGGGACGCGTACCTGACCTAAAACCCGGCGTTTTGGGGACGAGGACGTCTCGGGGACGGGGGGACGGGTAGGGGACGTCCCCTAGCCGTCCCCAAAAAGTGAAAAAATGCAAGGGATGTCTCGAAAACTTGGGGACGCTAGAGGGAAAAAAGGGGGACGGCCAGCCGTACCCGGTACGGAAAGGGGACGTTTGGTACTGCTGGTCATCCCCCTTTTTTGTTTGCATAAAATTTAAAAAGTTCAACATAAAAATATATTTTAAAGCCTCCAACTTGGTCGGCCAGGTTGGCCCCACCCGTCCAAATGCCCTAAAAGGCAGTAGAGGCAGAATAGGAGCAGCAGGCTGTTTCATTTTTGTATGTTTTGTTTTTTATGTTGAACATGAACATGATTATGATACATTGATACTTATTACTTTATGGCAGCCCTCTACCCTTTGGGCTTATAGCTTTGGGCATATTTTGATTTTGATTTTTAGATCTATCATGTTTATCATTATGACATTATGATATTGACAATTGTTAATGTTCATTGTTCAGTTTTCATAGATATTGATATGCATTTTGACAATTGAGTACTAAAATTGGATATTATTTCCTAGATGGCATTCAAATGTTGTATGTTATGATTTTATAATGTTTAAATGACATGCTCATATAAATGACATGTATATTTGCAAATTTCAATGTATATTTTAAAATTTTCCTATATATATATAGCCGTCCCCCCCCCCCCCCCGTCCCCAAAATCATCAAAAAAATTTGCCGTCCTGGAAACCCGTCCCGTCGTCCCCCGCCGTCCCCGTACCAAAAACTCGGGGGAACATAGAATATAATATATTATATTAAGAAATATTGGTGGATTCATTATAAAGTGGTCATCTCCTTATAAAGAATGTCAAAGATGTAACTGACAATAACTTAATATCTAACCTTTGTAACACATGACTAACACACTACTATCTAAGGTGAATTTATTACAGAAGTTAAGCCATATATTCCAATACTCGATTCTCTAATTATAATTTTCAATAAGGGTTGCTATACCCCGTGTAATGTTTTTGGGAGAGCAGGACTTTTGCAAAAGTATTGTACTTTTCATAAACTATTTCCTTAAGCTTTTATAAGACCATTTTGATTTTTATGTACAAATCCATGTACTTGATATGTGATGTCATGCATATATGCATAACAGTTTAGCTTTATAACAGCTTACGAAAACTTAAGATCTGTTGTTATACTTGGATATTTTTCATTTGAGGTTTTTCTAAAATAATTTCAGCATTATGGAATATATGAAATACTTCTTGTAGTTGAGTAATTTGTTTAATAGGGCTTTCCAAGTTTGTTATGTTGCTAATCAGCATTCTTTTCAGTAGGTTTTGGCATATGCATTTGGTAATGTCATCATTTCAACTTGCCCAATTGACACATTGTCTATTTTGTAAGGTTGTCTGATTTGGGACAGTTCAATGGCAAATTATCCAATAAATACAAATGATAAATAATGCAATCTACATGAGAGCTTTTAAAGAAGAGAGTTTTTTATGCAAAGTTAGTAATTTCTGCAAAACAATGTTTGGTTATAGATCTACCACTACCCCCATTTTGTTAAAGCAGCTCAAGACATACATGTAGATTGTGAAACAAAGTGAATCAAAAGAGAAGATGAATTGCCTCACTTTGGCAAACCAAAAGTCATCCATTGTAGAGATAGACTGTGCTGATGGATGAGAACAGACAACTTTGGTAGTTATACCCTTCGGGTTAACACTATATATCATGTGATCATTGGGCCTTTGATAGTTTTGCAGTCGAGTTTATCTAAGCAGAGCACCCTTTCATCATGTTGCTCCTAAGCTTTCCAACAGTTTTCTAAGTGTAGAGATTTTGAGCTGTAGTCACATTAAAAGGTTGTCTACTGGTTTTGGGAGGTTGTCTACTGGTTTTGGGGGGTTATGTTCTTACTTTTTCTTATTTTTTGATGAAATGCCATGTTAGTCAACCATAACTTTATGAAACTCCAAGCTTAGGCCTATAATAAACCCCCCTCTTCAACACTTACCCCATTTCCCAATGTGGCTGCATATATACAAGCTCTGCTTAAATTTAAGCTGCTGGAGTGTTCCCTTGTAAATCTTTAACTAGGCGAAAAGGATAAATTAGAATTTCTCCCTATTTTTGTGGGGCAACTATTGCTTGAAAATGGAAAATATGCTTTGGAAAAATGGGGGGTCAAAAATAAGTAGCAATTGATTGTTGGGAAATATGTCTTGAGGCTTCGCCATTTTTTTCCTCTCATTTATATTTTTCAACGTTGTCTCCAATTTTGTTTTACAAGTGTAACATACCATTTTTACTAAGCTGAAATAAAGTACATATTCTAGGATTATAACCGAACATCATAACGGAATGACATGAAGTAGTTGAGAAACAATGCATCATAACTATAAATCCAAAACTAAATAATGACAATATCCATTTCATATGAAAGACAACTAAATTAACTTCCTTAACTGTCTTCTACAATTACAATTTTTAAGATACAAATCAATTCAACCAGATCTACAACTATACATTTCAAGTAATATAAAGGTACATACAAGTAAAAGATTTAGGATACATACTGAGTTAACTGAATTAACTGACAGTGTGTTGTGCAAGTCTCAGCATTTGGCAAAGAGGAGAAGCATTGGCATAGGCTTAACCTCCCAAATGCGGACCTTAACATATCCCCACACAATCTCTTACAAATAAGGCCCTCCCTCCCCGGGTTAGGCTAGGGGCACCATAGTCCTACCATTCTTAGCATATCGATGTTAGAGTGTCGGCTAAGCAGCAAAAAAGGCTAAGGAATTCCTCCGTCAACCTTTCCTCTATAAGCTAGCACTCTCGACCTCTAGGGATCATTTATGGCAAGCATGCCTCTATAATACCTTGGCCAAGGATTTAGGTGGGTATTAAACAACCCGATCACCACCGCTCGACTTGACAACCGATTACATCTTGGACAATCATGAGCTGACTTGGACTTATGCAATCCCTTTCTTAATTGATCATATATTTTAGACACTGAATAATAATTTTCTTTTCTTTTCTCTTGCAGGATTCCTCTCCTCTTCACCCTTTTACACATGGTTCTATCGGCCTTGAGTGCATCCTAGGAGACTGCTAATAATCATGAGATTCTTTTAAGTCAGAATTGTTGTAAGAACCATTTTGAAATCAATCACGACTGGTAGATATCAAATAATAGAGAAAAACAGAAGATATTTCAAGGCAGATTTTAGTATTTTACACAATCTGAAAGAACTATATGATTATATTGGTTGGGCATTCCTTTCCCCAGAATTATAGCAGTTCATCCTTATGGGCATGTACCTGATGCCTATGAATAGGAACTTGTTATAATATTTATAAAAAAAAATACAAGGAGCAAAGCCAACGCTTCTTAGATGCAAATCGAACACATGCAAATACTGCATTTGAATAAAAGAAGCTTCTTGAATCGTAAGGCATTGCATATAATGCGAATAATTTGATAAAGCTACATGACCTGGATACAGAGAAAAACAAGGTCAGTCGTTAGTGTGGTAGCAACCACTATGTATGAAATGACTTCACTTGAGTGGCTCAGTATTGCACTACTAGTATGGTATTATGCTTCTGATATAAGACGAGTAATAAGAAGAACTTGGTTCATAGAGAATCGTATACAACAATGAGAGAGCATAACAGAAAATGCTCTCTCAGCCACAGGCAATGGAAATATAGTCTCCTGCTACGGTTACAAGGAGCTCGATTTGCAGTTACAAGAATACTTTAAGTTCAAATTTTAAAAACCAATGCCGATAAAGGTGGCAACACTCTTGTTTTGGAATCATAAAGAAGTATATATTTTCTCCATAATTTTAAACAAATATAATGTTTATATATATATAATGTCATCATGCTATTGAATTATGTCTATGATTGTACCTACATATACATATATCTATACCGTGTGTAATTTTGAGAGTACATATAATTTCTTTTTATCATTATACTCTCTCTAGATGCGCACACATATATTTATATATATACATGTAAGTGCAATTCATAGACATTATTAGAGTATCATGGTGGCATCACAAATATATATATAAAATATTGAGCACATCCACAATCTCAAAAATGAAAGAGAGGTAATAGTTCTTTCATGATATTAGAGGTTTATTATTTCTCTTGTTATAAAATTAACCAAGTAGCTCATCACTGTCCAAGGTATACTCCGTTGCCTAGTCATTAAATCCTTCATCAAGGTAGTTAGAGCCCATATCTGATAGTTTGATGATGCACTAAATTGGTGCCCCATTTCTTGAATCTCGTTTAGCAATGCTTCCCTCCTTCATCTGCTCCTGCAACCAAAAATGAATTTTCCACAATAATAACATGTTCCTCCATTTAAGTTGAAATATCAATAAAACAGAATAACTGATAGCTATCACAACGGCTAACCACCTCTAATCTTTATATTAAAATATAAGCATTCATTTTTGTCAAAATAATAGAAATCAACTAACAAGTCATTTTCACATGAATCAATTCAGTAAATCATAACTTCCATTTCACAAGATTATGATAGCCAGGAGTGTCTAGCTAACCATTATAATGGCTATGACATGATTTTAAAAGATTGAAAATTTGGGATGTAACAACAAGAAATATTTACCAAAGAATTTATTATAAGATACTATTTAAGAGGACTGCATAAAACTAAGCCACTCTTACCATCCATGGGACACCAGCTTCACAAATTGCTGCTCAAAAACTTAAGCAGCAGCTGCTAACCAAAGTAAGTTTAAGCCAATGCATGGAAACCTGACCTTAGTCCTTGTATAAGGGATTATAAAAAAAGACAAGTAAACACCCTCTAACACAAAAGCTTTCCTAGAAATCATTTATCTTTCAAAGGACAAATTAATTACTTGTCTGCAATCAGTAGCATGTCAGCACCGCATAAGCTTCAAGGATTAATCACTATAGTTATCGGCTGAAAATGTTTTGCACGAGAGAAAAGACCATTTGTAGACCTAGTAAGTTTTTAGTATTTATTATTTATAGTTATACCATATAGCCCTATCCAAGTACAACCTATGTCCTAAACAGCTTCATGCATAGGAGAACATTGATTAACAAGACAAATGCCATTTAACCTCAGTAAAGATAAAAAATTAGTTACCAGGGTTCGTCACTTTGCCCTCCAGACCACATATTGGTTCGAACCAATACCAAATTCAGGTCCAATTCATCCAAAATTTGCCTAGGGTTCAAAAATATTTGGTGTGTCAACGGCTCCCTGATTTTCCTGCAAGATGTTATAGTGTAGGCATCCTGGGTTGCATCTTTGACATAAAGTATGTTTAACTGCACAAAATGGACTAGACTAGATCATGAATGTGGAGATGATGAGCTTCTCCAGTGGTAGACATGAATAGAATAAATCCACCATTGACGGATAGAAGCTGCAGGTATAACTCTGCTTCTTTTATAACATGATACACTTCTTTCCAAGCACTTGTTGTAAGCCTATTGTAATAAATAGAGCTTTTGACAAAGGAGCTCTTTTGTTTGTATTCAACTTGTCTAGCAAGGCCTAAAAGATATGCCAATCAATTGGACAATGCTTTGTAATGATGCTATGATTACAACTACAAGTTTATAGTTTATGGTATTTTTGTTGTTTAAATGATTAAATCATATGATTTTAATCTTTTATGATACTATTTGACATTCTAATGTTAACTTATACTTCTAGCCTTCATAAATACGTATGTATATATATAATTTTAACATATTTTTCTACGAACGAACCCAAACCCCTTTCAAAATTTTTGCCATACTAGCGAACCAGTTCCTCGAATCCGTATTTTGAATCGAACTCTAACTGGTAACTAAGGATAAAAATCAAGATATAATAATAGTATTCAAAGTTTCAACTTATGTTCCTTCCATTTTGCATGAAACGAATAAACAATGTCACAAAGTAATTTCTCTACTTTACCAAGGTCAAATGAGAAATACAGTAATGGATGCATAATTCCAGAAATAAATATTTGTTTTGCTATTAGACTAGGAAACAATATGACTTATTTGGGATTGTCATATGACTTCCATTTTTCATCACAGGTATGCTATTACTCTAATAGCAATGTTCAACGTCGGAGATCTTATTGGACGATACATTCCTCTGATTAAAGTTCTGAAGCTGGAAAGAAGACCATGGCTGACAATTGCAGCACTTTCTCGCCTAAGCTTCATTCCTGCATTCTATTTCACTGCAAAGTATGGAGACCAAGGCTGGATGTTAATGCTATGCATTTTATTGGGCTTGTCTAATGGATACATAACAACTTGTGTATTTACCCTTGCACCAAGGGGATATAAGGTCTTTCTCTGCCTCCTCTTCTCTCTCTCAGACACACACAATATTTATTGATTCTTGGATTATCCACTAATTAATGTTTGGGAAAATTGCAGGGACCTGAACAAAATGCTGTAGGAAATATATTAGTCGTATTCTTGCTAATGGGAATAACTTCAGGTGTCATCAGTGATTGGTTGTGGCTAATTGGTAAGGGATGGTGATGTCTTATCTTGATACTTCCAAGAAGGCTACTGGAGAGCATCAGAACAGTGCTTGATGTAACTTTAACATGTCTCTATCAATTATTCCATCTATATTTTTTAAGTGCTTTCCCCATTATCTAATGTCTATATGTATGTAAGATAATATCCGTTAACCTACAAGGTTGTTTCTAGCTTTGAGTTCATAAATCTTTGTACTGTCAGAACTGTGACAATATAAAGACAATGCTATCGCCCACAGATATCCATTACTATGTATTTTGAGTTATTTGGATGAAAGGTTAATCTTATTCTTTCAATGATAATCAGTTGTCGCATCATGTGTGAATAGAATATGCATCGGGAGAAATACCATTTTATAGTTGGACAGGAACTAAAATAAACAGCTCTGCATGACAAATGCTAAATAAAAATTATTCAAAATGGAAGTTTTACAGTTGACATTCAGGAGCATATAAAACTTAGGGAATTATTCAACAGAAAATATTGTTTGATATAAATTGAAGTGAATCTTCACTATCTAGTAATTTCTTTTGCGAATTATTTTGGGAATAAAAAATGAAAGAATAGCTAATTTACAATTAGTAGCCACTAAAGTTTTACCTACTTTCAACTCACCAATTTCATTCGAAAAAGCTGAGTGTCAACATGAATCCAACTATGATACCTCTTAAAAGAATTACTCGTGTCACAGATTCACACCATTTCAAAAGAGTCACTCTTGCTTACTTGTACTAGGTTATGTGTGGCGTAGGTGATGGTGGTTTAAACGATAATATTAACAGAAAACATCCAATCATCTTACATACTTATGAGCTGGTTAAGTTAGGGCTCGGGGCGCTAGTGTACCCTCCCGTTTCTTACATTATCTGTCTGGATTATCATCTCCATCTCTAGAGAAACTTGACAAGCAGTTACCATAATTGACCATTTCTGATGCTTATGCAATGGCAGCATTCGCACATCCTCTCTGCTAATCTGGAGACAGGGCAGGTCCCTTCCTTCAATATCCCCTTTCGCCCGCGAAACAGTAAAATTTCAATACTCCACTTCGTATTAATACTCAATACTTCCATGAGGGAATTATCTGTCTTGGTGTTGGTAACAAGGATATCCCATTCAAAAAATAACAATTTCATCCGCTTCCTCTAACAAAATCGTTTGGTTCGATCTACACGTTGGAGATTTGTCATTGAAAGACATTTTTCGTTTTACGTGGGCTCAAATGCAACATTCAGCCATTCCTGGAAGTTGGCTGTAATTATGATAGAAATAAATTTGCCGTCAGATACGCAAGTCAATCCATCGGTAAGAGCAACACCAACATGTTCAATGCTTTGAGGATTCCTTCTGTAAAGACAATTCACAGTTGGGTGAAGCCGTTAGAGAGCTTAACGGCTGAGTAGTCTAGTATTCCTATTTAGTCGGGTGGAGGGGATTGTTCTTTCTTATTTTGAGAACGTGAAAATTGAACGTCATTTCATTTTAATGTTGAATGTGTTGTTTATAAAGACAGCAGGGACCAATAGTTTTGGCGTAAGGAAAATATTGAATCTAAGTGTGCTTTGTGATGATTTTGAGTCAAAATCATTGTCATGAGCAGTGATTCAACATGAATCTCTCTCATGAGAATAAATGGAACACTTAGCACTCATTGGATTTAGGTGATGCTCATAGGGGTGAAGCACCGGGACTTCCTGAGAGGTCACCAATCCTAGTGCTACTCCAACTTGAGTGTGCTTAACTATAGAGTTTCCTCCATGGTTAAACCCAAAGCTTGCAACCCCATTTGCAAAACCTTCACCCAAGTGTTGTGTCTTAATGAATCATTCATTGGAAAGCCCCTTAAGCTCATCCATTTATTCTCATGAGAGATGGATTCATGTTGAATCACTACTCATGAAACATGGGTCAATGAGTTTGACTCAAAATCAAACAATTAAATTGTGATAGCAATATCACAATTTGACTTCTTGTGGAAATTATCTCCTACTTATCAAGTGTGCTTATCATCAACTTTTATAAAAAAGATTTGATTTGTTGAGTTCTACTTAATACGTAATGTTTAAGTTGTGTCATGCATTTTTAAAAATAATATTTTCAAAAGAAAAATCAATCTAATTTTTTTTAATATTAATGCTAATGTAAGATGTCTTTTTCAAAATAAGGAAAAAAATTCATGAGATCATTATTTCTATAAATAATTTGAAAAACTATTATGAATCAAATAAGCTAAGAGCCCTAGTTAGATAGGTTTTAAATGTTGTTACCAAAAACAATTCTATATATTCTTGTCTATAAAGAATATTTTAGTTTTTTATGTTGAAAAAAACATTGTTAGATGTTGTGTTCACAAATGCGAACCGATTTTAGTCCTCTTATAGCTTTAACTAAGGACTCACCAGTTTAAAAGGGTTTTGGAATGTTACAACTCTTGAAGCCCCTTATTCCCAATTAGAATGATTGGAAGTTGTGATATCAATTAGTTAGTAAGAATATTCTATAAGCTAAGAGCCCTAGTTAGATAGGTTTTAAATGTCGTTGCCAAAAATAGTTCTATATATTCTTGTCTATAAAAATATTTTAGTTTTTTATGTTGAAAAAACTTTGCTAGATGTTGTATGTCACAAATGCGAACCAATTTTAGTCCTCTTACAGCTTTAACTAAGGACTCACTAGTTTCAAAGGGTTTTGGAATGTTACAACTCCTAAAGCTCCTTATTCCCTATTAGAATGATTGGAAGTTGTGATATCAATTAGTTAGTAAGAACATTCTATAACATATGACATAATCTAGAATATAAAGAGTTGGGATTGCTAAAAGTATTATTGAAACATATGTATGTAACATCAAATGCCAAACGCCAAAATTGATGGAGATGGTTAAGTTATTTACTTCTGGGGTTTGATATCAAATATTGTATCATATTTTCTATAATAGAATTTAAGGGGACATTTGATTGAAGTTGTATGCATTTTTGGTACTTCATAATAATATATATTAGATAATCCCAAGTGGCTACTCTAACTATCTTACATATGAAATGTGCTTAAAAGCTTGGGTATCTTTTGTATTTTAGTTTTTGGTGATAGTTATTAGAGATGAAATGGAAATATATTGAAAATCCACAGAAGAACAAGCAAATTTAAATCAAATAATGAAGAATATGTGTAGCATGGTAAATAAATCCTATTTAGAAAATTTGGGTAAATATTATAATTGAAGCTAACGGTTTAGAAAAAAATTTAATTGTTGCAAGTGGGAGCTTTATTATCCTTATCTCATACAACAACAAATTTGTGTGGTTGGCTGACAATATTAGTAGGTATATGTAGCAAGATGGTTTGTATGAATGAGGAATCTATCATATACTTAATTTGACAATATATGGTACGTCAGATTATATAACATAAGGTTGCAGTGCAATTTGAATGTGTTGCTATGGAATTTAATAGAATTATGCTAATGTTATGCATTTGCAACTCTTGGTTGATTGTACAAGTGATTTTTCAATACAAATGATTTAGAGGCACTATTACAAAAATCTAGAAATAATTCACAACTAGTAACTCTTGGTAAGTAATTCTTAATCTTTGCCAATAGATCTACAACATTAATGGAACATTGAGCAAAGACATTTTGATCAAAAGAGGATAGGAATGCCCTTAATGTTAAATTCTACATGGTAGAATGAACTTTGCTTCTATTTGAGGGTTATGTTCTAAATAGGATAAGATAGAATAGTATCAACATTCAATAAGAATTAGGATGTATAGATCAGGGTAAACATTAAGAAACCTCCCTCAAAAAAAAGATATAAATTATTAGCAAATCTTTCCTTATTTTGAAAAACCAAATTATTTTTATCTGTGAATCTCTCAAAAAAAATTATTTTAAATATTATTTACATTGGTGATTATTTTGGAACCATAATTTTTGAGTAAGATAAGATAAGATAAGATAAAATTATTAATGTCCACGAAAAACCAAAACGATTTATAGGACTGAGCATACAAACAAAAGAGCCAGGCAAGCAAAGGCACCAAATGATGAATGAGAAGGAAACAAAGCAACAAGAAGAAAGAAAGACAAGGAAAGGACAAAGGGTCCTTCATTTTCACAAAGAAATCTATAATAGAGAGGTGCATCCGTGGACAATCCATAGTCTTCGGATGCCGTGAATAACCCCTATAGGACTGATGCTGCCTATAGAGACTGGTACAATGTCTGACAGATCTGGAATGTGAAGTAGAGGAAGGCCTTTTCAAACCCTGCAGAGGAGACAAGGGAGAGAAAAAGGTGGTAATGAGCTGATCAGAAGTTCGTTTGTGATGAAAGGACTGCAGGGTATTCTCTCGAAGATGGGTGGCATCCTGAAGATAAAGTGCTAAACACTATTGATCGATATAACTGAAGAACATTGAGAGAGAAGAACAGTCTCTAAAAAGGCAATAGAATCTCCCTCTAATCTCATAGTAATGAGGACAACGAAATATGAAGTGAGTCTTGATCTCAACCTCCATCAGAGTGCATAACTGGCATAATCGATCAGCCTGATCCATATGGTGATCAGTCCGAGCCCTGAGACGATGAGAACCAATATTGTAGAAAATGTTGGTGAATCTCAATAATAATAGGAAGTTCACTAATCATCATGGAATATTACAAATCAAAATTGAACATGTTTTATCTCAAGGAAATTATGAGGATAATTACATTATAATTTAAATCAATAGTGAAAATTAAATATTGGTAATATATCCCTAAAGTAACTAATAATCATGATAATTATTGGTGAATTAATTTTAATTTCTTCAATAATATCTAATATTTAGGTGAATCAAATCTAATCATGTATTGAATATTGTGACAGATCTTCGAGTTTAAATTTTTTAATAACATAAATTAAGTGATTTAAAATATTTTAGAACTAAATTTAATAAAAATGTGGCAATTTAGGTTGCATTAAATATTAAATTATTAGCCAAATTACTAGCAAAAAATAAAATTGGCAAAATTACGAATATTCACCACCTGTTACAAGCTAGGGTTGTTGTTGCACTAAAAGTTTGACTTGTTAATGCCAAATACAACCAATCGTCTTATAGAACTACAAAAGGTGGTTAAGTCATGTTGTGAATCTCGAAGGGGAATCTTGGCAATTTGTCCAACAATCCCCTCCTTAGTGTTACCTAAGGAGATTTGAACCTGTGACCAAGCTTTGATACCACTTTAGTATCAAATTCTTTATCAACTTGTAAACTAGCATAAGATTGATCATTCTAAATTGACTTAGTTTTGCAATTACTCATAACATGACCAAAGAGATTGCATTTGTAACATCTTAGACCATTCATTTTAGGAAAGGAATAACTAAAATGAAACTTTTAATACCTCCTTAACATGTATCTGCAATTCGAATCCACCCACCAAGTGTTGACTAAACAAATTGTGGACACCCTACACACTCTGAATAAGAATATTGTCAACTTGGATGACTCTCTGATGAGAGCCAGCTTAGGTAGGGACACTGCATAGAGAACTGGGATGGATTTCGAGCAGGTAGAGTTTGCTTAGACTGAAGCCAAGGACAAGGTGAACAAGGCGGACCAAGTGGAGACCCAGAATAGGAACCAAGAAGAAGTGAATAGTCAAAAGGACAACGAAGCTGCAGAAATTCTGCAAGACCGAGAGAAGGATAACCAATAGTCTGCTTCACTTTTGGTTTTGTTCTTTGTTTTGGTTTCTAGCCTTTGCCTCCTGGGTTCGGGCCTTTTGTCAATTTTTGGCTTTTAGCATTAGTCTCTAGTTAGCTGGACTTTTTAATTTTCTTTTTGCTATGATGTAAACTTTTGAGTTTTAGGATCCCTGTAAAACCTGTTTTGCTTAATCAAAAACATGTATATGCAATTACTTATTCTATGTCCATACTAATGACACATGAAGCAATACCCATCAAAGAAAGAAGTGAACCTGTTTGAGTATCTTCCATGAATGAAGTGCTTGATATAACCTAATTTTTATCATTAGAAATCTGATTAAAATCTACATTTTTACTTGCATTTGAAGTGGTAGCATTCTAATTTGTATCCTTGCTTTTAGATTTAAATATCTCGAATAAAGATTTATCTTTCTTATCACTAGAACATTGTCCAAGTTCAAAACCAATTCCTATTAGATCATCATTTCTTCTTTGTTTCCTTAACATATCATCCAAAGTAGTGTTCTCATATTTTTCTAACTTTCTTCTATATGTTACTACTTCATTCATTAACCTTGTACATTCCTAATCTTTAGAAATTAACTCTTCCTTAGTAACAAAGACAATTTTCTTTTGTTCCTCAACTTGTAATTTCAATTCTATAACTTGTTGATTTAAGTCCTTAGTTTCTTTTTCAAAGTTCTCTTTTTTTCTTAAGAATTGATTTTCCTGAACACTTAAATTCCTTTTTAATTCAGGTGTAAGGGATTGGTGTTCCTTGAAATTGGTATTTCTAAATCAGGGTGTTGGTGCTTCCTAGAGTTGTGATCTTCTATTTTTAGCTTTGTCTTATTATCCATCCATCTAAACATGTCTAAGCATTTAAAATTGTGATGGTATATGTTTATGATTATACCATGTTAAATCCATAATAAATAAAGACACCCATGGCAATATCCAATTCACCTTTATTATGATTTTATGATTTCATGCTTAGACATGTTTAGATTGCTACAATCAAACAAAAATATTCATTGCACAACATTTTGAATTATTTCCAAGCATAAAATTGATTTTTCTTCTTGCAAATATGATATATGTGTGTGGATTCAATCTATGTGAGTGAATTTAATTTGTCTAGCTTTGGTCACCTAGAATAGTTTTCTTCACTTTTGGGAATATTTATCTATAGAACAAGTATTAAAGTATTATTAAGGAACACCTTTGAGTAATTTTTTAGGCCAAGACTTAATCATGTGTCAAACTGTTAAGATATGATTAAATGATTTAATAAGGAGGGTTGAAGACATGGCAAGAAATTGTGTAATGCGCTTAATCATTTCATAGTTACATATTGCTCTAAAGATATTAAATGTATAATGTAAACAAAAGCAAGTTATCTCAATTGATGTCATATATATGTAAAAATAAAATAAGGTTTGTCCTCGTCTGAATGATGGATTGTAGAGTATGATAAGATGTTGATTTTTAAAAAATTACACTTTTTTTTCACCAAGAGTGATCTAACTATAAGGAAGCAAAGGTGCACAGAATCACTTCCTACACTAATCTTTGAGAGGACGATTATGCAAATTCAACTAACTATTGTAGAGACCTCAAGAAATGCATAATGATATAATCAAAATAACAATTAACGCATAACACAATGATTACCGTGAGGAAACCCTTCTGGAAGAAAAACCCCACCCTCCAAAACTTGCACAATGTATTATCAAACCAAGATGATTACAATACACTTGCAATGCATGTTCTTACAAGAGCGCATCACCATAACTTGAACTCAGAGAGACTTCTTCTAGCACTTAGTCTTGCAAACTGGACTCAATTACACAAACACCTCTCCAAGCCCTCCTTTTATAGTGATTTTACAACCTAGAACCACTTGTGGTTTTACAAAATCATGGGAAAAACTACCATGCTACATGTTACCCATTTTTGACATTTACATTTTCAAGATGGAAAAAAAAACCAGGTTAAAATAGTAATCCCGTCCATAATTTTGTCTCTTAATTTAGACCCTCATAAAAGTCATAAAACAAGCTAACTATGCTCTAAAAATGGCCCTCCTATATTCTACTATGGACAAGGCACCTTTTGGTATTTTATACACTCTTTTCTAAGATATAAACAAGTGGAAAACTTCCACAAACAAATTCTGGGATTTTTCAGAAAAAGATTGCAAGGTTGAGACACATGTTCTCAACATTCTCCCTCTTGTCAAACACCTTGCAAGAGTTAGGGGATCCAAAATATCATGGACTTAATTGCTAGGGGCCGAGAGGCCCATAGACTCTGAACACCATTCGAACTTCTTTGTGCTTACAGTCTTAGTTAATGCATCATCAACATTCACCAAAGTCTCCACCTTTTCCAGCTTCACCTTTCCATCCTCGACCATATCTCTCATAAAATGATATTATACGTCAATGTGCTTGGTCTTAGCATAAAAAGTCAAGTTCTTTGCTAGGCAGATTGTACTCTGGCTGTCACTATAAATTGTCACTGCACCCTATTTGAGCTCTATAGCTAAACACAATCTCTTTAGTTGGATGGCTTCCTTGCAGACATGAGTAGCTACCATATACTCTACCTCAGTAGTGGACAAAGTGACCATAGCCTATCACTTGCTCATCCAACTAATTGCACCACCAAATAATGTAAACACATATGCATTGGTGGATCTTCTACTATCAACATCACTAGCCCATTTTTAATCCACATAACCTCGAATATCTAAGGAATGCTCATTTCCTGTTCCATGAAAACATATCGAGTACTTTGAGGTATCCCACAAGTATCTGAAAACTCCTTTTACAGCATCCCAATGTACTCTTCCTAGATTAGACATATAATGGGAAAGTACTCCCACTACTTGGGCAATGTCTAGTCTTGTACAGACCATAGCATACATCAAACTTCCAACAACACTTTGATATGGTACTTGGCTCATCTCTTCCATCTCCAATGGAGATGTGGGACACTGTGAACTAGAAATCTTCGTTCCCATTGTAACAGGAACACTCAATGGTCTTGAATCCTGCATATTGAACCTTTTCATAATAGTACTAACATACTTACTCTGGCCTAGCCAAAGCTTTTTGTTCTATCTATCTTTTATAATCTCCATTCCTATAATGTGCCTAGCTGCACCAAGATCTTTCATTTCAAACTTTATTGAGAGCTAAGATTTTAACTCTATAATCAAACATTTTCCTTTGCCAATAAACAACATGTCATCAACATTCAAGGCAATAACCAGGAAACCATCACCATTAGATTTGAAATATATATAGTGATCAAATTTAGATCGCACAAATCCCAAACTCAACACATATGTATCAAACTTTTGGTACCACATCCTAGGACTCTGGTTTAAACCATACAAGGATTTATTCAATTTAGAGACCAAATGACTTTTACCTTTTACCACATAGTTCTCTGATTGTGACATGTAAATTCCTTCCTCCAAATCTCCTTGAAGGAAAGTAGTTTTCACATCCATTTGCTCGATCTCTAGATCATAAGCTGCTACAATAGAAAGAAAAAATCTAATGGATGTCATTTTGGTTACTAGAGAAAAAATCTCACCATAATCTACTCCCTCAACCTAAGAGTAACCTTTTGCAACCAAACATTCTTTATTCTTCTCAATGCTTCCATCTAGACCCATCTTCCTTTTGAACACCCATTTACAACCAACAAACTTTTGTCCTTCTAGCAATGGTACAAGGTTCCATGTTTGATTCCTCCTAAGAGCTACCATTTCTTCATCCATGACTATTTTCCAGGTTTCTAAATCATTCATACCAAGAGCCTCTTGTACCAATCTCCAATCATCAAGAGAATACCCATAGCTTTCAGGTGGTTCCCTTTGTCTAGTAGATCTTGGAACAAGATCTGGTTCAGGTTCAGCTTCAGGTACCTCTTCTTCCTATGATGATTCAAAACTCATAGAGCTCTCTTCAATTTCTTATCTTTCTAAGGGCCTTGATTCAACTTTCTCCAGTGTAGCAAGGAGTTGAATCACATCTTTCATTTCTTATATTTATTCTGGCTACACTATAATAGAAGAAGGCTTAGTTTCTCTAAAAATAACACTTCTAGAATAAAATACCTTTTGTGCAACAGGATCTCAAAGCTTGTATCCTTTCACACCATAACTATTTCAAATGAAGATACATTTGACAGCTTTGTTGTCCAATTTTGTTCGCTTCTCCTTTGGCACATGAGCATATGCTTCACACCCAAACACTCTTAGATGTCTAAGTGAAGACTTGTAGCCCAACCATGCTTCCATTGGTGTCTTATCAACAAGAGTTGATGTAGGAGACCTGTTTATCAGGTAACAAGTAGTGGCTATAGATTCAGCCTAGAATTTTTGTTCCAATCCAGCTCCACTCAGCATACTCCTAGCTTTCTCATTAGGGTCCTATTCATTCTTTCTACAATTCCATTCTGTTGTGGAGAAT
Organism: Cupressus sempervirens; assembly: GCA_028749045.1. Taxonomy (NCBI): domain Eukaryota; kingdom Viridiplantae; phylum Streptophyta; class Pinopsida; order Cupressales; family Cupressaceae; genus Cupressus; species Cupressus sempervirens. The sequence goes on from CM053788.1 coordinate 611,642,319, forward strand.
ACAGAGTTGTCTTCTCTTTTTTAATGCCACAATCTTTACAAAATGCAAATCATTGGAGCAAAATTCACCACCATTATCCATTCTCAAACATTTTATTTTCTTTCCAATCTACAACTCAACCATTGCTTTAAATTTTTTGAAACAACTAAAAACTTTAGCTTTACTCCTAAGGAAATAAACCCATGTTCTTCTACTAAAATCATCAATGAAAGAAACATAATTAACTGATCTACCAATAGAAGGAACATCAACTGGACCAAATACATCCAAATGGATTAGATCCAAAATACATGAGGACTTATGAGAACTCGAGTAAAACTAAATGTGGTTATGTTTACCATAGATACAATGCTCACAAAAATCAAATTCAAGTTTGTAGTCATTCAACCCATCAACAATGTTCTTATTTTTCAAGGTCTATAGAGCCTTCTCACCTATGTGGCTAAGTGTCTGGTGCCATAACATGGTCTTCTCTGCAGGCAACTTTGATTCAATAAACTAAGCACCCTTGGGTACCCAAAAACTATGACCATCTTTTGAAAGAGAAACCCTCTCCTTTTCCAACAAAGTAGTCCTCTTCATAGTCTTATTAGAAGTACTATTGCACTCAACCGTAGATGCATCAATTTGGTACAATGTACCCAATTTGCTTCCTCTTGCTATTACCATAACATCTCTCACCATTTTTATACCTGCTTCAGAAAATTGTGTATGCATAGTTGCATCTATTAGCTTACTAATAGATAACAAATTCCTCACTAGTCTAGGGATATGCAAGACACCATCAAATCTTCTAATTCTACCATCAAAAAATTTCACATGAATACTTCCATGACCAACAATATCAAGAACTGAGTTATCACCCAAATACACCTTACCACCATCAAAAATTTTAGACTTACTAAACCAGTTTCTATTAGGAGTCATGTGGAAAGATGCACCTGAGTCTATTAACCATACATTTTCATTTGCATAACTGGCCAAGGTTGTGATGAAATCATCTCCATCTTCCTTTTCAGACTTAGAATCAGAATCTTGCTTCTTCTTCTTCTTCTTCTCCTCCTCTTTGTAGTCCTTTCAGAAGTGTCCAGGTTTGCCATAATTCTAGCAGATTACCTTAGACTTACCAGGAGATTTTGATCTCCCCTTATTCTTGGACTTAGAATGACCATGCTACTTTTAGTTCTTGCCTCTTTCTTTTGGTCTTCCTCAAACACTCAAATCCTCTTTGGAATTTAGAGAGACCTTTATTCTCATCTCCTTAGAAAATAGAGAACCAACAATATTCTCCATCTTCAAGTTAACTGAAGTGCTCCCTATGACCATGACAAGGTTGTCCCATGAGTCTAGAAACAAACATAGCAATATTTGGCACCTTTCTTCTTCATCCATTGGCACCCTGACAGTGGTCAACTAAGTCACCAACATATTAAATATTTCTAGATGCTCAAAAATTTGTCCACCTTCTATTCTCAAGGAAAACAACTTCTTCCTCAAGAAAATCTTGTTCACAAGTGATTTTTCTTGATAGATCTCACTTAGCTTCTTCCAAAGCTTCTTTGTAGTAGGTTCTTCATGGACATTAATAAGAATTGAGTCTACAAGACACAATCTAATGAGACCTTTATATTTTCTATCTGTCACATCATATTGTATGGCTAAAGTCAGATCTACGAGCCTCAACTTCTTCTCATCAATCACATCCCATAGATCTTGATCATTCAATAGATATTCCATCTTTAGCTTCCACATCTCAAAGTTTATGCCAGAAAACTTTTCAACATCAATTCTCCCCAACATGCTTGCCATCTTTTCAATCCTACAACACAAATGAAATACTTTGCACAAGCTCCCACTCAAATATTTATTAGCTTAGAAAACCCTGTACCCCACCAAATAGAACAAAAATTGGCCAGGCTTTGATACCACTTGTAAGGAAGCAAAGGGGCACAAAATCGCTTCCTATGCTAATCTTTGAGAGGACAATTATGCAAATTCAGCTAACTATTGCAGAGATCTCAAGAAATGCATAATGATATAATCAAAATAACAATGAACACATAACACAATGATTACCATGGGGAAACCCAAGTTCTGAGATAAAAAACCCGCCCTCCAAAACCTGCACAATGTATTATCAAACTAAGATGATTACAATACACTTGCAATGCAAGTTCTTACAGAAGCACATCGCCACAACTCAAACTCGGAGAGACTTCTTCTAGCACCTAGTCTTGCAAACTGAATTCAATTACACAAACACCTCCCCAAGCCCTCCTTTATAAGTGATTTTACAACCTGGAAACCACTTGTGATTTTACAAAACCACGTGCAAAACTACCATGCCACATGTTACCCATTTTTGACATTTACATTTCCAAGATGTAAAAAATAACCAAGTAAAAATATTAATCCCGTCTATAATTTTGCCTCTTAATTTAGACCCCCATAAAAGTCATAAAACAAGCTAACTATGCTCTAAAAATGGCCCTCCTATATTCTACTATGGACAGGGCACCTTTTGGTATTTTATACACTCTTTTCCAAGATATAAACAAGTGGAAAACTTCCACAAACAAATTATGGGATTTTCCAAAAAAAGATTGCAAGGTTGAGACACATGTTCTCAACACTAACTCTCTTTTCTTAATAGGGTTTGTCTTTTTATATGACACCCTAACATATAAATTTGAATGGTTCACATTCAAGTCGTCAAGAAAAGACTAATTGGAAAGTGATTTTCTTGGTACTAGGATTAATTTGGTTTACTAAGTTTAGAATTGAGCCAAGTATGAAAGAAACAAAACACGTATTTAGATTAATCAAGGCTCAAGTAATTTGTGCACTTGCATATATAAATATGCCACTTATACATTAATTATTACATTGAGATTTTAAAAAAATGTCAAAGTAAATCCAACATGAAAATATGCAATTCTCACCACTAAACATCTCAATAAAACTATCTAATTTATACTTCAAATCTCAATTAAAAGATGTTTAACTTAACAAATAAATCAATATAAGCATGACTTTTAAATAATAATTACAATAAATTTCAAAATCATCCGATTAATGTAATTAAATTTAATAATAATAAAATTTATTCAATTTTTTTTAGTTTTCTTTTATAAATAATGTGTAGTCCCTCCTGTGTTTGCATTATGTATCATGGCCTATTTTGATTCAAAGACACTTTATGGTATTCATGTTTTTGTGCATTTGAGATGCTTCAATGATTTGACATTATTTTGATTGCCAGTATCGTAGTTGATATATGTTAGATGCTACATTGTTCAATTTGATCATATCTACATGATGAGGCTAGTGATGTGACATGATGCTTTATGATGATATCTAATTCTTTTGTATTCATATATAAACTCTTTTTATGGATATAGGACAGACTTTATCAGATTATAGTTTTTTTTTTTTATTGATAAACAACTAAAGCCTTAGTATATATTTTATTAATGAAAAATAGTTTTACAGTTCCTCCATTCAAATAGGCACTAGTAGGAAAGAATGGGGAAGAAAACCTCCAGTCTTGCCCAGGACATAAGTCCATATATGTTTACAATGCAAAGGGGCACATCCTAGATAATAAAATTACATACCCTCTGATGGGTTGACTCATAAAGTCAAAATTTTAATTATTATTGGAGTATAGTTGATGTGTTTGTGCTACAGATATTTATATCATTCTTGCAGTAAACTTTTATTATGGTGCGAATGAATGATTTAAATAGATTATTTTTAATGAGATTAATTAAATGATTCTTTGCACTATTGCTTCAACTATATTATTGTCATTCATTTACACTTGATCAACTTGTTTATTGTGCAACACTTATATTCCCGACAGTGGCATATGGAGTTAGTGATTTGATTTTTCATAGCGAGCCAATGCCATCCCTATATGAGCGACATATATGTGTTTATTAAAATACTAAACCCTCAAGTTAATTGGTAAATGTGGATCTATTATGCATTTGTGATTAGACCCATGAGTGTGTCTGTGTATTTAGGAATTTATCGTTGTCGTGAAAGTTATTAAAATATTGTGATTTAATTATTTAAAGAAAATTATATGTTCGATTTAAATTTAATTTCTATTACCGGGTAAGTTGTCATAGTTAAATCCTAAGCAATTATAATTACCATCTATTTGGGATAAGGGAGCAAATTAGATTATTTCATTTTAAATAATCTAATTTATATGTCACTTTATAAAAGCATATATTGGCTAAAAGTAAGTTTATTCTCCCTTCTCACTTTTGAAATTCAAGATTTTGGAGCAAATCCTCCAAAACCCCTTGCAAGCATTTTAGTATTATGTTCATTGGGTGAGTTGTGCTTGTAGGGTCACCACAAGAATAGGCTTGTTGGATTTAGAGTGAGAAAATCCTCCTTTGCCAATCGTTTCATCGACTTTGGTGACTCTATTATCTTTTGGCATTGGTTTCCATTTCCACCCTTTTGGTTGCAAGATAGGGCTTTTCTATTTTAATAGTTTTGGCATGTTTTAGCTTTGAATTTTGGTTTCTTTAGGGCCGAAAGTTGAGAACTAGTGTTACTATCTATTTTCATATGTTTATTTGGTCTGGTTTGGCATGTGTGAATATCTAAGTGTTTTGGGGTTTGAAATTTAGAATTTTTGTAGTGTTGTGTTGGTCATTTTTGCATACAAGCTTGTTATTTAATTTTTGGGAGTTTGGCCCCCATTTAAATAATGGATTGACCATGATGAGGTAATCCTCACTTAATATTTCCTTCAGGGTCTTAAGGACTCCATCATTGGAGATGTCCATATGCATCAGTCAAGGACACTTGCATTTGTTGTTGAGAAGGCAAGGATTGTCGAGAGCAATGTGGCTACAGGGTTCAACAATATAATGAGTTCACAAAGTCATAGTGCATGACCTATAGGGCTAGGTGTACCTCCTCCTCATACATGCTCTTCTAGATAGGTTCATACCTTGTTGGCACCTTTAAGAGGTGGGAAAAGTTAGAGTTGTAGCCAACGCTCCTTCCAAAACCAATAGAGTGATCAAGGTTAGGGAACCTTTGGAGGGAAGGCACATGACTATCCCTAAGGTTAACAATCATATCAGAGTCACCTGTCTTAGAGTGGATAGGATAATTCTAATAAAGGGAGTGCCTAGTAGTCTAGTGCACATCAAGGAGGACACGAGTCTGGATATGGTTTTAGTAGTGGGGCATGTTTTGCTTGTGGTCATCTTGTCCATAAGGCTATAGGATGTCCCTTGAAGACATCATCAGGACTAAGAAAAGGTGAGTCTATAATGGGGGATATAGGTAGATCCCATAGACTCTTTGTGACAGTTGACAACCATCAAGTTGAGCATCAAGGTATTATTGTTGAGACTATAGATATGTTCTTTCACTTTTTCACCTCACTACTTTTTGATTTCGATGTTTTAGATTCTTTTATTTCTCCATCCCTTGTTCAATGATCTGGGCTAGTGGTAGCATGACAAGTAAATAGGTGGCAGGTTGAGTTAGCCACATGATCCATAATATAGATATGGATTCCTTGGGTAGTGGTTACATGTTGGACTTGGGAACCTTCACCATCATAGTTGATCTTCATAAGAGAACTTATGACATTGTGTTGGGTATGAATTGGCTAGCCTCCCATTAGGTGAATATTGATTTTTGATAGAAGTTGGTATAATGTGTTAATGACATAGGTGGATAGGTTGAACTTGGAGGGGTTTAGAGATCAGTCTCACTTTGGATGATCTCAACTAAGCAACTGAAATGGAGTGTGCAACATGTATGTCAAATGTTTGTAGTTTGTGTCAGTGACATAGAAGAGGTTAAGAATTGAGTGGTGTTACTTAATGATCAACCACTTCTCTACGAGTATGCAAATGTGTTTCCTAATGAAATATTGGGTATGCCACTGCAACACAACATTGACTTTTGCATTGATCTCATCCCAGGAGAGGATCTTATTTCTTGGGAACCTTACCACATGACTATGCAGGAGTTGAGTAAACTTTTATTGTAGTTAGAGGAGTTGTTGGCCAAGGGCCACATTATTCCTAGTGTATCCCCATGGGGTGTACCACTCATCTTCATTAAGAAGAAGGATGGATCATCACAATTATGCATTGATTATTAACAATTGAATAAGTTGATGGTGAAGAATAGATATCCCTTATTGAGGATAGATGGCTTGTTTTATTTTATGAAGGGAGCGAGAGTATTGTCGAACATTGACCTTGTAAGAATTTGGTATAGCTCTAATACCATGTAAGAATTTGCCTTAGGGAAAAATCACCCAAGATCAAGGAACTCAAGCACAAGCACAAGAATAGACCAAAAAAGTATGATCAGAATAACAATATCCAAAATTTATTTATTGTCATTCAATGTTCTTTCATGTCATAGTACACTAGGAGTGCCTAAATATAAAGGCCTTTAGAATGCTTCTAGAATGTCTAGAAGTCAACACACTCATAAGTCTTACAACAAGGCACACATCCACCACGACTGGATTATCCTCCATTAAGCACATGAGTAAGTGTGATGATGAGAGGATAAGCCTATAAAGGTGTAGCATGTAAAATTATGTTATAGACACCATGTGCTAAAATAGGACTGGGAATAACTATGTTGTCTACATGACAACTTAGTTAATTATGCAAACTCCAGTGTTGTAGACACCATGTGCTAAATTAGAGTTGCTTACTCCAGTGTTGTCAACATGACAACTCATAAGAGTATGCAAACTCCTAAGTGTCTCACCTAAGAAATAATAAAATAATGCATTGGCCTAAGTAAACTTAAGTAAAGTGTAATAAGTAAACACTTATTTACACCAACACCCCCCTTAAGTGCAACTTAGGGGAATGCACTTAAGCTTATGAAAGCTAGGATGAAAATGCATAATGGGTCCCAGTTACTAGGCCATGTTAGGTACCCATGTACAAAAGCAATGAAATCTCTCATAAAATGGAGAAAGAGGGAAAACCTCATGGGAAAAACCCTCCCCCAAAAAGAGAGATGAAAAAAAAGGATGCATGGATGGATGGAGTAATCAAGACCCCCCCATTATGACATACATCAAGTATATACAAAAGAAAAGTAGAAGGAAAAAACCCCATAAGAGGAAAATGTCCCCCCCATAAAAGAGAAGAAGAAGGAGACAAGGTAGTCCCCCCCCACCAAATGTAGAGTGTCGATCAATGATAGCTGATTCAATGTAGAAGCTGATCCATGACTGTTGAATAATGTTCCTCTCCTTTGGAAGAAACAATATCATAGGTATAAATGAGATGCTTCCCCAATATGTAGAAATAATCCTAAAGATGAATGGTGTCTCTGAAACTTGCTCAACTATCCTTATGTTGATACTGATAGTCACTCCTTCCAATGTTGCTAAAAAGAACATGGTCAGATCTAGCAAGGATAGATGTAGAACAAATTCTAAAGAACAAATTGTCTCATCAAATGATAAAGAGACCTCTTGCAACTATTGTACATAAGGATCCACAATCATATCAACTTGTGAAGACTGATCATGTAGAGAATGGACAGGAGGGTCAGAGTGAGCCCTCGTAACAATTGAAGAAGATTCTACTTCATCAAAGAGAAGATGTAGATCATCAAAGATGTCTTCCAAAACTACTATGTGTGACTCCACGAACAAACCTGAAATATTTGTCAAGAAGTCATCCATTGATGCTAGAGCTGGAAGACAAGGTGTACCCTACTGTGCTAAACTACATGAACCTATCACTGTGGAAATGGATGAAGTATTTTCCTCAACAAAGAGAAGACAAATATCATCGATGATGTTTCCCACATCTTCAATGTGAGACTCCACAAATAGCTTTGCAATATCTGGAAGGAAGTCATCCCATGAAGCTGAAGTAGGAAAACATGGTGTTTCCTACTGCACTAATTCAGAAGCATCTATGGCTGGAACTAGATCAATAGTAGCAATAGTAGCATCAGGAGGTGTGATCTCATCTAGAGAGGATGCAGCTATAGCTAGAGGTAAAAAATCTTTTGGGAATGGAGAAATGTGTGGATCTCCATACATCTCCCAAAGATAGATCCAAATATCATATAAATTAGTTGACTTCATGTCATCAAGTGAATCCATAACCTCCACATCTACATGTAGAAAGAGGGCATGACAAATGATGGAACTAGTGTCACCATTGTATGAAAGTCCTTTTGCATATGGCAATGCATTATGTTGACTAAGATAAGTGAGAACCAATTGACTCCACTACTTAAATCTTCCTCATCCATGATGTTCTAATCAATGTACCCCCAAAATGCAAAAAATCAATCAACCCAACCCCCCCCCACCCTCCCACAATGTATGATTTGGTGCTTTATATGTAGTGTGTGTACAATAGGCCACTTGTAAAAAAGTACAAGGTGGACTTCTGATTTTGTTGTTTATAACTACCTTTTGAGACTCAAATCTGTCACTAAGCACTATAGTACAGATGTACAACAATTTTGAAAGGTAATCAAAGCAATACAATGTAGAAAAGGCCCTAAGACTGAAAGTGATATTTCTTTCCACACAACCCTATAATCTAAATGCAGATCTAGAAAGTAGACAAAAAATTAAGTACTTTCAAAAAAATGGAACTTGATTATGTGTCCAGATGAGCCCGTACTAAGCATTTGAAGTTGCAAAATTGGGATTTGTGATTTGTAGAAAAATTTAGGAACATAGGTATCAAACATCTTGCACCAATGTGTAGATCACGAAATTTTACCGCAAAATGAAAAATATTGCTCACAAAAAGGAGTCTGTATGAGGGAGATATTGCTATTTAAAAATCACCTCTACAATTGTTTTTCCTAAATCACTGCTGTCACACCTCCAAAAATTAGTTGACTCTAGATTTCACCTCAGATGTCCAATTTTAGTGAAACAAAAGTCAATTTGGGGTTTTTTTGACCTTTTGAATGTAGTGCAAATATCTGATTGGCACCAGCAAGCTCCAATCTTCACTTGCAAAAATATCTCCTACTAGCCTGATGGCCAAAAAAAATAAGGAAAAAATACATAGATCCGAAAAATAATGTAGAGAAATTGCAAAGACTAAAATAATAAAATATGCAGATCTAAAAATTAAATTCAGAGATCTAAAATGATGATACCAATTCTGCAAATCAGGCCTTTGGGTTCCAATTTGCAAAAAAAAAATTGCCTTAGATTTGACTATGGCCTAGGGTAGGCAAATTTATAGTCAAATTTTATTGAATCGATGTTTAGGATGTAATGGCAAGGTCCACTTTGGCTCTAGATGCTCCCAATGAATGTGATACTCTAGATCTGAGTCGAGGTCCTCCAAGAGGTGAAGCAAGCAAATGGTCTCCAATGGCTATGTAAAGGGAAATTCCCTTAGCTTTGATACCATGTAAAATTTTGGTATAGCTCTGATACCATGTAAGAATTTTCCTTAGGGCAAAATAACCCAAAACAAAGAAGCTCAAAAACTAGCACAAAATAGACCAACAGAGTATGGTCAAAATAATAATATGATATTCAATTGATGTACTGATGTACAAGTACACTAGGAGTGCCTATATATAAAGGCCTCTAGAATGCCTCTAGAATGTCTAAGAGTTATCAATATGATAAGCCTCACAACTGAGCACATGTCCACCAAGAGTGGATTATCCTCCATTAAGCACAAGAGTTAGTGTGATGATGAGAGGATAAGCCTACAAAGGTGTGTCATGTAACATTGTGTTGTAGATACCATGTGCTTAATTAAGAGTGCAAATAACTATGTTTTCTACATGACAACTTAGTTGATTGTGCAAACTCTAGTATTGTAGACACCATGTGCTAAATTAGAGTTGCTACCTCTTGTGTTGTCAACATGACAACCCATATGAGTATGCATACTCCTAGGTGTCTAACCTAATAAATAATAAAATAATGCATTTATCCTAAGTAAACTTAAGTAAAGTATAAATAATAATTATTTACACTAGCAGACCTTAAGTCTAGATACCATTAGCTTCGGATCCATGAGGTTGATATTTATTAGAAAACTTTTTGCACACGCTATGGGTATTATGAGTTCATGGTTGTGCCCTTTGGGTTGACCAATGCGCCATCAGTATTGATGAGTTTGTTGAACAGGGTATTTCACACTTACCTAAATCTCTTTGTCCTTGTATTTTTGGATGACATACTAATGTACTTTGAGACTATGGAGGAGCATCAAGTCCAGTTGCACCAGGTATTGAAGTACTTACGTGACCATTAGGTGTATGGAAACTTGGGTTAAGTGTGAGTTCTTTCAGTCAGAGGTAAAGTATTATGGGCACATCATTGCAAATGAGGGTATTGTAGTGGATTTGGCTAAAATCCAAGCTATCAAGGATTGGCTACCACCCACTAGTGTTCCTGAGGTTCATAGTTTCATAGGGTTGGTCAGATACTACCGTCGATTCATGAAGGATTTCTCACATGTGGATCACCCAATCACTTCTCTTTAGCAAAAAGGGAAGAAGTATATTTGGATTGATTATTGTGAGTCAATATTTGAGGATCTTAAGGATTGATTGACTAGTGCACCAGTCTTTGTAGTGCGTAATCCAACATGTAATTTATGGTGAGCACTAATGTGTCATTAGAGGGCACGGGAGAAGTATTGATGCAAGATGGTCAAGTGATTGCATATGACTCTAGGAAGCTCAAGAACCATGAGCTAAACTACCTTACTCATGACTTGGAGTTAGCATTGGTTGTGCATGCACTTGTGTGTTTGAGATGTTTCCTTTCGGGGCATAGGTCTGAGTTCCATAGAGATCATCATAGCTTGCAATATATCTTTAATCACTTGAACCTAAATGCATGGCTATGTTGCTAGATGGAGTTTTTTCTAAGTACAATTTTGATGTTCATTACATGAAGGGTAAAGAGAATGTTGTCATTGATGCCTTGAGTAGAAGTCATGAGATATTAGTGTTGTCCTTGGGAGCAAATTTTCACAGTCGTATCTTAGATGCTTTTCCTAGTGACATGTGGTATTAGGAGGTTAGAGTAGAGATTGAGTCTGGGCGTACCCTTAAGGGGAAATTTTCTAGCTATTCTTTAGAGTTCGATGGGATATTGTGGTACTTAGAGTGCATTTATGTGCCAATGTTAGAAGATCTTCATTTCATAGTTTTGTTAGAAGCACATCACACACCGTATTCCACACATCCTAGCATTAATAAGATGCATGTCAACCTTATAAAATTGCAATTTTGGATAGAGATGAGGCGCAATGTTGCTGATTTTTTTGCTCAATGCCTTGAGTGACATAGGGTGAAGGCAGAGAACATCAACATCATGCATGTCATTTGCAACCACATTTCATTCTAGAGTGGAATTAGGACATGATATCTATTGATTTCATCATAGGGTTTCCTATGTCATCACATTGTCATGATGCTATTATGGTGACATTGGACAAGTTGTCCAAGATAGCACACTATTCACCCATGAGAGAATCCTACACAACTGCTTGAGTGGCTCATGTTTTCTTGGAGGATTTTTTTGGTTGCATAAGATCCCTTGTAGGATCATTTCAAATAGAGATCCAATGTTTACCTCAGCACTGTGGACATCTCTCCAACATGCTTTGAGTGTGCAACTCAATTTTAGTTTGACTTATCACCCAAAGACTAATGCACAGACTAAGAGAGTGAATCAAGTTCTAGAGGATGTGCTTCGTATGTATGTAATGGACCAGCAGGCAATGTGGGAGGACTATTTGTACCTTGTAGATTTTTCTTATAACAATAGGTACCATAGTTCTCTTGTTATGACATCTTTTTAGGCCTTGTATGGTAGACCATGTCTCACTTGTTTCAGTTGGGATTAATTGGAGCACCGAGTATTTTTGGGCCAAAAGATGCTTCAAGATATGGAGCAACAAGTTATTCATATTAGAGATCATTTGGTTACTACCCATGATAGGCAGAAGAAGTATGCATATGCCCATAGGTTGGATCATCACTTTTATGTTGGTGACTGGGTGTTTTTGAGAGTGTGTTCATGGAAGATCTCCATCTATTATAGAAAAGGCTCTAAGTTGGCATTGTATGCACCTTAAATGGTCACCTTGACTATGTGCCCTGGTTTCATAATTTATCTCAAGCTTGACTCGATATTTACATCACCATTTCCTTTGATCAAATTAAATTATTTGAATTATTCAATTTATTTGAATTATTTAATTAATCATTATTATTTTACATCAATTTCCTTGATTAAATTGGAGTTAATTTATTTATTTAATTTTAAATAAATGGTTGGATCATCTTGATTTTTGTATTATTTAATTAAAGGAATTTGCTCCCTTTTAATTAAATAAAATCCCTCCTCACTTAATTTTATGTGCAACAATTATTATTTTAAAAAGAAATAATTAAATAAATGTCACATACTTTATTTTATAAGAAAAGGGATTATTTTACATTTAAAAATAAAAACACCCCTCATCTTATAATTTTTATGGATTTTTACACTCCACATCTCTTAATTAAATGCTAATTGCACATTCTCTTATGTGGGTCACACCTTTTCATTTCATTTTCATTTTCCCTCCAATTTGGGAATGCCTCTTGGCTTTGGTATATAAGGAGACCTCCTTCCTTCATTTTGGAAGAGGCAATTTTATTATCACTATTATTTGGAGCTTTCATGTGATTTCCTTGAGGACTTGGAGCATTCTTATGAGAAGATCATGACTTCTTATGCTACTATTATGATAGACATTTTTTGAAGCTTTCTTGGAGACTTGGAGATATATTGCATGTTCATGATCATTTGAATCTTCTGTTCATTGGATGTACTTGTGAAGACCAAGGCTAATATTCATATGAGAGTCACCACTACAAACCTTTGGAGGTCTTTGCACATTGATGATAGGAAGCTATGAGTCAATTCTTGAGATCTTGTGCTTTCATGGTGTTATTTTGAAGGATTTCAAGTATAAGGATTCATAGAAGTGTGTTTGCACATTTGTCCACATTTTTCACATACAAGAACCATATTTTGTTGAACCTTTTGAGATCCTAGATTGGATTTCTCTTGTTGCTTATCATCTTGTGTTGCAACCTAGCCTATCACACACTCATGATGTTTTTCATATTTCTATTTTGAGATAATATATTCTTGATGTAACCCATGTACTTGATTGGGATTCTTTGTAGGTTGAGGAAGAGAAACTTTCTTTGGAGCCCATTCACATCCTTCAACATCAGAGGTTAATCCTCAGAGGTCAGGACATAGAGAAGGTAAGGGTCCAGTGGGATATGAACAATGAGACTTATGTTATTTGGGAGGATGCCACATGGTTGAGAGAGATGTACCCCTATCTTTTTGCAAAATTCTAGGAGGCAAGCTTCTAGGAGTAAGTCCATACCTAGAATCTGTAGGGTTGTATTGGGAACTTGCATTGCCTTTGGCCACTCATCATGATATGAGAAATGGTATGTAGGATAGGCGATGGAGTGGCTTCTATCATGTAACCTAGACTAGAAGGGACAACAAGGTGATATGAAATTTTTTTAATAAGTGACAACAAAATAATTAATGGATAATAAAATGTAATAAGATAAGTGAACACTTGTACATTCTCAATGCATCTTGAGGGAGTCGGTGTGAGGGTGCAATGCGAAGGGCCTCCTAAGGGAGTTGACTTCCATACCACAGATAGCTTGGTCTTTCCAATGCCAAGAGAGTTACACTCCACTTGAGTCTTTGCATAGTTATCCCACATATTGTCTAACCAGAACCTATTGTATTGCATTGTCTCATGATCTTGGTTTCAATCCCTTGTTTTTCTTGGTGTGAGTGTTAGTATTGGATGATTGTTCTTTGTGTTTGGGGTTAGATCACTATCTCCATCAACATGGCAGGAGTGGGCCTATAGGTTCCACATGGTTGGGAAGTGTAGCTACCTATACCAATGTTTGGGACCAACATATAGAGTTGGTTTTCTTTCAATTAGGTTTGGAGCTTGATGCTTTACCTTAGTTCTCCATCGATTTTGTAGTACATTTCCTTTTGATTTATGTTCTTATTTGATATTATGTTTTGAGATATTATCTTATGGATTCCTCACTCCTTTTCATTGTGATGTTGCTTATGTTCATATTTTATTTATGATGCTGTGGTTTAGATGGATAGATGTTATTTCTTTTATATCATTGTATTTTAGGTTTATTTGGTCTTCTTGTATGATTTTGAGTGATTACTCCTCGACTTTGGTGGTTCTAATACTCCTTGCTATGGAGATTCTAACCCTACTCTACTTTCTAATTTGGTTGATTGGCCTTATGAGTTAACCTAGGTGACAACGTGACAAGATTATACAATACTAGCTACGTATCATACGACAATGCTGAAGAATATCATATGATACTAGTGAAGTACTATACTAGCACTATATGGAATATTGTACAATACTAAAGAAGTATCATACCACCCTTATTTAGTCCATCGTGCAACATTGAGATGGTCTATTGCCTGGTAGTGTTGTTAAGTATCGTCTGGGGTATTTCAAAAGACCTATTTAGCCAAATAATGTGTACTTCCCAACTTGTTTGATATATTCTGGAATGTGATTTGGACACCCTTTTGGGAGTTCTTTCTCCTATATATTGACTATTTAGTTATAGGATGTCTTAGGGCTTGGGTGATTTTCTTGACCATCATTTTATCATCTTAGAATGGTAAATTGATTTGTATGGATTAAACACCTAGGAATCTTGGATGTTGGATATAAAATGAATATCATAATTGAATTCTAGTTGTAAGTTGGGAATGAACATTGCATGCTTAACTCATGTAGTTAGCTAATGAATGTGTTGGTAAGTAGTGATGCTTGGGGATCTTTGGCAATTGGTTTATGTTAGTTTTTCAATGCTTTCTTATGTAATTTTTTTTATTGTTGTTGCATCTTACATTTTTTTTTAAATAGCCTTTTTTAATCCTTATTCTAAGGATCTCCACGTGGAGCATTGCATAATGGATTGTAGCCAAATTATTTACCAATATCAAACGTATCTTACAACCTAGCTCACTAGGGGCACTGGTATGAAAGAGTTTACTGGAGGAAACCTCTTGTCTAACCCCAAAAATTAAAAGAGTTTTATAGTTTCATTAACTTATAGCCATCTTATTTACAATTGTAGGTATTGATGAAGAATTTGTGACCTTATTTTTATGATTATGCTAGTAATACTGTACTACAATATCTTGGATATTACATTCCATTTTTTTGACTTGCATTTGCTTTGTATAATAAGGGTTAAACAAGAATTCAATAATATTTTTGTTACAAGAAATAACAAATGATGCAACATTGAAGCATATCTAACTATCCCCTTCAAAGTAGTAGATTGAGTAGAAAAGACCACTAGCCCTTTCATCAATCATTTTGAGCCTTTTTGAACCTATGTTGAAGCTTAGAAATCTTACACTTCAATAAAGGACATCCTCCAAATAACTAGGTTATCTAGTGGAATATTAAATGCATTAGTATTTGTCCATTCAATTCATAGTAAACCTTTCGCTACTCATAAGGAGTGTTGGTTAATAAAAGAAGAAATAAACAAAATATTTTAAATCTCTTATAATCCTTTAAATCTCTCCTAGATAAACATAATAAAAAGCTATACAAGTAGATAAATGAAGGGACCTTCTACCCAAGTAACCTGGGAGCACCAAACACCTCACAATATGAGCTAGGTATGCAAGGTTAATAAGAATGCAAAGAGAAAATCCAAATATATGAATCCATATTTTGCATTTCAAATGCTAATTAAAGTGTCTACAAATCCATCTCTCAAATCAAGACAAGCTCTAGAATGGTTGAAATAACATTATAGGATTTTATAATGTGTCACTAGATGAGGAAAAAATAAGACCATGAACATGAACGATCACCACTAAACAAGAAAATAGAGCCAAATGGAAAGAAACACCAAGGGAGAGGAATTCCAAGATAAAAAACATGTGCAAAAACCAAAATAGGATAGAGGAATGCAAAAATTCTATCTATCTATCTACTTATCTATCTGTGTGTGTGTGTAAAAAACCAAAGAGAAAGACAAACACAAAAATAACACTAGGGAGATTACAAAGACCATGATAAAGGTATAACTAATATCAGTCATGCCACATGGGAGAACACAAATATAGACATAGGTATACATACATACATATATGGATTTCCTTTTGTTATATTATTGAACACTTTGAATTAGATATTGACAATTGTGACTTCCCATACATATACATAAATGATCACTATAAATCAAATGCATAGAACTCACAACAATTCTTAGTTTATCAATGACCCAAATAAGTGCAAAAATCAAACTAGATATCCAATGTAGAACAAAAATTATCAATATGAAAATACCACAATTCAGTCTACAAAACCAAAATGTATATTTTCAATGTTATCCTTTGTCAACAAAATCCTCCCATTCCAAATAATGGTAATTTATGGTGACTATAATAATGTTATCACATGTCCATCTAGAATTATTAAAACTCTCAAATATGTGATATACTATAACACAACAAAAAATGAAGTTGAAGCAAATCAAAATTTTATTGACACATAAGTATACACAAATATTTATAACCATAATATCTACTATCATAAGTGATACCATTAATAACCATTCAAAATACATAATGTTGGAAATATAGATGAAGTAACTGAGAGGGGAGGGGTGAATCAGTTACCACAAAAATAATTCCAAAATTCCCTTAGATGTCTATAATACTTACTGCTGATACTTGGTAAATAGTGTAGGAATAATGTAACTCGGTAGGTTAACTAGTTACTACTCATCTAGCATTCATAGTTATTAATATGCATGCAAAGGTTAAATAAATGAACAAAAAAGACACCAGATTTAACATGGAAACCCAATATGGGAAAAACCACCAAGTAACTAGTCACCAATTTTCACTCTTCTGAAGTGAGCCCTGTTAGGAGCCAACCCTGTTAAAGGTTACAATACACACTGTTAGGTGTGACCTTGTTAGAGGATTTAATCACCCTGTTAGGAGCGGCCTGGTTAGAGGTCTTTAGAACAATTCAACTAAACTATCACCTTGTTAGAGGATTTACAAAATGGTTGTTAAACCAACTCTGTAAAGAGATTCTGGATTCACTGTTACAATGATTAGAAAGCAACAATGAGGTGACCTGAATGATATGCAACTTATCTTTTGCTGATTATAGATCTCTGTTTTGCTTCACTTGATCCTTACTGATTGAATACAACTTTGCATCTCCTCCAAGATATCTAATCCTTCATCAGAATTTGCACAATATTCACTTATTCCATCCTCATCCATATACTCACTCACACTTCAATTCACAACTTGAACATCTAAATATATACCTTTCAAATTATCAAGTCAACTCAAATATAAGTTACAACAACTGAAAAAATCAGTCGGCTAAACTTATTGCATGAAACAATTGAACTTAATATCAAAATAATAAGATCCTTCGCTAGCCGACCCAGCTCGGTAACCACTGCTCCAGAATGGTTTTCTAGTGTTAACGAAGTGAAGCTTGGTAAACACTGCAAACCCTGCAAAAATCCTTTGGAGACCGAGTGAACTCGTTTAGCACTGACCTTCCTTTGCTGTCCTTGTGAGCTCGGTAGAAGCTAACTTTTTGCCACATATCCTTTGATGACCAAGTGAGCTCGATAGACATTAGCTTTTCTTCGTTAACCTTGGGAGCTCGGTTAACACTAACTTTCTACTACAAAATCCTTTGATGCCCGAGTTAGCTTGGTAGACATTATTTTTTCTTCGTTAACCTTGGGAGCTCGGTTAACACTAACTTTTTGCTACAAAAATCCTTTGATGCCCGAGCTAGCTCGGTAAGAACTAACTTTACTGATTAATGTTCAGGAACGTTCGATAGACACTGTAAATTGCTTTACTAATCATCTGAGCTTGGTAGACTCTGTCTGATGACTAATATGACATTTGTGTAACATCAAAGACATTACACAATTAACAATTGTATCCAACACATAAGAGTTAGCTAGAGTAATAAAGTTTATCCCATCATGTCTTATAATAGATTCTACAAAGCAATCAAAATAACAAAGTATGTAGCTTATGAGATGAGAGCATACTATGCATTGTATAGAACTAATGAAAAGGTGCCAAAGTGTATAAAACCACAAGACTAAAACTACATCCAACCCAAAAAGATATGTTAAAAACTAAAGACCTGTATACATAAATTGATCCCACTTAATAAGGGGAGCAAAGAAAAACATTGGCAGGCTTTAGTTTCTCAACAAAATATGGGATATGCCAATTTATTCTTTATTGGGATTTCTTTTAATTGTATTGTGCATTAGGTAACTTTTAAAGGAACAATCTATATTTTATTTGGATCAAAGTAATCTGTCATTAGCTTAATCAACTAGGACAAGTTACCATTTACGAACTAGAGTGCAACAACATAATAGTCACATTGATGAGATGCATAATTTACTTTAGTTGGGACTTTAAAGCCAAAAAATCCAACAAAGACTTTTTCCCTAGTTTCTACTTAGTTGTTATATGATAGAGTCTGTATGAAAAATGACTATGAAATAAGATCTTCACCCATCAAAAAAATTAGTAACACTATAGATATGTTGTGGCTGTAACATTGCTCAAAAAATTACATATTACAAACTACATGCTTTTTTTTGAATCTAGTTATCTTCAGGCACTGCTAAATAAAAAATTCATAATACATTTATCTTCAGGCACTACTCACATATTTGGTGATATATTATGGATGTAAATTTTTTTCTAAATCAAAGATAGACTAATCCATGAAGTTTATCAACAACTGGGTCACATAGGTCAATAATCTCCAATAGAACATATGGGACAACCAATAGTGTGTCAATGATGTTATTATTGAAAATATAAACTATAAACATGAACAATCAATCAAGGTGATCAATGTCCAATGCAATTAACAAACAAAAAAATATATCATATCATAAGAGAAAAAATTATAATAGATAGAGTTATTATTTTTTGTGATGTTAAGTAACACATATATATGTCTTGTTTACAAATACTATGAATAATTTTCTTATTTTCTAATATTACAAAACATTTCACATTCTAAAAATTTATATTTCCTATTGGTTCGTTGTTCCATACATAGAAGCATATGACTATTGGTTTGTAATTAATTTTACTTTAAATTTTGGAATGTGAGTTGGGAAAAGTTTTCATACCTTGTATTTATTGTTATTTGTGCTCCTTTGCTACTATATTAGATATTTTGGTGTATTTACAAGAAAATCACAGAGTAAGGTATTTCTAATATTGATCCATATTCAATAATATAATTATGTGACGGTAATCTTTAATGAATTGCAATCCTTCTTTTTCCTACATCAAAAGTTGTGAAAGAAATATTTATTTAGTTTTATTTTTTTATTTTTTGTTATGCGAGAAGATTCTCAATTAGGATATCAATAGGGATGTTACATTTCACATTTAAAATATTACACTACAAATATGCAAAAGTGATGCAGGCGCAACCTAGGGAAGTCAACAATCCTGTATGCAGGGGCTTCAAGCTCAAATTTGTGGAGTTGTGGTTCATGCAATTGGGAATGTGTTTGAGGAATATTGAGAAACCTTGTCCTAAGTGCACATGATGATTGGAGTTATCGTATTGGAGTTAGAGCCATTTTGGTCACTGTTGGTCACATGTTCCTAATTTACTAGCAAACTTTGGAGATTGTTTTCACGAGCTTCAGTCCGAGGGAGGTGGCGTGTGCGCACTTGGATTTGGATCATTGGATGGTACGTGGACTTATGTCTTAGTGTACATATTCTTACGTGGTATTTTGAGTTAGTTATGCATTGTAAACTTGGGACTTGTCCTAAGTATTTAATTATTTCTTGTATTTAATGTTTATAGTCAAGTTGACTTGTGGCTTGAGGGTGAATTTAATGTGAGTATTTATTTAATATCTATTATGCTAGAACAACTTGTGGTTAGGTTAAGTATAAGTAGAGGGTCTTGCAGAGTCTAGAGTCATTATTTCATTCAACATGTAGAAGATGGAGTAGCTAAGAGGAGTGAAGTTTAGGAGAGCTAGTAGCTAAGTGTGGGCTTGAGAAATAAGAAGGTTGTTTGGTGGCTTGTGATCATAAGTTTAGAATCTTCTTGGAGTTTCTACTAGATTGTGGGGGCTAGCTAGTGGTTGGATCTTACAAGTTCTTGCAAAATTACTATTGTAATTGCTTATGTATTTGGTCGTAACCCAGAAGGCCTTACAACTAGGCATGTTGAATGAAAAGCTTATGAATCTTTTCTAAAATTGGTGTAATTTTGGATCTAAATTTTCGTGTTATTATTTATATTCCTTTATGCAGTTAATTGTTGGGGGTTAGGACATCACCTTTGGGAATTCTCTTGCCTTGTACTGCGTCAAAAGAAGAATGATACATAAGTAAAAGCCAAGGATATAGTCAAAATTCTTACATTTTTAAATATTCAAATAAAATTCATTTAAGTTAGTTTGTAATGAAAGGAAATAAACTTAGTCTAATGCAAGAGATTAACAAACAAGTTACAAAATCATGAAGTTCAAAACAATAAAGATACAAACACAATTTATCATGGGGAAATTGTTATGAGAGGACTTAACAAAAATATCATCACTATTCTTATATTATTCATAGTAGATGTTTCAATTCAAATAGAGATTAGTCATGCTATTAAGGAGATCTTTTTTGCTATTTAGAATATAACTCTAGCATGGATGCACAATCCAAAAATTATGTCTTTATTTCAAATATTTGATATATAGATAATGACAAACAATTAAAATACAAACATTTTTTAAAACATGAACCAAACCATAGTTAAATTTAACTAAATTGAACCCATGTACCTTACTCTTAAATTCATGCACCCCAAATAGAATACAATTCTATGCAAAGAATCTTTGATTTCCACAATCAAATAGATCAATAATCAATTCAATCACTTCAACTTAACATTCAATCTTTTTTACAAAATTCTCTCACAACAAACATTATGCTCTATTTAATCTATTTATAACCTCCTCTATCAATACTTTCGTACACCCATCATAATATACATTTGAACAAGAAAATCCATCATATAAGATATTCATTCTAAATTTATCAAATTATTAAAATATTTACAAAACATGAAACCCCTAGTCCTAACACATCAAATGTTTACAATTGAAAGTTTTCTTGATAAACACATCAAATGTCTACAATTGGAAGTTTTCTTGATAAGAAAAAAGCACACCTTCAAAACGTTGAGTAGAATCTCTAAAGGAAATTTAACAAGACATACGTGGAGCCTCTCCTCTCTTTACTTTTGTTTTCTTTTGACGACAAACCAAACTTGTAAATCCATCTCAAGCAAAAGCGGATAAATGAATGCTTCTTTAACTTTTATCGGGTGGGACCCACAGATCTCCCAAGAATTCCTAACGGTCAGGCGGCCACGCTGGCACTTCTTTTTATTTAACCGAGGGACACGTCGGATAATATCCTGCCAAATTTAGCGGCTTTGACGGTGAATGATTCAAAACATAAAGCAGAAGTGACCACTTTAGCGACATCTGATTTTTAGTGGTTTGTAAAGTGCTCTTCTTCCAAAATGGGGAATGTTTGTGGACCCTCCATTCCTTTGCTTTCAAGTGGGAGGGATACTCTTAAAAAATGTATATTTTAAAATGATTTTTAAGATATTAGTGTCTCTTAAGTGATGCTTGATAATTAAAAGGAAGTCATATGGTAGAAATAATTCTCTCATAAAAGTTGGCTAGTTGCAAATGTGTTCGTGTCTTTTTCTATTATTAAGCTTATTGGAGAATTTCCACTCTTATCTATAAACATCAATAATAGAATTAACATATTATAAATTTTTAAATCAAAGTTTTATTATTTATGTTAATTATGTTCCTACCTTTATCTTATTATGTTAATTCTAGGTAAATCTGAAGACACTAATCATGTTCTTGTTATCTAAACTTTCATGTTATATTATTAGTATTGGCTTTTTAATAAGTAGAAGATATTTTCTATGGTGAGTCAAATATTGATATTGTTATCAGAATTTAAATGTCATATTATAGTCAAACTCATTGACCTATGTTTCATGAGTAGTGATTCACAAGAACCCATCTCTTATGCAAATTTATGGAACACTTAACCTTCATTTCATCTAGGTGATGCTCAAAAAGGTGCAACATCAGGCCTTTGACATAGGGAATGTAGATGAGAGGGGAATAGTCCAATCATCTAACAAACTTACCAAGAGCACACACTGGAGAAAACACAAGATTGCAGCCCAAGAGACAACAAAATTCAAAGATTTACTGATTGGTTACACAACTCGCATGATAAAATATATGTGATAACATCCAATATGCCCAATTGTGAGGTCTTCCAGGTCGACAAAGGTTTCATAAGCTTTCTCTTGCCATCTTACTTCCTAAGAACTTCCATGCTACTTTCCTACATCAAACCCAAGTCTTGATATAGCCAGCTAGACCATAAGTTAGCCAATCAAGCATTTAATTACAATATAGGTCATGCCTTGGAGGTGTAAGCCATAACCCAAGCAATGGACATCAATTATTCACATGCTCTTGAGGGTAGGTCCAAACACAATCAAGAAGTACACTCCTAATTGCACAAGACACCACGTCATCATAGGAAATTGCATCAAAAAGAAATAATACACCTCATTGGATGAAAACAAGGACCATAAAGAATGACACAAAACTCGAAGGATATGACATATCAACTTTTGCACTCTTAGGGTAAGGACTTAAGATAGGTTTCCAAAAGGATGCTAATTGTGTACAACATGAAACTCCAAGCAATAATGGCTACTTCGCAAACAAAGTAGTACATAAATCAAGAAATATCTTTGGGCAATGTAAGATTGCTCATTGACCCAAGATGCTCCTGCATCAAACATCTAAGGTAAGTAAAGAATTGATGTCCACATAAGGCAACCCTAATGCTCTGACCCAAATCACAAAGATCCAACACAACTTGTGTTATCCATGAACTCTCTTCAATTGGTTTATCTTTCCACTAAACAAGTTATTCCATGTAGTATTTTCCTTTGGTACTCTTACTTGTACTCTTCTATCCAAAACTTTCTCAATGTTGTAAGCCTTCTTCTTGGGATGATTTAGGTTATCTTTTAATTCCTCGTCTGCTTCAAAACACTGAAAGATATCTACAATATTGAATATTAGTGAAATGTCCATATCTTCAGGGAATTCAACTTCAAAAGAATTTCCACTATCAAATTTCCTTAGAATTTTACAAGGACCAAAGTTCTTCCTCTTTAGCTTACTATAGGTTCCAACTGGATATCTATTTTTCTTCAAATAAACCATCAGTTCATCTCCAACCTCAAAATATTTATGTCTCCTTCCTTTATCTACTTTTTGTTTATACTAGAAGTTACTATCCTCCAAATTCTTCTTTACTTCCCTATGTAAAGTCTTCATGAAATCTGCAAATTAATTTGCTTCAATACTTCTCTTTATCTCAATGTTCAAATCTCTTAATTCAGTAGTTCCTCTAGGATTCAATCCATTAAAAATCTCAAAAGGTATTCTTGGTACTTCTAATCATAGAATTTTTATATGTGAACTCTGCTTGTGCTAAAATCAAATCCCAACTAGTAGGCTTATTCCCAACCGAACATCTCAGTAAGTTACCCAAACTTCTTTTCACAACCCTAGTTTGTTCATCTATCCACGGATGAAATGTAGAACTAAACTTCAACTATGTATCCATTTTCCTCCAAAGTGTCCTCCAAAAATGACTAGAAAATTCAGTATCTCTATCTGAAACAATAGTCTTAGGCAACCCATTTAATCTTACTATCTCTTTAAAGAATAATTCATCCACATGTATTGCATTAGATGTCTTCTTACAAGTTATGAAATGAGCCATTTTAAAAACCTATCAACCACTACCAAAATAGAATCATTACCTCTTTGAGTTCTAGGTAAACCAGGAACAAAGTCCATATTGATATCTTCACAAGTTTATTTGGTAAAGATAAGGGTGAATACAATCCCAAATTCTGACTAGTTCCTTTTTGTTGTTTCACAAATTTTGCATCTGCTGACCATCTTCTGTACATCCTTATAAATTTGAGGCCAAAAATACCTATTATAAATACACTTCACTATTTTATCAATTCCAAAATGGGCAGCAAGTCCTCCACTATGTTTCTCCTTCATGATATTATCCTTCATATATCCTATAAGTATGCACAATTAAGTTCTTTTGAACAACATGTCTTCCTGACTGAAATAATCATACTAATTTTTCTCCCTCATCAATTGATTCTTACAATCTCTCCAGGGTTTTGCAAAATAAGAAAAAGTTTCATACAAATGCTTCAAATCATCAAAACCAAGTATGTTGACTCTCATTTCTATTAGCAAATTCCTTCTTCTGCTTAAGGCATCAAGAACCTTATTTGACTGTCTACTTTTAAATTTCAATACAAAGTAAAAGTTTTGCAAGTACTCAACCTACTTCATGTGTCTCTAGTTCAATTTATTCTGACTCCCAAATACTACAAAGCTTTATGGGTAGTGTATGACACAAAATCTTTAGGAGTCAAATAGACAATAACATAGAATTATTGATCATAAACTAAATACATTTTCTTAGCATCATTCAACTTCTCACAATAGAAAGATATAGGTCTTCCTTCTTGACTCAAAACAACTCTAGTGGCACTTCCACTAGCATCACAATCAACTTGAAATTTTTAATTAAAATCAAGAAAAGCAAGTGTAGGTAGTTCTAGTAGCCTTTGTTTGAATGCTTTAAAGCTCTTATGTGGTCCATGTGTCCAATTGAAATCCTTCTTATCTCCTCTCATAGTTTTTGTCATAGCATTACATACTGAACTAAAACTTTTGATGAACTTCCTATAGAAACTTGCCAAATCATGAAATGATCTAACTTATCCAACATTCTTGGGTGTAGTCTAATCAAGAATAGCTTTTACTTTTTCAGGATCTATCTTCAAACCATCACTTGAAATTACAAAACCAAGATACTCAATTTCTTCCTTCACAAAAGAACATTTCTTCAAGTTAATCAACAACTTTTCTTCCTTCAGTCTCTCTCTGCAATACTTGTTTGATATGCTCAAGGTGTTCTTCCTTAGTCTTACTAAATATTAGAATGTCATCAAGATATGTACAATCACAAACTTACCCAAGAATTTCTTCAAAACCTCATTTACCAACTTCATAAAAGTACTAGGTAAATTAGTTAAACCAAAAGGCATAACCACCATTCATACAAACCTTCATTTGTCTTAAAAGCAATTTTCCATTCACCCCCTTCTCTAATTTTGATCCGATGATAGCCACTTTTTAAATTAATCTTTGTGAAATACTTTATCCATTCAAACATTACATCATGTCATCCATCGTAGGAAAAGGAAACCTATACTTCATTGTGGTTTTTGTATAGCTCTAGAATTAGTGTAGATTCTCCATTCTCCATTCTTCTCAAGTGTCAATACAACAGGTACATCAAGGACTCAAAATTTCTCTAATTAGACCCTTTTCAAGTGATTCTTGCACTTGTCTATTCAATTCAACATTTTCAGAAGGTTCAATCTATGTGGTGCTTTATTAGGCAAACTAGCTTCAAGTATCAAATCCATACAATCACTAATTTACTTCTCACAATAGAGAAACAATTAGGTACATTATCAAAAATAATGTCTTGAAACTTCACCAACAAATATTCAATCTCAAGAGTAAGCTCTATAGACACTTAAAATCATTCTTAAAGACTATATTAATTTATTTAATATTGCCCGTGACATTGTAATTAATTATTAATTAATTAATTATATTGGTCACATTCTTCTACTTGTTTAATTAAATTAATTAAATAAATAAGTTCATTCTCCTAAGTATTTAAATTTAATTTAAATACTCCTAACCTTAATGTGTTAAATTAATTTAACACATGATCCTTCATGTTTCTCTTTTTTAAATAAATTTTATTTATTTAAATCCCCACATCCCATTAATTTTTCTAAACCTATGATTAAATTAAATTCTATTTAATTTAATTTTAAACCTAGCTTACACCTATTACTTTCATCCTCTTAAGCCTATTTCTTCTCCAACCCCACTTAATCATCCTAATCTCCTTTCCTAATCCCCCTCATTAGCCTAA
The DNA here is from genome assembly GCA_028749045.1 of Cupressus sempervirens. Lineage (NCBI taxonomy): Eukaryota > Viridiplantae > Streptophyta > Pinopsida > Cupressales > Cupressaceae > Cupressus > Cupressus sempervirens. The sequence continues at coordinate 611,668,636 of CM053788.1, forward strand.
GTGTGTGCTCACACATGTGAGAAGGCATGCCTACACACTCCCCTTTGCACTCTTGTCTCCCACTCTTCTTCTCAAGTTTTCTCACACATGTCACCATATGTGGCACCTATATGGATGCCATCTCACCAAGCCCTCCCTCAAACCTATAAATAGAGCCCTTGTCTCAAGCGTTTTCATCTCTCATTATTGCATTATTATCATGTCAGTTTGAGATTTGAGCTTTCATCATAGTTGAGCTTGCATGCTAGTTTGAGCTTTCATAGTTGCTTTCATGGTGATTTCTAGATGCATACTAACCATTTGGTAGTTGGTTTAGCTTTCCATTCACATTATTAGTCTAGTTTACTTATGCATTTACATTTCCTTTGCATTTACATGTTAGTGTAGCTTGCATACTTAGTTTTCTTGGTTGCATTTCATTTTCATCCTTGAATGCCTTCAAGTATGGCTTTCACCATAGCCATTTCTTGAGGTGTTCTTCATCTCATGTAGCTTAGGTTCATATTTCATCATCACTCACATTTGCACATCCACATTCAAGAGATTCACTACCTTGTTGTGTTTGGGAGAGCACACCAAACATACCTCACATCTTAACACACCAACAAGGCCTCTCATGGGTGCCTTTGTTGACTTTTAGAGGTTTCTTGAGGGCTTGATTTGTTGGCTGCTTTGAGTTGCAAAACTCAAGCAAGCAGTAGTTAGTTTCTTTCGTTTTGTGAGAATTTGATGCATATGTTTTAACTAATAGCTAATGTTTGTTTATTTATTTATATTCCCAACAGGTCACTTCTTCTAGCATACATTTTGGCATGCTTGGTGGGACCCACGTCCCTAATTTTATCTCAAAATTCTACAAACAAAACCTTGTTCAGCTGTAGAAATCCTTGTACAGTCATCTCCATGAGTCGCGATGTCATCTGAAATAGTCGTCTGCGCAGATCATCGTCTATGCAGACAAGCATCTCCGCTAACTAGCATCTCTGCCATAGCTTAAACTACTCACTTTTACCACACGAAACCTTATTTTAGCGTCTACATAGGAAAACATTATGTCATCTAAGTTTCCACATTGTCATCTGCAAAGTTTTCTTTGTCGTCTGCGAATACCAGTTTGTTGTCTACATATTGCATGGGTCCTAGTTGTCTACATATTTTGGCACCTTTGTATTTGACATTGTTATCTATGTCTGACATAGTGCGACTTCACTGCAAAACATATTGAATTTTCCTCTATCATCTATGAGGTTTTTCATCTACGAGTTCCAATGTCTTCGTAGTTTTTCGTTTGCTAGTTCCAACGTCTATGCCTGCAGTTTGTTGTCTGAGCCTGTAAACAGAGTTGCCCAAGTTTTTAAATTATTTTTGCTAACTTGTGACTTGTAGATTTTTACTAACGATTTTTCATGCAGAGAGTTAACCTTGAAAACTTAAAAAAAAAAACCAATAGTGATTTTTATTACTAAGGGAATTTGAAGTAATTTTTATCACTTAGACTCAAAAATTAATGAACTTGTGTGACTTAATCACTTTCATTTGAATGGATAAATGTTAGCATAGCAAAAATTTGGACTTGGTGCTTAAAATTGACATGAATGTTAGCATAGCAAACATTTGGACTTGGTGCTCAAAATTGAAATTAATGTTAGGGTAGCAAAGATTTGGACTTGGTGCTTAAAATTGACATGAATGTTAGAGTAGCTAACATTTGGATTGGTGCTTAAAATTAACATGAATTCTTAGGGTAGAAACAAAATTTGGATTTGGTGTGTAAAAAGAACTCACACTATCTTGAATGCCTTAAGGGACAATGGACATGTATGCCTAGGCTAGAGAACATTTGGAATTGGTGCTTAAAATTAACATGTATGCCTAGGCTAGAACACATTTGGATTTGCTACTTAAATGAAGTCACACACTCTTGAATGCCCTAAAGTAAATTGACTTTATTTTCAACATTTTTATTTTTAGCATTTTATTTCTACACACTTGCTTTACTTTCTTGTTGACGAATCTGTATTTTTCATTTACGTTGGTGCCATTTCAAGTTGGAAAGAACTTTGCATGTTTTAATCATGAGTGTCTTCAAGTAGATAGAAAGCTTAAAGCTTCATTGGAAAAGAACAAGTATCTTTTAAACCCCAAGGAAACTTATGTTTTCTCTCCCCTCGCGCCTTCAGGTGATCTTGGGTGCACAAGAAATAAGTGGTCTTGTTTTTCTTTTTTAGGAGGTTTGCTCAGAGATTTTATCACCCCTTGGGATGAGCTCAACTCCAGTGTTCTGGTGGAGTATAAATAGTAGGAGGTGAATTGAAAGACACCTCTCTTTGAAGTGAAATATTGTCACTCTTGGCTAAACCCCAAAGAACTTTATACCTTTGGAAAGTGAAGGAGGAGATTTGGGTTACTGTCTCCCCCCGGTTTTGTGGCAGTATTTTCTTTCATCTACAGATTTGGGCCTCACATACCTTGCGTATATTGAGGATGCCCCTTAGATAAGCCTTGTTCATCCTAGTGGCAGCCTTATTAGGGTTGTTGGTGTGTTTAGTGTGCTTGTTCAAACATTCAAAACCTAAGTCAAACTTCAAACAAGTTCTAAAATGAGTGAAATTGTGAGGTAACCTTTCATTGAGTGAAACAGTGGTAAGTGAGGTCTTCTTGACTCACAATTATTTTCAGTAGTCTTACATTGAAATTGGTTGAGTCTAGTTACATCTTGTTACAAATTTTTTGGGTGCTTGAAATTTGGGTCTTGTTTTATTCTTGCCATGATCGATAAAGTCAACCAAGTCAAGCATAAGAAAGTGAAATTGTCTAAACCACCCATCTACAAGGAAAGGAAGAACCTAGCACACAGTGACAAACAATTTCGATATGCTATCAAAGACATCTAAAAGGAAGAAGCTAGACAAGACTGTTATGATAGAATTGAATACAATGGAAAACTTTGAAATTGGTCTGCATTCCTAGGAGTGAACACAAGGTTTTTATTTCCAATGAACGAGGATTGAGTTAACCACATAAGTGACCATAATATCTTCCATTTTCAAAACTCCTAGTCTTCCATTTTCAAATTTTCTTGTAGAGAGCTTGAGCCTTTAAAACATCTTTGAAGTTGTAATGCTGGACCTTTTATCCATAAGCAAACATTTATCCTAATTACACTTACTTATTTGGGATCACAAGTCCATCTCCAAATAGTGAGTAATCAATTTGGTGTCCTATCTTGCCTAAAGATCACTTGACTATCTTTGGTAGGAGAAAGATACTATTATCCTTTAATCAAACTTTGTTTGCTAAACCAAGGTCTTTTGTCCACACTTGGGTAGTTGACCCTTTAATCACATAAGGTTAATAACTCTCATCCTCATTTTCTTTTTCTTCAATAATCTTCCACCCATTAGTTGGTCACTATTGCATGCTACACACATGATTAAGAAGGTTCACATTTAATCCCATGTCATCTTTGTGGGAATCATTGAGGCAATCAGAGATGGAGAATCCATTTCCTCCACACACAACTTCATTAGGGAGCACAATTCCCTCTAGTTCAAGCCTTGGTATGCCTAAGTCAACATTTGTGCAAGAACTAGAAGATCCCTTCTATAGCACAACTTTGGGAGGTAATGACGAAGAAGTATAACAAGATGAAGATCCTATTGACCCCAACAATGTACCTAGTGATGTTAGGACTTCCTTGCAGATCCCTACAATTTGGAAATGATGGAGAAATCCATTAGGGCCAACAAGACCAAGATATTCCTAAATTTGGTCAAGGATGGTGTTAATGTTCCCCCAAGCTTTGATGAGAGCACTTTGTTTAGAAAAATTAAAAAAGGTGGTACTCCCATAGTAACCACTTCAAACGTAGCTCCAACATCTAGCAAAGGGAAAGAAACCATGGTAATAGCTAGTGCTATGCCTACATCTAGCACTTCAACACAATCCACATTCCAATTGAGTGCAGAACATATTCAACAAATCATTAGTGCCATGCCCAATGTTACCACAAATGCTAGAATTCCACAATCTACCTTGACAACTTCAACTGTGGGATGCTTAGGCATTGGGCAAGTGCCTACTCAACCAATGGCAATTCTAACACAACCAATGCACTCCTCTTATTTACAAATGCCAGCAAATATGGTAAAGACATATGTGCCAATTCCAAAAACTACATATCAATACATTGGCCAAAGTGGAGTACTTCCACCACCTCACACTACATTTGGGACTCCCTACAATTTAGGAAGTGAATTTATGAACTCCCAACAATCACAAGTGCAACCCAATCAAGATTTGGCTCAATAATTCCAAGAATTATGAAATTTGGTCCTTAACATGAACAACAAAGGGGTGAAGGATGTCTCTTTTGAGGAAATTTGTCCTTTTCCATTCGATAAAGCTATTAATATGGTACCATTTCCACCCAATTTTGAAATTCCTAATTTTGACAAGTATATGGGAGAGACATGCCCCATCACCCATCTCAAGGAATTTTCCATTTTGTGCCAAGAAGTAGCCTATAGTGATGATTATCTTAAGAGACTCTTTGCATGAAGTCTTAGAGGCCCCACACTAGAATGGTTAATGAATTTACCTAAGGGCTCCTTTACTTCCTTCAATGATTTGATAAGCAAGTTTATAGCACAATATTCTTACAACATTGAACATCATGCCTTATTGAGTGATTTGTGCAACACAAATAAATGAAACGGTGAAACATTTGCCAACTTTCTACAACAGCGGAGGTATCTTTCTAACCGCATGCCCTACAAAATTGAGGATTCCCACCTTGTGGATATATTTATCAACAACTTGATACCCGAAATGTCTTTCCTCATGAAGATGGCTAGCCCTGAAGACTTTGCCACTTTAGTCAAGAAGGGAAAGAATATTGAAAATGGACTTTTGGAAAAAGGTACCATTAAGCATTATAATTCATCATCCTCACACAATGAGGCAAAAAACTATAGCAAACCCAAAATCTGGTCCAAGAACAAAGGTTTCACACACGATGGTGTCACTGATGTCAAAAATCTTCAAGGAGGGAACAACAAGAACTATTGTAACTGAAACGACAACAATTCGAACAATGACAATTAGCAATCTCATAATCAAACATAATTTTCCCCTTGCAACAACACTAATTACAACTGTGACTATGATCACAATAGAAAGTTCACTAACTTTCATGAACCTTTGGAGGCCATATTTCAAAAACTAGTGGATCACAATTTGATGGTATTTCCTAACACATGACCCTTTGATGAGAACCAACCCAAATCAAAATGCTATAGGGAAAATGAATATTGCAAATACCATCGCATTAAAGTACATGACACAAACAAGTGTATAAAACTCAAAGTCTTCTCCAAAATCTTGTCAATGATGGAGAAACTGAGGTAGAAGGAGGACCATCCTTTAAAAATGCTAAGCTAAAGATATTTCAAAAACCATTTCCAGATCACAACAATGATAACAACAATACCAACAATGTGAATCAAGCTTCCACATCAAATGCCTTACATTATGATTATTCTACTAACCACGTATCAGGGTTTGAATCCTTGTGTGGTAAGATAGAAACCAGTGATATATGTGGATTTAACTCCATGTGTGTTTGCATTAAAGAGGTAGACACTCATGCGAATACCCTTGTCCTACAAGCAACTGATTGTGATGCCACCACTTGACAAGGAAGACTTACTTTGCAAGATGCCACTCCTAATCACACTAATCCATTAGTGCCACATATGCCTACTGTGCCATCCACTTCATAAAGGCTCACTTCTTGCTATGATGTCTTATCCCATTTAGGTAAGACTCCTGCACAAATATCCATTCTTGAGCTCCTAACCACATCACCCATCCACAAAGAAATCTTGGAGAAGGCTCTTTTAGAATCTCATGTTCCTAAAAACATTAATGCCTCCCAATTCACCACCATGATTGGAAACCTTTCTGCCCAACAACACCTTGTCTTCACAAATAAAGATTTACAAGGTCTTGATCCCCACCATAATTTGTCGCTCCACATTGAAGTCCTTATACAACAACATAAGATTAAAAGAGTCCTTATAGATAATGGATCCAGTTTGAATCTATGTACATTGAAGATGATTAATTTCTTGGGACTTCCAAAAGGCCTCCTAGATACCAATAAAAGGATAACAATCAAAGCCTATGATGAAAGGGAAAGAGAATCAAAAGGAGTTATCATGTTACCACTAAAGGTTGGACCAGCCATCATAAATACCGAATGCCATGTCCTAGACTTGGATTGTCCATATAACATTTTGCTTGGTCGACCTTGGATACATACACTAAAGGCTGTCCCATCTACCTATCATCAATGCTTGAAATTCCCTCACCAAGGAAGAGGGGTCACAATCCTAGGGGATCCTACTCCTTTTGCATTTTGTAAGAGATTGGAAGGTACACCAACAAATTTTTGTCCAATTAGTGAGTTTGCTAAAGTTATACCTAAGCCTCTCACCATAACAGAATCACCTTCCACAATAGTGCTAGAGTCAGCCAATGATGATTCCAATTCCCGCAAAGGAAAAGAGAAGGTGGGAGATACTAAGGTCAATACTACAAGGAAGAAGGTTACTTTTACTGATTTAGGAATGGGAGAGTATAAGTTTGAAAATGCCTTGTGTGTTGGACAACTACCACTCTCCCCTCGTTCCTTTGGAAAACCTTCACAATTGCCACCTCCTGCCAATAAAGAGACTATGCATATTAATAAGACAACATTTAAACATTGGGGTTCACTTAGTGATGAGCATATGGAATCTAATATTTTAGATTGGCTATACTATGATGGAAAAGATGAACCTATGGAGTTCCCCAAAGATAGGTATGTTAAGGCCCCTCCCATTATAAAAAACATGGGATATCATGGTACCGGCCTTGGATCTAAAGAAGATGGAATGAACAAACCTTTAGAAGCTAATATATATCCTAAAGAGCATGGTTTGGGCTCTATTAAACCTAAGGTATCCTTTGCTAACAACTATTGTACAGTTGAACCTAATTCTAAGACTGAAGAGGAGGAATTCTTTGAAGTGCCTTTCCAATACATTGAGGATGACCTAGATAACTATGTCCACACCATTACCATAGATGACCTTTCATCCACTAACCTACCTCTCACCAACCCTGACATGATAGACTGGAACCTTCAAGATACACCACCAGCTCTTGATATCTGTAAGTCTGATGAAGCAGTGATGGCACTCTTTGGCCTTAAGAATCTTCGAGATTACGAACATGAGATCCAATACAATGAGGAAGCCTAATTTGGTAGCCAACTCAACTCTCCTAGTTACAAAAGTGAAAAAGAAAATAAAAATAGAAAATTAAAAGAAACATCCTCCAGTGAAAACTCTTCTGGGGCACTTTTGAATGAAGAAAAAGATAAAATAAAGGACACATCTTTTGGTGAAAACCTCTTAGAGGCACTAGGAGAGGGAGAGATTGACTTGCTATTGAGATCTTTACCACCAAAAAAGACATCTATTTTGAATGAAGATACAATTCCAGTCAATTTGGGAACAGAGGATAATCTACAAATCACCTACATTGCTGCTACCTTAAGTCTTGAAGAACAAAAAGCCATGACTGAATTCTTGAAAAAGGGAAAAATCAATTTTGCATGGACATACAAAGACATACTTGGTTTAGACACAAATTTGGTTGTGCATCATTTGATAGTAGACCCCAAGATTAGACCAGTGAAGCAAAAATTGTGCAAGATGCATCCTAAGGTAGCACTTTTAGTCAAAGTAGAGCTACAGAAAATGTTAGAAGCAAAGTTCATCCGCCATATTGATTATCCTGAGTGGGTCTCCAACATTGTTCCTATAGGGAAAGCATCTAGGGGCATCTGTGTTTGTTCAAATTTTTGAGATTTAAATCTTGCATGTCCCAAGGATGATTGTCCACTTCCTAACATAGACATCATAGTGGATTTGACTATTGGACATGAGATGTTGTCTTTGATGGATGATTTTTCCATGTGTATCAAAATTGCCTTTAGCTTCAGTATCACAAGAAAGTCAAGCCACAAGAGTTTGAAGTGGGTGACTTAGTTTTGCAACATAATACGAGGAACCTCTAGAATCATGAAAAGAAAGGAAATTTTGTTCCAAATTGGCGAGGTCCGTTTATCATTATAGCCAAATATGGTTTTGGGGCATATCAGATTGCTACTCTAGAGGGAGATCTTCTCCCTGACCTTGTAAATATCCAGCATCTCAAGCGGTCCTATGCTTGAGTCTTTGTAGTCCCTGTACAATGTTTATGAAGTCCCACAAAAATCCAAAAAAATCAAAAAAATCAGAAAAAATTCAAAACAAAATTCATAAAATGTTCCAGAAGAAAAACCTAAAAAGCATAAAATGTTCCCGAAAAAAGTATTGTTGATCCATTGTCTATAAGGCTTGTTTTGCTTCACCTCCATCCCACCATTCCATTTCCCTTGTGCAAAGTCTTATCTAGCTTTTTGCTTTTTAGGCATCCAATAAAGGACCTCTTGTCTATAAGGCTTTGCTTCACCTCTGTCTTTTGAAAGACCTTTACTCTGCGATGCATTTTTCGTCGAGTGATTATCCAATCCCATCACATTGAGATTTTTCACAACAGTGACCACACTTGGACTTACACAAAAATCACCATTTAAGAATTAATGATTTGAGAAACTTGTTCACTTCACAACCCTTGCTAGAAACATTATCTTATGATCATTGACATCTGACTTGACACATTATTATAGGATGAATCCTTCCTATAGGTGACATTGCAACATCCACTTCTAGACCTAAGGTTCTTGTTAGGAACTATGGACTAAATGACTACTTGGTCATGAGGTCTCTTTTTGGTTGATTTTATTTTTGTGTGTTAGTGAAAGCCTTTTATGGTGCACCTTGATCTTCTATATTTTGGTTGTACTTGAAGGGCTTTCATTGATTACACATGTTGTTTGTGGTATGATCTATTTTTTGAGGCTTTATTTCATATGTGTTAGTTTTAGGTTATGTTAATGCATTTCGCAATGGGGGCAACAAGTTAGCACACTTTTCACCAAAGATCCCTAAAAAGACTCTGGGTGTGCCTAGACCTCTCCATGGCATATACGACATTTGATCCATCATGACTATGTAAACTACACCTATTGTTCTAAAGTCTCTAAAGTCTATGCAAAAGAGTCATGTCATTTACACTTCTATAGAATATAATGCATAAAATCATTTGCAAAATCAACTTAAGTTGTGCTCTGCATATAAACACAATGGAATCTCTTGATATCATGTAGTTAAATTTCATATAGCTAGGGTCTTCATTTGAGTTGTGCTTGAGACAAGGTCCTATTTATTTCCCCCCTCCTATGCTACATTGTTGGGTTTCTATGAGTGACAGTTTGGATAGATATTCATTTTAGGTTGCACTTTCATTAGGTTGCATTCATTGGTTCATTTTCATAGGTTGCATTCATTTTAGTGCTCCTTAGACATTTTTTGTTAGATTTCATTGTTTGTTCATTCCATTAATTACATGCATCCAATTTAGTCATCACATCTAGGGGCATATACATCATAATCACAACTCACATATATATAGTAAATCCATACTGTAGACACCTAAATTTGATTACACTACTTTGGTAATCTAATTTAGCCATCTCTAAAGGCATCATTAATTAAATTCTTATTTAATTAATCCTTTGTCATCCCCTAGTTGATTAATTTAATTAATCATCTATAGTCCTAATTGATAAATCAAATAATCTATTATTTATCAATTAAATCCTTTTCTCCTATCTAATTCCAAAAATCCCCATTTATTAAATAAATCTATTTGATAAATGAAATCTTCAAATTAAAAAAAAAACCCTAACCTATCTCTAATCCTCCATTTAGCCTAATCCACCCCATCCACCCATACTAACCAAGCTTAGCCACTAACTCACCCACCCTCATTAATGCCATCCACTTGCACATCTCTAACATCCCTAATCTAATCCTAAACCCAAGCCTAATCCACCCCCTAATGTTGTCACATTCCTTAAACAAGTTTAAGACTTTCCTAATCCAAACCAAAGTCTCCCCTCAAAAAAACCCAACCACTAAGTCATGAGTGCTCTTACAAAACATAAAGACTCTTACAAGCCCACTCATGACTCTTACACCCATCTTCCACACTCTTCCCTCTTCCACACTCATTCCTCTTACATCCCTCTTACATACTCAACCCCACTCATCATGACTTTAACCAACCCTTAACCCTACCCTCTCACACTCATCCTCCTTGTGACAAGTGTCACCTTTCCATTGGTGCTAAACAAGCACAATCCATGTGCTCCCCTTTGAGTGCATCTTAGCCATCCTTAAGCCTTCATCCATCCTTGAATCTAAGCCCTCCATCCCTCTACCCCTTAGCCTATAAATTGAATCCCATCCCAAGCCATTTCATCAACCATCTTTGAGCTAAAGTTACCATGCTATTTTGAGAACCAAATCCATCAACCATACCCTTATAATGCCAAATTGAGAGCTCACAAAGCTACCAATTTTCCATTACCCATCTCCATTGAAGTAACTTTTGAGCATCTTGAGCATACATCCACAACAAAAGGACACATCTACAGAATCAAGAAAGCATGGAGTGTTTTCTCTCGTGAGGTTTGCACTTCTTATTTTCTTTCTTAGTCTAAGCATATATGTGAATTTAGTTTTTGGTTTGTGAATGTTTACTTTATTTGTTAATGTTCTTTGCATACTGATTCTGGTTCTACACATACATTTAAAATAAAGCAATGCATACATCTCATAATCGCCATCAAACCTACATCATCCACATGTTAGGCATCATATACATATATATCATATAGAAACATCACATAGCATCACATCCTGCATCACAAATGTTGGTATCCACATCATAGATATTATATGCATCACATAAGTCTATACACATATAGAGCCATTGAATCATGTCATGTATATATCAAAAAATCATGTCTGTACAGTCCATATACAAATCATGTAGAATTATATAGTACAAATGCATCATCAAAAACTCACTACATCTACACATATTTGTCAAAAACTGATCGCTATACAAAATCGAGCTACTAGCTATGAGGGCCCAGCCCCCCTGTATCCCCCCCCTTGGGGAGGTCTCTGCTATCCTACGGACTCTGATCTGGCTCTACCCCCTGATATCCATGAGCTAGCCCCCCTCTCAAAATTTGGCTGTCGTTGATCAACAGGCACAACCGTTTTAAGCATTTTTACGCGTAGAAAAAACAACAAAAAAAGTTAAAATTTTTTTTCCCATAGTTAAGCTCTCATTTTTGAAGATTTTGGCTAACTAACTAAATTGCTTTTTTTTGTCTCATTGCAGGTTGGAGCACATATGGAACCACTAACCATGCTTCTTGCAGGTTTTCATGTTGCTAAAAAAATGAACTTGAATGTTTAACCATTTGTCTTTGAATGCATGTTGCTAAAAAAAAAATGAACTTGAATGGTTAAACACATTTTTCATTGAATGAATGTTGCTCAAAAACACACTTTTCAATGTCATGGATTAAAATCAACTTTCTTTGGAATGCATGCTTAAAACAAAAAAATTCAATCTTGAATGCCAAAGATCAATTAACCATTACAAATCTCTTTTTCACATGCAATCTAGGTAAAGTTGGATTTTTGGACATTTAAGAAACTTTGTTAAGTTAAAATACAAATTTACAAAAATCAATTTGAGTAGTTCCTTGGACTCACCTCTTTTCTAATCACCCATCAAATATTAACCATTGGTTGCAATCTCAGCGCCATTTATGGGGATGGGTCTACTTGAAAAAGGTGTTAAATGTTCCACAATCTAACTCACTCACTTGGTCTTTGAACATTTGCTTTAACTTTATCAAAATTCTTAAATGGTCAAAACTCTAGATTAAATCGATCACACTTCAAGTTTGGGCACTAAAATTGAACAACAACTGACGTGGAGAGCCTCCGGGCGTGCGCTTGAAATTGAATCTCTCACACTTTTTTTTTGGGCTTAAAACAAACTCACACTCAATCTTGAATGCCTTAAAGAAAATTAATCGATATTTGACGTGGAGGGCCTCCGGGCGCGCGAGTTTGCTTTTGTTGACCCTAACTCTTCTTATTGTGTGCATTCTTCGATTGATTTACTTTTGTTGGCGCTTCAAGTTGGAATTGAACATTGTCTCTTAAACATGAGTGCTTGCAAAGTCTAGATTAGCACACATAAGAGTCAGTTGGTAAAAGAACAAGCGTGTTTTTTAGTCCAAGGTCATCCGAGTCTTCTCTCCCCTTGTCGTCTTTCGAGGCCATCTTGGGTGCATAAGACTAGGATCCAAAACCTTATTTCTTTTTTAGGAGGCCTGCTTGGGGATTTCATCACCCCTTGGACGACCTCAACTCCAGCGTTCCGGCAGAGTATAAGAATCGGGAGGTGAATCGAAAGACACCTCTCTTGGGATCAAGATTTTGTCATTCGGGCTAAGCCTCAAGGAACTTTATACCCTTGAGAAGTGAAAGAGGAGAAGTGGGTTACCGCTCCTCTCGGCTGTGTGACATCCTTTTGGTCTCATCTACGGATTTGGGCCTCACGTACCTTGCATATATCGAGGACTCCCTAGCTAAACCAATTGTCTGCCTTGCAGAAAACCATCTAGGATGTTAATGTGTTTGGAGTGACTGATTGAAACATTTGTAGAACATACACACTCCTTGGTGCAAGTACCACATTCTGAGAACCACAAACTTCTATCTGGGTGTTCCTATCTATTGCTTGTTTTTATTTTACTTGTTGAATGAATGTTTGCCAAACTTGGTCAATCCTAGCTTAGGGCACACTTAGCGTAGTCACTGCCTATTTTGGAAGTTGAACAAGTTGAAGCAAAACAATTGAGATTTTTTCCAAAGCCAAGCAGATTCAGGAATTTATGTCGAAACAACCCAAACCCAAACAGAAGTTTCACAAGGTCAAACTCAAGCCATCTCTAGCATACCAAGAACTTTCAGCCAAGAGAAAAGCAATAACACCAAGCCCACGAATTTCCAAACTCCACAAAGCAGAGGACAAAGCTACCGACGAAGCACTTCAAGAGGCCTGGTTAGAGCGCACCATCAAATTTAGCCAACATCCAGGAGTTAATCCTGCTTATGCCTTACCAACTAGGCATGATTTCTATGATTAGACACCCTTGTTTCTCCACATCTTCTTGGATAAGCTTCACTCTAGAGTTATCTTTGTAGAAGAGCCAGCCATCTTAGCTTATCCCCTTAAGCATTATTAGCTCATCCATCTCATTTAGAATCATACCATCTAGCTAGTAATTGAAAATCTGCACATCTAAGCTTTCAAAATTGTTGTCACCTTGCTAAAAGTTTGCCATTCCTAAAATCTTCCAAATCCACCAATCTCACCAAGGTTATCCCTTTGATAGAGCTTTGTCTAGGGTAATCTAGCTTTGTCACTTGTTATCCCTCATCACCTTGAGCTAAAGGTTGGGATTCGCAAGTGGTCAATCTCGTGTTCTTCCTAAAGGATCATCAGTCTATCCTTAAGTTGACACAATCACCACCAAGCTTGCACATAGGAAAGCAGACCTTTTGTACTTTGACAACATATCTTTGAAGTTAGAATCCCCAACCCAATCCTCCTTAGGTTTTGTCATATAGCTTTGCCTCAACCTAGGAAATCATTTGCATAGAAAAGCCTTCCCCCTTTTGCATCCATCAGCATTATTGCATCTCATCCCTAGGAGCATTTTTCATGCCACCCGTCACTCGCTTAGCCAAGAAGAAAGAAACAATGGAGCCCTATCATTTGGATCGAACAGCCTCACCCCCCTTGAGCACTCAGCCATCCTTCAGCCTAGAGCAAGCTATGCCATCACCTACTGACATTGAAGCTTTCATGAACCAACCAGGAAATGCAGTATTGGTAAATGCCATTATAGACAAAAACAAAGAGACAATCATGGCTAATTTTCGAAGGGACAATGTAGGAACCTTTGACTTTGGAAGACCCCCTCCATTATCAGATCCATCTCACCCATTGTTTGGGCAGCTACCACCACCCATAGGCTCTTATGATCCAAATTATCCTCAATATATTCCAAAAGAAGAGCCTCCAGCCAATCCATATGACCCAACAGACCCAAACATACCATCATCCACCCAAGTTGAAATCTCCATGCCGCAAGCCAACCCACCCACCACCACTCCATCCTTGGTTCATACCTCTCCACTCCAAACCCCCTTTACCCAAAACATCTCACCGTTCACCCCCTTCACTATTGCTACTGCTCCCACACCTAGCCTTCCAAATCCACCCATCTCCCAAATCAGTGCTACCTTCTTTGGCCAACCTCAACAATATACAATAGGGATGCCACCCCATGGGGCCAAGTAATCAACCTTTTATCGCCCCCAGCTTGTTCACCACAGCCCAAAGTACAATCCCATCATTTCCATTAGGTCTTGGGAGCTCAATACCACCAGCCACAAATCCACAAGCTACTACCTTCACTCCACAAAGCTATCAAAACCCACAAGCTACTGCCAATCTTCTACCAAGCTCCCAAGTGACCCTAGCTCCCACCACCCCTCTACCAAGCTTCCAAATCCAGCCGCAAAGCTATCAAACCCCATCAGTTCCATTCCCAAGCTTTCAATTCCCACCACCTCCACCACCAACTAATCCATTACCTCCAATTACCAACTACTTTTCAATGCCAATTCTAGGAGGTAATCCACCACCCCAGCCAACCACCAATTATTTGCAGATGCCATCCCAAATGGGGGCACAACCCACATACATTGGTCAAACCTCACAAGCCCTCCGATCCTTTCCCCAAGCCTCACAACCACCTTATACCTTACCTCCAAAAAGCAATCCATTTATCCCACAGCCAGCTTATGTTCCTCAATCCCAACCTCAAATCCCATATCAACGGCAAGCCTCGCAGCACATGCAGCAATATGCGCCACCTCCCCCTCAACAACCCGTCATCCACCATGCAGCTGCCCAAACAATGTACAATCCCTATCAGCAAATCCCTCATAACCATCCATATTCAATGGCCCCATCCAGCACATACCTACCTCAAGGCACTCCTACATTGGGGGCACCCCAACCATCACCTATCAATTCAGAGTGGGAGCAAATGAAGACAACCCTGAAAGCCATCCAAGAAGGGAATGATCCAAAGACATTCAAGTTTGAGAATGTGTGTCCTTACCCATTTGATAGAGCCATTACCACAACACCATTTCCCAAACACTTTGAGGTACCTAAATTTGACAAATTCAGAGGAAAAGGAGACCCTGTCACACATATCAAAGAATTTTACATGCATTGCCAGGATGTGGCATACAATGATGTCTTCCTCTTGTGCCTTTTTCCCAAAAGCTTGGCTGGACCAGCTCTTGAATGGTTTTATAGAATCCCCTATGGCACAATTAAGAACTTTGCTGAATTATCTGAGGCATTTGTAGCCCAATATGCCCATCTTGTTGAAACAGAGCTATCAATAGTTGATCTTGTCCACACCAAGCAAAAAGGTGGAGAAAGCCTTGCCGAATACCTGCAAAGATGGAAAACCCTTACCACCCGCATATCCTGCACCTTGCCAGAACACCATGTGGTGAAAATGTTTAATGATAATGCACATCCCAGCTTGGCTCACCACATGACCATGAACTGTTTGCAGACCTATAAGGATATCAAAGAGAAAGGAATGATCCTTGAGCAAGGACTCATCAAAGATGGTGTGGTAAAGATTTACAAAGAGGCCAACCAAAATCAATCACATCCCAATGAAAAGTCTAGGTATTGGAACAAAAACAAGCATGTTGCAACAGATGGGGTTACTGACACCAGACATGTGAATATCATTGGTCCTTCTCGAAACCAGTCTAACCCACCATATCAAACAAACAACCAACAAGCTACCAATTACCAACAACGAAATAACCAAAGCTATCAAAACCACAATACAAGACCCAACTTTCAAGGGTCTAACAATCAAGCTAATGCCATCAATGTAGCTGCAGGGCAAAAGCCCAGATTCCAACCTGCACCTAGAAACTATACACCCCTTGGTGAGCCATTGGATGTTATTTTTGAGAAATTGGCTAAGGAAAACCTTATCAAATTTCCTCCTACCCAACAAATTGATCCAAGCCAATCCAAAGCTGCATGGTACAAGGACAATGAGTATTGCAAGTTCCATAGGGTAAATGGTCACACCACCCTCAGATGCATGAAACTGAAAGACTATGTGCAAGACCTCATTGATCAAAAGGAAATCACTGTTGGTGCCCAAAACTCTCCCAATGCAGGCTTACAAATTTATCAAAATGCTTTTCCTCCACACAACAACCAAAATCTTGGAAAAGCACCTATCCAAAACAACACCAACAACCGCCAGCCAAACCAACAGCATGGGAAGAACAATGACCACACTTCATCCTATATAGACTATGGTAGCCTTATAGGTTGTATATCTGAGAAAGAGCCTTCAGTCAATGTTATCAATATCCGAGGACTAGACAATGAGTGTGCGGTCACCACTCGAAGAGCGCGATTTAACATCGCAGGCCCACCAGTTTCATCAACACCATCAGCTCCATCAAAAAGCCGGTACAATATCTTGGAACACCTTGGGAACATGCCAGCCCAAATATCCATTTTAGACCTTCTCCGCACTAGTCCTGTGTACAAAGACATCCTTGACAGTGCTCTCATAGAATCCCGTGTCCCTTCTGATATCAATGCTACTAATTTTCGTAATCTTGTTGGACACCTTTCATCCTCATGTGCCCTATCTTTCAAACCCACCGACATACCCGCGGTTGAGCCAGATCACACCCTTCCACTTCGCATAGCCATCATGGTATCCAATTTTGCCATGAAAAGAGTAATGATAGATAATGGATCAGCCTTGAACATTTGCACCCTAAAATTCATAAAACAAGCTGGGTATACTGAGGCAGATATGATCAGTGAGGTTATCACCATCAAAGCTTATGACAACTTGGAAAGGACCACAGAAGGGACTATTTTGCTACCAATCAAGGTTGGGCCAGTCATTCAAGAGACAGTTTGCCATGTTGTTGATCTAAACCTACCATTTAACATCCTCCTCGGTCGCCCATGGATTCATGCTATGAAGGCCGTTCCATCCACCTACCATCAGTGCATCAAATTTCCGCATCAAGGCACTGAGGTAACCATCCATGCCGATCCAGAACCCTTTGCTTACTGCAATGTAGTTGAAGCTTCATATACAAACCATTGCCCTGGAATAGACATCGGCACAGCCATCGCCAACTCATCCCACACTTGTAATGACGCAGAAACCATCCTTGCCTCTACCCTATCTACTGTAAAGATCAACAACAAAGGATGTGGAGAATATAGTCTATCAGATGCATTTGCTGTCGGAGCAATCCCACTTGATCCACATACCCATGGACGGCCAACATATCACAAAGCTAAGGAGATTCCACCTCCTCAATACAAACAGTTTGGCCCAACCACCTTTGTGTCCTCAAAAACCCCTCTTCATGAGGAGCTCACTCCAGATATCAACAATTGGCTACATAAGGATGCACCTCCAAGAAATCAAGCATGCCTTGATCACTTCAGCCAAAAGTATCCCCAACAACATAAGCTCGTCACTGAAAAATGGAACTATCAAGGAGGTGGACTAGGACCAGAAGAAAGGGGCATGCAATGTCCCATCAAAGCACATGATTGGGAAATAAAGTCAGGTCTTGGCTTTGGCATACCCACAACTGGGGGCACCAACAAGAATGGTCACGCTTTTTCGAACATCCACCGCGACCTTGTTGAAATCGAAGACATTCCTGAGGAAGTTGAAAAGAGAGCCTACGACGATATCCCAGACCAAATCTTCCTAGGAGACTCTGTTCTCCGAGAACTATCCATCCATCTCATTGACCTACCACTTGCTCATCCACAACTCATAGATTGGGACCAACCA
Source organism: Cupressus sempervirens (assembly GCA_028749045.1). NCBI lineage: Eukaryota > Viridiplantae > Streptophyta > Pinopsida > Cupressales > Cupressaceae > Cupressus > Cupressus sempervirens. The sequence goes on from CM053788.1 coordinate 611,686,694, forward strand.
AGTGTCATACATATTGATGAGTTCGCATCAGAGGAAGCACTTCTAAGATTCATGGGAGCTAAAACTCCTCATAAGAAGACAAAGCCAGATTCTGCCTACATCTACAAGCTAGATCCCAAGGGGTATTTTGGAGAAAATCCCCAACCTAGTTTTGATACACCCAAAACTGGAACTAAGGTAAATCTGGGACTAGCTAAGGCAGCGAAGAGAACCCCTCAGCAAGAAAATCCAGAGCCACAAGCAGAACATGAGGATTTAGTATTGCCTCCTCAAGATAATCGACCAGAGGTGTCTTCTATTCTAATAGAGGATACTAGAGAAGTCAACATTGGTTCTTCAGAGACCCCTAGAATTGTTCACATTGCTGCATCCCTATCACAAGACCAAGCTGACCTCCTCTTTGAGGTTTTACGAGAGAACATTGGCCGATTTGCATGGTCATATCAGGACATGCCAGGACTCGATCCAAAGCTTGTAGTTCATCATCTTGCAGTCGATCCAAAGATCAAGCCCGTCAGACAAAAGCTTAGGAAAATGCACCCCAAGGTGGCATTACTAGTCAAAGCTGAACTAGAAAGAATGTTAGCTGCTAAGGTTATCCGACCTATTGACTACTCAGAATGGATCTCCAACATGGTCCCTGTCACTAAGCCTTTCGGTGACATCAGAATCTATACTGATTTTAGAGATCTTAACAAAGCTTGTCCAAAGGATGATTTTCCTTTGCCCAACATAGATATGATTGTAGATCTTACAGCTGGACATGAAATCCTGTCCCTTATGGATGGATTTTTTGGGTATAATCAGATCAAGATTGCAGAAGAGGACCAGCATAAGACAGCATTCACTACCCCTTGGGGAACCTTTTGCTACACCATGATGCCTTTTGGCCTAAAGAATGCTGGGGCTACCTATCAAAGAGCTATGATAGCCATTTTCCATGATCTTATCCATAGCATTTTGGAGGATTATGTCGACGATATCCTAGTCAAATCTCACACCTTCATGGATCATCTTGCTGACTTGGAGAAAGTCTTTGATAGGTTGGCCCAATATTATCTCATGCTAAATCCCAAGAAGTGTGTCTTTGGGGTCACATATGGCAAGCTTCTAGGCTTCATAGTTTCTAAACGGGGTATAGAGATTGACCCCAAAAAGGTCAAGGCTATCTTAGACATGCCCCCTCCCCAGACACTGTGACAGCTTCGCTCTCTTCAAGGAAAACTTCAATCTGTCCGGCGCTTCATCTCCCAACTTGCAGATAAGTGTACACCATTTTCACACTTGCTAAAGAAGAATGAGAACTTCAAGTGGGATCTTTTATGTTAGCGCAGCTTCGATCAACTCAAGCAGTATCTCACCAATCCCCCTATCTTGGTTCCACTAGTTCCTGGTCGTCCCTTGATCTTGTATATATCAGCAACACCTACTGCTCTAGGGGCACTTCTAGCACAACATGATGATTATAGCAGAGAGAGAGCCATCTACTATATCAGTAGAACCCTAGTTGGTTATGAACTCAATTACACTCCTATGGAAAAAGCTTGTTTGGCAGTTGTTTTCTCAACTCAAAAGCTTCACCACTACATGCTAAGTCATACCATCCAACTAGTCTCCAAGATTGACCCTCTCAAGTATATGCTCTCCAGAACAGCACTTACAGGCCATTTGGCCAAATGGGTTATGCTACTAAGTGAGTTTGACATCCAGTATGTGGACAGAAAGGTAATCAAAGGGCAAGCTATAGTAGATCACCTAGCTGATGCACCTCTAGTAGATGCATATCCTTTGCTCACAAAATTTCCAGATGAGCATATCTGCCTAATTGAAGAACAGCCCCCATGGAAGCTTTATTTTGATGGCTCATACACCTCTCATGGATCAGGGGCAGGAATATTATTAGTTACACCTCAAGGAGATTACATTCCAAAAGCCTTCAAGCTACAATTCCCTAGCACCAACAATATAGCAGAATATGAAGCTCTTGTAGCAGGATTAAAGATAGCTGCAGAATGGAATATCACTGAGTTACAAGTCTTTGGTGATTCCCAACTCATCATCAAACAAGTCTTAAATGAATATCAAACCAAAGATGAAAAGCTATTACCCTACAAAGAGCTAGTTGATCAACTGACCCAGCATTTTACAAAGCTTCAGTTTACACAAGTGCCTCGAATGCAGAACAAGGCAGCAGATGCCATGGCCACTATCGACTCACTCTTGGAAATTCCCCAAGAAGCTACGCAGTATGAGTTTTTAGTTGAGCAGCTCCTCACACCTGCCTATGCGAATGAGGATTCAAACCATGTTTGTATCTTGGTTGGTCCCTAATCCCCTTGGTACCATGAAATTCACGCTTACCTTAACGATGGTATCATATCCCCTCACCTCACACGTACCCAACGCCAGAACCTCATCCGAAAATCATCCCGCTATGTTATCATAGCCAATACCCTATATCGTCGGGGTTATCACGATACTCTCTCTCGATGTTTAGATGAAAATGAGGCCGCGATGGCATTAAAAGAAGTACATTCTGGACTTTGCGGTGCCCACACGAGTGGTATTTTCCTAGCACGACAAATCCTTAGAGCAGGCTACTATTGGCCTACCATTGAAGAAGACTCTTGTGACTTTGTCAGAAAGTGTCTCCCATGTCAGCAGCATGCAAATCTTGTGCACGCTCCAGCACAGGATCTACAGCCTATTGCACCACCTTGGCCTTTCGCTTGTTGGGGCCTTGATCTAGTTGGAACTATCACACCTCTCTCATCTGATGGACATAAATGGATAATAATAGCTACAGACTATTTCACTAAGTGGGTGGAAGCAGTCCCCCTAGTCTCAGCTACAGGAGTTCAAGTCTCCAAGTTCATCTTGTACCACATTGTTTGCCGCTTCGGCATCCCATCCACCATCTTCACTGACCACGGAGGTAACTTTGAAAATCTCAACATGGAAGAATTATGCACTTCCCTCCGCATCCATCATCGCTTTTCTAGCCCATATTTCCCACAAGGTAACGGCCAGGCAAAGGCAACTAATAAAACCCTCCTCAAAATCCTAAAGAAAGTTGTCAATGATTCCGGCCGTGATTGGCACCTTCAAATAAATCCAGCTCTATGGGCCTATCGAACTTCCTTCCGTACATCCACAGGCACAACTCCATACTCCCTAGTCTATGGTGCCGAAGCGGTATTACCTATAGAAGTTGAACTTCCCTCACTACGCATATCTTTGCGAGGGCAAATCTCAGATGAAGAATACAGAGTAGCTCGACTCACCCAGCTAGATCTCTTAGACGAGAAGAGACAACAAGCCTATGACCATCTCACAGTCTATCAAACTTGTCTCAAAAGGAATTTCAACAAGAAGGTGCTCCCACGACACTTTCAGCCAGGTGACATGGTCCTCAAAGAAAATATGAAAGTCCAAGCAGATCGAGAAAAGAAAGGCAAGTTTGAACCTACATGGCTTGGTCCCTATGTGGTTACTGCCTCCTTTGGCTCTGGAGCCTATCAATTATCTACACCAGAAGGAGAACTCTTGAATGATCCCACTAACATCATTCACCTCAAGAAGTTCTATGCTTGAAGATCCTTGGTATACCCAGCTTTTGAAAAAATACAAAAAATAATAGTAAAGAGAAATAAGCGTCCAATGGTGAAAACTTGGCAATTCAAGCGCCTTGGATAGGTACCTTGGTAAAATCCTGGTAATTCAGGCGCCTTGTGTGCTAAAGACTAATCCATTATCTATCACTATCCTATCCCTCATCCATCCACCCACCATCCCATAAAACACCTGCTTGTTCCCTTGGTGTTCCAATCAAATATCCAAAATCTGATGGAGCTTGTCAATACCTCCTGTACAGCTTGTAAATCTTGTACCAAAGCTGGTATTATACCTTGTAAATCTTGTACCATACCTTGTATATATTCAAATCTTGTCCAAAGCTTGTACCATATTCCATCTTGTAAATGATCTTGTATCCTAGCTTGTATCCTATCACATGCACACACAGAATCCCATTTTCCTTAAGCTTTTCACAAACCATCTACCTATCCACCTATCAACTATTATAGACACCCCATCCTTCACAAACATTTCCATCTCACAAAAAACCAAAACATGAACAAACTTGTACATTTGTAACATATCTTGGTCTGTCAGCTTGTACATCCTCTTTAGCTTAGTATCATTGTATCTATCCGACTTTCGTGTTAGTTCATCCTTGGTCAACATCTTGCACACATCACACACCTTGGTTAGATATTCCAATGCATCCTTCAGCTAGATCTCCTATCGCCAAAGTGTTATCCTTCTTAGTTCAGCTTGCCAGATGCATCACTCATCCAGATCCATTAGCTTAGGTGCTCTCTGATAGATTTTTGTAGGATATAGCTTTCCTCATGTCTGAGCTTGGTCCGTTAGTACCTCATCCTACCCATCTCGTTGGAAAACAGTTCTCTTTTGGATTTTCACTTTCTTTTGATTTGGGATCTTCCCTTTTGGGTCTCGAAATATCTTTTCCAAGCAATCTCCTTGTTCCCTCCTCAAGGTTGCCATGATCTTCCATATCATGGTATGCTGCGAATGGGGCAATTAGAGTGTAAGGTCTTGATAAGGTCTTTTGCTTGTTTTCTTTTTTTGCTTGTGGGTTACCTAGTGTCGTTTCCACGCTGCTTCCTCTGGGATTCATGTGTGATACTAGGGCAATCCTTGTGTGTTTGTTTTGAGTCAGTTCGTCAGTCCTCTGGACGGTTGGTGAAAAGGCCTTGATGTTCTTGGTAACCTTGGCAATTAACCAACAATCCTATAGAAAATCTAGTGCTCAACTACATGGTGGTACTTCTCTTTGAAGTATCCCCCCGCTCAAAAAGCTTCAATGGATTCCTTTTATAGCACTCCGATCCTCCATCTCCCCCCCCCAATCTTGGAAAGTCTTAAGCTTGCTTTACTATTGTGCCTCTGATTTCCCTTTATGATTCTCCCGTAGTGAGAGTTTGAGCTAATTCAGCCCCTTCTCTTTGCCAACCTGCGTCTTAGCTCGCCTCAAATTCTTGTACTTTTCAAGAAGTCTTCGAGCCTCATTTCTCTCCCCGCCGCCTTCTTGAGGTGGCATCATCTAAGTCTAGTCTCTCCTCTTCTTATCCGAGACTGGGGCAACATTGTTGCTAAAACATCTTCCTTATGTTGTCTTCATTCAAACTTCTTTGAAATAGTGTTGTCTCGACACTATGTCAAAGAGGGGCAAAATGTAGACACCTAAATTTGATTACACTACTTTGGTAATCTAATTTAGCCATCTCTAAAGGCATCATTAATTAAATTCTTATTTAATTAATCCTTTGTCATCCCCTAGTTGATTAATTTAATTAATCATCTATAGTCCTAATTGATAAATCAAATAATCTATTATTTATCAATTAAATCCTTTTCTCCTATCTAATTCCAAAAATCCCCATTTATTAAATAAATCTATTTGATAAATGAAATCTTCAAATTAAAAAAAAAACCCTAACCTATCTCTAATCCTCCATTTAGCCTAATCCACCCCATCCACCCATACTAACCAAGCTTAGCCACTAACTCACCCACCCTCATTAATGCCATCCACTTGCACATCTCTAACATCCCTAATCTAATCCTAAACCCAAGCCTAATCCACCCCCTAATGTTGTCACATTCCTTAAACAAGTTTAAGACTTTCCTAATCCAAACCAAAGTCTCCCCTCAAAAAAACCCAACCACTAAGTCATGAGTGCTCTTACAAAACATAAAGACTCTTACAAGCCCACTCATGACTCTTACACCCATCTTCCACACTCTTCCCTCTTCCACACTCATTCCTCTTACATCCCTCTTACATACTCAACCCCACTCATCATGACTTTAACCAACCCTTAACCCTACCCTCTCACACTCATCCTCCTTGTGACAAGTGTCACCTTTCCATTGGTGCTAAACAAGCACAATCCATGTGCTCCCCTTTGAGTGCATCTTAGCCCTCCTTAAGCCTTCATCCATCCTTGCATCTAAGCCCTCCATCCCTCTACCCCTTAGCCTATAAATTGAATCCCATCCCAAGCCATTTCATCAACCATCTTTGAGCTAAAGTTACCATGCTATTTTGAGAACCAAAGCCATCAACCATACCCTTATAATGCCAAATTGAGAGCTCACAAAGCTACCAATTTGCCATTACCCATCTCCATTGAAGTAACTTTTGAGCATCTTGAGCATACATCCACAACAAAAGGACACATCTACAGAATCAAGAAAGCATGGATTGTTTTCTCTCATGAGGTTTGCACTTCTTATTTTCTTTCTTAGTCTAAGCATATATGTGAATTTAGTTTTTGGTTTGTGAATGTTTACTTTATTTGTTAATGTTCTTTGCATACTGATTCTGGTTCTACACATACATTTAAAATAAAGCAATGCATACATCTCATAATCGCCATCAAACCTACATCATCCACATGTTAGGCATCATATACATATATATCATATAGAAACATCACATAGCATCACATCCTGCATCACAAATGTTGGTATCCACATCATAGATATTATATGCATCACATAAGTCTATACACATATAGAGCCATTGAATCATGTCATGTATATATCAAAAAATCATGTCTGTACAGTCCATATACAAATCATGTAGAATTATATAGTACAAATGCATCATCAAAAACTCACTACATCTACACATATTTGTCAAAAACTGATCGCTATACAAAATCGAGCTACTAGCTATGAGGGCCTAGCCCCCCTGTATCCCCCCCCTTGGGGAGGTCTCTGCTATCCTACAGACTCTGATCTGGCTCTGCCCCCTGATATCCATGAGCTAGCCCCCCTCTCAAAATTTGGCTGTCGTTAATCAACAGGCACAACCTCAATATAAAGCAATCTATAATAGGTTGCCTCTCATATGGCTCGTCCCTCTACTCGACTGGTTATGATGGCCTCCTGCATGACTGTGACGCCTGCCCCAGGCTATAACATCTATCTCGCTATGTCCCTCTACTTGTAGTATTTGTCCAGTTGTGCCTGATGGGTAGCTCGCTCAACTTGTAACGTGGCTACCTCCCCTCGGAGTCTATCTAGCTTCGCTAGCTCCTCCACATATGCATGGATCTCTATCCCTGCAAACTCTCTAGCATACACTCATGCCTATAAGACTGCTAAGGCCTTTTGTGCACTATCTCCTCTAGCCCTCTGCACAAGCAACTCTGCCTGTATGGCCACCATGGCTTGCTCTAGGTTGTTTTCTTGTGCCTGCTACACTTGTGCTACCCCCTGTAATTGGGCTACCTCTACACAGAGGCTATCTTGCTTAGCCCTCACCATATTCAGGTCCTCTACTAGCCCCTGTCTTTGTCCCCCTGCTGGCACATGTACCTATACCTGTACCTATGGCCCCTATCCTGTGCTTTTACTGGTGCCTATATTGGTACTGGTCTTGACCCTCTCCTTGCTCAGGCTCTGTGCCCTCGCGGTCCCTCCTATGCCCCCTATGCTGGTGGTGGCATCATAGCTACCTACCCACCATCCCTTGCTCCATCCCCCTCCCCCTATGCCTACTCGATCGATGGTGGTGTCCCAGGCACTGTCAGTCTCACAGGCTGATGAGCGGCCCACCACTATGCATATGTCAGTGTCACACTTGCATCCCCCTGTCCTGTCTATGTACCCACGGTATTGTTGGCATAGATACCCATGATATGTGGGCCAACTGAAGGTTGGTCTTGTGCCCCCATAGCCAATCGTACTCCTGAGAAACCATAGGGTATAAGAATCTATCTGGTATTACATCTTGTGTCCTCCCAAACTGCCATCACACCCAAGAAGGCATGTAATGCATGATCACATGCATAGAATGACCAATGATCCAATAGTTAGTCTACATGTATGAAAGGTACATTTGATCCTCCATGTCATCCTGTCCGCCTGTTGCTAGTGTTGTCCCCCAACGCTCTACCCCATCATATGGAGTCTACTCAAACATAATGATCTCATCAATATAGTAGTGCCAAAATCCCACTGATTTTGTGGCTATGTACTAGATCAATGGCCAATATCTGTAGGTGAATGGCTCACATAGCTACCTAGTCTCCTGGTAGGTGATGGGCCATGTGACTCTAATGTGCTCCCATGACCAGACCATTAGTAGTTTTAGTCCAAGTCCCACAGTCCGAAATGTATGATAGGAACACATGTGCAAATCATGGTATAACTCATCTATCCCCAGTAGTAGACCTCTTCGTCCTCCTGTAGAAGGGTGCCCAACACCCATGCCCAGCCAATAGGCCAACCATGTCCTGCATGATTAGGTAGCATCCGTCATATGAGGGAGGCTAGATATACTACTAGCCTTGGTAATCTCTACTCTAGAGCTCCCCTCCAAGATAGCCATGATTGCTAGATCGACAATCTCTACCACTATCTACCGAAGCACTCTCTTAGAAATGGGTTTGACCCCTCCAATACATACTCTAGGTATGCCCCCTAGATAGGCACTCATAGGATCCACCACACATCCATAAGTGTGACTGTAGCCTCCCATGTCGATAGATGGAAGCTCCCCATGGGTGTGTTCCATCACTCTATCAACATTGATAGCTATGCTGAGTGGGCCCTCGGATCTAGCCACTGATGCATGTGCTCTAGTTTGCATAGTCGCACATGTCCCCAATCCACGTTAGTCAGTCCCTCCTAGATCACCATGGTAGGAGGGTAGTGCTCCCTCCACCTGAACATCATCGTGTCCTCCTGTAGCATAGACATGCAGAGAGTTAGTCATTTTTGCCCATGCCATCCCCAGAATGGGGCATCTACCCTTGCCCTCTGCTGCTTTGTTGCATCAGAAAAGTTGCTAATTGGTGCAGATGCTAAAAACTGAAGACTTTGATCAGTACAGACACTAATTTGCGTAGATGTTGATCGACACAGACGTCGATTAGCATAGATGACATACCTCTATCATCTATAGAGATGACAACCTATAGTTCATCATCTCTGCTTTCCCTATCCCATCTTTTCTATCTATGGAGATGATAGGATGAAACCTATCATCTTTGTAGAGCCCATCCCCTTTCTGGTGTGTATGCAGACAACAGGATTGCGCTAGTCATCTCTATGGATGCCATTGTTGCCACTTTGTTGTTTGCACAAACAACAGGGGGGAGACTATCATCTTCGCCTTGATGACATTTTGGGCACATTTATGGTACAATAAATGACCCTGATCTAGCCTAGTCTACCAAAAACATGAAGAGGATTAGATGAGTTACTGGTGGGCCCATCTCAACTGCTCGTTGGTACTCTCAAACATGCTCACCAAGCTGCAATCAATCAATAGGGTCCATATTTTCTCTAGATGCTCTACTCTTGAGGTATGACAATGACCCTCTTTAGGCCCCTCGGAGGCTTATATAGGTCCCTTGCAGACCCCGTTTGAACCTGTGTCTTCTCTAAGCTGTGTCTGTCCCTTGTTTACCCACAAGTCATGCAAATGTTGTCATTTATTCCCTTTTTTCTCCTTTTCCTTCTTTTCCTAAGACCTTTTTGCGAAAATTTCCCAAAATTTATTTTTTGCACAATTTTCACGAGGGGGCACCCTCCTCCTCTGTCATTGCCTGTAGGACTCCTACTTTCTCTAGGGCGACTTATATTTTCTTTTTTTTGATATGATGTCATTTTGACATCACATCAAAGAGGGGCAAAATGTAGATGCTTAAAATCATCCCTAAAGAATATATTAATTTATTTAATATTGCCGATGACATTGTAATTAATTATTAATTAATTAACTATATTGTTCATATTCTTCTACTCATTTAATTAAATTAATTAATTAAATAAGTTCATTCTCCTAAGTATTTAAATTTAATTTAAATACTCCTATCCCTAATGTGTTAAATTAATTTAACACACAATCCTTCATGTTTCCCCTTTTTAAATAAATTTTATTTATTTAAATCCCCACATCCCATTAATTCTTCTAAACCTATGATTAAATTAAATCCTATTTAATTTAATCTTAAACCTAGCTTACACCTATCATTTTCATCCTCTTAAGCCTACTTCTTCTCTAACCCCACTTAATCATCCTAATCTCCTTTTCTAATCCCCCTCATTAGCCTAAGTGTGTGCTCACACATGTGTGAGAAGGCATGCCTACACACTCCCCTTTGCACTCTTGTCTCCTAGTCTTCTTCTTAAGTTTGCTCACATGTGTGAGAAAACTTTGAATATTTGACCATTTGCATGGCTTGCATGTCACCTTATGTGGCACCTACATGGATGCAACCTCACCAAGCCCTCCCTCAAACTTATAAATAGAGCCCTTGTCTCAAGCATTTTCATCTCTCATTATTGCATTATTATCATGTTGGTTTGAGATTTGAGCTTTCATCATACTTGAGCTTGCATGCTAGTTTGAGCTTTCATAGTAGCTTTCATGGTAGTTTTCATGGTGATTTCTAGATGCATACTAACCATTTGGTAGTTGGTTTAGCTTTTCATTTGCATTATTAGTCTAGTTTACTTATGCATTTACATTTCCTTTGCATTTATATGTTAGAGTGACTTGCATACTTAGTTAGTTTTCTTGGTTGCATTTCATTTTCATCCTTGAATGCCTTCAAGTACGGCTTTCACCATAGCCATTTCTTGAGGTGTTCTTCATCTCATGTATCTTAGGTTCATATTTTATCATCACTCACATTTGCACATCCACATTCAAGAGATTCACTACCTTGTTGTATTTGGGAGAGCACACCAAGCATACCTCACATCCTAACACACCAACAAGGCCTCTTATGGGTGCCTTTGTTGACTTGTAGAGGTTTTTCGAGGGCTTGATCTGTTGGTTTCTTTGAGTTGCAAAACTCAATCAAACATTAGTGAGTTTCTTTCATTTTGTGAGGGTTTGATACATATGTTTTAACTAATAACTAATGTTTGTTTGTTTATTCATGTTGCCAACAGGTCACTTCTTCTAGCATACAAGCTCATGTTCATCTTGTTTCTTAGTCTTTCTAGGAATCAATGAAAAACAAACATTCTCCACCTTTAAATCTTTCACAAACTTATTACCTTCAACCAAACATACTCTTACTATGGTACAATGATTCTCATCAGACTTTTCTACCAAAGGTAACACTATTTGCTTCTTTCCATCAACTCAAATAGTATACTAATTCAATTTACCATTATGCAAAGTTTGTCTATCATACTACCACAGTCTACCCAACAAAATGTGACAACAATCCATAGGCATAATATCACACAAGACTTCATCATGATAATTTCCAATTTTGATCTTAACAAGTAATTTATGCTCCTTCTGGATCCAAGCAACATGATAAGGCTTAAGATGTCTCAATCTCTACAACTACAACTTGTTGACCAACTCCTTAGATGCCAAATAATCTAAACTTCCACTACCAATGATTGCCTTGCAATATTTTCTAGCTATCTCACACTTAGTATTGAACAAAATGCTTCTTAGAATAGGCTGCTCATTCCACAAGATTCTTCTCAACATAAAGTTCTCACCATGTTCTAGTTTATTAGGTGTTCACCAACTTCTTTACAAGCCAAAGTATTTATGTGGCTACCTCCAATCTTCTTGCCAAAATTACTATATTCAAAGGCTTAATGTCCCTCTTCTCCACACTTGAAACAAGTGCCCTTAAACTGAGACCTTTCTTCTATTTTACCACCATTTTTATTCCTAGAATAACCAATGTAGATACCTCTAGTGTAATTACCTCTCTTTCTAACAAGTTCTTCTTTCCATTATGTCTTACCCTTATCTTCCATTATATTTTCAAATCTGCTACTTTCTCCATAGGTTCTACCTCTACTTCTTTGAAATCTGCCACCTCTTACTCTTTGTCTTTGATCATGTTTCTTTGCCAACCACTCCTCATCTTTCAATGTGTACTAATATGCTTCTTCCACAATCTCCATTTTAACATAGCTAATCCCATCTTGAATTGATGTCCTTAATTCATTTAGGTATCTAGCCACCTTTTTTACTTCATCATCCAAATGTCCATATATAATATCCAATTTGTAAAATTCCTCAGTGTATCCCTTTACACTCATGTCCTTATACCTTAGATTATGCATTCTTCTCAACATGTTGACTTGGCAATCTGCAGGAAGGAACTTCTTCTTCATCTTGCCAATCATCTTTGTCGAAGACTTGATCTTTTCTTTTCTTATTTTCTACCTTTTAGTATGCAAATGATCCCACCAAAGTGAAGCATGACCCTTAAAATTTGTTATCTTCACCTTCTTGTTATTAAGAGTTCATTCATACTCAAAGTATTTATCCATCTTAGAGATCCAATCCAATATAGCATTAGTCTCAAGTCTTCCATCATATTAAGAAACTTCAATAGCAGGTCTAGAGTTTTCTCTAGAAACATATGTTACAAGACTTTCCTCATCTTGTCCCACTTTAGGTTTAGGGTTAGGGTTAAGTGATGCTTCTTTATTATTACTAAAATCCTCAAGATGAGCACCTCTTCTTTGGGTTATCTCCACAACTTCACGTCTTGCTGCAATCTATCTCAACATGTCTATTATAGCATTATCTTCATTTCATCTACCTCAAACCATCTTGACAATAGTTCATGCAAGATTGTAACCTCTGCAAGTTATAGGTTAGATTTTAGATCTACAACCCTTCAACCAACCCAATTAAGGTTCTCCATAGTCTAATCATCTAAAAATTCTTCCAAGAGTACACATAGAATAAAACACATGATTGCAGCCCAAGAGACAATTTAATTCAAAGATTTATTGATTGGTTACACAACTCGCATGATAAAATATATGGTGATAATATCCAATATGCTTGGTTGTGAGACCTTTTGGGTTGCAGCCAATATAAAGGTTTTTAGAAGCTTTCTCCTACCATCCTACTTCCTAAGAACTTCCATTCTACTTTTCTACATCAAACCCAAGTCTTGATATATCCAGCTAGACCACAAGTCAGCTAGTCAAGCATTTAATTATAATCTAGGTCATGCCTTGGAGGTGTATTCCATAACCCAAGTAATGGGAATCAATTAATCACATGCTCTTGAGAGTAGGTCCAAAAAAAATCAAGGAGTCATCTCTCAACTGCACAAGACACCATGTCATCATAGGAAACCACACCAAAAGAAATAACATGCATCACTGGATGAAAACTGCAAGAAATATGGACTAGAAAGAATGACACAGAACTCAAAAAATATGACGCATCATCTTTTGCAATCTTAGGGTAAGGAATTAAGATAGGTCCTCAACCAAATGCTAATCCTGCACAACACAAAAATCAAGGCAAAAATGACTACTTCACAAGCAATAAACTGATATAGAAAACAAAAAATGTTTTTGGGCAATGCAAGATTTCTCATTGACCCAAGATGCTCTTGCATCATCCTTCCTAGGAAGTCACCCATATAGTGTACTCCAACTCAAAAGTGCTTAACCATAGAGTTTCCTCTAGGGATAAGCCCACTTTACTTGTGATATTGGTAGAAAAGTCATGATTTGGATTTGTTAGTAGTTTCTTATTTTTACCCCTTTGGGATCTCTTGGTTCTCATCTCATCTAAATCCCTTTATTTAGTTAGTAAGGTTTGCACTTTATAGTTTTACATTATCATGTTTTTCTCTCAACATCTGTATGATGGATCATGGAGTGTAGTCTAATACATTAATAGAGAAATTTATTATATGATTAAGCCTAAAAAATATTCAATATCATTTAACTTTATCATGTTTGATCTTCAATCCTAAGATGAACTTACAACCCTCATCCCCCAAAATTATTCATCTCAAAGCATGGTGAAAGCTAAGATTTCAAGTCACTAATTATAGTTGTTACCAAATATTACCATGACATTGACATAACAATTGATGACAATAAATGATGACTATCCTACTTATAGTAAAGACAATAATCAAGTTTAAACCTCATAAATAAGGATGCCACTAAATAAGATTAAAATTTTTGATACCAAATTTTGGGTCACATGTTGACACAATAAAGTTTCATATTAACAAACCAATTATTCCTCTACTTGATGTGAATCCAAGGTGTGTATGCTTTTCTCTCCCTTTAATGGTTATATATAATCTTTTGAATGTGATAATATGTTATTTTGTATTAGTTGATGATTTAAAATGGCTAATAATGTAGCGATCTTTGGATATTTGATAAGTATTTTAGATATTTGGATATATATAGTAGCTCAGTGACATGGTTACATTTATGTTTTTTCTACTTCCTTATGAGGTGAGTGAAATTGATTAAAATGATTAGTAAAGTGTTAGAATCCATTTGAAATGTTAGAATGATATTTGGAATTAGAAAAAAAATTATTATACTTATTTGAAAATATAACAGGTGATATTTATATATCATTTGGAGATAACTGTAATGTGTTTGAAAGACAAAGTGACCTATTACAATGAGTTTAGCATGTCAAATTACTTGAATTGAAAAACTTGTATTGTGCATGTGTGAAAAAAAAAAGGTGAATGACATTATACATTTTCAAATGACCCATCTATTGACAAGATTTAAAGAGAAACTGAGTATATGCTTAAGTGTTGTCATTGATAGAAACAAGATGGTGTTTAGACCCTAATCCTCATATGCACAACTCATTATGAGCTTAAGCTGACAAGCAGGAGGGAATTTGTTTAATTACAAAATAAAGAGTAGAGTAGTGTGCATGTGGAGTTCATTTTTGGATCAGTTTAGACATTTAGGTTAATATTTTTGGGCATGTATCTAATTAGAGGATATTGAAGATATATTCATGCTAATAATTAAATTTCAAAGTGAGATCTTTTGGTACACAGAAGTTAAACACACCTAATTGACTTTTTTTTAAAGATGACAAAACACATAGAATGGATGAAGAATCTTATTGTGCAAGTTGGTAACATATTAATGGTAGTCAAAGAAAATATAATTCAATAGAAATGATATGTGTAAATCATATTAATGATTATCTTAAATTGAATTAATAATTGAATCTTATCTTTTCTAGTGAAGGACCAAATAATTTACACACCCCTAGAACTTATTTTGATCACTTTGGAGATCAAATTTTGGTTGCACAAGTATAAGATTGATGGATATGGCTTTCTTTATGTGTTTTGATGCATGATAGATACAAAGATGATATGTTATGTATATTTTGATATAGGTTTTGTAAATCTGATTAGCTATCTGAAAAAGCATAGATTTATAGGATAATCAGTGATAGTTGGATATCGGTTCATTGTTTTGTACTTACATGAAACTCTATTTAGACATTAGTAGATAATATTTTTAGTATTTCATTATCTAGTTATCATTGTATTGATATTTGTAAGATAGGGAGTATTTTATGTTGGGTTGTAGCTCTTTTTATATTGAGTAGTGAGCTCTAGGTAGTGAGCCCAAATGCAAGTGTGTTCCCCTATTAATTGTAAGACAATATTTTTTTAGAGTATTGACTTGTTGGTTTCATCCAAACTATGGTTCTTTCCTTAAAAATATGTGTGTTATGGTGGTGTTCTTATTTTCTTTATGTTTATGCATTTTAATCTATGTTGTTTATGCTAAGTGGTTTTCAATAATTGGGATAATAAGGTTCAGTTTTTTAGAAAATTGATTCGTCCACACCCCAGTCTCAATGTTCCCTCCTTCCAAAAATTTGTATCATATCTTGGTCTATTGGAGGAAGGCTAACATCTCGAGGGAGATCTAGGAAGGAAGAATGGATTCAAGTTTGCATGAACAACTCTTAGTTGCATTAGATGACCTTGAACAATCTAAAAATATTTAAGAGAAGACAGAGTCTTCATAAAACCATTGAAAGGATAATTCAAGAAAGCCAATTAAAAGACAAGGGAACTTTGTGAACATGTAAAGATAAAGGATAGTGAGAAACCATATGGTGAACGATTGAGGCAAGAGTAGAAGGATAAAAATGAGGACTATGAGAAATTCAAGAAAGAGAATGTAACCATGAAAAATTAGATTGAATTTGTGTTGATGAGGACAACAAAGAAAAATTAGGACATGAGGAAGAGTGGAGAGAACCTAGGTGAAACCCTAAAAGTGTGGGCTAATGAGTACAATAAAGTTGTATCTAATCTACAAGAAGAGAAGGACATTGAGGAAGAACACAGAGATAAATTGGTAATTTCCATTGATAAACAAGGAATTTTTTACGAGGAACAGTGAAAAGATTGATTTATTACTTGAAATCCATAGGAATAATAGTGACAAGAATGAGCTTTAATTTGATGAAGGATAAACAAACCAAGATATGATAAAGGAAAAAAAAATTTGATGCTGAAGAAGTGTGTGAAAAAGTTAAGTAGGCATGGAGGAAGAAGGAGTCTAGGAACACAACTGAAGGGTCCACACCTGATTTGAGGTTATCTTGAGTTTAGACTTCAAGCTTAGGATGAGAAAACAACATAAATTCAGTGAAATCGCTTGTAGGAGTTAATGCCTAATACTAAAATAGATGGAAAAGGTTAAGATAATTTGAATAGAGGTTTAGAAGGTTTAATCTAAGGATTTCAACATGATTTGGAGGTGAGCAAATAAGTTTTGTGAGATAGATAGTGAATAGAGAGTTTGAAAAGGAATTGCTACAAGAAGTATTTATTAAAATGAAAATTTGGGTAAAGGGTCACACAAAAGGTGATTTGAGGGTATAATCATTCACTTAACATCCAATAAATTAAATTTCAATGTCTCTACAGATAATTTCCATCATGATCAAATCAAATCAATGATTGTTCAAGTGATCAACTCATAAAACCTAGCTTAGTAAAATGGTATTTTATCTACACATAAACTAGAAAGTTTAAATATTTCAAGATGAATGATCCAATGATAACACATGTCAAGGAGAAGCTCTGTTAAAATTAAAAAAAACATTCTAATAGGAAAATGAAAGTGGATGAGAAGGGAACATTTTTTAATGTACCTAATGGGGTTTTACATTAAAATGATATTAAGTTATACATTCACTCTCAAATATAAGACCTAGGAAGAAACCAAATAAATGATTTGTATATTGATAACCTTAGTGAATGAAACTACAAAGTGAAACTTGAACTTAAAATCCATATAAAGAAGAAATTCAACCAATGTGCCAAGGTTCCACTAATTGATGAAGTTGAATGGATAAGGTTTTTTTTGAGAAAAAATTATGGAGAATTTATATGGCTGAATTAATAACAACCTATTAAGATTATAAACTAATATATAGAGGTTGTAATTGCTTTATGTGCATTTGATGAAATTTTCAAGCTCAAATATATCAAGATACACATAATGCATGATTTCATTAGAGAGAAAAATTACAAGAGAGGATTGACTAATTGATTTTATTGACTATAATTTACACTACTTATGAGATGCTAAAAGAGGGGAAAGAATGTGATCTATGTGAAACAATGAGAGGCTAGTTGTTGAAGAACATGGAGAAGAGTAAAAAGGACAAAAAAACCATATTTAAGTATGGAACTCTAAAATTATATTTTTTCTTTTACTTCATGAAGCAATTTCCTAGTATAGGACTAGTTGTTTGGACGCATGATAGGTTGGTAATGGTATTTGTAAAAGAGTTTATTTATAGGATGGATGATACAACAAGATTATTAGCTATTTGGGGCTATCTAAAATTATTTTAGAAGAAAAATTAATCTAGTATGGAGGAGGTAGAGCCAAGGAGTTCATAGATAATGTTATGGGCTATGAAGCAGATGAGAACAACTAATTATCTATATTGATAACCTTTTGAAAGAGCCTAAAGATATCATTGAGGAAATATCTAGAACCTACAAGGAGAAGAGGCTTAATCTTCATAAAAATTTCCAAGACTATTTATCTAAAAAGAGATTGAAAAGGGTGGTAGAAAATATAGCTCAAAATGTGGGTATGCCACCTAAGAAATTGAAAGAAGCTAAAGCAAGAGGAAAGAAGAGTATCATAGAGAAGCATGTGGAAATTAAAGGAAGTATCTCTAACCCCCCATCTATCACTTCTACACAAACAAGGATCATAAATACCATAAATGTGCAATCATACCCATCTTTCAACAAAACAAAGACAAAACCTCCAAAAAAAGAAGCAAAAAGGAAGCAAGTAAAGGACAAAAAAATAGTAGAGAAGAAACTAAAGCGTAAGAAGAGGGAAGGAAAGAAAATCAAGGATATGAGACCAATGGAAAAGATGAGAGTTAGGAAGACAAAGAAGAAGAGGATAAGAAAGATAAAACCTAATCTAATGATGTAGTGAGGCAATAAAGAGATAACACTAGACTATGTAACCTACCAAGGCCAGACTTTTTGGTGGTGAAGCCCAAGTAAGTAAGGAGACTAAATTTGAGTCTAACAAGAAAGGTATTTTTGTTGATGATGTAGTAAAAACTATTTATTCTCATGATACTTTAAAGCATGTATCAGAATTATTTGATTAATTTAAGTATGATGGAAAAAAGGAGATTGATGAAGTAGTTGTAAAATATTTGTATATATTTAAAAAGGCATTTAATTAAATTGAGTTATAAATAGCAATGAGTCTATACAAAATAATAGATGGAAGAAAGTCTTACACCATATAAGAGGATAAGATATTAAGAGAAAAAGGTCCTAGTTAACCTATTCCTAGTCATATCTATGACTAAAGTAAAAAATGAGAGTCAAGAAATCAAAAAATGAGTTTAGGATCAAGATAAGAGTTAACATGTTCATCACTAGTGATACAAGGAAAACCATCCAAGAGATTGAAAATATTATGAGATATCATCTAGCAAAGAATGATTATGATGCTATCCTTGATAAACTAGGAGAGAGTTCTTCAACATTATATCTAATATTTAAATTAGTGTGTAAGTTGTACAAGCCAAGGATAGTGGTGTGTAGGTAGTTCAAGAAAGATAAGTATTGAAAAAGTTATATTTTTATCTATTGATAATGTGGACGTACCTACAATTTTGATTACAGATGATATTATGTATCTTCTTGCAAATTGAGAAAGCCTAAATATTAATGCTATGAATGACCTTGAGGATAAAATAGGAGAAGAACATGAGAAATAAAATGAAAATGATGAATGCTTTGTGAAGGAGAAGGAAGTAGAAGTTAAGGTAAGAAATATATAGGGAAGGAGAATACAACATAATAAAAGGTTATTCATGTTCTAAACACTTTGTTGTCATTGACACAAGAGGATTCATGTACGAAAACTAAAACCAAAGTTTCCACTATGAAGGGAAAAAAAGAAATAAAAAACAAAGGAGACACTGGCAAGTGAAGGGATATTTTGAAATTTGAAATCCTAGATGCTATTCCTCAAATATTTCAAGGGCCAATTAATTGTTATATCCTTTTTTCACTCTAAACCTTTAACTTGTTCAACTTTTTGAGGTGCAGAAAAAGGAAGAAATGGTAATAAATCATATAGCATGAAACAACTGAGGGAGGAAGCATCATGTGTACTTGGAAAAGTGGTTCCATCATTTTTTAGAGATGCTACAACTAGTCCTGTTAGTATCTTAAAGACCCTAATTGACACAGTAAGTGTAGAAAAAGAAGATTATTAAAGTATAGAAATGAAGGAGATTGATGAAACCTATCATTATTTTGTCATTGATGTCAAACCTGCTACTTGCTAGTAAGATAATTTCTAATTTTTTCTTAATGTTATCATTTGATTAATTGATGAAGAGGATTTGAAAAGGAAAGATAACAATAGTACCTAGAGAAAGGTTGAGTTATATGGTGTGTAAAAGGAGCATTAAGAACAAGTAAGACTTTGATGATATAGTGTATTATTTATCTACTTAAGGTTAAAATAATAGGATACTTGAGAAAAGACAAGAAGAAGACTAAGCAAAAAAATGTGTCTACCAAGCCTGGTCAAGCAAACACTAAAAGTCTAGCAATTTAGTTTAGGATGAGTAGGAAGTTAGTTGTGGCTAAGAAAAGAAGAATTCAATATGCATTGAGTGAAGGAAGTGTAGTGTGTGCTGAGAGAGTGAAGACTTAGTTCATGTCGAACAACCTAGTGTTGATCGAGCATCAGAAGATAGTTATTGTTATGAAAACATGTTATTGCTGAGTGATAGTAAAATGAGTTTGATCAAAGATTTGACAAATCTGAGCCAACAAAGTTGATTTCCTAAATTTTGTAAAGCATGTTGAAGATAAGTATGATGATCCATTGGCATAGAATTCAAGATAAACCATTTTGAGATGAATTTGAAGAGGATTGTAAGACAAGTTTTTGGAAGGGAACAAAATGGAAAAGAGGGTAGATTCAATGAATCTTACCTAACCCTAAGATGGACGATTGTGATGAAGTGACAAAAAATCAATATAAGGAAATAACAAGCCAAAAGAAAAGTGTCAGAGTGTGAACTAGAGATAGATAGAAAGTCTTGAGGTGTTGCTTCATATGGTTGCCAAAGGAATGAACCTACAGTTGGCATACTAAGCATGAAGGCTTAAGGAGGTGAAGGCTTGAAGGAAACAAGCTATTAGAGGCAAAGGGGAATGAATTCCAAGCATTATAGAGAGCTAAATGAGAGATCTGCAATCTACAGGTGAGTTTTTTTGTTATTATATCAAGTCTACTATTAGTTTCTAACAACTGTATCAGTCTGGATTAATTCTTTTGATTTAAGGTTGACCTAACAGTCATGAGTAAATCCTTTAATAGGGTGGCATTCTAATGGAATGTTCTCAAGTCCTCTAACAAGGCTCACTGCTAACAAGGTGATTGAAATCCTTTAATAAAGGTCACATTTAACAATGTACATTGTAACCTTTAACATGGTTGGCTCCTCACAAGGCTCAGTTTAGAAGAGTAAAATTGGTAGCATGTTAATAGTGTTTTTTCCCAAATTGGGTTTCCACATTAAATCCTTGTGTCAAATTGTGTGAATGATTTTGTGGTATTTCATGTTTACATTTCTACAAAGTTCATTTGACCTGGGACAATAATATACTAAGGTTTGAGATATTGGATGATCTAATCAATGCATGCACATGTATTTGTTAAGTATTAAAAAGTTTTATCTGTACATTTGGACCTTAGATAACTGATTCAACCACCTCTCAATTTTTGATTAGGTAAAATCAGGTTTGAAGGGGACTCAAAACCCCAAACAAAAAGGAACCAAATTCAAGAGTTGGTTTTATAGGGACCAACGATCCATAATATCAAAGTAGAATTCAGAGGCTGGTTTTATAGGGACCAACAACCAAGTCAAGCTAGTTTTATAGGGACCAAAAACCAACATAAGTTAACAAAAAAATAGGGACCAAAAGTCAAGAAAAAACCTAGATAAAAAACTTAGATTAGGTCATTTTTAACACTTGTAATAGAAGTGCCTAAGATAAAAACCTCTTTGAGAGAATTGTGAATATTCTTCATAGGAAGTTGGAGATCATCTTTCTTAGTGCCCTGTCTGGTTCTTCTACTTAGACTACTTGCTAGTAGCAAAGCCTAAGTAGTCAAATTGGCTTCATCTAGAGAAACTTTCGCAATAGAGGCAATAGAAGCCAAGATGGACAAAGTAGCATCCTGCATACCCATCTCATTATCCTTAATCAATTTTTTAAGGGAAGCTTTGTACTCGTAGAGTTTTTTTGGAATGTTCCCAACTAGAGAATCCATCTCCCTGTGCTTCTTACCTTCCTCATCTAGATTGACCTGTAAAAAAAAGGACTTTTCCTACAAGGAAGAAATAGATAAGTGAAGCTTTTTAATTTCATTGAACATCTAGTTGTCCATATCCAAACCAAGATTAGCTTTGTCTTTGGATTTATTCAGATATTCTAAAACTTTAACATTACCCTTTAAATCTTGGGCATCCTTAGAATAATCAATTTTTTGAGGCTTTTCCTTAAGGTCCTAGTTTTTGGTCTTTGGCTCATTATCTATACTAGGATTAGTATCACCATGACCACATTTGGCTAAAGAATTAGTAGTAGCCTTTGGATCAAGGGAAATGGTAGTATTAACAGGGGAGATCTCAGCATGCTCCAAGTCCATTATCTAGGTAATCAGGTTGATTAACCCATCTTTGTCATTAGTATTGGTCTCCTTCCAAAAAAAAATTTCATGTAAGACCTCTTTGTTTACCATCTTTCCAATATCCTCATCGATGATAACATCCTTTTTCTTAAGAATGGAATTGTTTCTTTTTATCCTTTTATGCTTCAAGAAAGGGACATTATCCATAACTTTACCCTTATTAGAAGAGTGATTACCATGCTTGTTGACAGTACTAGGGGAAGAAAGTGGAGAATCATGGGTTGAGATATCATCTAGGTTGAGAGAAAAATCCTTGTTCTTAGAAGAACAATAATCACTTGTAGTCTAGGCCATGTCATCATCCAGGGGAGCATCAACAACCTCCAAATCTTTGGAGCTCTAGTTAGAGTTTGTTTCCATTGCCAAGGCCTACTTTTTGCTACTTTTGTTTTTCCTTGAAGAATCACCAACATTTTCCTTATTGATGGGTGTGCCTTCCACATCCCTTTTCCATTTGCTGGTAGAAACAAAGTGAGCGGGGGTACTATCTTGGAAAAACCCAGTGATAAGAAGGATGATACCCTCATGGATGATAGGCCTAGAATTTTTATTCTTATGGTATTTAAGCCTAGTTAGGCAAGAATTTTCCAAGTAGTAAGGGAAGGAGATTCTTTTTTTTATAACATAAATGATTTAGAATAATAAGGTGGTATTGATGAACCCTAGAAACCCTACCACCTAGAATGAAATACAACCACACACAGGTGAGAACCTTCTGCCAGATGTCCTTAATTTGAGCAAGATCATAGAAGTTACCAACCTTCACCAGTCTTGCATCCTCCTAGTCATTTTTGGGAAAGCACTTGACCACCTCTTCTGAAGCTTTTTTCTATTTGAAAAATCTAATACCTTCATTCCATAGCCTGATAATGTCAATAATAAAATTAGCATTAAGGGTAGACTGTCTACCATAGAGCGTAACCTTGTCATGATCCGAAGCTTTGTAGAAACTATCCATCACATGAGGTTTGTAACCATGAAGTTTTCAATGTAACTAGTCACCTTCCCTTTCTCAAGCTAATGCCAAACTTCCTTCTTATTTTTCCAATAGTGGCACTTCTTGGGTTCCAATTTTTTTGCTTCCTCACCCATTTTCACAAAAGGAAAATCGCTCTACAGAATGTGACTAAAAAAGACTAGACAAAAACCCCAAGAAATGATTAGTTTATTACCTTTTGAAAGCCCAAATAAAACCCACAATCCATGTGAAGTGCTGACAAACACGCATGCATGGAAACCATTCCATTTAAAACAATAAATGAAAGCATTGATGAAATGATAAGTGGAGGCTACAAGCATATCAAATATTGATTTCCCTTCTTGAGATATGTTTCTTTCATAATTATATTTAGCTATTAGATCATCATCCATGTTTAGGTGGTTAGTCCATGTGATGATATCATTGCTTTGAACTACCAAGTTGGCCATCCAACTAGCCAACATATTTTTCTCACAATAGTTATGGGAAATGAACACTTTTGAAAAAAATAATTAAGTCTTCTTTACTTTCACAAAGAAGGTTAGAAATATAACATGTATATATGTATATATACATCTATAAATATAAATATATGTATATATACATATATAATATATATATACATATACATATATACATATATATATATATGTGTGTGTACATATATATACGTATATATATACATATATACATATATGTATATATTTATACATACATATATATACATACATACATATATATATATATACATACATATATATACATACATACATATATATATACATATATATATATATGTATATATATGTATATATACATATATGTATATATGTATATATGTATGTATGTATATATATCTATATATATAATATGTATATATATGTATGTATACATATATACATATATGCGTATGTATATGTATGTATACATATATATGTGTGTATATATATACATATATATGTATATATACATAGATATATATACATATATATATATATACATATATATACATAGATATATATACATATACATATATATATGTATATGTATATATATCTATGTATATATATATATCTATACATATATATACATGTATATATATATGTATATATATGTCTATATATATATGTATAATATATGTATATATATATATATGTCTATATATATGTATATATACATGCATATATATCTACATATATATATATATATATACATATACATATGTATATACATATGTATATATATACATATATACATATATACATATATGTATATATATACATGTATATACATATGTATATATATACATATATATGTATATATATACATATATGTACATATATATATGTATATATGTATATATATACATATGTATATACATATGTATATATATACATATATGTACATATATATACATATGTATATACATATGTATATATATACATATGTATATACATATGTATATATATACATATGTATATACATATGTATATATGCCATTCTTATTGGAGACTCTAAGATGTTTTAGTTGATAATTGTCAACTTACAAAAGTTTTCTAGATTTAGTAAAAATTTTGATCAAGTTTTTTGTTATTGGTGTTACAATGTTCATGTGTGCAAAGGTTATGTATTTAGTTTGGTATGAACTAAATTTGATGATTTAAAGGATGGGATGTTAATATTACCATTGCACCTTAACATTGTGTTAAGAGTTACAATTGTTCTTGAATTGGAGTACTACATGATATCTTTTGATTTGACTAAGTCAGAGAATTTAATTTTCTTGATGATCAATACTAAAGATGATTTTGGATTGTATTATTATTATTGATCGATATTCTTGGATTGTGTGATGATCATATGGGTGGTCCACATTGATTGAGGAGATCAAATTTTCTATTTTTGGTAGCACATGGATGTTTTTCATAGTCCCTAAATATTTTGATGAAGTAGTATATTGTGATTATTTTTGTTGCATTGGAGATGGTGTAGCATGTTCATGGTTGAATATTTGGGTCCTATATAAGTCTTAACTGACTTAATTTTGATCATACTGGTGATTGTTCATATTTGTTATATCTCTTTAAATAACTAGGTCGACTATCACACCTAGTGGATGTTTATTCTTTATATTCAACATAAATGAGATATCATTTTTTAATTGTGAATGTGTGAGGGATGTTGATTTCTGTGAGCATGAGAGGGTGCAATGAGAAGAGATAATTATAAATCAGTAGAAGTATATAGGCATAGAAGATACTATTTTTTAGCTTAGTTGTAATGGAATACTTTTCCATCTTGATGTATTTTTAATAAGATCAATGGACTTGACTAAGGGCCATATTTGAGATTGTAATTTGAAAAGTGTTCTCTAATAAATAAGCCTTGTTGATTTGATTGTAAGCCTTTCAATGTATATGCACCTTTTTAAATTTATTTCCATGCTCTTAACTAGGAAATACTTCTCATTGAGTACATCATCTTGTGGGTTAGATTCCCACCAAGGTTCTCCCTAATGATTTCCTTAGGAACAAATCTGGTGTTCTTGTGATATGTGTTGAGGATCTTGAATTCAATTTTTATTATTCATATCTATTTATGTTTGAGCTATTTTACGTGAAAATTTGATACAACTTATTCATCCCCCCAATTAAGTTTTCCTTCTTTGGTCCTTATGATTAGTATCAAAGCCATGTCCTTTTGAAGGGGCTGAACCATTTAAAGGAGATTAAATATGGAAATTTTGAGGAAAGAGAGCCCAAATTTTGGTGGTGCAAATTATCTAACATGGAAGGGTTAGATGGATACCTATCTAGTGTGTATGGGAGATGAATATTGGTAGATTATAGTGGAAAAGAACTATTCTATACTGATTAATTTACTACAGAGAAAAGAACAAGTTTAAGGAGAACATGATAGTAAGAGAAGCAATTATCAATGCCTTATTTGACATAGAATACTCACATATCTATGGGTCAAGAGCAACTTATGGACCAAATTGGAAGCTACTTATGAAGGTGATGAATATGTTAACCAAACTAAATTGTAGGGATTGAAAGGAAAGGATGAAGATGTGAGAATAAGAAAAAATGTAACTATTACATATTTTATGTAGAGAATAAATTATTTGATTTGTTCAATTAGATGTACTAGTGGAACCTTAATAGAAGATTAAGTTATAGATAAGATTATGAGGTCATTACTGAAGTGTTACAATGAGAAAGTTATTGTTATTGATGAACTAAGAATAATTAGTAATAATTTTTAAAGAAGTAATTATTGGAAGACATCATGCATATAAGATGACTACCCTTGACAAGGAACTTAAGGATAGAAGAATGATTGAATATGGGAACCCTGCTACTAAAAATAATGATAGAAGAATAGTTGAGTATGATAGTTCTACAAGTTCATCATGTTTTACTAGATTTGAAATATATGCTAAAGATTAGGAAGATATTAATGATTAAGAAAGGAAGCTAGATGAGTGCATCATCTTAAAATGGATGCACTTGCCTTTTAAGACCTTTTATCTTTCTCTTATTCAAGGTTCCTTCTTCGGACCATGGATATACATGCACTTGTTCCTCTTTTCCTCTTATCTCTTCCATCTTTCCACCCTATCCTTTTGACATCTTCCCTAGCTTTCTATGGAACCTAGGACTTGTCCTCTTGGATCAGGTCAACCCAGATTGTCCTATTTCTCCTAGTTTGACATCCTACACTAGGTCAATGTTACTGAAAGTTTTGGATCTCAGGGCCCAAAAGTCCTCTAGAATTTAATTATTTTATGACCATTGTCTAGTCATACTATATTCTTTTCCAACCCAAAAAATCATAATAAGGTGACTTGGAGGCTTCATTTTGATATCTTATCAAGCAATTCATATCTCAAAGATCATTCATGCACTCAAGCTCTTGCTCTCTAGTGAAGATTTTTACCTTTTGCATTTAAGGAGTTCAAGCATTCAAGCCTATTTCAAGCATCTAAGCAAGGAGATTTCTATCTAGCATTGAAGAATCCTTGTGAGCATTTCCTTTTCAAGATCTAGTGTATTATTGTCCATCAAGGGAGGAGATCCACATTGAAGCATTTGTCTTCTTATTTATTGATGCATATTCATATCTATGGCACCATGCCAAAATTATGGTAAATCTATTAAAAAGAGTGAAGATACCCTACATTCCTAATTTAATATCTACAATACAATTACATTACATACACATGGGAAAGGTGAATCCTTACATTTATCTTGTTCTTTATAGTCATTGACATATCTCATTAATAGTTAATTCCTTAAAACCTAGGGCTTGACCAAGATAAGCCCTCATCAAACCCCAACCCCCAACCCCTTATTTTTTGTGTGAATTTTCATGTTGGGAGTGAAAAGAATTATAGATCTAGAACCCATAGTTTGCAAGCTTTCTAGAGTCATCAATTTTAGAGTCATGGACTACATCAATTGTTGGGTTGTGGAGCCTAATTAGACTCATAGTTTAATTTTCCCCATTTATTCAATGTGGTTTCCCCCCAGATTATTATTATAGTGGTTTGGGAGAAGTGGCCCCAAGATGGAGTCAAGGGGCAGTGCCCCAGGTGTGCTCCCTATCACATTATAGGGTGAGGTCAAGTGGCAATTCCCTCATGAGGGTTTTTGGAGGCAACACCCTCGAAGCCAAAAATGAACTTATTGTTGTAAAAGGCATTGACTGTTATTTTTCTATTTGAAAAATTATTCTAGCCCTAAGTGGAAAAAAGCTTGTATAAAATGGCTTAGGGTTAGGGATTTCATAATGTATGATGATATTGTAGCTTCTTGTGATAGTATTGGGCTATAAGGAATTGTGGATTACAATCACTAGATAATAATAATATTGGACTTGATGTTTGTGGACATAGCCTAGGGATTAGGTGAACCACATTAAATCTTTGTGTCTTGTGTTCTCTTCTTAGTGATTTATTATTTTCTGATATTGGTTATATTTGCAATATGTAATTTTTATTTCTATCTGTGGTTAATCCTAAACATCAACCTGGTTGTGTAATCGCCCAAAAATGATCATCTAGACTATTATCCCCCCTCTCAACATTTTGCTAAAAATATTAAATCACTTATCTTGTTAAAATCTTTAAAAATTTATTTATTTAATTTTATCATATAGTTTGATAACTATATCTTAGGTTATTATTTAATTAAAAAGAACATTCCCCACTTTAATTAAATAAAATACCCCATTCATCTCTTATCATATGTTGCACACATAAAGGCATTTTCCCATTTTAAAAATAAAATAAAAGTCTTTTATTTCACATACAAAAGCAAACTCTTTGTGATTGGTGGAAATGATCTTGCTCATGGATCATGCAAAATTCAATTCCCCACCCTTGATTAGATCTTCTTGTCTCATGATCTCCACCATTTGTGCTTCTTTAAAAGGGAGAGATCTCTCCTCATCTAAGCATCTCATTCTTTTGCACTATTTTTATGATGTAGGTATTTCTATAGGTAATCTTGGAGCTTTGGAAGATCTTGTGGCTTTAGTCTCATGCTTTCATAGCATTGTAGCTTAGTTTCATCTTGCATTAACATAGATTCTTTATGCAATAGAGTAGCATATTTAGCTTAATTAGAAGGATTGTAACACTCTCATATTTCTAGTTAGTTGAATTTATTGCATTTCATATAGCTTAGCCACATTTTGCATAACATTTCATGGTAGTTCTTAGACACTAAAATTCTTGCTCTTGTCTTAGAATCTCCCAATTCATGATGTACTTGCAAGGGGCTGCATTTTTATGCTTAGTTGAGAGCCATCTTATTGTTATTTGCACTCCTTTGCACTCCATGACTAGGGAGCTCTAGGTCGACATTTGAGGATCTCAATCCACGAGTTCTCTCGAATAGAAGGAATTAGAGAAGTATATATTTATGTGTGTATAGGTTGTAGGACATTTTTCCAAGTTGACCTAGTCCTTAAGTCACATTTTGGGGAGATTTCTAGGTTTTGTTCCTTTCATCATTTTGTTCTGAGATTTGGGATCTGAAGTTCTAAAAAGATTCAAATCTAAAAGTTCTTGAGAAAAAATACATCTTCTTCTACACATTTCAAGGTGAGTCATATTTTATTTCCTTTCATATCCTTATCCTAGATTTGCATCCTAATTGAGTTGATTGTATTCACATAGCATCTATATTTACATTTCCTAAGCAATTAGTTTAATTTCATTTTCATGCTATCCTATCAAAGGGCCAAAGAGAATATTTCCTTGTATTGTATTCCCCCTATAATCTGGATTTAGTATTAGCATCCTTCCTCTTTTGTGTCCTAGCTAATCTAAGTTGGGTTAGAAGTGGAATCATATTTGGAAATTTCCCTCTTTCCCTTTAACATTGCAATTGAATAGCTTAGTGTCCCCATGAAGTGGAAGTCTACATTCCTATTAAGGCTCTTCCATTTTACCACTAAATTATGAGATGAAATTCCTAATTACAAGAAAAATAACTAAAGGATCAAGCAAGTATGAAGGAAAACTACCTTGGAAATTATTTAATCGTAGTAAGATTGGTCATACTACATGTAGATGTCTTGATAAAGTTGCTAGAGATCATAAGTATAAAGGGAAATATAAGAAATTTAGACATAAGATAAATAGAAGTTATAAAGTTGTTGATGAAGGTGTAACTGATGAATAATCTATTTTTCGTAAGGAAGGTTTTCTTTTTCCACTATTATTAAAGAATAAAGTACCAATGAATTAAGATATATGGTTTCTCATGTTGAGAAAAGAAAATTATGGGTCATTAATAGAGAATGTTTACATCACATGAGTAGTGATAAGAATAGGTTTGTGAAATTTGAAGATTATGATGGATGTGTCATTAGGTTTGGTAATGATTCTTCTTGTTGGATAAGAGGAAAAGGATCTATTTCTCCTTAAGGTAAGAATGATATTTCATATGTTCTATAAGTTGAAGGATTGAAACATAAATTATTTAGTATTGGACAACTATTGGCTAAAGCTTGTAGATTAGAATTCATGGATGGTATGTGAAAACTTCTTGGGAGTAGTGGAGAACTAATTGTATCCAATAAATAGACTTAAGGGTAACCTATTTTCACTTAAAACTAGTTGGGAATACTTGAACTAAGTCTCTAATATTGATGATATAGTTGGTTGTGGCATAAAATATTTTGTTATATAAACTTAGATAATATGATAAAGGTTAGTGTTAGTAATATTGATTTTCCTAATCTAATTAAACCTAATAATATGTACAAGTAATGTCAATTGGTAAATATGACTAAATCTATTTTTAGAAATAAGATTTATACTTCAAATATTTTTTTAGATCTAGTAAATATAGATTTATTTGGTCCTACAATAACAAGAAGTTACCACAGAGATAGATAATTTATGCTATTCATGGATGACTACTCTAGAAAAATGCACGTGACATTATTTTACAAAAAATATGAATCTTTTCATAAATTTCATATCTTTAAGATAATCATTGAGAATAAATCTAGAAGAAATTGAAGTGCCTAAAATTGGATAGAGGTGAGTTCACATCAAATGAATTCTATGTTATTTGTGAAGCACATGGGATTAAGAGATAGACTTGAAATCTATAGACAAATGGTGTTTTCAGGTGAAGAAACAAATTAATTCTAGGCATAATTAGAACCATGATGATTGAATAAATTGTATTACAACACCACCGAAGAGAAGCAATATGTATAACAATTTACACATTAAAATAGTGTTGGAAAAGTATGTACTAAGAAGCGGGGGGGGGGGGGGGGGGGGGGGGGGGGGTGGGGGTGGTGGGGGAGTAACAATTTACCAATTCAATATTTTAACATTAAATTTAGATTTGTAATCTACTTAACCTTTACATTCATTTACTTGTTAGCTACTTCTAATGTAAACTAGTGTATCAATATGTTGTAATGCAACAACAATAAAAATAATAATAGTAAACCATACGATCATACATCCATACATTACAACATGACTTTTGGTCTCATAGAAACCCTTAGTTAGAGGGAAAAAATATGGTGGGGATGGTACCCACAACTCTTCACTATAGTAAATGGTATGCATAGTTAAGAGCCACACATGTCATATTCCAAGTGTTAGGAGTGACTAATAAATTATTAGATGCATCTAATAGTCTCGTTAAGAACTACTCTAGTAAGATATTTAATTCCATTTATGTAGTGTTCACCTAGTTAGAGGATTTCTAATAAGTTCAACTAAGAACTCCTAAGTCTTGTTGAAGACTACTTGGTTAAGGGATTTTACAATAACTTGTAGAAATTTTTAGGTATTCTAACAAGAAAGTAATTGTCTCAAATCTCATCAGATACTTTTCACACCATCTCTTCTTTCTCTCTATACTCTCATCTATGATCACAATTCAATTTCACATTCTATTTTCAAACACTTAATTCTCAACAAATCCAACAACACAACAAACTTAAATCTTTCTTTTATCCTTCTTACACAGTATTCATGACCTAATTAGGGTTTTTCTTTTAGCTTCTCCTGGAATCCATCTAGATATCTTCATAATATGTTTTCTTTTATTATTGGATGCATCATAATCTTTTGTTGTTTCCAAGGTGGAATAGGCTTTTATTTTGTTTGTCCAACTTTCCTCATAATTTTCACTAAGATATTTTTTTAAATCTCCATAATGCATTTTACTCTTTAAAATTTTCAATATATATCAATTTATCTTTTGTTCAAATTTGAGTAATCTAACTATAACATGATAGGTTATACCCTTTTCCAATAACTTGTCATATTCTATTTCGGTCAATTAACTATACCTATTAAAAATTCTCTTTATTCACCAATAAATGTAGTTTATTGATAGTAAACTTGGCTTTCCTTTGTACCAATTAGATCCTCATGTATCCTTTATACCAATGATATTCTAGTCTTCTGATAGCTTTGCTCTCACCTATTTAACTTGTTTTTTAATTTGTTGATAAGGTCCTTCTTGTTGATAATGCATATTGTTTAGTTGTTGTCCTTACCTCTTTACTTGTTTGACTACTCAAATATATGGATTCTTCTTGTACAATTAATTTTTCAAGAATAAAAAACATAGATCAAAATCATCATCAAATGTTAGTGTATGATTTTCTAATCAACAATCTCCCCCTTTGGCATTGATGTCAAAAACTTCTTCAAAAAATTTAAAGCTTTTAGATAGGTGTCCTTTATATACTATTGGTTATCATATTGTAGTCTCCCCTTTAGATAATATATTTTCAATACATTTTCTTCTTTTTTTGTTCTCTTCTCTCCTTTTTTTTTTCATTATTTTTGTTCATTATCTTATCTTTCCCCCTTTTTTGGAAACAATTCAAAAGATGACAAAAAATTATGTACATAGAGGTACTTACCTATTATAGTTTATCAAAGATAGTTTTGTATCTATCTCTTGCACTATTTAGTAGAGTCTCTCATGAGTCTTTTAGTGCTCTCATTGTAGTCATTTGACCTTGTAGGCCAGATGCAAGCTCCTCCATACTGTCAATGGTGCTCAACTTTGGTGTTTTTACTAGTTCTTCAAACTTTTTCACATAGGTATGCATGATATCCATATGATGAGTGATAATTCCTTGTAGTTCTAATATACTCATCTTGATTCTCTATTCCTCAACCTTCAATTCATGTCTCCTGTAAATAAGTTAGCTCAATTTTTTTGTATGATCCATCAAATGAGAACTTGATGGTCATAGAATGTTGGTACACTATGATAGCTTATTATTCAATGTGGAAAATATTCACTTGTACTTTTATAGTGAAAGTTGTGAAATCACATAGGTTTTCAAACATCATGGTAGCATTCTTTGATGAATCTTTTATCTTTTCAATTAACTTAGACAATTGAATATTCAATAGGGTAATTTTTCAACCATTTCTTGTTCAATTCTTTTTTCAAAATTTCTTAGCCAGTTCTGACTCAAGATCACCTTAAGAATAATGAATAAAATCAATGCAAAACTTTAATTGATCTAGTAGGGGTCCATCTTCATCTATTGTTACATTTGGTACAAGATCTTCAAATAAATCTAGTATTTTTTTTAGTTCCCTTCTCTTCATCTTCTTCCACTTAAGTCTATCAATTCTAGCCTTCTTCTTGATTGCTTCACTATACTCCATTTTCTCCTTGAAAATCATCTTCTTGGGATCCCTCTTGAGTATAGAAAGCTTGAGATTATCATAATCAATGGATGGATCCTCTTCCTCCTATTCTTCTTCAACTCTTCTCCTTTTAGCTTTAATGTCCTTTACTTCTTTCTTCTCACCTTTTGATGTGTTCTTGTCCTTTTTAAAAACTCATTGATCCTCTTTTTTGTCTTCTTGTTTCTTTTCTTCTTCCTTGCTTTCATCAGTTGAATCTCTTGGGGCCTATAATGACTAAATATTATCCTTTCCTCCTTGAATTTTTTCTAATTTACTCTATTCTATTTCTTTATCTTTTTCCTTCTCTTTTTGTTTCTCAGTACCCTTTGGCTCTTATTTGGGAAAGTTTTGTTAGTTAGCATGCATATCAATCTACTTAATTATATTTTTAAATTCTTCTAAAGTCCCTTCAAATTTCTTATTTAATTCTCTTTGAATTTCTTTAGTAGACTTTAGTTGTGGTTCTAGTAGGTCCATGAATTTCACATTAGATACATTAGCCTATTCATTTGATCCATGTCCTTCCTTTTCTATGGCCCTTTTGACCTTAATGTCAACTTTGTCAACTTCTTGTTCAATAAGAGTATCTTATAATGGTTCTTCCACATTTTCATTCATAGTATTTATTATAAATGTGTCATCCATGGTGGATGGTCCTTCATCTTCATATGCATTCATTTGATCAATAATTTCTTTCTCCCATTTTTCACTAGTCTCCTCTTCCAATTTATCTTCAAGATCATATAACAACATATTAGTCATGTGCTTGCTTCTAAATTTTCCTTTGTGCTCCTCCATAGCTATCTTTACATCATTGATTGACATTGTTGGCATTGAATTCTTTAGTATCTACACCCTTATCTACTCAACTTCTTGAAAAGAAGAGGTCCATCTTATCTTTAATGTATCAAATAGTTTATCTAGTGTTTTTCCTTGCTTATCTCTAAGGTATCTCTTAAATTTATAAAAGTGTGATGCTAATGCATCCTTAATCAACTTCTACTCTTAATCCAATAACTTGGAAAATCTTGTGTTGTGAATTTTACCTATGAATCTTGTTTCATTTATGTGCTCAATAATTTCTTTAGGAGTCTTGGGAAACTTAAATATATTATTTCCAATCTTCTTTCCCCAATTAATTACTTATTTCTTAGAATCTATTTTCTCCTCATCAATTTCAACTTCTTTGATTTTCTTGTGGCTGGTCAAGTCCTAGGTTTGCTTCTTATTCTCCTCTCTTCATAAGTTTTTGTTTATTTCTTCTTGACAACCTCAACTATCTTACACTTGAGGTTTGTGAATTTTATACTTCAACATTAACTTTAGAAATTACAATTAATGGTTCTTCACATGTCTTCTCCTTTACATCTATATTTGTCAATTTCTTGGATGGAAGATAGTGTAAGTGTCTCTATTTTCTTATCACTTTTCTTTGTTATTTTCTTGGTAGAGGTGATAGGTAGCTCTAATGACTTAGCTGCTAATGCATGAGAATCCTAGGTTTTCATGTAATCTTGCACCTTTTTGTTCATTCTGCCAGTTGCTACCAAATTTCTAGTTACTGCCAAGTGCCAGTTTCCAGTTGTTGTCGAGTTCTAGTTTCCAGTTATTGCCAAGTGCCAATTATCTAGTGTGTGCCGAGTTATCCAGTATGTGCTGAGTTACCCTCCAAGTGTCTAGTTACCCAGTGTATGCCAAGTGACTCTTCATGTGTCAAGTTATCTAGTGTATGTCGAGTGACCTTTCATGTGCCAAGTTCTCTAGTTTATGCCAAGCGTCAGCATTTGGACCTGGTTTCTGTGAGTTGACTTGCGAGATTTAATTTGATCATGAAATTTATGTTAAGATCTTTTTTTGGTATGTGTCTAGACCATTGTTGGGTTGGCCTTCCTCTTATCTAATGTTCTAGAATGATCTGTAAGCCATTTTGACAAGTATAAATAGAATGCCTAGGCTTAGATTTTGGGTGAGAACTTAGAGGATGAAAAAGGGAAGGTATAGGTGTTTGTAAAATAAATTCAAATTTAAAGATGGATAGCGGATCAACAAGTTGTATATTTTTGTAATTGGTCATAACCTAGAAGGCCTTATAGCTGGGTATGTATGAAGATATTTTGATGAATCAATAAAAGTGTTTTTCTCTTCTTCCTCCTTTGGTGGTTGTTCCTTGTGTTTGCTTCTATTGTGTTAAATCTTTTAGGGTGGTTTGGATAGCTAGGTGAGCCTTTAGCGCTATTTATTCATCTCTTTGCTTGTGTTAGTTGGTATCAAAGCTTGACATTCATTTTTGTGGAGATTGGATCATGTAGAACCCTAATTTGGATTTTGTTGTAGGGTGGTAGATTTATGGATTTGATCTATAACTCACAGAGGCTTACGATCTTGCAGGAACCTAATTTGTAAAGATGGTTCGTGGTAGAAGAAGTGATGATGATGCTATATTGAATTAGTTGAGACAAACTGCAACTAGATTAGATGTTGTAGAGATAGTGTAGAGGAGAGAAGCACATCTTGATGATGTAAGTAATGATGAATCAGTAGCACCAAACCATAATCTAGAACCTAAAGAAGATCAAGATGAGGAAAGATTGTTGCAAGTGTTGTCTAGGGAAAATTCAAAGCCTATTGTAGAATTTGTTCCATGTGATGGAAAATTGGATACCAATGTTGTGTTGGATTGGATCTTTGATATGGATAAGTTCTTTGAGTATGAAAACACTCCTGATAATAGAAAAGTGAAGATTGCAGTTACTAGGTTGAAAGGTCATGCATCACTATGGTGGGAGCACTTGCAAACTGATAGACAAAGGAAAGGAAAGGAGAAGATTAGAACTTGGCCAAAGATGGTGAACAAGGTAAATAAAAAATTCCTCCCTACTGATTACGAAGTTAGCTTGTTGAGAAAGATGCAAAATTTGAAACAAAAGGACATGACTATGAAAGAATATATTGAGGAATTCTATAGATTGGACATCAGATCTAGACATGTGGATGATGATGTTGAGAAAATTGCAAGGTACATTAATGGATTGAGATCTAGAATTCAAGATGAAATAAGTTTTGTGAAGTTGGAAAGTGTAGAAGAAGCATATCAATATGCCTTGAAAGCTGAGAAGATCTTGACAAAGAAGCATGAACAAAGACAAAGAGGTAGAGGTGGTAGATTCTACAGAGTAGAGGTAGATCTTATGGTGAAGGTGACAGATCTAAAAGTTTTGTACATGGTAAAGGAAAATCTGAATGGAAGAATAATGACAAAGGCAAGACTGAATGGAAAATTGGTAATTCTTACTGAGGAGGTAGTAATTCTTACCAAGGAAGAGGTAATTCTTATTCTAGAGGTGGATTTCACGGTAATTGTTTCAGATGTGATAAAGAGGGACATAGATCTTTTGAATGTAGATCCTCTAGAAGTGGGCAAGGTAACATAAATGTTGTGATTCAAGGAGATGATGAGGTTTCACTAAGTGGACTTGAGGCTAGATAAAATCTGATGGTGAGAAGAAACTTATGTAATAAGGGAAGTGATGAGGAACCTGTTTTAAGTAGGAGTTTTTTCAGGACAAGATGTAAGATGGCTAGAAACTATTGTAAAGTGATCATTGACAGTGGAAGTTCTAAAAATATTGCATCATAAGATCTAGTTACCAAGTTGCAATTGCAGAGACTGAAACATCCCAAACCTTATCATGTTTTATGGATCAAAGATGAGCATAAGATATTGGTAAGTGAATAATGCCTTTTGAAGTTCAAAATTAGACATTACTTTGATGAAGTTTTGTGTGATATTATGCCTATAGATTGTTGTCATATTTTTTTGGGTAGACCTTGGCAATATGATAGATATGTTGTACATGATGGAAGATTGAATCAATATACTCTTTGGGTAAATGAGAAGAAACAAACATGATTGCCTTTGATTGAAAGTCTAGATGAGGTTAGTTGCACTACAGTAAAAGTTTGCATGGTTAATGGAAAGCAATTTGAAAAGGAAATGAAAAAGAATCAAGTATGTTTTGCCATAGTTCCTAGAGGACTAAGTGTTGGTAGTAATGACTGAGTGGTAGAAGTTGGTAATGAAAAAGTGACAACAAAAATTGTAGAATTACTTAATGAGTACAAAGATATTGTTATTGATGATATTCCTAATGGTTTACCTCTAGTAAGAAGTATAAGTCATTGTATGGATTTGATTCTTAGAGATAGTTTGCCAAACAAAGCACCATATAGATTGACACCTATAGAGAATGTAGAACTTAATAGATAAGTGCATGAGTTGTTGTAGAAAGGTTTGATCAGAGAAAGCTTGAGTCCATGTGTTGTACCTCCTATATTAGCACCTAAAAATAATGGAGAATGGAGAATCTGTACTGATTCTAGAGTTATTAACAAGATCACAATGAAATATATATTTCTTATACCGTGGATGGATGGTATAATGGATTGTTTGAGTGGAGCAAAGTATTTTGCCAAGATTGATTTGAAGAGTGGCTATCATCAGATTAGAATCAAAGAAGGTGATGAATGGAAGATTTCTTTCAAGAAAAAAATGGTTTGTATAAATGGTTGGTTATGCCTTTTGGTTTGACTAATGCACCTAGTACTTTCATGAGGTTGATGATGAAGTTCTAAAAAGATTCTTGGGTAAGTTTGTGATTATTTATTTGGATGATATTATGATATTCAGCAAGACTAAGGAAGAACATCTTGAGAATATTAGACAAGTATTGTAGAGGTTGAAAGAGGAAAAGTAGCTAATTAATTTGAAAAAGTGTTCTTTCATGCAAGAGGAAATTATGTATTTAGGATTTGTGATTTTAGTTGATGGTTTGAAGATGGATCCTGAGAAGGTTAAAGGAATTTTGAAATGGCCTACACCTGAGAATGTGGGTGAGCTAAGATCATTTCTGTAAGACCCACACTAGTACCCTATTAGAGATTTAATAAAATTAATGTGATTAGGAGTTAATTAGATTATGATGGACATTTTTGTTACTAATAATTATTTATGAGATCCTATTAGAGACTAAGAAGACCTTGGTTATTATAAGTGTAATAACCATTAAATAACTTTAAATGGAATAACTAAGATCACCTGAAAATGGAACTCTATATGTTCAATCTAGGGACTCGATCAAAGGATTTATAGAACTGTTTGCTAGCCAAATTAGGGAAGATGAATTAACATTTTCTCTTCTAAGAGATAACAATGAATGTAGGTTAAAATGACAACAAGACATATGATTACATTTGAAAATTAGGTTTAAAGTATGATGAAACAATTATGGAAACATTCTAACAGTTTGAGGAATTAACCCTAGAAACTTACTCACAAACCCCTCATAATGTGATAAAGGGATATTGCTAGGAATGTTGATATGTTTAACTTGATTGAAAGGATACTAGTTAACAAGTCTGCAGATTAGTGATTTTTACTTAAGACATATATGCTAAAATCCATTTCATGTTTTTTGATCATTTAATTCTTATAAGAATGGTGATGGTACTTAGAACGGTAATTTTGTTATGATAAGAACGATAAATATTGATACCCATATGTTGATATCGTAATGTTTTGAATATGAATCAAATGAAAGTTAATTATATATGTACTTAGATGAAAGTTAAATGAATATGACATTGCAATGCTTCTTTTTATAGTATTTAGAACGAAAATGATTAGATGAAATTAAATGTATATATTAACATGAATTATGAGACATTGGATTTATTCTGCACTTATCTGTATGTATTTGTATATTATTTTATTGGGCTACTAATGTTTAAGTTGAGTGTGCAGGAAAGTTGAACCATGGAGATAATTGGGGGAAACAAGGTTCAATCTTATGTGAACACGGTAAAGCCAAGGTGAATCTTTGGAAGATTCAAAACCTCGTTGTATTGTGTTTATTTCGTAATGTGATTGTGCATGAGTGTTATAGTCAGAGAGCATGATTAATTAGAGACATGTCATCGTGATGTGTAAAGTGTTTTAATGTGTGTGTGTGTGTGTCATTTGACACCTTTATTTTCTATGTGTAAATAACATGTCAAATAGGATTCTTTAGCATGTAGTCACTTAACCTAAGCCTAATCTTGGAGAGTGTTAGGAAGATTCACCTTCTTGATAGAAATTCAAGTTATAATTTGATAGGAACTTTAGAGAGAGCCTACAGTGATTTCCAAGTGTTAATTTTGTGAAAATAAGTTACTCACATGGTAATAGTATGGGTTGGGGGTTTAAATATAATCATAAGTTGGTCTAGGGGACCTAGGAGACCCTCAAAAATAGTCATTTCCAAGCCAATTCGAAAATCAGATTGTCACATGACTTCTTCCCTCATTACACCACTTGGTTAAGTTCTTATTGGTAGAAAGGTACAAGAGAGTAAGAGGGGTAGGTGAGGATGATAGTGGGAGGTCTTTTTAGGGAGCTTGTGTCAACCTTAGTGGTTGTTCACCCATCTCTAATTATAGAGACAAAAAGGGTTGGGAAGGAGAAGCTTGGAAGCCAAGGAGGAAAATATCTTCATCCTAATTTCAAAGCCATAGCTTGAAAGGAGGTTAGTGCTTCATGCCATGTTTCCTTGCATTTCATGAAAGTGGAAAATGGAAGTTGTAGGTGTGTTTCCATTAGGATCTTTGTGTTTCCATTTTGGTGCATGTTTGTAAATATGGTGAGTGTGAGTGAGCATGTTGAATCTC
Source organism: Cupressus sempervirens (assembly GCA_028749045.1). Classification (NCBI taxonomy): domain Eukaryota; kingdom Viridiplantae; phylum Streptophyta; class Pinopsida; order Cupressales; family Cupressaceae; genus Cupressus; species Cupressus sempervirens. The sequence continues at coordinate 611,726,725 of CM053788.1, forward strand.
TTTGCATTTGGTTTTGTTTTCTTGGATTGTGATTAGGGACTGAATGTTGTGATGGGTGTAAAGGCTTCACTCACCCTTGGGAGGGAAGAGAAGCCTTGAGGTGAAGGGGTAAGTTGGGCTTTTCATTGAAGTTGAGAAAACCTTCTCTTGGAGAGGGGATAGTTTGCATGGAGTATAGGCTCCATTGAAGCCATATGCCTTTCTATTGTACTATGGGAGGTATAAGCGAGGAAGTGTGAGGAGGAGTATGTGTTGATAGCATTGTTGAGGCATGTGATATTGAAAGCCTTGTTATGGCATGCTCCTTGGAAGCTTTATTCGGATATTGCAATTGCAAGTTTTATTGTTTCACAAGGATATGGCATTCTCCTCCTTGAAGATCCCACCTTCACCAAATGTTTATGATTCCATATGTGAATCATTTAGCAAGCCTTGGTTGGGCATTGTAATGCATTGTTAAACTATGGTATTCATGTTGGTTCTTGTTATTGTGATATTATTTGATTGTATCTCGGTTGAGCCTTGTTTCCCCTAGCATGGGGGTGGCCTCCTTAAGGCCTAGGTTGGGAGGTGAGCCTCCATGGTTCATTATTTTATCTCTCTTTTGAAATTCCTATTTGGGTGGCCTTGTAAACTTGGAGCTTATATTGTCTTTCCATGTGCATAGAAGAAGAAGACATTATGGTGTTCAAGTTGAGATAGAACACAAGCTACATCTTGATATGTGAACCTAAATGTGTTGTAAGAGTAATGTCATTGTCTCATTTCATTTGTCATTTGGAAGGGTTAAGAGAACCTATGTATTGTGGAAAGTATTCCTTTGTGCACATTTGTGATACTTTGTTCCACCACCTTTGTGTAACATGAGGACATCATAGAAAAGCTGCAATGATTGGGAGCTTATCTCTTTTGTATTATCCTACTATTCAACTCCTTCATATAATAGGTGTACACAAATATTCAAATTGATCCTCTCAAGAGATAGTGTTGATAGAAAGGTTTCTCCTTGTTTAACTTATTATCATTTTAGTTCTATTGTATGAATAATTGTTTAAGCAGATTCAAATTGAAACCTTCTCAAGAAAATGCATTATTATCCTTTAGTAAATGGTTCCAAACTTCATAAGTTTTAGATAAGGATAATCAGATGGTATGATTCACAATCTTTTCATGAAATGTATAGATCATTGTATTGAGTTTAATGTGTAAATGTTATCATCAATCTAGATTATAAATAACATTGTGAGTAAACTCCTAATTTATTCATCACAATTACATAATAGGAATACCTTGGACTCTAGGAATAGAATAAAAAATAGATGGCATAATATAAATAAAATTTAAAACATGACCTTCCTGTAGGTACATTTCTTACTCTCTGGAATTTGTATGGAGGGAGTGAAAATAAGAATCAACTAATACAGACCAATAAAATATTCAGTAGAATATACCAAGGTATCTCCTAGAATTAAACAAATAATAATAATAATAATGTATTCTAAGGAAATCATATCAAGTACAAACCAATCTCATTTAAATAAGTGGTTCAAAAAAAATTAACCAGGAGTCAATCCCTAAGCATGGGTCGACCTGACATTTTGAAGGGACATAATTATTAAAATAGCAAAAAAAATATAGATAATTACATCACCCTCTAATCGTGACCTTACTTTTTCAACAACTCAAAACAAAAAAAAGAAGCAATTTCAAACTTATATGGGAAAGGATGGAAGGGTGTCCCACCTTCCCTTCTCCCTCATTCACACCTCCATCCTCCATGCTTTCCAAGCACATTTAGCATTGATCTACTCTGACTTAAGTTAGAATGATAAATGCTACTTCCTCCTTAAGTCACCCACCTTGGGAAAAGGCCCTGGGTTAGCTAGGAGGTCCCATCAATAGTGGGAAACATAATAAGTATGGCTGGTGCATTTAAGAAGTGTTTATATTAAGGACAGGTCAAGGTAAAACTTGCATGGGGTGGAATGATAGGGAAAATTCAAGGCGGTAAAATTAGGTGTGAGATAAATATGTATATATTATGAAGTGTTAGTGTATGGTAGATGGTGTAAGGTATAGAGTATAGTTAGCATTAATGAGTGGTTAGAGGTGGTAATTTAGGGGGGGTTGGGGTTATATTTTATGAAGTGTAAAACTTAATGTAGTGGTTTAGAATTTAGAAATATTAATAAAATAAGAAAGTATAGAAATGTTACAAGTCATGGAATGTCATGATTAGATAGTCTGGATTAGAGGCTAGTGTAATTAGAGTGACTTAATTAGGAAACCATGCATTTAGTGTAGGGGAAACATTGAATAATCAATTAAATGTTATATTTTATAATTGATATATATGTTCAAGTGTAAAGGGCTAGTGCCTCATTATATTATCGACACCCATTTTTATACTTGAGATTATGATGGAATTAGAGGGCCCATTTAATAGTCCAGAGGTCAGAATTAAGGTGGTAGAATATCATGTAGGTTGTGTCTAAAGTGTTAGAATGAAGATGTTAGTATCACCTAGTTAAATTATGTTAGTAAAGGATGGATTTGAAAATGTCAATAATTTTAGATAGGATGTTATTTGGTGATAGCATAATTGAATATTTCTAGATGCAAAGTTAGTTATTAAAGTTACATTCTCTTGTAGGGGTAGTGAGTGGTCAGCTAGTTGTTGTTTATCATAGTGAGCACTAACAAGAAAAAACTTATTTGCCTAATAATAGGGTTTTGGTATCAAATAATATATATGTATAATATGTGCATCTTATGTAAATATAAATTTAAATGTAAATGCATAAAGACCTTATATAATCAATTTCTCTGATAATTCTAGTAACTCACTTTCATGTGGGGGTGTATCGAAGGTCAATTATTGACATAAATAGCAAGTGATCATTGAACATATAATATTTACTTTATATTATGTGAGGGATGTTGCGTCATGAATAATTATCAAAGTAACCATAATAGGAAGCATGAAATCCAATGGAATGGTGTGGAAACATCATTATGGTAACTAGTAAGATATTTAGCCCCACCTGATATATATACTAGGCTTAATATTATATATATATATATATCAAGAATATCAAGTTGTTACATTTGCAATACATAGGATATAGTACACTATGAAATTTAATTAAGTATGTACTACATCGACCTCTTATGGAAACAGGTAACAGTGACTAACTTCTTACATAACTTTCCACTTATCAGAATGCACTTTTCAACTGACCATCCTAACTAATATATGGATACCTTTGCGATCTTGACTCATTCTATAGGTGTTTGAAACTAAATTACTTTTACCAATGACTCCTAGTGCTTATTTGATATGGTGGATGTAAGTATGGCCTCAAGCTCGAATAGTGTGTTGAACTCCTATATTGCACTCATTCTCTATTATGTCAATGCAATAATAATTCATCATAACAATGCTTTTTAGCTAAGTAATTTCATTCCAAATCTATTTTAAAAATAAAAAATAAAAATGGTTGTGTTTAGTTTTGTAAAGATTAGGGCATGACATTATGGTACGTTTAGTTTTGTAAAGATTAGGGCATGACAATTTCATGGTTTGGCTAGTTTTTACAAAAAGCTTATAAAGAATTTCAATTTTGTTTGTAATGCTATGACTGAAACAATGAGGGGATATAAAAAAAACTTCAAGTGGACACATGGAGCTGATAAGAGTTTTGAGACTTTGAAACAAAAGGTTACTGAATTATGTGTATTGGCTTTACTTGATTTCAACAAAGTATTTCAAGTTGAATGTTATGCAAGTGGTGGGGGCATGGGACCAACCTTTGGTTGGCCTACATATAATGGGTGTCCATGCTAGTAGTGCCATGGGTGCATGGATAGGACAGGGGAGATGTAGGTGTGACACTGACATATGCACAATGGTGGGTAGCCCACCAACAAGTCAGACTCATAGTGCTTGGGGTGCCTCCACTAGTAGAGCAGCCACAAGGGGAGGGGGATGGAGTAGGGGATGATGAGAAGGTAGCTATGATGCCACCACCAGCATAGGGGGCATAGGAGGGACTATGAGGGCATAGAGCCCAAGCGAGGAGAGGGCCAAGGCCAACATTAGTACAGGCACTAGTGTAGGCACCAACACAAGCACTAGGATAGGGGCCATAGGTACAGGTGCCAGTAGGTGGATAGACATAGGGGCTAGTAGAGGACCCAAATATGGTGAGGGTTAAGTAGGAGAGCTTCTATGTAGAGGTAGCCCGACTACATGGGATAGCATAGGTGCAGCAGGCACGAGTAGACAGCTTAGAGCAGGCCATGGGGGCCATACAAGTAGAGTTGCAAGTGTAGAGGGCTAGAGGAGATAGTGCACAAGAGGCCTTAGTGGCCCTAAAGGGATGGGTGGATGTCAGGGAGTTTGCAGGTATGGGGATCCATACAGGGGTGGAAGAGCGGGTAGAGTTGGAGAGACTCTAAGGGGAGGTAGCTGCATTATGAGTTGAGTGGGCCACCCATCACACTCAGCTGGACGGATACTATAGGTAGAGGGACATAGTGAGATAGATGCTATAGCCTAGGGTAGCCATCACAATTATGCAAGAGGCCATCACAACTAGTCAGGAAGAGGCATGGGCCATATGAGAGGCAACCTATTATAGGTCACTTTATATTGAGGTCATGCCTGCCAATCGGTGATAGCCAAATTTTGAGAGGGGGGCTAGCTCATGGATCTTAGGGGGCAAAGCTAGATTAGAGTAGTCTGTAGGACAATAGATATTTCCTCAAGGGGGGACACAGGGGGGGCTAGGCCCTCATAATTAGTGGTTTGATTTTGTATAGTGATCATTTTTGTGACAGATATGTGCAAATGCAGTGAGTTTTTGATGATACATTTGTACTATATGATTCTACATGATTTGTATATGGACTGTATAGACACTATTTTTTGAAATATATACATGACATGATTTGATGGCTCTATATGTGTATGGAATTATGTGATGCATATGATGTTTATGATGTGGATACTAATGTTTGTGATGCAGGATGTGATGCTATGTGAAGTTTCTATATGATATGTATATGATGCCTAACTTGTGTGTGATGCAGATTTAAGGGTGATTATGAAATGTATTCATTGCTTTATTTCACATGTATGGATGCACTATATATATGTGAGATGTGATTATGATGTATATGCCCCTAGATGTGATGACTAAAATGAATGTATGCAACTAATGGAATGAACTAATGCAATCTAATAAAATGAACTAAAAACACCTAAGGAACACTAAATGAGATGAATCAAATGAACAATAATGTAATGGAAAATGAATGAATGCAATAATGCAAAGTTAATGCAACCTAATGAAAATGAACTAATGAATGAATATCTATCAAAACTATCACTCATAGAAACTTAGTAGTGTAGTATAGGAGGGGGGAAATAAATAGGACCTTGTCTCAAGCACAACTTGAATGAAAACCCTAGCTACATGAAACCTAACTACATGATATCAAGAGATTCCATTGTGTTTATATGGAGAGCACACTTTAAGTTGATTTTGGAAATGAGTTTATGCATTATATGCTATAGAAGCATAAATGACATGACTCTTTTGCATGGACTAGCCAAACCATAGAGACTTTAGAAGGATAGGTGTAGTTTACATAGTCATGATGGATCAAAAGTCATATACGCCATGGAGACGTCTGGGCACACCCAAAGTCTTTTTAGGGATCTTTGGTGGAAAGTGTGCTAGCCCATTGCTCCCATTGCGCAATGCATTATTGTAACCTAAAACTAACACACATGAAATAAAGCCTCAAAAAAAAAGATCATACCACAAACAAAATGTTTAATCAATGAGATCCCTTCAAGTACAACCAAAATATAGAAGATCAACTTAGTAGTGTAGCATAGGAGGGGGGAAATAAATAGGACCTTGTCTCAAGCACAACTTGAATGAAAACCCTAGCTACATGAAACCTAACTACATGATATCAAGAGATTCCATTGTGTTTATATGGAGAGCACACTTTAAGTTGATTTTGCAAATGAGTTTATGCATTATATTCTATAGAAGCATAAATGACATGACTCTTTTGCGTGGACTAGCCAAACCATAGAGACTTTAGAAGGATAGGTGTAGTTTGCATAGTCATGATGGATCAAAAGTCATATACGCCATGGAGAGGTCTGGGCACACCCAAAGTCCTTTTAGGGATCTTTGGTGGAAAGTGTGCTAGCCCATTGCTCCCATTGCGCAATGCATTATCGTAACCTAAAACTAACACACATGAAATAAAGCCTCAAAAAAAAAGATCATACCACAAACAAAATGTGTAATCAATGAGACCCCTTCAAGTACGACCAAAATATAGAAGATCAACTTAGTAGTGTAGCATAGGAGGGGGGAGATAAATAGGACCTTGTCTCAAGCACAACTTGAATGAAAACCCTAGCTACATGAAACCTAACTACATGATATCAAGAGATTCCATTGTGTTTATATGGAGAGCACACTTTAAGTTGATTTTGCAAATGAGTTTATGCAGTATATGCTATAGAAGCATAAATGACATGACTCTTTTGCGTGGACTAGCCAAACCATAGAGACTTTAGAAGGATAGGTGTAGTTTGCATAGTCATGATGGATCAAAAGTCATATACGCCATGGAGGGGTCTGGGCACACCCAAAGTCTTTTTAGGGATCTTTGGTGGAAAGTGTGCTAGCCCATTGCTCCCATTGCGCAATGCATTATCGTAACCTAAAACTAACACACATGAAATAAAGCCTCAAAAAAAAAGATCATACCACAAAAAAAATGTGTAATCAATGAGATCCCTTCAAGTATGACCAAAATATAGAAGATCAAGGTGCACCATAAAAGGCTTTCACTAACACACAAAAATAAAATCAACCAAAAAAGAGGCCTCATGACCAAGTAGTCATTTAGTCTATAGTTCCTGCCAAGAACCTTAAGTGTAGAAGTGAATGTTGCAATGTTGCCTATAGGAAGGATTCATCCTATAAAAATGTGTCAAGTCAGATGTCAATGATCATAAAATCATGTGTTTCTGGCAAGGGCTATGAAGAAAACAAGTTTCTTGAATCATTAAGTCTCAAATGGTGAGTTTGTGTAAGTCCAAGTATGGTCACTATTGTGAAAAAGCTCAGTGTGATGGGATTGGATAACCACTTAACAAAAAATGCCTCGTAGACTAGAGGTCTTTTAAAAGATGGAGGTGAAGCAAAGCCTCATAGACAAGAGGTCTTTTATTGGATTCATGAAAAGAAAAAGGCTAGATAAGACTTTGAACCAGGGAGACGAAATGGTGGAATGAGGCAAAACAAGCCTCATAGACAATGGATCAACCATACTTTTTTTTTTAGGAACATTTTCTACTTTTTAGGCTTTTTTCAAGAACATTTTATGATTATTTTTTGGATTTGTCTGATTTTCTAATTTTTTTGAATTTTTGCGGGATTACAAACACTATACAGGAACTAAAAAGGCTCAAGCATAGAACCACTTGAGATGTTGGATATTTACAAGCTCAGGGAATAGATCTCCCTCTGGAGTAGCAATTTGATATGCCCCAAAACCATATTTGGCTGTAATGATAGACAGACCTAGCCAATTTGCCTCAAACTTTCCTTTCTTTTCATAGTTCTGAAGGTTCCTCATATTATGCTACAAAACTAAGTCACCCACTTCAAACTCTTGTGGCTTGACTTTCTTATGATACTAAAGCTAAAGGTGATTTTGATACATGTGGAGGTGGTTTAGGGCATTAAGGCATCTCTCATCAAGGAGTTGTAGCTCTTGCAAGTGAGCAACTCTATATTCTTCTTTAGATATCAGATTCTTGAGAGATTTTGAGGGAAGGGAGCTCAATTTCAATGGGTAAGACAGCCTTAGAACCATAAACAAGGGAAAATGGAGTGGCTCCTATGGGGGTATAGATGGAGGTATGGTAGGCCCAAAGGGTGAGGGCAATTTGGAGGTGCCAATCATGGCCAGTTGCATCAACAGTTTTCTTTAGGATTTTCAAAATGGTTTTATTAGTAGCTTTAGCTTGGCCATTTCCTTGGGGGTAGTATTTGGTGGAAAAATGTTAAGTGATTCTGAATTTCCTACATAGTGTGGCAACTTCTTGATTTTTGAAAGGGGTTCCATTATCAGTCATGATATCTTGAGGTATGCTGAAATGACAGATAAAGTAGTTCAAGATGAACTTCAAAATTTGTTTTCGAGTGATGTAGGTTAATGGAATAGGCTCGAACCACTTTGTGAAGTACTTAGTAGTGACAATAATATACTTGTGGCCATTTGAGGAATTTGGGTATACTTGACCAACAAGATCGAATCCCTATTGGGAAAAGGACCATAGAGTGATGGTGGGTTGGGGGTCTTGGGTAGGAGCATGTATCAAATTACCATGTTGCTAATAAGGAACACAAATCTTCACAAAATGATATGCGTCTGCTTCCATAGTGGGCCAATAGTAACCTATCCTAAGAAGCTTTTTCACTAATTTAAGGCCACTAGAGTGGGCACCACAAATCCCTTGGTGAACCTCTTCTAACACCATTCTAGCTTCATCTGAACTGAGACATCAGAGGAGAGAAAAGTGTGTCACCTAGGAGGGTATATTGGGCTATGCGACGGATGAAGGTTTTGCTTTGATTTGGGGTGAGGGTTATGGGAATGGTTTTGTGATGTAAATAGCCAAAGATTTTAACATACCATGGAGACTCAGGATGGACAATCTCATACACCAACTCTAAATCAGTTTGCTCATAAGTAGGAGTAAAAAGATTCTCAATAAGAAACTCACATTTAGGACTATATAGCATGGAAATCATGGAGGCAATAGTTGCCATAGAATTTTCTACTTTATTATTAGCCCTTGGTATCTACTAAAAAATAATCTCTATAAAGTGTTGCTTAAGATCTTCCACTAGCCTACGATAGGGCAATAATTTTTCATCCTTGTGTGGTATTCATCTGTGACTTGTTTAATGACCAATTGTGAGTCTCCAAAAACAAGAAGGTTTTTGATATTCCATCTAATAGCTTGATGTAATCCTATGACTAAACCTTCATACTCAGCTATATTGTTTGTGTAGGGGAATGCAATTTTATAAGACTTAGGAATGAGATCTCCTTGTGGTGTCACAAAAAAAATTCTTGCCCCTGATCCCTTTTGTGTAAAAGATCCATCAAAAAATAGTTTCCATGGTGTATTAGGGGCTATAGTCATAATTGTGTCATTTAGGAAATCTACTACAATTGGATGGTCACCTTGAAGAGGAGCTTCGACAAGCTGATCTATAATTACTTGTCCTTTAATGGCCTTACGATCCTTATAAACAATGTCAAATTCACTTAAAATCAAAACCCATTTTGTTGCTCAACCCATAAGGGTGGCTTTTGATAGCAAATATTTGAGTGGATCTATCTTGGCAATTAGGTATGTAGTATGATTAAGCATATAATGGCATAACTTATGTGTGCAAAAGACTATAGCCAAACATGCTCGCTCAATAGTGGTGTAGTTCAACTCATAGCCAACTAGTGTTTGACTGAGGTAATATATAGCTTGCTCATCCCCATTGTCATCTAATTGTGACAAACATGCTCCTAGGGCAACTAAAGTAGCTGAAATGTATAGAATCAATAGTCGTCCTACAACTAGAGGGACAAGAACTAGAGGATTAGCCAAATATGTCTTAATTTTTTCAAACACTTTTTGGCATAGACAATCCCATTGAAACTTATTTCCCTTGCAAATAAAATGCTGAAGTGGATGGACCTTATCTGCTAATTGTGACATGAACCTCCTAATGGATTGTAACTTTCCTTGAAAACTGCAGAGTTGTTTCAATGTTGTAGGTGGAGGCATATCCATGATGGCCTTTACTTTTGCAGGATCTACCTCAATACCTCTTCTTGACACAATGTAGCCTAACAATTTGCCTAATTTGACCCTAAATACACATTTCTTTGGATTAAGGCACACTTTATATTTCTCCAACCTTTCAAAAAAGGTGGTGAGAACATCAATGTGGGACTCACGTGTCTTTGATTTTCCTAGGATGTCATAAACATAGTCTTCCATTATGACATGTAGAAGATCATGAAATATGGTGGTCATTGCACATTGATAAGTGGCACTAACATTTTTCAAGCCAAAAGGCATGAATTGATAACAAAAGGTTCCCCATGGGGTGGTAAATTCCATTTTATCTTGATCTTCTTCTACAATTTTGATTTGATTGTAATTGGAAAAACCATCCATCAAAGACAACATCTCATGTCTAGCAGTCAAATCCACTATGATGTCAATGTTAGGAAGTGGAAAATCATCCTTGGGACATGCAAGATTTAAATCTTAAAAATCTAAACAAACACAGATGCCCCCAAATGCTTTCCCTACAGGAACAATGTTTGAGACCCACTCAGGATAATCAGTAGGATGAATTAACATTGCCTCTAACATTTTTTGCAATTCTTCTTTGACTAAAAGTGCTACCTTAGGATGCATCTTGCACAATTTTTTCTTCACTAGTTTAATCTTGGGGTCTACTATCAAATGATGCACAACCAAATCAGTGTCTAAACTAGGCATGTCTTTGTATCTCCATTCAAAATTGATTTTTCCCTTTTTCAAGAATTCAATCATTGCCTTTTGCTCTTCAGGATTCAGGGTAGCAATAATGTCCATGATTTGTGGATTATCCTCTATACCCAAGTTGACTAGAATTGTGTCTTCATTCAAAATAGATGACTTTTTTGGTGGTAAAGATCTAAATGGAAAGTCAATCTCTCCCTCTTCTAGTGCCTCTAAGAGGTTTTTACCAGAAGATGTGTCCTTTATTTTATCTTTTTCTTCATCCAAAAGTGCCCTAGAGAAGTTTTCACTAGAGGATGTTTCTTTTATTTTTCCATTTTTATTTTCTTTTTCACTTTTGTGACTAAGAGAGTTGAACTGGCTACCAAAATAGGCTTCCTCATTGTATTGGATCTCATGTTCATAATCTCAGAGATTCTTAAGGCCAAAGAGTGGCATTAGTACTTTATAAGACATATAGATATTGAGAGTTGGTGGTGTATCTTGAAGGTCCCAGTCTTTCATGTCGAGGTTAGTGAGAGGTAGGTCGATGGATGAAAGGTCATCTATGGTAATGGTGTGGACATAGTTATCTAGGTCATCCTCAATGTATTGGAAAGGCACTTTGAAGAATTCCTCCTCTTTAGTCTCAGAATCAGGTTCAATCATACAATAGTTGTTAGAAAAGGATACCTTAGGTTTAATGGAGCCTAATCCACATCCTTTAGGATAGCTATTAGCTTCTAAGGGTTGTCTCATTCCATATTCATTAGGTCTAAGGCTAGTACCATGATATCCCATATTTTTGATAATGGGAGGGGCCTTAACATACTTATCTTTGGGAAACTCCATAGGTTCATCTTTTCCATCATAATATAGCCAATCTAGAATATTAAATTCCATATGCTCATCACTAAGTGAACCCCAATGTTTAGATATTGTCTTGTTAATATGCACGGTCTCTTTGTTGACAAGAGGTGGTAATTGTGAAGGTTTTCCAAAGGAATGAGGGGAGAGTGGTAGTTGTCCAACACGCAAGGCATTTTCAAACTTATACTCTCCCATTCCTAAATCAGTAAAAGTAACCTTCTTCCTTGTAGTATTGACCTTAGTATCTCCCACCTTCTCTTTTCCTTTGTAGGAATGGGAATCATCATTGGCTAATTCTAACACTGTTGCGGAAGGTGATTCTGTTATGGTGAGAGGCTTAGGTATAACTTTGGCAAACTGACTGATTGGACAAAAATTTATTGGTGCAGCTTCCAATCTTTTACAAAATGCAAAAGGAGTGGGATCTCTTGGGATTGTGACCTCTCTTCCTTGGTGGGGGAATTTCAAGCATTTATGATAAGTAGATGGGACTTCCTTTAGTGTATGTATCCAAGGTCAACCAAGCAAAATGTTATATCAAAAATCCAAGTCTAGGACATGCCATTCAATATTTATGATGGCTGGTCCAACTTTTAGTGGTAACATGATAACTCCTTTTGATTCTCTTTCCCTTTTATCATAGGCTTTGATTGTTATCCTCTTATTAACATCTAGGAGATCTTTTGGAAGTCCCAAGAAATTAATCATCTTCAATGTACATAGATTCAAATTGGATCCATTATCTATAAGGACTCTTTTACTCTTATGTTGATGTATAAGGACTTCAATGTGGAGAGAAAAATTATGGTGGGGATCAAGACCTAGGAAATCTTTATCTATGAAGACAAGGTGTTGCTGGGTGGCAAGGTTTCTAATCATGGTGGTGAATTGGGAAGCATTAATGTTTTTAGGAACACGAGACTCTAAAAGGTCCTTGTCCAAGATTTCTTTGTGGATGGGTGATGTGGTTAGGAGCTCAAGAATAGATATTTGTGCAGGAGTCTTACCTAACTAGGATAACACATCATAGTGAGAAGTGGGCCTTTGTGAAGTAGATGGCACAACATGCACATGTGGCACTGAGGGATTAGTGTGATTAGGAGTGGCAGCTTGCAAAGTAAGTCTTCCTCATCGAGTGGTGGCATCACAATCAACTGCTTGTAAGACAAGGGTCTTCACATGAGTGTCTACTTCTTCAATGTGACCACACAAGGAGTCAAATCCACATATATCACTAGTTTCTATCTCACCACACAAGGAGTCAAATCTTGATATGTGGTTAGTAGAATAATCATAAGGTAATGCATTTGATGTGGAAGCTTGATTCAAATTGTTGGTATTATTGTTATCATTATTGTGATCGGGAAATGGTTTTTGGAATATCTTCAATTTAGCAGTTTTAGAGGTTGGAACTCCTTGTACCTCAATTTCTCCATCATCAATAAGATTTTGAATGAAGATCTTGAGCTTGATACACTTGCTTGTGTCATGTCCTTTGATGCGGTGGTATTTGCAATATTCATTTTCCCTATACCATTTTGATTTGGGTTGGTTCTCATCAAAGGGTCGTGTGTTAGGAAATACCATCAAATTATGATCCACTAGTTTTTGAAATATGGCCTCCAAAGGTTCATGAAAATTAATTAACTTTCTATTGCAGTCATAGTCATGGTTGTAATTGTTGTTGGTGTGAGGGAAAAATTGTGTTTGATTGTGAGATTGCTCATTGTCATTGTTTTGATTATGATAGTTGTTGTTGTTCCCTCCTTGAAGGTTTTTGACATCAGTGACACCATCGTGCATGACACCTTTGTTTTTGGACCAGAATTTGGGTTTCCTATTGTTGTTTGCCTCATTATGTGAGGATGATGAACTATAATGTTTAATGGTACCTTTTTCCAAAAGTTCATTTTCAATATTCTTGCCCTTCTTGACTAAAGTTTCAAAGTCTTCAGGGCTAGCCATTTTCATGTGGAAAGACATTTCAAGTTTCAACTTCTTGATAAATATATCTACAAGGTGGGAATCCTCAATTTTATAGGGCATGTGGTTAGCAAGATTCCTCCACCGTTGTAGAAAGTTAGCAAATGTTTCACCATTTCATTGCTTTGTGTTGCACAAATCACTCAATGAGGCATGATGTTCAATGTTGTAAGAATATTGTGCTATAAACTTGCTTGTTAAATCATTGAAGGAAGTAAAGGAACCTTTAGGTAAATTCATTAACCATCCTAGTGAAGGGCCTCCAAGACTTTGTGCAAAGAGTCTCTTAAGATAATCATCACTATAAGCTACATCTTGGCATAGAATGGAAAATTCCTTGAGATGTGTGATGGGGCATGTCTCTCCCATATACTTGTCAAATTTAAGAATTTTGAAACTGGGTGGAAATGGTACCATATTGATAGATTTATTGAATAGAAAAGGACAAATTTCCTCAAAAGAGACATCCTTCACCCTTTTTTTGTTCATGTTAAGGACAAAATTTTGCAATTCTCAAAATTATTGAGCCAAATCTTGATTAGGTTGCACTTGTGATTGTTGGGAGTTCATAAATCCACCTCCTAAATTATAGTGAGTCCTAAATGTAGTGTAAGGGGGTGGAAGTATTCCACTTTGGCCAATGTATTGATATGCAGTTGTTAGAATTGACTTGAAAATAAGAGGAGTGCATTGGTTGTGTAAGAATTTCCATTAGCTGATCAGGTACTTGCCCAATGCCTAGGCATCCCATAGTTGAAGTTTTCAAGGTAGATTGTGGAATACTAGCATGTGTGGTAACATTGGGCATGGCACTAATGATTTTTTGAATATGTTTTGCACTCAATTGGAATGTGGATTTTGTGGAAGTGCTAGATGTAGGTGTAGCACTAGTTGTCACCATGGTTTCTTTCCCTTTGTTAGAAGTTGGAGCTGCATTTTAAGTGGGCAATACGGGAGCACCACCTTTTGTAATTTGTCTAAACAAAGTGCTCTCATCAAAGCTTGGGGGAACATTAACACCATCCTTGAACAAATTTAGGAATATCTTAGTTTTGTTTGCCCTAATAGATTTTTTCATCATTTCCACATTGTAGGGATCCACAAGGAATAACCTAACATCACTAGGTACAATATTGGGGTCAATAGGATCTTCATCTTAGTATACTTCTTCGTTATTACCCTCCAAAGTTGTGTTACTAAAGGGATCTTTTGGTTCTTGCATGAATGTTGAGTTAGGCATACCAGGGTTTGAACTAGAGAGACTTGTGCTCCCTAATGAAGTTGCGAGTGGAGGAAACAGATTCTCCATCTCTGATTGCTTCAATGATTCCCATAAATGTGACATGGGATTAAATGTGAACCTTCCTAATTGTGTGTGTACCATGCAATAGTGACCAACCGATGCGTGGAAGATTATGGAAGAAAAATAAAAATGAGGATGAGAGCTATTAACCTTATGTGATTAAAGGATCAACAACCCAAGTTGGACAAAAGACCTTGGTTTAGCAAAGAAAGTTTGATTAGAGGATAATAGTATCTTTCTCCCACCAAAGATAGTCAAGTGATCTTGAGGCAAGATATGACACCAAATTGATTACTCACTATTTGGAGATGGACTTGTGATCCCAAATAAGTAAGTGTAATTAGGATAAATGTTTTCTTATGGATAAAAGGTCTAGCATCACAATTTCAAAAGATGTTTTAAAGGTTCAAGCTCTCTAGAAGAAAATTTGAAAATGGAAGACTAGGAATTTGGACAATGGATGTAGATATAGAAAATTAAAGATATTATGGTCACTTATGCAGTTAACTCAATCCTCATTCATTGGAAATAAAAAACTTGGGTTCACTACTAGGAAGGTGGACCAATTTCAAAGTTTTTGATTGTATTCGATTCTATCATAATGATCTTGTCTAGCTTCTTCCTTTTGGATGTCTTTGATTGTGTATCAAAATTGTTTGTCACCGTGTGCTAGGTTCTTCCTTTCCTTGTAGATGGGTGGTTTGAAAATTTTCACTTTCTTATGTTTGACTTGGTTGACTTTATTGGTCATGGCAAGAATAAAACAAGACCCAAATTTCAAGTACTCAAAAACTTTGCAACAAGACTTAACTAGACTCAACCAATTTCAATGTAAGATTGCTGAAAAAAATTGTGAGTCAAAAAGACCTCACTTGCCACTATTTCACTTAATGAAAGGTTACCTCATAGATTCACTCATTTTAGAACTTGTTTGATGTTTGGCTTATGTTTTGAATGTTTGAACAAGCACACTGAACACACCAATAGCTTGGGGGAGACGATAACCCAAATCTCCTCCTTCACTTCCCAAAGGTATAAAGTTCTTTGGGGCTTAGCCAAGAGTGACAATATGATGCTTCCAAGAGAGGTGTCTTTCAATTCACCTCCCGCTATTTATACTCAACCAGAACATCGGAGGTGAGGTCATCCCTAGGGGTGATGAAATCCCCAAGAAAGCCTCCTAAACAAAAGAAAAACAAAATCACTTATTTCTTATTCACCCAAGATCACCCAAAGGAGTGAGGGGAGAGAATATGTAAGTGGTCTTGGGGTTTAAAAGACACTTGTTCTTTCCCAATGAAGCTTTAGGTTTTCTATCTACTTGAAGACACTCATGATTAAAATATGTAAGGTTCTTTTCAACTTGAAATGACACCAACATAAATGAAAAACACAGATTCATCAACAAGAAAGTAAAATGAGCATGTGTAAATAAAATGGAAAAAATAAAGTTAATTTACCTTAGGGCATTCAAGAGTGTATGACTTCATTTTAAGGACCAAATATAAATGTGATCTAGCCTAGGCATACATGTCCATTGTCCCTTAGTACATTCAAGATGGTGTGAATTCTTTTTAAGCACTAAAATCAAATGTTGTTTCTATCCTAAACATTCATGCCAATTTTATGCACCAAATCTAAATGTTTGCTAGCCTAAACTTCCATGTCAATTTTAAGCACCAAGTCCAAATGTTGGCTAACCTAAACATTCATGTCAATTTTAAGCACCAAGTCCAAATTTTGGCTAACCAAAACATTCATGCATTCAAATGAAAGTGTTTAATCCATAAAAGTTCATTAACCCTTAAGTTTAAGTGATAAAAATCACTAAAAATCTCCTTTAGTGATAAAAATTACTATTGGTTTTGTTTTTAAGGTTTTCAAGGTTAATTCTCTACATTAAAATCATCAATAAAAACTTGCAAGTCAAAATGTTAGAAAAAATTATTGTTCAAAATTGCACACTTCTGTCACTAAACAAAGACACCAAAATGCAGGCACAAACACCAATCTGCGCAGACGATGAAATACGAAGACACTAAAAAGTGCACACACTAAACTATGCAGATGACAGAAGGCACCGGGGTGCGATTTTCAATAGACTAAATGAATTGTTAGACATAGATGACAATATAAAATGCAGAGATGCTAAAAGTTGGGGATGAAAAACTAGGACTGACACACAATGCAGATGAAAGACAGGTGTTTGTAGATGACATAACAAACTTTGCTGATGATAAAATAATGTTCTTAGATGACAAAATAATCTTCATAGATGACATAATAAAAATGTGGATGACAGAACATTTTCCTATGTAGATGCTAAAATAGAAATGCAAGTAAGTAGGTTTTTGAACTATGAGGAAGATGCTAAAGAGTTGAGATGCTCATCTGCATAGAAATGCAGACGACGCTGCAGCCTGTGAAAATGACACTGAGGTTTTCTACAATTAAATGAGGTTTGCTCATAGATTTTTGGAATGAAATCAGGGTCCCACTAGGCGTGCCAAAATGTGTGCTAGAAAATGTGACCTATTGGAACACGAATTAACAAATAAACATTAGTTAAAAACCTCAAATATGCATCAAAAACTCATCAAAATGAAAGAACATTAACTAACTAATGCTTGCTTGAGTTTTTCAACTCTAAGTAGCCAAAAAAACCAATCCTTTAGCCACTTCTATAGCTCAACAAAGGCACCCATGAGAGGCCTTGTTGGTGTGTTAAGATGGGAATATGTTTGGTGTGCTCTTCCGAACACAACAAAGTATTGAATCTCTTGAGTGGATGTGCAAATGTGAGTAATGATGAAATATGAACCTAGACTACATGAGATGAAGAACACCTGAAGAAATGGCTATGAAGAAAGCCATATCTGAAGACATTCAAGGATGAAAATGAAATGCAACAAAGAGAAGCTAACTAAGTATGCAAGCTACACTAACATGTAAATGCAATGAAAATGTCAATGCATAAGTAACTAGATGAACAATGAAAATGCAAAGCTAAACCAGCTACCAAATAGTTAGTATGCACCTACAAAATCATCATGAAAACTACCATGAAAGATACTATGAAAGCTCAAATTAGCATGGAAATCCAACTATAATAAAAACTCAAATCTCAAACCAACATGATAATAATGCAATAATGAGAGATGCAAATGCTTGAAACAAGGCCTCTATTTATAGGCTTGAGGGAGAGCTTGGTGAGGTGGCATCCATGTAGATGCCACATAAGGTGACTTGCAAGCCATGCAAATGGTCAAGAATTCAAATTTGGCTCACACATGTGAGAAAACTTGAGAAGAAGAGTGGGAGAAAAGAGTGCAAAGGGGGGTGTGTAGGCATACCTTCTAACACATGTGTGAGCACACTCTTAGACTAATGAGGGGGATTAGAAAATAGATTAAGAATGATTAAATGGGATTAGAGAAGAAGTAGGCTTAAGAGGATAAAAATGATGGTTATAGGCTAGGCTCTAGGTTAGGCTTAAGATTAAATTAAATAGAATTTAATTTAATCATAGGTTTGAAAGAATTGATGGGATATGGGGATTTAAATAAATAAAATTTATTTAAAAAAAGGAAAACATGGAGGATCATGTATTAAATTAATTTAACACATTAGGGTTAGGAGTATTTAAATTAAATTTAAATACTTAGGAGAATGAACTTATTTAATTAAATAAGTAGAAGAATCTAACCAATATAATTAATTAATTAATAATTAATTAATATGTCACAAGCAATATTAATAAATTAATATAATCTTTAGGGATGATTTTAAATGTCTACAGTATTGTATACTGATCATAAAGCTTTACAATACTTGGGAAGTCAACATAAATTGAAACAGAGACATATTAAGTAGGTTGAGTACTTGCTAACAAAGTTGATGCATTGAGTAGAAAATGTTCTTTGTTGACTGAAATGAAGGTTGAAGTTCTTGGTTTTGATGAAATGAAAGAGTTGTATGATGTTGATACTAATTTTTCTAAGGCATGGAGAGAGTGCAAAGTGCCAAATCTAATAGATCACATAAGTAAGTATGATGAGTATTTCATTCAATAAGGTATGTTATTCAAATGTATTCAATTGTGTATTCCTAGAAGTTCTATGAGGTTGAATCTGATTAAGGAAAAGCATAGTGGTGGATTGCCTGGACATTTTGGAATTGATAAGACATTGAGTTTGCTAAAAGAGAAGTATTATTGTCCACAAATGTATAAGGATGTTTAAAATTTTTTAAAGAGTTGTGGAGTTTGTCAAGTTGCAAAAGGGGTGAGTCAAAATACTGGTTTGTATACACCTATTACTGTTCCTAAGAAACCTTGGACTGACATCAGTATGGATTTTGTTCTTGGATTGCCTAAGACAATGAAGGGATATGATTCCATATTTGTTGTAGTGAATAGATTTTCTAAGATGGCTCATTTCATACTATATAAGAAGATATCAAATGTTGAGCATGTTGTTGAACTTTTCTTTAAAGAGATTGTGAGATTGCATGGATTACCAAGAAGTATTATTTCTAATAGAGATAGTAAGTTTTTTGGTTATTTTTGGAAGACTTTGTGGAAGATGGTTACTGAGCTGAAGTTTAGTTCTATATTCCATTCATAGACAGATGGATAGACAAAGGTTGTGAATAGAATCTTGGGTAATTTTTTGAGATGTTTAGTTGGGAATAAGCCAAGTAATTGGGAGATGGTATTAGCACAAGCTAAATTTTCATATAACAATTCTGTGAATAGGAGTATAAGGAAAACACCTTTTGAGATTATTACTAGAATGCATCCTAGAGGTGTATCAGATTTGAGAGATGTTGCTGGTGAAGAAAAAAGAAGCACTATAGGAGAAGAATTTGCTAATTTTATGGAGTCTTTACATAAGGAAGTGAATTTGAGGTTGGAATAAAGTGATCAAAAGTATAAAGAGAATGTTGATAAGTCTAGAAGACATCATGATTTTCAAGTTGGTGATGGGGTGATGGTTCATTTGAAGAAAGGAAGATTTCCTATTGGAACATACAATAAGTTGAAGATGAAGAAATTTGGACCTTGTAAGATCTTGAAGAAGTTTGATAGTGGTAAAGCTTATGAAGTTGTGTTACCTGATGACATGGATATATCTCCTATATACAATGTTATTGATCTATATAAGTATCATGAGTCAGATGATGAAGTTGTTGTATCAGAGGATTATCCCAAGAAGAAAATTCAAGAAGTCGAATGGATATTAGATCATAGAGTTGGCAAGAGCACAAGAGGAAAAGATTACTATAAATATTTGGTGAAGTGGAAGAATAGACCTATTGAAGATGCTTCATGGATTTCTCAATTTGAGTTGGATTCAGCTTTAGTTGTGACATCTCAATGATTCAAGAGAATCATTTCTCTCAACCCTGGTTGTCTAATGTAGGAGCATCCTAGGTTTCCATGTAATCCTACACCTTTTTGTTCATTCTGCCAATTGTTGTCTAGTTTCTAGTTACTATCGAGTGTTAGCTTCTAGTTGTTGTCGAGTGACAGTTTCTAATTATTGTCAAGTGCTAGTTATCCAATGTGTGCCAAGTTATCTAGTATGTGCTGAGTTACCCATCATGTGTTGAGTTACCCAGTGTATGCCAAGCGACTCTTCATGTGCCAACTTATCCAGTGTATGTCAAGTGACCTTTCATGTGACAAGTTCTCCAGTTTATGTCAAGTGTCAACATTTGGACATGGTTTTTGTGAGCTGACTTGCGAGATTTATTTTGATCATGACATTTATGTTAAGATCTTTTTCTTGGGATGTGTCCAAACCATTGTTGGGTTAGCCTTCCTCTTATCTAATGTTCTAGAATGATCTATAAGTTGTTTTGGTATGTATAAATAGAGTGCCTAGGCTTAGATTGTGGGTGAGAACTTAGAGGATGAAAAAGGAAAGGCATAGGTGTCTATTAAAAAAATGTGAATTTAAAGCTAGATCGTGGATCAAGAAGTTGTATATTTTTGTAATTGGTCATAACCCAAAAGGTCTTACAACTAGGCATGTATGAAGATATTTTGATGAATCAATAAAAGTGTTTTTCTCTTCTTCCTCCTTTGATGGTTGTTCCTTGTGTTTTCTTTCATTGTGTTAACTCTTATAGGGTGGTTTGGATAGCTAGGTGAGCCTTTGGCCCTAGTTATTAATCCCTTTGCTTGTGTCAGCTCCATTATGTGAGATATGTTGGAAATATTCAAGACTATGTTAGGTTACTAAGAGGGGAGGGGTGAATCAATAACCTTAAAAACTTTCCAAATTTAGATCTTAATTGTAATAATCCAATTATCATTTAATCCATTAAATTAGATCTAACTACATGCATGAGAAACTAAAAACATAAACATCCATAACACTTGAACACAATAATTTGGTGACCCAGAAACCTTCTAAATAGAAAGTAAAATTGGGGTGGGGATGATAGCCATAAAACTTTAATACTATGGCATAAAGTTGGTTTTTTAAGGCTTACACTGATCACTTCTAATGATCTTCCCTATTAAGAGCAATTACAACTGCTAGGTTCACCTTGTTAGAGGTTTTACAAAAATACAATGAAGTATACACTCAGTAAAGGGATTCGACAAAAGAATGTTAGTTCTACCTTGTTAGAGGATTTGGACTAGTTCACTTGTTAGGATGAAATAGTAGATCTCTAACTTACAAATTGATTTGCTAATATAGGTTCTTTGTATTATTGATCACTTTTATGTGATAGATATGACTCTATTGCTCCTTTGCTGATATGGCCTTACAATACTTTGCTACTGATTCACATTCCAATGCTTCTTACTCTTTTATTATTTCATACTTTTCTTCTTTTTCTTTTTCATCATCATACTATATCTTGTATATGATACAATACATTACATATATATCAATCCAATTTACAAAATTACAAAGTTGGCCAATATATAAGTTAACACCAATATTACAAAGTTGGCTCAAGTGAAGACACTCAAGTTCTGAAGATTGACTTGGTGAAGTTCTTATACATGACATCCACTATCACTACTCAGCATATGTTGCATATAAAGATTTTAAAGTCTATCAGATGGATGTAAAGTCTACTTTTTTAAATGTTATACTAGAAGAAGAAGTCTATATTGAACAACCAGAAGGATTTGTTGATGACAACAATAGGGATATGGTTTGTAAGCTACATAAAGCACTCTATGGTTTGAAACAAGCACCTAGAGCATGGTATGAGAGACTTCACAAGTATCTAGTGCAAATAGGATTTGAAAGAACTGATGATAACAACAACATGTACATCAAAGAAAAAAAAGGAAAGGACATTATTATATCTAAAATTTTTGTGGATGACATAGTGTTTGGTGGAAAGGAAGTGCTTTGCAAAGGCTTTGCTAACAAAATGAAACATGAATTTGAGATTCTATGTTTGGAGAAATCAAATTTTTTGTTGGATTGCAAGTACATCAACTCAAACATGGTATATTTATGACACAATCAAAGTACATCAAAGAGATTCTTAAAGTGTTTGGATTGGAGGAGTCCAAACTAGTCAGCACACCAATGGTAACAGGAAATAAGCTATCCAAAAATCATGAATCAGCTAAAGTCAATCAAACAATGTATAGATCTATGATTGGAAAACTACAATATGTTGTACATAGTAGACTAGACATAGCATTAGTAGTTGGAATAGTGGCTAGATTCTTTGCTAATCCTAAAGAAAATCATCTCATAGAAATAAAAAGAATAATGAGATATCTTAAAGGAACTGATAACTTTGGTCTATACTACAAAAAGAATGGAAAATTTGAGCTCAATGCATATACAAATGCAGATTGGGGAGGCAACATTGATGATAGAAAAAGTACAAGTGGAGGTGCATTATTTTTAGGCAAAAGGCTAGTTACCTAGACTAGCAAGAAACAAACATGCACATCCCAGTCCACTGTAGAATCAGAATATGTGGCAGCAGTAGTCAATTGCACAAACATTGTGTGGCTCACACATCTATTGAAAGGAATGAAAGAAGAGGTAACAAAACATGTGATATTGTATTGTGATAACACAAGTGCTATAAACATATCCAAAAATCCAGTAATGCATGCAAAAACCAAGCACATCGCAATCAAGTATCATTATGTCAGAGAATTGGTAGAAGACAAACAAGTGAAGTTGGAATACATTCACACAAAGGAACAAACTGCAGATATCTTCACCAAACCATTGCCCAAGGATGCTTATGAATATCTTAGAGGCAAGTTGGGGGTAATACCCCTAACTCAAGTAGTTTAAAGCAACAAGGAAGCTACCATGCATCACCAGCAATAAATCATTGAACTATCAACAGATTGATGCAGAGGATGACAACAGGAGCAGAAACTCCAAATCAGTCACAAGCATGGTGACAGAGGGAGAAAACATCAAGAAGCCAAAGCTTATATTTTGCATGATAAAGATGCTACATATTTGACATTTATGTCAAAGAGGGAGAATTATGTAGAAACCTGATCAATATAAAGCAAGAGGGAGATATATGAGATCAGTAGTAAAGATGCAGCAGCCAAGAAAAGTAGCAGACAACGTATACAATCTTGGTGGAAACTAAGTTGATTAATTGATCAATTTGGTTTTCCATCAATGCCAAAGAGGGAGATTTTTGGAAATGATTGAGAAGATCACGAGGAAAGTTGTTGGAATGATCATATGGAACTGGTAAAGAATGTTCTCAATCATTATTTTGTCATTGATGTCAAACTTGCTACTTGCAGGAATGACAATTTCTTTAGTGATCCAAATACTATCAATTAGTTGATTGACAAGAAGGAGGCAATCAATAAGATGCAACTAGAACACCAAGAGAAAGGTTGAAGTTATGATGTTGTAACGAAGTACAAGGATCAGTCAAGCCATTGATAAAATAAGTGTGTTGATGACATACTATAAGACACAGAGAATGGCCACACTGAAACATATCAAAGATGTAAGGTTTTAGCTAAGTCCTTTGTAAAGTCCAACTAAGATCATTAGAGAGAGGGAGCCGAGCAAAGCTAGTAGGTGCCGAATAGATTCCTAGTTGAAGCCGAGCGAGTAAACTTCAGATGCTAAGCAAGTGAAACTTCAGATGCTGAGTGATACAAAGTTTATCAAGTGCTGAACAAATACAAGTGTCGAGTAATATCAAGTGTCAAGAAAATACAAGTGCCAAGTAGATATAAGTGCCGAGTAACATAGAGGTGCCGAGTACTAGTAAAACCAACAATGCCGAGTAACACAGAGGTGCTGAGCACCAGTAAAACCAACAGTGTCGAGTAACACAAAGGTGCCGAGCACCAGTAAATCAATAATGCCTAGTTGTTGCATTATTTTGAAAATCAAAGATTTGCCAGATGTAAGCCGACAAGGTTGTTATCTAGAAGTTTGTGAATTAAATGGAAGTTGGTGGCACAGAACACCGTATAGGACATTTTTAAAAGATACAACTGATGAAGTTTCTTGATAAGAGCAAGATATGGGGTAGATACATTGTATCCTACCTAATCCATTAGAAACCCTAAAATTGGAGAGGGAGAACCGAGTGGCAAAGGAAAATCAAAATTCTATTTAAGGAGTCATAAGTTCATGAAGGAGAGAGAGAGGTGGTCAAGCATGAAAGCATAAAATGTTGAAGGAGATGCTAAGGAGGAAAGAGAGCATAGTTACTCTGTTTCAATAGAAGACCTCAGATATGGATGCATTGGTATGATGAATAAGAAGACTTAAGGTGACGAAGCTTGAGAGAAAGACAAGCAGTCAGAGCTGAAGTGATTGAAGCCAAGCAAAAGATTGAACTGAAAGTGTGATTTGAAATCTACAAAGTATGTTGTAAGTTGCATCAGATCAAAAAGCCATTATTGTTACTCTCTAGCAATTGTAACAGTTAGTTTAAATCCTATGGACTTAGGTTGGTTTAATAGCCATGAGATAAATCCTTTAACATGGTGACATTTCAAGTGAATGTTCTAAAGTCCTTTAACCAGGCCCATTCCTAACAGTTTGGTGAAATCCTCTAACAAGGTCACATTTAATAGTGTGTTGTAAGCCTTTAACAGGGAAGGCTTTTAATAGGGCATCACTTTAGAAGAGTGAAAATTAAGTAGCATGTTACTGGTGGTTTTTCCCAAAATTGGGTTTCCACATAAATCATTGTGTCATGTGTTGATCTTTCATGTTTTATCTCTACATGTTGATTTACTATAAATTGCTAAAATGGTTGATTTAAGTTTGAATGGATGAAAAGTGTATGGATTCATTAAAAGTGGTGAAAAAGTATTATTAGGACCTTGAATAACTAATTCACCCCCCCCCCCCCCCCCCCCCCCCCCCCCCCCCCCCCCCCCCCCTCCCTCTCTCAGTTATTCTAAAGAATTCTAACATTGTTGTACACTAGCCTTGAGTTCTTGAGCAATCTTTGTCAATTTGCTCTTTATTTCCTTTGTGAGCTTGATAGCATTACATAATTTTCCAAAAAATGATATTATATTTGTGGAAGAGATTTCAAAATTGGTCAAAGTTGAGGAAAGCTCTACTTGTTGAAGGACAATTTGTTGAGCAATGTGCTGAAGCACTTTGTTATCAAATTTCTTCTCTTCTTTCTCAATCAATTTGTCTTGACAACTGGAGTCCTCATTAAACTTATGGACTACCTCTTCTAATTGAAAAAAAATGTGTTGAGAAGTATCAACTTCAACATCTATCACCTCAGTCAAAATATTCTTAGCATCTTCTATGATTTTATATTCTCTATCTCTTTCCTCTCTTAATTTCTTCTGTTTTTCTTTCTTTTGGAGAAGTTGACCAACTATTTGCTTTTGATCTGTAGTGGCATTATGAAAATCTCATTTTGGAATCTTAATCTCCTCATCTAGATCAATATCTTCCTCTATCTCCTTTCCACTCAAAAATCTTGTACTTGTTCAGCCTTAGGTTTAACTCCCTTTGTACTTAATGCTTTAGAATTCAGAATGGAAACAATAGTACAGATAGTAGGACTAGCTGTAAAAATTGATATAGTACTAAAAGATGGAATATTGATTGGTATGCTTACTTAATCCAAAACTGAAGTACATACGGAAGTATCCAAAGCTATAGAATACAAAACAATGGAATCCAAAATTGTAGAACTCAAAATTGAAGTTCTTACTACTAAAGAACACAAAATTGTAGAACATACTATACTCATCGTTGATGATGTTGATTCAAGATTTGAAGATGAAGGAGGCTACAACTCGATAGATGAAGTGGTAGACACTTCTAGTAGTGATGTGTTGAGCTATGAGGAAGTGAAGAGTGATTCGACATTTGATGTATCTATTGTGGTTAGGATCAAACTTGCTGAAGCTATCTCCAAACTTGATGTAGCTATTGATTTTCTTGGAGAGTGAAGAAGTGAGGCAATGACTACGATTGCTATCTTCATAGGATTAGTCTCCTCATCATTTCTTTTTCTTCCTTGGTAGCTTCTTCCTCTTTATCTTCTGCAGCTTCTTCATTGTCAAAATGTGTTGGCTTAGAGTATGTTTCTTCTTCCTCATCATCACTATCATCATTCTTATCTTCTATTAGGAAGTCACTTTTTTTATGAAAATAATAAAAATTCTTCCACATACCTATGGCATTCTTGACTACATGCTCTATATCCTTTAACAAAATCAAACAAGTATTAAATCTAAGAGTCATCTTGTCTTCATTTTTCTTCATAGACTCTTTTAGCTCAGCATTTGTGATGCTTGGTAACAACTGACTTAGGGTTTGTTCATAGATATCTCTTTCTATTTGCATAGTTGAGTCCCATCTTGTCTTTAATTTCTCTAACAATTCATTAGAGATCTGAGAGGCTATTTGATCAAGGGAATATTTCCATTTGTCCATCTTGGTTAGCACCAATTCTTCAACCTATTTCTTCTCAACCTTTGTCCTGGTCTCACACTTTAATGATTTGAAGATGGTTATGCTTTCACTTTCTTCCAATTGTTTCAATTTTTCTTTTAAGGTGGGAGGAGGCTTTCTAAACACAACTTTATTGCCTTTCTTCCTAGATCTCTTAATAAAAACTATAGTGGATGGCTTGGGTGGCTTAGTGATGATCACCTTGCCTTTCTTCTTCATTGTCTCTTCTTCCTTTTCTAACTCCTCTTCATCCTCTACTTCATCATCATCTTCTCCCTTACCCTCGGTCAACATAAGAGGTGTGTTGGTTTAAAGTTTTTCTATTCTCCACTTTCCTTTGCTAACTGCCTGTGGAAGCTTGATTTCAAGCTCTATTCTTGCCTTGGCCTCATCAAATGTTCCAAAGTGTGGTGCCTTTGGATCAACAAGTTCATTTATCAAGGATCTAATTATGTCCTTTGCTTCATCAATGTTCACCTCATAGGGAAGAGGCTTTACCCATACAACTCTAGGTTTCACTACCTAAATATAGACTTTGTCACTATCTACCATGAAACAAACATCATCTTTGTAATCTTCAACCAATTTCCTTGGAATCCAGAATCTATTATTCATTTTCTACTTGAAGATATCAATGTAGTTATCCATTATGCTAACAAAATTCTCACCCATTTCTAAAATGTACTCATTAATCTGATACAAAACTGGCACATCCTTTCTCCATACTACCATGCCTTTTGAAGGGAAAAAATTTTGAACATAGAAAAACAAACATGTCAACAAAAAATCAAATTTACAAGGTTGTTCTTGGATGTCCTTATACTTTCCAATGTTAAACTATTTCAACAAAAAATTTGCAAGATCATATTACAAATTTTTCTTTATGACCTTGAATGCCAAGTCTACTGCTTCATACAACAAACTATTTAGATGACTAGAATTGTAGGTCTTGTGAGCTATCACATGTATGCCAAATTTTAGTTCTGCATTAGTTACACTACTAATCTTCATACCTCTATCATCCCACTTGGCTAGGGTTTTCTTTTCTAACTCCACCTGACCTAGGGTTTTAGTGGTTTTGGCTTTGGAGAGTAAAATTTCATAAATACTCTAAAAGGCTTCGCCAACTTGAGATGCGTACAATATACAAATTATGCTACCAATGTAATATTTTTGAGTTAATAATAGTTTCAATCATCTCCAAACTTTGTCTTGACATGATGAATCATCTTCTTAGTGATCAAAACTAGTTGCTCAAGCCATAATTGACCACTGTGAACTTGGCTTAGGATGTATCTGATCCATTTGATTTGGAAACTTTGGGGTAGGTGGGGAATGTGTGTTAAACCCTTATCTTCTAAGTGCTTATGTTTGAGTTTAAGAACACCATTCATACACAATTCGCCTAGGGCATCATCCATCTCTAGGGTTCCAATTTCTTGAATTATACACTTAAAATGAGTTTGGATATCATTAATGAGTAATACCTTAGTAGGGATTTGCGACTATGTTCCATTTGGATCGAGGGTTTTAGCAATTGTTGGCACATGTTTGAAATCTAGTGGTTTCCATTTGACTCCTAGGACCAACATTTTTGACTCTTTCTTTGCCTTGATATTGGTGCTGCTTAATGCTGCCATGGCTATTTAGTAGGTAATATAACAATTAAAAAATACTTTACTACAAATTCCACTCGAAGATGCTTGATCACTTTGTAATTTTCTTGATCATAATAACACAAATTTTTGGTGAAAAATGAATTCAATTTCCTACTTTTTGATAACAGTTCACCATTAATGCTTGCTACAAAGGTAGTTGTGATGACATTATTGTGTGCGATATGCTATCATCTACTATCTATTCAGATCGCTTGGTGAATGCCTAATAACTTGGCAACCAAACATGTGTGACTAGTTACTCTCGAGCTTGCTCGGTAGAGTCCATGACTTAACCCTACTTGGTAGAGAAGGCAACTCGGTGATAAATTATACTAATCTTTTGTGATTCTTATGTATCTTGAATACTAATTTGGATCTTTGCTTTCTTTCAATTTTGGAACTATTTGGATGTGATCATGATAACACAGTTCCAGTTCTTCCTTAAGAACTTAGTTGGAAATGGTCGAGTCACCCATTTCTTGACTAACATGACCATCATTTCTTGGACTAGCTTCCTTAGTGGATTTAGGAATCCATTGGTGCCTCATTTTCTTTTTGATGTTGTCTACTTTTGCTTTCTTTTCATCTTCAATTATACCTGTATTCATGCAATTCTTGGCTAGATGATCAAGTTATGTACAAGTGAAACATCTTATGGTAGTATCTCTCTTCCTTGTGTAATGTTTAACAGAATTCATTGCAACATGTACATGCTCTCCATAGCAATGACATCTACACCAGGTGTTATAGTTCCAACCAAATATTGCTTTCACAATTTTCTTTGTTGGATTAAATGACTTGGTTCTACAATTTGATGCCTTGTGACCTTGTTTCTTGCATTTGTGACACTTTCCTTCAAATTTTAGTTTTTCTTTACATTCATTAGCCTTGTGACCATGCTAGTTGCAATTGTAACATTTACCATTAAATTTTTCTTTACCATTACTCCAACATTTGTTTGATGTATGACCTATCTTACCATAGTGATTGCAAGTAGGTATTTGATTCCTTTGAGCACCTTGTTTGGAGGATTCACCTTCTTTGTATCCAATTCCTACTTTATTTTTTTGCCTATAAATATTTTTCTCATTTAGTTGATTCAATTGATTCATGTCTGCTTAGGATTTCATCATTTTCTCATTGATTTGCTTTTCAATGTTTAGGTCATTTTTCAATCTTTCACTAATTTTCTTTTCAGATCTCAACTCACTTCTTATTCTTTCATTGATTTGTCTTTCCAAATTTAGATCATTTCTTAATCTTGTATTGATCTATGCTTGGCTCATGATTTCCTCATTTGCATTGGAGATTTGATCTATGAGATTTGCACGTTGAAGGGATTGGTTCTAGATCTCATTGTTTCTTCCATCCATTTCTGCTTTCATCTTGTTCCTTTGTTCCAAGATTTCACATAGCCTTACTAACTGAATTTCTTGTTCTCTTTTGAGCTTTCTTATTTCTTCTTGTAGGGAACCATTCTTCTCTAAGAGTTCTTTGATTGCATCATTTGCTTCATCTGAATTGCTTGAAGGAAAAAAGTCTTCAATCTTTTCTTCAATGTATTGATGATTATTCATTTGATTTGCAAGTTCCTTCCTTCTTTTCAGGGATTGGGAATGTTGCTCCTTAGCTTTCTTGAGTTGTGCAATGGCCATTTCTAGATCTAGCTTTTCATTTTCAATTGCCTTATCAAGTCTGAATATCTCCATTGTCCTTGATCTTTGCTCAAGTTGTCAAGCTTTTTCCTGAGAACCACAATGCTCTAATACCAATTGTTGGAAATATTCAAGACTATGCTAGGTTACTGAGAAGGGAGGGGTGAATCATTAACCTTTAAAACTTTCCAAATTTAGATCTTTATTGTAATAATCCAATTACTATTTAATCCATTAAATCAGATCTAACGACATGCAAGAGAAACTGAAAACAGAAACATCCATAACACTTGAACACAATAATTTGGTGACCTAGAAACCTTCTAAATAGAAAGTAAAACTGGGGTGGGGATGATACCCACAAAACTTTGATATTGCAACATAAATTTGGCTTGTTAAGGCTTACAATGATCACTTCTAATGATCTGCCCTATTAAAAGCAATTAGGATTGCTAGGTTCCACCTTGTTAGAGGTTTTACAAACATACAATGAAGTATGCACTTGGTAAAGAGATTTGACAAAAGACTATTAAGTCTACTTTGTTAGAGGATTTGGACTGGTTCACTTGTTAGGACAAAATGGTAGATCTCTGACTTACAACTTGATTTTCTAATAGAGATTCTTTGAAGTATTGATCACCTTTATGTGATAGATATGACTCTACTTCTCATTTGTTGATATGGCCTTACAATACTTTGTTGTTGATTCACATTCACATGCTTCTTACTCTTTTATTATTTCATACTTTTCTTCTTTTTCTTTTTCATCATCATACTATATCTTGGATATGATACAATACATTACATATACATCAATCCAATTTACAAAATTACAAAATCGACCAATATACAAGTTAACAACAATACGACAAAGTCGGCTCAAGTGAAGACACTTGGGTTCTGAAGACTAACTTGGTGAAGTTCTAATACACAATGTCCTCTATCACTACTCAACATCATCATGCATTTGGTAGAAGTAGAAGCTCAGTCCATATTAATCATCTTAGAGTAGTCTCGCACTTGGTATGCACTGGTGACTCTTAGATACTGTGTAACTTGGTAGAAACTAAATTATTTGTTTACCATGACTTCACTTAGTAAACACTCACATATCTTGATTAACACTAACTTCACTTCAAATGAAATGCTATCTTGTTTGAAAATTTTCTACAAACTCCATTGTCCTCACAATATGCATTGAATTGATTTGATGTAAATTCTTCACCTCTATCAGATCTTAGGAATTATTCCTCATACTTGATTCAATCTCAACTATTTCCTTAAATATTTGAACTTATCAAAAGCTTTAGATTTCTCTCTAAAAAAGGTAACCCACTATTAAAATGATTTAGAATAATTAGAGGGGGAGGGGTGATGGGGGTGGGTGAATTAGTTATCCTCATGTCTAGATGTACCAATGAGACTTTTGAACTCATCAAACAACTTAGATCTAATCTTTAAGTAACTTGGTATCTATAGTAGCTTACCAGTAAGATAAACTTGTAGTCCATTGTCCCAAATTTAATTAACTTATAGAATGTAAACATTAACTAGTAAACATCTCAGAAAACATTCACAGAAGTAAGACACCATGATTTAATGTGGAAACTAAATTTGAGAAAAACCACCAGTAATATCTCACCAATTTTTCACTCTTTTGAAGTGAACTTTGTTAGGAGCCATCCCTATTAAAGGTTTCAATACACACTGTTAGGTGTGACCCTATTAAAGGATTTAATTACCTTGTTAGGAGTGGTGTTGTTAGAGGACTTAAGAATATTCCATTATAATGTCACCTTGATTAAAGGATTTAAAAATGATTTTTAGGTCAACCTTGATTAAAGTATTTCAACTGATATAATGATTATAAAGTAACAATAGGTTGATCTGATAAATACAACTCATTTTGCAAGTATAGATCACAATGTAGCTCATCTACTAACTCACTCACTGAACTCCATTCATATCTCCATCACTATCTTTGATCTTCTTGAAACTCCTTCAAATAACCACTTTTCACCTCTACTCTTCTCCTTCTTCTCAACCTTCAAGTATTCTAATCAATACATTAGCAAATGCTAAACTCTCTAGGTTAATCATTATGCCTCCTTAAACAAGTAGCTTGATCTTTTGTCACTTAAACACCATTGATGATCTTAGGTTTAGGTTAGATTCATTGAATCCTTCCAAATTTTTGTTTCCTCCTTTTCCTTCTAGAAACTTCTCAAAAATTCTCTTTGAATCCATGCCTTAAAAATGATCAAACATAATTTCACTTTCATGAAATGCTCCATCTCATCAATCCTTATCTTTACAATGCTTTACATATTTCAAGAATTCAACTATGTCAACCAGAAGTCTCAATTCTCTAACAAAAAATAACAAATACTAACACTTAGCCAAAACTATATTCTTCATCCTCACTCATTATTAGATAACTTGGTCAATACTAACCGTCTTGCTCATCTTACAATAACTTTGCTTGGTTCAACTTTTCTGATACTTTGTCTTTACTAGTGCTCAATTGACACTATATTTTATTGGCTTGAACTATAAGTTCCTTGATATTCTACTCTAAAGCTCAATTAAGCCTATGTAATTGGTCCTTCAGTGATCATCTCTTCTAGGCTTTAACTCAACTATCTTATCCACTTGGTGTTATGCTTAAACAACACATTATCTTGTCAAATTCCAACTGATCAAGTACCCATTATAATTCCACATAACTCAACCTTTTCACTAGGTCCTCTTGTTATCTCTTCTTCTCAAACCCTCTTCATCAATCATCTTGATATGGCATTCTACTATGGTAGAAATTGTCTCACCAATAAGGTTTGACATCATTGACACCATAATAATTGTTCCAACTATAGTTTCTAATAATTTCCCTCTTTGGCATTGATGGAAACATCTCTAATTACCAAATAATCCAAAAAATTCATTCGAGTATCAACTTGATTTTCTCCAGTCAACTTCCTCTATGTACAATAACACATCTTCATTAATATCCTTAGTTTCATTATGATTATCATTTTAGTAGCCAACAATATCTCGTATCTCATCTATACATCTTTGATATGAAATGCCTCTAGAGTTCAATTGCAATAACTCCCTCTATCATATCAGAACATGAAATCCCTCTTAGATATACATCTTTTGAACTACTTCACACTCTCTCTTGATGGAAACATCTCTTCCTCTAATTCTTGATAATAAATTGTACATACTCTCCCTCTTTCTCATTTCTGCATAGGTAATATTCCTCTTGACTTTTTCTCCTCATGTTTATTAACTTACAATTATCTCCCTCTAATTATTCATGGTAACTACTCTATATCTCTCTCTTTCAAAA
The DNA here is from genome assembly GCA_028749045.1 of Cupressus sempervirens. NCBI lineage: Eukaryota > Viridiplantae > Streptophyta > Pinopsida > Cupressales > Cupressaceae > Cupressus > Cupressus sempervirens. The sequence goes on from CM053788.1 coordinate 611,760,082, forward strand.
CAATGTGAAAGGCACTTCAACATCTTCAGTTAAGTCTATCTCATACATCTTTAACATGTAGATATATCTTGGTTTATTCTCTAAACTAGGATCATCTTATGTCATCTTTCTTATGACTGATTCAACATCTTGTGTTCTTCTCTTCATAGCTTTAGGGCACAGGTCCAAGAAATAACATCATTGAATTCTTGACACAATCCAATTAAGACCTCTTGTTCAATATTAGTGTATACCTTTCCCAAGTTAAAGGTCCTTCCATTAGCCATAGTGATAGGCATATAATCATCCTAGCTTACAATCAGATTTGAACCCTTGCCCTTTTCTTGATCATCAAAGTTCAAAATTCCCTCCAAGATGACTAGACCTTTGGGTAATCTTTTGGAGTTCAGGTTCAAAATGTGGTCCCCATACTGACTTTGGGGCTTATGTTGATTCTTGGCAAAGAACTCTACTTCATTTTGCAAGAAAATGACAATCTCCACATTAGAGTAAAAAACCTAACAATTTGTGTAATTATTAGGAACAATAGGCCTTACAAAAATTCTAATTTATTACTCCCTTTCATCAACAACATGCTATAGTATATCATAAGAAGCACCAATTGTTGCAAGCCTATTAGCACATTTATTTTCTCTTCTAGGGACACTCTAGATATTGAATGCTTGGAAGCTTTCAAGCAAATCCCAAATTTTGTGCTTGTATGATTTGAGAATGTTGTTCCTTGTAACATTCTAATTTTTAACTTGATGAACAACCAACTCATTATCCCCATATACCTTAAAGGATTTTATTCCTCTCCTTTGGGCTAGTTAAAGACCTTGGATTAGAGCTTCATACTCTGCTACATTATTAGTGCAACTAAATTGGAGCCTATAAGAAAAATAACATTTCTCCAATTTAGGGGAAATGAGCATGAAGCCAGCTCCTAAACCATTCTTATTTATTGAGTAATCAAATAACATTCTCTACAATCCATCAATATTCTCTTCCTTCCTTATGAGATTAGGAAGAGGAGCATCCCTGTCTAATATGCAATATGTGCCAAGGCCTATCTCTAGAGCTTCCTGTATTGGATCAAATTAATAAGTAGTGGCCCAATAATCCAAAATAAAGTCAGTCACTTTTTCCAAAGAAGTACTAGGCTCATGTGTTATGTCTCCATACTCTTCCTCAAAAATAGTTTAGGTGCCAAGTCAGAATAGTGTATGCTGAGCATCAGAGACTACATATGTCGAGTGACACAGATTAGACATATTTGTTTGTTATGACACAAACAACTATGTAAACCATTTTTTGGCTGACCTAAGGATAAATTTTGATATTTTAGAGATAAGGAAAAATATATATGCATATTCCCTATGAAATTAAATATAGGCAATCAATAAATGGGAAGGTTTAAGTGAAAAAATGGATGAACCTTAGTCATAGATGCCAAGCAGTTTAGGTGCCAAGTTAGAATAGTGTATGCTGAGCATCAGAGACTACATATGTCAAGTGACACAGATTGGACATATTTGTTTTTTATGGCACAAACAACTACGTAAACCATTTTTTGGCCAACCTAATGATAGATTTCGATCTTTTGGAGATAAGGAAAAATCTATATGTAGATTCCCTATGTAGTTACATATAGCCAATCAAAAAATGGGAAGGTTTAAGCCAAAAAATAGATGAATCTCAGTCATAGATTCATACCTAACCCTAAGCTACCTAAGTCTTCTTAAGGAGGACAAAACCCTAAATTTTTAATAGAGTTGAGAGCATTGCAAAGGGGTGAATAATTGAATTGGAGGAGCAACCAAGACAATTTGTAGAGCATTCAAGGTGACTTGGTAGTAAGAGTTAATTATAGAATCAATTAAGTGAAGAATAGAGGATAGAGGATACAACATTGATACATCAAATTGTGAAGGATTAACTAGAGATTCGATAGAGGTGATCTATTAGGCAAGCAAGTTTCAACCACAAGATCTATGTTGAGACATTTTAATAGGTGATTTTAGTTAATCTCTTAATAGAGTAGTCTTAACAGGCTATATGAAATCCTTTAATAGGGTGCTTACTTAATTGTAAGTTGAATTCCTCTAAAAAGGCACACTTCTAACAAGGTGTTGAAATCCTCTAACAAGGTAGGACTTAACAATCTTTGTAAGCCTTTAACAAGGCAAGCCTTTCATAGGGAAAATCATGATTCATGGTCAAACCATTGTAACCTTAATTGGATACACTTATTTGCTATAGTAGTGAAGATTTGTGGGTGTCATCAACACCCCAAATTTACCTTCTCATTTGGAGGGTTTCTAGGTAATCATATCTAGTGTTAAGTGTGTGTGTTTGATTACATGTTTACATGATTGATGCATATGCTTTATATGTTATTTCAATTTATTATGCATGTGATGTATGAAAGGTGAAATTTTAAACTCTTGATCTCCCCCCCAAGAACTTTACTCCTTTCCCACTTGTAATTCCAACACTTAAAACCTTGCATTTAATGTTAAGTGCTTACACAGTTGTAAGCTCAACTTCAATGAAGATTTTGACTCACTCAACTTGTATGAAGTTCCCTTTATGCTTGTCAACTACTACAAGCTTGTTCAACACTATCACTGATGATAGCTTGGCATCAACTAGAATTTCACTCAAAAAGCATAGTGAAACTTTTCATGTTCGGCAGTAACATGAAAATTGACAAAACCTAGAGATTTCTTCTAGATTATAACCAACACTTTACATATTACTTTATGCATATATAATTTTTTTAAAACTAAATTATTGGAACTAAGGTATAGTATGAATTTTATATATCAGTCCCAACATGCCTCTTGATTGCTTAATTGAAAGTGGTGTGATCACCTGACCCATTGGGTGAAGTGTCCTCATTTGAGCTTGATGTTCTGCAATCTTCCATTCTCTTCCATGTCTTGTTCACTCATCTCTAAAATTCTCAACATCTTACTTTCCTTTTCCTTTATTGAACTCATTGCTAGGTGCCTTTGATCTACTTGGACAATTCCTACTTATGTGACCAATCTTCAAATAGCTAAAACATGTAGTTTGACTCAACCATCTTTTGTAGTCACTTCTGAAATGTGTTATGCAATTTTCAGCAACATGTCCATACTCTTGACAATAGTGACAACTATACTTGGTATTACAATCCTAATTATAAGATTTTTCATTGTACTTTACCTTTGTCTACTTGTTTGATGACTATTTAGGCTTGGATTTGAACTCATATACTCTATGTCCATACTTTTGACAATTATAGTAGTATCCTTCTTGAATCTTAGTGTGCTTATGGTTTTAGTTCTACATTCATGTCCTTGATGTCCTTTTTTGTTGCATTTGTAGTAGTGACCCATGAATTTTCACTTAAGATTCTGATTTACAATTTTGCTTCTACAAACATTAGTAGTATGACCTATCTTACCACAATTATGACAAGTAGGTTTGGAGTTCTTACCTTTGTTACTTCTTTCTTAACCACTTTTGAATGATTCTCCTTATTTAGTATTGGTGTATCCTAATCTAGTAGTATCACTATTGGATCTAGGGGATCTCATCAATTGCTCAAAGTGCTTGATAGCTTCGCTAGGTCTATTGAAGCTTCCATCAAACTCTTTTTCTCTTTTCAGATCATTTCTTAGTTGTTCATTCTACAAATTTAGTGTTGATATCTCAATATCCTTTTCATTTATTTTATGAATTGTAATAATCATTTGACTCAATGTTTCCAATTGTATGTTAGCAATCCTATTTACATTTGATGTTTTCTCTTCTAGTCTATTGATCAAAATCCTTTTCTCATCTTCAATCATGACTTTGTCTTCTATGGCTTTTTTTTCTATTCAATGACTTCAAAAAGAAATGTTGATTGGAATTCTTGTTCTATCTTGAGATTTATGACCTCTTTAGTTAGGGTTCCATTCTTTTCCATCAGATCTACAACTGCTAAATCAAATTCACTTGTGTTTCCATCTACAAACAATTCAATAGTGGAAATCTCTTGGTAATGTGTGTCATTCTCTTCAATAGTTATTTCCTTCCTTTTCAATGATCACTTTAACTTATCTCTTGCTTCACTTAGCTAATGTAGGGCAATTTGTATTTCAATCTTCTAGTTCTCAATAGTCTTTCCCAACTTGTAGACTTCCATTTTCAAGATCTTTCCTCAAATCTTAAGGCTTTTCTTTTAGAGAACTCTAGCTCTAATACCAATTGTTGAAAATAAAATAGGGAAGTAAACTCTAAGAAGGAGATGTGAATGAACACTTAAAACTTTCAACCTCAAAAACATTCACCACACATCCATCTCACAATCTATGCAAATAAATTGAAATACCAAATTAAGCATATACATCCATAGCATGAAAGTAAAACATTCAATCACATATATGACACAAGATAATTGGTTACCCAAAAATCCTCCAAGGAGAAGGTAAAAATGGGGTGGGGATGACACCCAAAAATCATCACTACTATAGTAATAAAGTGTATCTAATGAAGGTTACAATATTTTGATCATGAGACATGATCTGCCCTGTGAAAGGTTTTCCCTATAAAAGGCTTACAAAGACGGTTAGGTCTCACCTTGTTAAAGGATTTCTACACTCTATTAGAAGTATGCCTAATTAAAGGACTTTAACTTACAATGAAGTAAGCACCTTATTAAAGTATTTAAAGTAGCTTGTTAGCACTACTCTATTAAGATATTTAACTAATTCACCTATTAGAATGTCTCAGCAGTGATCCTTTGGTTAGCACTGTGTTGCTTTATAATATATCACCTATTTCCTTATGTGTACTTGATCCTTTTTGATAAAATGTATCTCAATTCATAATTTTGTAGTCACCGTGAAAGCTCAGTTTGTGCTTGCAAACCTTCTTTATTTTCTCCTTCTATACACATATAAAGTTTAGGGTTTGTCCTCCTTAAGAAGACCTTGGTGACTTAGGGTTAGATGTGAATAAATGATTGGATTACCATTACAAACATCAATGCCAAAATTGTATAACTCGGCATCTGAAGTCCCTAATGCTTGGCATCAACTATAACTTCAAATTTGTAACTCAACCTTTAAATGACTCGACATCCATGGATCACTCAACATCTATATACCTTGACACATGCTATATGTTCTATACTTGAGTGACTTGACACTTACTACCTACTCAACACTTGACTTACTTGGCACTTATTGTTTCTCAAAACTTGAGTGAATCAACATGCATTGTCTAACATGTTATGCTCAGTATGCATTACTTGTTTGGTATGAACTAAGTACATAACTTATACATGACTAAAGTGTATAGACACTCAATTGTCAAAACTAATTTGAGATTAAAAATATTTTTACTTCTCTACCAGGGATGGTGGGATTTTGTATCTTTGTTTCATTTTAGCATAGAAACTCTTCATCATCTTAGTTATGTCCTCTGTTATCCTATCCTCTAAATGCTTTTTGTAATAATGTGTAATCACATTCATTGTGCATCTGTTAGTATTCCACTCATAATCTGGCATACTAGGGATTCTCCTTATAAGTTGGAAGAATAAATGTGTGAGCAATGATTGAAATCTAAATATTACATTCTTGGTCTTCTGAATTCTACCTATATTGTCTAGTAATTCTAATGTCAAGATTTCACACATGTTGACCTTTTCCTTCTTGATTGTCATAAGATAAGTTGCATGGAGAAATATAGTAGGCATTAAATTCAATCTTGGATTGTAGTTCATCTTATACCCAATTATCTTTCTTATCAATATAACACTAGTTTTATTTATCATATCCAATATCATATTTCTTCCATTAGACTTAGTTTTTAGATTGGTTTCTACTAATTTATAAGCATTATTTTTGTTTGCAGTGTTGATTCTTTCATTTCTTAGTCAAGTAAGCCTATGAATCATATCATTGTATATCATGACTGGTATGTCTCCAATCCAAAACATATCCTCATGAATTTAGCTTAGGATGATCTTGTCCTCTTGCAGTTGTCAAAATCCATGTAGAAAATGTGCCTAATGATGTTTATTTTATTCAGGTGTTGAAACCCTCACCTAAGTGATAGGTCATTATTACATACTAAATCCAAGTCATTTTGAATATCATTATCACATATACTTTCAAATTTGCAATGAATGTATGCCCTAACGTCCTCTACCTATAAACCATTGTGGAGAACTTGTGATAATTCTCCTAATGGGTCATCTTCCATTGAAACATAGGGGTGCTTCTTGAATTTATACCTAGGTCTCTCACTAAGATCACATACTATTGGGGTTACCATTCTTTCAAATTAAAAACTCCAAATTATGACTACCTAAGCAATAAATACCTTAATTTCGTGAAACTAAGACTTGTTGATTTTGTTTCTTAAATCACTTCAATTTTTTCTTTCATTTTTTTCCAAATATTTTCTTTAACTTTTGATGATTAAATGGTACTCAACAACTCAATTTTAACTTTTAAATAACATCCAATTCAATTATGCATTAATTGTGCAAGTATGCAATCAACAAAAAGTTGTTTCTATCTATCAATGAACTTAGTTTGCTTCGTGTACTCACATGTGGATTTTGAATATTATGTGCACTTAACTATAGCTTATTTTCATCATGATCTACCTCATACGAATTGTGCAAGTTTCAATTCTTCTCCTAAAGTTTCTAACTAATTTTTACATCCTAAATTCCTAATGTTTTTCTTGGAAAATAAGTTTCTCAATTAGATAATGATTGGATATCAACTATATGTCATTGATGTCAATATATTATTAGGTGCTTTACTTAACTAGCTTTCCAACACAACATATAAACTTGATGGTTCCTTATCTTCAACAAATGATTCATCAAGGATACCTACAATATCTTTCACATTTTCTCTTTGGTTGTTATTGTTATTCTCATTTATTTGGTTGTTGTTCATATTCCTTCTATGGTTAAGGTTTCTCATGTTGTTCCTCATGTTCATCCTATAAAATCTTGTTGTGTATCCTATGTTATTACAAATCTGACAGATTATAAGATTGTTTCCATATCTAGGTCCTAATTGACCAATCTTTGCTCTGCAATCTTTAGCAATATGTCCAAATTTATTGAACTACTAACACATAATATCATTCCTTATAATATTTTTTCCTCCAATAGGTCTATTTTTTGTAGGATTAGTACTTCTAAACATTCTACTACTATTATTACTATTATCAAGTTTAGGCTTTCTACAATTTATTGCTCTATAACTAAAACCATGACAATTATAACAATAACTAGAGATAGGTTTAAATTACTTATGTGCATAGTCCCTTTTCCCATGACCAAATTCATTGCATGCATAATGTACACATTTGAATTCATTCCTTACTTCTTTAGGTGATTCAACTTTCTCAAGTTTCTTAGGTACATTAACTTGCTTAGGTTGAATGACTTGCTCAACTTGCTTAGGTACTTCTTTAGATTGACTTGACTCAATTTTGTTCTGATTATCTTCCTTGTTTGCAAGCTAATGGATCGCAAGATTTGGTTCTTTTCTAGCTTCAAACTTCTTAGCTAACTTTTTCAAACTTCTTAGCTAACTTTTCTCCAAGGTATCCAGGGCTTGTCTTATCATAAGAGGGTCTTTGTATAAAGATCAACTCATCAAGCTTTTCTTTGCAAGAGTACAATTTCTTAAGATGTTTCTTGGATTGAGTTAACTCTCCTTTCATAGTAGTAATGTACTTCTCAAGTTTTGCATACTCCAATTTTGTAGACTCAATCTCAGATATTACATTGGTAGGGTTGGATCTCAGATCTACATTTTCAGCTTTCAAAATTGACTCAACTTTATTATTATCATCCTTCAAGCTCAATTTTAAATTAGTAATCTTTAGTTCATGTTTCAGAATCTCATTTTCTTTATTTAGTCTTGAAACTTCCTCATTGTCCTTGATCTAATCTTTAGAATCTTTCTTGGACATAAGATGATCTATCTTATCTTTCATCTTCCCAATGTAGTCTTTAGCATCTTCATACATATCTTTCAAAATATATCTTTCTTGAATAAGAACATCAATCCGATCAAGATCTTCTTCTAGATTATTCTATAAATGTTCCATATACATAGGGATATTACTCAAGTTGTTAGGCCTTCTCTAAGTAACTAGGCCTTGATGCCAATTGTTAGAAATAAGAAAAATTGAGAGGGGGAAGGGGTTGAATTGGTATTTCACAAATTTTTCCCCAAAATTGGATATCTTTAATAACTTTACAACTTGCATAAGAGATTAAACTAACTATGATGAAGAATAAATGTAGCCATAATGTAAAGTAATGATACAAGAGAAAGGTATAAGGGCAATCCTGTGTCACCCAAAAAAATGTACTTAGACTTAGTTTTTGTTTCATGTGTTTTCATTTCTGGATACCCATTTGGGTCAAATAAAGGTTCCAACTCTCACAGTTTCACTGTTAGTGTTTTGGGTTAGAGTTTTTAATCACCTTGGGATACGTGTAAATGCCAAAAAAATAGGAGAATGTAATTGAGCCATCATTTTGGTGAACTAGAAGGTTTAAATTGGTTAGATGATTGTCATTGTAATTTAGAGCATTCTAGAAAAAGAATCAGATCAAAAGGCCCCACGGTTTGAAAGTTATCGCAATTTTTCACTTTCTGGAGACATCCTAAGAATGCTTCAAAATCAGGTTAGGGGCATTAAATGACCTCAAATAGGGACAAAAAATGGGGGACGAGAAAATCTGGTCCATAGGGCTATAGAGTGCTTCGAGAGCTTTCCAAAAATGTAAATGGTTCTTCAATCGGAGCTACGTTTGAAAAGTTATGCCTCTCGAAAGTTCGGTTACCATTTTTGGATTCTTCTAATTTTGTGCCAACTTCTAATGTGACTTCTGGAGCCTTCTATTTAGTTGGTGGATGCCAACTAGCACTTTCTATAATGTCTTCCTAATCCTTAACCCTTTGGGGTCTATTTTAAGAACATTTCTGGCGTTGTAAAAGGTAGTTCGGAGTGGAGTTTGAGAGGAGGTACCAAAAAGAGAAATTATCTCCAGATTTATACTATTGTAAGCCCTTAGGGCATGTTTTGAAGTCTATTTTCTTTGTACTAAATGTATTAGCATATTTACATAGTTAATAAAAACTTCCCCTTTCTTGTTGTGTCCATTCTGTTATTTGGCTTGACCCCATCAAGTAGTATTAGAGCGAGTTTTCCTGAGTGTGTAGACAAAGCACCGATTGTGAGGTAGTTTGCACTAGGATTGTGTGGTTGTGGGTTTGAATTAAGAAGATGCCTCCATGAAGAGAGCATGGTGGAAGGGCTGGAGCTATTAATCTTGAGGAGGTTAGAGCCCTTCAAAGGCATGTACAAGTGTTGTAGGAGGAGCTCCGTAGAGGAACAAATGTTACTGTAGGTGATGAAAGTGAGGATGACAATAAAGAAGAAGAAATTGGACTAGAAGGGGAAGTTGACAGGAAAGTTCTGAATCAGGCAGAGGAGAGGCTTTTTAGGGCCATTACTAAGTTTGGGAAAAGACCTACAATTGATGTGGGTGTATTTTCAGGAAATCTGAAACTAGATGAGTTGATCGACTGGATCAATGAACTAGAAGAGTACTTTGAGTATGATTATATCAGGTATCCAGATAGGGTTAAGTTTGCAAAGGCCAAACTGAAAGGACATGCCAAAATATAGTGGAAAGAGGGTCAATTGGAAAGAAATAGAAGAGGAAAGGAGAAGATCACAAGGTGGGATTGCATGGTGTACAAACTAAAGAAGTAGTTCATTCCTGTTGACTACGAGCTTGTTTGGTTTAAGAAGATGCATGGGTTAAAGCAAGCAAGAAAATTAGTCCAAGAATATAAAGAGGAGTTTTATCGACTTCTAATTAGAGCGGGGCATGCAGAAGAAAATAAGGAGAAGGTTGCTCGTTATATCAATGGGTTGCGACCTAGCATCAAGGAGGAATTAAGTCTGGTAAGAATGACTAGCATTGAGGAGGCATACCAATTTTTCCTACGAGTTGAAGAGAAGCTAAATAAAAGGTTTGAAGGGAGACAAAGAGGGTGCGGTCAAGGAGGAAGGGGTAGTGGTAGGTCATCTGGAGGCCGAAATGAAACCCAAAAGAAAAATAAAGATGTGGGTACTAGTAGGAACCAGAGGAAAGAGGGTTTCAACCACTCCCATGATCAAGACTTTGGAAATTAGAGAGGAAGAGGTAGAGGATGTGGACAAGGAAGAGGAAGCTTCTATGGTACCTATTTCCATTGCAATGAAGAAGGTCATTGTGCCTTTGAATGACCTCAATGACAAGGAAGGACAGATAGGAGAGTTGAGGGTCAAGCTAGGGTTGCTCATGTGGATGAGGATGCACAATCATCACATTCAGAGGATGCAAAAAGAGGAGAGACTTTAGTAAATGAAAGGGTCCTACTAAGTGGTGAGATTGAACCAAGACAAAGGAGGAGTTTATTCTCTACTAGGTGCAAGTGTGAGGATAAATGTTGTGATGTGATCATTGATGGTGGTAGCACTGATAACTTGGTATCAGAGTAGATGGTCTCTAAGTTGAAGCTCAAGAGGGAGAAACACGCCCAACCCTATCAGATTTCTTGGGTGAAAGATGATCATAAGGTCCTGGTAAATGAACAATGTTTAGTGAAGTTCAAAATTGGGAGTTACCATGATGAAGTTCTCTGTGATGTTATTCCAATGGATGTTTGCCATCTATTGTTGGGTAGACCATGGTAGTTTGATAGGCATGTAGTACATGATGGTTATACAAATACATACTCTCTAATAAAGGATGGAGTTCGCCACAAACTGAAGCTCATGAAAAAGGAAGGAGAAAAGGTATGTAGTAGTGCTAGGATTTGTCTTCTTGATGGAAGGAATTTTTTAGATGGCATGAAATATCAGCATATGTGCTATGCTTTGATTCCTAGGAAAGATAAAAGGTAGTGGTGAAATACCACTTGAAGTTTCAGATTTACTAGGTGATTTTGGAGATATCATCTATAATAATGTTCTAGAAGGATTGCCATCGGTAAGGCAAATCAGTCATCAGATAGATTTAATCCCAGGAGCTAGTTTGCCTAACAAGGGTGCTCACAGGATGAATCCTATTGAAATTGAGGAGCTAAATAGACAGGTTTAGGAGCTATTGAGGAAGGGGTTGATCCAAGAGAGCCTGAGTCCATGTGTAGTACCTACAGTACTAGCACCAAAGAAGGATGGAGAGTGGAGGATGTGTACAAACTCTCGAGCTATAAATAGGATAACCATCAAGTATCGATTTCCTTTGCCAAGAATGGATTATCTTATGGACTATTTGAGTGGAGCTCAGTACTTCACAAAGATAGATCTCAAGAGTAGCTATCACCAGATATAGATATGAGAAGGAGATGAGTGGAAAACTACCTTCAAGACCAAGGAGGGTCTTTATGAGTGGTTAGTCATGCCCTTTGGATTGATGAACACCCCAAGCACCTTCATGCGGCTTATGAATGAGGTACTTAAGAAGTTCTTGAGAAAATTTTTTATTTTTTATTTGGATGATATTTTAATTTTCAGCAAGACTTTGGAAGAACATTTATTGCATATTGGTAGTGTTCTTGAGAGGTTGAGGGAAGAGAAACTGTTAATTAATCTGAAGAAGTGTACTTTTTCTAAAAAGGAATTAGTCTACTTGGGGTTTGTTATATCACCTGAAGGTCTCAAAATGGATCCAGAGAAGTTAAAAGCCATCTTGGAATGGCCTACTCCAAGGTCTGCTACTGAGGTAAGATCATTTCATGGTCTGGTTAGTTTTTACAAGAAGTTCATTAAGAATTTTAGTGGCATATGTGCACCCCTGACTAACACAATAAGAGGGGATAGAAAAGAGTTCAAATGGACTACGGCAGCTGTGAGAATTTTTTAAATGCTAAAGAAGAAGGTGATGGAACAACCTATGTTGGCACTTCCAAATTTTAGAAAGGTGTTCTAGGTGGATTGTGATGTTGGTGGCAGTGCTATTGGGGCTGTATTAAGCCAAGAAGGTAAGCCTATTGCATATTTTAGTGAAAAATTGAATGATACGAAAAAGAAGTATTTTGTTTATGATCAAGAGTTCTATGCAATAGTTCAGGCCTTAAAGAAATGGAGGCATTATTTATTGCTAAAGGAATTTGTTTTGTATACTGATCATTAGGCATTACAATACCTAAATAGCCAAGGTAAATTGAATCAGAGGCATATGAAGTGGGTAGAGTTCTTGCAGATCTATACATTTGTGTTGAAGCATAGAAGTGGAAAATCTAACAGGGTTGCAGATGCACTAAGTAGGAGATAGTTGTTTCTTACAGTAATGTAGGCTGAAGTAGTTGGGTTTTATGAACTCAAGAATTTGTATGTTGAGGATCCTGATTTTGCTGAAGCATGGAAAGCTTGTAAAGAGCTTGTTGCTGTAGATAGAACCAAGTGGCTAGACTATTTGATTCAAGATGGTATGTTGTTCAAGGGCAGTTAATTGTGCATTCCAAGGAGTTCCATGAGGGAAAATTTGATTAAGGAGAAACACAGTGGAGGGATGGCAGGTCATTTTGGTCAAGATAAGACCATTGCCATTCTCAAAGAACATTATTTTTGGCCTCAAATATCACAAGATTTGAAGAAGTTTGTATAGAATTGCCAGGTTTGTCAAGTGGCCAAGGGATTTAGTCACAATACTCGACTATATCAGCCATTGCCTATTCCATCAAAGACATGGGAGGACATAAGTATGGATTTTTTTCTTGGATTGTCGAGGACATAAAGGGGTAATGACTCAGTATTTGTGGTGGTTGATAGGTTCTCCAAAATGGCACTTTCATTCCATGCCACAAAACTCATGATGTTGTCCATATTGCAGACATGTTTTTCAGAGAGGTGGTAAGACTACATGGCCTCTCAAGGAGTATAGTTTTTGACAGAGATACTAAATTTTTGGGGTATTTCTAGAGAACATTGTGGAAGAAGTTGAGAACAGACTTGTAGTTCAGTTCTACACATCACCTGCAGACTGATGGACAAACTAAAGTGGTAAATAGAAGTCTAGGCAATTTACTGAAATGTTTAGTTGGGGATAAGCCCAAGGGGTGGGATTTGATTCTACCACAAGCAGAGTTTGCTTACAATAACTCTATAAATAGGAGTACTACTAGATCACCATTCCAAATTGTATATGAAAGTAGCCCAAGGACTGCACCAGCATTGAGGAAGATAGAGCAAGGGGAGAGGACAAGTGCTAAAGCTCAAGAATTTGCTGAATATATCAAGCATCTACATGAGGAGGTCTAGGCACACATTACCAAGATGAACTAATAGTATAAAGTTAGGGTTGATCAAAGGAGAAGACATAAGGAGTTCCAAGTAGGGGATCTAGTCATGGTACACTTAAGAAAAGAAAGATTCCAAGCCGTACTTACAATAAGCTGAAGATGAAGAAATTTTTCCCCTGCAAAATTTTGAAGAAACATGACTCAGGAAATGCATATGAAGTAGAGTTGCCAGATGGAATTCACATTTCTCCTATTTTCAACATTGCAGACTTAATAGAGTATCATGATGATGGTGTAGATGAGGAGCAGATGTTATAGCCATGTCCAATTCCTACCTCTAAGAAGGAGGAGATAGAGGAGATTCTAGATAGTTGTGTGGGTAGGAGTACCAAAAATAGGCAGTATGAAGAGTATCTGGTCAAGTGGAAAGGATGGCCGATAGAGGACTCAACTTGGATATCAGTAGCTAAGGTTTCCCATTTTGGATTTCCTCTACCATTCATAAAGTGACAGGGTCACTTTTCAATCTACCCTGGGTGTCTGGTGTAGGAGCATCCAGAGGTATAAGGGCAATCTTGTATCACCCAAAAAAATGTACTTAGACTTAGTTTCTGTTTCATGTGTTTTCATTTCTAGATACCCATTTGGGTCAAATAAAGGTTCCAACTCTCACAGTTCCACTATTAGTGTTCTCGGTTAGAGTTTTTAATCACCTTAAATTATGTGTAAATGTAAAAAAAATAGGAGTATGTAATTGAGCCATAATTTTAGTGAACTAGAAGGTGTAAATTGGTTAGATGATTGTCATTGTAATTTAGAGCATTCTAGAAAAAGAATCAGGTCAAAAGGCCCCATGATTTGAAAGTTGTCACAGTTTTTCGATTTCTAGAGACATCCTAAGAATGCTTCAAAGTTAGTTTAGGGGCATTAAATGACCTTGAATAGGGCCAAAAAATGGGGGATGAGTGAAGCTGGTCCATAGGGCTATAGAGTGCTTTGAGATCTTTTCAAAAATGTAAACGGTTCGTCAATTGGAGCTACGGTTCAAAAGTTATGCCTCCTGAAAGTTCAGTTACCATTTCTGGATTCTTCTAATTTTGTGCCGACTTTTAATGTGACTTCTAGAGCCTTCTATTTGGTTGGTGGATGCCAACTAGCACTTTCTAGAATGCATTCCTAATCCTTAACCCTTCGAGGTCAATTTTAAGAACATTTCTGGCGTTGTAAAAGGCAGTTCGGAGTGGAGTTTGAGAGGAGGTACTAAAAAGAGAAATTATCTCCAGATTTACACTATTGTAAGCCCTTAGGGCATGTTTTGAAGTCTATTTTCTCTGTACTAAATTTATTAGCATATTTACATGGTTAATAAAATTTTCCCCTTTCCTATTGTGTCCATTCTGTTATTTGGCTTGACCCCATCAAGTAACTCATAACACCATATTTTGTGAACTAGGGAAAAGTTGGCCAAGGGAAGACCTAGGTGCGGATGGTACCCACAAAATGATCCACTAATCAAAATTATTTGGTTAAAGATATTGACCCTATTAGGAGTTTTTTACATCTGTATAGTGTCCCAATCCTTGTTAGAGGACTCGGGCTTTGTTAGAAGCCTCAACCCTATGAAGAGTTTTTATTAAAATTTAAAAATGTATGCAAGATGAGCATACTATCCAAACATGAAATATTTAATAAATATTCAATATACAAAAGATAGATACAAAAACCTCTGTTGATATCTTCAATATCTATTATTTGCCTTTTGCTACTCTTAACAAAAATTGATCTTCACCATGCTCTAATTTTTAGTTAAATTTTACATCACATAACATATAAAATCATATCACAAAAAGCACACACTAAACTTCACATTCACAACTTTCTTTTATGCATTGTTCCTTTAGCTATCAGCCTTCATCTCTTCATAGACTTGGAAAATTACAAAATTGAATCTTGCTAACTTAGGGTTAACATCTAGGATGTCATCCCTAATTAGTTAAGTAATTATTTTGGTAAACAAAATAATTCCTTATCCCAATACTTAACTCCTTATCTTTACTTTATTTTGTCTCCTCAACATTATTACTATAAAACTAAATTATCTTAGTCTATATTGTATGTACTATCTTGCACACTTGCATATGTCATCATCATAGTTTCTACTAGTTGTACCTAACTATGCATGTCTCAATATTGCTTTTATGAACTACATTGCCCAAAAAGGTTCATGTGGTGATAGATATCCTCTGTGATACTTAGAAAATTTTCTAAGTTTACATCCCAAAACATTATCTCCAAGATCTGCTAACTTGATATGAGCTATATATTTCCATAAATGACAACATCATATCCTGATAACCTAGCCAAATTTCTAATAGACTCTATCCACATTGAATGCAAAATAAAAATACTAAGATGTAATCTAAAATGAAAAATGCAAGTGCACAGTGCAAGGATCTTTAATAGGTCCTTAGTTTCATGATCGAGCCTTATTAAGGGACATCATAATATCGTAAAATCATCACTAGTGTAAGAATAACTATGAAGATATGAATGTGATCTATATTGGATAGAATATGGGAAACTAATGTATGCATAAAAGAAATAAAAGTCAAGTTGACTTAGGTTAAAAAAATTTAGTTAATGTTGCAAGATTACACCAACATTGAGGCATAAGCACTAAGATAAACATAAGTATGGCATTACATAAAATAAACACATTGATAATAGTCAAGGATATAGTTAAAACTCACCTAAGTGTTCAAATGAATCAGATCAAGGTATATGTGGTGTTCCAATCATGATGGAGGCACTTATCCTAATGCATCAAACACATAGGGTCATCAAAGCCACATCTATGAGTAGAAGATAAATAAAATATGTTCCATGCCTCCAATCCTCTAGTCAAGTGACATCCTAAATAGAATAAAGAGGGAACATTAGATAAAACCAATAATAATACATGATATAATAAGAAAATATCATTAAGCATAACTCAATTATTTTGGTTTAAGCACAATGTAAAAATTGTCACTAGTATTTCTAAGACTTTTGCAATAGAAATGCATGACTTAGATTTATAACAAGGTGTTAGTTCAAGATAAGCTATCCAAAAAGTTTTGAGAAACACTCAATGTCTAGATTGGGTAGTGTTGAGAAACACTGGTTGGGGTGGTGTTAAGAAATACCTATTTGTTATAGAGACAAAAGTGATATGGAATCCACCCCCTCATAAGACTTAGATAAAGATCAATTCTAGATCATAAAGACAAGTATTGTGAAAGTCAAATGGTTTATGAAAAAATCTAGGAGCTAATAGATGGAGCACAAAGGTTACAAGCAGTGCTTGTTTCTATGTTTTCGCTACTAGGAAGGAATTTATTTAGGACTTTTTTATTTTTTACAATTTTTTTTAAGGATAAATCAATGGGCCTATTTGACAAATTTTCACTAAGATAATAGTTTTTTTTAGGACTTTTTCTTAAAAAAATTGGTGGTATCAAGGTGCATGTTGAGAGATTACTAGTTCTCAAGCAAGATCACATGTTTTCTCCTAGTACCTAGTGTATATGAGCAACGTTAGTATGCTAATAGAAACCAAATTTAAATAAAGCTTCTACAAACTAAACAAAATTCATAAACTTCAAGATAGACTAAGATGAGCTCTCAATTAAGAATATGAGCCATTAATGGGCTCTCTCAATAAGAATCTCTCTTGTTGAGTGGCTTTGTCTAAATAGATAGGATGTATGCTCAAGCTTATGCTTCAAAAAGGCCTTCAAATGGAGTTGGAATTTAGGTGTGAGTGTATGGTTTTGATGTAAAATGGCTTCTTAAAATGGCATTATGACTTTACTTCATGGATTGTGTTGTTTTGCAAAGGGGAAGGATCCAATTTATAGGCAAGAGGCTTGAGGGATTGAGGGCTAAGATGAAAGGATGGGAAAAAGCTCATAGAGGGCTCAGATTGCATGAGAGGAGAGCACATGGATTGTGCTTCCTTACAGCCAATCAGGGAGTGACACATGTCATAGGGTGAGAGGATGGAGGAAAGGGGAAGGATGAGTCAACAAAGGAGGCTCAAGGGATAAAATCTTCATAAAGACCCTCATAATGGCTTGTAAGAGCAATAAAAGGGCTTGGAAGAGTCATTTATGACCTTGTGGGCTTCATAAAGTTTTATGGTTTAGATATTTTGAGGGAGATGAGAGCAATTTCGACTTGGGCTTGATTAGGAGGGTTTTAAGCTTGCTTAGGATTGTTCAAATGATTAGAGGATGGATTAGGATGGTTTAGGATTAGCTTTAAAGACATCTTCTAGAAGAGTCTAGACTTTGGATGAGGATAAAGACTTTCTAGAATAGTCTAGAATTTCCTAGGATGAGGATGAAGACTTTCTAGAAGAGTCTAGAACTTCTTAGGATGAGGATAAATTAGATTTTTAGGAAATAAATAAAGTTTTATTTATTTCAAGGGTTTGGGTTGAGGAGATATTTATTAAAACTTTTTTAATAAACATGAGGATTAATATTTAATCTTAATTAAATATTTTGAGTTAGGATTAGGGGTAGGAAATGATGGGATTGGCCTTTAATCAAAATTAAAGAAGGATTAGAAGATTTTGGAAGAGGTTAGTGGTCTTAAGGAAATTGGCCAAGTTTTGGGAAAAAAATAAAATTTTTATTTATTTTGGGTTTTTTGGTCAATTTATTAATTAAATAATTAATAAATAAGGAAATAATGTTTAAATAAGATTTAAACATTTTTGGCAGGGATTCCTTAATTAAATATTTTTAATTAAGATAAAGGGATTTAATGGCATAAAAATAAATTAATTAATTAAATAATTAATTAATTAATAAATGATGATGTCATCAGGAATTTAAAAATAAATAAAAATACTTTATTTTCTAAAGGTTTTTAGGTGTTTACATTTTGCCCCTCTTTGATGTGATGCCACAAGTGGCATGGCATCAAAGATAAGAAAATAAGATGCCCAAGGCTAGAGCAGAAGAGGAGAGAATGGATTGCAAGACGCCCCCTCAAGAAGGCGGCGGGGAGAGAAAGTGAGGCTCGACGACTTCTTGAAAAGTACAAGAATTTGAGATGAGCAAGAAGACTCAGATTGGCAAAGAGAAGGGGCTGAATTAGCTCAATCTCTCACTATGGGAGAATGATAAAGGAGAATCAGATGCACAAGAGGAAGCAAGCTTAAGACTTTAGGGAAGGTGGAGGATGAAGGAGCGGAGCACTATAAAAAGGAATCCAGGATAGGGAGATAGATGAGGGGATTATAAAGCTGATGCAATAGGATTTCAAAGAGTCAGATTGGCAGAAGATGGGTTTCAGAGATCCCTAGGACTAGGATTGTGGATCGCGAAAGATGAGGCTTGGTGGATTGATTTGGATTGGTGGATCCCTAAGACTAGGATTGTGGATCCTTAAAGCTAAAGGTGAGGAGTGATTCAAAGAGATACTGATGCATAAGCCGGGGTAGGAGAGACGGATGTTGGATATGGATGGGGGATAATAGAGATGAAGGAAAACCATTGAAGCTTTTTGAGCAGGGGGATACTTCAAAGAGAAGTACCACCATGTAGTTGAGCACTAGATTTGCTATAGGACTGTTGGTTAATTGCCAAGGTTACCAAGAACATCAAGGCCTTTTCACCAACTATCCAGAAGACTGACGAACTGACTCAAAAAAAAAATGCAAGGATTGCCCCAGTATCACACATGAATCCCAGAGGAAGCAGTGTGGAAATGACACTAGGTAACCCACAAGCGGAAAAGAAAACAAGCAAAAGACTTGATCAAGACCTTACGCCCAGATTGTCCCATTCGCAGTATACCATGATATGGAAGATCGTGGCAACTTTGAGGAGGGAACAAAAAGATTGTTTGGAAAAGATACTTCAAGACCCAAAAGGGAAGATTCCAAATCAAAAGAAAGTGAAAATCCAAAAGAGAAATAGTTGCCAACGAGATGGGTAGGATGAGGTACTAATGGACCAAGATCAGACATGAGGAAAGCTATATCCTACAAGGATCTATCGAAGAGCACCTAAGCTGGTGGATCTGGATGAGTGATGCATCTGGCAAGCTGAACTATGAAGGATAACACATTGGTGATAGGAGATCTAGCTAAAGGATGCATTGGGATAGCTAACCAAGGGTTGTGCGATGTGTGCAAGATGTTGATCAAGGAGGAACTGACATGAACGCTGGATAGATACAATGGTACTAAGCTAAAGAGGATGTACAAGCTGATGGACCAAGATATGTTACAAATGTACAAGTTTGTTCATGTTTTGGTTTTTGTGAGATGGAAATATTTGTGAAGGATGGGATGTCTATAATAGGTGATAGGTGGATAGGTAGATGGTTTGTGAAAAGCTTAAGGAAAAATGGGATTCTTTGTGTGCATGTGATAGGATATAAGCGAGGATACAAGATTTGGCATATAATACAAGCTAGAATATGGTACAAGCTTTGGACAAGATTTGGATATACAAGCTATGATACAAGGGATGATACAAGATTTACAAGCTAGGGTACAAGATTTACAAGCTAAGGTACAAGATTTACAAGCTCCATTAGATTTTGGATATTTGGTCGGAACACCAAGGGAACAAGAAGGTGTTTTATGGGATGGTAAGTGAATGGATGAGGGTAGGATAGTGATAGAAAATGGATTAGTCTTAGTACACAAGGTGCCTAAATAAATAGGTTTTCACCAAGGTACCTATCCAAGGCACTTGAATTGCCAAGTTTTCACCATTGGACGCTTAGTTCTCTTTGCTATTTTTTTATTTTTGCAAAAGCTGGGTATACCAAGGATTTTTAAGCATAGAACTTCTTGAGATGAATGATGTTAGTAGGATCATTCAAGAGTTCTCCTTCAGGTGTAGATAGTTGATAGGCTCTGGAGCCAAAGGATGTAGTGACAACATAAGGACCAAGCCATGTAGGTTCAAACTTGCCTTTCTTTTCTTGATCTACTTGGACTTTCATTTTTTTTTGAGGACCATGTCACCTGGCTAAAAGTGTCATGGAAGCACCTTCTTGTTGAAATTCCTTTTGAGATGAGTTTAGTAGACTATGAGATGATCATAGGCTTGTTGTCGCTTCTCATCTAAGAGATCTAGCTGGGTGAGCCGAGCTACTCTGTATTCTTCATCTGATATTTGCCCTTGCAAAGATATGCACAAGGAGGGAAGTTCAACCTCTATAGGTAGGACCGCTTTGACACCATAGACTAGGGAGTATGGATTTGTGCCTGTGGATGTATGGAAGGAATTTTGATAGGCCCATAGGGCTAGATTTATTTGTAGGTGCCAATCGTGACTGGAATCATAGACAACTTTCTTTAGGATTTTGAGGAGGGTTTTGCTAGTTGCCTCTACCTAGCCATTACCTTGTGGGAAATATGGGCTAGAAAAGCGGTGATGGATGCAGAGGGAAGTGCATAATTCTTCCATGTTGAGATTTTCAAAGTTGCCTCCATCGTCGGTGAAGATAGTGGACGGGATGCCGAAGCAGAAAACAATGTGGTACAAGATAAACTTGGAGACCTGAACTCCTGTAGCTGAGACTAGGGGGACTGCTTCCACCCACTTAGTGAAATAGTCTATAGTAGTTATTATCCATTTATGTCCATCAGATGAGAGGGGTGTGATAGTTCCAACTAGATCAAGGCCCCAACAAGTGAAAGGCCAAGGTGGTGCAATAGGCTGTAGATCCTATGCTGGAGGGTGCACGAGATTTGCATGCTGCTGACATGGGAGACACTTTCTAACAAAGTCACAAGAGTCTTCTTCAATGGTAGGCCAATAGTAGCCTTCTCTAAGGATTTGTCGCGCTAGGACAATACCACTTGTGTGGGCACCACAAAGTCCAGAGTGTACTTCTTTTAACACCATCACAGCCTCGTTTTGGTCTAAACATTGAGAGAGAGTAACATGATAACCTCGACGATATAGGGTATTGGCTATGATAACATAGCGGGATGATTTTTGGATGAGGTTCTGGCATTGGGTACGTGTGAGGTGAGGGGATATGATACCATTGTTAAGGTAAGAATAAATCTCATGGTATCAAGGGGATTGGGGACCAACCAAGATACAAACACGGTTTGAATCCTCATTGTCATAGGTTAGTGTGAGGAGCTGCTCCACTAAAAACTCATACCGTGTAGCTGCTTGGGGAATTTCCAAGAGCGAGCCTATAGTAGCCATAACATCTGCTGCTTTGTTCTGTATTCGAGGCACTTGTGTAAACTGAAGCCTTGTAAAATGTTGGGTTAGCTGATCAACTAGCTCTTTGTAGGGTAATAACTTTTCATCTTTGGTTTGATATTCATTTAGGGATTTCTTGATGATGAGTTGAGAATCGCCAAAGATTTGTAATTCAGCAATGTTCCATTCTGCAGCTATCCTTAATCCTGCTATGAGGGCCTCATATTCAGCTATATTGTTGGTGCTAGGGAATTGTAGCTTGAAGGCTTTTGGAATGTAATCTCCTTGAGGTATGACCAACAATATTCTTGCCCCTGATCCATGAGATGTGTATGATGGATCAAAATAAAGTTTCCATGGGGGTTGTTCTTCAATTAGACAGATATGCTCATCTAGAAATTTTGTGATCAACGGATAAGCATCTATTAGAGGTGCATTAGCTAGGTGATCTGCTATAGCTTGCCCTTTGATTTCCTTTCTATCCACATACTGGATGTCAAATTCACTAAGGAGCATAATCCATTTGGCCAAACGGCCTGTAAGCGTTGTTCTGGAGAGCATATACTTGAGAGGGTCAATCTTGGAGACTAGTTGGATGGTATGGCTTAGCATGTAGTGGCGAAGCTTTTGAGTTGAGAAAACAACTGCCAAACAAGCTTTTTCCATAGGAGTGTAATTGAGTTCATAACCAACTAAGGTTCTACTGATGTAGTAGATGGCTCTTTCTTTGCTGTAGTCATCGAGCTATGCTAGAAGTGCCCCTAGAGCAGTAGGGGTTGCTGATATGTACAGAATTAGGGGACAACCAAGAACTGGTGGAACCAAGATAGGGGGATTGATGAGATACTGCTTGAGATGGTCACAGCTGTGCTGAAATAAAGGATCCCACTTGAAGTTCTCATCCTTCTTTAGTAAATGTGAAAATGGTGTACACTTATCTGCAAGCTGGGAGATGAAGCGTCAAATATATTGAAGCTTTCCTTGAAGAGAACAAAGTTGTCGCAGTGTCTGGGGAGGAGGCATGTCTAAGATAGCTTTGACCTTCTTAGGGTCGATCTCTATACCTCGTTTAGAAACTATAAAGCCTAGAAGCTTGCTAGATGTGACCCCAAAGACACATTTCTTGGGATTCAGCATGAGATGATATTTGGCTAACCTATTAAAGACTTTCTCTAGGTCAGCAAGATGATCCATGAAGGTATGAGACTTGACCAAGATATTATCCACATAATCCTCCAAAATTCTATGGATGAGATCATGAAAAATGGCTGTCATAGCTCTTTGATAGGTAGCCCCAGCATTCTTTAGGCCAAAAGGCATCATGTTGTAGCAAAAGGTTCCCCAAGGGGCAGTGAATGCTATCTTATGCTGATCCTCTTCTGCAATCTTGATTTGATTATACCCAGAAAATCCATCCATGAGGGACAAAATTTCATGTCTAGCTATAAGATCTACAATCATATCTATGTTGGGCAAGGGAAAATCATCTTTTGGACAAGCTTTTTTAAGATCTCTAAAATCAGTACAGATTCTGATGTCACTAGAAGGCTTAGTGACGGGGACCATGTTGGAGATCCACTCTGAATAGTCAATAGGTCGGATAACCTTAGTAGCTAACATTCTTTCTAACTTAGCTTTGACTAGTAATGCCACCTTGGGGTGCATTTTTCTAAGCTTTTGTCTGACAGGCTTGATCTGTGGATTGACTGCAAGATGATGAACTACAAGCTTTGGATCAAGCCCTGGCATGTCCTGATATGACCATGCAAATCAGCCAATGTTCTCTCTTAAGACCTCAAAGAGGAGATCAGCTTGGTCTTGTGATAGGGATGCAACAATGTGAACAAGCCTAGGGATCTCTGAAGAATCGATGTTGACTTCCCTAGTATCCTCAATTAGAATAGAAGATATCTCTGGTCGATTATCTTGAGTAGGTAATGCTAAATCCTCATGTTCTGCTTGTGGCTCTAGATGTTCTTGCTGAGGGGTTCTCTTCGCTGCCTTAGCTAGTCTCAGATTCACCTTAGTTCTAGTTTTGGGTGTATTGAAACTAGGTTGGGGATTTTCTCCAAAATACCCCTTGGGATCTAGCTTGTAGATATAGGCAGAATCTAGCTTTGTTTTCTTGTGAGGTGTTTCAGCTCCCATGAATCTCAAAAGTGCTTCCTCTGATGTGAACTCATCAATGTGTATGATGCTTGGTTGGTCCCAATATATGAGTTATGCATGGGCGAGTGGTAGGTCAATGAGGTGGATGGATAGTTCTTGGAGAACAGAGTCTCCGAGGGAGATTTGGTCTAGGACATCATCATAGGCTCTCTTTTCAACTTCCTCATATATGTCTTCGATTTTGACAAGGTCGGTGAATGTTCAAAAAAGTGTGACCGTCTGTATTGGTGCCCTCAATTGTGGGTATGCCAAAGCCAAGACCTGACTTCGATTCCCACTTGTGTGCATCGATGGGGCACTGCATGCCTCTTTCTTCTGGTCCTAGACCACCACCTTGATAGTTCCATTTGTCAGTGATGAGCTTATGTTCTTGGGGATACTTCTGGCTGAAGTGATCAAGGCATGCCTGATTCCTTTGAGGTGCATCCTTATGTAACCAATTGTTGATATCTGGAGTGAGCTCCTCATGAAGAGGGATTTTTGAGGATACAAAGGTTGTTGGGCCAAACTGTTTGTATCGAGGAGGTGGAATCTCCTTAGCTTTGTGATATGTCAGTTGTCCATGGGCATGTGGATCAAGTGGGAGTGCCCTGACAACAAATGCATTCAACAAACTATACTCTCCACAGCCCTTGTTATTGATCTTCACGATAGACAGGGTAGAGGCGAGGATGGTTTCTGGGTCATTAAAAGTGTGGGATGAGCTGGCGATGGATGTGCCAATATCAATTCTAGGGAAATGGTTTGTATATGAAGCTTCAATCGCATTGCAGTAAGCAAAGGGTTCTGGATCAGCATGGATGGTTACCTCAGTGCCTTGATGCAAAAATTTGACGCACTGATGGTAAGTGGATGAAATGACTTTCATGGCATGAATCCATAGGTGACTAAGGAGGATGTTGAATGGTAGGTTTAGATCAATAACATGGCAGAGTGTTTCTTGGATGACTGGCCCAACCTTGATTGGCAGAAAAATAGTTCCTTCTGTGGTTCTTTCCAAGTTGTCATAAGCTTTGATGGTGATAACCTCACTGATGATATCTGCCTCAATATACCCAGCTTGTTTTATGAATTTTAGGATGCAAATATTCAAGGCTGATCCATTATCTATCATTACTCTTTTCATGGAAAAATTGGATACCATGATGGCTATACGAAGCGGAAGGGTGTGATCTGGCTCGACCACGGGTATGCCGGTGGGTTTGAACGATAGGGCACATGAGGATGAAAGGTGTCCAACAAGATTATGAAAATCAGTAGCATTGATATCATAAGGGACATGAGATTCTATGAGAGCACTATCAAGGATGTTCTTGTACACAGGACTAGTGCAAAGAAGGTCTAAAATGGAGATTTGGGCTGGCATGTTCCCAAGGTGTTCCAAGATATTGTACTGGCTTTTTGATGGAGCTGATGGTGCTGGTGAAACGGGTGGGCCTGTGATGTTAAATCAGGCTCTTCGAGTGGTGACTGCACACTCATTGTTTGGTCCTTGGATATTGATAACATTGACAGAAGGCTCTTTCTCGGATATACAACCTATAAGGCTACCATAGTCTATATAGGATGAAGTGTGGTCATTGTTCTTCCCATGCTGTTGGTTTGGCTGATGGTTGTTGGTGTTGTTGTTGTTGGTTTGGATAGATGCTTTTCTAGGATTTTGATTGTTGTGAGGAGGAAAAGCATTTTGATAGATCTATAAGCCTACATTGGAAGAGGTTTGGGCACCAACAGTGATTTCCTTCCGATCAATGAGGTCCTGCACATAGTCTTTCAGTTTCATGCATCTGAGGGTAGTGTGACCTTTTACCCTATGAAATTTGTAGTACTCATTGTCTTTGTACCATGCAGCTTTGGATTGGCTTGGGTCAATTTTCTAGGTAGGAGGAAATTTGATGAGGTTTTCCTTGACTAATTTCTCAAAAATGACATCTAATGGCTCACCAAGGGGTGTATAGTTTCTAGGTGTAGGTTGGAATCTGGGCTTTTGTCTTGCAGCTACATTGATGGCATTAACTTGATTGCTAGACCCTTGAAAGTTTGGTCTTGGATTGTGGTTTTGATAGCTGTGCTTATTCTGCTATTGATAGTTGATAGCTTGCTGATTGTTTGGTTGATAGGGTGGGTTGGACTGGTTGTGAGAAGGACCAACAATATTCACATGTCTGGTGTCAGTGATGCCATCTGTTGCAACATGCTTGTTTTTGTTCCAATACCTAGACTTGTCATTGGAATGTGATTGATTTTGGTTGGTTTCCTTGTAAATATTGACCACACCATCTTTAATGAGTCCTTGCTCAAGGATCATTCCTTTCTCTTTGATATCTTTGTAGGTTTGCAAACAGTTCATGGTCATGTGTTGAGCCAAGCTAGGATGGGCATTATCAATAAACATTTTCACCAAATGGCGCTCTGGCAAGGTGCAAGATATTCAGGTGTTAAGGGTTTGCCATCTTTGCAGATATTTGGGAAGGCTTTCTCCACCTTTTTGCTTTGTGTGGACAAGATCAACTACTGATAGCTCTGTTTCAACAAGATGGGCATATTGGGCTACAAATGCCTCAGATAATTCAGAAAAAAATTTAATTGTGCCATAGGGGATTCTATAAAACCATTCAAGAGTTGGTCCGGCCAAGCTTTTGGGAAAGAGACGCAAGAGGAAGATGTCATCGTATGCCACTTCTTGGCAGTGCATGTAAAATTCTTTGATATGTGTGATAGGGTCTCCTTTACTCTAAATTTGTCAAATTTGGGTGTCTCAAAATGCTTGGGGAATGGTGTCATGGTAATGGCTCTGTCAAATGGGTAAGGGCACACATTCTCAAAATTGAAAGTTTTTGGATCATTTCCCTCTTGGATGTTCTTCAAAGTTGTTTTCATGGCTTCCCATTCTGAATTAATGGGTGATGGATCGGGTGCCCCCAATGTAGGAGTGACTTGAGGTAGGTATGCACTAGATGGGACCACTAAATATGGATGGTTGTGAGGGATTTGCTGATAGGGATTGTACATTGTTTGGGAAGCTGCATGGTGAATGACAGTTTGCTAAGGGGGAGGTGGCACATAGTACTGCATGTGCTGCAAGGCTTGCTGTTGATATGGGATTTGAGGTTGGGATTGAGGAACATAAGCTGGCTATGGGATAAATGAATTGCTTTGTGGAGGTAAGGTATAAGATGGTTGTGAAGCTTGGGGAAAGGATCGGGGGGCTTGTGGGGTTTGACCAAGGTATGTGGGCTGCTCCCCCATTTGGGATGGTACCTACAAATAATTGGTGGTTGGCTGGATTGGTGGGTTACCTCCTAGAAGTGGCATTGAAAAGTAGTTGGTAATAGGAGGTAATGGATTAGTTGGTGGTGGAGGTGGTGGGAATTGAAAGCTAGGAAATGGAATTGATGGGGTTTGATAGCTTGGTGGCTAGATTTGGAAGCTTGGTAGAGTGGTGACGGGAGCTTGGGTCACTTGAGAGCTGGACAAAACATTGGTAGTAGCTTGTGGGGTTTGATAGCTTTGTGGAGTGAGGGTAGTAGCTTGTGGATTTGTGGCTGATGGCACTGAGCTCCCAAGACCTAATGAAAATGATGGGATTGTGCTTTGGGTTGTGGTGAACAAGCTGGGGGTGATGAAAGGTTGATTACTTGGCCCCATGGGCGGCATCCCTATTGTATATTTCTAAGGTTGGCCAAAGATGCTAGCACTGATTTGGGAGATGGGTGGATTTGGAAGGCTGGGTTGGGGAGCAGTAGCAGCAATAGTGAAGGGCGTGAATGGTGAGGTGTTTTGGGTAAAGGGGGTTTGGAGCAAAGAGGTATGAACCAAGGATGGAGTGGTGGTGGCTGGGTTGGCTTGCGGCATGGAGATTTCAACTTGGGTGGATGATGGTATGTTTGGGTCTGTTGGATCATATGGATTGGCCGGAGGCTCTTCTTTTGGCATATATTGAGGATAATTTGGATCATAAGAGCCTATGGGTGGTGGCAGCTACCCAAACAATGGGTGAGATGGATCTGATAATGGAGGGGGTCTTCCAAAGTCAAAGGTTGCTACATTGTCCCTTCAAAAATTAACCATGATTGTCTCTTTGTTCTTGTCTATAATGGCGTTTACCAATACTGCATTTCCTGGTTGGTTCATGAAAGCTTCAATGTTAGTAGATGATGGCATAGCTTTCTCTGGGCTGAAGGATGGCTGAGTTCTCAAGGGGGGTGAGGCTGTTCAATCCAAATGATAGGGCTCCATTGTTTCTTTCTTCTTGGCTAAGCGAGTGACGGGTGGCATGAAAAATGCTCCTAGGAATGATATGCAACAAATGCTGGTGGATGCAAAAGGGAGGAAGGCTTTTCTATGCAAATGATTTCCTAGGTTGAGGCAAAGCTATATGACAAAACCTAAGGAGGATTGGGTTGGGGATTCTAACTTCAAAGATCTGTTGCCAAAGCACAAAAGGTTTGCTTTCCTATGTGCAAGCTTGGCGGTGATTGTGTCAACTTAAGGATAGACTGATGATCCTTTAGGAAGAACACGAGATTGACCACTTTTGGATCCCAACCTTTAGCTCAAGGTGATGAGGGATAACAAGTGGCAAAGCTAGATTACCCTAGATAAAGCTTTGTCAAAGGGATAACCTTGGTGAGATTGGTGGTTTTGAAAGATTTTAGGAATGGCAAACTTTTAGCAAGGTGACAACAATTTTTGTAGACTTGGATGTGAAGATTTTGGATTGCTGGCTAGATGGTTTGGTCCTAAATGAGATGGATAAGCTAATAATGCTTAAGGGGATAACCTAAGATGGTTGACTTTTCTACAGAGATGACTCTAAGGTGAAGCTTATCCAAGAAGGTGTGGAGAAACAAGGGTGTCTAATCATAGAAATCATGCCTAGTTGGTAAGGCGTAAGCAGGATTAACTCCTGATGTTGGCTAAATTTGATGGTACGCTCTAACCAGGCCTCTTGAAGTGCTTCGTCAGTAGCTTTATCCTCTGCTTTGTGGAGTTTGGCAATTCGAGGACTTGGTGTTAGTTCCTTTCTCTTGGCTGAAAGTTCCTGGTATGCTTGAGATGGTTTGAGTTTAACTTTGTGGAACTTCTGTTTAGGTTTGGGTTGCTCTGACATCAATTCTTGAATCTGATTGGCTTTGAGAGACCTCGGTTATTTTGCTTCAACTTGTTCAACTTTTGGAATAGGCAGTGACTATGCTAAGTGTACCCTAAGCTAGGATTGACCAAGTTTGGCAAACATTCATTCAACAAATAAAAAAGTAAGCAATAGATAGGAACAACCAGATAGAAGTTTTTGATTCTCAGAATGTGATACTTGCGCTGAGGAGTTTGTATGTTTTACAAATGTTTCGATCAGTCACTTCAAACACATTAACACTCTAGATGGTTGTCTACAAGGCTAACAATTGGTTTAGCTAGGGAGTCCTCGATATACCCAAAGGTATGTGAGGCCCAAATCCGTAGATGAAACCAACAAGATGTCACACAGCCGAGAGGAGCGGTAACCCACTTCTCCTCTTTCACTTCTCAAGGGTATAAAGTTCCTTGAGGCTTAGCCCGAGTGACAAAAATCTTGATTCCAAGAGAGGTGTCTTTCGATTCACCTCTCGATTCTTATACTCTGCCAGAACGCTGGAGTTGAGGTCATCCAAGCGGTGATGAAATCCCCAAGCAGGCCTCCTAAAAAGAAATGAGGTTTTGGATCCTAATCTTATGCACCCAAGATGGCCTTGAAAGATGAAAAAGGGAGAGAAGACTTGGATGACCTTGGGCTATAAAAAAAAACACGCTTGTTCTTTTACCAACTAACTCTTATGTGTGCTAATCTAGACTTTGCAAGCACTCATGTTTAAGAGACAGTGTTCAATTCCAACTTGAAGTGCCAACAAAAGTAAATCGATCGAAGAATGCAAACAAGAAGAAGAGTTAGGGTCAACAAAAGCAAACTCGTGCACCTGGAGGCCCTCCACATCAAGTATCGATTAATTTCCTTTAAAGAATTCAAGAGTTGGTGTGATTTTGTTTTAAGCCCAAAGCAAAGATGTGTGAGACTTGATTTGTCAAGCGCACGCCCGGAGGCCCTCCACGTTAATAGTTGTTCAATTTTAGTGCCCAAACTTGAAGTGTGATCGATTTAATCTAGAGTTTTGGTCATTTAAATTTTTTGATAAAGTTAAAGCAAACGTTCAAAGACCAAGTGAGTGAGTTAGATTGTGGAACATTTAACACCTTTTTCAAGTAGACCCATCCCCATAAATGGCGCTGAGATTGCAACCAATGGTTGAATTGATGGGTGATTAGAAAAGAGGTGAGTCCAAGGAAATACTCAAATTGATTTTTGCAAATTTGTATTTAACTTAACAAAGTTTCTTAAATGTCCAAAAATCAAACTTTACCTAAATTGCATGTGGAAAAGAAATTTGTTTTGTTCAATCTTAGAAGCTCCAAATGAAGTGTTTGATATTGCAATGGTCAATTGATCCTTGGCAGGCAAGATTGGATTTGTTGTTTTAATCATGCATTCAAAAAAAAATTGATTTTAATCCATGGCATTCAAGAGTGTGTTTAGCAACATGCATTCAAAGACAAGTGATTAAACATTCAAGTTTTTTTCCTTTGAGCATTCAAGATTGAGATTTTGTGTGTTGTTTTAAGAACTTTGAAGTGCTTTGTTTTAACCTTAGATCATTCAAGATTGTTTTGGACTCAAAAGTGAAAATGAATCTTTGAACTTTGGTTTTCATTCAAGATTTTGTGTTCTAGTTGTATATGAGCAATGTTAGTATGCTAATAGAAACCAAATTTAAATAAAGCTTCTACAAACTAAAAAAAATTCATAAACTTCAAGATAGACTAAGATGAGCTCTCAATTGAGAATATGAGCCATTAATGGGCTCTCTCAATGAGAAGCTGTCTTGTTGAGTGGCTTTGTCTAAATAGATAGGATGTATGCTCAAGCTTATGCTTCAAAAAGGGCTTCAAATAGAGTTGGAATTTGGGTGTGAGTGTATGGTTTTGATGTAAAATGGCATTATGACTTTACTTCATGGATTGTGTTGTTTTTCAAAGGGGAAGGATCCAATTTATAGGCAAGAGACTTGAGGGATTGAGGGCTAAGATGCAAGGATGGGAAAAAACTCATGGAGGGCTCAGATTGCATGAGAGGAGAGCACATGGATTGTGCTTCCTTACAACCAATCAGGGAGTGATACATGTCATAGGGTGAGAGGATGGAGGAAAGGGGAAGGATGAGTCAACAAAGGAGGCTCAAGGGATAAAATCTTCATAAAGACCCTCATAATGGCTTGTAAGAGCAATAAAAGGACTTTGGAAGAGTCATTTATGGCCTAGTGGGCTTCATAAAGTTTTATGGTTGGGATATTTTGAGGGAGATGAGAGGAATTTTGACTTGGGCTTGATTAGGAAGGTTTTAAGCTTGCTTAGGCTTGTGCAAATGATTAGAGGATGGATTAGGATGGTTTAGGATTAGCTTAGGGATAGGCAAGTGGATGGCATTTAATGAGGGTGGGTGAAGGAGGAGATATTTGTTAACTTTGGCTTGGGTTAGTAAGTCTTAACCCATGTTTAGGGAATGTGACAAGGTTAGGAGGGGATTAGGATTAGGTTTAAATACATCTTCTAGAAGAGTCTAGACTTTGGATGAGGATAAAGACTTTCTAGAATAGTCTAGAATTTCCTAGGATGAGGATGAAGACTTTTTAGAAGAGTCTAGAACTTCTTAGGATGAGGATAAATTAGATTTTTAGGAAATAAATAAAGTTTTATTTATTTCAAGGGTTTGGGTTGAGGAGATATTTATTAAAACTGGGCGTGCCAAAATGTATATGAGCAATGTTAGTATGCTAATAGAAACCAAATTTAAATAAAGCTTCTACAAACTAAAGAAAATTCATAAACTTCAAGATAGACTAAGATGAGCTCTCAATTAAGAATATGAGCCATTAATGGGCTCTCTCAATAAGAAGCTCTCTTGTTGAGTGGCTTTGTCTAAATAGATAGGATGTACGCTCAAGCTTATGCTTCAAAAAGGGCTTCAAATGGAGTTGGAATTTGGGTGTGAGTGTATGGTTTTGATATAAAATGGCTTCTTAAAATGGCATTATGACTTTACTTCATGGATTGTGTTGTTTTGCAAAGGGGAAGGATCCAATTTATAGGCAAGAGGCTTGAGGGATTGAGGGCTAAGATGAAAGGATGGGAAAAAGCTCATGGAGGGCTCAAATTGCATGAGAAGAGAGCACATGGATTGTGCTTCCTTACAGCCAATCAGGGAGTGACACATGTCACAAGGTGAGAGGATGGAGGAAAGGGGAAGGATGAGTCAACAAAGGAGGCTCAAGGGATAAAATCTTCATAAAGACCCTCATAATGGCTTGTAAGAGCAATAAAAGGGCTTGGAAGAGTCATTTATGACCTTGTGGGCTCATAAAGTTTTATGGTTGAGATATTTTGAGGGAGATGAGAGCAATTTCGACTTGGGCTTGATTAGGAGGGTTTTAAGCTTGCTTAGGATTGTGCAAATTATTAGAGGATGGATTAGGATGGTTTAGGATTAGCTTTAAAGACATCTTCTAGAAGAGTCTAGACTTTGGATGAGGATAAAGACTTTCTAGAATAGTCTAGAATTTCCTAGGATGAGGATGAAGACTTTCTAGAAGAGTCTAGAACTTCTTAGGATGAGGATAAATTAGATTTTTAGGAAATAAATAAAGTTTTATTTATTTCAAGAGTTTGGGTTGAGGAGATATTTATTAAAACTTTTTTAATAAACATGAGGATTAATATTTAATCTTAATTAAATATTTTGAGTTGGGATTAGGGGTAGGAAATGATGGGATTAGCCTTTAATCAAAATTAAAGAAGGATTAGAAGATTTTGGAAGAGGTTAGTGATCTTAAGGAAATTGGCCAAGTTTTGGGCAAAAAATAATTTTTTTATTTATTTTGGGTTTTTTGGTCAATTTATTAATTAAATAATTAATAAATAAGGAAATAATGTTTAAATAAGATTTAAACATTTTTGGGAGGGATTCCTTAATTAAATATTTTTAATTAAGATAAAGGGATTTAATGGCATAAAAATAAATAAATTAATTAAATAATTAATTAATTAATAAATGATGATGTCATCAGGAATTTTTTAGAAAATAAAAATACTTTATTTTCTAAAGGTTTTTAGGTGTCTACATTTTGCCCCTCTTTGGTGTGATGCCGCAAGTGGCATGGCATCAAAGATCAAAAAATAAGATGCCCAAGGCTAGAGCAGAAGAGGAGAGAATGGATTGCAAGATGCCCCCTCAAGAAGGCGGCGGGGAGAGAAAGCGAGGCTCGACAACTTCTTGAAAAGTACAAGAATCCAAGATGAGCAAGAAGACTCAGATTGGAAAAGAGAAGGGGCAAAGAGAAGATGGATGAAATTGTTATAAATTTGTTCAACACTCCCCTCAAGATTCATGGGAAGGGATTAACCACCTCCTATCTACTATAAGTTGATTGGTTGTATCAAGCATTGACAAATCAATCTTTCGGTACAATGATAACCCCACTCTAACAAGTAGTATTAGAGATTGGTCATAGGTTCAAATCCTTATACCCTTGGGTAATGCTGAGGGGGATATTGTTAGAGATTTTTTTAGTACTCACCTCAAGTTTTGTGACAAGGGCTTAACCACCTCCTGTGTACTATAAGTTGTGTGGTTGTATCAGGCATTGATAGATTAGTCTTTTGGTGCAACGACAAACCCACTTTAATAGAAATACCTTGAGGTTTTGGTGTATGAGATGGTAGAATATGTGTGGAGGAAGATGGAGTGCAAGCCTATGGAAGCTTGAATGTCAACTCCAACTTGTTTTTAATATCCAAGTGTTTTGAGAGAGACTTGGGAATCCACATGGTTTTTCTGTTTTTGTTTCCCTTGGATGCTTTAGGAAGCATTACTTAAATGATGGATTTAGTAACCCATATTTTCTTTGATTTTTCTCTTTGGTTTGTGGACCTTTTTGCTCTCTTGAATATTTCTTTTATCTTTTTATTCACACGTTCAATTAATAGGATATTCATTTTTATATGGATTCTTGAGTTTCTTCCCTTGATGTTGTATATCAAAATTACTTATAAAATAATTGGGATTTGTCGTGGATAAGGATTATATGGAAGGTTTAGGTGGATAGAAATTTTTCAAGGATTAATGTCTTTGTTGATCTTGAGGTATGATGAGAAAAGTGGATGAAAAGCTAAGAGTGAAAGGTATGTGAGATGGAGGAATATAAGGTCCTGATATGGATTGAAGGTTTTAAGGTTTTAGCTTTGATACATAATGACCAATGATAGATTTGAAAGATGAAAATGGATAGTGGATAGGGAGATAAACATTTTTAGAGTGAGAAACATGGCCTAGGATACTAATAGGCTCATGAACAAAGGGTACTTATTCTTATGCCAAGGATTAGGAAGCATGGAGGAATTTTGAGCTGAATATTGATAAGTTTAATAGGTAATGAGTGGATACTTTGATCTTGAGAAGCATATTTGGATAACATAGCGAGAGTGTTTTTCTCTTGATTTTCAAGAAGCTCGCTACAAATTGTGGAAGTGATATCTTGATCTTTCTTGGGAGATGGACAAGGCATAGACATAGAGAGATTTTTTTTTCTTGAGATGAAAGGATGGAATCTTGTAAGAGATGAAAGGGTATACAAGGATCTTGATCTTGATCTTTCTTAATACTTGTTTCTTCATATTTTTTAAGGTCCCCTTGACATGGAGCCACTTTTAAGGATAATGGAGCATCTTTGGTTTTCATGATGTACTTTTGAAGAACTAATGAAGGACTACTTGCAGTAAGCATGATATTGTATGAAGGTTTGGGATCTTTTGTTTAGAAGCACTAAAAAGGTTTACAAACAAATGCAGATTTGATTTAGTACAAAACCCATAGAATCCCCAAAGGAGATGTACAAGTCCCCAACAATAACCACACCATGGAAATAAAACACAAGGAACAAGATTTGATACCAAAATCAACTTCTTTATTTATAAATCAACTAATTACATGCAATATGTTGGGTTATAAGGCCTTTTAGGTTATGACCAAATACAAAGACAGTAATTGTTCTACATGACCTTAGAAGATATAATCAAACCCTAGCTATCCTAGATCTATAACAACAAAAAAATTTGGTACAAGCCCCAATAAAGATCTAAACTTGTGCTCTCAAACCACCAAGTAATCTCCTTGTTTCCACACTTAGCTATTAGCTCTGCTATACAAATTCAAAAACTCCATATTCCTTCCTTAAATTTTTGATACTTCTTTTTGAATCTCTCTAGTTTAAATGGATGACTAAACAATACCAAAACCCTCCTTATATACTTGCACAACCATAAGTCGACCTCTTACAAATAGAATCATCTAGAACCAAAATAAGCATAAAATTTCTTGGTTGGCTTACAACAATTATTAAATTCACATAGGATAAATTTAAAAAACCCTAAATAGGTCCTCACATATCCCACAATCAATCTACATTATGATCACATGCTACGCATATTAAATGCATAGGTTAGCCAACCCAAATAACCAATACCACACTCCCCAATGAACTCAACCACTGAGCATAGTGCCAACTAAGCTATGAATCCACCAAGTTTTATACCAACCAAGCACCACAAATATCACTGAGATTGAGTTCCACCAAGAACCACAAAGATCATTGAGCTCAAGTTCCTCTGAGCACTACTAGGATCACCAAGTCTACTTAGCGATCAAGTTTGTAGATGAAGCCACACATCTTCTAGCCAAGAACTACCAAGAGATGACCAAGCAACATTAACTAAGCATGAGCTCATTTGTTGAGCATGTTAAGTGAAAACCCAAGAACACTCCAAAGAAGCTACCAAGCATCCCTCCAAGAACTCCAAAGTACATATAAGCAGAAACTATTCAAAACCCAAGATGATCATGCATCAAGATTAGCTTGGATTTATTTTGAAGGTATCCCTTGATGATAGACATAGTAAGTATGAAAAGCATTAGGTTCTCTATTTAACAGATTCATGCTAGAAATATTCAATGTTTTAGGACATGTAAGAGTTTTGGAAGAAGTATATGCTACAAGAGAACCACTACTAGACATGGGTTCATCAATTTGATCCAGCATGAGATTAGTATCTTAATCACATGAGTCATTAGGGATTTTAGTTGCAACTACCTCATAATCAATAGGATCTTAGATTTTATAATTCAACTCCATACAATTTAATGCATTATGCTTATTATGTCAATGGTGTGAACAATAGTTTATTAAGAATGATATTCTATATAAGGTTTTTGAGGCAATATGATGGAATTGTTCTCAAGAAGTTTTCCAAAAATTGATTCATAAGATTCTCCCAAAGAAGTAAAGATTCTCTCTAAGGGATGATTGGGTTCTTCTTTTTGATAGGATAAACTTGTGAGATCAAGGTATATATATATATATATATAAGTTTGACATTATATTAATTATATTGATGAATAAACATGTCTCTTCTCTTGGTTTATTCCTCATACAAATACAAGAGGATGTTTCCATTTGTAAAGTACATACTTGACATTATGGTAGTGTTATTACATCTGCAACAAGTATAAGAAAAACAACACTTATTGATGTTCTTTAAGTGAATATGATGTGTCAATTTCTTCATCATCTTGATCAAAGACAATTTCATCATGAGGTTATGAATATTGATCTCATTTTGGTTTTGATAAGGTAGTGACAATACACATAAGTCATTACTTAACAAAACTCTATATGTCCCAAGTAAGTAGTGTATGTTGAGCAATATACATAGTTAGTGTCGAGCATCAGTATGTTTCAAGTAGATGGTATGTGTTAAGCCACTCAAGTGTCAAAAAAATTATATATCTTGAGTAAAATAGTGGATGTTGAGTCATTTAGGAGCCGAGTTACAACATTAAGGATATAGTGAATGATGAGCATTAGAGCTTTCAAGTGTTGAGTAAATAGTTTTGGGCATTGTTGTTTGTATTGGCACAAACTCTTATGTAAACCATTTTTGGGCCAACTTAAGGATTGTTTTACAATTATAGAAGATATATATAAAGGTATATTAAGAATCCCTATGGAGTACATACAACCAATTAGATTAAGGGATGTTCTAAGTGGTAAAATGGGTGAATCAAAATCATTGATTCCTACCTAATCCTAGCTCATCTAAGTCTTCTTAAGGAAGTAAAAGCCTAAAGAGTTTTCATGTGTGGATGAGAGGAGAAGGAAAAATTCTAAATGTAAAGAGAAAATTCATGGTGACTAAGGAGGTTGTGAGAGAGGAATGAATTGCAGAATTAGTTAGAGAGAATAGAGAAAAGCAGTTAAAGGACAAAAGAGATACATCTAATCAAGAAGATTAAGTACACATTAGGAAAGAGGAGATTTGATATCTAGCAAAGAGGTACCAACTAAAGGATCAATATTGAAACATTCTAATAGTTGAATCAATGAAAATCTCTTAACAAAGTAGCCTTGACAAGTTTCAAGTTCTAACAAACTTTTATGTAAATATCATAACCTAGTGCTTACTTTATTGTAAGTTGAAGTCCTCTAACATGGCACACTTTTAGTGGGGTATTTAAATCCTTTAATAGGGTAAGATTTAACAATATTTTTAAGCCTTTAATAGGGCATACCTTTCATAGGGTAGATCATAGTTTGTGATCAAACAATTGTAGCCTTCATCGGATACACTTTGTTGGAATATTCAAAATGGGAAGAGTACTTCTAATGGGGGGGTGAATCAGAAGTAACACACTTGTATCTTTTCAAAATCCTTTTAAAACAAATAACTAAAAGTAAATTGCATGCATGTAAATACATTAAATAACCATAAAGTAAACACATGACACCAAAATTTTGGTAACTTAAAAACCCTCTAGGAATAAGAAGATAAAACTGGGGTGGGGATGATACCCACAAAAATCACTGTAGTAATAAATGTTTGACCATTTCTGATGGTCTACCCTGTGAAAGGCCTAACCTATTAGAGGCTTTATACTATGTCAATAGTGACATGGTTAGAGGATTTACAAACACTTTACATAAAGTGTCACCCTGTTAAAGGATTTAATCACTGCTTTAAAGGATTTACAAAGTAGTTATTCGGATAACCTATCATCATAGGGTTTTCACTATCTAATACAATGGTAAGAGTGTATTAGAAACCTTTGACCTGATTGTTCACAATCTTCAATTGCTGATTTTAGGCACTTGATCTGCTCATTTTGGTCTTGATCCTCTGAGATCTGATATCTAATCATGTGCCTTGTACTAGTTTGAACAACTAGATGTGCAATTGTTGTTCACTTCACTAAGTCTTTCACACTTCATATTGAATTTTTTCATAGTTTCCCCATACACTATTCTCATCCTCTCTTACAATGGGGTTTTAATCCTTCTTTTAAAGATTGTGAAGACTTAGGGTTAGGTATGAATCTACAATCCATATTGAATCTTGAATTCTGGCTCATTCCTTGTATTTTTCTCATTGGTTGCATGCCTTCTCCATTTTTTTAATTGGCTACATGCTAATTGCATAGGAAATCTAAAAGATTCATCCTTATCATTGTTATCCTTTTAAATCTTTCTATGTTAGCTCCAAAAATGGTTTACATCTAAGTTTGTGAGGGCACAAACTCATATGTTAATTCTGTGTTATTCGGCTCATATTGGACTACTGGTGCTCAACACATATTTGATCCTAGATTGCTTGGCACCTATTACATTCTATCTTGCTTGAAACATGTATAGTTCTGGCTCACTTGGCATATGAAGCATTCTAACTTGCTCGGCATCAACCACTACTACATTTAACATCATTTTTCGACCAAAAATTTTGACCATCAACTAAATAAATTTAGGGTGGTCAAAATGTAAAGGCAAAAATTTTGTTTTCTTACATATAAGAAGACCCGTGTTGGTCAAAATTTTGACCAACACAGGGCTTATACATCCACAAAGTTTAAAAAACATTTGCCCAATTATGTCTTTCACACCCGATTTC
The DNA here is from genome assembly GCA_028749045.1 of Cupressus sempervirens. Classification (NCBI taxonomy): domain Eukaryota; kingdom Viridiplantae; phylum Streptophyta; class Pinopsida; order Cupressales; family Cupressaceae; genus Cupressus; species Cupressus sempervirens. The sequence goes on from CM053788.1 coordinate 611,798,864, forward strand.
ATTTGACATTTTTGGAGCATTTTCGCATGGTTTTCTCTGAGCCCAATTTCATTTTAGGTTTTCTCCACCCACTTGATTAATGATGCCTACTAGCCCTGGGAATAATATGAAAGGGGGCCTTGCATTTGCATCAATATAGGGGGGGCAAAATAGTAGTTCAAAACTCTCGATATTGTCTTTCTTTCATTCTTCCTGATGTGCTCGACTTCAAAAGCTCTTCCATTCACGACCTCCAATCACACCTGCATCTTCGGTGGTCGAGGAGAGGAATTTCTCTTCGAGCATATTTCCATAGGTACATGTGTATTTTTTTGTAGGTTTTTATGATAATATTAAAGATGGAAGTGAATACTATTACTATCATTATTATTTTTTATGCCAAAGTTTAGCCATTGTTGTGTAATATAAATTGGAGAGTCTCCGCTTAAGTGTTTTTTCTCAGTGATGTTTTGATGATAAGTGTTAAAAAGAGTCTAGTTGCAAAAAGAAAGTAATGTACTTGTTGTTTCATTTTTTTTGGAAGTGTGTAGATGCAGATTTATCATTTGGAATGTTGGTCTATTGTAACAACTATTATACTTTTTGTTATAGTAATGAAAGAAAAGAAAGGAAATGTATATGCAAAAGCTGTAGTTGTAAAAGCTTAGAAGAAATAATAATGACAAATTTTTTGTTTTATAAATATAGTTGTTTTGGTATCATATTTTTCTTGTATTTTTGTTTTAATAATACATAATTATATTGTATCATTTAGACAATAGTTTCATATTCAAAAAATGAACAAAAAGAAAAAAAATTGAGTGTGTTTCTCTCTTCGACTCTAGAACATTCAACTTAAACATCAACACATAAAGATAATATTTTGAAATCTAGTGTGTTTAGTGCTTGGAGTTGTACCCTCAATACCTAGGCCATGCGGGCTATAAAATATGATATTCATGTGATTCTATGTTAGATGATGACAATGATAATGAATAATCACCATCTACTATTATCTCATGTAGTGATAAAAGGTCTTCAATGCACCTCTAACTACAAGTATGCCATGGAAAACTTGTGATGGAGATGACTCCTCAAACTAATAGACTATCATGGAAATTTTTTGATGAAGATGACACCTACAAATACTGGACTATCTTCAAAAACTTATGATGAAGATGGCATGTAAATTTACTAGACTATAATTGAATTGATGTACTTTGGATCCTTCATCGAAAGTGTCTGTCATTTTGTTAGAAGATGATTTATCTTCTAGTTCAACCAAAAGAATCTCTCTCCTATATTTCAACATTACATTTAATTGTTGCATTGCAATTAGGTCTTCCTACAAGGGTTTCCATTTGGATGAATAACAAACTTATTGGTGTTCTAAAACTACTAAGCAACAAAATGCTTAATACCAAGATGATAATACTCACATAGTCTAAAGACTAGCCAATTCTTATTATCAATTGTATGTGCACACCATTTAGGCCCAACTTCTACAAAACCAAGGGTGGTTTTCTACTCTTTTGGCTCTATAAAACCAGGGTGGGTATACCCAGGGATGATACAAGACTGGAAAAACTATATGAGAATTATCTTAGTTTCATTCTGATTTTCATCTCAAATTCTGCAATACATGTACACTTCTTGATACTTTAATAAACACATCCCATATAACAGATATGGCCAAAAATCTTCTATAGGTCTATAGATGTTCTCAGCAATAATGGCTAACTAAAGCTAAAACATTCCATGCAAACAAGTAGAGGCCAACTTTGAAGATCTACAGGAAATAAAAGTAAAGTTGATTATAATTCTGCATTTTGAAAATCATGTGTGACACATTTCTCTTTTAGCTAGATTAAATTTGATCAGTGCCTAATCCATTGGGGTTCAGAGTCTACTACAAATCTCTAGATCTAATTTTTTGCCTTACAACAAATTTTATCAGCAATTCTTATCAGAAATCATCATTCAAAATCCTTTCCACTACTGCAACAACCTTATCAAATTCATCAAAGCTTTTACTTAATCCATTGAATTAATAGCCATGATAAACATATATACAACCTAATTGAACTGCATTCAATTGCACAAGCCTTTACTTATACAACATCAAGATAACCAAGTAATCAAAAGGAGACAAAGTTAAGAAAGAATTGATATGGGGACAGTTCATAATTTGTATTCATTTTCCTTGAAAATTGTATACAATTTACAATAGACTCAGAATGACCTTCAGAAAGAAACACAGATCATTCTATATTCATGTATTTTCAAGATCTAACAGAGAAAATACATCATGAATTTTTGCTCAAAAATGGTGGACCAAAAATAGACTAAGTGTATCACTTAGCAAATAGAATTCAGACCTTTTCTCTTGCCCTATAATTTCACTTATCTAGTGTGAAATGCAACAAGCTTTAGGCTAAGAGAAACTAACAGGTATCTTTTACAAGGAATATCTACATACATCTATCACAAAATGACAAAACTATGGGTAACAGAAGATATCAAAATTAGATCATTCCTTTTGGTGGGTCAGCTTCTATTACATGTTCTGATGTTGCTAAGTTGGCTATTGATATGATTTATCTTCATATGTAACTGTTAAATTAGCCAACGATGAAGCTTGTCCTGACAAGGGTATATTAACCTCCACCTGTAGGCTTCCACCACCTTCACTCTACATGGTAAGGAAAACTTCTACCTTTTCCTTTTCTTTAATTGTATTGGCATCTTGTGGTCTCAGTTCTACAATTGAAAGTGACAGGTTTTTCTTGTCTTCTTCTTCTGATTGAGTTTGAGTAGTGATGGTATCAATGATTTGGACTTCCTCACCCTGCACCTCATCACTATCAGTTTCATCTACATCAAAATGTTCAGTAGAAGCCATTTCTACCATCCACCTATCAAATAATGTGTCATTTGGCCAATTGAATTGCAAAATATCCTTCTATTTCTTTATTATATAATTAGCCTCATTATCAATATCAACAAATTCCTATTTTAAAGAATCAAAGAATATTTTGGCTTTCACCATTTCTTTTGTTGTGGTGGCCCACCATGCATGCCCTGTTTCATTTATGACTTGATTCATTCTTAAATAGAATAAATCATCAAGTTCCTTTGGCCATTCCTCTTTGCTTTTCAAACTATTTTTCTTATCTAGGGCATGAGGAAATAAATTGAATTTTTGGCTCTTATATTTGTCTAAGTAGCCTATTATTATCTTCTGTAAATGTATCTTTTTGCTATCAAAATCAGCAAGATCAAAAACAATGTCAAAGGTTTTATCAATTTGATCACTAGAATTATTTATAACAGATAGACACAAGAAGGTTATTGCTTTCTCCCTTCTCACCCATTTGTTCACAACAGGCTTTAGAGCCTCATCATCTACTTTTAACTCCTCCCAGATGTTAATCACTAGCCAATTGATCATGGATTAGTGACCATTCAACCTTGTCTCCTAGATATGTAAGAGTTGTTCTTAGTTTATCTTCATATTTAGATTCCAACTCTACATGTAAGGTCCATAGTTTACTCTTTTCTTCTTCAAAATCCTCAGCAATGTAATACTGCGGCCCTTGGGGTGTGTCTGGTATTTCAATGAGGGGGGTAGATTTGAAAGGTTCAACACGGGGGTGAGGGTATGTTATTTTAGGCATGGTGGATTTTCCCAATAGCTTGTTTTCAAGATCAACTCTCCTTTTTACCTCTTTATTGTAGGCATCCACAACTGCCTCATATTTACTTTGTAATTCAAATATTTCCTTTTCCTCTCTTTTAGCAGTAGCCAAGGCAAACTGAGAATAATCCACATTCATGTGGGCTGCCTGTATGTGTGAGGTATCAGCAACTCTCCTCACAATAATATTCCCTATCAGTCCTCAACCATTAGGCTGTGTTGATACAATCCTGGATCCTCTTCTTAATGACCACATAACAAGAGCAGCTTGATCATCACTAAAAATAGTCCCTACAAATTCCTTTTTATTTGTGTCTTGTAACTCCAGTCTATTAGAAACAGAGTTGAAAATCAATGCATCTACAATATCCCAATTAGGAAACAATAGTATGTTAGAAGTTTTTACCATTTGCCTTCCCTCCTCAAGGGTAATGTTCTAGAATTCTTGCATCATTTGCTCCTTTATTTGGTTTTGGACGGAGGCTTCATCCATTTTTGGATGCTTTGTTTCATGTTCTTACATCTTTCGTAAAAATTGTGGATGTTTTGCCTCCAAGCAAATTGATGGAAAGCCCTAGACCTTACAAAACTGTCATCTAAAAAAAATTGCTAGCTGGCTTGTTCCAAAATAGGGTCCAATTCCCTTCCCTTAAAATCAGCTATAGTCAGCTTGAGGTTTGGCATAGGAGGTTCCTAGGGGTTACCTTCATCGATCTCTGCTTGAATGACAAAAACTCCCCCTTGTGATCCAATTTGTTCAATTTGCTCAATAGTGAGCTGCTCCTCCCCGATTCTCAAAGGGATCTATGAAGGTGAATACTCCTCAACATGAAAATCCTCCTCTCTTATTATTTTCCTCCTCTTAGGGGAGGGCTCAGTAGGCCTCTCTTCCAAAACCCTACTAGTGGACTCAATTATTTGTTTGCCTTTGTCCACTGTATTCTTTTTATTTTGAACAATAGTATATCCCAGCCTTTTTTGGACAGTTAATTGACCTGCCCTTATATTGGGAGTAAAACCCAATCTTCCCATTACTTCCCTGGCCTTATCTGGGTAGAACCTAATAAAGAATTGTTTCTTTTCATTCATTGCCTCTATTATTTTAGGAAAATTATTCATAAGTTTTCTCATCTTATCTACATTTGTAACTGCATCGTCCAAAGGACTATAATCTGGATCAAAACAATGAATGAAATCTAAAAATTTAGAAAAGACTTTCCACTTTTCTTTCCTAGTCTCTTTCTCCTACAAGGAGTACTCATTCCTTATTAATTCTTCAAGAAAATAAAATTCATGCTCAATTTTACCAAGCTTAATTCTCTGCCTTAGAGAAAAATGATAAAATCCTTCAGAATCACAAAAATGAGGATGGGAAGTGGCCATCTTATAAGGATTCAAAATCTTGTGCAGAGAAAGCCAACCTCCTTTTGTGATTACAAAATGATGAGCCACTGTGCAAGTAGGAAAAAATGACCCCTTTTATCTTTTCAATAGAAGGGTTTCCTCCACTCCTCCCAGCTACCACAATATCTCAACAACTCCTACCTTCAAAGGCACTTGGTAGGGTAGTACGTGAGGGCTTCCTTTAAAACCATATATTCTAAATATAGTAGAAATAGAATATGGAATGACATCTCCCCAATTATGTGAAAGTTTCAAACCACTTGGGTTGTCCATAGGCCTACTGAGATTTATTAATGCTTTGGGGATTGTGGGATTGTCCCTTAATAGGAGGCATCTCAGCTTTGAAGTGAAATACCTATCAAACCTGACAAAACTGGCTTTCTCTACATCCCAAGTCATATCTGCCCTCAACAATTGAACTGGTAATGCTTCCCCACTCTCTTCTCTGTCTAATTCCATTTCTTTACTAAAATATGTTACTCCCTTGAATAAGAACATGTGCATTAACAGAGAATAATGACCAAAAGTTTGTTCCACCTTACCCTTAGCAATTCCAATTAGTCCAATGTGAATCTCCTTAGCTAAATAAGAAGCAAAATAAAAAAATTATATCCACACCAAAAGAGGAAATATGAGTAATCATATACATAAAATCCATAGGCATGAACTCTTCTTCATCTCTCCCAAAAACTTTACACAAGGACCTATATATTTCTATAGCCCTAGAATTGAAGTATGCCCTTTTGAAAGGCTCCGTGGAGGATGTTATTATTGCTGGCAGTGTTCCAATTCTACCTATGTGTGTGCTCAACGCTCCTTGCCTAACTACATCTCTCTTAGACATATACTCATTTTCTAACCCTTTCAAATCAATGGGCACATGATAATCAGTGACAGGCCCTAAACTAAAAACTTCCCTAATCTCCTCTACACTGATTGTAATCAAGATTTAACCATTAGTTCTCCTCACTACCCTAAGGGCTTGGTCGTAATTCTTAGCTATAGCTTCCAAAAGGTCATAATCCATGAAAACACTGGGAACCACTAATTTCCCTAGATGAAAATTCTAGATGTTGGCATGTGGGGAAAAAAGGTTCCTCTCTGAAAACCATTTTTTGAATAAAACAAGACCAATCTGTGAAGTTGTTGCATCCCTAACCCAGTCTCCTTTATCATACAACCCATATGCTATTTTTAGCCTAGGGTTTAATGAAGTTAGCCTCTTAAGTTCTATAGTTTCAACAATGGAAGAAGGGATCAGTTCAAGCAAATCATGGTGGACATTCCTATCCAAATAGTTCTCTTGACCAGAAAACACTTTCTGCTTTAGAGCCATTTTAATTAACTCTCAAAGGAAAAAGTAGAAGGATTATAATGCAAGTACTTACTTTGAATTTCACTCTAGTTCTTCTCAGTGTTACTGCAATCTTTCTGTGAACAAACTGCTTCACAATCTTACCGAATCCAGCACGGTCTTCTCAACAACTGTTTCTACTTAGAAATGCTCTGAATCTTTGTTTGACTATGGTGGAATTAAGAAAATATTTTGTGTTATACTCTATTTTTCTTCACACATGAAGCTTTCATCTCTCATAAATGCACAAGGTGGCATCACCTTCTATATTCAAATTTACATTGTGGATTTACAAAAAATCCTATGATCCAGGGATGCAAGCAAAGACGACTCATGTTCCTCTTGACAAGTTGGTAGACAACCCAATGAAAATTTTCCATGTGTACCTTTCCTTCATTGTTGGCACCTCTGAACTAGACCCACATAACTCTGAGGACATGTGTCACTTAGGCACTATCTTGCTATACATAAAGAGTGAGCACCTTGCCATAGCGAGATAGTGCCTGTCATTGATCCTGATTTGATCATGTGGATGACATTTGATGCATTGCTCAAAATAAATATGGTGGGCCCCTTATCACCATGTCGCTATTCGTAACCTTTGTGCAACTTTCCATAGCGAGATAGTGACGATCATGGATCTAAGATAGATCTGATGATCAGAGTCTTTCATATATTTTGTGAATAGGGTGTGGGTCCAATCATTGATGACGTGATGAAATCCTACCCCGCTGGCATTTGGATTCAAACTTTTGAAGACCTAGCTATATTACCATGCTACTTGGGGCCCATATTTTTTTATTTCTCGACTGGGCGCTATGTTGCTAATGGCGAGAAGAACAAGTTCCTGATAGCGACATAGCGAATCTCGATGTCTTTACTTTTCCCAGCGTATACATGTAGCCCATTAGATGCCAACATGTTCCAAAGCTTTATAATTGATGTCTTATGGAGTACTTTTTAGGACCCACTTACTCTGAAAAGTTTCTATAATACTACTTTTTGTCTGGGCTCTATGTCGCTAACGGCGAGAGACACCAATTCTCTGATAGCGACATAGCGATTTCTAGTGACTCATCAAAATTTAGGGTCGATAAGATAAAGGTGAGTGAAGTCATAACTACCCTCGTTAATGCATCTGACACATAATAAAATAGCACGTGCACCACATAGGCTGAAAAACTTACGATCATCAAAAAATTTAAAAGTGACTGCCAACCATTATTTTTGGTTAAGGCGTCATGTTGCTAATGACGAAGTGCCCAATTTCTCCAATAGCGACAAAGCGACTAATTGGAAAAGCTAAGATTTTTGTTGACACCTTTTGTACCTCAATGTTATAATTCCTTTTTAGGTTCTAACATGTCTATTATAAACATGATGAAATATCTCTAAAATAATACAATCTCCAGTCATTGTATTTCCACTTGATGGTACCACTTTTCAACTTAGCGGTGGTCACTATGTTGCTAAGGGTAAAATACTTGTATCTTTTCACAGCGAGATAGCGATTACTGTAGATCTTTTAGGGATTGGGCGGTCAGAAACACAAAAGAAAAGATGTGACTCAGGGCACAAAATGTTTGAAAAGGATGGGAATCTTCGCATATTTTTAGTTTTGCGCTCGAAAAATTTAAAAGAAAACAAGACCTAGGGTTTCGACAAAAATTTGCTTCAAAGACCTACAGAATATGACTTGGCTAGAAACCCTATTCACCATAGGTGGATCCCAATATGAATTCTTCTATACCTTGGACAAAGGAATTCGATTATGCAAAAATTTAGACCAACAAAACTATCATGGAAAAATTGTGATGAAGATGCCACTTGTAACTATTAGACTATCATAGAAAAATTGTGATGAAGATGACATTAAAAACTATTGGACTATCATGTGTACAAGTCACAAAATGATTCCAACATATGAAATTAAGTGTACTACATAGGATAGTGATGACTGAATTTCCATGCCCTCAAAATTTGGTGGTTGTAACATTTATACCAATTTCATTTGTGGGATACACACTCTTGATAAGTTAGTTAGCCTTGCGACTAAGGTCAATGGGGAATGTTGACACATGCAACCTGAGCATGAGTTTGAATTTGATATTTCCTTGGAGATATTTATTTATTTGCCAAATAGAAGGTATCATCTCCATTTTGTCTGTCATGATAAGTTGTCATAGGTTTTTTGAATGAATTTATTTTCTTATGTGTATTTCTTCTCATAGAATGAACTTAGCTGAATGAAGCTGAACATGTGAATGCTTGATGACCTGGTTCAAGAATATTGTGTATATAGAGGCCTTGTACATTCTAGTATAATTTCTCCCTCATATAAGGTCACTTATGGATTCAGGAAAATGCAAGATGCATTTTCAAAGGGTGTCTTTTGTTAGTTTTGAGACACCAATAATTTATCCTCAGCAAAATGTTACTTCAAATTGTCATAATCTGTGACTTTTGTTGACAGGTTTAGACATCTCTCTCACAAGTAGATCATTGAAGCTAATTACAGATGATACCAATCTAGATAATACATGCTCAAAGGAATTTTCTACTATTAACATTAGGAGTGGATAAGAGTAGGTAGTTATTAAAACCATTTCAAATGATGTGGTGATGTATGAACTCCCATTAAATTTCTCACATAAGTATGATTAAGATGTTGAATTGAGATCTCCAATCGAACATGTTCATGGTAGTGAAGCTTGCAGCTCCAACAAGACTTGTCATATTGATAAATTAGGAGTACATCTAGAAAATCATCCTAGGTGGAAAGGGAGACATAATGAGAGTGAATCACAAGGAAATTTAATGGTGGATTCTACCAAACACATAGAGATCATAATCAACTTCTTTCTAGAATCAGTAGTAAGACTCTTGATCATGTACATGTGAGCAAAAAAAGATCAATTTTCCCTTAAGGAGATCATGTTTTCTTAGATACTTACCCTCAATTATTTTTGATCTTTTATTTAGGGTATTTTGAATTACAATTATGCTGATAAAATTGAATTTGTATTGGAGATGCAAGAACTGGGAAATAAAGGCATATTTGTTATGGTTGTTAAAAAGATCAAGCAGTAGAATTCAAACTTCTTTGAGGAAAATCTTGTGTTTCTATTTCAACTAAAGAAAGTATTGAGATGTTCTCATTGATTATAATTTTTAGTATATTTGATATAAAAGGATGGTCAATTATTTCTATGTTCATAATCATGATATTTTTAGACTACTAGTTATGATATACAGGTTGAGTTTCTTAAACTTGTAAGAGACAGGGATTATACGGGGACTCTTAGAGTTTCATGATCTAGCATGGGTCCTTTTTCTTAAAGATATTCAAAAATTTTGAAACCTTTGAAAGAGATAATACTAACATTGACAAAGCTAGATTATAGTGCATCAATAAATTAGTGCTTTTTGTTAATTTTTCTTGCGACTTCACTTTAGGTATGATCTAGAATTTTAATGACACAACTATTAGTGATGTTATGACATGAAGGACTTGCTATTTTGGTGCATCATTTTCTTATTAATAAACTTGTGCTATATCAAAAATGCTATCATAGTACACCATGATTATTTTATCTCTAGTTTAACAATTTGTCTTATTTTATCACCGCATATTTCATCTCTAATAGTGGACCCTACTTTTCAATCCATGTCATTTCTCAGATTACATACCATCTTATATCTATGTTGTATATTTATATTTGATGTGTTCATTGCTGTGTAGAATCTTTACTCCTCTTCCACGTGAATGTGGCAAGCAGATTCCATTCATCCATATCTGATGCACCACATATTGCCTTCAACGTAAGACTCATTTCACACATGGAGATATTTCTCTATCATAATCATCTTTACCATAATCTTCATGTTGTAGATGTGCTTTAAACTCCATGACATTAAAGACTTCTTTTACAGCAAAATTTTAGTAGAATATAATCATATCTTTTTGACATGCCTCATGTAGGGCCATGTCCCTACATGGCTTCACCCACATAGCATCTTATATATACTATCAAGATCACTGCCGATTGGAAAATGTAGAAAACAATATTGAAAGTTGAGCCAAACATTTGATTATCTAGATTAAAAGTCATTGTCCACTTCATAATCTTAGCAAGAAGAACACCATAAGTGCTTGTGAACCAAGTATTTATGATGAAGCAAGAAGGAAAGAAAAATGAAAAAATGTGTTGAGTCAAGAGATAGACATTGGAAAGAAAGCCATTGATTATAAAAAGTATTAAGATCAAGTTTAAAAATAATGTTTTAATTGACAAGCACAAAGCAAGATTAGTAGCTAAAGAGCAACAAATTTTCCTTGTACATCTATGCACTATCTCCATGATTCCATTTTTGGTCCTTAGGCTCTTTGCAATAACCACATGATCGATGATTGCCAAATAGTGCCAACATACTATGTGGAAAGGCCCTTTCTAGATCATATTTCAATGCAACAATTTATCAAACGATGGCACTTTGAGGGGACAATGATCATCTTCAACCGTGTGACTTTGGCTCATTGCTTCAAATTTGTTGAAGGATATAGAAACTTACTGACTGTAAACAACAGGTATGTTCTTAGGAAAAAAACCCATACTCATTGTAAACAACAGGTATGGACTTAATGCATATTTCATGAATCGTCGTTCATAAAAACCCATACTCATCAACTTGAATTGTTTGTTTAATACCCAATGCATTGAGGTGATGCTTACAATTTGAATTCATAACAACCATTTCTCGTCAACTTAAATTTTTTGTTTAGTACCCATTGCATTGACGTGACACTTACAAAGTTGAAGTATTGCAACTTCCTAGAAGGTCTGCCTACTCAATTCCATGATGATCCAACTTTCCTTGATCCTTGGGAGAATGATGCAAGAGCATCAAGGTCAAGGTTGAAGGCATGAGAAGACATTAAGGTCTCAAGATAACCAACATGACCATGTTAGAACAGTTGATGTAATAAGACCCTGTGAAGGTCCTTTTTGATATGTTTGTAATCATTTTAGTTACATTTGAAAACATTAATTAACAAAAACCATATGTGCAGATATAAACATTAATCACAACATGTCCAATTTATTTGTGGTATATTTTCCTATGAAGAAAGACCACGCCTGACAATATGAATCTAGAAGAAATTAATGAGACAATGGCTGCATTGTGGGCTCAGTTCTAAAGAAAACCTGATAAATGTTATTGTCCTTGCAAAAAGTGTAAGGGTTTAAAGAATCAAATAATTCTAATCACAATATCCCAGAGTCATTGTAGGCAATATGGTCATGTTGAAGGTGCCACAATTTTTGTCCATTGCTAAATGTGGATTTCCTACTGAAGGAACATGGAGGTGTGAATATCCAAGCTGAGGATAACACTCCCATGGAAGAAGATGATAATGTGCTAGAGGACATGATTGAAGAAGATGGTATTAGGGCAAGTGATGAAGAGGCTCACAATGATGGTACTAGCGAATCTGATAATAATGATGAAGATAGTCTTGATATACCTTTACTTGAGAAGGCACACGAGCTCTTATACCTAGGCTCCCAAACAACTCTACTGTTGGCTATAGTGTTGTTGGTGAACTTAAAGGTTATGACTAGCATATCCAATGTAGCAATGTCACATATGCTAAGGTATGTCATTTTTGTCATCTTCAATGTTAGCATACAATTACTATTCATTATATTAACAATGCATATTTGTTGTTGTAGGTTGATTAGTGAGTTTTTGTTACCACCATCAAACATTTTGCCTCATTCATACTGAGAATTATCTAACATTATGGATCAGATTGGAATCAAGTATCAAACAATACATGCATGTCCCAATGATCACATTCTATATCATAAACAACATGAATTTGCAACAGAATGTCCTGATTGTCATGTTAGTAGATATCAGTCAGATCAAATAACAAAAAAAGTGCCTCACAAGGTTCTTCGATACATTCCCATTATTCCACGTCTGGAATAGTTATTCAGGTACGCTAGCTTGGCACAATTTATGGATTACAATACATGCAATAGAAGTTAGGATGACATTATGTGAATGCTTATCGATGGTTCTACATTTAAAGAGATAGAAGAAACATGGTCACACTTTAAAGAAGAACCTCGTAATCTGAAACTTTCATTGGCGGTGGATGGTGTCAATCCATATGGAGATATGAGATCTGTTTACTTAGTATGGCCTATTTTTGATATTAACAATAACATTCCTCCTTGGATGTCCATAAAGAGGGAGCACATAATGTTGTCAATGATTGTGCCAGGTGTTTTTTTTTATTTTATAGTTATCTAAATTAATTTATAAATAGTGCATGAAAATGGTTATAATAATTATGTAATATTTATGTTCATTCAATTGTTAGGTAAATACCAAGTTAAAGATATGAACATGTATATTGAGCCCCTAATTGACGAGTTGTTGAAGTTATGGAATGGCATCACTATGTATGACATCTTTAGACTGATAGGACATCGACAATTTCAATTCCATGTAATGCTTGTATGGACAATACATGATGCCCCTGGGCTAACTCATTTTTGTGGTATGTTATATTGTTAAGATCACATATTTTTGGTCCTTTATAGTGCTTACACATTACTATCAAATGCTTAAGTTGTGCATGAAAATTGTACATGATCTAATTATACTTGATCTTTTAGGTCTTCAAACAAAAAGAAAATTTGCATGTCCAGTTTGTGGTCCAAAGATGAAATGTCGTCATTCGAGAAGTTTAGGAAAGTAGGTGTTTGATGAGTTTAGACACTTTCTCCACAATAATCATAGGTATCGAATTGTCGAAAAACATCTTTTCAATGGCAAAGAAGAGACATCATCAAGGCCATGAAGAATGACACCTCATTTATGGAAGTTGGAATACGATCAACTAAATCATCAAGGGAATGTCCAATTTGTCATCTGAAGTTTACATTTTGTATTTTGATATTGTCTTATATTTACTAATGTTGTAACTGATGCTCATGAAGGTCATCAAGGCATCAATGACCAACTTCCTAGAGGAATGAAAATTTATCCTACTCAATTTAGTAGGTTACCATACTACAAGAATCTCCCAATCGCACATTTGTTTAATACTATGCATATTGGAAAGAATGTAACAAAGACACTATGGAAAATGTTGGATAGAAGGCGTGATAGAGAACAAATTGCTAAAATTTGTATTGACATTCATGAATCTAATCATGTACTAAAAGTTTTCATTGAATCAAATAGGAATGAAGATCGCATAAATACAAGTACCCTTCCTTGGTTATTAATGGAGCAACAAAGTGATGCGTTAAAAGAAGTCATTAAAAAAACAAAATTTCCAATAGGATTTGTTGCAAATATAAGCACTCTTCTATCAAAGAAAGGTGATTTTTGGCCAGGGTTGAAGACACATGATTGGCATACCTTCCTCAAGGTATGTCATGTTTTCTATTTATAGTATATTTGTAAGATTGAGTGTAGTACCAGTTGCATTATTTAATAATATATTGAAATGATCATTTTTTAATGATTGCAGTTTGTCCTATCTCTATCCCTTCCACAATAGCTTGACAATAGTATTAAACAAGTTATATATGATCTTGGAAAATACATGAGGTTAGAAGAGTGTTTTTTCTTAGATTTGTAGCTTTTTATCTGAAATCTATTGTATAATTTTATTTGAAATCTCCTCTATGTGTTTTTGTGTGTTGAATCTCATTTAGGTGGTTATCATCTAAAAAAGTTGATAAAAAAGATATAAAATATTGGAAGAGAAAAATTCCATAGCTTATGTGTGAAATGAAAAAGTGTTTACCTCAATGTTTTTCAATGCTCAAGAACACTACCTCATACATCAAGTTGAGGAGATTGAATTGTGTGGACCTATACAAGTGAGATCAATGTGGATGGTTGAGAGGCATTCAAAATTTATGAAGGGCTTGGTTCGACAAAGAGCATGTCCTGAGGGTTCTATGATAGAGGGATATATGGTATACCAGACCATGGTGTATATTAGTGAATATCTTCCAAAGTTTGTAGTAGGTATCCATCTAGATCGCATTTGGGATCCCAACTGTAATAACAAATTCAAAGGGGAGTACCTGACAGGGAAAGGTAGATTGAGGAGGCTGACAGGTAATTATAATTTTTTTTTATAATTTAACAATTCTTATCCATCATCAATATATATAAGTTGTTTCTAACTGGTGTAATTGTCTTCTTTATAGTTGGTCGTGAGTGGGATGCACTACACTTGTATATTGCAAACAATCTTGATTGGATGACAGTGTGGATTGAATAGTCTCAAGAAAATGGTCGCTCATTAACATGGCATGGTGTTGCATCGTTGGTTAAATAAGCTCATCGTAATGGAGATCCCAATGTTATGCCAATGGTACTTGATCTAATATATGGCTTAAGAGATACAAAGGTATGCATATAAGATTACTAATCATGAGACATAAGTTTAATATCAACTCATAGACCAATGAGAAGATTCTTGACATGTGTGAATAATTTCAGGTCAAACACCACAAAGCTATGTACTACCATGGCTATAAATTCTGCACAAAAAAGTTATATGAAATGAAGAAAATGTGTGATTCTGAGATAAGTGTTGTCTTTGCGGTCACCAATATTTCATCTAGAACTGACATACATCCTCAACAATCTAAAAATTGATACTATGGCATTTTGGATGATATACTTGAGTACGACTTTAATTCATTCAAAATAGTTCTATTTTTCATCAAATGGTTTAGGTTACAACAAAATCAAAATGATCTTGATAGGATTGTTATTGAACACGACAGTGGATTTACTATGATTAATATAATGTCATTTGAGCCAGTCAGAGATGAGCCCTATGTTCTTCCAAGTCAATGCGAGCAAGTCTTTTACTTTGGTATTCTAGACAAACTAGGTTGGTCATTTATTGTTAGACATGACCCAAGAGGAAGGCCAGTAAAGTATAATGTGATTGAAGAAGAAGATATTGAAGAAGCACAAGAGGAAGTAAATGATTATCAGGAATGACAGTTACCCAGTGATGAAGAAGAAGAAGATGGTGATGATTTTGGTCATGCTAACAATAATGGTGATAATGATGATGATGATTCTAATGATGATCATGATCATGGTGACAAAGATGGTGATGGTCATGGCGATGATGTTCATGATGATGATAGTGATCAAGAGGAAGATGATGGTGATGAAGATGGTGCTGGTGACAATGACGATCAAAGTGACGAGTATGATGATGGTGATGATAATGATGATGATGATGATGAAGACATGGATGATGATCATGATGATCAATGAAATCTTTAGGTATGATCAATGTCAACTATGATGGGGTCTTGTATGACCAAATATTTCATTCCAAACCATATGTGCACATATAAACATTAAGTAGAACGTGTCAAATATTTTTTTAGATATAAACATTAGTTACACTAAATTTTTAACTTAAGACAAATGATTTACATATACAATCTACTTTATTATTAATTTTTTTTTTGGTAAGTCTATTACTTTAATTTCACTGCTGATTTCTAAGACTTACTAATTTTTTTCACAGGGCAATATGGATGCACCATGTTAGACACCTTTAGTAGAGGTAAACATTAATTATTGTAAATTTTAATGTTAATATAGAAACAAATGTCTTATTATGTTCTTTTCTTTATAGCTTTGGAGTTATTTTGATGAAAGTATACGAATATTTGATGTCACAAATGATAGGAAAAAGCTACAATGATCGCTGATCAAATGCAATCTGAAATATGGGCATCATATCTACATGACATTGGCCTTAGTACTGACCCTGTATTTATCACCCAACAAATTACACAAAGATACACTGATGAGCTTGTTCAAATTATCATCAAGGGTGATAGAAGTGAGGAGAAAGAGGCACTGAGAATAGAATTGGACCGTAGAATCCAATCTTTGAAAGTAAGCAGTAATTCGACTAAAGCAATAATAAAAGTTCAATAGATATTAATATTTTATAGTATCTTATGGATCATGATCTCTGATTTTATGTGTTCTTGTATAGACATATGTGCCAGTTGCGACATCACATGCTGAACATGGTCAGGGTTGTTTCACAGTACCTTCATGTAAGTAACATTTTCTTTGTTTTGATCAACATTATAACACTTACCTTTTTTTTGTTGATGTTTCTCACTAGTATCCCATTTGATCTTTATCCATTGCAAATGTCTTTGCTAACAATATTCTATTCTTCAGCTCATGATGAAGTGTGGACTCCTCCTTCAGTTGGCGGTCCACTATTGTCTGCTACATTGTTGGCAACAAGGACCATGCAAACATCATCATCTATGCCTAGTAGAACTAGTAAAACCTTGTTTTGCTATATTTTGTAATGTGTTATATTTTTTAATGTCTTTCTACAAGTTGATGAACAACAAAATAGCATATTAGTGCTTAAAAATGATGTCTACAAAAGCTTGCATACACACAAACACATGCATACACACACCATGCATACATACATACATACATATATATATAGCCACACATAGAGAGACATGGACATAGGCAGGGAGGTAGACCAATAGAGAGCAGTACTAAAATTGTCATTTAATTGTATGATGTTTCAGTTGATAGAGCAACAGAGAGCAGTACTACTGAAGCTGATCCATTTCTTGGAGCAGTTCGTGTGATTAGTACTGGTTTGTATGGAGGGACATTGTTGCTAAATAAGAAAACTATGTTTCCATTAAGAGAACGAAAGCTTCTAGGTGCTTTAAAATTGATATTATTTAAAGTGTAAATTTAGTTTACTTTTAAATTACTCATTTTGGACTAATAAATCCTTTATGTTTTTGTAGGTAATAATGCTTTCTTTGAACATCTTTTTCATATGACATTGAGACTATTTGGACCCACCATACATAAAAGGTACGTAGTTTCCTATCATTGCTACATAATTTTATTTTTTCTTCTATTTAGTGTAATATATTAAAGTTATTAATCTAACAATCTATTTCTTTTTAAAAAGGTGGAATTTACAAGCTAGGGAATTAAAAAATCAGCTGATTACATCCATTGAGGAGAAATTTGGGAAAAACATTTTTGACACTGGCCTACTTCTGAAAAGAGCAGCAAAGCATATAAAGACTGTGAGGGATCAATATAGAAGGGGTCTTAAGGATAACCCAAAGTACGACCGTCCTCCTATGATTCCACTAATGGAGTGGAAAGAAATACTAGAAGATGCAAAGGAGAAAAGGCTATGTGAAGATAGAGATAATGAAGCAGCATAGGGCAAAAAGAGGTATGTCATTATAGTATTAAGTACATTGTAATCATGCACTAATTATTGATATTTGTAAATATATAATCTAAGATGTTTGAAATTGTTCATAGATTACAGGACACATTCATGGCTACAAAAGCGAGAATAGAAAATGTTGGCCAATACAAACTTGGCTCTGGTGGCTATATGAATCTGCAGTCTTGACTTGTAAGTAGAGCAATGAATTTTTTTTTTTTTTAATATAATGTTGCAAACAGTTTTTTTTAATGAAACCATACATGGAAAATTGACGTTATCAAGCAAAAACCATAGGGCACAGATTTCAATGTGGAGGTCACAGATGAAGATAGAAAAATTTTGTTTGAAGGAAGGCTATAAAGTTGTGGTTGCATGCCTACATGAAGAATTTGTAAGCCTTGCCCAAGAATCTAGTGCACCAAATGATATCTCCTAGGTAAATTGGTCAGATGAAAAGTAAATGAAATTAAATAGTTGAGAAGATTCTTTTTTGGTATTAGTTTTAAATGTAAATTGACTACATAACAATGTGCATAACATTTTACCACAGCCTTCGTATCCTACCACAAAACTTGCTCCTAACAAAGGCCATGATGTGCATTATAGTGGTGGAGGTATTAATTTGCTATTGGAAATTAATTATGAAATTATCAATACAATTTAACATCTTCAATTGAAATTTGACGTGTATCCTTTTTTTGAATATTTTAGAGCATGTTGAACATCATGCTGAAGGATTGGACCATGTTCCAAGTGTTCAACATATTGACGCGGTGGCAGATCAAAATATTAATTTACATGATGTGGCATTGTCAGGTAAGAAAAATGCATTTTATGTTGTACTTGTACTTAATTACAAACTTGTAATAGTTAAAAAAAGAAAAAGAGTATGCCAATTTATCGCATTCACTTGTTCTTGCAATGGAGCCCCCTTTAGTGCAACAACCTCCTGCTCCTCCAAAGAGAAGGAGCCATCATAATTTGACATTACACATGCTAGAAGAGGAGGAGAATGAAGCAGATATGGATGTCCCTATGAGAACTTTTCTTAAGAGAGCTCAGAAAAACAAAAAAAAGAAATGATGTTTTAAAAATCTTCCTTGATAAACCTTGTTGGATAATGAAAGAACTTTGTTTTAAGTAATTATGTATGAATGATTCATATTAATACAGATTTTTATTTTATGTTAATGAATATTGTTATGTGTTAATGAAGTTTTGATTAGTATTGTGTATTAATGAATTTTATATCATATTAATGAATGTTATGTGATTGTATTGATTGAATGTTATAGTTCATAAATGGATGAATGAATGAATGAAGTATGTAATTAGATGATAATGGGTACTTTAGATTAATGTTAGGGGTAGGGGGGTGAGGCTAGATGAGCTTCCACCTTCACATGGTTGGCCTTGTTAAGTAGAGAATATAGTATTCTTGAAACCAAATGAAGCTCAAATTTGTTAAGCCTTCAAACACACATCTCAATTCTCTTTAACGAGACTGAAGTTTTTTCGCTTGTAATAGTCTCATTGCAGTCATCTTTTGGTTCCTTGAACATATAGTTCTTGCTTAGTTTAAATCCCAATTATTAGATATTTATCCACATTGGATTTAGTTTGGCATAGAAACTTGCATATTTTATTATATATATTTAGTCAACTAAAAGCAATGTAGAAAACATTCACATAGTTGATGTCTAACAAAAGAAGACAAGATGCATTTACTATTTAGCATGGAAATCCTTGTAGGTAAATTGTGTGTGTATGTACACACACACACATATATGTATGTATGTATATAACTTCAAACAATGTGTAGACTCAATTAGCAAGAGACACCAACCTCAAATCCTGCAATGCAAAAGGAACTGACCTTTGAAATGCAAAGTGTTTATAATGTAGGTAGATTTGCCTTAGATCTCCTTTGAGGTCTTCAACAAATCTGCCTTGTACTTATGAATAATCCACCAAGATTTGAAATAGTGTTTTTCAATAAATTCTCTAAACTTGGAATATACCTTCATAAAAATTTTGCCTTAGATCTGCTCATCATATTCAAAATAAGCCCTCACATGTCTGTTCACTTAGGTCTGATTTAGGTCTTCCACAATTTGGCTTATAATTATGCTCTTGAATCTCTTAAAATCTTCTTTGTATTCAAATGATATTTAATGAATTGATTGATACAAATTTCCTCATACTTGAATCCAAATATCATTGTCATTGTCAAACATAACACAAACATAAAATCGTTTTGGTTATTCACTTGTTATACAAGTTAGTCTTATCTTTTTAGTTTTCACAAGTGATGCACTTATGCATCTTTGGAATATCCACAAGCTATTAGAGATGTTTGGATGGTTCATGTCCTTATTTTTTTTGTTTTGTTTTTAGGTTTTTTGCCATGAAGTCTAAGGACAGACATGTTGGATGTTTGTGATAGACATGTCCACCTATAAGAAAAGTATCAAATGTAGAAAAAATGCAAAGAAAAGCTTGTAAGGGTTTTAGGTGTCTTTAGGCCTAGTACAGCTTGTAAGGGTTTTAGGTGTCTTTGGAAGGGTTAAATAAGTTATAAAACTTTTGAAAAGGTTAGTGAAATATATTAAAGGCATATATGATTGTAAGTTGTCAAAGTTGACACTTTGTGTCAACTTAGACAACAAATTTTAGTTTATAACTAACTGGTAACAGTCAGATAGTTAGACAGCAGTGGTTGTTTACTATTGTTTGGTTATTTAGAAGGGATTTGTTGAGTGTTTGGGGGAGAAGTAGAGTTGGGGTGGTGAGACAAGGCATTGTGAAAAAATTATAATCAATAAAATAATCTTGTTCTCTGCAATTCAGTCTCTATCCCATGGAACAGTGAGTTCCTATGATGTATCAAATGCATTTTGACTAATATTTAATGTGATAATATTTTATTATTTTTTTTATCTTGTCCACACATTCTTTTAATTTTCATTGCGGGTTGAGTAAGGAATAATAGACTGGTGCATTCAAACCAGTGACTAGTTAGGCACAGTCAACTATATTTTTTCTGAAGTTTCTAATGTAGATTCTCTCCTACCACCTGTAGTTACTGTTATTGGTGGGAGACATTGAGGTTGTGATAATTTATTTGTAATATATTAACCAAATGCAGGAGAGTGGGAAAACTTGGTGCAAGTGCAGTGTTGGATGGTAATTGCTGATGGAGGTTTAGCCTGGATTAGACACCGGTCTAATAGACGGTGGATCATTTCATGTTCGAAGATGTTTGGAGGGTGAATCCTTCATGTTTGGGGGGTGTCTCTATTACCAAAAATGAGACAGTAGAGCACTGCTAGTGTTATGATGGGCAAAATATGTCTTTCATTGTGATAGACTATTTCTAAGTCATATGTGTTGTTTCTTGCTATTGTCAAGCAGTCTTTGTTTTCCTTGAGACCATGAACAAAATTATCTACCATTTTTGCTAATGATAAACTTTTGAATTGAACAATGATAAATTTTATTAGTAATCATTATAGTGGAACAACTTTTGAATTGTTCAAAAATTTTAGTCGAAGGTGTTGGAATTGATAGTGAACCCCAAGCTCCTAGAAATTACCTGCAACCAAAATGCATGTTACATCTGTGTTTGAGAGAGAATATGATCCAAAAAGCATGCCTACTTTGGTGATTTGGCTATTATTGCAGCACTACAAAGTGTCTTATAGTGTTTCTCATTTTCTTAAATAATAGGCAATTAGTTCATGATTTCATCATATCATATAGTGGAACAACTCCAAGAATCTTGGGTAAATTGCTTGATATAAGACTTTCTTGTATAGGACACTCAATAATGTGGGCTAAGTGGTGGGCACAAAGAGGAACAAGAAAGGATATGTACAAGTGCACGGTGTAGTAGAATTCAAAAAATGAAATTATCTTAGTTTCATTCTGATCCTCATCTGTTACCCTCACATACATACAAAGCTCACTTCAATTCTTCAATGCTCTCAAACTTATACACATCCCTTATCAGAAGATCGAGTCATAATTCTCCTAAAATTTACAAATATTCCTGGAAATAGCAGCTACCTAAGACTCAGGAATTAGATATAAATGAGTTGAGACCAGCATTTATAATTCTTGAACAAGATTGAAAATAATTTTGATTTTGTAAGATGATTTGATATGCAGCAGCAGAATTCATCCTTGTTTACTTCTGATTTATAGGACCAATGCCTTATCCATTGGGCAAGAAATTGACTATTGGTGGGAGATCTAATTCAAATAACTTGTATAAGAATTAATCAACTGCAATCACCCATCTCCATTCTTATGCAATATCCCTTTTATGAACTCATAAACCCTACTAATTTACTAAAGCATTTATATAATTGCTTGAATTAAAAGAAACAATAAAACCATCATACAACCCATCCAGACTGCATTCAGCCAAATAAACCTTATTTAAATGACTTCAAAGTAAACAAGCCCATAAACTGCAGACAGAAATTGATGACATAGATATAGTGTAAATACCCCTTTGTATTATCCTTTTCATATGACTAATACAATAACCAATAGAAAACCAATTGAATGCCTAGAATAGATTGCCATTTCTGTCATTTCAATTTGCTTATTAGAAAGTACAATGGAAGCAAAGTCAAAACCTCTGCATACTATTGGACCAACTGAATATGTACTCTTCTTGAAAGAAACAAAAAATTGCACAAGTCTTAGACCATCACAATGCCTTGAAAACTCATTTATATAGCATGAGTTGCAACAAGAAAAGGGCAATTGTGATCTGACAAGTGTCCAAGGAACAAAGCATCATACAAAAGACAAAAACAATCACAACAAAATGTCAGGCGTATCAAATATTCCTTCAGGTAGGCCCGTTCCAATTTTTGTTGTGAATCATCAACTTTTCATTTGTCTCTCATTATTTCGGCTCCTCAGAATACATGGCTACCAAGCTGGCCAAAGAAGGATGATCTTGTGATACCTCCAAATTGGTTTTCTCCTACAGGTTCTCACTACTTTCACCCTGAGCAGGCATTATTACCTTTTCCCCTTCTTCTTTTTTTAGTTCTAGTGCAGAGGTGTCAATAACCTGCACCTTACCTTCTTGTTTCTCATCATCATTTGAACTATCCTCCTCTAATTGCTTGTCCAATAGAAGATCTTCCATCCAAGTGTCAAATTGTATATCATCGGGCAGCTGAACTGTAGGATATCATTTTTCTTTTTTAAAATATAACCAGCCTCCTTTTCAAAACCAACAAATTCTTGCTTCAAAGAATCAAAAAATAATTGGACTTTAAACAATTCCTCTATCGTGGTGGCCCACCAGGCATGCCCCTTTTCATTAATAACTTTACTTATCCTTGTGCAGAAAAGGTCATCCAATTCTTTACTCCACTCTTCCTTATTTTTCAATTTCTTCTTTCTATCCAAGGCACAAGGAAATAGATCAAATTTTTTATTCTTGTACTTATTCAAATAAGAAACAATTTTTAGTTGCAGAGCAACTCTCCTATTATCAAAATCTGATAGGTCATTAGCAATATCATACAATTTTTCAACATGGTCATTGGAAGACTTTATAACTGAATAACATAGAAGGGTGATTTCCTTTTCCCTTCTTCCCCATTTATTAACAATAGGCTTGAGGGTATCATCATGATTTTTCAATTCCTCCCATATATCTTTTACTTTTACCAACTGATCAAAGAATAAGGGCCACTCAATTTTGTCCACTAAATACATTAGAGCCTTTCTAAGCTTATCCTCATACTGTGTATTTAACTCTACATGTAAGGCCCATAGTTTGCTCTTCTCTTCTTCAAATTCCTCAGCTATATAATATTCAGGCCTTTGAGGTGTGTCTGGTATCTCTACAAGGTGGGTGGATTTAAAAGGTTCCACTGGAGGATGGGGGTATGTTATTCTTGGCCTTGTGGATTTCCCCATTGCCTTGTTTTCAAGTTCAATTCTCCTTTTTACCTCCCTATTATAGGCCTCAAGAAGTGTTTCATATTTATTTTGTAACTTAGACATAAACTGTTCCTCCTTCTTAGCAGTGGCCAACACAAACTTAGAAGAATCCACATTCCAATATGCTGCCTGTACATGTGAAGTGTCAGCAACCCTTCTTACAAATATATTTCCCATCAACCCAGACTCATCTGATTGTGATGGTGTGGCTCTAGATCCCTTTCTCAATGACCAACTAACCAATGCAGCTTGATCTTCAATGAATGAAGTGCCTTGGAAGTCTCTTCTATTTGGGTCTTGCAACTCCAATATACTTGAAATAGAATTGAAAATTAATGCATCTGCAATATCCCAATTGGGCAATAGTAAAATGTTAGATGCCTTTATCATTTTCCTCCCCTCCTCAGGGCTTATATTTTGCAATTTCTTCATCATTTCTTCTATAATTTTGTTTTGCATGGAAGTTTCATCCATTTCTAGATGTTGTATTTTCATCTTTTTACATTTCTCCTCGAAAATGTTCATGTTTGTCCTTCGTGCAAACTGCTGAAAAGCCCTTGATTTCACAAAATTGTCATCAGTCAAAAATTGATAACTTGCCTAGTCTAATATAGGGTCCAACTCCCTACCTCTGTAATCAGCTATTATTAGATCCAAATTTGGGAGAGGAAGTTCTAGAGGGTTACCCTCATCTAATTCTACTTGAGTAATAAAAATATCTCCCTGTGATCCCATTTGTTCAACCTGTTCACCAGTGAGCTGCTCTTCTCCGATCCTCAAAGGGGACTGGGTGGGTGAATATTCCTCATGGTGAGGCCTTTCTTCTATCATTACCTTTTGCCTCTTAGGACTAGGCTCTTTAGGTCTCTCCTCTTGGGCTATACTGGTAAATCCTATTATTTGTTTACCCTTGTCTATAGGAACCCTTTTATTCTAAATTATAGTATATATGGGCCTCTTTTGTGCAATTATTTTATCAGTTCTCACATTTGGAGTGAAAGCCAACCTCCTCATGACCTCTCTAGCCTTATCAGGATATGAATCAATAAAAAATTGTTTCTTTTCATTCATGACATCCATTATTTCAAGGAAGGTATTCACAAGCTTACTTATTTTGTCAGCCTCTGTAATAGCATTATCCAAAGGATCATATTTATTATCAAAATAATGAATGAATTCTAAGACCTGGGAATAAACTCTCCATTTTTCCTTTTTAGTTTCCTGCTCCTGCAACGAGAATTCATTCCTTATAATATCCTTTGGATAATAAGAATTGTGCTTGACCGATCCCTACTTGATTCTATGCCTCAACATTTGATTGAAAAATCCCTCAGAATCACAAAAATGGGGATGAGAGATAGCCATCATATACTACTCCAAAATTTTATGCAAAAAGATCCATCCCCCTTTTGTAATCACAAACTAATAGGCCACTGTGTAGGTAGGGAAAATTTACCCTAATTGCCTTTTCAACAAAAACATGTCTTCCACTTCCCCTAACTGCCATAAAACTTTAGCCATTCCCACCTTCAAAGGAACTTGGTAAGGCAAAACATGAGGGTTCCCCTTGAAACCATAGATTCTAAAAAGAGTAGAAATAGGGTAGGGGATGATATCTCCCCAATTATGTGAAACTTTCAAGTCATGGGGGTTATCCATAGGCCTGATGAGACTCATTAGTACCCTAGGGATTCTGGGATTGTCACTCAATATGAGGCATCTCAATTTAGCAGCAAAATATCTATCAAATCTGACAAAACTAGCATTACTTGCATCCCAGGTCACATCTGTACTCAACAACTAGACTGGTAGTATTTCCTCATTCTCCTCTCTGTTTAGTTCCATCTCATTACCAAAATATGTCACTCCTTTGAACAAAAACATATGCATTAATAGAGAGTAGTGACCAAAACTTTTTTCCACCTTGCCCTTCGCAATCCCAACTAAACCAATGTGAATTTCTTCAGCCAAAAAGGAAGCAAAATCAAAAATAACATCTACACCAAATGAAGCAATCTGAACCATCCTGTACATGAAACCAATGGGCATAAATTCTTTCTCATCTTCACCAAAAACTCGGCATAAGGTCCTATATATCTCTATAGCCCGGGAAGTGAAAAGACTCTTCTTAAATGGCTCTCTAGAGGCTGTAGTAATTATTGGCAAAGTTCCTATTGTACCAATATGTTCCCTTAGTGCACCTCCCCTAATTACATCCTTCTTTGCTTTATATTCATTCTCTAATTCTAGCAGATTGATTTGTACATGGTAGTCTGATAATGGTTCCAGGTGAAAAACCTCTCTAATTTCTTCAAGAGTAATCAAGACCAGAGGCACACCATCCTTTCTTCTTACAACCCTAATGGATTGGTCATAATTCTTAGCAATGGCTTCAAGAAAATCATAATCCATGAAAACACTTGGGACTACTAAATTTCCCAAATCAAAATTCCAAACATTAGCATGCGGGGCAAACAACTTTCTTTTCGAAAATAACTTTTTAAACAAGATAAGGCCAGTTTAAGTAGTTGTTGCATCCCTAACCCAGTTCCCCTTGTCATATAGGCCATCACCAATTTTAAGCCTAGGGTTTAAGGAAATTAACTTTTTAACTTGTGTAGGCTATACAGTAGATTCTAAGAGTAATTCTAATAAATCATTGTGGACATTCCTATCCATATAATTAATTTTCCTAGAGAACGGTTTCTTAGGAGGCATTTTAACAGTATTGAGAGAATTGGAATGCCACAAAGGTTATAATATGAGCACTTACTTGACTTTTTGAACTTGTTCTTCTCTGAACTTTTAAAATTTCTCTTGAATGACAGAAGAATAGTTTTACGTCTTTACCAGGCTTAACACGACAAAATCAATCAGGCTCTTGTGCTCAGAAAATTTGCAATCTATGTACACGTAGGATTGGAATTAATGAAAATCTCTGTGTTATACTCTATTTCTCCCACATGTGAAGTTTTCACTTATCATAAATGTGCCGAACAAAAAAATAGAGTGGCATCGTACTTTCTTTTTTAAACTTGTGCTGTTGATCCTTAAAAAATCCTATGATCTAGGAATGACAACTAAGCTGACTCAGCTTTCTTCTTAACACATTAGCAATCAAGCCAATAAAACACCTCCACTTGTACCTTTCCTTCAAGGCTGGTGCTTCAAACTAGGCCCATGGATGACTACAAACACATGTCATCAACTCGCTAACTCGTTATACATAATTCTCGAGCACCTTTCCACAGTGAGCTAGCGATGATTACTGATCTTACTTTAATCATGTGGTAGACAATTGAAACAACCTTTAAGAACACGATGGTGGGTCCATTTCTTGTTAACTCACTATACCTAATTTTTGCACATCTCTTTATAGCGAG
The DNA here is from genome assembly GCA_028749045.1 of Cupressus sempervirens. Taxonomy (NCBI): domain Eukaryota; kingdom Viridiplantae; phylum Streptophyta; class Pinopsida; order Cupressales; family Cupressaceae; genus Cupressus; species Cupressus sempervirens. The sequence goes on from CM053788.1 coordinate 611,825,980, forward strand.
TCAATGAGCATCGTCGATCCAGACTTGATCTTGTGGACATCAATTTTACTTCAACAGTGGTGGGCCACACTCGCTAACTCACTAGACTTAACTTTCGAGCAATTCTTCATAGCGAGTCAATGCCACCCTTTGATCTTGGCTCAATCTCACGATCAGAAATCTTCATACCTAGTACACGAGAAGTGGGTCCATGATATCACTGTCCCTACAGATTTCTACCAAGCATTGGTTGAAAGTTCGACCAATGAATGGCAGAAAATGTGCTGACAATTCCAACATTTTTTGACCAACCTACTGGATGGTTGGATTTTTGACCAAAAAGTTTTCGACCAATGCCATCTAGTTTTCTACCATGCATTGGTCAAAATTTTGACCAATGTCCTGCAGCTTTCTACCAAGCATTGGTCAAAAGTTCAACCAATGAATGGCAAAAAATGACCTAACAACTTGAACATTGTTCGACCAACGTATTGGTCAAAATTTTGACCATCTAGTAGGTTCATAAATTTTTGACCAAAAAATTATCGACCAATTCGTTGGTCAAATTTGGTCGAAGTTTGGTCAAAAAATGGGTCAAAATTTTGACCAATAAAGGTCAAAAAATGAGCCCAAATGTACTAGTGAATTGCGACTTAGCACCTATATATCACTTGGCACCTATATAATGCCTGGCACCTGAAGCACTCGGCACCTATTAGAATTCTAAGTCGGCACATATTGTGGCTTGGCATACATAGTGTACTCAGCTTCAATGTAGAAAGTGATTAAGTGTGTTGACACTCAAATGTCAAAACCATTCTATGACCAAAAATCTCCCCCTTTGACATGAGTGTCAAAAACACTTAACTAATCATTATTCATATATCCTTATGAGTACCCTATCCAATTTTTTCTACATATGTACATATTTTCAAAATTTGTTCATAATACCTTATAACTCCCCCTGAGTTGATTGTGCCTTGACATTCTTTGCAACCAAAAATCTATGCTGAATGTGCCTAATATTCTTTGCCTTTGCCCTATTTCTATAATCTATACCTATGCTAATTTATTCATTTCTCCCCCAAAACATTATTTTTCCCCCATACTATTTACACATTATGACTTATCTCCCCCTTAGTCATATCTTCCATATTATTATTTCTTCCCTTAAACATTATATCTATCTCCCCCTTTTTGATACTTATGTCAAAGGGCTCTAAGGAGTAATATCATATTTTTCCAAAAATGTGCTATTTACCTCCATTATTATTTTCAGAGCTACATCCCAATTCTCCAAAGCAATGTCTAGTGACTTGTGCTAGATGGCAGTCTCTGCAGAAAGATGTACAAGTCCATCCAATGTAGAAAGATTTCGATCTTTCTTTAAAATAGTTTTAGCATAGACTTGTTTGTTGTGGAGGACCTCCAAATGTGGGGTTATGGAGGATTGAATATGCATTAATTTGGCCTTTATATTGGCCTCTTCACTTGCTAATGCAACTAGCTCTCTTTATGTGTGAAGTGATTGGACAAAATGCTTCTCACTTTGAGCTGGATCCCTTGGTAGTTGCATGCTAGAAATTTTCAAATTACTTTCCAAGCTTAATATCCTTTGATTTATCTCTTGTGTGAAGTTGGAAAAATCACATCGCTTTCTATACAATGAGAAAATGTTCTCAAGTACAGCTTTGACCTTGTCAATTTTCTTGGCCAATTCTACCTGTTCAAGTGCTATACCTCTTGATATCTTCTCATTCACTTTCCCCTAAAATTTTCTCTTAAACCATTCCATAAGTTTAACATTGGTATCCTGGTCTTCACTAGTCACCTAGTCAACTATATTAGATAGTTGTTCTATTATGGGTTTTGCTTCATCTGGTGACTACAAGCTAAATGCATCCATAAATATGTCCTTGATCTCATGTAGTTCTTGCTTGTGTTTGTACTCTTTTCTGAGTATTTCCTATCTCTTCCTTCTATTTAATGCATCCTTGTGCTCCCTTTTGAGAGCATCCTGACCCTCCCTCACCATCTCATCATCTTGACATCTTGACCATCCATTCCTTCAACCCTTGGCCTATAAATTGAGCCCTCTCCCTTCACTAAAATCATCCACCTTCCATGCAAAGTTATAATGCTATTTTGAGAGCTCATAAACTACCAAAAAACCATTATAATGTTGGAATCACTCCATGAATCCATTGTTAAAACCCTCATCCATGCATACACTTGGTAAAAACCCCCATCCATTGGAAGCTTGAGCATAATGTACGCATACATCCCCTCTCATCAGGGACAAATCTATTGCATCATATGTTATACCATTAGGAGCCTACCATTCTTAGTTTGCTCCCTTTTTTGGTGATAACTATCAATCCTATCATAAGTGTTTTCCATGTTTAGTATGGTTAAAGCTTCCATTTAATAGTTAGTTTTAAATTTACACTACTAAACTAGGTGATACATTTTGGCACACCTGGGAGACCTTGTATTTGGGTCAATCTAATCAGTTTGGAGGTTTTTTTTAATGAATTAACCAAAATAACGTTGTTTGTTTGTAAGTTTTTGCAGGTGGTTTGCTAACATCGCCGTAGGTACACAAGTCAATCTTTAGGAAACACACTCCTGGCCATCTAAACATTTTTAAATTTTAAACACTTTGAAACCCATTTTGTTCACGATCCTGTGACCCCAAGAACGCAATCCCACAACCACGAGAATGTGGCCTTTAGCTGATAGGAACATGAACTCACCACTGCAAGTTTGCAGTTCACCCTAACCAACAACTGCCATGCTAGCAAAACCTCTCTACATCTCCACCAACCTTTCCTTCTATGGGAACACTTTAAACTCCTACAAAATCACTACCATTTCCCTACGGGAATGCATATGTTGCCCAGTCAAACTTGCTAATTGATTCCTACTGTTGACCTATCAAACCCATCGAACAAATTTCTTATGGTAATGCTCAGAATTATACCCACAAGATCGCTAGTCTGCAAGATCGCACTGCATTTTTTAAACCGTGACCTAAAATTTTTGCTTTCACCAGTTATTGTATTGCATTCCTACTAAGCTTTTTCTCATTCTCACACCTACAAGATTGCTGCCTTAACCTACAAGATCGCTCTGTGTATTTTTACCCATGGCCTAAATTTTCACTATTTTCACCAGTTTCTATCCTATGTTCCCGCTCTCCTTTGCCACATTCCCACGCCGACAAGATCGCTTCCTAAACTTTTGAGTTCACACTATGAGTTGCTTTGTTCAAAATTTTGACAGTTTTTCATTGCAGGTTTTATGTTGACATGTTTTCTACAGGTTTTATCATCATAAGCATCTTTTGAATGGCTTAAAATTGAAGAAATCTCACTTTTTTTTTCCATGGAATGAATGATTAGTGATTATAACTAACCATTGCAATGAACACTTCATTTTAAAGCGTTAAAGAACATTATGTGTAAACACTTCAACTTTGGGGCTTAAAATAAAATTCATCAAATCTTGAAAGCTTTAAAGGTTTAAAACGCTCTTATTCCCTCCTCTTTGAAGCTTTGGTGTGCGATTTCCCTTTTGTTGACTTGATTTACTTTTTTTGGTGATGTTGTGAAGTAGGAATGAATCTTATATGATAAACACATGTTTTCAAAAAGTTATAGAATAGAGCATTAAAGTGTCCAAATAGCAATGAACCCCATGTCTTGTGTGTTTTGAGATTGTGCATTTTCACACATCTTAGACTTCTCTCTTTTCATGCAAAGTAAGACCATTAAAGTACATGACCCCTGTACCGAAAGTTGTTAGCAAGATCATCCACAACAACCTAGGAGTACTTCTAGTGAGTTTATCCACCTCTAGGAAGTGCATCCCCTTTGGTGAGAAGATCAAATTGGTAAATAGTCTAGCTGGTATATAAATAAGGGGAAGGGTAAACCTTCTCACTCCGTCTCTTTAGTTTGGGTGGCATGTTTCTAGGGGTACCCTGAGGTGGGAAAACTTTCCCATGATTTTAGCATGTTTGGAATAGACCCTTAAGTGGATCACAGCTAGTAACAACCATTGTGGAGACTCCACAGACCCATTTGCAACCCTCTTAGTCTAAAGTATCTCGCTTTTCCTTTATGGTATGTTATTCATGGTGAAAGGGAAAAAACATCCCTGAAGATTACTCACCATTGTGCTCCCTTGGTAGAGGCATAAAGCCACTTGGGTTCATCTCTAAGGGTTGTTGTTCCCACAGAAGGGGAACTTCTATTTGTCATGTCCTGAAGGTTCTCTGATGTGTATCCTTTTTCGATTGACTCTTGTATCGACTCACCTCTTCAATTAGAGGGAAATATTGCACTAGAACTAGGAGACATCAACCTATGGGCCATTTAATAGCATATGACAATCAAATTCTAACTGTACGGATAAAGGGTGTGTTTCAATAGTCTTAAATTGTGCTCAAGACCTATGAAAAATATTTGTTGAACATACACAATTCAGTGGTTACTATCAAAAATCCTTTTGCTAAAGAGATCAACTGTTTGTATTTCTCAAACTTGCTTTGTCCTTTGAGAAATTGTTTTCTCATCTATCTGCATATCAGAAGAAAGAAAATTTCATGTTTTTCATCTCAAAAAAATGGTTGTTAGCAAGTCCATTTGCAACAACTGCTTGTCTCGCTGATCCAATTTGTCCATTTGTCTCAAAATGATCTACTTATTTTCTCAAAAATCACTACGCAAAACCTAAGTTAAAAATCCTTTGTTGGCCCAAAGTCTTTCTCTTTTTCAAAGATACTTTTCCATTTACCTTACTTGATCGAAAATACCAAGCCCACTCACAACACCATACTTTTAGTTTACCTTTTTCCCACACTTATTACCTAGAAAATACCCCACAAAAATCTAGTTACCAACAAACCCCTTTTTCTCTAAAAAGATGCAAAAGTTGCTCTTTTCAAAATACCTTTTTGCTACCAATCTACTTGACTGAAAATGACACATTTTTCCTTACCTAGAAGATAGTTAGCCAAATTAATCCTAAAAAAATCTAAAACATTCTATTCCTCAATTGATTTATGTTCCAACCCAAGGTCTAGAAGGTATACTTAGCGTAGTCACTACCTCCAAAATCCCACAGTTGTGATTTAAATCCTTGGAAATATCTCATGTCAGGCCATCCCAAGACTAAGTTTAAGAAGGCTAAACTTCCTCAAATACTAGCTTATAATGAAATTGAAGTAGAGCATAGGAAACATACCCCTAACCCTAGGATTGCAAAATTGGATCAAATTGAGAAAGACAGAGTAGAGGTAGTTGTTACATATTTTGCCTCCCACCAAAATTTGAACTTCAAATGCAAGCCCACCCAATGGCTACTTCCCATCTTCTATATTATTTAAATGCTTGGGAAATACAAAAAAACAAATGTTTAAAGCCTTAGGTTATATTTTATTTCCTAAGTGACTGCGCACTTTAATATTTTGGCAGGCCTGCAACTATCCCCATCGTTGGATCTTGCATAAATCTACAGTTGCAATTATGTCATTATGAAAAGCTTTGAGGATGTTTCCCATAGCGACATAGTGAATATCGAGAAATCTAAAAATGAAACTAGAGGTGAACAAGCGGTGGTTAGAGTTTTGTTTTCTAGCTAACCGTCCAGCCACCTGTAGGTGTTGTCAGAATAGTTAGTTGATCCAAATAGTTTATTGTTTCTTCGGCACTGAGTTTTGATAAAGTCCCCGGTGCTCGCTATCTCGCTATCAAAAAACTCAAGTATCTCACCATTAGCAACATAGAGAGTCACCATGAAATGAGTGTTTGGTGGGACCTCATGTGGCATGGAAGGGTGACAATGCTTGAGTGGGGTTTTGTTTTGCCAGCTATGTAGATTTTTTGATGCCATTAGTACCTAGACCCACGCCCCTTCTATAAAGCACAGGAGGGATTTTGAGCATTAGATCAATGTAAAATCAATAGTCCTCGCTATCTCACTATGGAAAGTTGCAAGTTGTTTACTCATAGCGACATAGTTAGTATGGGACCCACCAATCTTCAAAATGCCTTATGCAGTTTCTTCACCCTTGGATTGATCTCAGATCAATGGCTTTCACTATCTTGTTATGAGAAGATGCTTGAAGGATATGTATAGCGAGGTAGTGACTCAACGACACATGTCCTGGTAGGCCCAACCAAAGTATTAATAGAAAGGTTGGCAGTTAAGGTTGCAATTTCCTGAGGTAGTCATGGTTAAATTGGGAGGTGGTACAGTTGGTAAAGAAGATATAGTCAAATGCATGAAGACTCCATGGGGTGGCAAAACAAAATGAAATCATTGGTCCACATGGCTCATCCTAGTGCCAAAATCTAGTTGACTATTTGACCTTGCTGATTCATGAGCTAGAAACAAAGGATATCAAGTTTACTCGCATGATCTGATCTTCATGATTGATTTCAACCACTTCTAAGTGAATGTTGTACTTGGTAAATGAAGGAGAACACTCCACCACCTCTTATCTGATCTATCTACCTTGGTCAAGATGATTTAATGATGTCATTCTTATCTTCTCAGGTTCCTATTCTAACAAAGATTAGATATCATTTCATCTGGATTTGTACTTAGAACACATTTTCATCAGATTTCTCCATGATTATTCTCTATAGGACTTAATGGTAGTATTTGTAGAGTAACTTTAGTCAGAGGAAATCTCAGTTATGCTAGAGCAATAAAGGAAATTTTGGTAGATTTTGTAAAGGTCAACTCTTCTCTGACTTCTCTGATATTGCTCTGCAATTTCATGAGTAAATTCCCTTTGCCTCTGAACTGTATGACATTCTGCCTTATCTCCTTCAGCCATTAATGTGAAAGTGCAAGAACTATTTGCCTCTCATTGGTGTTTTGTAGAGATCTGCAATCTGCATGATAGTATCTCTTTTAACCTATGAATGATATATAAGTGAATCCTCCCTTTCCTTGTGTCATTCATTTGGGTTTTCTAATCTACATATGGGTGTTAGATTAAAACAAGTCTGAATGTGTATATCTTTTGGTGTCATGATGGTTCAATAGCACATGTATGGGCAAAGATTGGTTGAACACACTATTTTGGTGCATTACCCACTTAGATTAGAATAGGTAGATTTTATTTTCATGCTTTCCTTCTTTGTTTTCCTCTCCAAGAGTAGTTAGGTGCACCCTGATAGTAAAGGAAGCTAGCCTTCTCTGGAGACTCAACCTCATAGTTCAAGTCCCATAGCTTGGAGGTTGTTTCCATGTTTCACAAGGTTGTCCTTAGGTAAAAAAATTGGACAAGGGTGCAAACCTTTGTGACAATAGTTTTTGGCACGCCTAGTTGGATAATATTTAGAAAAATTCAAGTCTACTGGTGTCAAAAGGAAGATTTCAAGACCAATGTCGAGGAGATAGTAATAGCTTCGGTGTTCAAGCCTTCAAGAGGCTCATTCTCAAGTACTTGGTGACTCTAAGCTTCAAATACATCCGGTTCAAGACCAAAGTTGCAGTAATTCATGCCCAGAGTTGAAACAAGGACATCTTCTAGAGGTAAATTTCATTACCAAGAGCTTTCATTTTCAAATCCTAGAAGAAGGAAGACTAGAGTATCTTTATCACCAGTTAGGAGTGCAATAGTAACAAATACACCTGCAAGATCTATTCTACTCCTCAGCCGAGATTGCCATCAAAACATATTTCTATTTCTTACTATTAGATCTCAACTGAGATTGCCATCAAAACATATAAATAGATCACTTGTCTATATGGCACAGCCTAGAGCTGATACTTTGCCACCTTTAATGGTGGAAGTCCTCTTTTATTGGCCCAAAGACATGACATAGCAATAGCTACACTCAAAAGTGTACCATAATTTACTAGTGAAACTTCTATCTCTCCCTTAGAACACATTAAGGAGTTGCAAATGTCTATAATATTCATGGTATTACAGAGGATGATGTTGCTGTTAGGCTTCTAGACTCATCCTTGAAAGGAAAAGCATTACAATGGTATAGAGGTTTGGCTCATGGTTCTATAACAGATTGGGATGGATTAGAGCGGGACTATGTAAACACTTTGAGGACAAAAGTGACCATTTGTCACTTTTAGAATAGTTGACTACTATAAAAAGATCCCCACATGAATATATGACTGATTTCAAGTATAGATTTCAAAAGACATGGGATAGAATAAATACTTAAGTAAAACCTACCACTGGTAATGCCTTCTTGCATTACCTCAAAGCTCTTAATAGTGACATTGCCACTACAATCCAAACTATGGGAGGATATACCTTGCCTAATGCTTATGATATAGCGATAAAGTCAGAAAACATCCAAATATAGGGAGGTAAGCTAGCTCCAAGGCCTCCTATGCCTTTTTTCCCTGATGTTCCAAATCACCAACCAGCAATGGCTCCTCTTCCCACAACTTCCACATCATAATCCCTTGCTCTAGTCCCTCAAGTTTCCACATCTTCAAATGGAATGGATAAAATCAAGGAAATGATGCAATCTATGATGTTAAACATAGATAAGAGACTGCAGGGGCAAGAGAAGAAGCTGGAGGATAGATTCTCTATGATGCAAAAATTGAGCAACAAGGTGCTGACTTTAGAGAGATAGCAAGCTCAAGGTAGTAAGGCTCATCAATTGCAACATCAAACTCTGAATAGTGGCAGTCCTCCAAATCAGAATTATGGGAACAATTCTTTTGATCAGAATAGGCAGAATAGCCATGCTTCAACCTCAAATGTAAACCAAAGCAGGGCCATAGTTCCTCAAAACAACATGGTCCAAGATCAGGATTTTGGTCCCTCCTGTAACAACTCTTATGCCCATTGTATATGTCAGAAGGCTAAATCCTATTTGGCCTTGACCATCCAGGAGCTTGCAGTAGGAAAATCATCAAAGGAGGACCAAATTAAAGATGCCTCATATATGCAAGGACAAGGTGATTGCTCTTTTATGAATCATCAAGTGGAGGAGCATTGTAATGTAAACCAAGATTCCATTGGTCACAACACTAGGAGTAAGAGAAGAGCTATTGAAGATGCTACCCCTCCTCTTCCCAATTAGGTCTCAACTTCAAATGTGATACCTCATGATCAATCAGCAAATGATCAATCAAATACCTTTCAGCAACAGAGGCAAAATAATGGCAGAAGGAATGTAAGTGATCCTCAAGTTGTTCCATCTCAACCTCCTACAAGTGTGGCTCCCAAGGCTTCTACCAAAGCACCTACTATGCCATTCAATGTGGTAGAACAAATGAAGAAAAAAAATATGAATATTTTCATGTGGGATGTTGTTGCTACTATACCCATGCAAAAGAGATTGTTGCAGCAAGAATTGGAAAGTATTGAACCAAAGGATCAGTCACCAAGCATGGAATGTGCCACAAGCCTAGTATAGCCATCAAGAGAGGAATAAAAAAGTAAAAAGGTTAGACCCCCTCCATTTTATGTTTCTCTAATTATAGGGGATAAACTAGTCCACAATTGCATGATTGATTCAGGGGCTAGTAGTTCAGTAATGCCTAGGTGTGTTGGTAATGCTCTAGGAATGAAATATGAGCCCGTTGTTAGGGATGTGCTACAATTGGATGGTAGTATTTTCAAGACTATAGGGGTCCTTAGGAATTTGGAAATGGCCCTCCATGCATGCCCTAGTTGTACTGTAACTCAAGATATATCCGTTGCTGAAGTCAAGCCACATTTTGCCATCTATTTGTCAAGAGACTTCACTGCCCAAATAGGTGGTTACATATCTTCTGATTGGTCATATATGTTTTTTAGAACAAGATATGGAACCAAAGCTTCAATCAGAGTAGAGCCTCTAGCCCTCCATCATATTGAATCCTACACACCTATTCTAATAAACATGAATTGCACTATCCTAGAAATGGATGAGAATGACATAATGAATGAGCCTACTACTTCCCTAGCAGAGGTACCTAATTTTCTCTTAGATGAATGGGCTAATGCATATCAATTTGATCCTATGTCAGAAACCCTTTAGACAAGCCTCAATACATATTGTATATTAGAGAAGGATTCTCTAATTCCCAATCTTGTGGAGACTAAAGAAGATATGAGTGGGATATGGAGTATGTACTTTGATGGCTCAAGGAATAAGAATGGGTTAGGGGCTAGTGTGATGTTGATTTCTCCTACACAAGTAAGGTACTACTTCTCCTTTAGGCTCCAATTCAGTTGCACTAATAATGTGTATGAGTATGAATCTTTGATCCAGGGTCTCTTACTTGCTCAGAAAAGAGGAATTCAAGCTTTAAGTGTATATGGAGATAGTGAGTGGTGGTTAACCAAGTGAGAAATTAGAATGTCACCAAGAATGGTTTGCTCAAGTCTTATAAACATAGGGTATGGGATTTTCTTAATGGTTTCAATGCATTTAATATTCAAAGCATCCCTAGAAAAGAAAATAAACATGTTGATAGACTTGTAGCAATCGGTGCATCTTATGATGTTCCAGGGAACCTTGAGGAGAAGAAGAAGCAAAAAATTAAGATGGTAGTAAGGCCTACCATCCCTGACAAAAACATCCATTGGCAAGTGTTTGAATCTGATGAACAAATTGTAAGCTTCTTGCAGAATGAAGCAAAATTCTTAGATAGAAACCAGTCAAGACTGCATGATCAATATGGTGATCAAATCAATAATCTCAGTTCCAACAAATTTCCTAAGGGTCTCATTACCTTAGAAAGTGTTTTTAACCCTAATGACCAAGCAAGAGGTAGAGTCTTGAACTTAGCTACTGATGAGGATGATCACACCCCAGTCATGATTGATGATAAAAAATCCTTAAACATGGGGAAGGTATGTTCTGAGATTGAGCAACAAAATTTTATTCATTTATGTCAAGAATTTAATGATATATTTGCTTGGACATATGATGATTTAAAGGGTTTTAACCCAAGGTTGTTTCAGCATACCATAGATTTAATTGATAGTGTCAAACCAATAAGACAAAAATAGAGGCCAGTGAATCCCAAGATTGAACCCTTAATGAGAAAGGAGCTATCCAAATTGATTGAGGCCAATATAATTTTTCCCATCAAGCACTCATCATGGGTAGGAAACCTTGTCCTTGTTAGGAAGAAGAATGGAGAAATTAGATTGTGTGTGGACTTTAGGGACCTTAACCAAGCTTCTCTTAAAGACACCATCCTCTCCCTTCCATGGAGTAGATTTTGTCCAAGGTTAATGGTTCCAAGAGGTTTTTATTTCTTGATGGATTTTTTGGCTACAATAAAGTGCTAGTCAAAGAGTTTGATAGATACAAGACTACATTTACCACCAAATGGGGTACCTATGCTTATTATAAGATGCCATTTGGGCTAACCAATGCAGGTGCCACATTTCAGAAGGCAATGGAGATGGCTTTCAAAAACATGATTGAAAATTTTGAATTAGTTTACCTTGATGATATCACAGTGTATTGAAAGAGTGTAGAGGATCATTTTGACCATTTAAGGTAGGTGTTCTCAAGGTGTAGAGAGTTTGGGGTATCACTTAACCCAAGCAAGTGTGTCTTTGCTACCAATCAAGGAAAAATGTTAGGACACATTGTATCTGAGGATGGTTTAACCATTGATCCAAAAAGAACAAAAGCAATACTTGCTCTCCCTCTTCCTAAACATAAAAAAGGGTTGCAAAGTTTCCTTTGTAGGATAAATTTTGTGAGAATATTTATCCCTAATCTTTCTACCATGGTAAAACCCCTTACAGCTATGCTCAAGAAAAGTATGGTCTTTGCATGGACCAAGGAAGCGAAGGAAAGTTTTGAAGAGATCAAGGTAGCCATAGCCTTAGCCCCTACTCTCATTAATCCAAATTTTGAAAAAGATTTCATCCTTTATACCCTAGGTGGTGAATCAAATATTTTTGTTGTCTTGACTCAAACAAATGATAAAGATGAAGAGTAGCCCATGGCCTTCTTTAGTGAAGGGCTTAAAGAGTATGAAGACAAATACAGTTGTGTAGAGAAGCAAGCCCTTGTAGTCATCAGAGCTTTAAAGAAATTTAGACACCTCCTGTCTCATAATAAGATTCATTTGTTAGTACCCCATGCTAGTGTGAAGGATTTCTTTTTGAGCAAAGGTATTAGTGAGAAGAGAGTTGGTTGGATTACTAAAGTAATGGAATTTGATGTTGACATCCAAATCACCAAGCTGGTAAGAGGGAAGGGGTTGTGTAAACAGATGATATCATGTCAGGAATCAGATGAGGAGGTTGCTATGATACTAACAGAACAACAAGAGACAAGAAATAATGACCCAAGAAATTGGATGGATGATATGAAGAGTTTCTTATCAAGCAATGGATATCCTTAAGGATTAGATAGAACTAAAAGGAGATTGTATAGATTACAGTCAATTCCTTATGTTATGGTTGATGGTATCCTTTTCAGGAAAAATTTTAATGGAGCCCTATTAAGATGCATTGACATAGACCAAGCTAAAAGAATGATTAAAGAGCTTCATGATGGTCCTAATGGGGGTCACTTCTTAGCAAGGACAACCACAATGAATTTCATGAGGGCTAGTTACTACTGGCCATCCCTATTCTATGATTGTCATAGGTATGTGAGGAAGTGTGAAAAATGTGATTTCTTCTCTGGCAAGCAAAAGCTTGCAGCTCTTTCGCTCCATCCCATTCAGGTGGACCAGCCTTTTGCTTAATGGTGATTGGATTTCATAGGCCATATCAATCCTCCTTCTTGTTCTGGTCACAAATGGGTTTTAGCTACTACATATTACTTCACTAGATGGATAGAGGTAGTTGCATTAAAGGATGCCACAAAATCTTTAGTTGTTGAGTTCCTTGATGGATTTGTGACTAGGTTTGGTGCCCCTTCAACCATTATTTCAGATAATGCAAAATCTTTTGTAGGAGCTCAGATTTGTGCATGGGTGGTTGACCATAATATCTATTTGAGCACATCCTCAAACTACTATCCATAGGGTAATGGTTTGGATGATTCATCCAAAAAAAACCTAATTAGGATTATGAAAAGAACTATAGAGGATAACCAGAGGTGTTGACATCAAAAGTTAAGGACTGCATTGTGGGCTAACAGAATAATGCCTAAGAGGTCAATAGGAAATTCACCATTTATGTTGGTATATGGTAGAGAAGCAAGGCTTTCAATTTCATTAGAATTCCCATCCCTAGAACTAGCTCATCAGCTGGAGCTAATTGAAGATGATGCCATGATAGTAAGAATGGTAGAATTGATGGAGTTGGAAGAGAAAAGAAGTTAGGCCATGCAAACCCTAGAAGCACATCAGTAGCAGGTGAAAAGGAGCTTTGACAAGAGGGCTAGGGTTAGAACCTTCAGAGAGGGTGATTTAGTTTTGAAATGGGATGCAGATAGGGAAAAACTAGGGAGAAACTCAAAATTTGATGCACTGTGGAGTGGTCCCTATCTGATTTTCAATTGCAAGCAGACCAATGCTTTTCAGTTAAGCAGGCCTGGTGGTGAAATTTTTCCTATCCCAGTCAATGGGATCTATCTCAAACCATGTTTCTGATAGGGCTAGAAATTTCCTATACATATGTAGTGTAGATTTCTTTCTATTATTTTCTAGCTTTCCAAGAAGTGCATGAGCACAAGTTTCTCCCTGTGAGATAGCCAATTTTTTGAAGTTTTGAAGGTTGCAGAGTTGTAGAGACAGAGTTTTTCTAGTATTTTGCTGCTGCAGAGGTAGGGTTAGGGTTTTCATAATGCACTAATCCAATATTTTGCAACTTTATAGCCCAATGGATACATAAGGACATTGGTCACATGAATAGTTGGCTTGCATCCCCTCTAAATTGCCAGAAATCTTACATATTTTACATCCCGCCAAAATTTGAGCTTCAAATGCAAGCCCACCCAATGGCTACTTCCCATCTTCTATATTATTTAAATGCCTGAGAAAAACAAAAAAACAAATGTTTAAAGCCTTAGGTTATATTTTGTTTCCTAAGTGACCGTGCACTTTAATATTTCTATGGGCCTACAACATTCCTTGCTGTCGGATCTTGCATAAATCTATGGTCGTCGTTATGTCATTATGAAAAGTGATGAGGGTGTTTTTCATAGTGACATAGCAAGTATCAGGAAATCTAAAAATGAAACCGGAGGTGAAGGAGCAGCGGTCAGAGTTTTATTTTCTGACTAACCTTCCAGCCACATGTAGGTGTTGTCAGAACAGTTAGTTGATCCAAATGGTGACGGTGGTGTTTTTTGTTTCTTCAGTGCTGAGTTTTGATAAAGTCCCTAGCACTTGCTATCTTGCTATCAGAAAACTCAAGCATCTCACTGTTAGCGACATAGCGAGTCACCATGAAATGAGTGTTTGGTGGGACCTCATGTGGCATGGAAGGGTGACAATGCTTGAGTGGGGTTTTGTTTTGCCAGTTGTGAAGATTTTTTGATGCCATTAGTACCTGGACCCACACCCCTTTTGTAAAGCATAGGAGGGATTCTAACCATTGGATCAATGCAAAATCAACAATCCTCACTATCTCGCTGTGGAAAGTTGCAAGTTGTTTACTCATAGTGACATAGCGAGTATGGGACCCACCAATCTTTAGAATGCCTTATGTAGTTTCTTCACCCTTGGATTGATCTCAGATCATTGGCTTTTGCTATCTCACTATGGGAAGTTTCTTGAAGGATATGTATAGCGAGATAGCAACTTAGTGACATGTGTCCCGGTGGGCTCGGCCAAGGTATTAATAGAAAGGTTGGTAGTTAAGGTCACAGTTTCTTGAGGTAGTCATGATTAAATTGGGAGGTAGCACAGTTGGTAAAGAAGATATAGTCAAATGCATGAAGAGTCCATGGGGTGGCAAAACAAAACAAAATCATTGGCCATGTGGCTCATCCTGGTGCCAAAATCTAGTTGACTATTTGACCTTGCTAATTCATGTACCAGAAACAGAGGATATCAAGTTTACTCACGCGATTCAATCTTCATGATTGATTTCAACCACTTTTGAGTGAATGTTGTGCTTGGTAAATGAAGGAGAATACTCCACCACCTCTAATCCAATCTATCTACCTTGGTCTGGATGATTTAATGATTCTATTTCTATCTTCTCAGGGTCCTATTCCAATGAAGATAAGATATCATTACATCTGGATCTGTACTCAGATTGAATTTTCATCAAATTTCTCCATGATTATTCTTTATAGGACTTAATGGCAGTAGTTATAGAGTAACTTTAGTTGGAGGACATCTCAGTTATGCCTGAGCAATAAAGGCAATTTTGGTAGATTTTGTAAAGGTCAACTCTTCTCTGACTTCTCTAATATTGCTCTTCAATTTCATGTGTAAATTCCCTTTGTCTCTGAACTGTATGACATTATGCCTTATCTCCTTCAGCCATTAATGTGAAAGTGCAAGAACTATTTGTCTCTCATTGGTGTTTTATAGAGATTTGCAATCTGCATGACTGTATCTCTTTTAACCTATGAATGATATATAAGTGAATCCTCTCTTTCCTTGTGTCATTCATTTGGATTTTCTGATTTGCATGTGGGTGTTAGATTAAAACAAGTCTAAATGTGTACATCTTTTGGTGTCATGGTGGTTCAATAGTGCATGTATGGGAAAAGATTGGGTGAACACACTATTTTGGTGCATCACCCCCTTAGATTAGAATAGTTAGATTTTCTTTTCATGCTTTCCTTCTCCTTTTTCCTTTCCAAGATTAGTTAGGTGCGCCCTGATAGTAAAGGAAGTTGACCGTCTCTGGAGACTCAACCTCATAGTTCAAGTCCCACAGCTTGGAGGTTGTTTCCATGTTTCACAAGGTTGTCCTTAGGTAAAAACTTTGGAAAAGTGTGCAAACCTTTCTGAAAATAGTAGCATTGCAAATAGAATGGGACTACAAAATCCAAAACCTAACCCTTTGACGTGGTGTTAATATTAGCCTTATCAACAACTCTACTATTACTCATTCTGATTAGGTCCTTCCTTTTTCCACGCACACGTACACACTTATAGGTTTAGTCTCTCATCTAGGAATTGCACTATCCCATTCAAGCATTTGAAGTTAGACCATCTCCTCTCATCTTAGGTTGTTGAAGAAGAATCCTCCACATGCATTGTTGAAATCTTAGTGTTATGTCCTCACTCACTTAGAAACATTTTTGCATCACATCTCTCATCATCTTGAGTATCCTTGAAACACAACATTTTTCCCCACATTACCTTGAGCCAAAGGTTAGGGTCACACATTTCACATCACCATCACATTTCCACATTCATATTTTAGAAAACACAAGTCTCTTACACTTAGCACCATATCATTTTGACTTCCTTAGTATCATACATCCTTATTATCATCCCTCACTTCATTCACATCTTTAGGAAAAGAATCCTTTCATGTCACCCACCACATGCTTTGTTAGGAACATACGGAAAAACATAGATATGGATCCTAGTCATAGTGGTAACACATCTTGAGCTTAGCCATACCTCGTAGTATCCATGCTATTTTCAGAGCCACCACCACAAACCCTTGAGGATCCAGGTTCATCCATAGATATTGAGGCATTCATGAACTAACTAGGTCATGCAACTATCATAAATGCCATCATAGATTGAAACAAGGAAACTATCATAGAAAATTTCTTATAGTATAATGTTGGTGTCTTTGAGTTTGGGAGACCACCGCCTATCAACATAACAGATCCTACTCACCCATTGTTTGGATGACAACAACCTCAGGTAGAACCAATAGACCCAAATATACCCTCAACCTAGGTGCCAGTTCTCATTCCATAGAACACCCATCCCACTCTCACTCAACCATTAGTGCATACTACATCTCAGCCAACCTCAAGTATACCATCTACATCTATTTCCACCACTTATTTTTCCACTCCACCAAATCCTCCATTTGCATCTAGCAGCACTAACTTTTCACTTCCACCCCATATCACATCTAGTCCATTTTCTACTCAAATACCACCATTAGGGTCCAATACCTCATCTTCCATCCCACCAAATATCACTATCAACCCCTTTGTAGCTAGCCAAAGTTCTTTAGCTGCATTTCCTTTAGGACCTTAGAATACTGCTATGACATAGGCACCTATCACTAGTCTTCCCCCTAGCACTACAATCACATCCACACCTCCAACACTATCATCCACCACTTCACATAGCTATTCACTTCCACCCTTCACTAATTATTTTTCCATGCCACCTTTAGGCAATAGCCAAAATCCACCCACACTATAGTTCCCTATAGTAAACACTTCACCACAAATTAACTACCATGTGCCTATTCCAAATCAGTAATACACTCAAGTAGGCACACAAGCCACATATATTGGGCATGGTATATATTCCCAAAGCACAGCATAAGCATTATCCACATTACCATGATTTCAGCTGGAGTCTTCACACTAGCAGTATGCCTAAGCACCCACACAAAACTATCTCATAGGGCAACAACCTCATAGTTATCTACCACACCAACCTTAGTAGATGCAATAGTATGCACAACCCACATTCCAACAACCCATACCATCCACTCCATCAGTAATGTAAACTATTTTTCCATAGATGCCCTATGGCCATCAGAGTTCTCCATATCAAAATTGAGATTCTAGCATGTATCCTACATTGGGGGCACCTAGAATGGGGGCACTCACTCCCTCACCGGTAAACTTTGAGTGAGAAGAGATTAAAAATGCTCTCAAAGCCCTCAAGGATGGAATAGACACCAAAATGTTCAAGTTTGAGAATGATTGCCCATACCCTTTTGATAGGACTATTACGATGACTCCATTTCCTAAACATTTTGAGATCCCCAAGTTTGACAAATTTAGGTGGAAAAGTGATCTAGTCACACATGTTAAGGAATTTTATATGCATTGTTAGGAGGTAGCTTATAATGATGTGTTCCTCATGTGGCTCTTTCCCAAGAGCCTAGTAGGACTAGCCTTGGAATGGTTATGTCATATCCCTTAAGGTACTATTAAAACTTTTGTAGAACTTTCTGAAGCCTTTGTTGCTCAGTATACCCATCTCGTTGAAACTGAACTATCTGTAGTAGACCTAGTCCACACTAAACAAAAAGGAGGAGAAAGCCTTGCAGAATACTTGCAACATTGGTAGATCCTCACAACAAGGATCTCTTGTACCATCCCTAAGTGTCATCTTGTTAATATGTCCATAAACAATGCACACCCAAGCCTCACTCATCATATGGTCATGAACAATTTGTAAACATACAAGGACATCAAAGAAAAAGGGATGGGCCTCAAGCAAGGCCTCATGAGGGATATTGTCATCAGATTGTACAAAGAAAACACCTAGGATCGAGGTTTGAGCAATAACAAAACCCGATATTGGAACAAAAACAAGAATACGGTGAGAGATGGTGCCACTGATACTCAATAGGTCCATATTGTTGGGGTGGCTACCAATGTTCCCACCACATTTTTCCAACAACAAACTTATCAACAACAAACCCCTGTGTATCACCAGCCACCCGTGCAAACTCATTAGCAAGTACCCACACATCATAATCAAACTAATGCTATCACACTATCGATAGGTAGTAAACCCCGTGTTCAGAGGCAACCATGGACATACACCCCATTGGGGGAACCTCTTGATGCAATCTTCAAAAAATTGGCCAAGGATAACCTTGTTCGATACCCACAAATGCAACCCTTGGAGCCCCATCAGTCTAGAGCATCCTGGTACAATTACAAATTCCATCTTGACAAAGGGCACACTAACCTTAAATGCATGCAACTTAAGGATTATGTACAAGACCTCATTGACCGAAAAGAGATCATAGTGGGGGCACAACCCTCACCTAATGCAGGATTAATGATGTATCAAAATGCTTTCCCTCCTCATAACATGAACCTGAGAAAGGCACCTGCAAACTCTCCTATCAACAAACCTAATAATGCTCTAGGTAAATAAGGTGACAACCAAGATACATCTCAGAATTATACCTTAGCATACTTAGACTATGGTAGCTTAATTGGTTGCATATCACAAGTTGAGCCATCCATCATTGTCATAAATATCAAAGGCCCAGACACTCAGTGTGCAGTTGCTACCCATTGAACGTGACTCAATATAGTTGGTCCACCTGTATCTACACAAATTAGACCACCATCAGCATGATGACCTCCATCTCAAGCATCTCCATCAGAATCACCTTCACTAGGGCCATAGTATAACATCTTGGAACACCTTGGAAACACGCTAGCCTAGATCTCCATCCTAAATCTCTTACAGGCAAGCCACTTTATCAAGAGATCCTTGATAGTACTCTACGAGAGTCACGTGTCCCCTCCAACATAAATGCCTTGGTTGGCCATCTTTTGGCCTCATGTGCATTATCCTTCAAAACCACTAATATCCCAACAATTGAACCTGATCACATCCTCCCACTTCACATCGCTGTCATGGTTTCTGACTTTGCAGTTAAACATGTCATGATAGATAATGGATCAGCTCTAAACCAATGTACTCTAAAGTTCATCAAATAAGTATAATATACTAAAGTAGATATCATTAATGAGGTGATCACCATCGAGGCATATGAAAATTTGGAGCGTACTACTGAAAGAACCATCTTGTACCCTATCAAAGTTGGCCCCGCCACTCAAGAAACACTTTGTCACATAGTTGATCTTAACCTTCCATATAACATCCTTGTCTGTCGCCCATGGATTCATGACATGAAGGCTATTCCATCCACATATTATCAATGCATCAAATTCCCACATAATGGCAATGTAGTTGAAGCTTCATACACCAATCACTGTCATGGGATCAAAATTGGCACCGCCACGGCTAGTTCCTTTGGCACCTGCCACGATCCAAACACCATTTTAGCCTCCACTCTTTCCATATTTAAGATCAACTACCAGGGTTGTGGCAAGTACATTCTCATAGATGCTTTTGCTGTCAGTGCTCTACCACTTGATCCACATACTCAAGGATGCCCAATACATCAAGGGCCTATATCGAAAATCACCTCTTGACTCCACCAGCTGGACCCTACAACATTTCTCACCAAAGGTATCCTTGATGGAGCAAAAAATGTACCAAAAATTAACACATGGCTATACAAAGAGCCACCTCCTAAAAGTGAAGCACTTCTTGATCACTTTAAACAGAAATATCCTTGGTCACATTCCTTGGTCACAGAGCAATGGGATTATCAAGGAGGTGGTTTAGGCTGCCAGGAATCAGGTATGAGATAGCCTATAGAAGCACACCAAGGATAGAAAACCAAAGGCTTGGGCTGTGGACTCCGTGCAATGGGGGGCACTACAACGGAAGGCCGCGCCTTTATGAACATCCAAAACGCTCTCGTTGAGATTGAAGACATCCCCGAGGAAGTTGAAAAGAAATCTTATGATGATATTTTCCTCGATGAAGTAATCCTTGGAGCCTCTATGCTCTACCAATTATCCTTGAATCTCATAGACCTCCCCCTTGCTCACCCTGAACTCATAGATTAGGACCAACCAAGTGTTGTTCATGTTGACGATTTCTCTATCGATCATGTGCTCCTTAAATTCATGGGGACAAAAATGCCACATAAACGCCTGCCACCACCATTGACATATGTCTACAAGCTAGATCCTGCAGGTTACTTCAGGGAGGAGGAAATCTCTAGTTGCAAAAATGAAATTTAAAAAGAAAAAAAAAAGATAAAAGATAAAAGAAAAACATCCCATGGTGAAAACTCTTTTGGAGTGCCATTGGGTGACTCAAAAAATGAAACAAAAATAAAGGACATATCTAATGGTGAAAACCTATCAAAGGCACTTGAAGATGGATATTTCATCCTCCCCCCACAAGAGCATCAACCTCCTATATCTTCAATTTTGACAGAAGAAACTTGGCCGGTAAATATCAGCTTGACAAACATACCACATATCACATACATCGTAGCCTCTCTACCACTTGAACAAGCAGATCTTCTTATTGAGGTTCTCCAAAAAAAATGGGTTGCTTTGCATGGTCATACTAGGAC
The DNA here is from genome assembly GCA_028749045.1 of Cupressus sempervirens. Classification (NCBI taxonomy): domain Eukaryota; kingdom Viridiplantae; phylum Streptophyta; class Pinopsida; order Cupressales; family Cupressaceae; genus Cupressus; species Cupressus sempervirens. The sequence goes on from CM053788.1 coordinate 611,847,002, forward strand.
ATGCCAAGGTTGGACCCCAAACTAGTCGTACACCATCTGGCAGTGGATCTAGGGGCTAAGCCCATCAAGCAAAAACTTCAAAAAATGCACCCTAAGGTGGCTTTATTAGTCAAAGCAGAGCTAGAGAAGTTGTTAGAGGCCAAAATCATTTGACCAATAGATTATTCTAAATGGATTTCTAACATGGTACCTATTACCAAGCCCTGTAGTGATATTAGGATTTGCACCAATTTTAGGGATCTTAATAAAGCTTGTCCAAAAGATGACTTTCCAATACCAAATATTGACATGATTGTGGATCTCACCGTACGTCATGAACTCTTGTCACTAATGGATGGTTTCTTTGGGTATAATTAGATTCATGTTGTAGAAGAAGATTAGCATAAAATGGTATTCACAACACCTTGGGGTACATTCTGCTACACCATGATTCCATTTGGGTTAAAGAATGTGGGGGCAACCTATCAGTGCGCGATGATAGTCATCTTCCATGACCTAATCCATAAGATACTTTAGGATTACATGGATGACATTCTAGTCAAGTCTCTCAATGCTTTGGATCACTTATCTCACCTCAAGGAAGTGTTCAATTGACTAGCAAAATATCATCTCATGCTGAATTCAAAGAAGTGTGTCTTCAGTGTTACTTCAAGCAAGCTCCTAAGCTTCATTGTGTCACCGTGTGGTATCAAGATTGACCCTAAGAAGGTCAAAGCCATAATGGATATGGATCCTCCTAAGACACTCAGGTACCTTCGTTCTTTGCAAGGAAAACTCCAATCAGTCTGGCGGTTCATTTCTCAACTTGCTGATAAGTGTCAACCTTTCACTCACCTACTTAAGAAAGATTAAAATTTCATATGGGACTTAGCTTGCTAGTGCAATTTTGAGCTCATCAAGAAATACTTAGCTAATCTACCTATTTTGATTCCTCCAGTTGCAGGACACCCACTCATATTGTACATCACAGCTACTCCCACAGCATTAGGTTCTCTTCTAGCACAACTTGATGATGTAGGAAAGGAATGAGCTATTTATTACATTAGCCAAGCATCAGTGGGCTATGAGCTCAACTACATGCCAATGGAGAAGGCATGCTTAGTAGTGGTGTTTGCCACCTAGAAGCTATGTCATTACATGTTGAGTCATACTATGCAACTGATATCAAAGATTGATCCATTGAAATATATGCTCTCTCGCACAGTACTCACCAGATACTTGGCGAAATGGGTTATGCTTCTCAGTGAGTTTGACATTCAATATGTTGATAGAAAGGCCATCAAAGGCCAAGCTATTATAGATCACTTAGTTGCATATCACCCACTCATCATGGAATTTCTAGACGAACACCTCTGTTTGATAAAAGAACAATCACTCTAGAAGCTATATTTTGATGGCTCTTATACATCTCATGGCTCTGACACAGGCATACTCTTGGTTACACCTCAAGGCGATTATATTCCTAAATCTTTCAAGCTACAATTTTGGTGTACCAATAACATTGCAGAGTATGAGGCCCTTGTTGCAGGACTCAAAATTTCCATTGAATGGAATATCACAGAGTTTCAAGTGTATGGTGATTCTCAGCTTATCATCAAATAAGCATTGAATGAATATAAGACCAAGGATGACAAGCTACTACCTTACAAGGATCTAGTTGATCAATTAAAGGAGCATTTTACTCATATCTAATTCATATAGGTACCTAGACTTTAGAATAAGGTAGTTGATGTTATGGCTACTATTGGTTCTCTCTTGGAAATGTCGCGTGAAGCTATACAATATGAATATTTGGTTGAGCAACTACATGAACCTACATATGAGAATGATGAATCAACATGGATCTGTATCTTGGTTGGTCCCCAATCTCCATGGTACCACAAAATTCATGCTTACCTACTAAATGATATCATATCTCCTCACCTCACACGAACCCAACGCAAAAACCTTATTCATAGAGCTTCCTATTACAGTATCATCGCCCAAACCCTATATCATTGTGGTTATCATGATACTCTCTCTTGATGTTTAGATCAAATGAGGCTACGATGGCTCTCAAAGAGGTACAAACTAGACTTTGTGGTACTCACACGAGCAGGATGGTGCTAGCAAAGCAGATCCTTTAGACTAGATACTATTGGCCTACTCTAGAACATGATGCATGTGAATTTGTGAAATGATGTTTACCTTGTCAACAACATGCTAATTTAATCTGAGCTCTAGCACAAGACTCGCAACCCATTACATCACCATGGCCTTTTGCCTGATGGGGGTTTGATCTTGTTGGCCTTATTGCACCACTTTCTTTAGAAGGGCACAAGTGGATAATCACAACCACTAACTATTTCATTAAGTGGCTCGAAGCAGTTCCCCTTGTTACTACCATACGAGTTCAGGTGTCCAAATTTATCCTATATCATATCATATGTTGCTTTGGCATCTCAGCCACCATTTTCACAGATCATAGGGGAAAGTTTGAAAATGTAAATATGGAGGAATTGTGCACTTCCCTTCACATCCATCGCTACTTTTCTAGCTCATATTTCCCACAAGGTAATGGTTAGGTAGAGGTAACTAATGAAACCTTACTCAGAATCCTCAAGAAAGTTGTTAATGACTTTGATCATGATTGGAATTTGCAAATTAATCCCGCCCTATGGGCATACCACACTTCATTCCATAAAACCACTGGCACAAATCCATACTCCTTGGTCTATGGTGCTAAAGCAATACTACCTATTGAGGTTCAACTCCCATCACTCTGCATTTCTCTATGAGGACAGATATCTGATGAAGAGTATAGAGTGGCTCGACTTACTCAGCTTGATCTACTTGATGAAAAAAGGCAATAGGCCTATGACCACCTTATGGTCTATCAAAGTCACCTCCAACACAATTTCAACAAGAAAGTCCATCCACACAATTTTTAGGAAGGTGACATGGTCCTTAAAGAGAATATGAAGGTTCTAGATGATAGAGAAAAGAAAGGCAAGTTCGAGCCCACATGGTTGGTCCTTATGTGGTCACGACATCTTTTGGCTCAGGAGCCTATCAGCTATCTACCCTTGAAGGTGAAGTCCTAAATGATCCTACCAACATTATGCACCCTAAGAAATTCTATGCCTGAGGGAAAAATTTGTAAATCAAAAATAGGCAAAGAAAAATAAAGCGTCTAATGGTGAAAACTTGGCAATTCAAGTCCCTTGGATGTCCCTAGTGAAAACCTAGCAAATAGGCACCAAGTGTACTACAAATTTTCCATTATCTACCACAGACATGCACCCCTACATCACCCCTCCATATTATATCACTCATCCACCTGCTTTTCCAAGGTATTCCTTATTGTTTTACTACTCACCATGCTTCACAACATCCTCCTCTAGCACCTCACACTTTGCAACATCCCATTTCACTCCTGTATAGTAGCATCCCATGTATCCTACCCAATGTATTCTATTGTATCCTACCACATGTATCCTATCATGTAATTTTCATCCTTGTATGTTACTATGTGTATCATATTCAATCCATAGAACTTTGTGTATCACATCCTTACACTAACCCTTGTCTCCCATGTACCATACCCATGTAAATGCAGCAATATCCTAATCTTTGTACATAAATCGCGCTTTACATAACCCCACCTAACAAACCCATGTATCATAGCAATGCTATCTCCTCATCCTAAACTTTCCCCCGTCATGTATATACCTACTACTATGTTTTGTTATCTAGTCTCAAGTTCCCATGTCCTTGAATAGTCATACTTTTACATACTATCTAGGTCTTGTGGAGCCCTCTTGTGTCCCTAGCCCGTCAATAGCTCATCAGTTGATCTCTTTAGCAAAAGGTTACTTTTTGGTACTTTGTAGAATCTTTAGTTTTGTTGTATAGTTTGGTTGATCATTTCCACGTATCTTTCATTGTTTCCTCTTCAAGATCACCATGATCATTTAATATCATGGTGTGTTTTGATTGAGGCAACTTAGGAGGTTGGTTTCAATCATAGTCTTTTTCTAGTTGAGAGTCAGTTTGATATTATCCTTGCATATTTCAAACATGTTTTCATTTTTTGCTAAAACATGATGCACTTGGGTAATCTCGTTTGCTTGAGGATCGCCCAATATCATTCCTACACTGATCTCTTCGAGGCTCATGTGTGATGCTAGGGCAATCCTTGTGTACTTGTTTGAGTCAGTCCTATGGAATATTAGGGAAAAGCCCTTGAAATTCTTTGTAACCTTGGCAGATCCCTAACAATCCTATATCAAATAAGGTGCTCACACTACATAGTGTCACTTCCTCATGAAGTACCCCATCCTCAAGTTTCCCCTATGCCTCACATTTATTTTCAGAACCCCTAGTATCCTCCTCCTTTTTCATCACCTCTCTCCCTTGAACTCTCACTTTTTCCACCCTCAGAATCATTTGATTCAAATCAACAACCATCAACTCATGTTCATCCTCATCATCATGTGATCCCTATCATAAGTTACTATCCTAGTTCTAATCTCTACTATCATCCTAACTGCAAGTTTGTTGGTCACTCATTTTCCAACATTATTCTCCTTAGACTCAACATCTCTTAAAATCACTTTTTACATATCATAAGGTCCCTATCATAAGTCTAGTATTAATTATCCTATTTTCTACCATCATAATTTATCTTATATCTGCTACGCTCCACTATATTATACTATCTTGGTTTTTATCCTGTTATCATATCATCAAGTATCATAGCATTTGCTTATCATAACGATGCCTATATGTCTTTCTAGCTTGTGGCTATTTTTAAGTACATATCATAGATCTACCAACCTCTCCTTTTATTTGTCTAAATTTTAAAACATCCTCAATTCATCATTAGATTAGGGTTCATCATTGTTATTTTCATTTCATCCTTAGTTCATCCTGTCATTAGCATTTTGCATTCACCATTTTTTTATCAGGGCATCCTTTCATTAGCATTTCATGTTCAGCATTTAAATTAGATTTCATCCTAAGGTCACCATTTCATTCCATTTCACATTCATCATTTTAAATAGGATTCATTTTATACATTATAGTGTACCATTAGATTTTCATTAATCAACATGTTCATTCATCATTTCATTAAAAGCTTCCCCTTAACATTGTAGGCTCATTGTTTTGCTAGCATTCACATCTATCATTTAATTGTTCATTTTCAATATCATAAATCTTTTTGTTTAAATAATTTATTGGTAAGTCCTTTATATTTTATCATTTAGTTTGTTTTTATCATCATAAAACAACACATCACATCATATCTCATAAAGTAAAACACATCAATAGAAATCACATCAAACATATATCACAAAGTACATCCTATCACTAGGGATCACATCATAAACATCTCACACCACATCTAAAATATCATAAGAAGAAATCATATCATTAAGGATAAACATCACCACATCTCACATCATATCTATCATAAAGCGAATCACATCATTCAAGATCACATCATAAAATGTCTCGTGTCGCATCTAAACAATCATAAAGAAAATTCTATCAACATATAGCACATCACATCTGCCAACTCATAGCTAGAATCAATTGCATCATATCCTCATCATCATAACAAACTCACATCAAAAACATCTCACATCATGTATCCAAATCATAGCACATATCACATCCTGCATCAAAAACTGTTAGCACAATCATAAAATCTCAATGCATAATCCATCCTACATCACCAATCATTAGAAATATCATCAAAACATCACATCCTACTTATCCAATGCATATCAAACACTATACATAACATCAACAGTCCATAACACATATCTCACCAGAATCATTAGATCTATATATCAAAGAAAGAATAACAATCCATCAGTGCACAATGTCCATATCATACAAACGGGTCTAAGCCCACACAAAATCTCCATGTATATCAAAAAGCTAATATGTAAAAAATACTTAGTATACCAAAAATGAACTGCTCATTGATGGTTAATATGTCATCTCCACATCATCAGTCTCCTCCTCTGCCCCTCTCTCGGCCCCTGGTGTTATTGGTGGTGGAGGTGGTGGCTTCATCAGTCCTCCCCCTGTCCCAAAACTCTCTGCCTCCTCCCTCCTCCCTCACCGTTGGCTCAGCCCTACCCACTGACTATGCCCTGTGCATTGGGACCTGCCTGTACTCTCCCCCCAGTGCTCCATACACTATCCCCTCCTCCCTACATCCATGTGTGGGTACCTACTGTCCCTGACCTAGTAGGTCGTCTGTAGTGCTCAATCTGCGATGTTGGGATTGTGGCATGGTACCTCCCCTGGTAGAATCTAGCCCTCTCCCTCAAATCCTCCATCTCTGCCCAAAGTCTCTATAGCTCATCCAAACCCCCTCCCACTACCACTTGCACCCATAAGGTCACCACCTCCACCACTAACCTATCCCACTCCTATTGGAGGGTGTCTAGTCTCGCCTACACTATCTGCCACTCCAAAGTCATGACATCCAACCTCCCCTCCACCTAGCCCACCTCCATCTATAGCCTCCCCACTTCCACACCTGCCTTGTCTGCCTACCCCTGGGCTATATCCCACTCCTATTTAAATTGATCTTGCTCTACACAAAGTTGAACTCTCTCCTGCTATGTATCCCAGAACAGCTGGCTCATCACTGCATGTGCCTGCTCTCCCCTCCTCTCCTCCTCTCTTTGGCTGGGCTCCCCTCTCCTCCACTCTCCCCTCTGGCTGAACTCTCCTCTCCTCCTACCAACCCTCCTTTGCTAGGCAGGCTCCTCTTGTGTAATAGCTTCTACCCACTACCACAACCCTCTAGCAACATATTGCCCATGTCAGGTTGCTCGAGCTAGCTTGCCTGCCACCATCACTGACCTTGTTGCTGGTGCTCGGCCCACTGGTGTCGGTTGCACAAAGGTATCTTGGTACTCCCTGGTGGAGCCTGCATCTACCAGCCCCCTGAACCAATCCCACTGGTGTGGCTCGATTTCTAGCTATGCCCTCAACAATCCATCTCAATGCAAGGCTGGCCCATACATCGACATCGGTTCATGTGTGACCTATTGATACCAATGCGGATCCTCTAATGCCACCTATTGCCATCCAAACTATCATAGTACCCTATCCAGCCTATACTGCTCTGCCATGTACTCCCATCTCCCAAACACAAAACATGGGGAGATAGTGTATGGGCACTGCTCTCCCTCCTCTACCCATGATCATAGGCCCATGTATGGCCTCCACACCACTGTCAATATCTCATCATTGCAAACTCTCCAATAATCCACTGAATCCATGTGGTGGTATATCAATGGCTCGACCTAGCTATATGCCACTAGTTCCTCTTCCTGCCTATCTTTGTGCCCCAATGGCTTGAGCACTATAATATGCTCCCAAGCCCATACCTATAACAATGTAGGAAACCCAATACTCCTCCCCTGTCAGTTGCCACCCTGGTACATTATCTGATGAAGGTCCTTGTACAACTTGGCCAACATCAGAGAACCCCATGTAAGTGGGCATCCTGCATCCATAATTTGTATCACCACTAGAATCAATGCAAGTGTAACCCCTATACCACCTATATCTGGGACAATGTACCCCGAAACCAGCCCTAGCACATAGAAATAAATCTGCCTCTCTGTCACCACGCGGTCTAGATGCTTGTCTAGCACAAACTATCCCTATCGGATCCTGTACTCAACTCTAGGCCCCATTAGTCTCTGTACGATCATCTCTATTCTCATCTCTCTGGTTTCCATGACTGGTGTCCCTCATACCAGCAATCTGAATATGTGATAGACATCCTCCAATGTTAATCATCTTCCTAGTCAATAAGTGGAAAGTTGTTGTCTCACTATGCCATCTCTGCACTATGATATGACCATCTCCATGTAAGTTTGGGTATGGGACAACCTCGCTAGGTAGCCCAGTTTGATCACCTCGATTCATGCCCAGTTGATAGGCATCAGCATCTCTCCAACGTGCAACACTATTGCTCGTCGCTCTAGTGATACTAATGCATCCAAGGACCACTACACACCACCAAAACCAATCCAAATTTCAATTTTCTATCTCAATTTTTAATCCTCCCACCCTCCCTTTCCTCAACCCCAGCTTTTTCTCCCTTTTTTTAGCCAAACCCTCATTCCTACAAAAACATGTTCCTGTGACACCTACAAAATCATGTTCCTGTGAAAATCTATTATGGTGGGATCGCTGCTTAGACATTAGCTTATTCAACAACTAACTAGTGATCCCACGACCACCATTCCTATAGCATAAAAATCTCGCATTCCTACAGATATATCTTTTGGTGGGATCATGATGTTGACTTTGGCCAACCACTCGACCTTTTGACCTCATCCCCGCTAGCACATTCCTGCGCTAGCTACACTTGGTGATCCCACTAATCATTGATCTTGTGGGATCATATTTTCCCACTTTTCCCCCATTCCCACTTTCTTGCTTTGACAACCCTTAGATCATGCGCTCACGTTCCTGCGACCTTACTCACATTTCCTTTAGCGAGGACGCGATCTCGCCAACCTGACCCTGTTCCCACATAACCTCCCACCCTGAGATCACTCTCCTACAAAAAACTATTTGAACTTCCATAAAAGTAATGGACGACACTACTTTCACAGGATCACGATCCCACCAATCTCGCTCACTTTCCTACCGGTCCCGTGCCTAAGGGATCACGTTTTTGCTTTCGTGGGAATGCACTAAACAAACACATACCAAAGAATCACAAGGAGGTTTTAGACCCTACCAATCGATTAGGCATCCCTTGTACTCATACTTGTCACACTATGTCCACTCAGTGATCTGGTCGCCCAATACCCGCCATCATAATCTCCAATGAAAAGCTCCTGACCAGTAATATCTCCTCAATCTGGCCCCCTTTTAGCTAGTTATACCCCCCCCCCCCCCCCAAGTGCCCTGGTTGCCCCTCTAGGTCATCCACCAATCTAATTTTTCCTCACTCCCTAGCTTTTTTCCCTTTTTTTCTATTTTTCCCTATTCCGTGTCTTCCAAGCCCTTGCCAACTTCCTACTTTTTTGTCAAGATATCGTCGTGCCACTTTTTTCTTTCCCTACCACCTTCTTGAGGGGGCATCATATAATCTATTCTCTCTTTCTACTTAAGATTGGGGTAACTACATTGCTTCAAAAAAGTCTTCTTCACATCATTTATATTTGAACTTCTTTGAAATAATGTTGTTTCAACACTATGTCAAAGAGGGGCAAAAAGTAGACACTTAAATCTGATTATATCAATAAGTAATCGTATTTAGTCATCTCCTAATACATTATTGATTAAATATTTACTATTTAATTAATTAATCATCATCCCCTAATTAGTTTATTTATTTAATTAACTATAGTCCAATTGATAAAATCAAATGATCACCCAAAATCAATTTATCAATTAAATCCCTCTTCCCCTATTAAATTGAATAAATCATCAAATCTATTCAATTTAATTCCATACTCCCATTTTATTGAATAAATCATTTAATAAAATATCTAAAATCCTAAAAGCCTCCCTAAACCCTATCCTAACCCCTAATCCAACCCATTCACCCATACTAACCTCACTTAACCACCTAACTAACCCATCCCATCAAAGCCAAATCACTCATCCCCTAACCCCTCTTCTAAGCTAATCCTAATCCCCCTTCTAATCATGTGCACAATCATAAACATGGGTTAAAACTTGCTAACCCAAGCCAAAGGTAATAAATATCTTCTCCCCTCACCCTCCAACGTTTATGACTCTTACACCTCTCCCATCCTCACTCATGACTCTTACATCCCTCTTACATAATCAACCACCATCATCAAGTTTTTGACCAAACCTTATCCTATCCTCTCACACTCATCCTCCTTGTGACAAGTGTCACCTCCCTACACAATCCTTGTGCTCCCTTTTGAGTCCATCTTGACCCTCCCTCACCATCTCATCATCTTGACATCTTGACCATCCATTCCTTCAACCCTTGGTCTATAAATTGAACCCTCTCCCTTCACTAAAATAATCCACCTTCTATGCAAAGTTATAATGCTATTTTGAGAGCTCATAAACTACCAAAATACCATTATAATGTTGGAATCACTCCATGAATCCATTATTAAAACCCTCATCCATGCATACACTTGGTGAAAAACCCCATCCATTGGAAGCTTGAGCACAATGTGAGCATACATCCCCTGTCACCAGGGACAAATCCATTGCATCATATGTTATACCATTAGGAGCCTACCATTCTTGGTTTGCTTCCTTTTGTGTTGATAACAATCAGTCCTATCATAAGTGTTTTCCATGTTTAGTATGGTTAAAGCTTCCATTAATAGTTAGTTTTTAATTTACACTACTAAACTGGGTGATACAGTCTTCAGTTTAGTTTCAACATTTGATTTGACAACATCATATGTGCCAAAATGAGGAGCTACCTTATCTATCTCTTTTGCAAGCAATGTTTTGACTGTTGCTGAGGCTAAATCTATATCAAGCTCATATCCTAATGGCCTTAGCCATCTTACTCTTTGTATTACTACCTGGATGTAGGTATAATCAATTCCAACCAAAAACCATATGTCATTGTTGTGTTTTTCTGCTAGGGAAACTAGTATTCTCACCCTTTGCTTCATGGATTTCTTAAAAGCCTTCAAATAGCTTGTCATTTGGTCCTCAAAATTGTCACCCATCTAATCAATGAACTCATTGATTTGTGTAATTGCATTTTCATTAAGGTTCCAATTCACCTTTCTAATAGAAGGAAACTCTTCCATAACATAAAAGACCAAATTTGCATTGAGCACCTTTTGATCTCCTTATTGCTCCTAGGTTTTCATTTATTTTCTATAACATTAGTTCTAACAGATCATATGTGTGATCTTTCTTTACCAATTTGTAGGCTACATCCACAACTATACATGGCACACTATTCAATCTACTAGATTTGTAGAATTTATGAGAGATCACTCTCACAGCAAAATCTAGAAGAGGATCAATTATAGTATCAATAGTCATACCCCTCTTATTCCATTTGGCTCATGTCTTTCTTTCAATGATCTCTTTCGAATCACTATGTAGGGTATTAGGCCGATCTAGGGTTGAGAAACCTCTAACCCTATGCACTATCCTTTTTCTAATCTTTATTGGTCCTATTTCCAACCACAAACATCCATTATAAATTCTGCTCAAGACAATCCATATCCATTTTGTTTTGAAACTAGTAGGGTAAATTAGGGCATTGGTTAAACCCTTTTTATCAACAATTTGGAATTTGTCCTTCAAAATTTTGTTTTCATAGATTTTTTCATAGGCTTGGAATATCTCAAGATCACCTACTACACCTATCTTGTAGTTATAACACTTTCTCACGTCTTGCACCATGACAACCTTTGATGGAATGATGGATAATGCACCAACAGGGTCATTTTTGTAGGCGACTTCTGGGATTGGCCTAAACTTAGGTTGTTTGACCTCATTACTAACTAACTAAACCTCATTACCTTCCTTTCCTTTGGGATTTCTTCAACTAGAAGCCATTATACTGAACTAGGGTTTAAATTTATTAAAAAAAATTAACTCTACATAGTTCAGCACTTGTTAAATACCTTAGATCATTGAAATCTATGTTGAATCGTTGTTGAGCTCGATGCAAATGACTTCAAAGTTGTTGTAAGATCACTTCTTCTCTTTTCTCATCTTTTCTCTACGTTTGAATGGCGTGAAAATGATCAAAAATAAACCTTATACCTATCAAAACCTAGCATTAAATGCTTCATGCATATAGCTATAAACTCAGCACTTGAAGGATTCAACATAACTTGGCTCCCATCCTATTTTGTTTACTCAACTTCCACTAGTTCTTATCTTCACTTAGCTTCAACGATCAACTTGGTAGCCATTAGCAACTCGGCATCCATCGAAGCTTTACTTGACATCTGAGGAAAATTCGGCAGTATTTGCAAAAACTTCAAATTTTGACTTGACATATTTGCTCATGCAGATTTCTTCCTTTGCAATACTTCTTTGTCTTGGAATTGATGTATGATATAACTTTGTATATCAGTCCATTACACCTATTCTTGCTTAGTTGGATGAGATGTGATCACTTGAACTTTTGGGTGAAGTGATCTCTCCATTTGATGTGTCGCACTCATCTTTCTTCTTCCAAGTTTTGTTCATTTGCCCTCTTATTATTTTTTCAACATCAACCTTCCCTTTTCCATTGTTGACTTTTGTCTTGGGTGCTTTTGACTTTGTTCGGCAATTCTTGTTGATATGACTAGTTTTCAATCAACTAAAACATGTAGTTTGACTTAACCATCTGCTGTAATTTCTTCTGAAATGTGTCCTTATGCAATTTTTAGGAATGTGTCCATACTCCTAACAATAGTGAAAGCTATATCTGGTGTTGTAATCCCAATTGTAGTGATGACCATGGTTGTTTCCCTTTTTAGGCTAATTAGGTATCCACATAGGCTTTGATCTATATTTAAATGCTCTATGTCCATACTTTTTGCAGTTGTAATAGTGACCTTCAAATCTTAGTGTCCTCATGATCTTGGTTCTACATTCATGTGCTTGATGTCCTTATTTTTTGCACTTGTGACAAAAGCTTGCATCTTTAGGCTTATCATGCTAATGACTATTCTTGCTTCTGCATACATTAGAGGTATGTCCCTTTTTACCATAGAAATGACAAGTAGGTTTAGTATTCTTACCTTTGTTATTCCTTTCTTCTATAGTCTTGGATGATTCTCCTTGCTTAGTGCTGGTGTAACCAAGTCCCAAAGTATCATTACTACCCCTTGGTGATTTTAGTAGTTGCTCAAAATACTTGATAGCCTCATTGGGTTTGTTGAAACTTTCTACTATCTCTTCTCTCTTTTCAATTCATTTTGTAGTTGATCATTTTGTATCTTCAATGTAGTGATCTCAATATCCTTCATATTCAGTTCACGATGAGCATTCATCATCTGGCTTAAGGTGTCCAACTACATGTTTGAGATTCTTTCAAACTCAATTATCTTCTACTCCAGTCTATTGGTAAGATTTCTCTTGTCATCTTCTATCATGACCTTGTCTTCAATGGCTCTATTATTTTGTTCAGTCACTTCATAAAGCATTATGGCTTGTGACTCTTGTTCAAGCTTGAGTAATCTGATTTCTTTAGCTTGTGCTATGTTTTTCTCCATCAATTCAGCTATTGCTACATCAAATTTCTTGAAATCTCCATTGGAAAACACTTGTGTAGTATCAATATCCTTGTAGTGTACATCATGTTAAGCTATGGCTATATCCTTCCTTCTTTTTAAGCACTTCCTCAATTCCTCCCTAGCTTCCTCTAGTTTGTGTAGAGCAAGGTGCACATCAACCACCTAATTGTCTATGATCTTCCCAAGTTTGAAGACTTCAATCTTCAAACCTTTTCTCTAAGCTATTAGGCTTCTCCTTGTGAGAACTACACTCTGATACCAATTTTTAGAATATTCAAAATGGGAAGAGTACTTCTAAGAGGGGGGCGGAGGGGATGAATCAAAAGTAACACACTTGTATCTTTTCAAAATCTTTTTTAAAAAAATAACTGAAAGTAAATTGCTTGCATGTAAATAGATCAAATAACCATAAAGTAAACACATTACACTAGAATTTTGGTATCCCAAAAACCCTCTAGGAATAAGAAGGTAAAACTGGGGTTGGGATGATATCCACAAAAATTACTACAGCAATAAATTTTTGACCACTTCTGATGGTCTGCCCTATTAAAGGCTTTACACTATGTCAATAGTGACCTAGTTAGAGGATTTACAAACACTTTACATAAAGTGTCACCATGTTAAAGGATTTAATCACCTCTTCAAAGGATCTACAAAGTAGCTATTAGGCTAACCTATCATCATAGGGTTTTCAGTATCTAATACAATGGTAAGACAATATTAGAAACCTTTGACCTGATTGTTCACAATCTTCTATTGCTGATTTTAGGCACTTGATCTGCTCATTCTGGTCTTGATCCTCTAAGATCTAATATCTAATCATGTCCCTTGTACTATTCTGATCAACTGGATGTGCAATTACTATTCACTTCACTAAGTCTTTCCCACTTCACATTGAATTTTGCTATAGTTTCACCATACACTATTCTCATCCTCTCTTACAATAGGGTTTTCGTCCTCCTTTTAAAGATCGTGAAGACTTAGGGTTAGGTATGAATCTACGATCCATATAGAATCTTGAATTCCTGCTCATTCCTTGCATTTTTCTCATTGGTTGCATGCCTTCTCCATTTTTCTGATTGGTTGCATGCTGATTGCATAGGAAATGTAAAAGATTCATCCTTATCCTTGTTATCCTTCAAAATCCTTCTATGTTAGCTCCAAAAATGATTTACATCTAATTTTGTGAGGGCGCAAACTCATATGCTAATTCTATGTTGCTTGGCACATATTTGATTCTAGGTTGCTTGGCACTTATTACATTCTATCTCACTCAACACATGTATAGTTTTGGCTCACTCGGCTTATGAAGCATTTTGACTTACTCGGCATCAACTGTGACTCGACACCTATATATCACTCAGCACCTATATAATGCTCGGCACCTGAAGTCACTTGGCACCTATTGGAATTCTAACTCAACACATACTATGGCTCGACATATATAGTGCACTTGACTTCAATATAGAAATTGATTAAGTGTGTTGACACTCAAATGTTAAAACCATTCTAAGACCAACACACTTTACAATTGTAGTAATTAAGATTTGTGGGTGTCATCCCCACCCTAGTTTTACCTTCTCTTTAGAGGGTTTTTGCATAACAAACTTATTGTGTTATGTGTTATTTTTTTCATGCTATGGATGAAAATCTATAGCTAGCTATTTTGATTTACATGCAAATTGTGAGATGGATGTGTGGTGAATGTTTTATGGTTAAAGTTTTGAAGTATTTACTCACCACCCCCACCACCCCCCCCCCCCCCCCCCCCCCCCTTAGAATTCACTTTCCTATTGTTAATTCCAATAATTGGTATTAGATCCTTGTTCTTTGAAAAGGAAAGATTTGTAGCTTTGAGGAAAGTTCTTGAAGATGGAAGCCTACAAGTTGGAAAAGACTATTAAGAACCAAAAGATTGAAATTTGGATTTCCTTACACTAACTCATGGAAGAAAGTGATTAACTACAATGTTCATTGAAGAGAAGGAAAGAGATAGCTATTGAGCAAAATGACACACATTACCAAGAGGAAGACACTACTAGATAGTTTGAGAATGGAAATTCAAGTGATAGTTTGAGAATGGAAATTCAAGTGAGTTTGATGCAACAGCTGCAGATCTAATGGAAAAGAATGGTGCCCTAATTGAAGAGGTTAGAAGTCTTAAGATTGAAAAAGAAGTCCAATCAGTATTGCTATGTGAGGTGACTGAGCAGAAAAAGAAAGCTAAGGAAGACAAAGTAATGATTGAGTATGACAAAAGGATACTAACCAACATACTAGATGAGAAGACGTCAGAAGTACAAAAGATTTCTAACAAACAACTGGATACAGTGAATCACTTAATGATTGCAAATCATGAATTGAATGGAAAGGACATTGAGATCGCAACACTGAAACTACAAAATGAACAACTGAGGAATGAATTTAGAAAAGAAAAATAATTTGCTGAAGGTTTCAACAAGCCCAATGAATCCATCAAATACTTTGAGAGACTGATGAGATCTCCTAGACCTAAAAATGATACTACTCAATTAGGATACACTAGCACCGAGGAAGGAGAATCATCTAAAAGTGGTGAACAAAGAAACCACAAACCCACTTGTCATAATTATGGAAAGTTGGGTCATACATCAAATGTTTATAGGAGAAACAATGCAAATCATAACCCTAAGCATAAATTCAAGGGTTACTATCATAAGTGCAACAAGAAAGGACATCAAGCACATGAATGCTGGACCAAGACCTTAAGCACACAAAGATTTGAAGGATATTGCCACAATTGTCATAAGGATAGACATAAAGCGTATGAATGTAGATCTAATTCCAAGTGGACATTAAACAAGAAGAAAAAGGTACAACACAATGGAAAATCTTGCAATTGGGATTAGAACACAAGGTATAGTTATCACTATTGTCAAAAGTATGGACATATTCCTAAAAAATTCATTAGAACACATTTCAGGGACAACTACAATAGATGGTTGAGTGAGACTACATGCTTTAGATGTTTGAAGACAGGTCATATCAGTAGAAACTATCCAACCAAATCACCAACACTAAGCAATGGTAATAATAAAGGCAAGGAGAAGGTCAATATTGAGAAGGTCAAAGTGAAGATGAAAAAAACATGGAAGAAAAAGGAAGATTGCAGCAAATATAGTTCAAATTAGGTTACTTCATCCAATGGATTAGGTGATCACAACAACCACAACTAGGAAATCAAAAGGTATGTGGGGGATTGATATTTAAAATTTATTTCATACATTAGTTCCAAAAATCTTAGTTCTAGAAATATAATATGTGCATGAATTAAGATGTAATGTATTGGTTAGAACCTAGAAGAAATCTATATTTTTTTTAGTTTTCATTGTTTTTCCAAGTGAATGGAACAATGTTAATAGTGGTCAAGTTTGTTGTGGTTTTCAAGAGTAGTGAAAATCATGTATAAGCCAAGTGAGTGGAAATCCTATGATAGTCGAGCTTACATTGTATAAGAATTGAGCATTTATTGTCAAATATCAAGGGTTATACAATTGATATGTGACTTATTTGCATTCATCAAAGATTGAAGAGTACACAAAGAGCATGAGGAGAATTGAGAAGAAAGATTCAAGTGTTTGTAAACTAGATTTAAATGTTACTTGTCATCATTCATTAGATTCATAAGGTATTCATCGAGTGTCGAGTTATGCTGTTTGAATTTTTTGCAAACCCTAGTTACTTAAAATGGTGTTTAGCTCTTCTACAAATGTTAGGAAGGAAGGAATAGAAGTTTTAATGTACAATTAATCAATAATAAGATTAGATAACTACCCTTCTGAGCTATTCCTGAGATAGCATATATGGGAGACCCATCTAGTGTGCTATTGATGATACCACCACAAGTTTTAATGATTCAAGATGTCAAATGTTGCTACATTGGAAAGATAGGAGATGTTGGAGACATGGAAATAAGAGATGCATATAGTAAATTATGTGACAATGGAGTCTTGAGGTAAGAGTACAAGATTTTTGAATAGAAAGGGTTAAATCATGCCCTATATTTTCCACAAGTCTTCAAGAATGATTGGATACACATTGTTTTGAGCTATAAAAGTAACAATTTCATTTGGTTGGAGAATGGACACATTAAGATCACTAAAAGGATCATCAACTAAGTGATAGGGTAGCCAACCCTAAATAGACTTGAAACCATGCAAAGTGATGCAAAGGAGGTAAATGAGAGAAATACAGGGGCAATATGGAATAAGAGAGGGATGTCCATAGATAAAAATTTTGATCCATGAATTGAATTTGCAGTGAGAGTAATTGCTCACAAGTTCTTTTAATCGAGCAGATTGAATAGTGTATCTTGCATGGCTATGGATTTAGGTTACAAGATAGTATAGAAAGACCATACTTATGACCTTGTCAAGTTACAATTTCAGTACTTATCATAAAACTTGGAAGCCATAAGGAAGACAAAGAGTGCACAATGTAAGTTTGGTTCACTTCTTGTCTACATATTATTTTATGTGCAGAATACATTTTCCGCATTTGGTCAAATGGCATGGAAGACCAATAGGCCAGTGACAGTACAAATTTTAGAGTTGATAGAGAAACTTGGAGAGAATTTTGAAATGGTAATGACAAGTTACTTTGAAGATTTCAAGAAGTCTATGAAGCAAAGACTAAGGATTCTAGTGTCACTAGTGGAGAAAGATTATAATGATGTTTGCTTCTTAGTTGAAGTTGATTATACATATGTATAGGCTACAATACCTAGGTTCAAATGGCTTAATCCATTGCCTTATGAAATCAATGTGGTTGAGGAATTTGCAACCATCACAACACTAGTGGCAGAGGAAGTAGACAAGAGTATCACCTCATTTGTAAATTATGAGGAAGCCAAGTCAAGAATAACAATAGACTTGAAGACAACTATTGTTCTTAGGAAGAAGAACAAATTAGTGAAAAAGCTAAAGGAGAGACTTTGTGAAGGGGGAGAAGGAGAAGAAGAAGAACATGAAGATGAAGAAGAGGAAGAACAAGTCCAAGCACCATTAGCACTTACACAAGGTGAAGATTTTGAGGAAGAAGAAGTCAAGGAAGCACCCAAACTTGAGAAGAAGAAGAGGAAGGCAAAGGAACCTATAGAAGATGAGTCAAAGAAAGTTGTGAAACCTACACAATAAAATCCAAAAATACCTATTACTAGGGCTAGCACAAGGGCAGCTACAAAACAAGAAAAGGAAGCTAGAAAACCTAAGGGTAAAAGGATTATTGCTACTGCATAGCAGAGTCAGCCAAAAAAAAAAAGAAGAAGAAAGTATGTCACTCTAGCCAATTGAGATGAGGAGAAGATAGATTCAGATGACATGAGTCAATTTCAAGTGGTAAGCTATAGTCCCTCCTCTGACTTGGACAACTTATGTGATAATATTAGGCATAATGTTGATTTGTTAGGAATCACACATATTGAATTTGACAAGTTAGGAAAGTTAGATATGAATAAGGTGGATGAAGCTATATATGAGATGATGGCCACATTCAAGACCACACCTATTGAGATTGCTAACTCATTACCCAAAATTTTATATGAAAAAGTTGAGCATAAATGATAATAAATTTTACATACTGAAAGATAGATCATGGAAACCACTTTAGCCCAAGTTGTTGAGATTATGGGTGTTGCACACATTGCATAGTATTATTATATTTTATCATGTGATATTGCACCTAGATGGACATGCAACATGTAAAGATTCCCATGGGATATACTTGATGAGTTGTATCATAACATTGTGATAATATTTCGTGTAATTATTTAATATTGGGGAAACGAATTAAATTTCTAATATTAAATGTGAGGTTAATGGGTTAGGTAGTACATGGTTTTAGCACATGGTTTATTTAATACCACTTGGTGGTTTTGTGGGAATTGCTACTATATAAGCAATCACAAGGGTAGTTGTTATAGTAGAAGAAGAAGACAAAAAGGGAAATAGTTGAGCTGGACAAGGCTTGACAGGTTAGCCAAGGGAGTATTTGTAAAGGTTGGAAGCATGGCATGGGATATGTGGATTCATGCTTGTTTACATGGATTGGTTGGTTGTGGCTATGGCTTTAAAGGCTCCCATGGTTGTATTGTAATGGTGTTTTTGGCTGAATAATACATGGTGATGGATGCTTTTGGAGGCTAGGTTTTTCCCTCAATGAGGGTTTCCCAAGGTATATGTTGTGTCACATTTTTGTGGGTATGTTGTCTATTCTCTTGCATGTGGATTTCAGAATGCTAAATGCAGAGAGCATTCATGGTGACTAAGGAGGTTGTGAGAGAGAAATGAATTGCAGAATTAGTTAAAGAGAAAAAAGAAGAGCAGTTAAAGGATATAAGAGATACATTTGATCAAGAGGATCAAGTATAGACTAGGAAAGAGGAGATTTAGTATCTAATAGAGAGGTGCTAACTAAACAATCAATGCTAAAACATTCTAATAGGTGAAAATCTCTTAACAGAGTAGCCTTGATAGGATTCAAGTTCTAACAAAATTTTGTGTAAATATCTTAACTGAGTGCTTACTTTATTATAAGTTGAAGTCCTCTAATAAGGCATACTTTTAGCAAGGTTTTGAAATCCTTTAACAAGGTAAGATTTAACAGTCTTTGTAAGCCTTTAACAAGGCAAAATTTTCATAGGGTAGATCATAGTTTATGATCAAACAATTCTAACCTTCATTGGATACACTTACAACTATAGTAGTGAAGATTTGTGGGTGTCATCTCCAGCCCCACTTTACCTTCTTATTGGAGGGTTCTTCGGGTAACAAACTTATTGTGGTATGTGTTATTTGTTTCATGCTATGGATGAACATGTGTAGCTAGCTATTTCAATTTACATGAAAATTTGGAGATGGATGTGTGGTGAATGTTTTATGCTTAAAATTTTGAAGTACTAATTCACCAACCCACACCTCCCCCCCCAGAATTCACTTTTCCATTGTTAATTCCAACAATGATATATACTCTTGATTAAAGAGCGGATGATTGTAGCATTAAGTTTCCATGTTTGAAGGAGATGGAATAACATTTGAATAATACTAAAATAGGAAATGACATATTGATCTTAAGGAATAATTATATGATGAGGTCTCCTTTTCTTTTTCCATTTTTATAAGTTTGGATTGAAAATATTTCATGTTCTTAATAAGAAGAATGAGAGATGGATCGTCCATGTAGAGAATTGGTTGAGGTTTGGTAGAAAAAGGTTTGAACCCCATGGTTTTGAATGAATTTTCAATAATGAATGAGAACACAATACATTGATAAGAGAGCTAGAGTGTTCTTGAATTCCAAACTAGGTAAGAAAAAGGTACACTTGTCCAAGTAATGATATAAAAGAAATAATAACTTACTATGATATGTCCAAGTTGAGGGCTTGAATTCCCTAGGTACAACACTCATGAACAAGCAAGAGATAAGACAAGATAACTTGCTACAAGGTATTCAAGTTCTGAGCCTAGATTTCTAATGTATGACACTTGGGAACAAGTGAAAATAAGATAACAAGAGATTATAAAGACAATGGACAAGTGGCATAGTCTACTAACCAAGAATCATAGTTAAGTAACTCACCTTAAATTTTAAATAGGTAAATCTTAACTTGTTGTGATAGATTAGAAAGTAGGAAATGATCAAGAACATGAAGACCTAGATCCATTTGAATCAAGTTTTGAGCACTAGAGACATGAAATACTAGCTAGTAGAGTCATATGATGCAAATCTACATATAAGGTGATGCAATTTGTTTGATTGTTTTACTTGGAAGTGAATGTTTGGACTTGCTATATTGATTGGTTGGAAAAGTGTAATAGTTTTTGTAGTGTTTGGATTCAATCAAAGATACTCACACAAGACAAAATGTGATGCATAAAGTAGTATTTAAACAATCTTACAAGGGACAAAGAAATATTGCAATATACAAGCATATTTGAAGTCTCAAGGTGTAATCCCTATACTATCAGCAATGTGTTTGTTGAAAAGATTTCCACAAGTCTAGCATAATTTGAAGACGCATTCAAGAAATATATACCTAAAGGTCACGACTTGTATCAAAACCTTTTCTCACAACTTGGTATTCCTTCATCTTACACAAAGTAATTTTGGATTTGTCAAGGACTAAAAACACCTTAGGGAAATCATATGGTGAGTAATCTTGGGGTGATCTGGGTAATCCACTTGATCAATCCTTCCACAAAGATAGTGATATGACTAAAATAGGCTAGCCTCTAACCTAGTAAGGGTTTTGTTCGCAACATCCCCCTTGGTCTTGATATATGATTAAGCCCTTACAACCCCAAGAGTGCTTAGATGTGATGGTCTTGCAAGCAAGATGAAGACCTCAAGGGCCCCAAGCACAAATAAGAATACCTAAATTAGTAGTTTCACAAGCAAGATTAAGACCACAAGGGCCCTACTAATATATAGAAATACTATGTCCATTGAGACTTTGTCTTAATAAGAGGTTTTTATTATTATAGTAGGTCAAACTAGTTAGGTTCACTTTCTCCCACTTGGATCATTGGTATGAGATGTTTCCCTCAATGATAGATCCTCTAAAGGATCTAAATACAAATCAATAACATGTGAATGTCTATATTTTTTATTTTCCTCAAAGAGGGAAAGAACATACTCTCCTACTTCACAAGCTTCTCTCAAACATGTCAAACAAAGTTCATTAGGTCACTAAAGAACAACCTTCTCCCAACTCACTTTCTACGATTAAATCATAGGGTCTAGGATTTTGATTGTCTTAGAATACAAGAGCATAGTTCCCTACCAATGGAGTAACACCTACTCATGAGCCTTTAATGCACCTCAAAAATGAAATGAAACATGATAATAACAAGCATAATGTATTTTTTCTTTTCTTTTCTTAGAAAATGCACCTATAAGTTAGAGCATGTAATATCAAAAAGGAAAGAAAAGAACCATAAAAAACAACTTGATTATTGTTAGAGTAAAGAATTAATTTAACTACATTTATTAAATTACCTTTACTCCCACTTAAGATTTCACTTTATTCACATGCATTTCTATTTAATAATTAAATATTAATTATTAAATATCATTTACCTCTTAGGGTTTCCCTTTTAGGTTTTATGATCTCCTTCTATAAAGATTGATACATTGTATATTTCACTCATTCTTTTTGTCTGATAACATTATCTTGCATATTTTATAGCCAAATCCTCACCTCCTCTTGTCTTTTGCTTCTCTATGATAGATTCTTGCATACAGGTGCTCTTTAGGATCTATGGATTTATTCTTATCAAATCCTTCATGGTATCAAATTTGGATCTACTGTAGCTTGTTTGTGTTTGAAGAAAAAGAGGAATGAGGGTTTGACATAACATATCTAGCATTTCTTGGGTATTTTAGAAATAGAGGGAACTATAAAATTTGGAGCACTTTGAGTCCAAATAGACATCACATATAGATTCAAAGCACATCAAAACCCCTATTTCCATATAAAACATGTTGCTTTTGGACAACGTTGTCTAAAGAGAGAAAATAAATTCTACTAGGGTCTGTATAGCCCGTGGCATGAATTCCAAGATGAGGCTTCAATTTTTTTTTAAATGACAATAATAAATAATTTTTTAAAGCACTGAGTGCTTAGCGGACCTATCACTGTTTTCTCTTAATCGTGCAATGTTTATAACTATGGGCATAATGGTTGTTACACAAATTGTCACCAGTTGGGAAATTTTTCCAACACACCACTACTTTCCAACCATAGTTGAATGTCATTGATGCTCCACCTCTTATGTCAATCTCCATCGACACTCCACCTCCAATGTTGTTGATGTGCTACTCAACCCAAGCCTATCACCGCCGCACCACCTGGTGGGCACCAGCCCTCTTCAGCCTAGCTCACAATCATATGTTGACCAAGGGGGGCTAATTTTTAAGCTCCTAAAGGTGTTTATTTATTTATTTATGCTTTCAAGAGACCCTGTTGGTTTTTTTGTGATATTTGAAGCATAGTATTATTTTTTGGCAAATCAGATACTATTGGAAAGTTGAATCCAAGTAGACACATTGGTGTAGGTTTTTTCTGGTTTTTTTCTTTTTAGAATGGTACATATTTATACTATTGAAGTTCATTGATCTTTTTTGCATTTTGGGGACATACCTTGCTCATTGTAGCTCCAATTTTTTATCTAAAAGAAGTTTTGGAAAGATCTTCTCAAGAACTTTCTAGATTAGATGTCATTATCATCATAATTTTTCAAAGGTACATGTGATACTCAACTAAATATTTTTTTCTCTTTACTTGTATGTGCTTTCTTTCTAGCATTTGGGGTTTAATTTTTTCCATTGTGGGGGTGTTTTTAATTCTTATTTATGTCATTTACATTAGTAAACCATAACTATATCAAAACAAAAACCTAAAAGAAATGGCTAAGACTTCTTCTTGCCTAGTTCTTCTAAACCCACACAACTATCACACATGGACAACTACCATGACGTGACTTCTCTATTCAAAGGATTTTTGGTCTTGTTTAGATGAAGTGCAACCAGTTTTTAAGAGTACCTATTAGACCTTGAAGAACAAGAATAAGATGGATGATGCCATGGGTTTAATTTCTTTCAGTGTTTCAGACAACTTGTAATTTCATCTTGATGGGGGTAATACTCCTTGAGAGATGTGGGCCAAGTTCAAGAACTTGTTTGGTACCTATTGAGGGATTATTTTGTACGATTCTTAGCAACATAAATTCTTTTGAATTTCTCTCTTAAAAATCTGATCAATGACCAACTCCAAGGGTCCACATTGTTATTTTTCAACCTGTTGGCTAACTCAATTGAAGATAAACGTGAATGTTCACAAGGAGGCCTTTGTTGGTACCCACCAATCTGTACAACTCTGTTGAATGTAACCATAAAGGAAGATATATTTTTGTATTTTCTATTTTATGATTAATGTAATTTCTTACCAATGCAACTATATGAATTCCTATTTTAACTGAGCGTTTAAAAAACAAATAACAAAGATAGATTAACAAGAGATTTGAAGCAAATTATAGAAAGGAAAATTTCTAATAGACATAAACCACAGTAGCAACACATCTGCAAATTAAATTATCAAAAGGATCTTGGTAGGAAACCAATGAAATTAGGAGCAATGCTTCCTCAACTCCACTGATGCAATTGTTGATGAGAACTTCAATAATGACCAAAAGATGTTTTACATTTCATCAAATTGTGATTTCCAAACTTGATTTCCAACATCTAGGTTTTCTTCCCCTTTATACAAAAATGATGTTTGCATACTTGCTTTTAAATTTCTCTATTATCTCCACGACTTTGTTAGCCTCTGGTAAATCTAATGAATCATACTTATTTCTAACTACTTTCTGGTAGTTGTTCACCTCTATTCTTGTATTTGCAAAATCATCAAGCTTAGAATCTAGTTTTATCAATGCTTCTTCAGTTTTGAATACTTGTCTTACATCATCTTGTAAATTTTTTTTTTCAAATGTATCCCTGAATTGCTAAACTATTGTTTTCATCAAGGAAAGCTTAATCTTTGACTCATCTTCAAAAATCTCATGCCTAGTGGCATTGTAGTATTTATTCGCTTCCAAAAATTGTTCTTCAATCTTATTCTTTATTTTTTGAATATCCTCGTGTAGTCCTTCCATGAATTTATTTCAAAAAAATATCTTCTCTGTCTAGTCATCTAATTTATCTAATTCCTTTGCTAACTATATCTCCATAAGTTTCTGGTACCTTTCCCTTTAATAGATTTGAGTTCTTATAAATCATTGGCCTAGGTATGTACCTCATCCATCAGCCCAAAATCTTGGTATATAATGGAAACCAATGTGTTGAAATTAGTTTGGATGTTGTGCAAAAGGTTCAAATTACCCTTTATTATTTTCACTCCCCTTTCCTCAAAACGGTGACACCATTTCTGACAAGCATCCAAAAATGAATCCATTGGTGGCCCTATCTATTTCCTTTCTAATGCAGCTATAAGAATAAATTTAGGATTAACCAAGTCTATCGAACCTACCAATTAATTCAAGTATCCCCTCACTAACTCATTATTCTTCCAAAACATTATTAGCTTAGACTCATCCTTGTCAGAAAAAAATGGAAGGAAATGAAATTGTTTGAGATTCAAAAGCCCCGAAATAAATGGATGAAATGGTGAAATGAAGGAGATTAAGAATGAGAAAAGATGATGCATGAATCAGATAAAATAGAAGGTGAAAAAATGAGATTGTTGAGATTCAAAAGCCACATAATGCAATGAGTGAAGTGGAAAGGTGAATTCATGAAGTAGAATGCTAGTATGGATGGGATGAAGAGTCAAAGTCCATGATAGTTGAGCACTCAAAAGTGCATCTTGAGGGTGATGTTGATGTTGTTGTCCATTTTTTGATAACTAGTCGTGAAGTTGCTAATTAATGTTGAGGAATTGTATCTTGATTTATGTGCCAACTGTATGTTTTCAAGGAACCCAAGATGAAAATGCAAACTAGATGAATGCAACTAACTGTCACCTTTTAAAAGAGATGCAAACTAATTTTCATCATAGAGCATGTGATAAAAAATGACTAAGTACAACCACAACTAGCTCAGCTATAGTGATATGAAAACTATGTCATGCCAAGAAGTACCAGCAAAGAGGAACAATGTACAAGAAAAAATGACAACCACAAAGAAACAAAAGCTATAGCTATAGGAAAATAAAAATAGGCATGCAAATAGTCACATGTTAGATAAAATACCTCACTTAAGGTAGCTCACAAAATTGGTTGAGGTACACATGGCATTCCATACAAGAAGATGCACTTATAAGTGGACACCAACAATGTGCAAAACCAAAGGATCACAAGAGTTAAATAGTGAAAACCAATAAAAATATCATGACTTCATCCTAGTACCTCTAGTCAAACACATCATCAAGGTACTAAAAGCACATGATAGCATAGAAAACCATTATTTACAAATGAGGTGTGCTTCTAGTTGTGTGTAATAGTGTTGAGTTTGTTCAGTTCTTCCAAGAAGCAACCATTGTACCAGGTAGATGAGAAGGCATGGGATGTGCTAGTGGCAATTTAGCAGCAAAATCTAATGGTTAGTGTTCCTCAACAAAAATTTGGGTGGCTAAGCCAAAGGTCAAGTGTACCAAGTACCTGTGTGATGGGATACAGGGAGTGGATACATGGAAGACTAGTATAGAATAGGTCTCAGGTGAGTGACAACTATAAGTAGGTAGACAATATGGGAATGAACCAAGGTGAAGTGAAGAGTAGAATGCAATTATTAGATGTATTGAGAAGTTGTAGAAATCATGGAAGTGAAAGTATGTCAAGCTCACTAGACCAATCACAGCAGGAGGGTGATGCTAGCCAAGAAAGGTGGATGAGGCAAGGGTGAAGAGCAAAGCACATTCAAAAATCTTCTAAGGAGTGGGTGGAGCAATCAGAACTTTAAGTGTTAATTTTGGGTCCAGGTGAGGCAAGTCAGCTAGGACAAGGGCCAGTACAACTCCAAGAGGTGGGGATGGAGGTGGAAGAAACACCCTTGTTGACTTTAATGATGTTATTAGGGACTGTAGTGCAATAGGCATTGCAGGTGGAAGTAGATGATGAGCCAATGACACAGGTGGAGAATAGTCTTCCTGAGAAGACAAAGAGTATGTTGACAGCACAGGAGGAGGTGGGGGACATAAAGTCTCCTAAAAAGTCCATGGGAGAAACTTTGAAGGATGTAGGAGGTGTTAGTGGAGCTGAAGTAATGTGTGGGACACATCGGTTGATTAGTCTTGGGGCACCAAGGTGAGGGTCACCAGAAGGGGGAACAAGTGGTGTAAATGTGGGAGAGATGCAACTAGAGGTGCAAGGCGGAGATCATTCAATGCGAGATGTGGAGGATTACAAAAAATTATAGCTATAGAGAGAGTTCGAGTAGAGAATGCTAAACAAGAGGTCACCTTTTTGCTGGGATTGATGGAGAAGGTGTGGGAAGATGGGGTGCAAATGGAGGCAAGACCACTGCAAGCGGTGGTGGATGCAGAGCAAGCGCAGGTGCAATCGCTAGAGATAGAGCTACATGTGGAACATGCACAAGTAGAGGGAAGTGATGCAAGAATGTGAGTTGAATGGTCATGAGCTCAGCGGTTGCAAGAATTGCTAAAGATGGCGCAAGTGGGTTTAGAGAGCACTCAGAATGAGCTAGTATTATTGCAATCATAGTTTGAGTCATTTAGGGAAGTGATTGCGAAGGAAAACTCCTTGGCATTAAAGTTGTAGGAGTGGTTAGCATTAAGTGAGGGGAAGGTGAAGCAATTGCAACAACATTTGGGTGAGGCAAAAGCAGACATCGAGCATTGGAAAATGATGATTGATTAGATGCAACAGGAGTAGGATGTGACCCAATGAGTGATCACTGCATAAGGGTTAAGCAAGTTGGTGGAGAATGTATTTGTAGAGATGCACCAAATGACAAAGGTACATTGGGAAGCTGCTTATTCGATGAGATGTTATTATTAGGCATTCCTAAATGAGGAATGATGAGAGACACAATTTATAGATAGGGAATTGATAAATTTTTTGAACAAGCAATTACATCGTGAAAGGTTTCCAATTCCCATGGATACGATGTGGACACGTAGGGTGTTGACACTAGGAGCTTCACCGTCTAGAGCAAGGCCAAAAGAGACATCATTGATTGGACATCCTATTGTGCCACCTCCCTTGGGGAGGCCAAAATAAATAATCCATTAGACACTATTTGAATGTAATGTTGTCATTGCCATCGTAAGAGAATAAAAAGTTTGTGCTTGTTGTTGTGTCAATCAAAGGGACAATTGATGTTGATTGTAATGCATTGTCATGTGTGGTTTTTTTTAGAATTTTGTAGAATATATATATGGATATTTTTGTGTTTTTGTCAAATATTTAAATTTTTTTGGGATGTTTGATAGATATTTGAATGTTTTTGTGATAAATATTGGAACAATTTGACTCTTGTAAAAGTGGGAACAATATAATCCGTAGAGTGAGGATAACCATGACTAATAGGCAAGAATGTCTGTGTGTATATTAAGAACCATTACAGACAATAATAAAGCCAATATGGAGATGTTTCTCTATGTGTGTGACCACACAGACATTCTTGAGGCCTATGAAAAGGCATTTGGGGCCCAAAAGAGGACACTTGGGTCTCCAGAAGGTGAAATAAGGCCTTGAAAAGGCTCTTTGACTTGAAAAAGGCATGTTGGGGGGTTTAAAGGACATCAGGGTCTTGAAAAAGGCAAAATGGGGCCTTGAGAAAAGGCGTTTGGGTCGAAAAAGGGTGTTTGGGTCCTAAAAACTTGTTTGAGGGGCCTAAAAAAGGCATTTGAGGGGCCTCAAAAGGCATTGGAGGGGTCCAAAAAGGATGCTTGGGCCTTGAAAAGGACACTTGAGTGGCCTAAAAAGGTGCTTTGGGCAGAAAAAGGCATTAGAGGGGCATGAAAAACATGCTTGGGCCTTGAATAAGGCACTTAAGGGACATAAAAAGGTGCTTTGGGCCTAAAAAGGTGTGAGAGGGGCCTTGAAAAAGGTGCTTGAGTGGCCTAAAAAGGTGCTTTGGGCCTATAAAGGTGCTAGAGGGACCTGAAAAAAGTGCTTGGTCCTAAAAAGGTGCTAGAGTGGGGAGCTAAGCTCTCACGCTTACGCTTACTTATTTTGTGCCCCTGGTTGAGTGAGGATGAAAGAGTCTAAAGGATATGTGGGCTTTCAAGATAGCATTGATATATTTGTTGAAGGGGGCTAGACTAATCATGGTCACTGCAACTTAAATAAGACTAATGATCCATGGGGAATTGTCGCTCTTGACAAGAGGAAAGAAATGGGGGCACCTCTTGTGCTATCCATGCTGTGCCAAATTTTTCAAAGTCTCATGAAATGTTTCAAGACATTACTTCACTACTTCTTAATATCAGTAAGGCATGTGGGGTTTGAATATTTGATGTCTTATTGTAGAGCCTTAATTGAGCTAAAGTGAGTCAAGAATTGACAGGAATTTTGGGGTGTTGTTAATGTTTCAAGCATTTACAACCATGTTTGGCAATTATGACCCCCTTTTGAATGCTTTGGGCAATTTGTGAATTTTTTTGATATTTTAATGCAATTTTTGAATTTTTTGATAATTTTAGGCAATTTTTTTTTTTTTTTGATAATTTTAGGCCATTGTTGAAATTTTTTTGATAATTTTATGTATTTTTTGAATTTTCTTGATAATTTTAGGCCATTTTTGAATTTCTTGGATAATTTTAGGCCATTTTTGAATTTTTTTTGATAATTTTAGGAAATTTTTTAATTTTTTTGATAATTTTAGGCAATTTATGATTTTTTTTTAATAATTTTAGGCCATTTTTGAATTTTTTTTTGATAATTTTAGGCAAATTTTTAATGTTAAATCAAGGCTCAACTAAGTACATTAGCACAAATGTCTAGTGAACATCAAGCGAATAATCATACATCATGAAGAATGAGACCACAATACATAATATATAGTCATCCATGTGGAGGTGCTTGATCTGATAGTCCTTTCTCACTAGGGGCACTCGTATTCTCTCGTTGCCCCTACTCTATCACATTTGTCGACAGTGCAAATGATCCAATCATAATAGCCTGACTCGATAATACCCCATCTATCCTTGGTG
Organism: Cupressus sempervirens; assembly: GCA_028749045.1. NCBI lineage: Eukaryota > Viridiplantae > Streptophyta > Pinopsida > Cupressales > Cupressaceae > Cupressus > Cupressus sempervirens. The sequence goes on from CM053788.1 coordinate 611,876,942, forward strand.
GTGCTGGTGGCAGTGGTGGTGGTGGCCCTGGTGTCATCACCACCATAAATGTTTGTAAGGTACTCAACACCTCACCCATCCGAGCCTTTATGGAACTCATCTGAGCCTCTAAATCAATCGATCCCCCTAACCTCCCTAGTGGCAGTTGTGCCTCTAGTAATACTAGCTATTGTACCTATAGCTATACATCTGATATCACCTACTATTCTCCCTGTGGCTATGCACCTAGTGGATCTCTGCTAGGACCATGTACTTGTGGCCTTTGTCATTAGACAAACTATACATCCTCTGTCAATCTCACCCTCACTTGCTCTGCTCCATCCTGCTAACCAACCAACACTCCCCTCATCCATGCACCACCTCAGCTACAGATACCTCTAACCCTCCCTATACCCATTGGTCCCTATACTAGGCCTCCTGCCACTCCCCTCTATGGTAACACCATGGCTACCCGGCCTTGCCTCCCCTATACTCTACCCACTCTAACCCTGACTCATCATCTCCCTCTACCTCTCCCTCGACCACCCTCATCATCATCATCCTCTCCCCCACTAGATGACTCATCATGCTATTTTGATTTAGTGTTGCAATGACATTTTGTACATGGAGTGAATGTGTATTCATGAAACTTTAATGTAGAATGCAAATAGACTGATGGAAAACTATACTAGACCCAACATATCATCATCAAAATGTAATCTCTATGAGCATCTCATGTTTTCCTAACTACAACTACTAAAATAGCTCTCAGACCAACATCTTAGTGATAGTTCTAAAATGAGATTCATCAAGAAGGGATTTTTGTAACATCTGATACCATCAATTATTTATTTTCAACATCAAATTCATAAAATGAAATTCAAAAAAAGGAGGAAAAGAAAAATGTGTTGAAAATTAATAAGACATTTATTAAATCAATAAAATCATTTATCCTCGCAAGATTGAAAATCTCCCTTTTTCATTTTAAAAGAATTAGAAATATCCTCAATTATCCTCAAAATCAAGTCTGTTGGACTTTTCCTCCTTGTCTCTTATTAGATATTTTTAGTTTCACTTTCATGTCCAATCAAAGATAAAAATCTTGAATCTTACCCCAACCCCTTTCGAAATCCTATAAATAGGAGGGAAATCTAAGTGGCAAAGGACCCAAGTTTTTATGTATCTGCACTATAGGCATATTTAGACTCATCATTTTAGCATTTTTATTGTAGAAAGTTCATAGTATTTTAGTATCATTTATTGCATATTATTCCATGGCATGCTCATTTCAAGAGAATTTCTAGGAGTTGTATTTCACATGTAATCTGCATTTTAGTCATAGATCTGGCATGTATTCATTGTAGATTTTCATTTTTAGCATACTCCTATTCTAGAACTATCACTAAGATGCTAGTCTGAGAGATATTTTAGCAGTTGTAGTTAGGGAAACATGACACACTCATAGAGATTACATTCTAATGATGATATCTTGGGTCTAGTATAGTTCATCGTTAGTCCATCTGCATTCTACACTAAAGTTTAATGAATGCACATTCACGTCGTGTACAAAATGGAACCCACCGTGGGGCTAAACTAAAAGCCTTTCTATTTTCAAGTTTTTCAATCTAATATTTTATTTCTAGTATAGATCTGTGTTTCTTGCTATTTTCTTGTATAGCTTTGATCAAATATAGGTTCTACAATGTTTGGGAGACCTCATATAAGCAAGAACAACATTCCAAAGTCTTCCCTAACCATAGAAGGGCTAGATCTGAATCTTTTGATGCTTCTACACTTTGTTTCAACACTTCTAAGAGATATTCTAATGCTTATGAACTCTATTTTAATGCATTTAATCTTTTTGTAGCATACATACATAGCTTTGTAATGCATTTACATAGTTCTATAACACATTTGCATAGCTCTATAACACATCTACAACTTCTTATAGTTCTTTTGAAGAGTTTTGTAACACATTTAATCATTTTTGCAATGCATATGAAGCATCTTACAATGCATTTTATTTTCTTATAGTGCATTTGCATGATAAAATAGTGCATATAAAGTGCACTATAACACATATGAGCATTTTTGTAGCACATCTAGTAAAAATTATAGTTTCCTACATCTAACTTCGAAATACGAATATCATTTGCTTATAGCTCCCTTCTATGTTAACAAAAAAGTCTTTAGATTATAGATGACATGCAACAAGAATGAAGACCCTCATAAATGTACCTAGCCTTTACTAGCTTCAAATTAGGTAGGTGGACCTTGGCTCTCATTGATTAAAAGTGTGGCATTTCTAAGTTTTCAAATGTAGCTTAATAGAAGCATTCAATCTTGTTGATCTAATAAAGAAGTAGGCCTATGCTCTCAACTCCTTCGAGTTGATTAGAATGCCCAACCTTCTATAAAGATTAGTCATAATTGAACAAGGAAAGAACCCACACATAATCTAATTAGGAGCCCCTTTGTCTTTAGTAGTATAAGGGCTGGTGTGAAAATAATTGCTTGAGGCGTGTGGTAATCAAGACCTTCATTGTATCCATCATAGGATTTCCCACTATGACCTCCTCCATCTAATAATCCTTCACAGTTAACTCTTTAGTGTCTACATGGGGAGGGGAAATGGCAATATGTGTCAAAAGATCCTGATCTTGATTCTTTATTATGAAGGCAAGTTTTCTAGCATCACCCTTAGGTGGCTCAAGTTTCTTGATTGCTTTTATCAATTCTATTGTTCCCTCTTCTTTAGTTTATTCCATTTGTTTCTTTTTCTTGAACATGACCTCTTTCTTAAGCCATGATGTCGTTGTACCCATTGGTGACATATATTGTACTAAAGGCGTTGGTTCTACTACAGGTTCCTTTCCCTTATTGCTCCTCTCTAGAGTCTATTCATATTGAGGAAGAACTCTAGAATGAGTTTTTGTATTATATAGGGTTGGGGACCTATCCTTTGTATCCAAGGGAGCTTGCTTCATTTCTTCTTCTCTCTATCCTTCCTCAAATACTTCATTGAAATGACACTACACATATTCTCCTTCCTCTAGTTTTTGACTTTCAAATTCAATCATTAGAGGAGGTGGAGCCACTAGTTCTTGATCCATTAATTTAGTCATACCCTATGTTGGTGGAGGAGGAATGCCAAGAGATCCATGTGGTAATGAAGGTAGTTTATTCCAATATTCTCCCAATGGCTTATTCCTATGGGTGTCCCATCTTTTCTCTCCTACCATCTCGGTGCCTACATGCATGAAATCAAAATCTAAGAGGTCAAAAATGTCTACCCTCTTGCCCTCCACTTCTATAATCCATTTATGTTTCTCATCTTCAATGGCTTGACCTAGATGGGCTCCCTAGGGATAGAAGGTAGTGCCTAAGTTGAGCTTCTTCTCCTCTCTTCTTTAGTCACAGAAGATGAGCAAGTCCTCTTATTTAAAGGTACAAGCTCAATTTGTTCCCCTTCCTCCTCATCTTCCCCCTAAGGGATGGTTTCTAGTATTTGTGGTGAGGGAGTACTCTTCTTCTTTAATCTCCTCCTCTTCACACCTACCACCATCGTCTCTATCTAGGATCTTTTGGGCATCGGAGGGAAGGCTTCTTCTATTGAGGCTTGAGGTGGCAGACCTCCTTCCTATGCCGATTGCACCTTTTCTTGCTCTTATTGAGCTTGTCCTAGCTCTAGTTAGGCTTTTTCTTCTTAAAAATTTAGTTGTGCTTGAGCATTTTCCTCTTGCTCTCTTGTTCTAGGGCTTGCCTTTGTCTTCTTCCTCTCACCCTTTTATGTCTTGAAATACTTAACCTCCCACTCATGTTGGTGTATTGTCTCTAGCCTCACTATGTTTGGCAAGTTCGGTTGGTATAGTGACCTTTGTTCCTTTACCTCTTTATGTCAAGTTGTGGCTTGAAGAGGTAGGGATTGAGTAATTGGATCCATCCATAAAGGCTTTCTGATCCATTCTCTAGTTAGCTTGATTACATGTCCTCAATGATTGATATCATTGTTCTCCCCACACCCAATTTCTATATTCATTTGTGGTGTATCTCTTGAAAGCAAGGGCTATGGATTATTTGAGGTTGTATAGAAAGGGAAGCATGCAAGATGCAAATGCTTGGACCTATGTAGTAAACTCACAACTAGTAAAGAAGAAGCTCTCACTACAAAGTGTGAAATATATGGTGGTCAATGATGGTTTCATATTCACCATCATCAGGTTCATTGAAGGGGATTATGCAAAGAGGATGTCAGTAGAGGTAGCAGCTTGAATAACATAGGTGGGAACATATTATATACAATTCAAGACCTTCACTTATCTCTAGGTAGCTTGTACTCTCTTGTGTCCTAAGAAGTTCCCAAGGTACCCGTCAGATAACCCTATAGTATTAGAAATAACTTGACAACTTGCCTCTACATACTATAGGGTAAGAAAACAACACAAGAAGACTTGGGTGTGACCGATCACCATCAGAACCTTTGAGATGAAATAGAAGTAGGACATTGCCACATTTGACTTAGAAGGTGACCAATAACCTCTCAAGGATTACCAGGCACCTCATCCATATTTTGACAACATCAGAGTGGTGCAACACCTACCAGGGAAGAAATTTATACCTAAAGAAGCCCTTGAAGATGATTGGATGAGTGTAGTAGATGGCTATGATGTCCACATTAGGGACTATTGTAGAATGAGTCTATAACTAGTAGAAAAGGTGTTGAGCATGGAGATACTCCTCAAAGCTTGGGACAAGGTTGTCCCCAAGATAATAGATCCCTTGTACAATAGGGACAAGATCTATGAAAGGCCCAATGTTCGCTAATTTTTTGATAAGATAAACAAGTTTTACAGGGATCCTAAAACCCAAAAGTTAAAACATTTCAAAGGCTAATAATAAGCAAATAAAGCCCAGCTAAAGTAAAAAAACCAACCAAAGGGCCAATTCAATAGATAGACAAAAAGCCAACTAACCAAAATGCTATAGAAGACTAACAGACCAAAAGACAGGAAAAGAAAAACCAAACTTATTCCTTTGTCTTTCTCTCGAGCTCCTGCATCATTTCCACTGCTTCATAGGCTTTTTGAATTTCCTCAGCCATCTACTCCTACTTCTTTTGACCAGCCCAATCTAAGCTACTAAAAGTAATGTCAATCATCACATTCTCTTCCATTCTGTCTTTATCTCTGTCCTTTTCCTCAACTTCATCCAGAAAACCTCTGGCTTTCAACATTCTAGTAATGGACAGGTTATTATCATTAATAGAAGTCAGAATAGAAATCATCTAATTTTCCAGATTATGATTGTAATTTTCCAAATTCTAGATTCTCTTCTCATCCAAACTGAGTCAATCCCCTTGTTCATTCAAATTATCACAATCTAGGTTCTTCCTTTTGTTTTCCATCTGATCCATTCTATCTCTGAAATCCATCAATTCATGGTAGAGCCATTTTATTGACCTAAAATTGTCAATCATAGTGTTTCTGCTATTATTAAGAAAATCCATGCCAGTTTCCCTTACATTATCCATAATAGCCACCATAGTCAGATCAATAAGATCCTCTATCTAGAGTTGACCCTATTTTTCTTCTAGAATTTGAGGGATCATATCCTCTCTGACTATACCCATTTTGGAAGCTCTAAAATTAAAATTTCTCTAGGCCATATGCCTATCCTTGATTAACACTGTTCCTCCCTCTCCATCTTTCTTCTCATTGTCCTTTTCCTGAAGATGAATTGGGGAAAGAGGAATGGCAAATATCTCTAGCCTAGAATCCGAAATCCCCTTGGAATCCTTCTCTTTAGACCTCTTCTATTTTTTAGCCACTGACTCCTCCTTCTTAGTTTCCACCTCCTCTTCACCCTCTTCATCAATTATCATATCCTCCCCTTCCTCATTATACTCTTCATCTCCCTGGCTGGAAGCTTTAGGCCCATGTCTTCTAGGGCTCTTCCTACATGGGGTTTTAATTGATGAGGGTGATTTCTTCCCTAAATCCTTGTCCTTCTTTCCAATCAAAATCTTTTCTTCATCCTTCGAACTAATACTTCAGACACCCTCTGAACCAAAAGAGAAGTTAGAGCTTCCCATATCCACAAATGCTTCCACACCCTGAGTGGGGGTTTTTCTTCTGGTCTAAGCCTTGAAGTGCTCATATATTAGAAGAAATAACCCCTCATGTAGGGCTAGATTCATAGAGGATTTTTCTTTTGAATGTTACTATGATAGTTGGTATGAGTTTTGGATGAATAACTAGAAGACAATTTATTATCGTTGAAGCATAGTATATAGGCAAGATTGGATAATTTGGCTAAGGTATTAAATTTTCTTAACAATTCAAGAACTTAGTAATGTAGGGACAACAACCTAGATGTTTACCCTCAATTAGTAGATTGTGATAACAAGTTTTGGAAACGTGTTACTTATTTGTTACTTAGGCCAACTAAACAAAGTTAAAGAAAATAGTATATAAGAAGACATTTTTGTTATGTGAAGAAACACATGTTTATGCTATGGTATAATTATGTTGTGCCAACTTTGTTTATATTGGAATATACATGTTTTGATGGTTATAGAAGAGTTGAGATTATATGGGCATAATAAGATGCAAGGAACATTCAGGTACTAATCAGATATTAAAGATATCAATTTATTCAATTTTGGTAAAATCTTTGAACCACTTGTTTAAGTTATATATTGTTGTAAGAGTTGTAAGCTCATTTTGTCAACTTCTAACAAGCTTGAGGCCTCTAACAAAGATGGATGTACAATATGTGCTATAATCAACTCTTAACAAAGTCAAAATGTCTTACACAATATTTTTGATTCATGCATCATTTTGTAGATACCATCCCCATTGGGGTTTTTTTTTTTAAATGGTATTATGAGTTTCTTTGTGGTATGTTATTTATTGTTATTCAATTTACAAGATATGAAGATAGTGAATAAGGTTGCATTAATTAATTAATTTATAGTTAATTTTTGACATCTAAAGTTGGGTAAAAAGTGTTGGAATACTGATTCATTCCACCCCCCCCCCCCCCCCCCCCCCAACACTTCTTGGTATTCCCTATTTCTAACAATTGTTATTCAATTACTTAGAGGAAGCCTAATAGGTTGAGAGAGATCACTATGAATTTCACATATTTGTAAAGGAACTGTGAAGTAGCTCATGAGGAACTAGATTAGGGTAATGATGAAAAAGAAATATTGAAAAACAAGCTGAAGGATGCACAAGATTATATCAAGAAGCTAAAAAGATCATATTGAAACTTCAAGAACTAAAGCGAAAGAGCTATTTGATCACATCAAAGATTTAGATTTGGTTATCAAATTTAAAAAGGAAAATGAAGTTCTTAAGAATGAACTTGAAGTCACACAGTTGAATATGACCAAGATTTTAGATGTGAGCAAACCAAAAGTTGATCTAAAAGATTAGATTACTGAATTAAGCACTCAACTTTTAATCACCTAAATTTGGTCTAATAAACTATAAGCCCCCTTTCTAATTATTTTTAATGCTAGACCACATTATGTGCTTAATAAATTTTGCATAATTAATTTGGTATCAAATCATCACATAATTATTTGATTATATCCTAAATTTTGACCACTTTATCCTATTGTTTATTAAATAAAAGAATATGGTCTCTTTTAATTAAATAATAAAAGATTTGTTTATCCCAAGTGACATGAAAATCACTTTTCTAAGAAAATTATAATAAAATTAAAATTAAAAGAAAACCCCTCCACTTAAAGTGCACTTTCTAATGAGATGGAACCTTTTTTACTTTTCAAGAAGGTTGTTGCCTCTTTATTGTAACCACTCATTTGTTTTGCCTCTTAATCTTAGCCTTTGTTTTTTTCTCTTAAGAAATGAGCACATGGACCAACCGAGAATCAATCTCCACTATTGCTCATTCTTTTGCCTCTTAATCTTGATCATCTACTCATTTCTCAAAATCTATAAAGGGATGTTATCTCCTTATCTCATAGCACACCTTACACATCTCTATTTTATCCTTTCATTCTAGCACTAGCTTGTCATTATCTCTCTTATGTGCATTTTCATTATAGCTTAGTTGTTATTTATTTCATTTCATTTATCTTACATAATATAGATTAATTAGCATGGCATAGTAATCTTTCATCCATGTTAGTGTAGAACTATTTACTTGCATTTCTTGCTTATCTTGTTTAGCTTACTTTGCATTTGCATTCATCTTGAGGATCATGGATACTAGCACTTGTACTATTTGATATCCACTAAATCTTCCATTCTATGGTGCACCTTACAAGGATCTTGCTATTAGGTTCATTTGAGAGCCACCACTCTCATTACTCACTTGATTCTTGCATGTCATAGATAGGAAGCTATAAGCTTAGATTTGGCATATCCAAAATATAATGGTCTATAGAAGTGATCACATTTTTTGTACACATTTTTTGGTGCCCATTGTGGGGTTGGAACCAATTTTCAGCTCCACTTTTTTTGCATTTTTAGAGATCTATAGATGCTTTTTTCTATTATGATTGAAGGATTTGATAAGAACAAATCCACAGATCACGTAGAACACTTGCATGCGAGAACCTAATATAAAGAAGCAAGAGACAAGAGAAGGAAAGGGTTTGGCTCTAAAATATGCAAGAATATATTATCAAAAAAAAAGAATGAGTAAAATATACAATGGATCAATCCTTATAGAAGGAAATCGTAAAACCTGAAAGGGAAACTCTAAGAGGTAAATGACATTTAATAATTTAAATTTAATTATTAAAAGGAAATGCATGTGCATAAAGTGAAATATTAAGTAGGGAGTAAAGGTAATCTAATAAATGTAATTAAATTAATCCTTTACTTTAACACCCACCACCCCCTTAAGATGAGCAATAATGCAATTAAAAACAATGCATGAGAAAGTAAGGAAACTAAAATGATGAAAGCATAAATGGGTCTTGACAACATGGCCTAATGAGGTACCCAATACATCCAAATCTTTGAAAAAATAGAGAAATAGGGGAAACCTTGTGGGAAAAACTCTACTCCAAAAAGAGATAAAACAAAGCTAAAACAAAAGAAGAAAGGAAGGACTCATCATTGAGACCCCCCAAGCACAATTTCCTTCACCCCAAGCATAGAACAAAGCTGAAGATACTAGTGGGATGCAAAAGGTTTAATGAAGATGTTTGCAGCCTACTCAGAAGTGGGAATATACTCCAAGCCAAGAGAGCCATCCTAAATCAAATTCCTAATGAAGTGCATATGAAGCTCAATGTGCTCAGTTTGCTAATACTCAACTAGGTTGTGGAAAATACGTATAGCACTATGATTACCACACCAAAGAAGGTGAAACTATTAGGTGAAAATAATTTTTTTATCATCAATTGTCAAAGCCATAGAATTTTTTGACTAGCTAGCACACTTGCCCTGTATTATGCCTCTGTAGGTGATAATGTGTGAGCATTCTACTTCTTGCAAGACCATGCGATAGGACTAGCACCAAGATAGAAAAAATACAAAAGTAGACATTCGATCATCAATATCACCATCCCAATTTGAGTCTATATAACTAAAAATATGAGGATCCCCTAATGCATAATGAATTACATAACATGTAGTACCCCTAATGTACCTCAAAATACATTTAGTAGCTTGTCAATGACTCTCATGGGGATCATGTGAGAATCTAGAGACAAGGCCTACCACAAAAGAAAGATTAGGGTGTGTATGCATCATGTACAAAAAATTACCCACAAGTTGCCTATATAAAATAGAATCCACTATAGGAGTAGAGAAAGTAGTATATAAAATAATGTACTCTACAAACAAGGTATGGGAGTAGGCTTGCAATCAAGCATGTTGAATCTTTGAAGCATATCAAGAGCATACTTTTATTGGAGTATGGCTATCTCATTCAAAGACTGAACAATCTATAGGCCCCAAAAAATACTCCAGAAGTCCACAGTCTATCATCTCAAACTACTATCTCAAAGCTCATTGAACACTCAAAATCATAGAGGGTGAGCTACTTGTAATAATGAGATCATCAACATATAGCACACATATCAATAGATTAGCCCCATGATGTTGAATGTACATTGTAGGATCAAAATGACAATGTGTGAAGTGTGATGTAAGCAAGAAGGAATCCATCTTCTCATACCAAGCCTAAGGGGCTTGTTTGAGACCATACAAGAACCTCTGAAGTCTGCACACAATAGAAGAGTCCTGCACAAAACCCTAATGTTGCTCCATGTAGATCTCCTCATGCAGTTCTCCATGCAAAAAATAACACTTCACATCCATTTGAAATATTCTCCATTGCTGAGAAGTGACAAGGGAGAGGACAAGTCAAATAAAATTCATATTGGTGACAAGAGCAAAGGTCTTAGAGGAAGAAATACTCTCCACTCGTGAAAAGCCTTTGCAACAAGATGTGCCTTGTACCTATCAATAGAACCATCTACATTATACTTGGTATAGTACACCCACCTGCACTAACTGAACTTTTTGTCTTTTGAAAGAGGACAAAGATCCCAAGTGTGGTTCTTCATCAAAGAAGAGTACTCCTCATCCACAACACTATCCCAATCTGAGTGTCCTATCACATGTGAGAAAAATTGTGGATCACTTGAAATAGCATGACTCAATAGTCTAGTACCAAATGTTTAAGCATGAGTATGATCAAAATTTGTAGGATCTCCTTCCATAGGTCTAGCTGTATTAATGATATTAGGAGTCCACTTGGACACTCATAGAACATAAGAGGGAGGATGAGAAGGTGGATCATCGTCAAGATCTTCCATAGAGGATAAAGAACCATGTAGAGGAGAAGAGGAAGTACTAGGAAATGAGGGAGGATCTGGTGATGCAAGCACCATTGGAGGATAATGCTCATCAAATTGGACATCTCATCAAAAAAAGACCTCTCTAGAACTAGGATCAAACAAATTTTATGCCTTCACATACTTAGGGTAGCGAACAAATATGGGTGGTTAACTCTTCCTCTATATGGCTTTTCTCTAATCATCTAGAATAAATTCACAAGCATTACTACCAAAAATATAGAATGTAGAAACATCATGCTTGATCTGAGTCCAAGGCTCCTTAGGATTCAAATGTCACAATGCCTTGTGAGGCATCCAATTCTAAATATAGTTGGCATAATTGATAGCCTCATCCCAAAATGAAGGACTTGTATCTTGAGACTGTATCACAAAAATTTCAATGTCCTCTAATGTTTTTTTCTTTCTCTCAGAAACTCCATTTTGTTGAGGGGTATGAGGAACAATGAACTAATGATGTAAACCATGCTCAGCACAAAAAATTCTAAAAGACTGATTCACATATTCCCTATCATTGTAAGTGCATATATGCCTAACAGAAAGACCAGAATACTTCTCCACAAATGTCTTAAATATTCAAAATGAATCAAAGACATTAGACTTGCACTTCAAAAAGTACACCAATGTGCATCTAGAGGAGTCATGTATGAAGGTATGCACATATCAAGAACTTGAAAAAATATGGAGTGGGAAATGACATAAGATCACTGTGTATTAACTCTAATGGTGCCTTAGTATGCTTGGATCTACTTACTAGAAAAGGATCTCTATGATATTTTCCAAGTGCACAACTTTGACAAACACCATTTGTACAAAAGATTTGAGGTAGCTTAGTCACTAGTCCCTATGTACTCATCTACTATAGATATTTGTATTTGACATGGCCAAAATTCTCATGCCACACTTTTCTCACTATGTTTGCATGAGAAACAAGAGAAACACTTGTAGAATCAGAGCTATCGAAGCCATCAAACTAATATAATTGAAACTATAAATCAACACTCCCAATAGCAACAACCAAATCAAGATCATGGAGGTCTCAAATAACCACATCATGTGGTGAGAACACAAATGTCTAACTAGAGCTAGAATGAAAAATCTGATAGATGGACAAGAGGTTCATAGAAATGGTTAGAACTAATAAAACATCTTGTAGGGAACCACTCTCCAAAAAGATAGTGCTAGAACCTGAAACTAGAAGTTTTGTGGAGTCACCAACAACAATTTGTGTAGCAACACTCTAAGAAAGTGAAGTAACCAAATTAGGTGAGTGTGTCATATGGTGTGAAGCACCTGCATCAATCCAAGTAGTAGGAGAAGATAAAGCTCATGTAGAAAGATCATGTTATTCCCTAAAGAAGGAGGTGGTTGTTTCAAAGAAGAAATATTGTGCTATTGCATGGCCTCCTCTAAATCCTTAAGACAGTTCCAACACTTGGAAACTGGATGTCCTTCCTTGCCTCAAAAATTGTAAGGATCATATGTAAACTTCTTAGTCCTAGAGGGAGACTCGCAAGACTTAGAAGGTTACCCTTTAGGGTGGATTTCTATGTATCTAATTAGGAAATGGCTTGGAGGAACTCTCACTACTAGTTGAATATGTCTTGGTCTTTGGCCTCCTTGTAGATGTTTGAGCAATCAATGTTTGGTTCTTTGATCTTGTTAGAGAGTCCAATTGTGTAAGCTTGGCCTTCTCTCTAGTCAACCCATCATAGAATACCTCAAATGTGGGCATGGTAAATCTAGGACTCAAAGCATCCATAGTGGAATGGAATGTAGATGAGAAAATCTAAAAGTTTCCTCAAAGCTTTGATAGAATTAGGTAAATGCACTCTATATCATTCTTGTTCTTCCTACAACCTTGTAATAAAGATATATGTTGTTTAAATCTCATTAGAACATCCTCAATTAAGGGAAGATAATTAGATACAAGTGATATAAGCTCTGCCTCAAACTAAAGTACTTTGAACTCATTGATGATATTATTGTGGTCTCACAACACACACCCCATTTTGAGTTACAAAGTAAGGACCCCCTAGTTTCAAAATCCTTTACAAGACACCCAATTAGGTGCCTTAGTCATCTAGGACCTTCCTCTAGGTCTAACTCATTCATTGGTCTCTGATCAGGTAGTATTGGGCAGTGTGTTGGGACTCAAAATTGCCTTCCCGATTTTGAGTACCATTGAGAATTTTAAGCCTTATAAATGCTTTTTAATGCCTATGTACCTGGCTATCCATTTGAGCCCCTAAGGTGTTTAATGCTTCTAACACCCTCCATTCAGTGCGTTTAAGTGTTCCATGATGTTAAATTTCCATTCTGAGCTATTCTGTAAGATCCTGTTTTGAGCATTTGCCAAATCTGCATTTTACCCTGTGTCAAACAGCAATAGGAGGCCTTGTTTACATCTGAATATCTTATACCCAAAAATGTTTCATGACTTGCCACTTTGGGAGTGTCTAGTGTCCATATTCGAGTACTTATATTTCAAATTTTGAGTTGTTTCGAATCCGTTTGACTAGGTTTTGAATCCCTCAAAGTTGGTAGTTTACTATTTTCACACATTTACTGTTTGCACACATTTTTGGAAAGCCCTATTTGATGAGTAATAACTTTTGACCAGTTGATCTAAATGTTGAAATTCCTTTTTTTTTGTATTGTAGAGGTCAGAGACTTGTTATGTTTCAAGTTTCATCTTATGACGAATCCGTTTGATCAGTTTTCAAATATGATTTCAAATGCAATTTCTATCCTTTTACTGGTGTCAGCATTTGTAGATTTGTCAGGACCCATGTTCGAGATGTTATAACTTGAGATCTATAATTGCCTAGATCTAATAGATTGTACCACTGTGTTTTCCTCTAAAATTACTCCAAGTGTGTCAGTTTTCAAGCCTTGATGAATCCGTCTGCACACTTTCCCAAGTCAATTCCATTTACAAAAAATGTTTTCTGTCAGTGCTTTTAATCTGCAAAATCCAAGTAGCCTACTTTGACCGCTAGCCATTTGTGCCCTGTTATTTGTCATGAGCCCAAATCACATATTCATAATTTCCTCATGACAAAGAACCAATGCACCAGTTTTCATTTCCCCATGTGCTCATTTGCCCATTTTTCAAAGCCAAATCCAAACCCAATTTGTTGTTTTTTGACTTGTTTACTTGTAGGTAATTCTGAGAAGGCAACTTTGATGGCGAATATCTTTTGACTGGGAATTCTTCATAAGACAAGATCTGACAGGGTGAAAGTATGCGGAACAAAGAGTCAGTGTGCTAGTTTTCAAAGCCCAGTCAAGTGTTTGGAGCAGTTTTTAAAGCCAGCCGACAGGCCCTATTAGCAGAAAATCACAGTTGGCAGATTATGTAGAATGAGCTTCAAGTCAATTGTTTAGCAGTTGAGTTCATTTCCAGTGAGTATCAAATAGTGAATAGATCAGTTTGGCATCTTAGTCATTTGGAAACAAAAAATTTTTTATCCGGACCCATTTTGGGGCCCGACTAAATTCATGAGACTGATAAGATTGGATATGTATAAATAAGTCATAATGCTCTTAATTGTAAAAATTAAGAATTATTTGATAAAATCTTTCAAAGTGAGAACCATAAAAAGAGATCATTGGCAGACTCAGTTGAGTGTGATCAACAATCTAAATGCCAAAGGATGAATGAATGTCGATAGTCTACAAGAATTGAATTGACTTGCAAAAGGTTTCATAAGGGTTTTGGGACTTGTTCGAAGCATTTTAGTGGAATGATAACTCTTCGTTTGGAAAAGATATAGTCAAGGGTTTAAAATGAGGCTTTTGAAAGTGGCTACATGTATTCTGAATCAATGGGCAATGGATTTTGAGACCTTTTATTTTATTTTATTTTTGAATAAAGATTTGAGGGAGCTGGAAACTTTACCAAAACAAAAATAAAATAAAATTTGAAGACCTTAGATGTTTGGTTTTGCAATATTTTGAAGGACATCAGAGGTGTCTGTGGTTTGAACGAACTTAAGAGTTTAGAGATATATGACTATAAGATGTTGGATGAGCTTCCAAGTTTTGCAGAGTATAGTTCTCTCAAAAAGGTTGTATTGCATAACTGCAACAAATTAGAAGATGGAAGGTTTAGGAAACATGAGATCACTGAAGAAGCTCATTGTAAGTGATTGCTTAGAATTGGAATCATCTCCAAATCTTTCAGAGATTACTTCTCTTAAAGAATTTCAATTGGAAAAATGCTACAACTTGGAAGCCATAGAAGGCGCCATGAAAGAAAAGAAGCCATCAGCACATAATAACAGTAAAGCCGACATGTTACAATGAGGAAATAACTTGCTTGAACAAGAAGAACAAGGGAACATGCTGAGGGAAAAGGTACACAGGTCAATAAAAAGGGAAGATGGTCCATGCTAAAACAAGGAAAAACTCCACAAATAAGAGACCCTCACGAATGAAGGAAATCTGCCAAAAGAAAGCCGCATAAACATGAAAGAGTCTCATGCAGTAATGACATAGAGGCAGATCTGGAAAATCACGCCATTTAAAGGGCGTTCCCACATTTTCTAGCATTGAAGATGAAGGCGATTTGCTTTGTAATGAGGCGCTGCCAGTTAGGGGTAGGGCAGACCTGCATTAAAAGAATATCTCGTAGGCATTTGAAGATGGAGGCAATGTAGATGAATAGCCCTCCACGCATGCAATCAGAAGGAGAGGCATCAAATAAGCAAGGGAAGCTCATAAAATGATGACAATTATAGGAAAAGATCATGCAAGCAAAACAAAATAGGAGGAACCCACATTCTGGAAGCCACTGTGAGCAGGGTTGTATAACCAATATCCCACATTTGCAAGGGGAAGGTTTTTTAAGACCTTTAAATACTCAAACATTTACTTTATAGGTGTCTTCAAAAGGCATTGCTTTTGAAGGCCGCGAGTTGTAAAGAGGGGCCCATGGCTGCCCATTGAAGTGATGTCAGCATGTGACATGAGCATAATTTTAAACAAAAATCCAAGTACGATGACATGGCTCAATGCAAGGAGATGACGACACGTGGCAAAGATCTGCGGTGGGTGCAAGCTTGCAATAAGAAGTTGCCTGCAAGA
This sequence comes from Cupressus sempervirens, assembly GCA_028749045.1. Lineage (NCBI taxonomy): Eukaryota > Viridiplantae > Streptophyta > Pinopsida > Cupressales > Cupressaceae > Cupressus > Cupressus sempervirens. The sequence goes on from CM053788.1 coordinate 611,892,858, forward strand.
TAAATAATGCAGGAATGCGCCTGGGCGCCACATGGTAGTGGGCCCGGGGTGCATGCTAAGGTGGAAATCAACAGCAGATTAAGACTGTACACAAGATCACGCCATGTGGCCCAAATCAATGGCCGACGCATTTCCACAAGACAAAGATGCTCAATGGTTAAATATTGCAAGAATGCATAATTGTGACATGTGGCATGTTAGTACGCCCAGAACAGCTGGTGATGTGGAAATGAGGTGGCACATGTCGACCAATCACAAAGCACCACATGGCACTTGGTCAAACCTAGTTGACCTCAAATTCTGAAGGGTGAAGAGAAATGAAATGTGAAAATAATAAAAAATTATATTTTTTATTATTCATCTTCAAGCTACGTGATCTTTTAAAATCAGAAAGGTCATTTTTATATAGTTTCGACCTTAGGACATTTTAAATTTTTCAAAAATTTAAAATCAAAGAGTTACAGACGTGGTTTTCTACCAAAGGGGGATTTTTCAAATCAAGATTTAAGAGGTTCCTGGTATGTGAACATAGTGATATTATATATCGTCGAAATTGAGAGAATCTAAATTTTTCGAATCTGAGGTTAGTTTTTGCACAGGAATCTGTCTACTCGAGCTATGCGAGGTTTTCTCTCAGGTTCCCTAAATTGCAACTGTATTCAGGCCAGGAAGTTCAGAATTGGTTTTTTGACATGGAGATGATTTGAATATGGTTAAAAGGAAGTGGAAATACAATTTGGGTCAAAAATTTGATCACATTCACTTAGTAAAACTCGAATTTTATCAAGCATTTCAATGAAGTTTTCAAGATATTTTGAATGACTCAACAAGTTTTCATCATTGAACAAGGATATTTGCAAATCAGTTACAAGTAATGATAAAAACAAAATCAAATCAAATGGGTAGAGAGATGAAAGAGGTTTTGCAACTGCTAGGGATGAAATTCCAAGTGGACACATGTCGTCTTCAGAACAGATCCAAGAATTCTTTATTGTCTATATATTTCTTTCTCTGATCCATTGTAAGGGTTCCAGTCTTTGTCACTGAGAAACCAGTAGGTTGGCAGTTTTTTCTGGGTTATACCAGCAGGGTTCCAATTTTTCACTGTGAGACCATTGTTGGTAGGAAATTTTCAGTCATTCTGTGAGACCATTTCTTTGGATCCAGAACTATGATTCCACCTTCATTCTTTAGCATATTCTCTCTTGTATGAACAGTAGTAGGAAGGAATATACAGATAGTTTAGATCTGTTAGGTGTTTTCATGTTTTTCATTTCATGCATATGAATGTAGTATTTCAAGGAAATTAATACAAGGAACAACAGGTTGAATTTCATCTTGAATCTTGTCTCCCTTTATTAATGATCTTCAATGTTTTATGATCTTTGAACAAAGAGCTTAGGTTGTAGTTGTAGTCCCTTAAGGTTGTATGTTATTTTGTTGTTGCTTATGACTCAAGAAGTTATGTAAATGCTCCAGGGAATTAACAGGGTTGCAATTTTATTGATGGGGATATCATGTAAGAATGAGGTTCAAATTGAGCATAGATGTCTATTTACAAGGTCAATAGATAGATCATATAACTGAATATATACATAAGGATCAGATATCCATATGCATGCATTTGATTCATGGATTTGCCCAATGGTTAAGGCACTGATCAGCTACAGGGTCACTTGGTTCTTGCTGTTGCATATTAGGGGTTTTACTGAATTCAACATTATTAATCAAAAGTTCTTTCCCTTTCATGTTGAAGGACCTAAATGTTTCACCCTCACTCAGCTTATAAGATTCATAGCTTTGCATTTAGCTACGATAGATCTGTGTCATTTCATGAGTAATTAGGAGACATAAGGGTTATAATCTGCTTAATAGATTCAAGGATATGTTTTTGCACTGGTACGGTATCATTTGAATCTGAGGTCTACCCGCCTAGGTTTAGCAAAGCTTGAAGTAGAAGAAGGGTCATGCCTTATACTTGGCCTGTTGTCAGAAATGGCATGTTGAAAATGGGAGTTAGTTGCCCCTAGATATGTCAGTTTCTCAATGGGATAATTGAAAACCCTCCAATGTTTTCAAACACCAACACAGTGAAAAGGGGTAAAAAATCCATTTTTTAGGTTTTTAAGTGCAGAAGTGTGCACATGCTCATGTACACTAAATGCACATATGCACACTCAACTCTCTCTGAGGATGTGCACATGCACACTTGCACATGTGTGCATGCTCAGAGGTGTGCAATAGACACCAAGTCTTATAAATATCCCCCCTCACCTCTTTCCTCACTTGTTCTCTTTAGCTCTTGTTATCGCACCTTCACACTTCTACTTTCTGCATTATCACATGTCCATACCTAGACCACCTTTTCTAAAGGTATAAACTACCAACTATTGAGGTGCACACATGTGCATATGCACTCAAGAAAACCATAAAAATTCTCACCTTGTGCACATGCACAGGTGCACAACATGTGCAACTACGCACATTGCTTTGTGCATGCTACATTTTGCAAGTGCATCTTGTGCACCTATACAAGTGCACTAGGTGCATAGGTGCGCTAGGTGTACAAGTGCACATTCCATGCACTTGGGGAGGATTCTAATCTTTATGTCTCTTTTTCATCATTTTCTCATTAGTTTGGGTCTCATCTTTGGGTCATCATAGTCTTCTAACATTAGAATACTCACATTTCTCCATTTTTATGCAAGTATAATGGTGTCATCCTCATCCTCCATGGTAGAAAAGATGGCACCAAAGTTAGTGGCTTTCAAGTATCAAGGAGCACCAAAGAAATCATGGTTCCAAGATAAACACACAGAGATATGGGATATTGAATTGGGACACATTGATTGGAACATATTTCTTGCACTATGCAACAAATCTAAGGAGAGGTCAGCTATGGTCTTGACTCTGATTCAAAATGGGCTGGTGAACACTGCTTCTCACCCAACATTAGTTCAATCATATTAGCTAACCAAGACATTGACCCAACACTATGTACGTGAGGAGAAGGTCATCAAGAGTGTAACATGGGAGATAGTCCTAGATCTTAGGCCATAAAACATCGAAAAGGTATTCCACCTACCAAGGGTAGATCAATACCTTCAAATCACTTATGAAGTTGCAGACAGCTGGTATTTGAAAATGAATCAAAGGCCAAAGAGTTGGTGCAATCAAAGTACCTAATTGACATGACACCTTTGGGTAGAAGAGTTGGCAAGGTTGACATGAAATGTGGGTATATGGTAGATAACATTGGCTACTCAATGGTTCTCTTGAGTAGAGCCATGGGCCTTCCTACAACAAGCCATCTAGAGACATGTATGGTGCACTTTATACAAAACCATTAGGACATGCAAGATGCCTATCGATTGGGCCATAATTCTCAATGATAATCTAGATGAGCAAGTGATCTATGTGAATAATGACCCCCATTTTTATATGACCTCATATATATAAGTACATCATATACACTCACCATTCTTCCATATTCCAAAATTAATGATGCATGAACATATTGGGCTTTCTTGCAATCCTGCATGTTGGGGGTATTTGGCTTTGGAGTTTTGGACTTAGTCACCAAACGAGTAGTGCTCGGTTGTTGTTAAAAGTAGTGTTAGCCATGGTACTCAGTCATTGAAGGGGCTTGGTTGCTAAAGAGCTCAATAGATATTGTTGGTCGACACTCACTATTGTGCTTGACATGTGTTGGTTACTTGACAATGCTTGGGAGTTTGCTGACACTTGGCAGTGTCTTGGTGCTAACTAGAGTTCTTGGTGCATTTGGCATGTGATCATGATGTGGATTGATTTGAGGGTTTTTGTGGACCTATGAGTGGTCTTAGTTATCTCTTCTATGTGCATTTAATCTTTGTTGTAAACGTGGGGCTTGTCCTAAGTATTTTGTGTGGTTATTACATATTAACTATGGGTTAAAACGAGGGTTAATGTTTTGTATTTAATGTTTTTTATGAGCCAAATTATGGTTTAAATATGTATTTAATACAAGGGGTTTATTTAATTTGTAATTTTTGGGCTAACTTGTAGCTTATTTGGGTATAAGTAGGGGTCTTGTCAAGTCTTTTAGTCATTTGTTCATGGAATGATCATTCAGCTTGGAGAAGGAGATGAAGTGGAGGAGTGAACTTTGAAGAGCTAGTAGCTATGGCTTGGAAAATAAGGATATTTCTTGGTGGGCTTGCAAGCACAAATTGAGATCTTCCTTAGAGGTTTCTACCATAATGCTGATATGGACTAGCTGGGATTAGTATTATGAGTTGGATCTTGTGGGATCTTGCAAAACTATTATTGTATTTGTTATTGTATTTGGCCCTAACCTAGAAGGCCTTACAACTAGGCATATTTCATGTAAATAGTTATTTTATAAATAAAAAGTTGTGATTTGGTATCAGATCTTGCATTTTTGTTATCTTGTGTTATGTTTCTACTATGTGGTTATTGCTAGGGGCAAGGACATCTCCTTTAGGGATTCTCCTACCTTGCACTGCATCAAGTGGTATCAAAGTAAAGATTGTTCCTAAGTGTGTAGACCAAGCATCAAAGTTAAGCTAGTTTGCACTAGGGTTTTGTGAAGTGGATTTATTAGGGTTTACAAAAATCTTGGAAGATACCTCCAAGAAGATTGGATCCTAGGGCAATTAATGATCTTAGTGATGTTGTAGAAGAATAGATCTTACAGAAGATGAGAGTAGAGTTCAAATTTGAGATTGTATTGATGAAGAGTGACATGATTGTTGAAATCGTCAGTGCTTTAGGTTGTATACCTCGGCATATGGGTACTAAAGATGATTATGAGGAAGCTATTGAAGACTTTGAATTTGTTGGATCGAGTGATGAGGCCAAAACTGGTCGTGTGGAGAGACCTATGGGAAATAGGGTTGGTTAGTTTGCTAGACCTAGATCTCAGTTGAAGTTGAAGCATAAGAAGGAGGTTACTAATTTCTCAGGTACTTTGAATCTTGAAGACCTAATTGATTGGATTGGTGAATTGGAAGACTACTTTGAGCTTGAGGATATTGAGGATCCACTCAGAGTTAGGTTGGCACAAACTAAGTTGAAGGGACATGTTGCTCTTTGGTTGAAAGAAGTACAAAGAGACAAAGAGGAGGAAGGTGAAATGAAGATCTCTAGATGGTGATTGATGGTGACTAAGTTGAAGGCTAATTTCATTCCTGCTGATTATGAACTTGAGTTGTTTAAGAGGTTGCATTATCTAAAGCAGAAGGATATGACTGTGAAAGATTATACCAAGGAGTTCTACAAGTTGAATATTTCGTTAGGGCATGGAGAATTGTCAAAGGAGAAGGTAGCACGACACATTAATAGTTTAGGATTTAATATTTAGGATGAGGTTGGTATGCTGAATATTTCATCGGTTGAGGATGCTTATTAGTATGCTTTGAGAGCAAAGGAGAAGTTGAAGAGGAAGAATCAAGGTAGTTCTTGAGGGAAGGAGAAGTAGGACTATTTGACAAAGGCTAAATCGAGTGTAGAAGATGAACCAAAACTTGTTGAGAAAAAGCAAAGGATAGGTAGAGGCGAGTTTAAGAGTACTTGTTTTAGATGTCATGAAGAAGGGCATAGATCATATAAGTGTCTATAGGAGACTAGTGATAGGAAAGTTACTGTTATGAATGAGATTGAAGACCATGAACCTAAGCAAGGAGAAAGTTTATTGGCTCGACGAGTATTGGTTGGTCTGAGAACATTGGATTCTTGTTAAAGGACTAGTTTGTTCAGGACTTGTTGTAAGTTTGGTGGTAAACTCTAGACTATGATTGTGGATGGTGGTAGTACTGATAACCTTTTTTCTAAGAAGATGGTTCAAAAAATTGGTTTGAAGAGAATGAGACATCTTTATCCTTATAAGATTGGTTGGTTGCGAGGTGAGCATGTTTTGGAAGTGAGGGAACAATGCCTTGTTGATTTCTAGAATGGGTAGTATAAGGATCAAGTGTTGTGTGATATTGTAGACATGAACAATCGTTATGTGTTACTTGGTAGACCTTGGCAGTATGATTGCAAGGTTGTGCATGATTGTGTCAAGAATGTGTTTACTATTGAGAAAGGTGACAGAAAGTTTTCCTTGATTCCTTTTTAGAATGAAGAGCTCAGTAGGAAGAATCTGAGTATTGGAAGTTGAGTTGAGTTGGAAGATTCTAAGAAGGTTGGAGATCAACATGGAAAGAAGACTTGTGGTCCACCTATAATGGATGTGAAGAAGAAGAATAACAAGGGAAAGAGTGTACAAGTTGAAGACTTGGAGGGTATGTATGTGAAGAACCAATTTGGGATTTATGTGTTGAATCCCAAAAGATGTTCTTCCAGCTAATAAAACATCTTTTCAAACTTGTGGTGTTTGATGCAGGAGCATCTTGGGCGTTCTTGCAATCTTGCATGTTGGGGATATTTGGCTGTGGATTTGTGAACTTGGTCACCAAAGGACTGGTGCTCAATCATTGTTAAAAGTAGTGTTAACCATGGTACTCAATCATTGAAGGGGCTCAGTTGCTAAAGAGCTCAGAAGATATTGTTTCTTGACACTCATTGTTGTGCTCGACATGTATTGGCTGCTTGACATGTGTTGGCTACTCGACATGTGTTAGTTACTCGGCAATGCTTGGGAGTTTGTTGACACTCGACAATGTGTTGGTGTCGACTAGAGTTCTTGGTACATTTGGCATGTGATTGTGATGTGGATTGATTTGAGGATTTTTTTGGATGTATGAGTAGTCCTGGTTATCTCTTCTATGTGCATTTCATCCTTGTTGTAAACTTTGGGCTCGCCTAAGTATTGTGCGGTTATCATGTATTAACTACAGGTTAACATGAGGGTTAATTTTTTGTATTTAATGTTTGTTATGAGCTGACTTGTGTCTTAAATATGCATTTAATGCAAGGGGTTTATTTAATTTGTAATTGCTAGCCTAACTTGTGGATTAGTTAGGTATAAGTAGGGGGTCTTGTGGAGTCTTTTGCTCATTCATTCATGGAATGATCATTTAGCTTGGAGAAGGAGAGGAAGTGGAGGAGAAAACTTTGAAGAGCTAGTAGTTGTGTCTTGGAAAACAAGGAGATTGCTTGGTGGTATTGTGGGCACAAGTTGAGATCTTCCTTGGAGGTTTCTACCAGATTGCAGATTTGGACTAGCTGGGATTAGTGTTGTGAGTTGGATCTTGTGGGATCTTGCAAAACTATTATTGTATTTTCCATTGTATTTGGCCCTAACCCAAAAGGCCTTATACCCGAGCATATTGCATGCAAACAATTATTTTATAAATAAAGAGTTGTGATTTGGTATCAGATCTTGCATTAATGTTATCTTGTGTTATGTTTCCACTGTGTGATTATTGCTGGGGGCTAGGACATCTCCTTTGGGGATTCTCCTACCTTGCACTACATCAATTAACACATTTCATATGCTTCTAGTGAAGCTCACTAGCACAAATTTTATAATTGCTAACTAACATTCCTAAATATAGAAATAATTTCTTTGTACAATACACTACCAAAACTTTATTTTAAACATGAGCAACCTTAACTGATAATAGTGTTTTTATGACAACATCTAACTATTCACCTTAGCCAACTCACCCAAAATATGTTGTATAAATCACAAATGGTTACCTAAAAGTGGTCTTGGATCTTCTAGGTTGGTTCTAAAAAAATACTTATGGCCAAAATACATGATTTGTTGCTCCCTTTAAGGCCTAATTTTAGATATCCAGTCAATTATTGAGCCATTTTTTTCCCAAAACAATCATATCTATAAATTATATATGCTTTCAAAAGGCAAAAAGGGGTATTCCAAAATTCTTTTATATTTGGTCTATGACTCCTTTACAAAAAGTTTTGCCCATGAATGTCTCTATAAAGGGCTAAACGAGAGTAGGGTGGGTTGTAATGAGCCTTGCTCTAACTGATCACAAATTACCCTAATTTTTACTAGTAATAAATGGTTACAGGATGCACAATGAATATACTTCTTCCTTTCACCTATTAATGCACTAAGAAAATAGGATGCATCTACAATGATGACATCTTTACAAGATTTGAATACAAACTAATATCAAATCCAAAGCTCTTGTAAAATAAATGCTCAATTCTGATAAAGATTGATACCTACAATAGTAGCATATAATATGCATGAATGAACAAGAGAAACCTGGATCTTGAAGTCGCTTTGAGTTGCCACTAACAATGCAATCAATATCTCTAGGTATTATGCCCTAATGACAAGGTAATACAATGTTCCTGCAACAAGCTCTTGTAGCAAATACCCTACTTATTCTTCCTCTTCACACCTGGCCCTTGGCCACAAATTCAACACAATAAAGTGACTGTAATACCACCTCCAATCGGCAATAATTCAGGTGATGTTTCACACCCTCAAAATTCCTATCATTGGGAGTTTTCGTTCCCAAGGACAAATTGATTATCTACAGGCCCTTGGCTCCATAAATACATAGGCAAATATCAATTACAAATCTAGTTGCCTTCCCATGAGGCTCTCTCCTCTATTTATATTATTCCTAACCCGCCCCCCCCCCCCCCCTTCTAGAAGAATCATAAGTGTTATCTTATTGCACTATTCTGGAAGCTTCCTCCTTTCCAACAATAGATGAGCTATGCTTCACGACGATTCCCTAATATTAAATCAATTAAATATAAAGTCATCTCTTTTAATTTTTAAATTATTTAATGACTTTATAAGAAATCAATTTAATTATTTCCACTTAGCCTTCAAAGGACAAAAGTCTAAGAAATCTATTGAGAGGCTAAAGAGATGGGGACATTACAGTCCGCCCTTCTGAAAATTGCTTGTCCCCAAGCAATCTCAACTTTGGATGTTGCAAAATCTCTTCACTCTCCCATGTAACATCTTCAATAGGTAGGTTCTTCCATTTAATCAAATATTCTCTAATGACACAGCTTCTCAATCTCTTCTCTCTAAAATCTAGTATAGCCTCTGGTATCAAAATCAACTTACCCTCATCATCTAAGGGTGGTAGAACTGCAGAAGGAGCCGCATGATGTCCCAATGCCTTCTTGAGGCGTGATACATGAAAAATATTGTGCACTTTGCTGTCCACCGACAACTTTAGCTCATAAGCCACTTCACCCACACGCCTAATGACCCAGAAGCATCCATAGTATCGTGGCTTGAGCTTCTCTGCACCACTCCTCTTGAGAATAGACTATCTGTAGGACTGCAACATCAAATACACCATTTCTCCAACCTCAAAAGAGTGTTCCACTCTCTTCTGATTTGCATATTGTTTTTGTTGGTTTTGTGCCTTCTGGATGTTTTCACGAAGAGCCCTCATGATATCTTGATTTTCCTGTAACATGTCTCCAGCACTAGGCACTCTGCTATCACTTATCAAAAAATCAAGAAAGCTAGGAGCTTCATAACCATACAAGGCCATGAATGGTGTCATCTGAATAGAAATATGGTAAGTGGTATTGTAGCAGTACTCACAAAAGGTATATCCACTTAACCCATCCTTTTTGCTGCCCAGCAATATAATTTATGAGGTATCCTTCCACCCATTTGTTGACTATCTCCATCTTTCCATCTGTTTGAGGGTAGTAACTAGTACTTAGAGAAAGCTTAGTCCCACACAATCTAAAAAGCTCCTTCCAAAAATTGCTCATAAATTGACTGTCTCGGTCACTAACAATGTTTCATGGTAATCCATGCAATCTAAACACCTCATGAAAAAATAGTTCGGCAACCTTTGTGGCTGAAAATGAAATAGTGATTGGGAAAAAATGTGCAAACTTGGTCAAGCGATCAACCACCACATAAACACAATCCTTGCCTTGCACTTTTGGCAACCCTGTGATGAAGTCCATAGATATACATTCCCACTTCTTGTTTGGAATTAGAAGTGGCTATAATAAACCAGAAGGATATGTATGGTTTTGTTTGTTTTGCTAAAAAACAACACATTCTCTAACATATTGTAAAACATCAGATTTTAGACCCTTCCAAGTGAACCTCTCTCGAATCTGTTGATAGGTTTTGAAATACCCGGGATGGCCTACCAATGGTGAATCATAAAAGGACCTCAATACTATGTTCTTCACTTTTGATCCTGGAGTCAAGAAAATCCTCCCCTTGTAAATGATAAGATCATTCACCATGGTGTACCTATTATCATGTAGTGACCCATCAATAATACTTGAAGCCCAAGAATCCTTAGCATATTCTGCCATAATCAAATGACTCCAATCCTCTGAAACCTCAACCATAGAGCTCAAATGTGGTCGGCGAGACAAGGCATCAACAAGTATATTTTGTGAACCTTTGACAAAAGAAATATCAAAATCATAAGATTGCAACTTGCTTACCCACTTTTGCTGACGGTCATTAAGATCCCGCTGCCCAAGCAAATGTATCAAGCTATTATGGTATGTTTTAACAATGAACTTACTGCCCACTAGGTATTGCCTAAACTTAGCCAATGTATGCATAATGGCCAACATTTCCTTGTCATATATGGGTAAAAGCACAAACCTGTGTCACCTTTTATAAAGGAGAAGTGATATCAGAATTTAAAGTCTTCAACTTTAATGACATAAAAGTGGCATTTGTGCTTAGAATTTGAAGATGATGTAAACTAATGAAATGTGTAAAATTAGATGAAGTTTATGTCTGTAATTTTTTTGAAAAAAATTGAGTAAAAATTTTATCTATTTTTTAATTTTTAAAGTCTATTTTTTAATTTTTTTTAAATGCTAAAAATATAGAGTTTTGTTCCCATCAAACAAATATATGAAAATGTTCATATTTTGGTCTGATTTTGGAATATGTTAGAGTCAACATGTATACCTAGTGCACCAAAAAAGAAAAATTGAAATTCAGCTAATATTTTTTAAGTTATAACTGGTCAAAGTCAAAGTTATCAAAAATTGACAATTTTTTTCTCCCATCAAACTTTTTCCATGAAATCTGCATATTTTTTTTTAAAAATTACATATTCTTGAAGAAGATTCTCTCCTCTAGTGCAGCATTAAAAAATAATAATTTTTGAACATGATTTACTATTTTTTTCTTATTTTTGAATAGACATCTTCCTGAATCTTAAAATACCTACTTGTACTATTTTCAAATTATAACATATTATCCTTAATCAAAATTTTAAAAAAATTATATAATCATAATCTTGACTCCGAGACCTACAAAACTATATTTTTAGTTTTTAAAAAAACTTCAATTTAGTAAGTCAAATTGGCCTTCAAAGTTAGAAGTTTGCAGAAGTTCTTATTTTTGCTTGTGTCGCTGCCACCTAGGATGCCACATAGGCAGTTTCGGCCGTAACCGTTTCGGCCGAAAGGGTTTCGGTCGTAACCCCCTAGTGTATAAAATTATCGTCAATCACTTTTTGGCTATTTTTATGATATTTTGAGTCATTTGAAACATGGGGGTTACGACCGAAACTGTTTCGGCCGAAAGTGTTTCGACCGTAACTGTGCGTGCCACGTCGACGAAAAAATTTGCCACATATGTACGGCTGAAACTTGTTCGGCCATAACCGTTATGGCTGAAACCATTTCGGCCGTAATGCCTCCAAATATCACAAATGGTGACACAGGTTTGTGCTTTCACCCATATACTGTAGCTCCTCTTAGGACCCCTCAACTTCCTGCTTTCATATGCAATTGGATGTTTGTCTTGCATAAGGACAGCTCTGATCTCCTCACCTAAAGCGTCACACTGCAACTCAAAGGGTTTAGTAAAATCAGGCAATGCAAGCACTGGGCAAGTATGCATAAGTTGTTTGAACATCTCAAAGCATTCCTATGCCTCATGAGTCCAAACAAAAGCCCCTTTCTTAGTCAAATCTGTAAGTGGTGCTACATGGTGAGAATACCCATTGACAAATCTATGATAGAATTCACATAAACCCAAAAATCCTCTAGGTTGTGTCAGATTCATTGGAGTAGGCCACTCAATAATTGCCTTGACCTTATTTGGATCCATCTGAACTACTTCTACACTAATGATGTGACCCAAATACAATAATTCTATCATGCCCAAGTAACATTTAGATTCCTTTGCATATAGAGATTCCTTACCAAGAATACCCAAAACTATGTCAAGATGTGCAAGATGCTCTTCCCATGTACGACTATAAACCAAGATATCATCAAAGAAGACTAACACAAATCACCTCAACTGTGCATGAAATACCCTATTCATAGTAGACTGGAATGTAGTAGGGGCATTGGTTAGCCCAAATGGCATAACCACAAACTCAAAATGTCCACAATGACAACAAAAAGCTGTCTGCTCAATATCTTCTTCTCTCACAAGAATTTGGTGGTAACCTGATCTCAGATCAATTTTGGTGAAGTACTTGGCACCATGCAATTCATCAATCCTTGGAATGGGGTAGCGGTTCTCGATTGTTCTCTTGTTAAGCATTCTATAATCAATACACATCCTTAGAGTACCATCCTTCTTTTTAACCAATACTATTGATGAAGCAAAAGGTGACTTACTCAGTCTAATATGCCCCATAGCTAGCAACTCCTTGATAGTTTTCTCTCTCTCATCTTTAAACCGCTTAGGGTGCCTGTAAGGAGTGACTATAATAGGCTTAGCACCCTCCTCCAATTCGATGATGTGTTCTATCCCTCTATCTGGAGGTCTACTAGGTGGAATCTTGCTAAAGATCTTGTCATGCTTGATCCTCAACTCTTGTATATCAGGATGATAAATAGGCTTTTGCTACTCTTCCCGTGTTGGCTTCAAAACACAACCTGCTGCCCACTCAACCATGTCATGATGCAAGAGATGTTTCATTTTCCTAAGGGAAATGGTCTTGCAACTAGTGTCTTTGAGTTCTTTCAACACATGAGTTTTTCCATCCATCTCAAATCTCATTTCCATCTCATGGAGGTTGAGGGTGAATATTCCTATGTCATGTAACCATGTCATTCCCAAAACCATATCCATGTCTCCCATGTTCACCACATAAAAATCTACCTTGAACTCATAGTTATTCAAGCGCATGGGCAATTTTGAAATCATTTTGTCACACCTAAGAGTGAAACCATCAGCAACCTTAACTCGAATTCCCTCAAACTTCTCAGTCTATATACCATGCCTCTCAACAAGCCTAGTATCAATGAAATTGTGTGTCACACTTGTATCAAGAAGAGTAATAATCTTTTGACCAACAAGAACCCCTCGCATCCTAAAATACCCTTCTCACTGAATACTTGTGAGATGAGCCTCTTTAAGCTTCACTTCCTCCTCTAATTCTTCATCATGTTTTGATTTTTCTGATTCTAAATCATTAATTTGAAATTGCTGGTCTAAATCAAAATCTTCATTTAGTGCCCACATTGCACGATTTGACTTCCCCTTAGGTTTCATAGGGTAGTCATGGTTAATATCATATGGTCCCTTACAATAGAAGCAAAGTTTCTTCTTCCTCAAATCATTAAGAGTCTCATGGTCAAATGGAAAAGTAGACTTATCTTTGGCTTTATCCTCCTTCTTAGGAAACTTCTTGTTGTCATGACTGGAAAATGTTCCCTTTGATGTAAACTTTTTGGTAGGGGCAGAAAACTCCATGCTTTGTGCCTTCTTCATTGCTTCTTGTAGTGAGGGAGGATCAAAAGCTTTCAACCAACCCTTCAATGGTTCCATCAATCCTTCCATGAATAAGACCACCAATCTTCTTTCACTGATGTTAGGAACCATGACCGATAATTGTTGGAAGTCATTCACATAAACATCAGGAGAACCATGTTGTTTTAGTTGTGCTAGTTCACGAAAAGTCACCTCAAGATCTTTCACATCAAACCTTTCAATCAGCCTATTAGTAAACTCCTTATATGTAGTGATAAGGTTATGTCCAAGATTGACTAACCCATAATACCACCACTCGTGAGAAGCTCCTTCAAGATGTAGTGTGGCAAATCTTATGGCATCCTCTTCAGGCATTGGTCTCAAAGAAAGATAATTATCAAGCTTTTGAACCCAAGACCTAGCTATGCATTTGTTACTTCCATCATAGTAAGGCATGGAAATCTTACCAAGTGTTTGTTGATAGTCATTTCTTGGAGCATAGTGATCATTCCTTCCTCCTCTCCTATTCCTTTGATTCATGAATTGATCAAACGTCCATATTTCTCTCATATTAGGAGGTAGATTGGTATACTCCAAGTAAGATTGTCTAGCTTCATCTCCAAAAGAAATAGCTGGAGTAGCACGTGGTTGTTCTTCTCTCGGTATAAAGGTGGGAAAAAGAGGCCTAGAGGCTGATCCTCTAGTTTCTTCAACATGATGTATAGACCTTCCCTCATTATTTCCACTATGTTCAAGCTGTGTTTTGATTTTGAGTGGCTGTGTTCTGATTTTGAATGGTTTGTTGATCCATTTTTGCTAATAAGTATGACAACATATCAAGCATGGTATCAAATTTCTTTTTAGCTCTTGCATCCCTATCCCTATTTTCTTCTTCTGCCATATTTTGAATTGTTTTGCTGGTATCTCTTTCTCTTAATGCTTTTGAGGATGTATCCCCTTCAACCTGTGGATTTTGATATTGTTGTTTCCGTTGTTCCCTGTTATAACATCTGATTTCTCTCTCACTCATTTATTGTTTGACTGTTCATAGGATGGCAGGATGAAAGCTCTAATACCACTGTAATGAGCCTTGTTCAAACTAATCACAAATTACCCTAATTTCTACTAGTAATAAATGGTTACAGGATGTACAATGAATATAATTCTTCCTTTCACCTGTTAATGCACTAAGAAAATAGGATGCATCTACAACCATGACATCTTTACAAGATTTGAATACAAACTAATATCAAATCCAAAACTCTTGTAAAATAAATGCTTAATTCTGATAAAGACTAACACCTATAGCAGTAGCATATAATATGCATGAATGAACAAGAGAAACCTAGATCTTGAAGTCACTTTGAGTCACCACTGACAATGCAATCAATATCTCGAGGTATTATGCCCTAATGACAAGGTAATACAATGTTCCTGCAACAAGCTCCTATAGCAAATACCCTACTTATTCTTCCTCTTCACACCTGGCCCTTGGCCACAAATTTGACACAATGAAGTGCTGTAATACCACCTCCAATCGGCAATAATTTAGGTGATGTTTCACATCCTCAAAATTGCTATCATTGGGAGTTTTCGTTCCCAAGGACAAATTGATTATCTGCAGGCCCTTGGCTCCACAAATACACAGGCAAATATCAATAACAAATTCGGATGCCTTCCCATGAGGCTCTCTCCTCTATTTATATTATTCCTACCCCCCACCCTTCTAGAAGAATCATAAGTGTTATCTTATCGCACTATTTTGGAAGCTTCCTCCTTTCCAACAATAGATGAGCTATGCTTCACAACGATTCCCTAATATTAAATCAATTAAATATAAAGTCATCTCTTTTAATTTTTAAATTATTTAATGACTTTATAAGAAATCAATTTAATTATTTCCAATTAGCCTTTGAAGGACGAAAGACTAAGAAATCTATTGAGAGGCTAAAGAGATGGGGACATTACATGGGTTGTGAAGGAAAGACTTATGGTTGAGGTGTTTAAGTTTCTTGTATGGTGTTGTGGAATTCCATTTGTCATGATTATCCTATGCAAGATCTTCCAAGTATCAGACAATATATTATGTTGTTGATTTCTTAATTTGGTTGTTACCAAGTATGCTCCAAGAGTGCCATTAAGTGTGATTGTATAAATGGTGCTTTGAGTTCTCGAGAAACATTATATTTTTCCTCCTTTTCTTTACATCAAGAAACATTAACAATTACAATGAAATTTTAGAAATAAACAAAAAGGTGGGTAGGACAGGGAAAATGATCTTACATAATTAATCACAAACCCTAAAGAAAGGTATAGTCCTGGAGTATAACTTAAAATGTGGATCCAAATTCTTAGAATAAATATAAACATGATAATGCAATAAAATAAGATATAAAAGTCTTAAGAAAGAAGATAGAACCCTAGGAGTTGTAAGAATGTAAAGGAATTGTTTTCCTTAGTTTGATGAATTTCTCATAGCTTGTTTTGTCACAAAAAAACTCGTAGATAAATTTTCAACCTTGTTGTGTTGATCCTAATGGTCTTGAACTTTGTTTGTTATACAAAATTGACCTAAGACATGCATACTAATATAATAAAAATGCACACCTTCACATTATGGATATTTGAACTCGCCAAGGCGGTATTAAGAGACATTATTTAGGAGCTCACAAAGTCAATAGTGAAATGAGTTATCCTAGGTAAAACCCCTTAACAGATCAAATTAACAATAAAGAGAAAGATCAAATACTTTTTTCCACAAACTTGAAAGTAATCTAATAATGATACACTTTTTTTTTTTTGATATTTAATTAATGTCTCATCTAATTATTCTCCTATTAGTAGGTATCTCTTTATATTAAACTAAGTGAACATTAAAGATATTTAGATACCATGATGTAACAAAATTCCACGTGCAACATGTATAAAGACAATTAGTAATAATCAATGCAAGAAAATGCACATTAAAGATCTTTAGATACCATGACATAACAAAATACCACATGGAATGTGTACAAGACAATTAATAATAATCAATGTAAGAAAACATAATAGTTAGAATTTGAAGTTCAGATTTCGGGATTCAAAAAATTGTTACCATGCTCCTCATGATTGGTTTTGCTTAACCTCTCACGACTTATGAATAATTTGTAAAAATAAAGTGCTGGTCTCAAGTTAAAAGACAAATATATAGAAAAAAGTGCAACATAACTAAGTAAAATAATGAACAAAAAATCAAGTTGTTAGCCTAACTTATCATAAGAACATACTATTTATCAATATATAATAATAGCATTGTAATATTTTTATCAAGATATTTGCTTTGTAGCCAAGGCCTAGACTTTGGAGGTAGTTCACATAGTCCATTACATGCTGAATAAAAAGTTATAAAAGAATTCACATTGTAATTAAAAAAGGACGTTAGAGGTAGTCGTAACACCAATTACACATTGCACAAATAGTTACAAAAGAGTTCACTTTGTAACTAAAAACTAGACTTGGAAGGTAGTGGATATGTCCATTGCACATTGAAGAAAGAGTAAAAAGAATTCACCATTAGAAATAATCAAGATCATCTATTGTATTGGACAAAAGATATAAAAATCTTATTTCATAACTAATAACTTTAATGGATCATAGAATATGATCTGAAAAGTTGATGTCAAAAATTCACACAATCTTATAAGAAAAACACAAATGCCTACAACTAATAAAAAAATAATCAAATTGTTTAATACATCAGAAAAAAAGTTATTAAAGAACATCTTTGAATCATACTTAACTCTCTATTCTTCTTTTAAGAAGTGAATATATATATTAGTCTAATGTTCGAACATAGAGATATTTTTCTAGTTTCATTTGGATTTATGTGGATAAACAATCAATAGCCTTCCAAATATCAAATACCCTTCCATGTACGGAGCCCTAACCATGTGCTCTAAAATATCGAACCTCTCTGAGATGGTTTTTCCCAGTATTGCTATTGAATCTCCTCTCGGCAAGCCAAAATGGAAAGAATGTATTCTTCCCTTGTTGCAGTTCTAGTTATACCCATCTGTATGAGTATTAACAATAGTATCTTCTTGGGAAAAAACACTGATTAGTTGGGTTGTAAAGCAGTGTGTAGAAGAAGTTGGTTAGAGCAGTTTTGGACGGCCCATTGCTTACAATATTTTGCTGCCTTGTAACTACAGCTAAACTCACATGGTCCAATTTTAATGGGGGGTTTGCACTCCAAATTGACTTTTAGTCTTTTTCGAACAGGCTCTTCTGATCTGCATTAGCACTAATATTATATACTGCATTGGAAAAACCTCAAGCAAGCGAGGTGCTCACGATGATCGATAAAGATGTTGATGGATTTTAATAAAAACTACCACACAACTAGTACTCAAGTTTGGTTGTCTGCACACGACCTGCTGTTCTTGTTTCTCCTATTTTATAATCCAAAAATCAATACATTGTGATTTGTAGAAGAAGACCCTTGTCCTGATTTAACAGCCATTGCTAATGCTAATGAATGAATCTTCTTCTTGTATTGTATATAAAGCATGAGCACGGTTAATGCCATGGTTTTCTCAAACTTGACTTTGGAATACATTTTCCCGACCAAGCAAAGGGATTCTAGGTCTCTGGCCTTGTTGCCCTGTTGTTCTCATGCCAAGTTTTTTTCATCATCTTCCTTGATGAGCAGATGGCAGCCAAGAAGAAGAGGTTCTGGATCTCTTGCTTGGCCTGTCAATAAACTCAGGGTAGCGGATTTCCCCGTTGTGGAGAATGTACAGCAGCATCTCCATGGCAACGTTGAGATTCGTGTCACCTGTTACCAGGTGCGTGGAAATGATTTATATGTGTTTCTAATGGTTGAATATGGTGACCTAATTCATTATTGGGTCTGCCCATTTTATTTTATGAAAATGCTTTTGTGCATCTAAGGATGAATATTGTAACCCAATTGGTTTTAGAGTTCGCGTATTTTATAATGGAATATTTTTTGTAGTTCTAACAACGAATTCGGCACCCGATTAGTTCTCTATTGCAGTCATTTCATTGTGGAGCCGACGTCCTATTATTTACTTTTCTTAAGGGGTGATAGCAGATTTTAGGATTGCCGGAGAGGTGTTCCAAAGATCAAGTGGTGAAAGCGGCCATGGAGTTGAAGAGTGCAGAGATTGACGAAGGATACAGTTCCTCTGTCATGACATATCGCCAGGTACTATTGTACTGAGAAACTCAAGTTATTTGCCTGTAACCTAAATCGTTTGTGTCTGTGCGTGAGGGTATATAAAATAAAGACGAGTGTAGTTCAATGTGTGTAAATGCGCATATAAGATATCGGTTGAATGTGTGTTGGGGGCAAATAGACAATAACGAGTGGTGCATTTGAATGTGTGCATGCGTGGGCATATAGCTAAAGAAGATAAAACATTGGTCATATGCATATGTAGGTGTGAGCATAGGGTAGAAGTATTATGATGTTTGAACATGCCTGTTGAAACCGAATTTGAACACTGGTATAGCTGAATGTGTGTTTGTGGGGAGGGGGAGAGCGAGGAATGTGTGGGGGGTGTCATGGAGGATAAAGAATTCTCTAGTTGCGAACAGGGCAATTGATCCATGGTGCAGTTTTCTTAGCCATTATCATCCCACAAAGTTACCAATTTGGCTGGACGCTACGCCTCCATGTGTATATGACTTTGGAAGCAAGAAGGCTAAGGGAAATCCTGGGTGGAGTTTAGGAGACCAGAAATCTTGCGGGCTTACTTCTGACCAAATGAAAAAATATTGCTCTAGTTGAATTTGGTTGTAGATGAACATAGAGGATGAAGTATAAACAATGGCCTGGTTGAATGTGCATGTGTGTGGATGTAGAAATAAACAATGGTATAGTTAAGTTTGCCCGTGTGGGAACATAGAAGATAAATAATGGTATGATCGATACTGCTTATGTGTGATAAGAGAAGGCCAAAAATAGTCTGGCTGATTCTGAGTGTTTGTGGGATTCAAATATACTGATGGTAGAGTTGAATGTGTACCTGTAAGCTTAGAAGATGAACAGTAGTCCCTTTGCTTTATGAATGCATGTATGTGGTTGTGGGTATAGGAAATGAACGATGGTGGTTGAATGTCATATGTGGATGTGTAGGTGCTGAAGATGAGACTGTTCTGGTTGAATTTGTGGAAATAGAAGAGGAATAATGAAATAATTTAGAGGTTGGTTTTTGAGGGCTTGCAGGAATTGTTGATGGATGTACGAGATAAGCTTCTTTTTGAGCCGGAGTTTGCAGGGAATGTGAGGGAACATGTGCCCCCAAAATCTTCTCTAAGCCTTCCTTGGCCATGGCTGCCCGCTGCTTTGTCTCTCCTGCAAGAAGTAAGAATTTAATTTTTTTTACTTTTATTGCATCCCAGAGTGTTTGTGTTGTGATCAAATTAGATTTCTTTTTTTGGAGGTGAAATCGGGATAGTAATATGACCAGTGGAGGCTGTGCACAGGTAGGGGAGGACAAAATGGTACTGGAGGTAGGCCGAGCCACCATGCAACAAACCAACTCCAAGCCTTACATTCATGATATTTTACTTTCCATGGCATTATCAGAGGTATGAGATCTCAGGATTCTCTCTTTATTTCAGATTTCATTTTATTTTGTTCTTTTTTAGTTTGTTAAGGCCATGACAGGTATGTTTTTCCATATTTTTTTATAGTGTTCCATAGCCAGGAGAGGCTTTGAAAGTGGCAGGGTTTCAAAGGGCTTTGATGCTCTTGCTCGGGCGCAATTGCTGCTAAGGAGTAAGAAATCTTTGGCAAAACTAACTCTACTAGCAGAGGTACAGTCTTTTGCCCTTTCTTCAACTTGAAAATCTAGCATTCTTCTTGTCACTACATTTTAGAGATTGTCTTAATTCTTGTTTGGCTTCCTTTGCCATATAGATTGAAGCATCTCTGGAGGAGCTTGCTCCCACATGTGTACTAGAACATCTAAGTATGCCTCGAACACCTGAGAATGCAGAAAGAAGAGAGGGGGCATTGTCAGCATTGCAGGAACTACTTAGACAAGGCCTCGAAGCTGAAATGTCATGTGCGGTTACTGATTGGAAAGCTTTCCTTAGTCAAACAATGAATAAATTGCTGGCAGCTGAAATTGTTGGTTTGCTTCTCTGGGACAAGCTTGCTATTATTCGAAAGAATTATAGTTCTTCTGAAGCTCGACAACAACGTAATGTTATAGATTTTGATTGTTTCTACAAGGCATTGTTAGCTCACATTGCTGTGGGCTTCTCACGCAAAAAACCTGAACTGGTATGCATTTTGTTTTTGATTATTTGAGATGCTTTGATGGAAATTTTATCCTTAAATTTCCAGGTGCTTTCACTGAATATCCAATTGCCATGTGCAGATTGAAAAGGCCTTTAATATCATAGAGAGCCTAGAAAGGACTGAAGCTGTAAATTTGAGTTTGGAGGGTGCCATGTGTAAAATACTTCTAGGAGAGGTAACTTCTCTTAGCACCCCAAGATCTTTTACCAAATGCGCAGGTTTCACTAACTTGATCATCATGATTCAGGAGAAAGTTGCACTTACAGAGAATTTTGAGAAGTTTGGCGTAAATGGGAGCGCACGAAAACAACCCTGGGCTGAGACAGGTTTACAAAAATCAGATGGTAGAGGTGCAGATTTGTATGAATCCTTGGTATCTTTCATCTCTGTCTCCAATTTATTTTTCCTTGTATATTTTCAGTTTCTGTTGGATTGCTAGTGGATGGTGCTGTAGAGATGTATGGTGGAGCTTGTCTTGCTTAAAGCTGGAACTCTGTCTTATGCCAGAAGACGTGCTGAAATTGATCAGGAAAAATGGCTGAAGGATGCTGTGCTTGTGGCCTTTGTAGATACACGGGATTGTACACCTTCTTTGGTGAGTTGTATAGAGTGGCTCCAGGAGAACTGGGATTTCTGAAAGGTTGCTGACAGGTATTTCTGGTTTTTTCATTCATTTCAAATGTTTGAATTCTCCTGCAGGTAACCTACTTTGGTAACAAGTTGAAAATGCCTATAAATGACTGGAAAAGGAAAGAAGTTGATCGTTCAATACCTCAAGTAGGACAGAGGTTCCCATTCTATACTTCATCACAGTCGCAGATTTTAAGCTCCTCTGTCCAAGCTTTAACTTGCTCTTCTCCAGCTGAAATTCCTGATGCCGGAGGCAACCCATCACCTCACAGTAGCCAAAGTCATTCAATATTCAACAAGTCTAAAAATGCTTCATCCATCATATGGAATCAAAATGTTGGGGTCTCACGAAAGAGACTATCTAGAAGCTGGTTAGTGAAGGGTAAAACAGCAGGAAAATTGTTTTTGCTTGCCTTTGTTGGAGGCTGTGCATTTATATGCCTTAGGTTGCATCTGCAGTACAGACCAATGCCATTTTCGTATAACAGCTTTACTTCACAACCAGATTGTGCAAAGAAGCCATCTGCAGGTCAGTCATCAAGTCATTCAACTAGCACTGGTCAGTTCCAAAGAGGAAACATTGGAAGCAGGTTAGCTATGGCAATCACAAAGTCTCTGTCCCCATTTACAAAGAAGTGTGCAAATCAAGCTGATCAAAATACATGGCCTGTTACTGATCTCTCACTTTTAATTGGAAAGTCAAGGCACAATGCATATTACAGAAAGCAAATGGTGTTCAGGGAAGCGGAGAGTTTGGTAAGGCATTGGCAAAGTATGAAAGCTGAGGCCCTGGGACCCAACCATGAGATCCATCGTCTATCAGAAATTCTTGCAGAGCCAATGCTGACACAGGTGAAAAATCTTGGAACTGCCACAATTCACTTCTGCATTTTGGTTTGACTGATTCTTTTCTTTATTGTTTGTGCCTCTTATGTTGCTGTTGCTTGGACCATGTTGCCGCAGTGGCAAGCTCTGGCAGAATCAGCAAAATCAAGGTCATGCTTTTGGAGATTTGTACTCCTGCATCTTTCTATTGTGCATGCTGAAATCTCATCTGATGGTATGGGTTGGGAGATGGCTGAAGTAGAAGCAGTTTTGGAAGAAGCAGCTGAACTTGTTGATGAGTCCCAGCTTAAGAATCCTAATTACTATAGGTTTGTTGATAGCATTATAAGAGTTTGATGAGAAAAAAAAATTATGCGTGTTCTGAATTTTACCTCTGCAGGGATTTCTAATTTATGTTCTTTTTTGTGTTTAACTTGGACCAATGCAGCACATATCATATAAGGTATGTTTTGAAAAAAGACAGTGATGGAAAATGGAAATTTTGTGGTGGCGGCATTCAATCTCCAGTTTAGAACCTCATACAACAATCTTGGTTTCATCTCCTTGAGCTTTGTACATTATAATGATTACAGATTTCCAGAAGTCCTTTGCTTGGGGACATCCTGCATGAAATTATGAGCACGTTAACTGGAGTGATATAAGAGAATTGGGAAATTTGATTGCGATTAATTGCATTTGGACTCTTGGAAGACAATGGCATCAAAAAGGTTAGAGTGATGAATTGTTTGTTCCACATTGTGGGTCGTATGGTGTTTGTGGGGGTCAATTCTTTGATTAAATTGCCTGTTCTGTCTTCATGTTGCTTTGCTGAGAATATGGTGGATTTAGACTTTACTGTTTCTTTACACATAATTTCGCCATTGAAGCAAATGTCCATTGGTTTCGTACATTCCACACTTAAGTTTGGATTCTATTCTCTGGTCATTTTACATCCTGAATTTTGTGTGCTGCAGTCTATTTATCCAGCAATTCTATGGAAATAGACCAGTCTTGTGCTGAGCTGAATGTGCACAGTGCCCATGAAAGAACCAGGCTTCACATGCTTATTTGACTGATTGCTAAGTTGGACTATGTTCTTTTAACTCTCTGACATATAGATTGCACAAATCAAATGGCTGATGTGGTCAGGTGCACTAATTCCAGTCATTGAATATAACATTGTTGTCTACAGACTTTTCACCTAGTTGCTTGGGGCACTTTTCCTGCACCATATTATTCTTGTGTAGATTGCTTTGTACTGAAATTCTGATTGTTTGCCTAGGGTCAAATCTTTTTGGAGTTGAATAATCCTAGCAGACCATTGCACTATCAATTGAAAGCAGGTTTTAATTCAATGAAGGAGTTTCAGTGTCATCTATATTTGAATATGTTTGGCAAATTTACTTATAAGTAAAACAGGGTGGTCAATCTTGACAATTTTGTTGGAGGTACGTTTGTAGAGACGATTACAACTGTTGAAATATATTCTCATATATCTTTTACAGTTTACTCAACATCCGTGTGGTCCTTGGCATGCTCTTCTTTTCTTGATTGTTGTTAAACCCAAAGCATGAGCAGATGGGCTCAGTTTTTCCTGTTGTAGACACATACGCATTTGACATTGCTTAATAGATTTTTACTGAATTCTCTAGATCAATTTCCCTGTGAAGATCTGGCTTTGGTTAAAAGCCATCAATTTGCCTGTGAAGACCTGGCTTTGAGCCAAAGCCAGTGTTACAGTAGATTTTTCTATGGAACAGAGCTGAACTGAAAAATAAGATAAATGGCACTTTTCAACTTTTATTAGTTCCTATATTAGTTACTGAGTAAGCCTCTGAGAGAATATTGGTACAATAAAGTTTATACCCAGATGGTATTCTTAATAATTATTTTTTGAGGAAAAATATTTTTCAGTCAGCAAATTTTTTTCATGACATATGTAGAGAATAATTTTATGATCTTAATAAACAATGAGGTAATCAAGATATATTTTTCTTAATTAGTTTGTATAATACACATTTCTTATTTGATAAACTGGAAAGTTTTGACAATCAGCATATTCATCAAAAATATTATTTTATTCTTTTTCAGTAGTATTACAGAGATATATACCGATAAGAAGCTGGAAATAGGACAAATAACTGCCAGAATGCTTTAAAGGATTCAGGGGAAAAGAAGCTGAATGTCCTATTTGAATTCAAATATGTGTTGAGCCAGCAAAATTAGTATTTTGGGGGGGACTTGAGTTTTTCCATTTTTACATGAGAAAACCGTCAAATTAACTATGCTGATATCTAGTCTGGTTATGTATTTCTTTGTGAGAAGTTAAGCAACATTTTGTATATTGCAGTATCGGATTTTTTATTAAGTTGCAAAACAATAGCTTATTACCCGTCGCGTGGCTTCAATGACGCTTTCTTATCCCTTTGTTAGAGAGTTGCATAAATTTTGGACTTTCTAGGCATCACAGGATGTTACATGCACATTGGCTGCAGTGTACAACAGGAAGGTTTTCCGTTTTTCAAGCTTATAATTACAATGACTCGGTGAATAAAATTGTTGTGTTTGTTAAATTTTTGTTCATTATGCTATGCAATGACTATATAACCTGCAACTTTGGCACACCAGTGCCATATATTGCTTGGCAACCCATTTTCTTTAACGTGTTCAACATGTACTTTATGCTTTTATAAATTTACAGACAATATGTTTCTACAACCCGTGTGCTAAGAATCAGCTTCTGAAATAGATTGTGAATTTTCATTTGCATCAAGATGTAAATCTCAAACCTGTCCCCTCAGAGCAAGTGCATCTATTTGTTTTTTTCAGTAAATTAAGCAGACATGATGGAACATGAAATCTCCAATTGACGTGGGATCATTGACGTATCAATAATAGATTAATGGAGGTTATAAGCAATTTGCATTATGAAGGGTGTCTCTAAATGATAATTTTATGTGCATGAAAATGGTTTATCTCCGAGCAAGAGTACGATCCTATTTTCAATTATGTAGTTTTCAACCAAAATGCTCTTAAATCTGTCAATCATGGGCATAGTAGAGTGGGAGCAAAGACAGCTTTAGCATGGAGTGGCCTTACATTCATTGTATACATGCTAAAGAAAAGAAGGGCCATTTTTGACTGGTTTGTAGCCTGTAGTTGGGGACAGAGCCTTTCTTATCCAGCACTCGTTAAAATAATCCAACATTTGTTATTTTACTCAAATTTTAAAGTTGTTCTGTCCAATTGTCTGTTGGAATTAACAGAACAAGCAGTGGTAAATATGCAGTGGGGTGAGCATTTTTTTTGTTCTAGCCGATCTTTGCCCAATTAATCCTCCATATGGTAAACTTGGTCACAAGGGCATTTGCCAAATTCAGCCAACAGCCTCCTCAACTTCTATGAACAAGTCGCAAGCAGTTGTATAGAGAGAACTTGTGCCCCTTGAAAGAGAGTTCACGAGTTTAAATCCCACAGGGGAAAGACATATATGCTTCGATTACAACGCAGTCAACTACTTCCCGCAGGAAGTATAATTTAGCCCTATATTAGTTTGACCATTCTTAGACGAAAACCAAATGGCTGATATCTTGAGCTACAAAAGTTCCTGTCCTAAATGACAATTTACCTACCAAATTCACAAGAATTCAAAAGAATGATAGGATTCTGTGAGCTGTCTTGATGGAAAGTTTATTGTATTGATTAGGCTGTCATAACTTCTGTTTTGGTGGTCGGGCTGAATTTACTGTTCAGAAGTTTGAGCCCAACTATGCTTGAAATTCAAGCAATCTGAGTTGGCAGGTGCCTCTATCTTAATATTAGCACAGTACGAAATCGAGAAAAATAATGTTTAAGACAAAAGTAAAATGGAATGATGCATTTGGACAGTAATTGATTTAGATTGATCCGGATGAAGACACCGTTTTTCCAGCACACTCTACCTATAACCATCCTCTACTGCCCGTGGGCCCTGCGCTCGCTACTGTTTCCTCCATCCATAGCACACGTCGAAATTTTCTCTTGCCTCCTGACATTGAACGCTTCAACCAGGATTTTTTTCACAAATGTATTGGCGAGTATATGATGCTCACAAATAAAATCCGTTTGGCCTTTGATTTTTACTGTATGGTAAAATAATAAATCATATAAACTATGATTTTGACCTCTACTAGGGGTGATCCAACGATGGCCTTGTTTTCAACACAATATCAAATAATTAGCACTTGGTGTCTAATACAAGGTGTCCATTGTGGCCTAGCCATTTGGTGTTGGGGTGGGCTAAGCTCCATATAAAATGTATTTAAAAAATAGAAAATTTCAAGAAAATCGACAATCATAGATTTTTCATGAAATTCTATTGTGTTGTCAAATGTATGCTTTGTAGGGAGATAATCGCCTCCATTATTGAACTTTTTTTTTTTTTTTTTTTGGGTAAAAGCCTAATAATCTTCATTACATGTAGGCCCATCTCAAAAGTGTTTGAATGTATATTGAATAGAAAGTTGTATGGGGCTACTAAAATTGACAAGGGATTGGGATTGAAAGAGAATTTGACTTTTATCAAAGAAAATTAGATTCATATGAGAGTAACTTTTATAATCACACTTAATAATCTAGTAGCTTAAATTATTTAAAATAATATTTATTTGAAATAAACATAGCTAGTGTTTAAGAATAATAAATTGATAAAAATATTTTACTTCTAATCAATCAAGATGGAAATTTGAGTAGTATGGACTTAGACGTTAGAAGGTCATTGGTGCCAAAACTATGTATGTTGTCTATTCAAACAACAAATAAACATAACCAAAAAACTTCATAATCCAACTTCACGATACAATTAGTCCACAAACCAAACACAATAATCATGCTAATAAATATTGAATAGAAAAATTTAGAAATAAGAGCTAAAAATAAGTTTAAATGAATTTAGTGAAGAAAATGAACAATAGACATTCACTTGCAAAACTTTGTCCAATTAGGTGCTTTCCAAATATTTGGAAAAGAAAGCTAAAATATTTTTTTGAGGGTTATTAGGGAATTTCTCTTATTCAAATCCCCAAGTTGGTATTTTACATTGATAGCAACCAAGATAGAGAAATGCAAACAAAATAGTTTGTGTATGTTGTTAGCCAAAGTGTTTTTGGAAATGGTTAAAGTTAGGAATTGTCATTTATCCTTAGGGTTGTTGTTGCACCAAAAGATCAATCTGTAATCACTAGACTTATAGAAGACACAAGAGGTAGTTAAGTCACATTGCAAACCTCGTCAGGGACCTTCGAATTATCACAGCGTCCCTCGTAGGGTTTGTGACATGGATTAACCATCTATTGTGTCTTCTATAAGTCTAGAGATTATAAAACACAAGAAGCTAATATGTGCTATCAAATATTGGTCACACATTTGAATCCACTTTAGTAAGATTATGAATCTACATGAATACATATTGAATTCACATGGAAACATATTGAAAATGAAATAACATTGTGAAAACCAAAATATATTATAGATGATGAAGACAACTTCTCAAATCAAGAACCCTTCCCCCAATTCAAGATCCTATAAAACAAAAAACATTAGAAAGTGAAAAACCTATAGAAGACAACACCACCTGTTAGAAGTTGTAATCTTTCCTTGGTGTATTTATAAACCAAGGTTAGACCTTCTTCCTTTATTGTTGTAATATATTAGGATATAAGCCAAGGTATCCTAATATATTTCTTTTTTGTCCTTTTTCCACTACATCTTATTTTGTCATCTAGTGGAATATGTGAGGACAAATATATATTGTAATTTCTAATTTTAGATTATTCCTCCTTAAGAGGAATCTCACACTTGGCCTCACACACTTATGAATGGTGGCATTCATAGACATGGGAGTTACATTCTAACTCCTCTCTCTCATCTCTATTTAAGAGATGACCCTCTTCTCTCATTTAACAATGAGGTTTCTTCCTCTTCTCAATTATTGTATGAGCCATTGCTCTCTTGCTCTCTCTCTTTTTCTTCTTAGGCTTTTCATGCCTCATTCATTTTTTATGATATTTCCAGCCTCAAATCTGAACTTTAAAATCAAACAACCAATATAACAAAGATTGAAAACCCAAATTCAAACCAAAAACAACCCCGAAAACACCCAAATCGGCACTATTCAGCACAAGGGCAAACTCTGTATGAGCATGCACATGGAATGGCTTCAAACTCCCGTCCTTAGCCTTCCTGGAAACCTGCAAACTCCCGTTCTTGGGTCTCCTTCTCCACAGGTTTGGCAGCCTCTGAAGAACAACAAGAAAATTATCAAGAATCAAGATGTAGAATGAGCCCAAAATGCCTCCAAACCCCTTTTAAAGAGGGCATAACCCTAACTCACGTCCAAGAGGGGTTAATAAAATATAATTTAATAATAATTTTTATTTATTAGTCCATTGGTTTCCAAAGATTAACCCTTTTTTCCAAAATTTCACCTTTTTGGAGCCTGCCTGCCTTAACAAAGTTTATTTTTTTTTTAATTATTTGAATAGGGGACATGACAAGTCCTCCCCTCCCAAATATTGCTTGTCCGCAAGCAATGAAGGTTGGAATTTTCAAGAATATGTTCTCCTTCCCAAGTTGCATCCTCTAGTGGTAATCCTTTCCATTTGACCAAATGCTCTGTGATGCTCCTATTTCTCAACCTTTTCTCTCTTGTATCCAAAATCTCTTCTGGTATCAAAACTAATTTCCCTTCATCATCAAGAGGTGGTAATTCTGTAGATACTATGGTTTGCTGGCCTAGAACCTTCTTTAAGCAAGATACATGAAAAATATTATGTATTTTGCTGTTTGGTGGGAGCTCTAATTCATAAGCTACCTCTCCTACCTTCTTGATGATTTTATAAGGCCTATAGAACCTTGGCTTGAGTTTCTCTGCCCCACTTCTCTTCAAGGTGCTTTGCTTATATGGCTGCAACCTCACAAATACCAAATCTCCCACCTCAAAAGATCTTTCAATCCTTTTCCTGTCAGCATATATCTTTTGTTGGTTTTGTGCATGTTGTAGATTATCCTTGAGGGACCTTATTATGTCTTGGCTTTGCTTGATGAAATCACTTGCTGCGGGTACTCTGCTATCGGAAAGTATTAGATCAACAAAGGAAAGGGCATCATAACCATAAAGAGCACGAAAAGGAGGCATACCAATAGACATGTGATGAGATGTATTGTAACAATACTCCCCTAGGTGTAACCATTTCACCCAAGCATGTTGTTGATTTGAAACATAGTTCCTCAAATATCCTTCTATCCATTTATTAACTATCTCTGTTTGTCCATCTGTTTGAGGGTGATAGCTAGTACTGGGAGTGAGTTCAGTTCCTGCCAAATGAAAGAGCTCCTTCCAAAAAGAGCTGAGGAATCTACTGTCCCGGTCACTAACAATGTTTCTAGGCAAACCATGTAATCTAAAAATTTCCTTGAAGAACAATTCGGCCACTTGTGATGCCTTGAAATCAGATGTGATAGGAAAGAAATGTGCATACTTAGTTAGTCTATCTACCACCACATATATGCAATCCTTACCTTGAACTTTGGGCAACCCAGTGATGAAATCCATGGAAATACTTTCCCATTTTTGTTCAGGAATAGGAAGTGGCTGCAACAACCCTGCAGGAAAATTTTGCTCACTCTTGCTTTGTTGGCATACCATACATTCCTTAATGTGTTTAAGGACATCCTCCTTCATACCCTTCCATGAAAACCGCTCTCGAATTTGCCTGTATGTCTTGAAGTATCCCTGGTGACCAGCCAAAGGTGTGTCATGAAAGGCCCTCAATATCATCTCCTTAGTTTTTGACCCTGGCACTAAGAAGATCCTGTTCTTGTAATAAATCAATTCATCAACAACCTTGTACCTGTTATCATCCACTAACTTATCCAAAATCTTGGTGGCAAATGAATCTTTAGCATACTCTAAAATTATGGAGACTTTCCAATCAGCAGAGATAGATGATAAGGAACACAAAGTGGGCTTTCTTGAGAGAGCATCAGCAACCACATTATTCTTTCCTTTCATGTATTCAATATCAAAATCATAAGCTTGCAATTTGCTTACCCATTTTTGTTGACGATCATTCAAATCCCTTTGGTTCAAGAAGAACCTGAGGCTATTATGGTCTGTCTTTACAATGAATCTCCCACATACCAAATATTGTCTAAACTTATGAAGTGCATGCATGATTGCCAACATTTCCTTATCATAGATGGAGTACCCTTTCTCTGATTGATTTAATTTTCGACTCTCAAATGCTATTGGATGTCCCCTTTGAGTTAGGACAGCCCCTATACCTTCTCCCGAAGCATCACATTCAACAACAAAAGGTAAAGAGAAATCTGGAATTGCAAGCACAGGGCATGAACTCATTACCTCCTTAAGCTTATCAAATGTTTTTTGTGCCTCTTCTGTCCAAACAAAAGCTCCTTTCTTTGTCAAATCAGTCAAGGGGGCAGCAAGCTGAGAAAATCCCTTGGCAAATCTCCTATAGTAGCTACACAACCCGAAGAAACCTCTCAACTGTGTAAGATTAGTGGGTGGAGGCCAATCCAAAATTGCCTGGATTTTTTGTTGATCAACCTGTACTCCTTTAGAGCTTATAATATGTCCCAAATATAGGATCTCTGTCAAACCAAACTCACATTTAGATAGCTTAGCATAGAAGGATTGCTGCTCCAAGATTCCCAAAACAGTGTCTATGTGCTTTAGATGCTCTTCCCATGTTTTACTGTATATCAAGATATCATCAAAAAATACCAAAACAAATTTTCGAAGATGCTGACTGAATACCTTATTCATACAAGATTGGAATGTTGCTGGTGCATTAGTGAGTCCAAATGGCATAACAAGAAATTCAAAGTGCCCATAGTGACATCTGAAAGCAGTCTTTTCCACATCTTCACTCCTCATTCGGATTTGATGGTAGCCTGATCTTAAGTCAATTTTTGAGAAGTATACAGCACCATGTAACTCATCAATGAGCTCATCTATGCGTGGTATGGGATACCTATTTTTTATGGTCTTCTTGTTTAGAGCCCTGTAGTCTATACACATTCTCATTGTACCATCCTTTTTCTTGACAAGTACCACAGATGATGCAAATGGACTAGAGCTAGGCCTTATGAATCCCATGTCTAGGAGTTCTTTAATAGTTTTTTCAATTTCTTCCTTATAACCTCTTGGATGGCGGTATGGGGTTGTTATAACTGGTTTGGCACCCTGTTCTAACTCTATAACATGCTCAAAACCTCTATCTGGTGGTAATCCTGGAGGCAAGTCATTGAAAACTATACTATGCTTATCAAGAATATTTTGAATTTCAAAATGGAAATTACCTTGATTCTTGGGAGAGCTTGTTGGTTGGATTATGACTCCTGCTGCCCATGTTACTTGTCCTCTTCGAAAAGTCCTCTCCATCCTCTTTGCAGAGACCGCCTTAGGTGCTCCATTCGATAACCCTCTCAATATGACTTCTTTCCCATTGGAATGAAATTTAAACTCCATAGTTTGATGGTTCATGTAATAGCCTCCGATAGAGTGCAACCATTGAACACCCAATACAAGATCTGTCTCCCCAATACCAACCACATAGAAGTCATCACATAACTCATAATCTCCTAAGGTCATCTTGAGTTGTTTCACCACCCATGTGCAAGGCATAGTGAATCCATCAGCTACAGTAACATTGAATCCCTCAAAATCTTCTGCTTTAAGCCCTCTTTTCATGACAAATCCCTCATCAATAAAATTGTGAGTTGCCCCACTATCAAGAAGAACAGTCAACCTTTGCCCTGCTAGTACCCCTCGAATTCGGAAGGGATGGTATCTTGGGACTCCTGATAATGCTGCTAAAGTGCCATCCTTGCTGATTTCTTTTACTTTCTCTTCTTCTACCTCCTCTTTAGTATCATGAAATTCCTCATGCTCATCTGAATCAGATTCTGAAGCAACTTCAATATAGTGCACTTGACCTTTCCCCAAACATCTGTGTCCTGGAACCCATGGTTCTCTACAAGTAAAACAAAGCTTTTTCCTTCGTAATTCACTCCTAGTCTCTTCATCTACCTTCTTTTTTGCCACATTTGTCACATCTTTTGGTGGTAGTGTTGGGAAAATCTTTTTCTGAAAATTTCCCTTATGTTGCCAAAGATTTGGGGGTTTTTGATTAGTGACTGATTTCATAGGCACGCAAGTTTCAAGTTGCAAGCTTCTTTTGATAGCTTCCTGTAAGGTTGAGGGTGAGAAAGCCTTAACCAAACCCTTAACAGAATCTTCTAAACCATCAAGGAAAAGATAAATGATCCTCTTTTCACTCATATCAGGTACCATAACAGCCACTTTTTGAAATTCTTCTATATACTCATTAACTGATTTGGTTTGCTTCAACTTTGACAATTCTTTAAAGTACTCTTCATCATCCTTGAGGTCAAATCTATCTATCACCCTTTGACTGAAATCTTCAAATGTAGTTACCTGATCATGACCTTGAGTAGTCATTCCATGATACCACCAATCATAGGCTGCATCTTCCAAGTGTAGACTTGCAAATTGAATAGCATCACTCTCTTTCATGGGGTTAAGTGTGAAGAAAGTTTGTAATTTTTGTAGCCATGCTCTAGCTGAAATTTTATTTGTTCCATCAAAAGTAGGCGCTGTAAACTTGCTTATTTTATTTTTGAGCTCTCTTCCACTTGTGTCATGCTCCCTCCTATTCTCTTTCTTGGGCATCAAAGCGTTCATCATATCCACATATTCTCTAAAAGGAACTGAACTACGAAAGTCATCATCTAAGCCATTGTAAGTAGCTCTTAATGTAACCAAATTACCTGTAACCTCTTCCACTGGATTAATGGCTGGATTTGGTACTGGTGGCTCATCTGCAGGCAAGAAAATGGATTTGGTTGATTTAGATGGTGTGGATCTCCCATTTCTCGGCTCCTCTGAAGTGCTCCCTTTCTCATTAATAGATGCAATTCCTTGTAATTTTTTTGTCAATATTCGCAAAGCCTCTCTAGTTTCCGCCAAACCATCCACTGTTTGCTTCTGAGTATTTTGGATGTCTTGGAAGAATTTCTTTGCCATCTCATCTGGATCAACCATACCTTTTTCTTCCTTGGATTTTGTACTTTTGCTTTCAACTGGGGCTTTGATCAAAATTTCTTTATTCTTTTCTCGCTGTAAATATCTTTTTTCTCTTTCACTTAGTTGCATGCAATCATAAAATATGACATGCAAGATCTGGGTAGTTATCAAAACTTGACATGCAAGATCTGGGTAGTTGTTAAAACTGACATGCAACTTCTACAAACCCTCAGGCTGGCAAGATCACGGCTCTGATACCATTGAAATGTCCCTTTACTGATTTTTTATGATATTTCCAGCCTCAAATCTGAACTTTAAAATCAAACAACCAATATAACAAAGATTGAAAACCCAAATTCAAACCAAAAACAACCCCGAAAACACCCAAATCGGCACTATTCAGCACAAGGGCAAACTCTGTATGAGCATGCACATGGAATGGCTTCAAACTCCCGTCCTTAGCCTTCCTGGAAACCTGCAAACTCCCGTTCTTGGGTCTCCTTCTCCACAGGTTTGGCAGCCTCTGAAGAACAACAAGAAAATTATCAAGAATCAAGATGTAGAATGAGCCCAAAATGCCTCCAAACCCCTTTTAAAGAGGGCATAACCCTAACTCACGTCCAAGAGGGGTTAATAAAATATAATTTAATAATAATTTTTATTTATTAGTCCATTGGTTTCCAAAGATTAACCCTTTTTTCCAAAATTTCACCTTTTTGGAGCCTGCCTGCCTTAACAAAGTTTATTTTTTTTTTAATTATTTGAATAGGGGACATGACAGTTTGTGACATGGATTAACCATCTATTGTGTCTTCTATAAGTCTAGAGATTATAAAACACAAGAAGCTAATATGTGCTATCAAATATTGGTCACACATTTGAATCCACTTTAGTAAGATTATGAATCTACATGAATACATATTGAATTCACATGGAAACATATGGAAAATGAAATAACATTGTGAAAACCAAAATATATTATAGATGATGAAGACAACTTCTCAAATCAAGAACCCTTCCCCCAATTCAAGATCCTATAAAACAAAAAACATTAGAAAGTGAAAAACCTATAGAAGACAACACCACCTGTTAGAAGTTGTAATCTTTCCTTGGTGTATTTATAAACCAAGGTTAGACCTTCTTCCTTTATTGTTGTAATATATTAGGATATAAGCCAAGGTATCCTAATATATTTCTTTTTTGTCCTTTTTCCACTACATCTTATTTTGTCATCTAGTGGAATATGTGAGGACAAATATATATTGTAATTTCTAATTTTAGATTATTCCTCCTTAAGAGGAATCTCACACTTGGCCTCACACACTTATGAATGGTGGCATTCATAGACATGGGAGTTACATTCTAACTCCTCTCTCTCATCTCTATTTAAGAGATGACCCTCTTCTCTCATTTAACAATGAGGTTTCTTCCTCTTCTCAATTATTGTATGAGCCATTGCTCTCTTGCTCTCTCTCTTTTTCTTCTTAGGCTTTTCATGCCTCATTCATAATGTCACAAGGGGTTTTCTTTGCTTTCCCCTTTCCAAATATCTTGTCTCATGGTGTTGGAGCTTTGAAGCTTTCTCTCTCCTATTTTATGGTAATATCTTTTCATGCATTTACTCACTTAGATTCTTTCCTGGTATTGCTTATTTCCATATTTCTTTTTCCATTTCTAACACCACCATAAAACATAAATATACTCAACCATTGAGTTGTAACATCATAAACATGTATAAAAATATAAACAAAACATATACAAAGGAGAAGACAAGCTAAAATTTGAAGTTACTAAAGTGGAAGAGAACTTGATGTGCAAGGCTATCTCAATAATATGTGTTATCCAAAAAAGAAGAAAAAAGAAGAAGAGACTCTTGAATAAAGAGAAGATTATCATCAGTTAATTGATTGCTTCAAGGTGAGAATCCAATGAATAGATGGGGAAGCAATCAATATAGAAGAGAGTACATGGCTTGAACACTAGTTTTCTCCATTACTAAGGGCTAGGCAATTGATAATGTAAAAATAGATCACAATCTAGACAATTGTGTTATGCTATGTGGTCATGGATGTAGAAAGACAATTCGCACAAAATATGCAAACTAACAAGCTGTATTTGTTCTAGAGCATGCTATATGTTTCACATGCTTGTAATTGTTGCATCATGCATATTCTTTGCTGTTGCATTTCATAATTGTGCACACGCTCAAACATATTCTCATGCATAATTAAGCACATGTTTGCACATGCATGTTTAGCATTAGTTGAGCTTAATTTACCCTAGTTTAGTCTAGTTTGGCTCCAATTTTCTTTTCTAGCTCTAATTAGGTTTTCTCTATTTGTAGAGACATTGATTTTTATATAAACAATTCATTTCTACATTGTAATTCATTTTGTAATTAGAAAATATCTTTCTAGTTGCTCTTGTTTGTGGAAGCTTTTCTTTGTTTTTTGTTTGATCTTGCAAGTCTTTGGGATTTTTGGACTTGTAATTTTACTTGTCTTTGATGTTCTTTTTAACTTTCTCATCTTATCTCCAAACATTTTTTTCTTTCTTTATCGATGTTTTTCTTGGTTGAACTAACAACTTAACTGGTTGATGCATGTTATTTCTTAGCTTTTAAGATTAATTTCTTTCTTTTTGCTTTTAGAAGGGAAATTATCCTTGTTAGCTTTTGTTGTAGTTTTGTAAAATTTGTTAGCAAAATGAGAGGTTATGGTAATTCTCTTTTTTTGCTTTTATTTATTTTTAAATCTTCGAAATTTAATTTAATTTTCCAATGATCTCATTTTCCTTATGAACTTCATTGACAATTCAATGATTTTGTGAATTGCTTTTATTGCTTTCCTTTTCTTTGAAGATTTTGAACTCCTTTTTTTTATTGGCAATTTAGCCCCCTATTTGAGATTTGTCAACAATTTGGTGTGTTTTGTGAACTACACTTTTTATCAACATTGTTTGTTTTCTTTGGAACTTTATCTTGAACTTCTATTTGTAAAGTGATCGTTAATGCAAACTTTGTTAGCAAATTGCAAGGTTTGAAAAACTTCACAAGTTACTAACAATTGATAAGATGGTCAACAATAAAGACTTTTTAGCAATTGGTGAAACTTCTAAAGTTACCAATGTACAAAGGAAAGATGATATATAGAACATTTGGACTATCTGACTCATTTTTAGACTTTGAAATGTGGAAGTTAGCCTTTTAGTACAAAAATACCAATAAAGTAAAGATGTTAAAAAACTACAAGGGATTTGGTAACAAGAGTGGTTAGAAAAACCTTTTTGGTTACTAACATTGCTATTAAAACTTGGGAAAGTGTCAACAAAGTTGAAAATGACTAAGTAATGAAGGCTTTTGAGAAAACTAAAGACTCAACAGAATATTTTTAAAATATTCAAATGTCTTGAACCATTTTTTTGTTGAAATATAATTTTTACGGGCATCATAAAATAAGGTAGCAATTGGCTATGATTAGGGAATGTTTCATCAATAAAAAACATAGTGATGTAAGAGCATCTTAGGTGTAAGAGCAATCTTGCATCACCCAAAAATATTTTATTTTCAATCTTTTCTATTTTAATAAGGACTAGTAGACAAGGTGGTTATTATTTATGGGAGCTTGCTATTTTCAGTAAGTTTATCATACAAACTCAAAATGTTCTCATTTTCTACGTAAAGGTTCATTTTAGAGTTATAAGCCTATCATAAAAATCTCATTGCTCCAACTTAAGTATCAAAGAAGTTATTGCAGATTTTCAGTGAAATTTTTTTCAGAAAAATCTTTAGGCTCACTGTTGGAGGCCATAGAGTGCCCAGATGAGGTTCTAAAACTTGATGGAAGGGTGTTGGCATGGCTTTGAGCCTGGAGATCATGAGTTGGCATTTCTAAAAAGTGGTTATAATTGTCAATCACAACAATGATTCAAGAGTTATGGCCTTTCAAAGTTGGGCTGCCCAAAATTCCTAGAATAAATGCCAAAAATGTATTTGGCTGAATCTATATGTATTGTTAGGGTTTGTCGTCCCTATGTATTAAGTTTGAGCATCTAGAACCTTCCTAGACAATATCAAATTGCCTATTTAAGAAAAGCCCAAACATTGTCTAGAATAACTTGGGGTGATAGTTTGCAGTTTGTCTTGCAAATTATTGTAATGAAAGTGCCCATGTGGGTTAGCATATTGTACTTGTGAATTTTGTAATTCTACCTTTGCAACACAAATAAGAAGTCCAAATTTTTTTCTCGCATTTGTTGTTGTTTCTTTGTTTTCTATTATGGTTTATGGTATTAAGGGGAGCACCCTTCATTAAGCGGTATTAGAGCTAGAGTTCTTGAGTGTGTGGACAGATCGCCGATTGTGAGGCAATTCACACTAGGATCGTGGTTTGGGCTGAGTGTGTAGACAGATCGTCAATTGTGAGGTAGTTTGCACTAGGGTTTCAGTGGAAGGGCAAAAATGCCTCCACAAAGAGAGCATGGTGGAAGAGTCGAAGGTGTTACACCTAAGGATTTTAGAACCCTCTAGAGGAAAATGCAAGCGATGCAAGAACAAATGCATAGAGGAATGAATCTTGCTGTAGGAGATGATGAATGTGAGGATGAAAGAGAAGAAGAAGGAAACACAAACCTAGATGTAGTAGAGGAAATTCTTAACCTAGAGGAGGCGAAGCTTTTTAGGGCCATTTTCAGTATTGGAAAAAGCCTTAAGTTCGATGTTCCCACATTTTTCGAGAAATCTGAACCTAGAGGAATTGATCGACTAGATCAATGAATTGGAAGAGTACTTTGAATATTAAGATATTGAAGATCTGGATAGAGTCAAGTTTACGAAGGCCAAATTGAAGGGTCATGTAAAGATCTGGTGGTAGGAGATCCAATTGGATCAAAATAAAAGAGGAAAGGACAAAATCACTACATGGGATCAGATGGTAGCTAAAATGAAGTGATAGTTCATTCCTGTGGATTATGAGCTTGATCTATTGAAAAAAATACAAGAGTTGAAGCAAGCAAGAAAATCTATTCAAGAGTATATTGAAGAGTTCTAGCGGGTTCTCATTAGAACCGGCCATGCAGAAGCTAATAAGGAGAAATTTGTCCGTTATCTTAGTGTGTTATGACCAAGCATTTAGGACAAGATGTTTGAGTGACTAGTATTGAGGAGGCATATTAGTTTTACCTAAGGGTTCAGGAGAAACTAAGAAAAAAGTTTGATAACAAGAATAATGGAAGAGGTCGCGGTGGAAGATCTGGTGGACAATCTTATGGAGGCCATAATGATGATCAGAAGAATAAGGATAAGGCTAGAAGTAGCAGTCAAAACTAGAGGGTAAACAATTCTATCTGTTTCCGTGATCAGAACAATAGAGATTAGAGAGAAAGAGGCAAAGGACAAGGAGGCTTTTGTGGGAAATGTTTTCATTGTGGAGAAGAAGGGCATGGAGTGTTGAATGTTCCCAACACCAAGGAAGGATAGATCGAAGAACAGAAGGCCAGGCTACAGTTGCACATGTTGATGAAGATGTCAGCTCCTCACATTCCAAAGATGCTAAAAGAGGAGAAGTCCTAGTTAATAGAAGAGTCCTACTGAGTGGTGAGAATGAACATGATCAAATAAGGAGCTTGTTTCACACAAGGTGCAGATGTGAAGATAAGTGTTGTGATGTGATCATTGATGGTGGAATACTAACAATCTAGTTTCAGAAATAATGGCCACCAAGTTGAAGCTAAAGAGACAGAAACACCCACATCCATACTCCATTTCTTGGGTGCAAGATAACCACAAGGTTATAGTCAATGAGCAGTGCTTAGTGAAGTTCAAGATTGGAAGCTACAAGGATGAGGTATTATGTGATATCATACCTATGGACATATGTCATATGCTATTGGGTAGGCCATGGTAGTTTGATAGGCATGTTGTACACGATGGGCGAACAAACACCTACACTCTGACCAAGGATGGAGTAAAGCATAAGTTGAAGCCATTGAAGGATAAAGAAGAAAATGTATGTAGTGCGACTAGAATATGTTTTGTTGATGGAAAAGAGTTTCTCAAAGGTATGGAGCATGAGCATATGTGTTTTTCTATAATCCCAAAAGATAGTAAAGAAGAAGTAGAGGAGGTACCTGCAGAAGTTGCAGATATGTTGCGAAAGTTTTTTGATATTGTATTAGAAAATGTACCTGATGGATTCTTCCCAATGAGGAAGATCAGTCACTAGATGGATTTGGTTCCAAGAGCCAATTTTCCAAACAAGGCAGCATATAGAATGACACTAGTAGAAAGTGAAGAGTTGAATAGGCAAGTTCATGATTTGTTGCAGAAGGGGTTGACTCAAGAGAGTCTGAGTCCATGTACAGTAGCAACTATATTGGCACCAAAGAAGAATGGAGAATGGAGGATGTGCATGGATTTTTAGGCTATCAACAAGATCACAATCAAATATAGATTTCCATTGCCAAGGATGGATGATATTATGGATTGCATGAGTGGAGCTAAGTATTTCACAAAGATAGATCTAAAAAGTGGGTACCATCATATTTGTATCAGAGAAGATGATGAGTAGAAGACTGCTTTCAAGACAAAAGAAGGATTGTATGAGTGGTTAGTCATGCCTTTTGGGATAACCAATGCACCAAACACTTTCATGCGACTCATGAATGAGGTACTGAAGGAGTTTTTGGGTAGGTTTGTCATTGTTTACATAGATGATATATTGATATTTAGTAAGACATTGGAGGAGAAATTGATCCATATTATCAAGGTGTTTGATAATTTGAGGGAAGAAAAGTTGCTCATAAACTTGAAGAAGTGTAGTTTTGTAAAGGAGTTGGTGTACCTAGGATTTGTAGTCTTAGCAGAAAGTCTAAAAAGGGACCCAAAGAAAGTGAAGGCTATCCTTGAATGGCCTACTCCAAGGAGTGTGATAGAGGTAAGATCGTTTCATGGACTGGCTAGTTTTTATAGACAGTTCATAAGAGGTTTTAGTAGAATTTGTGGACCCTTGATTGAAACAATGAGAGGGGATATGAAAGAATTTAAGTGGATTATAGGAGCAGATAAGATTTCAATCTGTTGAAACATAAAGTTACTACGCAACTTGTTGTAGCACTTCTTGATTTTAACAAGGTGTTTCAAGTAGACTGTGATACTAGTGGTATTGCAATAGGATTTGTTATAAGCAAAGAAGATAGACCTGATGCTTATTTCAGTGAAAAGTTGAATGATGCAAAAATAAAATATTCTGTTTATGATCAAGAATTTTATGCTATAGTTCAAGAATTGAAGAAGTGGAGACATTATCTTCTTCCTAAGGAGTTTGTTTTGTATACTGATCATCAAGATTTGCAATATTTAAATAGTAAAGGAAAATTGAACCAAAGGCATTTGAAGTGGGTTGAGTTTTTGCAGAGTTATACATTTGCTTTGAAACATAGGAGTGAGAAGTCTAACAAAGTTGTATATGGTCTTAGTAGAAGACAAATTTTGCTAATAGAAATGCAGATTGAGATGGTTGGGTTCAAGGAACTCTGTACTTTGTATCTAGATGATCCTTATTTTGGTGAAGGGTGGAAGATTTGTAAAAAACTAGTTACACTTGACAGGACAAAGTAGTTGGATTTCATGATCTAGGATAATATGTTGTTAAAAAGAAGCCAGTTGTGCATTCCCATAAGTTCAATGAGAGAGAATCTTATCAAGGAGAAGCATAGTGGAGGATTGGCTGGACATTTTGGCAGAGATAAAATCATAGCTTTGGTTGCTAAGAACTATTATTGGCCATAGTTGTAGCAAGATGTGAAGAAGTTTGCACAGAGTTGCTGAGTATGTCAGATGGCGAAAGGAGTGAAGTAGAATATGGGGTTGTATTAGCCATTCCCTATACCAGAGAAATCATGGGAGGATGTCAGAATGAATTTTTTTCTTGGATTACCAAGGACACAATGAGGGCATGATTCTATTTTTGTTGTGGTTGACAGGTTTTCAAAGACGACACATTTTATTCCTTGCAAGAAAACTAGTGATGTTGTTCATGTGGTAGAATTGTTTTTTAGAGAAGTGGTGAGACTACATGGTTTGTCAAAGAGTATAGTTTTAGATTGATCCTGGTGGATCTAGAAAGGCCTAAACATTTATAGTCTCATAATCTCACAAATTCAACAGCATTCAAAGAGCTCGGAGAATGGAACTTGATGTAGTTTGAATGGGTGAAAAGGAGCTCATCTGCATAAGTTATGCTTGGTCAAAGTTTAGGTCAAATAGGTGAAATAGGGGTTGACCAAAAAGATAAAATTTGATCATCTCAAAACTAGTCAACAATAGGTTTCAAATTAAAGAACTCGTCAAGAGCTTTCTAACTACGTTCATTTCATTGAAAACAAAGGTCGTATGAGAAAGTTATGACAACTTGAAGTTTGCAAGACAAAAGGTAATTTTGATGACATCATAAATCTAGTCACCATGCTGATGTGGAAAAAAATATATACCCCCCTAAGTTTACTTACCACTACACCATTTTTTATTAGAAATAAAATGTTGGATGTTTGCTTTATTTCGCAAAATCCATTTTTGTGGGATTCCAAAAAAATAATGGGATTTGAAAGAAAATCTCCTCAAAATTTAAAAAATAAATAAAAATAAAATAAAATAAAAACAATATCCTAAACTTATCCATCCAAAAGGGATTTGTTTATTTTATATGACTTATAATTTATAAGAGCCAAAAGGAGGTTTTCATATGGTTTTATATTTGTTAATTTGTTATGGTAAAATGGGGAAATGGTTATTATTTGGTTATTTGGTTTTAGACCAAATATGAATAATTTTTATGTATAAAAGTGGAGTTACTCTCCTTTAGAAGACAATCAGAGTTTGGGAATGAATTAGTCCTTGAGAAAGAAATTAGACCTGGTGAAGGTATAGTCCTGGAGAATTTCTTAAGAGAGATTTTTGCATAAATTTTCCTTGTGAGAGAATTTGTAAGCACGAAGGCATTGTGTATTGTCTTCAAGTGCATAAGAGAGACTATGAATGTTTGAAGCTTGGATACAGTAATAAAATCTTTTTCTTGGTAGAATTAATAGAGCAGTCCCCCCGATTGAGAAGCAGACTTGGAGATGTAGTCCTACCTAGAAGAACTACATATCAAATTGTTTGTGTCTCTTTATTCTCTTTCTTATTCTCTCAAATTTTAAAGTGTTTTAAAATTGTTATTAAACACATAGATGATTAATTTTGTTTAAAGCATAATTTTTCTTGTAATTTCAATGGTTTAAAGTACATACCACACAATTACTTCCTGGATCAAGGATTAAATTTGTATTTTGGATTAAGTTATAAAACTTGTAAATCCTAGTTTATAGATCAAGTTTGTATCAGAGCCTATTTTGCTTAAAAATTGCAGGTGGTGAATGTTAACCAGGTTGAAGTTGAAACAAGGAGAAGGTGAACTTGCAGAGTTCAATCTAGATATTAGGAAAAGAAGAGCTTTTTCATGAGTCATGGCATTTGAACAAAATCTTTTCGAGTTTGATGCAAAAGCCTTCCAAAGAGCTTTTGTGGAGTTAAAATCTTTAGTGGACATTCTTCTTCAAGAGAGGCATGAGCGATAGCCAAGAAAGGTGGACAAGGCTAGGAAGAAGGAAGAAGCTAAATCTTCATCAAAAGATGACAAAGGAAAAGGAGTAGGAGGTGGTAGTGACCCTCTTGAAACTCCATCACCATCTTCTTCATCTTCTTCATCCTCTTCTTCTTCTTCTTCTAAGCCTTTTACTTCTTCTAAAAAGAAACACATGAAGACACCTTTGTTAAAACTTGATGTGAAGTTTGATCTTTCTACATATAGTGACGAATTGGATGTAGAATAACTAAATAACTGGCTTAAGTAGATTGAAGTGTACTGTAAGGTTCAAAATATTTTGGATAATTCTTCTTGAATCCATCTAGCTACTCTCAGAATGGGAGGTACTACATTAGTCTGGTGGGAGAGTAAGATCCAAGATGACATTGCTACACACGGTAAAATCATTTCACCTTGGTATGAATTTACTTCTACTTTGGAAAATTTTTTTTATCCTTTGGGTCATATGAAACAAGCTATCATGGATTGGAAAAATCTAAAGCAAGGTAAAAGGCAATCTGTGCAAGAGTATACATAGGTGTTTAGGAAGAAGGCTTCAACTCTTGGAATTCCTCTTTATACACAAGATACTTTGTTAAAGTATATAGGTGGAATGAATTCTTATTTGAAACATACAATATTGATGTTTAGTCCTTCTAAATTTGATGAAGTGTGTGTTCAAGCAACCCATATTGAAGTAGGTGGAGGAAACAAAAGTTTTAGTTCAAAGAAGGAATTTGTTCCTCCTAAAAGACACAAGAAGGGAAAAAAAGCAACCACTGTGAGGAAAGAGGAAGGTGAAAAGCCTACTTGTTCACATTGTCAGAAGAAAGGGCATATAGATGCAAAGTGTTGGAAACTGTGTCTTGAATTGAAACCAAAGTGGTTTAAGAAGGATCACAAAGGAAAGAAAAAGACTATAGCTATTGTTCAAGATCTTGGATCAAATTTTGATGATGAAACAAAAATATCAATTATAGGTTTAAAAGGTAAAGCTTTTTCTGATTCTACCACTAATGTTTCATGTTATACTTCCAAAAGTGATGATGCTTTTGAAGATAGTAAAGGTGTGAACTTTTTCATATAAGGGTGATTTCTAAGAATAATGAAATTGACACATTGATAGATAATGGGTCCCAAGTTAATTTAATTTCAGAGGGAGTTGTTAAAAAATTGGGATTAGAACCTATGCTGCATAAGAGAACTTTTCCTTTAGGTTGAGTGTGCAATGATAACCGATTATGAATAACAAAGCAATGCAAGTTAAGATTTGCAATTACATCAAAGTACATAGACGAGGTTGATTTTGATATGGTTCTACTTGACATATGTTGGATTTTTTTGGGTAGCCCATACTTATATGATAGGAAAGGTATCTTCTACAGGGAGCATAATAGGTATCATTTATTGAAAGATGGGATTGAATACATTGTAAAGGCTCATCATATGAAGAATGAAGGGTCGATTGTAAATACAAGGCATTTGAAAATGACTGTAAATGCAAGCAGTAGACTGACCCTCATTTCTACCACAACAAGTGAGGATCAGGTGCAAGCACAATCAAGGCTTCAACTAGTGTTGGTAATGGAGGGTTTGAATGATTTATTTTCTAATGTTGTTCCTATGTAGGAGATCTAGAGAGTTGATAA
This sequence comes from Cupressus sempervirens, assembly GCA_028749045.1. Lineage (NCBI taxonomy): Eukaryota > Viridiplantae > Streptophyta > Pinopsida > Cupressales > Cupressaceae > Cupressus > Cupressus sempervirens. The sequence goes on from CM053788.1 coordinate 611,937,619, forward strand.
TTTTACTATTTCATCAGTTTACTCAGTGTTGCTACTTCTTTTTCTACTAGTTGGTACTATGTGGGTGTTGGATGTAATGATGGATATTGGTGGATGTATGGTAAATTGTGTCAGGAGTGCTATTTCATTTCTTATGATGTTTGTGATGAGTCAAATATTCAGAATTCCAATAGAGTGCACAAGTGATACTAGACAAAAGTGAGGCAAACATGCTTTCACTTCTATTGTATGTAAAAATAGACTTTTGGAGGTCCAAAAGCTTCTCAGTGGGGAGGAATGATCTAGGGTGATCTAGAAAGGTCTAAACATTTATAGTCTCATAATCTCAAAAATTCAACAACACTCAAAGAGCTCAAAGAATGGAACCTAACATAGTTTGAATGGGTGAAAAAGGAGCTCATGTGCAAAAGTTATGCTTGGTCAAAGTTTGGGTCAAATAGGCCAAATAGGGGTTGACCAAAAAGGTAAAATTTGACCATCTCAAAAGTAGTCAACAATGAGTTTCAAATTAAAGAGCCCATCAAGAGCTTTCCAATGACGTTCATTTCATCAAAAATGAAGGTCGTATGAGAAAGTTATGACAACTTGAAGTTTGCAAGACAAAAGGTAATTTTGATGACATCATAAATCTTGTCACCATGGTGATGTGGAAAAAAAAAATATCCTCCTAAGTTTACTTACCACTACACCATTTTTTATTAGAGTAAAATGGTGGAGGTTTACTTTATTTCACAAAATCCATTTTTGTGGGATCCCAAAAAAATTATGGGATTTGAAAGAAAATCTCCTCAAAATTAGAAAATAAAAAAAATTAAAACAAATAATTAAACAATATCCTAAACTTATCCGTCCAAAAGGGATTTGTTTAGTTTATATGGCTTATAATTTTTAAGAGCCAAAAGGAGGTTTTCATATGATTTTATATTTGTTAATTTGTTGTGGTAAAATGAGGAAATGGTTATTATGTGGTTATTTGGTTTTAGACCAAATATGAATAATTTTTATGTATAAAATGGGAGTTACTCTCCTTTAGAAGATAATCAGAGTGTGGGAATGAATTATTCCTTGGGAAAGAAATTAGACTTGGTGAAGGTATAGTCTTGGAGAATTTCTTGAGAGAGAATTTTTGTAAAGGAACGAATAAATTCTCCTTGTGAGAGAATTTATAAGCATGAAGGCATTATGTATTGTCTTCAAGTGCATAAGTTATAAAACTTGTAAATCCTAGTTTAGAGATCACAGGTCGAGATACCAAATTTGTTGGGTATTTCTGGCATACATTTGTGGAAGAAATTGAAGGCAGAGTTAAAGTTCAGTTCATCACATCATTCACAAATTGATGGATAGACAAAAGTTGTGAATCATAGTTTTAGAAATTTGCTAAGATGTTTGATTGGAGACAAGCCAAATCGATGGGATATGATTTTACCATAGGCAGAATTTGCATATAATAATTTTGTCAATAGTAGTACTAGTAAATCACCATTCTAGATTGTATATGGGAGTAGTCCCATAAATGCTTATGAATTACGATAGTTGGATAAAGGAGAGATAAGCAGTGCTAAAGCAGAAGAATTTGCTAAACATTTGAAGAACATCCATGAGGAGGTGAGGAAACACATCATAAAGATGAATACATAGTATAAAGCTAAGGCAGATGTGAAAAGTAGGTATAAGGAGTTTCATATTGGAGATAAAGTCATGGTTCATTTGAGAAAGGAGCATTTTCTAGTGGGTACATATAATAAGTTGAAGATGAAGTAGTTTAGATCATGCAAGATAGTGAAAAGGTATGATTTTGGAAATTCTTATGAAGTGGAGTTGCCTGCTGAATTGAATATTTCACCAATATTTAATATTTTAGATTTGACAGAGTATTATGAAGGAGGTTATGGAGATGAAGTTGCAGAAGTGCAATGGATTATTCTAGTAGTTAGTTCGGCTACAAAGGAGATTGAGGAGATACTAGATAGTCATGTTGGAAAAAGTACAAGGAACAAAACTTATGAGGAATACCTGGTCAAATGGAAAGGGAGGCTAGTAGAGGATTCATCATGGCTAGCAAGGGAGGAGGTTCACCGTCTTGTTTTCCTTAGAACACATGAGATATGACAGAGTCACCTCTCAAATTACTTTGAGTGTTTGATGTAGGAGCATCCTGGGTGTAACAACAATCTTGCATCACCTAAAAATATTTTATTTTTAGTCTTTTCCATTTTAATAAGGACTAGTAGATAGGGTGGTTACTATTTATAGGAGCTTGCTATTTTTAGTAAGTTTTTCATACAAGCTCAGAATATTCTCATTTTCTACATGAAGATTTATTTTAGAGTTATAAGCCTACCATAAAAATATCATTGCTCTAACTTAAGCATTAGAGAAGTTATTATGAATTTTTGATGGAATTTTTTTAAGAAAAATCTTCAAGCTTACCATTGGAGGCCTTAGTGTGCCTAGATGAGGTTTGAAAACTCAACGAAAGGGCACTAGCATGGTTCTGGGCCTATAGATCATGAGCTAGCATTTCTGAAAAGGGATTATAATAGCAATTAGAGCAATGTTTTGAGAGTTACGGCCTTTCAAAGTTGGGCAACCCAAAATTCCTAGAACAAATGTCAAAAATGTATTTGGCTGACTCTATATGTATTATTAGGGTCTATCAGCTCTAGGTATTAAGTTTGAGCATCTAGAACCTTCTCGGATGACATCACATTGTCTATTTAAAAAAGGCCTAAACTTTGTCTAGAGCAACTTTGGGTGATAGTTCGCGGCTTATCTTGCAAATTATTGTAATGAAGGTGCCCATGTGGGTTAGCATATTGTACTTGTGAATTCTATAATTCTTCCTTTGCGGTGCAAATAATAAGTCCATATTTTGTTCTCACATTTTTTGTTGTTTCTTTATTTTTTGTTATGGTTTATGGTATTAAGGGGAGCACCCTTCATTACATAGAACCCTGAAAGCCCTCCTAACTCCATCTATAGAGTGAGATCGATTTAAGCCCAGGGTGGTGTAGAGGAATAGGGGGTGATAACTAGAGCTACTTTTGTTCCAAATCCTATACATCCTTCCTATTGCCATGGTCTACCCTGTAATGCCTACCCCTAGTTGACTTTTAATGTAGTATTGTCAAGATTCTTATAGGCTAGTTTTTTGATTATGTTTATGATTATTGGTGCTTGGTTACCAGATTAGATTAAATGTATTTCATATTCAGTTGATATATGTGTTGAGTTACTTTAGTACTAGTTATTTCAGTTATTTTATGATTGTTTTAATGATGATATATATGTTCATTTAGTAACTATCAGTTATTTAATGATGTTAGTTAGACGAATGATTTTTATGTGGTTTTTATGGATACTTACCCCCTACTTGCATGTGTATGGTGTGCGTGTATGTTTTCTTTATGTTTGATATTTTTGATGTGGTTGAAGAAGGGAGTTGTAGTCACCTACTAGTTAGGATCTACATGATGCACCACTTCTTGCCATTGCCTATTTAGTTTAGAATATTGTGTTTGTACATGTGTGGATTTTATGCAGATTGTAGGTACTGGGTATTGACTTCTTTGAATTGCCAAGATGAGCATACCCTATCACAATATTTCAATGGTATAAGTGGGGAGATAACTCTTGAGTCCAAATCCTAAACCTTAAGCCAATTGTCCTAGAAAGTAGGACAAGTATCCGAGTTAGTTTATCCATCCAAATTTGTCAAGTGATGTGAATTCATGATTTTGACCCTGGAGTTTGATTTTGTCCTTTGTCTTCAGTTAAGTTGTCATTTTTGGTTTTATGGGTCTATGATGTTTTTTCTATTTTAATTAAATCAAATTAAAATATAATTTAATGATTTAATTTAATAAAAATTTAATAAATAAAATTCAATATTTAATTATATTTATTTAATCAAGAAATTAATTAAATAAAAGAATTGAATTTAAAATATTATATTAATTTTCTATTTTTGATGTATTTATATTTATTTAAATTAATGATAATTATTTAGGAGTTTTATTTTAATAATAAACTCTAAATAGTGTTATTAATTAAGTTAATAAATATATTATTAAAAAACATCTCGTGAATTAATTAAATAAAAGAATTCAACTTAAAGATAATGTTTTGGTTCTAATTTAGGTGTAATTATATTTATTTAAATTAATAATAATTATTTAAGAGCTTCATTTTAAATAATAAACTCTAAATAATATTATTAGTTGAATTAATAAATATATTATTAAAATATCTCATAATTAACTAGAGAGAGAAAACATTAATTTAATAAAGTTATTTTAATTAAATTGCATAAAGCGTATGCATGAAATTAAAATATAATAAATTAATAAGAGAGAGTAAGCAATTATTTAATAAAGTTTTTTTTAATTACATTGTATAAAGATTATGCATGAACTTAAAATATAATAAATTAATTAAAAGAGAAAGCAAATAAATTTAATAAAGATATTTTATATCGCAAAAAGCATGCATGAAAACATAAAAGATAATTAAAATATTAAAATAATGAGCTTTAATATTCTTATTAATTTAAATAATAAGCTATGCTTTAAATAAGTTCTTGCACTAATTAATAAAGTGGATGAAAAGAAAATATACAAGAATATTTCAATTAAAAAGTTCTTTAAATGTGCATGAAAGAATTAAATTTAAAAGACTATATTAAAGTTCTATTTTTGAAGTATTTATATTTATTTAACTTAATGATAATTATTTAGGAGTTTTATTTTAATAATAAAATCTAAATAATGTTATTAATTGAGTTAATAAATATATTAGTAAAAAACAAAAAAAAAATGTCTCTTGAATTTATTTAAAGAAAAGAATGAAAATTTAAAGATAAAGTTATGGTTCTAATTATGGTGGAGTTATATTTATTTAATTTAATGATAATTATTTAAGAATTTTATTTTAATAATAAACTCAAAATAATATTATTAATTACATTAATAAATATATTAGTAAAAATGCTTCAAAAATTAATAAGGGAGAGAAAGCATTATTTTTAATAAAGTTTATTTTAATTAAATTGCATAAAGTGTGTGCATGAAAATTAAAATATAATAATTAAAGACAATTTTCACATGATTGCATGATCAAAGCCCTGATTTGCAGGAAAAAAAACTCTTTATTAAGGAAATCAGAGCTCATTTCTCAACACAGGTTTGGAGGAGCCAATTTTTGAAAAGAGGGTTTTTGAAAGAAAATGAAGATTCTTGCGTGTTTGTGCATTCATTGTTTTAGCATCAGATCTAGGTAGGATCTTGTAGGTTTGTGCAGTAGTTGCTTGTTCTTTGAATTCCTATCTTCTCTATTGATGCAAGAGCACTGGGCTTGAATTTTGGTGGAGTTATGCTTTTCATGTTAAGGGATGTGTTGGAGACACATTAGAGAATCTTTCCTCATGATTACATAGAAATTGGATGGATTGAGTTGAAATTTGAGCTATTTTTACCCTGTTGTTGGAACTGTGTTTTTCTAGTTTTTGGGTTCCTATTGTAGGCCATATAACTAATTTTGCGCAACGAATGAGTGGATGTACATTTTAGATATTGAAGAGGGCCTAGATTACTTCCTTATGTCAAAGGCACACTTTCTAATTCCTTATAAGTTGGGAGATATAGCAATTTTTCTAGAGTATCAATTTCTAGTAGTTTTGCATGATAGGTTGCTGTGTGTGACTTTTAGGATGGATGCATAGATATTCTTAAGGAATCAGCCTTTTCAAATTTATGGGGTTGTAGAGGACCTAAAGTTATACCTTCGATTCAAAGAACAAGTTCTAATTCAATTGGGGCTATGATATATCACGTTTTTTTCTCAGATATCAATTTTAGACATTAAAATCTATTGGAGGTTGATTTGTGGCTCTTCAATTATTTAATGTAAGGGGTTTATTTAATTTATAATGTCTAGGGTGACTTGTGGCTTAGGTGGGTATAAGTAAGGGGTCTTGTGGAGTCTTTTAGTCATTCATGATGGACTGATTCATTCTTTCAGAGGATGAGTGAGTATGGAGAGTAGCTGGAGAGTGAGTTTTCCTAAGTCTGTAAATAGAGCACTGAATATGAGGTAATTTACAATAGGATTGTGACTGAGTTGGGGATCGAATTAAGGATAGATGTGAATTTGAAGATCTAGAGTTGTGGCTTAGGAACTAGAGGATCTCTTTAGTGGATCTGAGGGTACAAGTGTGGATTCTTCTTGGTGTTCTTATCCAATTGTGTATCTGGACTAGCTAAGATTAGTTTTGTAAGTTGGATCTTGTTGGATCTTGCAAAACTAATTTTGTAATTGCTATTTGTATTTGGACCTAACCTGGAAGGGCTTACAATGGGGCATATTGCACGTAATCAATTATATTTTATGAACAAATTATTGTAATTTGGTATCAAATCTTGCATTTTTGTTGTGTTTCCACTGCATGGTTATTTGTTGAGGGCTAGGAAATCCCCTTTGGGGATACTCCTGCCTTGCACTACATCAGATGGTATTAGAGCATAGTTGTTCCTGAGTGTTAGACATATCTCTAAGGATGAGGCAATTTGCACTAGGACTTGGGTTGGAGAAGTAGATCTGACTTGATCTTGATCTAGTGGTGTATTGTTCTTTTTGGAGTCCTAGATCTCTTTGTTGCGAGGTGGAAGATAGTGGTTCTGACTTACAATTGCAAAGGGCTTGCAGATGGATCAATGGATGTGAAGATGGAAGATTGATCTTGTTGTGGCATGATTATATAGAGTTTGTGGATTGTAGATCCATGGTCTTGGACTTGTGATGTGGTTCTTGATTGTTCATGCAAGGTGGCAGGTTGCAATCTGACTTGCAAACAATTTGAGGTTGTCACAAGTAACGTGGGAAGGATTTTTTGTAGAGGGTTTATGAAGATCTTGGGAGATGGATCCAAGAGGATTGGACCTTTAGATGATTACAAATCTCCATGATGTGGTGGAGAGGAATTTTTCTAAGATGTCTACTTAGTTCGAAGCTAGTTTGGCTGATCGAGCTAAGGAGGAGGTTGCTCGGTTTGAAACTAGTTCAGCTAATCAAGATAAGGATAGGATAAGAAAGAAATTCCATAGATATTTGTGGAGTTGGAGTCTACAGATCTAGAGGAGAGTAGGTTGGTCAGTTAAGAGACTTGTTTGTGAGAGAAGATGATATGGCAAGGTCAAGGTGAAAGAGTTTGGTTTTGTTGATTAGATTGTGGAGTCTAGTATAGAACTTGTAGAGAAGCTAGAGATTTTTGCTGAAGATATTCTTATACTTGTTGATATTGGGACATAGGTTGGTTTTCATGATTAGTTGGCTAAGTATGACATGGAGACTACAAAGCACTTGGTTGTGGATAATCTGGTTGTTGTTGGTAGTGAGTTATGTATTGTAGAGCATCTTGTTGTGAGCAATGAGATTGCTGGTGTTGTGAGTTTGGCATGTGTTGATGGAGATCTACATATTGCTTCTTATATGGATTTGTTGCTGCTGATGTGAAGTTTGTTGATGCTAGTGTGAATTCACTGGTTGTTGATGTGGATGAGGGATTGTTGATGAAGCATTATGTTCAGTTTATTCTTGGGTGTGAGAATGCTGATTGGGTTGCTGATATGTATTTGATTATGATGTTTTAGTGGATAGATCATAGATGGTTGATTTTCAAATTTTTTCTATTGACTTTGATAAAGTGGAAGCCTTTGGTAAGGATAAAGTTCGTTGCAGATCTTTCTTTGGGCATCAAAGTATGGGACATACTTTTATATTTACTTGGGGAGTTTGATGCAGGAGCATCGGGCTTGGACTTTGGTGGATTTATGTTTTTCATGTTTAGGGATGTGTTGGAGACACATTGGATAACCTTTCCTCATGATGCATAGATATTGGATGGATTGAGTTGAAGTTTGAGCTATTTTACCCTGCTGCTAGAATTGTGCTTTTTTGGTTTTTGGGTGCTTGTTGCAGGCTATATAACTAGTATTGTGAAATGAATGAGTGGATGTTCATTTTAGGTATTGAAAAGGGCCTATATTACTTCCTTTTATCAAAGGAACAAGTTCTAGTTCCTCATAAGTTGAGAGATATGGAAATTCTTCCGGAGTATCGATTTATGGCAGTTTTGCACAATAGGTTACTGTATGTGACTTTTAGGATGGATGCACATATATTCTTAAGGAATCAACCTTGGCACATTTATGGGGTTGTAGAGGACCTAAATTTATACCTTTAGTTTGAAGAAAAAGTTCTAATTCAATCGGGGCTATGAGATATCACAATTTTTCTTGAATATTGATTTTAGACATTTAATTTTTGTTAGAAGCTAACTTGTGGTTCTTCAAGTATTTAATGTACGGGGTTTATTTAATTTGTAATTTCTAGGCTGAATTGTGGTTTGATTGGATATAAGTAGGGGGTCTTGTGGAGTCTTTTATTCATTCATGATGGAGTGATTCATTCATTCAGAAGAAGAGTGAGTGTGGAGAGTAGCTGGAGAGCAAGTTTTTCTAAGTCTATGAATAGAGTGCCGAATGTGAGGTAGTTTACAATAGGATTATGATTGAGTTGGGGATTGAATGAAGGATAGATGTGAATTTGAAGAGCTATATCTATGGATTAGGAACTAGAGGATCTCTTGGTGGACCTAAGGGTACAAGTGTGGATTCTTCTTTGTGTTCTTATCCAGTTGTGTATTTGGACTAGCTGAGATTGGTTTTGTAAGTTGGATTTTGTTGGATCTTGCAGAATTGATTATGTAATTTTTGTTTGTATTTGGCCCTAACTTGAAAGGCCTTATAGTCGGGCATATTTCATGTAAGAAATTATATTTTATGAACAAATTATTGTAATTTGGTATCAAATCTTGCATTATTTTGCTTTGTTGTGTTTTTGCTGTGTGGTTATTTGCTAGGGGCTAGGACATCTCCTTTGGGGATACTCCTACCCTGCACTGCATCATCCATGTATGTTGTGTTTTTGTTTTAGAATTTTTTTTGGGTTGATGATGCAGGAGCATCTTGGGTTGCACTACTATCCTGTATGTTTTAATTTTTTGAGCTATTTTTACCTTGCTGCTAGAACTCTATTTTTTTGGTTTCTGTTGTAGTCTGTGTAACTAATTATCCTTAATGAATGAGAGCATGCACATTTGAGGGATAGAAGAGAACCTAGAGTACTTCCTTTTATCAAAGGAACAAATCTTAATTCCTTACAAGTTGGGAGATATGGAAATTATCCTAGAGTATCAATTTTAGATAGTTTGCGTGATGGGTTTCTGTGCGTGACTTTCAGGATGGATGCATACTTCTCCTTGGTGAATCAACCTTTTTTCCTTTAAGGGGTTTTAAAGGACCTAAATTAATACCTAATACTTGAAGCAAATGTTAGTCTAAAATTGGTTTTGACGATTGAGTGTCAACACACTTAAATAATTCTCAAGTTGATGCTGAGTATAATACAGATGTCGAGCTACAGTGTGTGCTGAGCCAAAGATTCAACAGGTGCCGAGTGAACTTTAGGTGCCAAGCAAGTATCAAGTGTCAAGTGATAAGTGATGCCAAGTTACTATAGGTGCCAAGTAGAGTATAGATGCTGAGCAAGACAACATTACTATAGTAGTTGAGTGAGCCAAAAATCCTATATGTGCCGAACATTAGCAATTAGTAAGTGTCGAGTAGGATAGAATCAACATATGAGTTTGTGTCTTCACAAACTTAGATGTAAACTATTTTTTAAGCTGAGTTAAGATGAATCTCAAAGGATCTTGAAGGTAAGATCAAATCTTTTGCATTTCCTATGTAATCAACATGCAACCAATAAGAAAAATGGAGAAAGCATGCAACCAATAGGAAAAAAGAAAGAATTGAGCAGGAAAAGAAGAATGAATACTAATCGTAGATTCATACCTAACCCTAAGTCTTCAAAGCCTTTAAAAGGAGGAAAAAGCCCCATTATTTGTGTGTGTGTGTAAGAGTTTATAAGAGAATGCTAGCGAAGTGCAGAGGGGTGTAAAGACTTAGAAAAAGTAGAACAACATTGCAGAATTCAGTTGATCAAGAACAGAGTATCAAAATTTTGAGGAGAGACATATCAGATCAAGGAAGGATAAGAACAAACAGAGTAGAACAAGGATCTAGAATCACCAATTGAAGATTGCAAGTCATTAGGTCAAGACTTTCTAATACTCTCTAGCCATTGTATTAGGAATGAAAATCCTATGATGATAGGTTGGTCTAGTAGCCATGTTGTAATCCTTTAAACAAGGTGCTAAATCCTTTAACAGGGTAGCATTCCAAGTGAGTGTTTGTAAATCCTTTAACCAGGTTGCTTTTAATAGGGTGTAAAGTCTTTAACAAGATAGTCCATTCATAGGGCAGACCATTGGAAGTGGTCAAACTTTATAACCTTGAACAGTTACATATTGCTGTAGTGATACTTTGTGGATGTCATCCCCACCCTAGTTTTACCTTCTCATTTTACAAGGTTTATGGGTTACCAAAATCTTGTGTTATCTATTTTCATCCATGTCTTTATTTTTCATGTTACGTAGATATGATAGATGCATGTGAATGATTTCAGCTAAATTTTTAAAAGAAGGTTAAAATTAGTTACTTCTGATTCACCCCCACTCTCAGAAGTAAACCTTCCCACTTGTAAATTCCAACAATTGGTATGAGAGCCAAGTTCTCACAAGAAGGAAGCTTACAGCTTGGAGAAAAGATCTAGAAATGGAAGTCTACAAACTTGGGAAGATCATAGAGAATTAGGAAATTGATGTACAACTTGCTCTACACACTTTTGAAGAAGCAAGAGAAGAACTAAGAAAATTCTTAAAGAGAAGAAGAGACATTGCCATAGCTGAGAATGATACATAGTACAAGAAGATTAACACCTCAAAATTGTTTGCAAATGGAGATTCCAAAGAGTTTGATGTAGCAATAGCAGACCTAATGGAGAAGAATAGATCCCAAGAAGAAGAGATGAGAACTCTCAAGCTTGAACAAGAATCACAAGCCATGATGCTTTGTGAAGTAACTAAACAAAAGAAAAGAGCCATTAAAGATAAGGTTATGCTAGAGTATGACAAGAGAAATCTTGCCAACAGAGTGGAAGAAAAATTAATTGAGCTTGCAAGAATTTCAAACATGTAGCTAGACACCCTAAGCCAGATGATGAATGGACATCATGAACTGAATGTCATTAAAGATATTGAGATCTCTACATAGAAGATGCAAAATGGACAACTGCAAAAAGACTTGAAAAGAGAGAAGGAGATTGCAAAGAGCTTCAACAAACCCAATGAGGCTATTCAGTGCTTTGAACAACTACTGAAATCACTAAGAGCTAGCAATGATACTTCAGGACTAGGTTACACCAACACTAAAAAAGGAGATTCATCCAAGATTGCAGAAGAAGGGAGTAACAAAGGTAAGAACACTAAACCTACTTGTCATTTCTATGGGAAAAAGGGACATGCCTCTAATGTGTGTAGGAGAAAAAATACCCACCAGCATGACAAATCTAAGAATGTGGGTCACTGTCATAAGTGCAACAAGCAAGGACATTAAGCACATGACTGTAGGACTAGGACTATTAAAACACCAAGATTTGAAGGTCACTGCTACAACTGCAAAAAGTATGGACATAGAACTTTTGAGTGTAGATCAAAGCCTATGTGGAAACCTAATCAGTCAACAAGGGTAAATAATCATGGACATCATTAAAATTGGGACTACAACACTAGGTATAGCTGCCATTACTATTAGGAATATGGACACATCCCTAAAAATTGCATAAAAATACATTTTAGTGAAAACTACAGCAGATGGTTAAGTCAAAACACATGTTTCAGTTGTTTAAAGACTGGTCACATTAGTAGGAATTTACCAACAAGGTCAAAGGCACCCAACTTAGAGTTCAACAAAGGAAAAGGAAAAGTGGATTTTGAACACATTGGAGGAGAAATGAATGAGACATGGAAGAAGAAAGATGGGAGCAACAAATCAAATGAGGGGATCACTTCACCTAAAAGGTCAAGTGGTCACACTTCAACCAACTAAGCAAAAGATGGTATGTGGGATTGATATACAAAGATTTATCATACATAAGTTCTGAGACAAGGAAGTATTGAAAATGAAAGGCCAACATGAGTAGAGATGCAAAGTTAAAATTTCATAAGTGTTGCTGAGTTGCCCTCAGATGCCAAGTGAAATCCTAGTACATGTCGAGTTGATTGCCAAAATTGGTAGAAGCCAAATGATCAGTTGTAGCCGAGTTGGTAGTGGAAGTTGGGTGAAAGAGAAATTCCAGTTGAAGCCGAGTAAACGTAACTTCAGTGGATGTTGAGTGGTAGAAAGACAATGGAAGTTGAGTAATGCAAAAATGCTTAAGAAGCCAAGTGGATAGCTGTAAATGCATTAAGCATTAAATACAATAAAAAGAGGGTATATTATTGCATTTTGAATCATTTTTCTTCATCACAAATGAAGAACAAAGACAAAAAAGAGTGCAAAATGAATTCAAAGCAATGAATCCAACATTTGAGCTAATTTCAATAGTGATTTAGTACAGTTTCATCAAATTTAAAGGTATTTACACTAGTGCCGAGCTATGCAATTTTAAATTTCTTCGTGTTAAAACCCTAGCTAACATAAATGGCCTCTAGTTCTAGGAGAAAGAGCCATTTGAGGTTCAACTAGCGTCAAACGAAGTAAAAGAGCCTAATTTTTGGCCAATCCCAGAAGTGGCATACAAAAATGACCTTACTAGAGCCCTATCTGTTATACCTCTTAAGGTAGTTATGGTCCAAGATGTTAGGAGGTGTTATAACTACAAAATTGGAGCCATAGGAGATATGGAAATGAGGGAAGCATATGAGAGATTGTGTGAAAATGAAGTATAAAAAAATGAATACCAGATCATTGAGAAGAAGGGTTTGACTCATGCAGTAGAATTCCCCATAGTTTTCAAAACTGAATGGATCAGGATAGTACTCAGTAGGATTCATGATGGAAGTTTATGGTTGGAGGATGGTCTAGTGAAAATAAAAAAAAGAATTATACATTGAGTAATAGGGTATCCAACCCTAGATTGGCCAAAGACCCTTAGAAATGACTCTAAGGAAGCAAGTGAAAAGAAGAAAAAAGATGAAAAAGAGTGCAAAATGAATTGAAAGCAAAGAATCCAGTGTTTGAGCTGATTTGAATAGTGATTTAGTATAGTTTCATCAAATTTAAAGGTATTTATACCAGTGCTGAACTATGTAGTTTTAAATTTCTTCGTGTTAAAACCTTAGCTAACATAAATGGCCTCTAGTTCCAAGAGAAAGATCCATTTGAGGTTCAATTAGCATCAAATGAAATAAAAGAGCCTAATTTTTGGCCAATCCCAGAAGTGGCATACAAAAATGACCTTACTAGAGCCCTATCTATTATACCTCGTAAGGTAGTTATGGTCCAAGATGTTAGGAGGTGTTATAACTAAAAAATTAGAGCAATAATGAGGGAAGCATATGAAAGATTGTGTGAAAATAAAGTATTGAAAAGAATACCAGATCATTGAGAAGAAGGGTTTGACTCATGCCCTAGAATTCACCACAATTTTCAAAACTGAATGGATCAGGATAGTACTAACCAGGATTCATGATGGAAGTTTATGGTTGGAGGATGGTCCAGTGAAAATAAAAAAAAGAATTATACATAGAGTAATAGGGTATCCAACCCTAGATTGGCCAAAGACCCTTAGAAGTGACTCTAAGGAAGCAATTGAAAAGAACATAGGTGCCAAATGGAACAAGAGAGGAATGATTATAGATACTATCCAAAACCCTCTTGTTGAATTTTCTATTAGAGTTATTCCACACAAATTTTATTAATCCAACAGACTTATCAGTTTACCATGCATTGTAGTAGATGTTGGTTATTAACTAGTGAAGAAGGATCATACTTATGATCTTGTAGAATTGCAATTGCAACAAATCAATGAAAACCTAGGAGCAATAAGGAGAACCAAGGGAGTACAGTGCAAATTTGGTGCAATTTTGATTTGCATATTCTTCTATTTACAGAATGAATTTCCATCTTTTGAAAAAGTCATTTGGAAAGCAAATAGGTCCATAGTAGCTCAAGTCAATGAGTATATAGAACAAATGGAAGCTAATTTTGAAACTCTTATGACAAGCTATTTTGAAGACTTCAAGAAGACCATGAAACAAAGGATAAGGGTACCAATTTCATTAGTAGAACAACATGTAAATGATGTATGTTTTCTTGTAGATATTGAATATACCTATATTCAAGTTGGTACACCAAGAGTCAGATGGCTAAGACCTCTTGGCTATGAAATAAATATAGATGAGGCATCTGTAGCTATAATTTCATTATTAGCAAAGGAAGTGGACAAGAGTGCACCACATTATGGTACTTATGATGTGGTGAGATCAATGGTGGACATGAAGTTGAAGACTGCCTCCACATTAAAGAAAAATGACAAACTTTTAAAGAAGCTAAAGGCTAAAGTTGGTGAGGGGACTATCGAAGAAGAAGAAGGTGAAGAAATAGAAGATGATGAAGATGAATAAGGACAAGGGCCACCTGCATTAACCCAAGGCATGGGTGAGGACACAAAAGAAGAAGGAGTTGAGTAGGAAGCACCAAAACCAGAGCCTAAGAAGAGGAAGGCACAAAAATAGCCAGTTGCACAACCCAAAGGAAAGAAGAAAGTAGCTAAGCTGAGCCCAGCCAAGCCTACCACAAGGGCATACACAAGAGAAAAAAAAAAAGTGGCTAAGGAATAGGCAAAGAAAAAAGCCACAGAGAAAGGAGGGCCAAAAGAAAAGAAAAGAAGAAAGTATGTTGCACCCTTAGAGTCAGATGAAGAGAAGACACAAAAAGGTGATGAGGCAACAACTGAAGAGTAGCAACAAGAACAGAGTGTCCAAGACACCCAATTGCCACCACCCAATCCTCCACATGCACCATCTACATCTGTAGAAACTATAACTATAAAGGATGTTCCTGACACCTCAGGTTAGAACACTAATCCATTAACTATAGAGGATCTCAAAAATATCCTTCACCTAACAACATTGCATAGAGGAGTTACAAAAAGTTGTAGGTGAAATTACCAAGGAAAAGGTGAACACAAAAGAACCACCTTCACAACCTCCTACAACTACAAGTGATCAACTAAAAGAGAAATTAGTACAACAAACAACTACTAAGATCAATCCCATAGTGATAGTAACAACAATTACTGAGGAGTTAGCAAAGGAGTAGATAGGACAAAAGGTTCCTACAGCACAAAGCCAAGGTGCACCTCCTGAAATCATTGTAATCGATCAAGGTAGAAGAGAAGAGGATAAGGAAGAGGAGAAAAACCCAAGGAGAGAGAGAAAGAGGCAATACATACTCTATTAAATTTGCCTACATTAGGGACTCCTACCAAGCAGCTGAGCACTAATGCAGTACCATTACAAGTTTCAGCACCAAGCTCAAGCTCCATGAAGGTAGCAAGGGTACTTCATTATGGAGACCCTACACTTGATGAGGAAATAGTCATACCAAGTTATGACTATAAGACAATGAACCTAGTGCAGATAAATGAAGTGAAAGAAGCATTGGAGAGAAAGAAGAAGCAGGCGATGCTCAGAAATGAGTATAAGAAAAAGAAAGCATTAGTAGAAATAAAAGACATATTCCTTGATGCATTTAGCTTGCCAATATCTAATGAAACAAAGCCCACTATGGAGCAACTTTCCAACATAGTGGACTAGGTACAAAATGAAGACCTTGATACCAATGTCAAATTATTAGAATGGTCTGAAAGCTATTTCAAATGAAGGTTAATGAGAGGATATCTAGTGAGATAGCACTATCACAGGTTGAAATAGCTAAGAAGGTAGAAAAGGTGAAAACAATACTTGAGAACATATTCTCATTGTACTCCAAACTATGTGACTCTTCATATTTCACACAAGACACTAGCCAGAGAATACTGAGCTTGGAGAGGAACTTTAAAATATCAAGCACACAACTACCCAAAGATCCAGCTCAAAGTGAGAAGCATTTTGCCACAACGCTTCACAAAGAAATGGCCTATGTAGAAAATGTTTTGAAGAAAGATCCAAATCTTTCTACATTAGAAGGCCTTCTACATCTTGCAATAGAGATAGCCATCCAGCTCAAAGCACTAGAAATTGACTTAGATAGTTGGGATGCTTGTCTGAAGATGATAATGGAGGTAAATAAAACATTTTTGGCTAAATATTCCATTCATTCCTAGGACCCTTTGACATAAGTGTCAAAAAGGGGGAGATATAATAAAGAAAGAAATAATAAGAATGGGGGAGATATTAAGAATGGGGAAGATATACCCAA
Source organism: Cupressus sempervirens (assembly GCA_028749045.1). Lineage (NCBI taxonomy): Eukaryota > Viridiplantae > Streptophyta > Pinopsida > Cupressales > Cupressaceae > Cupressus > Cupressus sempervirens. Next base: position 611,954,004 of record CM053788.1, read on the forward strand.
AGGAGGAGATAATAAAATTTTGAGTTTTGAAGGATAAATAGTCAAATGGATAAAAAAAAATGTTAAAGGGGGAGCATAAAAAAAGGGGGAGTACAAATAGACCAGATACAGACCAGACATAGAGTAGACAAGGCAAAAAGTATCAGACACATCAGCATGAGACAAAAACATCTTAAGGTAATTTTGGTTATAGAAATGGCACATCAACTCAGGGGGAGTTACAAGTTTTTGAGGTATATAATCATCCACAAAATTTTGTACAAGCTTTTGAAGTTTTTTACATATGCCAAACAGGATACATATTATACTCATAAAGATCAGATTCATAATGCTTAGTTAAGTTTTTTTGCCATTCATGTCAAAGGGGGAGATTGTTGGTCTTAGATTGGTTTTGACAATTGAGTGTCAATGCACTTAACCAATTCTTAGGTTGATGCTGAGTATAATAAAAATGCTAAGCTATAGTGTGTGCCAAGCCAAAGATTCAACAAGTACTAAGGGAATTTTAGGTACTGAGCAAGTATCAAGTGCTGAGTGATAAGTGATGCTGAGTCACTATAGGTGCCGAGTAGAGTATAGATGCCAAGTGAGATAGAATTACTATAGGTGTCGAGTGAGCTACAAATCCTATATGTGCTAAGCATCAACAATTAGTAAGTGCTGAGTAACACAGAATCAACACATGAGTTTGTGTCTTCACAAACTCAGATGTAAACCATTTTTGAAGCCGACTTAAGATGAATCTTGAAGGATCTTGAAGGTAAGATTGAATCTTTTGCATTTCCTATATAATCAACATGCAACCAATAAGAAACATGGATAAAGCATGCAACCAATAGGAAAAGAGAAAGAATTGAGCAGGAAAAGAAGAATGAATACTGATCGTAAATTCATACCTAACCTTAAGTCTTCAAAGCCTTTAAAAGGAGGATGAAACCCCATTATTCGTGTGTGTGTAAGAGTTTATGAGAGAATTCTAGTGAAGTATAGAGGGGTGTAAAGACTTAGAAAAAGTAGAACGAAATTGCAAAATTTAGTTGATCAAGAATAGAGTATCAAAATTTTGAGGAGAGACATATTAGATCAAGGAAGGATTAGAATAGATAGAGTAGAACACGGATCTATAATTAGCAATTGAAGATTGCAAGTCATTAGGTCAAGAATTTCTAATACTCTCTAGCCATTGTATTAGGAATAAAAATCCTATGATGATAGGTTGGTCCAACAACCATGTTGTAAGGCTTAAAACAAGGTGCTAAATCCTTTAACAGGGTAACATTCCAAGTGAGTGTTTGTAAATCGTTTAACCAGGTCACTTTTAATTGGGTGTAAAGTCTTTAACAAGACATGCCTTTCATAGGGCAGACCATTGGAAGTGGTCAAACTTTGTAACCTTAAATAGTTACATATTGTTGTAGTGATACTTTGTGGGTGTCATCTCCACCCTATTTTTACCTTTTCATTTTGGAGGGTTTTTGGGTTATCAAAATCTTGTGTTATCTATTTTCATGCATGTCTTTATTTTTCATGTTAAGTAGATATGATAGATGCATGTGAATGATTTCAGCTAAAAGTTTTTAAAAGGTTAAAGTTAGTTACTTTTGATTCACTCCCCCTCTCAGAAGTAAACCTTCCCACTTGTAAATTCCAACAACAAAGGTTCTAATTCAATCAGAGCTATGAGATATCACAATTTTTCTTGGGTTTCAATTTCTAGAAATTTAATTGCTGTTATAGGCTATGTTGTGGCTCTTCAAGTATTTAATGTTAGGTTTATTTTTATGTATGGTATTTAATATCTATTGAGAGATGACTTGTGGCTTCTCTATGTTCTAGAATGATCTATAAGCCATTTTGGCTAGTATAAATAGAGTGTTTAGGCTTAGAGCTAGGGAAGTTTTAGAGATGATTGGAGAGGAGAACTATATAATGCAAATTTGAAGCTAGATGTTAGATCATGAATGTATTTTGTATTTTTCCATAACCTAGAAGGCCTTACAATTGGGCACATATGATGATCATTTCATGAATCAATAAAAGAAAATTGTTCTCTCTCTCTCTCTCTCTCTCTCTCTCTCTCTCTTTCTCTCTCTATGGTGCTATTCTCTTTTGTGTTTGCTTCTATTGTGTTAACTCTTGCATGGTGGTTTGGGTAGCTGATTGTGCCAATTGGCCTTAGTTACTCATAGCCTCCCTATGTTAGGTGGTATCAGATCTTGAGGTTCATCCTTGTGGCAATTGGATTGTGTAGAAACCTATTTTGGATTTAGTTGTAGGGATGCAGATCTACAAATTTGACCTATTACTTGCAAAGGGTTACGATCTTGAAGGAACCTAATTTGTAAAGATGGTTCATGGTAGAGGAAAGGCCGATAATGCTATATTAGATCAATTGAGACAAATTGCAGGTATATTAGATGCTATGGAGATAGCCCAGAGGAGAGAAGCACACCTTGATGATGTAAATGATGATGAAGTAGTAGCACCAAACCATAATCCAAAACTTGAAGAAGACCAAAATGAGGAAATATTGTTGAGAGTATTATATAGGGTGCATTCGAAGCCTACTATAGAAGTAGTTACTTACGATGGAAAATTGGATACCAATGTTGTGTTAGATTGGATCTTGGATATGGATGAGTTCTTTGAGTATGAAAACACTTCTGATAATAAGAAGGTGAAGATTATAGTTAGTAGGTTGAAAGGTCATGCTTCACTGTTGTGGGAACATTTGCAAAATGATAGACAAAGGAGAAGAAAGGAGAAGATCAGAACTTGGATGAAGATGGTGAACAAGGTAAAGACTAAATTCTTTCTTGTTGATTACCAAGTTATCTTGTTGAGAAAGATGAAAAATTTGAGACAAATGGACATGATTGTGAAAAAGTATACTGAGGAATTCTATAGATTGGACATTAGATCTAGACATGTGGATGATGATGTTGAGAAAATTGCAAGGTACATAAATAGATTGAGATTTAGAATTCAAGATGAAATAAGTTTTTTGAAGTTGAAAAGTGTGGAAGAAGCATATCAATATGCCTTGAAAGCTGAGGAGATCTTGACAAAGAAGCATGAACAAAGACAATGAGGTAGAGGTGATAGATTCTGGAGAGATAGAGGTGGATCTTATGGAGAAGGTGGAAAAGCTAATAGTTCTGTGCATGATAAAGGAAAAATTAAATTTAAAAATGATTATAAGGACAAGACCAAATGGAAAGGTGTTATTTCATACCAAGGAGGTACTGGATCTTATCGACAAAGAGGTAATTTTTATCTTAGAGGTGGTTTCCATAGTAATTGTTTCAAATGTGGTAAAGAAGGGCATAGATCCTTTGAATGTAGATCCTCTGAAAGTGGGTAGAATAATAGAGATGCTATGATTTAAGAAGAAATTGAGAGTTCACTAATTGGACTTGAGGCTAGAGAAAATCTAATGGTGAGAAGAACCTTATGTAATAAGGGAAGTGATGAGGAACCTATTTTGAGAAGTCTTTTCAAGACCAGATGTAAGATGGCTAGAAAATGTTGCAAGGTGATCATTGATAGTGGAAGTTCTACAAATTTGGCATCAAAAGAGTTGGTTACAAAGTTGTAGTTGCAGAGGTTGAAAACATCCCAAACCTTATCATGTTTCATGGATCAAAGATGAGCATAAGATATTGGTAAGTGAGCAATGCCTTGTGAAGTTCAAAATTGGACATTAATTTGATGAAGTTTTGTGTGATATTATGCCTATGGATTGTTGTCATATTTTGTTGGGTAGACTTTGGCAATCTGATAGATATGCTGTACATGATGGAAGATTGAATCAATATACTCTTTGGGTAAATGGGAAGAGGTTGGTTATACTTTAATAAAAAATTTCATGGTTAATGGAAAGAAATTTGAAAAAGAAGTAAAGAAGAATAAAGTTTGTTTTGCCATAATTCCTAGAGGATTGAGTATTGGTAGTAATGAATGAGCAGTAGAAGTTGGTAATGACCAAGTGAAAAAAGATAGTGGTAGTAAAATACCAGAAGAAATTACAAAATTGCTAAATGAGTATATAGATGTTGTTTTTGAAGATATTCTTGATGGTTTACCGCCAATAAGAAGTATAAGCCATCGTATGGATCTGATTCCCAAAGCTAGTTTGCCAAACAAAGATTGTTTGAGTGGAGAAAAGTATTTTACCAAGATTGATTTGAAGAGTGGCTATAATTAGATTAGAATCATAGATGATGATGAATGGAAGACTACTTTCAAAACAAAATATGGTTTGTACGAATGGTTGGTTATGCCTTTTGGATTGACTAATGCACCTAGTACCTTCATGAGGTTGATGAAGGAAGTTCTAAAAAGATTTTTGATTAAGTTTGTGATTGTTTATTTAGATGACATTCTAATATTTAGTAAGACTAAGGAAGAACATGTTGAGCATATTAGACAAATATTGCAGAGGTTAAAAGAATAGAAGTTGTTGATTAATCTAAAAATTTGTTCTTTTATGCAAGAGGAGATTGTGTACTTGGGATTTGTGATTTTAGTTGATGGTTTGAAGATGGATCCTAAGAAGGTTAAAGAAATTTTAGAGTGACCTACACCTGAGAATGTGGGCGAGGTGAGATATTTTCATGGTTTAGCTAGTTTCTACAAAAAGTTCATAAGAAATTTTAGTTTTGTTTGTAATGCTATGACTGAGACAATAAGGGTAGATAAAAAGGAATTCAAGAGAACACATTAATCTTGTTGGTGTAAATAAGTATTTAATTTACACTTTACTTAAGTTTACTTAGGTTAATGCATTATTTTATTATTTATTAGATTGTTACCTAGGAGTATGTGCACTCTTGTGAGTTGTGATGTTGACAACATAGGAGTTAGCATTCTAATTAAGCATATGGTGTCTACAACATCTCTTTTTGAGATACACCTTGTCATACTTATCCTCTCATCTACAATGAAGGATAAGACATGTTTTTAGTTCTCATACTTATGTTATCTCCTAGCACCTTCTAGAGACATTCTAGATGCATCTTAGAGGCCTTTATATACAGGCACTCCTAGTGTGTATGTATATGTTTTGAGATATTCATTCTCATATTGATCATACTCTTTTGGTCTACTATTTTGCTTGTGCTTGAGTTCCTTGATCTTAGGTGATTTTCCCTAAGGAAAATTCTTACATGGTATCAAAGCTATACCAAATTCTTACATGGTATCAAAGCTTGGGGAATTTCTCTTCACATAGCCATTCGAAACCATCTTATTGCTTTAGCACCTCGATCAAGTCCAAAGTATCATAGTCATTGGGAGCATCTAGAGCCAAAACATACCTCACCATTGCATCTGGAATGTCAATTTGATAAAATTTGATTGTAAATTTAGCTACCCTAGGCCATAGTCAAATTTGAGGCAATTTTTTTACAAACTAGCACCCGAAGGCCTGATTTGCAAGTACAGTATGATCTATTAGATCTGTAAAGTAATTTTATTTCAGATCGGTATTTTAATTTTCTCTACAATTCATCAAATTTTTTTTGCAATTTTTCAAAATTTTTTTTGGCCTACTAGGCTTGCAGAGATTTTTTTTGGTAGGAACTAGGTGGTGAAACCCTGACCCCCACAAGGAATATTCATTGTTAGATCAAAATATTCCTCAATTATTCAGTGATATTTTACATTTGGTAGCATCTACAATTCCAATAAATTCTGCCCATCTTGTATGATGGATTAAACAATTCAAATTTGGTAGTTGAATCCACTTCCCGACCAAGTCATTTAGCAGACACTACATTACACTACTTAGTGGGCTTCTTTACACATGTCTTAGTGGGCTTTCTTTTTAAACCTACAACTTTTTTATATAGGGTGTTTGTGGGATATATAAATATTTCGCTTACACATTTTTTCAATGTGTAACCATCGCGAACAACTAGTAAAAGTGCTCCTCATTTGTGAGTCTCCAACAATCATGTTTTGTTGGCACCAACATAGACTTCCACCAAATTTATACCAACCCTAGTGCCATTACAACTGGTCTGGCACCGATATTTTGTGAACCTCAAAAACTATAATACCTCTAGCAGCTCAAATTTTTTTGGTAGCAATGACCACCGGTGACTCCAACTCAACGACACATGTTGTCCAAAAACCCTTACACACAGCCCTATCAATGTCCACCATGTGGCAAGTGACCAGTTAGTAAGTGGACATGTTAGTGGATAGAAGGACCAACTATAGCCTACCACTTGTCAATTTTCATACATTTATGTACAGTCTGTACGACTATACCTACCACGCCTGCCGCCATACCTACCACGTCATCAGGGTGGTCTTTTTTTGCTGACATTAACTTTTCATGGTATTAAATTTGACAACTATTTTACCATCATTTCTAGGCACTATTGAACTACTGTGATGGCTATTTGATTATCAAATTTAACCTCACAGTTTCCTGCCTAGAGCCCTCTCTAGATTTAGTTTTGATTTGACAGTCTGACTTTGGGAGACCATAACTTAGTCATTTAGACTCTAAATCTAGTGCAATTTTTTTGATTTTGGGTATAATTTCCTAAACTTTTTAGTGGTGCTATTCTTTGTTGATTTTGGTGCACAACTTTGTAGAAATTGTGTCTTTTGGCAACTGTACCTATCCAATACCACATTTTGCAACTTGAAACACTTTGTATGGGCTCATTTGGACACATTTTTAGGTTCCAATTTTTTTTTAAAGTGCTTAATTTTTTGTCTACTTTCTAGATCTATAATTAGATTATAGGCTTGTGTGGACAAAAATATCACTTTTAGACTTAGGGCTTTTTCTACATTGTATTGCTTTGATTACTTTTTAAAATTGTTTTCCATCTGAGCTATAGTTATTAGTGATAGATTCAAGTCTCAAAAGGTAGTTGTAACTAGCAAAATTAGAAGTCCACTTTGTACATTTTGACAAGTGTTCTCTTGTACACGCACTACCTATAAAGCATCAAATCATCAATTAGGGGGGGTTGATTGTTTTTTTCTACATTTTGGGTGGTACATTGATTAGTACATAATGGATGAGGAAGATTTAATTACCTTGACAAAAAAAACTATAAGCAATGGAGTTGATTAGTTCTCACTTATCTTAGTCAACATAATACATTGCCATATGTGACAGGACTTTTATATAATGGTGGCATTGGTTCCTTCATTATGATATTTGGATCTATCTTTGGGAGCTATATGGAGATCCACACATTCCTCCATTCCCAAAAGATATTTTACCTCCAGTTGTAGCTACATCCTCTCTAGATGATATCACACCTCTTGATGCTCTTGTTGCTACTACTGATCTAATTCCAGCTATAGATGCTCTTGTTTTAGTGTAGCAGGATTTACCATGTCTTCCTACTTTAGCTTCATGGGATGACTTCCTTCCAGACATTGCAACGTTGTTCATGGAGTCTCACATTGAAGATGTGGGAGACATTATTGATGACTTTCACCTTTTTTTTTCAAGTGAATACTTCATCCATTGCCATAGTGATAGGTCTAGTAGAACAGGGTACACCTAATCTTCCAATTTTAGCATTAGTGGATGACTTCCTAATAGACATTTTAGGTTTTTTCATGGAGTCCCACATAGTAGATTTTGGAGACATCGTTGATGATCTACCTCTTCTCTTTGATGATGAAGATCCTTCTTCAGTTTTCATGAGGGCTCACTTTGACCCTACTGTCCATTCTCTACATGATCAGTCTTCACAGGTTGATATGATTATGGATCCTTATGTACATTAGTTGTAGGAGGTCTCTTTTTCATTTGAGGAGATAGATGGTTCTTTGGGATAGGTTCTACATCCATCCTTACTAGATCTGCACTCGTTCTTTTTAGCAATTTTGGAAAGGGCGACTATTAGTATCGACACATGGATAGTTGAGTAGGTTTCATAGACACCATTCATCATCAAGAGTCTTTCTACACATAGGGGAAGCATCTCATTTGTACCTCTACCCTTGTTTCTTCTAAAGGGGAGGAACATTATTCAGTGCTCATGGATCAACTTCTACATTGGAGCAACTATCACTTATCAACACACTACATTTGGGGGAGGGGACTACATTGTCTCCTTCTTCTTCTCTTTTATGGGGGGGAAATTTTTCTTGTTATGGGGTTTTTTCCTTCTCCTACTTCTTTCTTGTATATACTTTATGTATGTCGTAATGGGGAGGGGGGGGGGGGGGGGGGTGGGGGTCTTGACTACTCCATCCATCCATGCATCCTATTTTTTCATCTCTCTTTTTGGGGGAGGGTTTTTCCCATAAGTTTTTTCCTCTTTCTCTACTTTATGAGAGATTGCATTTTATTTTGTACATGGGCACCTAACATGGCCTAGTAGTTGGGACCCATTATGTATTCATCCTAGCTTTCGTAAACTTAAGTGCATTCTCCTATGTTGCACTTAAGGGGGGGCATTGGTGTAAATAAGTATTTAATATTTCCACTTTACTTAAGTTGACTTAGGTTAATACATTATTTTATTATTTGTTAGGTTGTCACCTAGGAGTATGCATACTCTTGTGAGTTGTCATATTGACAACACAAGAGTTCACACCTCTTTTACACACATGGTGTCTAAAACATAGGAGTTAGCACTCTAATTAAGCACATGGTGTCTACAACATCTCTATGTGAGATACATCTTGTCATACTTATCCTCTTATCTACAATGAAGGATAAGATGTGTGCTTAGTTGTCATGCTTATCTTATCTCCTAGCACCTTCTAGAGACATTCTAGATGCATCTTATAGGACTTTATATATAGGAACTCCTAGTGTGTATGTACATGTTTTGAGATATTCATTCTCATATTGATCATACTCTTTTGGTCTACTATTGTGCTTGTGCTTGGGTTTCTTGATCTTGGGTGATTTTTCCCTTAGGAAAATTCTTGTAGAGTTGATAAGAGTTTTGAGACTTTGAAACAAATGGTTGTTGAATTACCTATATAGGCTTTACTTGATTTCAACAAAGTATTTCAAGTTGAATGTGATGCAAGTGGTAATGTAATAGGAGCTGTATTAAGTCAAGAAGGTAAACCTATTGCTTTCTTTAGTGAAAAGTTGAATGATGCTAAAAGGAAGTATTCCGTGTATGATCAAGAATTTTATGCTATTTTTCAAGCCTTGAAGAAGTGGAGACATTATTTGATTTCTAAAGAGTTTGTGCTGTATATTGATCATGAAGCTTTACAATACTTGGGAAGTCAACATAAATTCAATCAGAGACATATGAAGTGGGTTGAGTACTTGCAGAGTTTTACATTTGTGATCAAGAATAAGAGGGGAGTTACTAATAGAGTTTCTAATGCATTGAGTAGAAGACATTCTTTGTTGACTAAAATGAAGGTTGAAGTTCTTGGTTTTGATGAAATGAAATAGTTGTATTGTGCTGATCTTGATTTTTTTGAGGCATGGGGAGAGTGTAGAGCACCAAATTTGATAGATCACATAAGTAAGTATGATGAGTACTTCATTCAAGAAGGTATTTTGTTCAAAAGTATTCATTTTTGTATTCTTATAAGTTCTAAGAGGTTGAATTTGATTAAGGAAAAGCATAGCGGTGGATTAGCTAGACAATTTGGAATTGATAAGACATTGAGTTTGCTGAAGGAGAAGTATCATTGGCCAAAAATGTATAAGGATGTTCAAAAATTTGTAAAGAGTTGTGGAGTTTATCAAGTTGCATAAGGAGTAAGTCAAAATACTGGTTTGTATACACCTATTAGTGTTCTTAAGAAACCTTGGAGTGACATCAATATGAATTTTGTTCTTGGATTACCTAAGATAGTGAAGGGGTATGATTCCATATTTGTTGTAGTGGATAGATTTTCTAAGATGGCTCATTTCATACCATGTAAGAAGACATCGGATATTAAGCATGTTGCTGAAATTTTCTTTAAAGAGATTGTGAGATTGCATGGCTTACTAAGAAGTATTATTTTTGATAGTGACAATAAGTTTGTTGGTTACTTTTGGAAGACTTTGTAGAAGGAGATGGTACTAAGTTGAAGTTTAGTTCCACATTCCATCCATAGATAGATGGACAGACATAGGTTATGAATAGAAGCTTGGGTAATTTGTTGAGATGTTTAGTTGGGAATAAGCCAAGTAATTGGGAGATGGTACTAGAACAAGCTGAATTTGCATACAATAATTCTATAAATAGGAGTATAGGAAGACACATTTAGAGATTGTTACTACAATTTAGCCTAGATGTATTTTAGATTTGACAAATATCGCTAGTGAAGAAAAGAGAAGTGCTGTAGGAGAATAATTTTCTAATTTTATGGAATCTTTACATAAGGAGGTGAAGTTGAGGTTAGAACAAAGTAATAAGAAGTATAAGGAGAATGCTGATCAGTCTAGAAGACATCATGATTTTCAAGTTGGTGATGAGGTGATGGTTCATTTGAATAAAGAAAGATTTTCTATTGGAACATATAGTAAGTTGAGGATGAAGAAGTTTGGACCTTGTAAGATCTTGAAGAAGTTTGATAGTGGAAATGCTTATGAAATTGAGTTACCTGATGACATGGATATATCTCCTATATTCAATGTTTCTGATTTATACAAGTATCATGAATCAGATGATGAAGTTATTGTATTAGAGGATTATCCTAAGAACCAAATTGAAGAGGTTGAACAGATATTAGATCAGAGGGTTGGTAAGAGCACAAGGGGAAATGATTATTATGAATATCTAGTGAAGTGGAAGCACAAACCTATGGAAGATGCTTCATGGATTTCTCAATTTGAGTTGGATTTAGCTTAGGTTGTGACATCTTAATGATTCAAGAGAATCATTTATTCCAACCCTATTTTTCTGATTGAAGAGCATCCTAGGTTGCACTACTATACTGCATATTTTAGTTTTTGAGCTATTTTTACCTTGATGCTGGAACTATGTTTTTCTAGTTTCTGGGTTCCTGTTACAGGATGTGTAACTAATTATCCTTAATGAATGCGAGCATGCAATTTTCAAGGATTGAAGAGACCTAGCTTAATTTCTTTTACCAAAGGTGCAAGTTGTAATTCATTGTAAATTGAGAGATATGGAAATTCTCCTAGAGTATCAATTTATTACAGTTTGCATGATGGGTTTCTATATGTGACTTTCAAGATGGATGCACACTTATCCTTGGTGAATCAAACTTTGCATCTTTAAATGGTTGTAGGGGACCTAAATTACTAACTAAATTTTAAAGCTTAAGCTATAATTAAAATGGAGCTATGAGATATCGTGATTTTTCTCGGGTATTGATTTCTGGACATTTAATTGCTATTGCAAGCTGACTTGTGGCTCTTCAAGTATTTAATGTTAGGTTTATTTTTATGTAGGATATTTAATATCTATTGAGAGCCAAATTTTTGCATCTCTATGTTCTAGAATGATCTATAAGCCATTTTAACAAGTATAAATAGAGTGTTTGGGCTTAGAGCTAGGGCAATTTTATAGATGATTGGAGAGCAAAATTGAAAAATGTGAATTTGAAGCTGGATCTTAGATCATGAAAGTATTTTGTATCTAGCCATAACCCAAAAGGCCTTATAGTTGGTCATGTATGATGATCATTTCATGAATCAATAAAAGAATATTTCTCTCTCTCTCTCTCTCTATATGGTGTTATTCTCTTTTGTGTTTTCTTTTGTTGTGTTAACTCTTGCATGATGGTTTGGATAGCTAAGTGTGCCAATTGGCCTTAGTTACTCCCAACCTCCTTGTGTTAGTTGAAACCCTTGTTTGAAAAAAATGATTTCCATTATAGAATTATCTATGATTTAATCTAAATTTTTTTAGTAAATATCGTACTTTAGGGCTTTCAAAACCTAATGAATTATGAAAGTTACTTTTATATGTACTCTTTATATGATGTGTGATTTTGCTATTGGGTGTCAACTTGACTTAGTACTTTGACCAAATTAGGATGTCTACCAGAGGCTTAGGAGTTTTGTTTATAATGTCATGATGATGTTTTGATCACGATCTTTTATACTCAACCATGGTAATGTGTCTTGTATGCTCTATTATGTGTTTTGATCTATTGATTGTTATTACTTTTCGATGTTCTTGTGTGAAACTAAGGTGAATGGTGTGACCTATCTAATTTAACCTTTGAGTCCTTGATCAATTGTTTTTAGATTTCTTTCCAATCACTTGTATAGGACTGAGGTGCTTGTAAAATTTGTGTTTGGTGATGTTATGTTATGACATGGTTTGGTTTATGTATACTTGATTTTTGGATTAGTCCTATTAGGATGATCATTTTGGAGGAATCCATGATTATGATCAATGATTTTTGGTACTCGTCAATTGCTTGTTTAAGAAGTGATGTACGATATGTGGTCTTTTGTGATATTTTGATTTTATCAAGTTTAGGGTAGGTTATTTATATGTCATGTTGGGAAGTGACTTGCAATGGAGGTCAGAGCCCAAAGTGGCTGCCTAGGTAACCCATTGTAGGTTGTTTTAACAAGTGATAATATTTCATTAAATGAGTTTAAAATGAATTAACAAGATATTGGTAGTACAGAAAGTCACTATGGGGCTAGAGGATTAAAAGACTAGTTGGGTAACCTTAGAGTTGACTTGTTTATCAGTATAAAAGGATACTAGTGCTGAATAAAGTCACTAGGGGACCGAAGGATTAAAAGACTAGCTAGATAACCCTAAAGTTGGTTCATGCAATGACACTTGCCACATGCATAGTAGATTTCCTATGTGTCATTATTGCCTCTGGGTTTAGATGTCATTTGTATCTTGGTACCTTTGAGTTAGATTGCTTTTAGGTTTTCCTTGACTTAGATGTTGGATTTGATTGTTGAGTTTGTTATCCTATTTGTGACTTGAGACTATCTCCTCAATGTGGTGGGAGTTGACCTTTTTTGGTTCCATGAGGTCAGATGGTAGTGCTTTTTTCTTATACCATTAGGATCTGACTGTTAGATGTCGTTACTAGATGTGTTTGTGTAGATGTTCTTTTCTATTTGATCTTGTATTTCTATCATGGATGGTTATGCTCTAAATGTATTATATTTGATTTCATAGATCTTACAAGATGATGTAATTTATTTTATGATGTATATTATTTCAGCCTTTCATACCATTTGACCTATACAGTGGATGATTGTGCATTATGTTTATTGTCAAGTGGCATCTTATATAATTGTATATTATTTAAATATATTTTTACTTGTATTTATTCTTTAATATGGATGTGTTATATATTGGTTTTAGTATTAACTAAACTTAAATGCAATTGAACGTCATGGGAACCTTACGAGTTGTAACCTGCTTATGTGTTATTGATGTATGAGTGTATCTTAATTGCTTCCGCTATATTATAACTATTTTTGTTAAGTTATTATCTTTAAATTTTAAAAATAATTATTGTTTGAAAAATTTAGTAAAACTTTAGGTCAATTTCTTTCGGGTCACATGGCAGGGCGTTACATCTAGTATTAGAGCCCAGGTTTCTAAATTGGTAGCTTTGGGTATATTGGAAAGCCACTAGTTGTTAATCTATTGAACTAAAACAAAACTTGAACTATATATATATATATATATATATATATAAACTTGAACTTCAAACTAAAACATAACTTAAATTGTTGTGTATCTATTACAAACCTAAACACTTGAACTGAAATGAATGTAAACAGTATTATGTATCTTTTACAACTTTAACACTTGGAAACTTGAAATGTGAACACTTGAAACTTGAAACTTGAAACTTGAAAACTTGAAACTTGATACTTGAAACATAGAAAAAGTCAAAATTTGTGAGTTGGATTTCAAACATGTTTTCTTATGATTGTGCTTTAAGGTAGCATGCCTTTGATTGTCTTTACAAGCATTATGTTGTTCTTTTTTGGGTGTTTTCAGTAGAATTACAAACTTGAACCTAGACAGTTTGAACAAAAAAATTGGAAGCAGTGAAACTTTTGAACATGAAACTTGGAAACTCATAACATTTATGTCTATATATTACAACTTTTATGTTTTTCAATGGAATTAGATATGTTGATCTTTTGTTTGGAGTATTTTAGGGGATCTATTTTAGTATTTGTTAAAAGGATGAATTTTGGATCAATATGGTTTTCGGTTTATTATTAAACCAAAATCATATTGCTTTAAGTGATTGAAAGTGTATACATAGTTAACTTATTTGTATTAATTTCTTAAATGAGCTTTATGTGTGACATTATAGCTAGTACTCTTTGACTTTTAGTTACCCTAGTCATTGTAGTAGGTTTCCAGGAGTGAGCCTAAGTCTAGGGGGAGTGGATGTAATACCTACCCCTAGCTTAGTTTTATCTTTCTTGTAGACTTCTAGAAGTAAGCCTAAGTCTAGGGGGAGTGGATGTAATGCCTATCTCTAGTTGACTTTTTCTATAGTATTGTCAAGATCCTTTTAGGCCATTTTTTTGATTATGTTTATGATTATCACTGCTTGGTTACCAGATTAGATTAAATGTATTTCATATTTAGTTGATATATGTGTTGAGTTACTTTACTACTAGTTATTTTAGTTATTTTATGATTGTTTGGATGATGATATATATGTTCATTTAGTGACTGCTAGTTATTTAATGATGCTAATTAGATGAATGATTTTTATGCAATTTCTATGGATACTTACCCCATACTTGCATGTGTATGGTGTGTGTATATGTTTTCTTTATGTTTGACATTTCCAATGTGGTTGAGAAGGGAGTTGTAGTCACCTGCTAGTCAAGATCTACATGATGCACCACTTCCTACCATTGCCTATTTAGTTTAGAATATTGTGTTTGTACATGCATGGATTTGATGTAGATTTTAGGTATCGGGTATCGACTTCCTTGAATTGCCAAGATGAGTGTAGGCTATCAAATTATTTCAATGGTATAAGTTGGGAGATAAATCTTGAGTCCAAATCCTAAACCCTAAGCCAATTGTGCTAGAAAGTAGGATAAGTATCTGAGTTAGGTTACCCATCCGAATTTTCAAGTGACGTAAATTCATGATTTTGACCTTGGAGTTTGATTTTGTCCTTTGTCTTTAATTGAGTTGTCATTTTTGGTTTTGTGGGTCTGTGATGTTTTTTCTATTTTAATAAAATCAAATTAAAAGATAATTTAATGATTTAATTTAATAAATTTTTTATAAAGAAAATTCAATATTTAATTATATTTAATTAATTGAAAAATTAATTAAATAAAAGAATTCAACTTAAAAGATAATGTTTTGGTTCTAATTTAGGCATAATTATATTTATTTAAATTAATAATAATTATTTAAGAGTTTTATTTTAAATAATAAACTCTAAATAATTTTATTAGTTGCATTTGGGCTTTGATGTAATGGCACCTTAATTATTACTCACATGGGAGTAGGTGTGTCATACCTTTTGAGCGATTGGTGGGGGATTTTTATAGGCGATCAATGGATTTCTTTTTATGACTCCTTTCCCTTGCTTTCTTTGCCTACCTTCTCAATTTCTAGGACGTTGTTCTCATTGGATGCTAGTGTGAAATGTGAGTCTTGTCATTAGTATCATAGTAACATCTTACCTGAAAATTATAGAATTTTGCTTCAAACGACGATAGATGAAGATGCACTCTTTCATCCCTTGGATGATGAGGTGTTGGATATTATGTTCATTTTGTCTTCTTCCTCCACCTGTCATGTGATTCGTAATGTCATTGGGGAGGACTTCTTCGCTGCAACTTCTAGACATGTTCTATATCCTTCAAATTTGGTCTTCATATTTCTATCTAATGCTATGGATCTTCTTCAGTCAACATTGAGATTGGAAATCATTGCTTACAAGGTGGTCAGACTAGAATTTTGGATTCAAAATAAACTGAAGCGAGCTGTGTAGAGCTATGATTTGTGGTTCAGTAATGCCTTGGTGGGAGGACTATTTTCAAGGACCATGTTCATGCAAAAATATGAGGTTTTGGTGACTTTCAAGGCATTACAAAACTCATGTGAAAAGCACAACTCATAGATCTTGACCAAGACCTTGCAAGTCATGACAAAAGCTCTGGGTTTTTAGATGACTGAGGGTGTGAAGACAATTGGATTTGCACTGCTTGATATCTTGGGTCTTCCAATTTCTGATGCACATGCAATATCTGCTCATAAGAAGATGCCTCTGGCTCCTTTAATTTAGTTGGTTCGTGAATTTGGTGACTGGTTAGTTCCTACTCTAAGTGCTCTTGGCTCGGGACACCTTCTCCCAAAACCCCACTTGGTTCATCCCAAACCAACAGTCTGGGGTGGTATTTTTGATGTTGCCATTGAAGGCTCGAGCTCAAGATGGGAGGTGGCTCTACTACCATGTTTAGATTTTGGATGGGGTCACTCAGTACAACCTGGTTTGACATCCACTTCTACAAAGGGTGCCGAGGACATGGAAGAAACATATTTTATTGGCATTTTTCTAAAATTTTGGTTGTATTAAGTCCCTTATGCCTACTATTTTGATACGTTCAAAAATGCAAAATTTGAGAAAGTTTGAATTTTGGTGAAATTATGTTTTTTCCATCGATAAACTATGATTGTCAATATCGATGCTTGTAATTTATACATACTGTGATGATGATGGGTTCTCTTTTCTGGTTCTTTCCCAGTTGAGCTCTTGAACTAGTTTTATTTTATACATATATCCAGTGGTTTGTCCACATTTTCCAAAAAAAATAAAAAAAATTAAAACATCTTGTAATTAACGAAAGAGAGAAAACATAAATTTAATAAAGTTATTTTAATTAAATTTCATAAAATGTATGCATGAAATTAAAATATAATAAATTAATAAGAGAGAGTAAGCAATTATTTAATAAAGTTTATTTTAATTAAATTGCATAAAGCTTATGCATGAAATTAAAATATAATAAATTAATTCAAAAGAGAAAGCAAATAAATTTAATAAAGATATTTTATATCGCAAAAAGTGTGCATGAAAATGTAAAAGATAATTAAAATATTAAAAGATTAAAGATTTGATATTGTTTTATTGTGATTATTTAATTAATAATTGTTATATTAGAGTTGCATTGAAATAATGAGCTTTAATATCCTTATTAATTTAAATAATAAACTATGTTTTAAATAAGTGCTTGCACTAATTAATAAAGTGGAGGAAAAATAAATATAAAAGAATATTTTAATTAAAAAGTTCTTTAAATGTGCATGAAAGAATTAAATTTAAAAGACTATATTAAAATTCTATTTTTGACATCTTTATATTTATTTAACTTAATGATAACTATTTAGGAGTTTTATTTTAATAATAAAATCTAAATAATGTTATTAATTGAGTTAATAAATATATTAGTAAAAAAAAAAGTGTATTTATTTAAATAAAAGAATAAAAATTTAAAGATAAAGTTATGATTCTAATTGTGGTGGAGTCATATTTATTTAATTTAATGATAATTATTTAGGAGTTTTATTTTAATAATAAACTCTAAATAATATTATTAATTAAATTAATAAATATATTATTAAAAATGCTTAAAAAATTAATAAGGGAGAGAAAGCTTTATTTTTAATAAAGTTTGTTTTAATTAAATTGCATAAATTGTGTGCATGATAATTAAAATATAATAATTAAAGACAAAGAGTTTTCGCATGATTGCATGATCAAAGCCCTGATTTGAGGGGAAAAAACTCTTTATTAAGGAAATCAAAGCTCATTTCTAGATGCACAAGTTTGGAGGAGCCAATTTCTGAAAAGAAGGTTTTCAAAGGAAAAGGAAGATTCTTAGATGTTTGTGCATTTGTTGTCTTAGCATAAGATCTAGGTAGGATCTTTTGGGTTTGTGCACTAGTTTCTCGTTCTTCAAATTCCTGTCTTCTCCATGTTTGTTGTGTTTCTGTTTCAAAATTTCTTTGGGTTGAAACCCTTGTTTGAGAAAATTAATTTCCATTATAGAATTGTCTGTGGTTTAATCTAAAAACCTTTAGTAAATATTGAGCTTTAGGGCTTTCAAAACCTAATGAATTATGAAAGTTACTTTTGTATGTACTCTTTATATGACGTGTGATTTTGCTATTGGGTGTTGGGTTGACTTAGTACTTTGACCAAATTAGGATGTTTACCAGAGGCTCAGGAGTGTTGTTTTGTGATGTCATGATGATGTTTTGATCATGATCATTTATACTCAACCATGGTAATGTGTCTTTTATGCTTTATGATGTATTTTCATCTATTTATTGATATTGCTTTCTAGTGTTCTTGTGTAAAACTTGAGGTGAATGGTGTGACCTATCTGATATAGCCTTTGAGTCTTCGATCAGATATTTTTGGATTGCTTTCTGGTCACTTTTGTAGGACTGAGGTGTTTGTATGATTTGTGTTCGGTGATGTTATGTTATGACATGGTTTGGTTTATGTATACTTGATTTTGGGACTCCTGTTAGGATGATCATTTTGGTAGAATCCGTGATTATGATTAGTGATTTTCAATACTTGTTAGTTGCTTGTTTAAGAAGTGATGTATAATATGTGGTCTTTTGTGATATTTTGATTTTATTGAGCTTAGGGTAGGTTATTTGTATGTCATCTTAGGAAGTGGCTTGCAATGGAGTTTGGAGCCCAAAGTGGCTTCCTAGGTAACCTGTTGTAGGTTGCTTTAACAAGTGATAACATTTCATTAAATGGGTTTAAAATGAATTAACAAGATATTGGTACTACAAAAAGTCACTAGGGGGCTAGAGGATTAAAAGACTAGCTGGGTAACCTTAGAGTTAACTCATTAGTATGCCTTGTCAGTACGAAAGGATACTAGTGCCACATAGAGTCACTAGGGGGCTAGAGGATTAAAAGACCAGCTGGATAACCCTAGAGTTTGTTTGTGTGATGACACTTTCCCACATGCATAGTACATTTCCTATGTGCCATTGTTGCCTTTGGGTTTAGTTGTCGTTTGTATCTTGGTACCTTTGAGTTAGATTGCTTTTAGGTTTTCCTTGACTTAGATGTTGGATTTGATTGTTGAGTTTTTAATCCTATTTTCAACTTGAGACTATCTCCTTAGTGTGGTGGGAGTGGACCTTTTTGGGTTCCATGAGGTTGGATGGTAGCACTTTTTTCTTATACCATTGAGATCCAACCATCAGATGCCACTGCTGGATGTGTTTGTGCAGATGTTCTTTTCTATCTATTCTTGTATTGCTATGATGGATGGTTACGCTCTAAGTGTATTGCATTTGATTTCATAGATCTTACAAGATGTAATTTATTTCATGATATATATTGTTTCAGCCTTTCATAGCTTGTGACATGTTTAGTGGATGATTGTGCATTATGTTTATTGTCAAGTGGCATCTTATATAATTGTATATTATTTAAATTGATTTGTACTTGTAGTTATTCTTTAATATAGATGTGTTATATATTAGTTTTAGTATTAATTAAACTTAAATGTGATTCAATGTCATGATACCCTTAAGAGTTGTAACCTATTTATGTGTTGTTGATGTATGAGTGTATGTTAATTGCTTTTGCTATTCTATAATTATTTTTGTTAAGTTATTATCTTTGACTTTTAAAAAAAAATATTGTTTGACAAACTTAGTAAAACTTGAGGTTAACTTCTTTTGGGTCACATGGTGGGGCATTATATGCCCTACAATTCTATGGTCTATGGGCCTACAGGGGGTGGGGATATTTTGTTTTCTATAGGCGTGTTACATATAAAATATGCCTAAAGAAACTACAGGCCTACTATTCTATTATTACCCTATATGAAGCTAGGACCAATTTTTAATCGATGACCAATAGAGTAAAAAAAGATATATAGTAGGGTCAATATACCATTAACTTGATAAAGGGGAAGGAGATAAGGGAAAAAGTAGGGAAAACTAAAAACAAAATGAAATCTAAAAAGAAACTAAACTATTAGCACACAAAAATTTTCTAATATGTACATAGTAGGAAGATAACCTAAAAAATGTTCATAAATATGCTCAAATGAATCCATTAACATGTTATGAGAAATAAGGGTCACTATGGAATAAGAATACATACTCATAAAGCATCTACATACTTAAAGGTTTCATGCGACCCCATAGGAGGACTACTAGGTAGAAGAAAACTTGGTGTAGAACCTCACAACTAAAAAACCATTTTTCATCATAGACCTTCATGAATTCTTGAATGTGGACTTGTATAGAACCAACCATGATTTCATATGTTGCTTCAAACAAGATAGAATAATTAATACTAGCTTGAGAATCACAAAATCACTTCCCACTAAATCAACATCATGATTTCCCTCGACAACCAAATCATCAATCTCAATATTTATCAACTAAATAGTCATCATCTATGACTTGCATAGAAGAAAAAAAATTTACATTTTCACATAGATAGTCATCATTAGAAACTTCTAAACACTAATTTAGAATGTTGGTTATTTGTTCACAACAACCAATATATGTTGATTTTATATCTAATTGATTTTTTTTTATTACTCATTACCCTAGATCTTCCATTACCTTCCACATCTCCAAAATTTTTGGCAAGAGAAAATTTATCTTGTTTAGTCACTATAAAAATCAGAAATAAGAATACTAGAATCACATGATTTAAAATCATGGATTTTAGAAAGAGGATTATTAAAACCTTTTAAAAGTTGTTTGCAAAAATAATGGAATGGACCTTCTTAGAAAATCTTCTTGATTATCATTTTTCAAATATCCTAGTTGCTTTGGAACTCTTATTGCAACTATAACATTCATTATTGACTCATCTATATCCTCAAAAGTAAAAACTTAATATTTTGATTGTAATGAAAAATTATTGATATGCACGTATTCTTGATGTAGTCATGGGTGGAGGGATCTCAAAGTGATTTGTCCAAGTATGCAATAAGAGTAAACCATTAACAATAATGAATAGAGAAGATGATTTCATATCGTTTATTCAATATGAAATCAAATACATATTACTACTAGAGTTCTTCTACATGTAGAAGAATACTACATAACATATATAGGTTGTTGGAACTACAATTGGAATAATTTCTATATTGTCATTAATTTCATTTAACCTTACTAGTAAGACATTTTCTAACAATGTAATGTACCATATTATTTGATTGATGAAGACGATTTAAAAAGAGAGATAACTAGATGGACAAGTAAAGTGGTTGAGTAAAGAGGATTAAGTATGATGGAACTACAAAGGGCACTTGATTAGTTAGTATTTGAAAAGATAATATGTTGTTTGATCATTATATTAAGTGAAGAAGAAAGATGAGTTGAAGTATAGAATATATGATTGATGCAAGTCAAGATATTAAGTAAAATACTAGTTTGAATAAGCAACAGGTTACTAGGTCAATGAAGAAGTTAAATATTAGTTGAGAAAAATAGTATTAGCTGAGTGATACTAGTGATTAGGCAAGATGAAGGAAAACTAAAGTAGTGATTGATCATAGTGATGACTGAGTAAGCTAGTGCAAGCTGAGTGTGATAGATCAGTAGTGACTGAGCTACTTAGTGATGTTTGAGATGAAGAACATAGTGATGACCGAGTATCAACACATTAACAATTTGAGAAAGAATCATGATTTGAGATTGACAAAGTTGAATTTATAGAATAGTCAAAACATGTTAAAGATGAGGATTGATGAGTTGGCATATTTAATGTATGAATTAAGTTTGATGAGTGATCTAAGTCAAAGATTCAATGAGAAGTTTCCAAAAGTTTCATTGAACAAAGAAGAAAGACAAAATGATGAACATATTCAATGAATTTGATTAAACCCTAAGATCTACAGTTATGTTTAAGAGGAAAAAGATTAAACCTATCTATTTAAGTAGGAATATGAGATTTTTTTAGGTTGATAGGTTAATTTATGAGGAATAAGTGGAAGAACAAGAGTTGTAGAGGAAAAGTGAGAAGTTGATGAAAGTGAGATTGCTTGAGGTTTTGCAAAATAGAGTAGAGATGGAGAATGTGATAAAGACCAATCAATGAACTAGGAATGAGTTGAATGGAGACCTGAATATGAAAAGTGAGTTGTAATTTATCAGATTAACCTAGCTATTACTTTCTAACCATTGTATTAGTAAAAATCCTTTACTCAAGGTTGACCTAACAGTCATATTGTAAACCCTTTAATCAATGTGACATTCTGATGGGTTATTTTTGAAGACCTCTAAAATTTCCACTCCTTATAGGGTGTTTTAAATCCTTTAATAGGGCCACACCTAATAGTGTGTTTTGTAACCTTTAATAGGGTTTGTTCTTAATCGGGCTCACGATAGAAGAGTAAAAAAGTGGTAGCATGTCACTTGATAGTTTTTCCCAAATTCGGTTTTCACCTTAAATCTTGGTGTCATACTTGTGTGAATATTATTTTCATATGTTATGTTTTTTACTCTATATGTTTCCACAATTTGTCTAACACTAAAACATAGAGCTAGATGTTGATATGAATAAGTTGAATTATTGATGATTTTCTATATTGATTGAGTAGATTTATGAGTTTGCTTAAGTTATTTGAAGTTGTTAAAAGTTGAATTGGTACATGTAGACCTGAGGATAACTGATTCACCTCCTCTTAGTTATTATAATCATTCTAACAATTGTTATCAGAGCTTTGATGCTTGCAAGGAAAGTTTTAAGGGACTTAAGCTAAATGTCAAGATGTACAAAAGAAAGGTACCGAAGCTAAACAAAGAGAATTTCCCAACATGGAAATGTTTGATGAGATTGTATATTTTTGGAGTTGGAGATTATACACTATATTACTTGGATAATGAATACATAAAAGTACCTAGATCCATGACAATTGAGAAAATAAAAGAAAAGGAGCATAATCAAATGATGATAGATCTGACATCTTCCCTAAGTTATGTTGAGTTTGATGATGTGAAGGATTGCACCACTTCAAAGAAAATGTGGGATAATTGGCACCAATTCATGGAGGGGACATAAATGTGTTAAGGGTTAAAGTTGAAACTTTGAGAGCCAATTTTGATGAAATGAGAATGAAAGAAGGAGAAGCTATTACCCAATATTGTGGCCGAATCAAAGAAGTGGTGAATGCAGTTAGAGGTACTAGAGGAGACATAACTGAAGAGACTATGATTAGAAAGGTATTAAGAACTTTACCTCCTATTTATGCTATTATAGTAGCTGTAATACAAGAACTAGGATGTACACTTGATAATGACCTAACCTTGGATAGTATAGTTGGTAGACTCCTTGTATTTGAATTATCCAATTTTGATAATTATACACCTTCTAGTGTTGAATATGCTTTCAAGTCTCAACTAACTCTTGATCGATCTAAAAAGAAGATAAAGGTCAAAAAGTAAGCTTGTGTACAGTGATAGTGAATCAAATGGTGACCTTGAGGATCTAGAAGCATTAATGGCAAGAAAGCTACCAAGAGAAAAGGACAAATACAAAGGTAAACTTCGTAAACTTCCTATACTTTTTTTTCAATTTAATAAAGTTGGTCATATTACCGCAAGGTATCCTAAATGAGATGAAAAAGAGGAAAGGAAAGATAACAAATACCAAGGAAGAAGAGACAATAGAGAGAACTGAGGTAACAAAGAATACAAGGGAAAAGATAAGAAAACATGTTAAATTGCTGAAGGAGATGGTTTTGAAAGTGATTATGATGAACATGATGAAGAATTTGTTTATGTTGAAATGAAAGATGAATTTGATGAAGATGAAAAGTTCGAGGAAGTTGCTCTTATTTTACATGTTAGTGTTAGAATATTTAGAATAAGTAAGATGGGGGGTGGGGCATGAATCAATTATCCTTAGGTCTAGATGTACCAATTTAACTTTTAACAACTTTAAACAACTTATTCACATTCATAATTCCACTAAACCAATATAGAAACTCATCAATAATTCAATTTTTCATTTCATCACTTAGCTCTTTGTCTAGTGTATGCCAAATGACAAAAATAAAATAGTAAATAACATGAAACATGAAAATAACATTCACATGTGTATGAAACCATGATTTAAAGTTGAAATACAATTTAGGAAAAATCACCAAGTAACATGCTACCACTTTTTCACTCTTCTAAAGTGAGCTCAATTAAGAGCCAACCCTGTTAAAGATTACAAGACACACTGTTAGGCATGACCTTTTTAGAGGACTTTAGAACATTCCATTAGAATATCACCTTGATTAAAGGATTTATAGTATGAATATTAGATCAAACTTGATTAAAGGATTTTACTACCAAAATGTTGATAAAGTAACAAGTAGGCTGATCTGATGAAACAAAACCCACTTTGTAAATTTAGATCTCCATTCAACTCATTCCTAGTTCATTGTTTGGACTTTATCACATTCTCCATCTCTAATCTTCTTGGAAAATCTTCAAGCAATCTCACAATCACTAATTTCTCACTTCTCTCCTTCAAATTTTTTCTTCACTTGTTCACAAATTCTCTATCCAACTAACTAGCATAAAACATCTCTTGTGTTTGCTTAAACAGGTAGGTTTTAATCTTTGACAGCTTAAAAAAAATTGTAGATCTTAGGGTATGATAAGAAAATTGAATCTATCCATCATTTTTTCCTTCTTGTTCTTCTTTGAATCCTCTAGAAATTTTTCATTAAATCCTTTCATCAGATCACTTAATAAACTCAATTAATGCATTAAATATGCTAGCTCATCAACCTTTATCATTTATGCATTTTGTCCAATTCATAAATTCAACTATGTTGGCCTCAAATATTGATTCTTTCACAAACTATAAATTTGATGACACTTGATCATCACTATGTTCTTTTGCTCGATCATCACTAGGTAGCTTGGTCTCTAATGTTTTGTCTCACTTGACTTATACTTGCTTTCTTGACTATCTCTGTGCTCACTCACTTCTACAATTTTCTTCTATATCTTGCTCAACCATTACCATCACTTAGCTAATACTAATTTTCTTGGCTATACTTAAATTCCTTAATCTTCTACTTCAACTTCTTCATTAACCTAGTAAAAATGTCACTCAATCAAGCTTAGTGTTTTACTCTCTTTCTTGTCTTTCATCAATCATCTCTTCTAGAATTTAACTCAATTGTCTTCTTTACTTAATATAATAATTAAACAACATATTATATTTTCAAAGACCAACTGATCAAGTGCCCAATGTAATTCCAATATAATTAGCTCCGCTTTACTCAACAACTTGACTAGCTCATCTTGCTATCTCTTCTTTTCAAATCCTCTTCATCAATCAACTAATATGGAAATTTACAGTATTTGTAAATGTATTACCAATTGTTCTAATTGTAGTTTCCAACAATCTCTCTCTTTGGCATTAATGACAACACCTTTTGTTGCCATGCAATAGCAAAATATTTTTGTCATGATTTTCACTATCACCTCCCTCTGTATTCTGTAACAAATCTTCATTAATATCCTTAGTGTCACTCTAATTCTCATCCATGCAACCTCCAATATGCTCTCTCTTCACTTCCTTCATATTTCTCCCTTTAAGATACTAGTTGCAATTCTTCATATTGACACCAATTATAATGACTCCCTCTTTCATATATCTCCATGTAGCTTGACATACTTCTCCCTCTTCTTCTAACCACTTAGTAAACTTAGTACATATCATACCAAACTCTCCCTATTTTATTGGATATAAACCATCATACATTTCTCCCTCTTTGACAATAATGCCAAATACATCATCCCCTTATACACATCATCTTCTCTATCACTTTCTATACTAACTAAGCTTATGAATTAGCTCTCTCTCTCTCTCTCTCTCTCTCTCTCTCTCTCTCTCTCTCTCTCATCTTATACTTATAGATTCATCAACTCATACTACTATCCTTCTCTTTTTATCTTTAGGAAACTCCTAAAGTGTGACCTCTTGCATAAATCTGTAAGATGTTATGATTATAAAAATTGTTACAATGTTGCATCTCTTCTTAGTTTTGTATAGATAGGGGAATGACCCCTAACTTAACTATTAGATACTCAAATTCATCCTTAGGTAATACCTTGGTGAATATATCAACTCGCTGCTCCTTTGTCTTTACATATTCTAGTCTCACTTCTTTTTCTTGCACTAATTCTCTTCAATAATGATACTTAATTGAAGTATGCTTGATCTTTGTGTACTTCATAGGGTTCTTAGATATGTCTATAGAACTTGTTTTATCAAAAAACATCACCACAAGTTTAGTAATCTCTTCCTTGATACCTTCAAACAATCGCTTGATCCACACAATGTTTGAACAATTGACTACTCTTGCAACATACTCAAATTTCATTGTAGATTGTAAAATACAATTTTACTTCTTTGTTGTCCATGAAATCAGTCTCTTTTCTAGAAAAATAGCTCCTTTACTTGTACTTTTTATTTCATTGATGTTTCCAGCCCAATCAACATCTGTGTATTTTTTCAGCTCAAACATGTCATTCTTCTTGTACAATAAACAATAGTCTTTTTTTACTTTCAGATATCTTAGTATCATTTTCATACCCATCAATTGGTTCTCCTTAAGATTAGCAAAAAATATTGCAACAATTCCAACAACTAATGCAATGTCATGTATGCTATGAACAACATATTGCAATTTTCCAACTATTGACCTATATAATGTATGATTTTCTTTAGCAAAATCATCATTCTTTGAAAGTTTATGTCCAATAGCCATAGGTGTTTTAATTGGTCTTGAATCTTCCACTACTAGATTTGGACTAAATTTTCAATGTGGGTTGGTCAATTTTTCTACGTCAATTGGTCAAAATTTTGACCAAAGTCTTTATCGTTAAGATTTCATCAAAGTTTTGACCAGAAACTATGTGCATCTATTTGTAAATGAATATCCTCATCAAAAAATAGTTCAAACTCTTGCAAAAGGAGGCCTAGAAAATGATTTGATTTGACAAGCATACTGCATCATTGATGATGTTTGTCATTGAAACATCTACAAATTCTATCAAAACTTTAATGAGTGCCCAATATGTAAAAAGAGTTTATTCATGAGGATGCCATGTCATCACTCCTTGTCAAAACATGTACTTTTTTGCATCAAAACTTTGATGAGCTCCCATTATTGAAAAAAGAGTTTATCAATGAGGATTCTATGTCATCAATGACACTCATCATTGAAATGTCTACCTATTTCCATCAAAACTTCAATGAGTTCCTAGTATTGAAAAAAGAGTTTATCATTGAGATTCCATGTCATTAATGAAGCTCCTCATCAAAACATCTACTAGAGTACGTTAAAATGTCGACGAATGCCCAATATTGAAAAAAAAATAATTTTGATTATGGAAAAGGTTGTAAGAATGCATGCCAATGAATAATTTTCTTGGCATGAGCCCTATTCATTGATTTCATGTCATTAATGAAAGAATTATTCCAAGCATTAAACACTTAGAATGTTTTGTGTTGTAACAATGACCAAAATCTCAAATGTAAGGCTAACAAATATGGGCAATAAAGCTTCTAATTGATCTACATGATCCACATCATCCATAATTATAAATAATAGAACAAATCTAAAATAATTAGATATAACCTTATTTCCTTTCTCTATGCTATTAATTTGTCAATCATTAAATTTTGAACTCTAAATTTGGAAGGAGTTGTATTTATAATTTATACAATTTGTTTTTTCTTGCAGTGTTTCTAATATCAAAAAGAAAACTGGATTAGTTGATTTTTCCTTTTAGTAATTGTCATTTCAAAGTTCGCTACAACTTTTTTAAGACCCACATGATGTGCTACCATCTCTAAAGGTATGATTTTCATTACTTACAACACACAATTCATAATATTCTTCATGACCCTTTTCTCCTTGCTAAACAATGGTAGAAAAATAGATTTGGAAAGTGAAAAATGAGGAAGTATTACTAAACCAAGATAAGTATATACAAAATAGAGAAATACCATGTCAAAGGAACTGCATAGTAACAAATGTATAGAAGGAAAGATCATGATTTACTTACTCATCATTATTGACAATTTTTCCTACATGAAATGAATAGCATGGAGTGCCATCTTCCACTCTTCAAGCTTGTCTATGCTATATCTACTCTTTTCTTCATTCTCCACAAAGGAAACTATGTAGATTCATTTACCATTAAACCAAATTATTATCATTCTACTACATCATTTAACATGAAAGAATTTGCATCCAAGTACAATAGCTACACCTATGACCTTGATCATTTTGACAACATATTCTACCTATGTCAAAACATAAACCAACTCTGTAACATAAAAAAAAATACACCATTAATGTTTAAAGCAAGTGGCCTAGCCCCAAGCTTATTTGATTATATGTGTGTGGTTTTATTTAAGCACACCTAAATCATGTAAGCCAACAATGCAATTAAAACATTTCTTAATGATTCATCAACATTGACGACCTTGTAATTAGAATTGAAAACCTAATCAATAAACAGGGTGACAATGGTTGAAATATTAAAATAGATTAAAAGCCTCTTACATTGTCAAGGAAGATATTAGCAACACTACTTTCTTCTTTTGTACTATACTAGGCATGGGGTTTGGTGAAACTATTAATGCCCTCCAACATAATAAATGTGTTATTTAAGAATTCAAAAAGTTACATTTCTCAAGACACCTTCTAGTGCTTTAGAGTCATTTAATTTTCAAAATGGATATTAGGTGTTAGATTTGAACTTCACACTACCTCTTGATTACTAAAAATGATGCCCAAAATTCTTTAGGGTTAAAGAAATTTAGATAGTGATTTTAGTGGAACATACTCATCCATGATGAATTAACATAATATTAATCATACTAACCATTATGATACAAACAATGTATGTACCATTCACTTTCCTATATGCATGTATTTGGTCTACACAATTATAGTTATGTATCTAAGACTAATAGTATTGTGGATTAAGGACCCAATACATCTCAATCATTAATAAGTGATGAAATTCTATTTCCAACTAGCCAAAGTAAGGTTTCATATTCAAACTACAAAATTCTTACTGTGATACCTTAACATAATGATAAATTCTGCTAGTATAGTGGAATTGCAACATTCTACATCCTCCATAATAATGAAAACAAAATATTTTTATTAATTGGCTTCTAATACCAAGAGGCCAATATGTCTATATATGGTGTTTGTTGCAAAAAAGAATAAGAATTGTAAAAAGGAGCCAAAATACATGTAATAATTGCCAATAAAAAATGATAATTTTACAAGATATTTACATACACATAAATAAGAAACATATGTTGAAAGGAGATTGTTGAATTGAAGAAGATTGGAAAAAACTATCATAGAACAATCATTATTTTGTCACTAATGTCAAACCTACTACTTGTTAGTGAGACAATTTCTTACTTTGGTTTGCATGCTATCATTTATTTGATTGATGAAGATGATTTGAAAAGAAAGGATAACAAAAGAACCTAGAGAAAGGTTGAGCTATCTAGTGTGGAAAATGAGCACTAAGACCAAGAAAGACATTGATGATATAATGTATTATTTATCTACTTAAGGATATAATGAAAGTATTCTTGAGAAAAGACTAGAAGAATGCTAAGTTAAGAAATGTGTCTACCAAGCTTGATTGAGCAAAGTCAGTGTAGGCCGAGAAGAAAATTAGTTGGTGCCAAGTGAAGAAAGTTAGTATGTGCTGAGTGAGATAAATCTAGTTGGTTTTGAGTGAAGAAAGTTAGCATGTGCTAAGAACTAGTAAAAACTTAGTGGATGCTGAGTAACCTAGTTTTGGATGAGCATTAGATAACAATGTTTTATGAGCAAACAAAGTGTTATTGTTGAGTGCCAGTAAAATGAGTTAGATCATAGATTTAATGAATCTGAGTTGAAAAAGTTGATTTATTTAATTTTGTGAAGCGTTTAGAAGATAAATATGATGAGCCAATGGCAAATAATTCAAGATAAATCATTTTGAGGTAAGTTCAAAGAGGATTGTAGAGGAAGTTTCTAGAAGGGCTAAAATTAAAAAGTGGGTAAATTCACTAAATCTCACCTAACCCTAGAATGGATGATTGTGGTTAAGTGAAAAAAGACCTAAATTCTCTATATAAGGAGATGGCATGCCAAAATAAATAGTTTTCATGTGTGAGAACCTAAGGTAGATAAGAAGTCTAGGGTGTTTCTTCATATGGTGGTCGAATAGAAGAGTCTATAGTTGGCATACAAAGAAAGAAGGCTTAAGGAGATGAAGGCTTGAAGGGTGAACAAGTTTTTAGAGACAAAGAGGATGAATGCCAAGAAAAATAGAGAATTGAATGTGAGATTTGTAATCTACAAGTGAGTTGTTATCATTATCAGATCAAGTCTCACTGTTACTCTCTAAAAAATGTATCAGTCTAGATAAATCCTTTAGACTAAGGTTGAATTAAAATTTATTAGTAAATAATTTAATAGGGGGACATTCTAATGGAATTTTCTAAAGTCCTCTAACACAACTCATTCCTAACAAGGTGATTGAAATCCTTTTAACTAGGTCACATTTAATAGTGTGCGTTGTAACCTTTAATAGGATTGGATCCTCATAGAGCTCACTTCAGAAGAGTAAAAAGTGGTAGCATGTTATTAATGGTTTTTGAAAATTAGGTTTCCATTTAAAATCCTTGTGTCAAAATGCATGATTGATTTTGTGGTATTGCATTTTTATTTGTGCAAAGTTATCTTGACATAGGACAACAATATACATATGTTAAGATATTATTGAAAAGAGATTGTTTTGAAGTGTAGAACCTGTAACAGACCAATCATTATTTTTTCAATGATGCCAAAATTGCTACTTTTTGGTGAGACAATTGCTTTTTGGTCTAAATTCTATCATGTGGTTGATTGATGAAGAGGATTTGAAAAGAGAAGATACCAAGAGAACCTAGAGAAAGGTTGAGTTATTTGGTGTTTTAAAGGAGCACTAATACAAAGTAAGAAATTGATACTATAGTGTATTTATATCTACCTAATGTTTCTAATGAAAAATTACTCAAGAAAAGACTAGAAGAATATCAAGTAAGAAAAGTGTCTACCAAGCCTTACCGAGCGATCAGTGCAAGGTGATTAGAAAATAAATAGATGTCGAGTGAAAATCAAGAGGTTTTGAGAAAAGATGAGAAATAGTGCAAGCTGAGTGAAAGTTGGTATATGCCAAATAAAGTTTTGTTGGTGCCCAACATTAGTAAACTTTAGTGTTTTCTGAGTGAACTAGTGTTGGCCGAGTAATAAAAAAATATAGATGTTGAGTGACAAAAAAAAATGTTAAATCAAGGATTTGATGAATTTGAGGTGACTAATTTGATTTCTTGAATTATGTGAAGCATGTGGAAGATTACTATAATTAGTTGGTGGCATAAAATTCAAGGTAAAATATTTTGAGGCAAATTAAAGGAAGATTATAGAGGAAGTTTCTAGAGGGACTCAAATGGAAAAGTGGGTAGATTCATGGAACCCACATAACTCTAACATGGATGATTGTGGTTAAGTGGAAAAAGATTTAAATTCTCTATTTATAAAGATAGTTGGCCAAAAGAAAATGTTGTCATGTGAAAGAACCTAATGAAGACAAGGAGTCTAGGGTATTGCTTCATCTAGTGCCCAAACAAAAGAGACTATAATTGGCATACAAAGCAAGAAGGCTTAAGGGGATGAATGCTTGAAGGGTGAACAAGATATTAGAGCTAAAGAGTATGAATGCTAAGTAGAATGGAGGACTGAAACAAACATCTATAATTTGCAAGTTTTTTGTAAGTTTTTATCAGATCAAGTCCTACTATTGGTTTCTAACAACTATACTAGTGTGGATAAAATCCTTTGGATTAAGGTTGACCTAGTAGTCATTTGTAAATACTTTAATTAGGTGACATTATAATAGAATGTTCTAAAGTCCTCTAACAAGGCTCACTCCTAACAGAGTGATTGAAGTCCTTTAACCAAGACACATTTAAAAGTGTGTATTGTAACCATTAATAGGGCTGTCCTTTTAAAGGACATCACTTCATAAGAGTGAAATTGGGTAGCATATTACTGGTGTTTTTTCCCAAGTTGGGTTTCTACATAAAATCCTTATGTCAAATTGTGTGAATGTGCTTATGGTATTTCATGTTTACATTTCTACAAAGTTATTTTGACCTAGGATAGTAACCTACTAAGTTAAGGTATTGTATAATCTAATGGATGCATGCATGTTATGGTTTTATGGATATGGATATGTTAAGCACTGAAGAATTTTATTTGTAAAACTATACCTTGGATAATTTATTCACCCCCCTCTTAGTTATTCTAACGAATTCCAACAATTGAATGATCAATACATGCATAAGAATAAGTTGCAGTACTAAAAATTTTTATTTGTACATTTGGACCTTAGATAACTTATTCACCCTCCCTCTTAGTTATTCTAAATTATTCCAACAATTGGTATTAGAGAAAAAAGTGCTTGAGAGAGAAGTTTTAAGGTACTTAGAGATAAAGATCAAGATGTATAGAAAGGAGGTGCCCAAGTGAAACAAGGAAAAGTTTCGTCCATGAAAAAGTTTGATGAACCTACATCTAGGGTGTCGTGGAGATTATGCATAGTATGTTGGAAATATAAGAGGAGTAACTAAGATGGAAGGGGTGAACCAATTATCACTAAAATTAAATCCCAGATCCCTTAGATGTCAATACAAAAGATAAACTCCGCTAAAACTACTATTACTTGGTTAACACACAGGCACTCGATTAACACTAACAATATTTTGTAACTTAGCAAGCACTAAAATATTAACTATTAATTAGAAAATACTAAACATGTAGATCTTAAGATATTAATTATGATTAACCTTAATAAACTTAGTTGCATACATAGAAAAGAAATAATATGAACACAAGTGACACCAAGATTTAATGTGGAAACCTAATTTGGGAAAAACCACCAGTTGTAACTAGTTACTATTTTTCACTCTTCTGAAGTGAGCCCTATTAGGAGAAAACCTTGTTAAAAGTTACACAACACACTATTAGGTGTGACCCTGTTAGAGGATTTAATCACCTTATTAGGAGTGGCCTTGTTAGAGGTCTTCAGATACTTCAATCTAGAAATACTACCTTGTTAGAGGATTTGGAAAATAGCTACTAAGACAACTCTATTAAGAGATTTTATACACTGCTACAATGGTTAGAGAGTAGTAATGAAATGACCTGATTGCTGATGAAATTGTATTGCTAATTTCAGATCTCAATTCTGGCTCAAATACTTGATCCTTCTTGATTAGATTAATCTTTTTCACCCAACAAAGATATTCTACTTATCCTTCCAATTTTCTTCCTCTAAGAATCTTCTTATCTTCCACAAATTCTCACTCATTCAATCCTTAACTTAACCTTATACTTATTTCATAAACATTGTCAAGTCAACTTGAATACAACTTAGAATAATTAATATTCATTTCCTTAGTCAGCTAGAACCAACAAACAAATCCATTAAATTCAATATGCCAAAACAAAAAAATCCTTTGTTAGCCACCCTTCTAAGTAGATACTAACACTAAAACAATTTTCCTATGTTAACCAAGTGAACTCGATTAATACTGTATCTTCACAAGCTTCCTTTGGTAACTGAGTGAGATTGGTTAACATTGGTTCTATCCAAATTTCCTTTGCTAACTAGGTGAGCTTAGTTAACATTCAACTTCTACAAACTTCTCTTTGATGCTTGAGTGAACTTGGTAGACATTATCTTTTAAACTTAGAAAATGCTAGAATGCTCAGAAAATACAAGAAACTATCTTCATCACCCGAGTGAGCTTGGCATACACTGAATGGTAAAGATATGACATTTTGTGTAACATCAAACAATATACAATTGATCAATTATTTTCAACAATATCCCTCTTCAGCATTGATGGAAACACAACATGTCATAATATAATGAAATTTTAAAAGAAAATAAAGGAAGGAAAATATCCTTAGTCTCATTCTGATTCTCATATGTGAGAACTCCCTCTATTAGTGTGAAATCCCTCTAAATTTAGTTTTTCCCTCTATAAGAAAACTCTGTCTTCAACATCTTCTTCTAATAGAAAACTCTCCCTCTTTGATATCAGACCAAGTTCTTCCTCTTTGAAATCTTTAAACAAAATTTCTCTGATATGATAGCCAAATTCTCCCTTTTTGACATCTTATGCCAAAGACAATATTTAGTGAATATCAATGTACTTGATGTGCAGATTCATATGTAATCTTCCCTTTCATTAGTGCATCAACTTGACTACTCTTCACATGCTCTGGTTGATGCATCACTAAACTTCATTTAGTGAGCTTTAGATAGGGGAATAACCCCTAACTTACCCAAAAATGCATCCTAAGGTAATGACTTTGTGAATATGTCTACAATTTATTCTTTAGTATTCACATATTCCAGCCTTACCTCTTTGTATTACACCAATTCTCTCATAAAATGATATTTTATTGTAATGTTCTTGGTCATGGTATGTATTACAGGATTCTTTGATATATTAATTACACTTGTGTTATCATAGAAGATAACCATTGGATCCTCGATTTCTACCTTTATACCTAACAACAGTTGCTTGAACCAAACAACATTGGAATAATGAACTACTGCTACAACACACTCTACCTCCATTGTAGACTAAGAAATGCATCTTTTCTTCTTACTTATCCAAGATACTAGTCTCTTACCAAGAAAGAACACTTCACCAATGTTGCTCTTCCTATCATCAACACTTCTTGCCCATTCTACATTAGTGAAGGCTATCAAATCAAAATTGCCTCCTATCTTGTACCATAATCCATATTTTTATGTACCCTTTAGATACCTCATGATTCTGCTTATTTCCATCACATGATTTTCTTTAGGATTTTTGAAAATCTTGCTACCATAGCAACTGCAAGAGCAATATCAAGCCTAGTATGTACAAGATACTAAAATTTTCCAATCATTGATCTATATGTGGTTTGATCTACCTCCTTGGAATCATCATTTTTGGAAAGCTTATGTCCAATAGACATAGGTGTTCCAACTGGTCTTGAATCCTCCATCCCAAACTTCTTCAATATCTCCTTGATATACTTAGATTGAGTAATGTAGATACCATCTTTCTTCTGTTGAATCTGCAAGCCAACAAAGAATTTGATTTCTCCAAACATTAACATCTCAAATTCCTTGCTCATTTCCTCTAAAAAAGATTTGCACAATTCATCATTTCTAGTAAATAATGAATCATCTAGAAAGATGTATACCAACACAATCTTCTTGTTTGGTCCTTCTTTGATGTATAGGCTACTATTATCATTTGTCCTTTGAAATACAATCTTCATCAAGTAATTATGAATTCTTTCATACCAATCTCTGGGAGGTTCCTTGAGGCCATACAATGCTTTGTGTAGTTTGCAAACCATATCCTTTTTTCTAGGATGTAAAAAACCTTTAGGTTGTTTTATGTAAACTTCTTCTAGAATTCCATTCAAGAATGCAAATTTCATGTCCATCTAATACACTTTAAATACGTTATGTGCAACATAACCAAGTAGAGCCCTAACACCTTCTAATCTTGCAATAGGAGAAAAAATTTCACTATATTCAATACCTTCCTCTTGAGAATAACATTTTCATACCAACCTTTTGTTTTTCTTGAAACTTCTCCATCTTCATTCAACTTATTTTTGAAAACCCACTTTGTGCCAATTACATTATTTTCCTTAGGTCTAGGAACAAGAGTCCAGTTCTAATTCCTTTCTATTTGATCTATCCTTCATTCATTTCTTCAATCCAACTTTCATTATCCAAAGTATCTTTAACTATTCTAGGTTTAAATTCAGTAAGAAAACATGTACATTTAAATTTATTCCTTATCATTATACCATCTGATTTGTCTCCAATGATCTGGTCAGGTGCATGGTACCTTTTGACATATCTTGCTAATACAAGTACTTTGGATTTATAACTTGTTCCACTTACCTCATCATGATCTTCTCTGTCATGCTTGGGTCCCATTGTCTGTGACTCAGATCCTTCAGATTTAGACTCGAGTTGCACTTTTGCAACTCGAGTGTTTCTAGAGATTTTGGGGATTTGGGAGGTGATGCATGCTGACTTCCAATTGGATGAGAAAATTTATTAGGTTCAAAGTAAATATATTTTATGTAATCTTTAGGCTCTTTTTTGTTCTCTTCACTCTTTTATGCATACTCATCAATCTTCACATGTGCACTTTCTATGATCTTATGAGTAGTTAGATTCAAAAATTTGTATGCTTTATTTCTATTGGAGTATCCTAGGAATATTCCTTCATCACTTTTGACATCAATTTTACTTTTCCTAGCCTCCTTCAAAATATAACATTTGCTACCAAATACTTTCAAGTAACTTACTTTAGTTTGTAGCCATGCCATAGTTCATGAGGAGTTTGGTTTGAGTCTTTCTTCAACTATACTTTGTTTAATGTATGAACTATTTTATTGATTGTTTCCTTCCGGTATTTAATTGCAACATTATTTTCTATCATTAAGGTTCTTGTACAATCCATGATTGACTTGTTCCTTCTTTCTGCTATACCATTCTGCTAAGGTGTACCAAGGGATGATACTTGTCTTTGGATTCCTCTTTTAGTGAAGAATTCTTTGAAATCATTAGAAATGAATTCACCTCCTCTATCTAATCTCAAACATTTCAACTTATTTCTTATTTCCTTCTCTACTCTTGCCAGATACCACTTGAACTTTTGAAAAGATTTAGATTTATCTCTCAGATATATTATTATCATCATCCTAGAATAATCATCACAAAATAAAATAAAGCATCCACTCTAGTGTAGCTCTTAATGCCAATAGGTCCACAGAGGTCTATATGAACCAACTCTAAGACTTCTTTAGAATGATAGTTTTTGCTCTTGAAACTTGTCTTGCCCATCTTACCAATTTGACAATTTTTACATAGGCCCATATTAGATTTTCTCATACTAGGAATACCTCTTACTCTTTTATTTTTTATTATATTGATCAAGTTATCAATGTTCACATGACATAACCTTTTATTCCATAACCATGTTTCTTCTACTTGATCAATGAAATATGATCTTTCACTAAGATCTAGGTAGAATAAGTTACCTTTTGTTTGGTTTCCAAACACAACTAGATTTCTTTTTCCATCTTGCAGCTTGACCTTTGCATTCATGAATTATACCTCGAATCCAATGTTATTCAACTATGCCACACTCAATATATTATTTTTCAATCCTTTAACCCAATAATAATTATCAAATCTAAGTTCATTGGTTAGAGAAATCCAACCTTTTCCTTTTATGCAACATGGTTCGTTGTTTCCAAATCTTACACTTCCACCATCATAATGTTCCATATTTTCAAACTTTGTTTAATCACCAGTCATATGATGAGAACAACCACTATCAATAATCCATTATCATATTTGATAACA
The DNA here is from genome assembly GCA_028749045.1 of Cupressus sempervirens. Classification (NCBI taxonomy): domain Eukaryota; kingdom Viridiplantae; phylum Streptophyta; class Pinopsida; order Cupressales; family Cupressaceae; genus Cupressus; species Cupressus sempervirens. The sequence goes on from CM053788.1 coordinate 611,991,452, forward strand.
TGAGAGATAAGTGCCATTTTATCTTCTTTATCACTAGATTCATCTTTTATAGGAATATAGACCATTTCATCATCATCACTACTATCCGAATCTTTAGCTATGAAAAGAGACTTCTTAATTTTTCCTTGTAGTCCTTGTAGCTTTTGCAATTCTTCTTTCCTTTCTAATTTCCATTATTCTTTTCATCTTTTTCTTCTCTATTTGGACACCTTGTAGTAATGTGACCAACTTCTTCACAAGAAAAGCAGATTAGAGGAATTTTACCTTTATATTTTCCTTTTCCTTTGGGATATCTTCTTGTAATAAGTGCTTTAATGGCTTCAAGATCATTGCAAGAACTATCTTCCTCTTTTCTTTCATATTTTTTTCCTTTAGACTTTGTAGCTTTCTTCTTGAGTGACAACTTGGCTTCAAATGGAAACTCAAGATTTCTAGAACTAGGAACATAATTATCATAGTTATCTAGCTTAGATGCTATCAATCTTCCCACTGCAAAATCCAAGGTTATCTTATTATTTGGAACACATCTCATCTCTTGAATAACTAAAAATTTTATTGCATAGATAGGAAGAAGGGTTTTGAATACCTTGCTTATCATTGTCAGATCTTTAACTGTCCCTCCAGAGGCTTTGATTGCATTGACACCAGCTTTGATTTTGTTAACATATTTTGCAATGTTTTCATCCTCTCTCATCTTCATTTTATCAAATTGACCTCTAAATATTTTTTCCTTGTCTCTTCTCACATTATCATTGCCTCCATAGATATCCTTTAGCTTTTTCCACATCTCATGAGTAGTAGCACACCCTTTGACCTCATGAAATTTAACATAGATAAGAGTTGATGCAATGTCAATCATCATGATATTATGATTTTTATTTTTGGCAATTACCTCCACAATCATTGTTCTAGTAGGAGCCTTATACTAAGTATTCAAATATTTAAAACCTAAATCATTAATGGTCTCATAGATGTAGCTTCATAAGTTCCTACCATCCTTGAAGTTATCTTTGTTCAACTTGGGAATCTCTCTCCTGTAAGACATCCTGATATTTAGCTTAGGTCCTTGAAACTTTTTCTACAAGAACCAAAAGATCTGATACCAATTGTTGGAAATATAAGAGGAGTAAGTGAGATGGGAGGGGTGAATTAGTTAGCACTAAAATAAATCCCAAATCCCTTAGATGTCAATACAAAACATAAACTCTATTGAAACTTCTATTACTCGGTTAACACACATGCATGTTAATACTAACAGTATGCTATAACTTGACAAACACTAAAAGATCAATTGTTACTTGGTAAACATTGAACATGAAGATCTTAAGATATTAACTATGATTAACCTTAATTAATTTAGTTTCATACACATAAAATAAATAGTATGAACACAAGCGACACCGAGATTTAATGTGAAAACCCAATTTGGGAAAAACTACCAATTACAACTAGTTACTATTTTTCACTCTTCTGCAGTGAGCCCTATTAAAAGCCAACCCTATTAAGAGTTACAAAACACACTGTTAGGTGTGACCCTATTAGAGGATTTAATCACCCTTTTAGGAGTGGCCTTATTAGTGGTCTTTAGACACTTCAATCTAGAAATGTCACCTTGTTAGAGGATTCGACAAGTAGCTATTAAGACAACTCTATTAAGAGATTTTATACACTGCTACAATGGTTTTAGAGTAAAAATGAAATGATCTGATTGTTGATGCAACTATATTGCTGATTTTAGATCTCAATTCTAGCTTGAATACTTGATTCTTCGTGATCAAATTAATCTTTAAAACCCACCAAGGATATCCTACTTATCCTTCCAATTCACTTCCTCTAAGAATCTTCTTATCTTCCATGCATTCTCACTCATTCAATCCTCAACTTGACCTTATACTTATATCATAAAAATTGTCAAGTGGACTTGAATACAACTTAGAATAATTAATATTCATTTTCTTAGTCGGCTAGAACCAAAAAACAAATTCATTAAACTCAATATGCCAAAATAAGAAAATATTTTATTAGATGACCCTGCTTAGTAGATACTAACACTAAAATGATTTTCCTATGTTAACCCAAGTGAACTCAGTTAATACTACATCTTTGCAAGCTTCCTTTGGTAATTGAGTGAGCTTGGTTAACACTAGTTCCATCAAACTTTCCTTTGTTAGCTGAGTGAGGTTAGTTAACATTCAACTTCTATGAACTTCTCTTTGATGCCCAAGTGAACTCGGTAGACACTATCTTTGGAACTTAATAAACACTAGAATGCTCGATAAACATAGCAAATTGTCTTCATCATTTGAGTGAGATCAACATACAATGACTGGTAAAGATATGAGATTTTGTGTAACATCAAAGACAATATACAATTGATCAATTATTTTTAACATAATCAACTATCACCACTAAGCATGTTGATCCAACTAGAGCCCCAACTTCTAAACAATTGAGAAAAAAGAAGGAACACAATCAAACAATGTTGGAGATTCCATCTACCCTAAGCTACTCAGAGTTTGGTGACATCAAAGGATGTGATTTTGCTAAGACAATGTGGGATGCCCTACAGAAGATCTATGGAGAAAAAAATAATGTGTTGAGAGCCAAAACTGAAAGCCTAAGATGAAAATTTGCTAAAATGAGAATGCAAGATCATGAGACTATAGTCCAGTATTGTGCAAGGATCAAAGATATTGTTAATGCAATTCAAGAATCTAATGGATAGATTGAAGATGAGACTGTGATTAGAAAAGTATTGAGAACCCTGTTACCTATCTATGCTATTAAAGTCTCTTTTATAGAATAATTGAGGTGTAGCCCTGGTAGTAATTTGACTCTTGAAGGACTGGTTGCTAGACTCACTACTTTTTGAACTTTAAAATTTTGATAATTTCAAATTTGAGAATGTTGAATTTTTTTTTAAAGCTAAGATGATGCTAAAAGAACCTAAAGATAAGAAAAAGAAAAAGGTCAAACCTGCTACTAGTGGCCATGATACAAATGATGAGAGCTAGAAGAACTAGAAACATTTCTAGCTAGGCAATTTCACAGAGGAAAAGGAAAATACAAAGGTAAGTTACACATCATATGCTTTAATTATCATGAGGTTGGTCATATTGCAACAAGATGTCTTGATAAGTTAAAAAGAAAGAACAAAGACAAATTTAGAGGTAGAAAAGATGATAGTAACAAAAGTTACAATGATAAGGGAAAGAAGGCTTGTTATATTACTAAAGAAGAATCCAATGATGAATCTGAAAATCATGATGATGAAGTTGTCTATGTTGCTATAAAGGATGTTTTTGATGAAGATAAGGAAACTTCATTGATATTTTATGTCAACAAAAGTGATAAATGGACCACTGACAGTGGATGTTCACATCACATGACTAGAGACAAAATTAAGTTCATTACCCTTGAATATTACAATGGAAATAGTGATTTGGTAATGATGTGCCCTATCTGATTAAAAGAAAAGGATCAATAAGATTGACAAATAAGATCATGTGTGAAAATTCTTACTATGTATAAGGACTTAATTATAATCTATTGAGTGCATCACAATTAAATAGTTGAGGTTGTAAAGTTGAATTTGATAATAGAAAGGCTAAGATCTATGATACTGATGGAAAACTAATTGGAAGTTGAGATCATACTAGAGGTAATCTATTTTATCTTGATATGAATGATGCTAATTTTCTTGTTGTACAATTTTATGATGTGTGGCTATAGCACAAGACATTATGTCATGTAAAGTTTGAGAATTTGGTTAGTATCAGTAAGATGAAAGGAGTTAAATGTTTGCCAAAATTGAGGAAACCTAATAATCTAATTTGAGAACAATGTTAGTTAGGAAAAATGAAAAAGTTAGTTTTGAAAGTAAGACTAATAATTCAAAAAAAATTCTTGAATTAGTTCATACTTATATATGTGGACCAATTGATGTGCAAAGCTACAAAGGTGACAAGTAAATTATCCTATTTGTTGATGATTACTCAAGAATAATGATAATAATGTTATTAAAAGAAAAACCTGATGCTTTTCAAATGTTTAAGTGGTATTTGGAAGGATTTGAAAAGGAAACTAGTAAAATATTAAAATGTCTAAGATCTGATAGAGGTGGAGAGTTTACATCAAATAAGTTTGAAAACTTCTATAATGATAGAGGAATCAAGAGACAAACTTATGCACCTAGGACCCCTCTAAAAAATTGGATTACTAAAAGGAGGAATATATCTATAATGGATTGTTCTATAACACTAATGATGAAGAATAATTTTTCTTTGAAATACTAGAGAGAAGCTATTAGTATAGATGTTTATACCTTGAATCGAGTACAAGTCAAGAAAGGTACAAATTTCACACCTTTTGAATTATGGTATGGATACTCACCCAATGTCAAATATTTCAAGGTATTTGGAAGAAAGTGTTACATTATTAAGGACAAAGGAAATGGTAAACTTGATGCTTAAAGTAAAGAAGGTATATTCCTAAGATATTCCATAAGAAGTAAAGCTTATAAGTGTTTAAATACTAACACTAACAAAGTTGTGGAAAGTGAAAATGTAAAGTTTGATGAATATGTAGAAACACATGAAGATGAACCAAAGAAGGAACCTAAAAATTATAGAACCTTTATGTAGTACTATGCAGACATGTCTATTGATGCTGATAATACTGCAAATCAAGTTGCTAGTCAATAAGTACCAATGACTATTGAGTCACATATAATGGATGTTGAGTTGCATTCAAGAGTCAAGTTGCAATTAGAAGCTAAGGTACATTCTGATACTGAGATCAATTTACATGAAAAGAATGCCAAGTTACTTGATAGAGAAGTGCACAACGAATCTGAAATTAAATGACCCAATGTAGAAAGAAGAGAAGAACCAAGGTTGTCAAAGTATGTTAGAAGACATCACCCTGTTGGAAAAATTATTGGAGATAAAGAAGATAGACCATTGAAAAGGAATAGGTTGAGAAATGACACATTTTTATTAAGTATGCATAAGCCTAAGTCAATGAAGGATGTGTTAGAGAATGAAGACTAGAGTTAAGCCATAAAAGAAGAGATTGATTAAATTGAGAAGAACAAAACATGGACTCTAGTACCTAGACCAAAAAACAAGAATGTGATTGTAACCAAATAGGTGTACTAAAATAAACTAGATGATAATGCTGAAGTTAAAAGGAATAAGGAAAGATTAGTTTGAAAAGGATATACACAAGAAGGAATTTACTATGGAGATACATTTCCATAGTTACAAGATTGGAAGGAGTAAGAACTTTTCTTGCTTAATTTGCATATAAAGGATTTAAAGTTTATCAAATGAATGTTAAGTCAACATTTATGAATGCTATGCTAGAAGAGAAGGTTTACATAGAAAAATCTGAAGGATTTGTTGATCCAAACAACAAGAACATGGTGTGTAGATTACACAAAGCTTTATATAGTTTCAAGCAAGCTCCCAAAACTTGGTATGAAAGGCTTCACAACTATCTTGTGAAGATTGGTTTTGAGAAGATTGATGACAACAACAATCTATACTTGAAGACAAAAGGAGGTAAAGGAATTTTACTAGCTGAAATATTTGTTGATGATATCATATTTGGAGGACAAAATGCATTATGTAAGACATTTGCATAAGAAATGAAGAAAGAGTTTGAGATTTATATGTTTGGAGAGATAAAGTTATTTGTTGGATTGCAAGTATATCAGATGAAATATGATATTTATATCACTCAGTCCAAGTATGTGAAAGAAATATTGTAAAATTTTGGTACGGAGGGTTCAAAATCTATTAGTATTCCTATGGTAATAGGAAAAAAAACTATCCAAAAATGATGATTCTACTGAAGTAAATCAAACATTGTATAGGTCTATGATTGGCAAATTGCAATATGTAGTTCATAGAAAACCTAACATTGCATAATTTATTGGGATTGTTGCAAGGTTTTCTACAAATCCTAAGGAGAATCATGAGATACCTAGAAGGAACATAAGACTATGGTGTATACTACAAGAAAAATGAAAAGTTTTTTATTGAGAGCCTATACATATGCTGATTGGGCAGGAAACATTGATGACATAAAGAGTACAAGTAGTGGAGAATTTTTCTTAGGAAAAAGATTGGTCACTTGGACCAACAAGAAACAAATTTTTATATCACAATCTACTACTGAAGCTAAATATGTGGCTGTTGTAGTGAATTGCACAAATGTGGTATGGATCAAACAGTTACTCAAAGGAATGAAGGAGGAAATTATTGAACCTATGTTACTCTACTATGACAATACAAGTACTATAAACATATCAAAGAACCATGTGATGCATACAAAGAGAAAGAACATTGCAATAAAGAATCATTACTTGAGAAAATTGGTTCAAGACAAAGTAGTGAGAACAAAATATGTGAATACAGAAGAACAAATAGTTGATATATTCACAAAGGCTTTACCTAAGGATGCACATGAATATAGTAGAGGTAAACTAGGGGTGATACCCCTATCCAAAGATACTTAAGAAGAAATAGTAATACCCTACATCAACTGTGGTGAATGACATATTTTAAAAATTGATGTAGTGGATCTTAATTTATGACCTACCCGAAGTAAGGAATGAGCTAAAAATATATATTTACAGTCATATACAAGGTGATAGAGGGAGAATCAAAATTGATTATATCTACACATACAATGACAATTCTTTGGCATTGTTGTCAAAGAGGGAGATATAAGAGAAAGAGGGAGAATATAATAGAGAGTTGTACTTGAAACTTCAAGAATGTATTGAGGGAGATATCAGAGAGATCAAATCAGAGAAGGAAGAAGAAAGATTGCTAAAGAGGGACAAGATCAGATGAGGGAGAAGACTAAGATAAAAATATATAGATGAAGGCACCATATTGATAGAGGGAGAGATTTAATAAAAGGTATTAAGTTTCTTTTTGGTATTATTGTTGGTATTGGTTTACCATCAATGCCAAAGAGGGAGATTGTTGAAGTGAAGAAGATTGGTAAAACCTATCATGAAAAAATCATTACTTTGTCACTGATGTCAAACCTACTACTTGTTGGTGAGACAATTTCTTACTTTAGTCTGCATGCTATCATTTATTTGATTAATGAAGAGGATTTGAAAAGAAAGGATAATAAGAGAATCTAGAGAAAGGTTGATTTATTTGGTGTATAAAAAGAGCACTAAGACCAAGAAAGACATTGATGATATACTATATTATTTATCTACTTAAGGCTATCATGAAAGGATATTGAGAAAAGACTAGAAGAAGGCTAAGTAAAGAAATGTGTCTGCCAAGCCTGATCGAGCAAAGCTAGTGCAATCTGAGCAGAAAAATAGTTGGTGTTGAGTGAAGAAAGTTAGTATATGTTGAGAAAGAGAAATCTAGTTGGTGTTGAGTGAAGAAAGTTGGTATGTGATGAGCATCAGTAAGGACTTAGTGGATGCTGAGCAACCCAGTGTTAGCTAAGCATCAGATAACAGTTATATCAAAGATTTAACAAATCTGAGCCAAAAAAGTTGATTTATTGAATTTTGTGAAGCATATAGAAGATAACTATGATGAGATGGTGGCACAAAATTCAAAATAAACCATTCTAAGGAAAATTTAAATAGGATTCTAGAGGAGTTTTTAGAAAGGATAAAATGGAAAAATGGATAGATTGATTGAATCTCACCTAAACCTAGAATGGACAATTGTGGTTAAGTAGAAAAAGACCTAAATTATCTATGTAAGGAGATAGTAGGCCAGAAGCAATAGTTGTCATGTGTGAGAACCTATGGAAGAAAATAAGTCTAGGGTGTTGCTTTATATGGTGGCCAAATAGAAGAGTTTACAGTTAGCATACAAAGCATTAAGGCTTAAGATGATGAAGGCTTGAAGGGTGAACAAGCTGTCAAAGATGAAGAGGATGAATGTAAAGCATAATGGATGAGTAAATATTAGATTTGTAATTTGAAAGTGAGTTGTTGTAGTTATTAGATCAAGTCCTACTGTTACTCTCTAAATTGTATCAGTTTGGATAAATCCTTTGGATTGAGTTTGACCTAATAGTAATTAGTAAATCCTTTAATAGGTAATTAGTAATTAGTAAAAATTGGTTTAGCCAGGGAGTCCTTGATATATGCGAGGTATGTGAGGTCCATATCCGTAGATGAAACCAAAAAGAAGTCACACAGCCGAGAGGAGCAGTAACCCACTTCTCCTCTTTCAATTCTCAAGGGTATAAAGTTCCTTGAGGCTTAGCCTGAGTGACAAAATCTTGATTCCAAGAGAGGTGTCTTTCGATTCACCTCCTGATTCTTATACTCCATCGAAACGCTGGAGTTGAGGTCGTCCCAAGGGGTGATGAAATCCACAAGCAGGCCTCCTAAAAAGTGTAAAACAAGACCACATACATGATCTTGGGTTTTAAAAGACATGCGTTCATTCTAATTGATGATTTAGATTTTGCAAGTTATGATTGAAGACACTTGTGATTATGGCATACAATGTTCATTCCAACTTGATAGTGTCATTAGCATAATGGAAGTTGAGAGATCGTCAACATAAGAAATGCGAGCGTCATTGAAAATGCATCAAAACCATGTGATGTTCATTGATTTTTAGGCATTCAAGATTGAGTGTGAGTTTTTTTTAAGCCCAAAACAAAGATATGTGAAACTCAATTTGTCAAGCGCGCACCCGGAGGCCCTCTACATTAAGATTTATTCAATTATTATACCTGAATAAAGTGTTAGCGAAGCTAATGTGCATTCAAGAGATTTTCTAACTTAGAAAAACCTCTAAAGATCCAAATGAGTGGAGTTTGATTTGTGTGAAGCACTTAACACCCTCTTAGGTAGACCCATCCCCATAGATGACACTGAGATTGCAACCAATGGTTAAATTGATGGGTGATTAAAGAGGGTGAGTCCAACTACAAACTCACTCAAAGCATTTTTATTTATTTTTATAACTTAGAAGATTACAAAAATGTGGATTTAGATTCTTTTTATGCCCAAAAATTGAAATGTGAGATATTGCAATGGTTAATTGATCTTTTGCATTCAAGATTGAGTTTGTTTGTTTTAAGCATGCATTCCAAAAAAGATTAATTTTAATCCATGACATTCAAGATTATGTTTGAGCAACATTCATTTAAAGAAAAATGCTTAAACATTCAAGTTCATTTTAGCAATATCAGAACTTGCAAGAAACATGGTTAGTGGTTTCATATGTGCTTCAACTTGCAATAGCTACAAAAAAAGTCAAGTTGATTAGTAACCCAAAAATTTCAAAATTTGAAGCTTAACTATGGGGAAAATAAAATCAACTTTTTTTGTTCTTTTTCTTAGGCATAAAAACACTTAGAAAAACCTCTACTCTATAGAACCACCAAAAGTTAAAATTTGATTTATACTTTTAATTTTTTTTTTATTTTAAAAACTACAAAGTGTAGAAACAAAGATGTTAAAATAGAAATGCAACAACAACAAGTGGAGACAACAATTCATCAGGCGGAGACACCAAACTGCGGAGACGCTAAATTGTGGAGATGCTAATCTACGGAGACAACAGAGAAAGAGGCAGAGACGACAGTTCAGTTTGGTGACGCAAAAAAATAAAAAACTAGGCAGAGACACTAAATTGTGGAGACGCTGATCTACGGAGATGACAATTTAGATTGGTGGCGGCAAAGATGATAGTTTAGCCTGCAGAGATGATAGTTTAGGTTGGTGGTAGTGGAGATGATAGTTTAGGTTACGGAGATGATAGTTTGAGTTGGCGGCGGCAGAGATGATAGTTTAGGTTGCGGAGATGATAGTTTAAGTTGGCGGCGGTGGAGACAATAAAATATCTGGCGGAGGCACTGATCTGCAAAGACGATAGTTAAGGATGCGAAGATGAAAGTCTAGTGGTGGCGCTGACAACAAAAGACTAGGCGGAGACACCAAACTACGGAGACATCAGTTTGGTTGCGGAGACGACAATTTGCAGGTGCACACACCAAACTACGGAGATGACATTGCATGAAAAGAACTGAAATGCGCAAATTTTTTCCAAATTTTTTTATTTTTTTGGTTATTTTCAAATTTTATAGGGTATGTCTTCTTTCCATATGTGCCCTTCAACCTGCAAAAATAAGTGAAACACCCTACAACTCACTCAAACAATAAAAAATATTAGATTATTAGAAAAAACAACATATAGATAGAAATGGATGATTAAATGACCCATAGTGGGGTCCCACCAGGCGTGCCAAAATGTATATGAGAAATATGTTAGCAAGAAATACTAATCTATTAAGAGAACAAAGCATTAACTAGCATAAAAATCATAACATATATGAGAGACAAAGTGAAACCCTCAAATGAGAATATGAGCCATAGAATGGCTCTCCCAATGAGGATGGTCACTTGATTTAGGGATGAGTCTATTTGCTTAGATTTGGTATGTATGCTCAAGGTTCTCAAAACTAGCTTCAATGGAGATGGATGGGTAATGACAAATTGGTAGCCTTGTGAGCTCTCAATTTGGCATTATAAGGGTATGATTTAAAGGCTTTGTTTCTCAAACTAGCATTATAACTTTAGCTTAAAGGTTGTGATGAAATGGCTTGGGAGGAGATTCAATTTATAGGCTAAGGGCTTGAGGGTTTGAGGGCTAAGATGCAAGGATAGAGAAAAGCTCATGGAGGGCTTATATTGCATGAGAGAAGAGCACATGAATTGTACTTTCTTACAGCCAATCAGGGAGTGACACATGTCATAGGGTGAGTGGATGGAAGAAAGGGCAAGGATGAGTCAACAAAGGAGGCTCGAGAGATAATATCTTCATAAAGACCCTTCATAAATGGCTTGTAAGAGCAATGAATGGGCTTGTAAGAGTCTTTGTGGCCTTTGTAAGAGCATTCATGGTTGGGTGGTTGGGATATTTTGGAGAGAGTTGAGATTGTTGACTTTGCTTGGCTTAGGAAAGTCTTAAGCTTGCTTAGGGATGCGAAGATGACAGTCTAGTGGCAGCACTGACAACAAAAGATCAGGTAGAGATGCCAAACTATGAAGATGTCAGTCTGGTTGCAGAGACAACAAAGTAGCTGGTGGAGAAGATAGTTTGTAAGTGCAAATGCTAATCTACGAAGATGACACTGCGCGAAAAGAACTGAAATGCACAGATTTTTTTCAAATTTTTAAATTTTTTTTGGTTATTTTCAGATTTTAGAGGGTATGTCTTATTCCCAAGTGTGCCCTTCAACTTGCAAAAATAAGTGAAACACCGTACAACTCACTCAAACAATAAAAAATATTAGATTAATAGAAAAAATAACATATAGATAGAAATGGATGATTAAATGACTCATAGTGGGGTCCCACCGGGTGTGCCAAAATGTATATGAGAAATATGTTAACAAAAAGTACTAATCTATTAAGAGAACAAAGCATTAACTAGCATAAAAATTATAACATATATGAGAGACAAAGTGAAACCCTCAAATGAGAATATGAGCCATAGAATGGCTCTCCCAATGAGGATGGTCACTTGATTTAGGGATGAGTCTATTTTCTTAGATTTGATATGTATGCTCAAGGTACTCAAAACTAGCTTTAATGGAGATGGATGGGTAATGACAAATTGGTAGCCTTGTGAGCTCTCAATTTGGCATTATAAGGGTATGGTTTAAAGGCTTTATTTCTCAAACTAGCATTATAACTTTAGCTCAAAGGTTGTGATGAAATGGCTTGGGAGGGGATTCAATTTATAGGCTAAGGGCTTGAGAGTTTGAGGGCTAAGATGCAAGGATGGGAAAAAGCTCATGGTTGGCTCAGATTGCATGAGAGAAGAGCACATAGATTGTGCTTTCTTACAGCCAATCAGGGAGTGACACATGTAATAGGGTGAGTGGATGGAGGAAAGGGCAATGATGAGTCAACAAAGGAAGCTCAAGAGATAATATCTTCATAAAGAACCTTCATAAATAGCTTAGAAGAGCAATGAATGGGCTTGTAAGAGTCTTTGTGGCCTTTGTAAGAGCATTCATGATTGGGTGGTTGGGATATTTTGGAGAGAGTTGAGATTGTTGACTTTGCTTGGCTTAGGAAAGTCATAAGCTTGCTTAGGGATGTGGAGATGACAGTCTAGTGGCAGCGCTGACAACAGAAGACTAGGCAGAGATGCCAAACTGTGGAGACATCAATTTGGTTGTGGAGACGATAGAGTAGCTGGCGGAGATGACAGTTTGCAAGCGCAGACGCTAATCTACGAAGACGACACTACGTGAAAAGAACTAAAATGCACAGATTTTTTCCAAATTTTAAATTTTTTTTTGTTATTTTTTGGATTTTAAAGGGTATATCTTCTTCCCAAGTGCACCCTTCAACCTGCAAAAATAAGTGAAACACCCTACAACTCACTCAAACAACAAGAAACATTAGATTATTAGAAAAAATAACATATAGATAGAAATGGATGGTTAAATGACCCATAGTGGGGTCCCACCGGGCATGCCAAAATATATATGAGAAATATGTTAGCAAAAAATACTAATCTATTAAGAGAACAAAGCATTAACTAGCATAAAAATCATAACATATATAAGAGACAAAGTGAAACCCTCAAATGAGAATATGAGCCATAGAATGGCTCTCCCAATGAGGATGGTTACTTGATTTAGGGATGAGTCTATTTGCTTAGATTTGGTATGTATGCTCAAGGTTTTCAAAACTAGCTTCAATGGAGGTGGATGGATAATGACAAATTGGTAGTCTTGTGAACTCTCAATTTGGCATTATAAGGGTATGGTTTAAAGACTTTGTTTCTCAAAATAGCATTATAACTTTAGCTTAGAGGTTGTGATGAAATGGCTTGGAAGAGGATTCAATTTATAGGCTAAGAGCTTGAGATTTTGAGGGCTAAGATGCAAGGATGGGGAAAAGCTTATGGTTGGCTCAGATTTCATGAGAGAAAAGCACATGGATTGTGCTTTCTTACAGCCAATCAAGGAGTGACACATGTCACAGGGTGAGTGGATGGAGGAAAGGGCAAGGATGAGTCAACCAAGGAGGCTCAAGAGATAATATCTTCATAAAAACCATTCATAAATGGCTTGTAAGAGCAATGAATGGGCTTGTAAGAGTCTTTGTGGCCTTTGTAAGAGCATTCATGGTTGGGTGGTTGGGATATTTTGGAGAGAGTTGAGATTGTTGACTTTGCTTGGCTTAGGAAAGTCTTAAGCTTGCTTAGGGAATGTGACAAGGTTAGGGGGGGATTAGAGGTGATTTAAGATTAGACTAAGCTTGTTAGAGATATGCAAGTGGATGGCATTCATGAGGGTGGGTGAGTTAGTGGCTAAGCTTGGTTAGGATGGGTGGATGGGGTGGATTAGACTAAATGGAGGATTAGGGATAAGTTAGGGGCTTTTAGATTTGAGAGATTTATTTATCAAATAGATTTATTTAATAAATGGGGATTTTGGAATTAGATAGGAGAATAGGATTTAATTGATAAATGATAGGTTATTTGATTTATCAATTAGGACTATAGATATTAATTAAATTAATCAGCTAGGGGATGGAAAAGGATTTAATTAAACAAGAATATAATTAATGATACCTTTAAAGATAGCTAAATAGGATTACTAAAGTGGTGTAATCAAATTTTGGTGTCTACATTTTGCCCCTTTTTGACATAGTTTTGAGACAACATTATTTCAAAGAAGTTCAGATATAAACGACACAAGGAAGATGTTTTAGCAACAAAGTTGCCCCAGTCTCGGATAAGAAGAGGAGAGATTAGATTTAGATGATGCCCCCTTAAGAAGGCGACAGAGAGAGAAATGAGGCTTGACGGCTTCTTGAAAAGCACCAAAATTTAGGATAAGCAAGGAGATTCAGATTGGCAAAGAGAAGGGGTTGAATTAGCTCAAACTCTCATTATGGGAGAATGATAAAGGGAGAATCAGAGGCACAAGAGGAAGAAATTTTAAGACTTTAGGGAAGGTGGAGGATGAAGGAGCAGAGCGTTATAAAAAGAAATCCAAGATAGGGAGATGGATGATAGGATGATAAAGCTGATGCAACAGGATTTCAAAGAGTCAGATTGGTAGAAGATGGTTTTCGGAGATCCCTAGTGCTAAGATTGTAGATCTCGAAAGGTGAGTCTTGGTGGATTGATTGGATTGGTGGATCCCTAAGACCAGGATTGTGGATCCCTAAAGCTAAAAGTGAAGATGGATTCAAAGAGATACTAATGCACAAGCTGGGGTAGGAGAGATGAATGCTGGATATGGATGGGGGATAATGGAGATGAAGGGAATCCATTGAAGCTTATTGAGTGGGGGGATACTTCAAAGAGAAGTACCACCATGTAGTTGAGCACCAGATTTGCTATAGGACTGTTGGTTAATTGCCAAGGTTACTAAGAACATCAAGGCCTTTTCACCAACTATCCAGAGGATTGATGAACTGACTCAAAACAAGTATGCAAGGATTGCCCTAGCATCACACATGATTTCCAAAGGAAGCAGTCTGGAACTGACACTGGGTAACCCACAAGCAAAAAGGAAAAACAAACAAAAGACCTGATCAAGACCTTACACTCAGATTGCCCCATTCAAAACATACCATGATATGGAAGATCATGGCAACCTTGAGGAGTGAACAAAAAGATTGCTTGGAAAAGATACTTCAAGACCCAAAAGGGAAGATTCCAAATCAAAAGAAAGTGAAAATTCAAAAGAGAACCATTTTCCAACGAGATGGGTCAGACAAGGTACTAATGGACCAAGATCAGACATGAGGAAAGCTATATCCTACAAGGATCTATCAAAGAGCACCTAAGATGGTAGATTTGGATGAGTGATGCATTTGGCAAGCTGAACTAAGAAGGATAACACTTTGGTGATAGGAGATCTAGCTAAAGGATGCATTGGAATAGCTAACCAAGGGTTGTGCGATGTGTGCAAGATGCTGATCAAGGAGGAATTGACACGAAAGCTGGATAGATAAAATGGTACTAAGCTAAAGAGGATGTACAAGCTGATTGACCAAGATATTTACAAGCTGAAGCTGACCAAGATAGTTACAAGTAGGCAAAAGCTTAGGATGATAGGATAGCAGGATGGTTCGATGTTGTGCAAGATGCAAAAGCTAAGGATGGGTGATAACGAAAGATATGGATTTGGTAGGATGCATCTAATGACGATGATAGATGTGTGACCAAGGATGGGGACAATGCTAAGGTTGGTGGTAGCTGAGCTGATAGATGACACTAGAGTGAATGGCTAATGAGAGGATAACATTGGATTTGCATGAGGATAGCCTAGAGCGAGATACGAATGACAAGGGAGGATGGACAAGACAAGATCTCCAAGGAATACAGTGCCCCTAGTTAGAAGATGACATGTGGAAGGAGGTCTTACGATGAATGTGATAGGATTGAAGCTAGGATGGAAAAGTTGAAGGCCTTAGGGAGATGGATGATAGCTAGGATGATGGGGTAAGGTTGCAGAAGATAAGTGGATATTGATAGATAAAAACTGGAGGATGAAATATAGGTGGATAAATTGGAAGATGGAGCTAGATGGCAAGATGTGACCAAAAGCATGAGGATGATAGGCTAAGCTGGGGATGGTTGGATTACGCATGATGCTTGTTTGCCAAGTTTTCATCATGGTACTTGTCCAAGGCGCTTGAATTGCCAAGTTTTCACTAGTGGATGCTTTATTTTTCTTTATTTTTTTGACTTTTTGACTTTGGACTTAGCTGGAATGATTTTGGTTTTCTTCAACTGTTTTTGGCTTTTTTGGGATTTTTTCACTGGCTGTTGGAATGTTCAATTTTGTTGGTAGCTGTTGGTACACCGAATGTGTGATTTATGCAATAGATTGGATTAGATGGGATTGATGGTAGGATATGGAGGGATGAAAAGGCTGGAAAGGAGCATGAGATGGGGATGCTTGCAGGATCAACATTGGCACATGTTGGGACAGGTGTGAAAAGAGCATATGGGGGATAGATGGTAGATGCGGGCTTGATGGTGGATTTGTGGAAGTGCAATTGGGGATATAGGCACCCAAGATGGAGTTAGGAGATGGGGGACACGAGTCATTGGATGGGGGATTAGCAATGGTGGATGCTATTATGCATTGGGTTTCAACTTTTTTCTTTGGGATCCACATGGTATTGGATTTTCTTTTCATAGGCTTTTGCATTGTTTTGTATTCTTTGATTGAATTTTGCCTTTTTGGAGTATGTCTTTTAGAATGGACATATGATTGCCTATGATGCAGATTTTTAGCTTTATGCATTTTGAAGTTGGCATTCACATTGCTGTGGTAAGCTTTGGGAAGATGGTTAGGAGAAGCTTTGTGAGATGGAGAGGATATGGAAGAGCATGTAGGGGGATGATGATGGATGATGCGCCCTGATATGTGCCTTTGTTGATCTTGCATAGGAACGGATGGAATAGGATTTTTATGATGGCTGATAGGAGGATGGAGGATGGTAGATTTTGGGACATAGGGACCCAAAATGGATTTAGCGGATGAAGGGGGGATATGGTAGGTTGTTTTAGGTTGCAAAGATGGTGGAGGGGGGATGACATAAGATTTCTTGAAGGAGTGATGGGAGGCTGGCATGGTGGGCCTGGAGATAGGCTTGATTTGGGGATGGCGTGTACCAACACTTTTAGATGGTAAGCCTTTGGGTACATATCCAAGACCATGAAATCCTAGATTCTTTTGTACAATAATAGGTGTTTTAATTCCTTGCTCTTCTAGTCCTAAACCTTGACCTTGATAATGCCATCGATTGAGCATTTGAACGAGCTAAGGAAAATTTTTGTTTGTGAAAAATGGTGGAAGTGCTTTATTAGATGTAGTACAATGGGGAGATACTATTCTTAATTCTTTTGCGAAGAGGAGGCCACCATGGATGAATGTAAGTGAAGCAAGAGGGTAGATTATAGATGGTGGAATAGCTTGGATAGGTGGTAAGATGGAAGCATGGAGTGAAGGAGATGGTAGGATAGGATCTTGATTTAGCTAATGGGATAAAATGATATCCTGTAGTAGAGGAGGTATGGCTTGAGGTTTTGGCGATGGAGGGGATGGTGACTGCACTATGGATGGAAGACATCGTATGAGGATATCTCCATTTATGCTTTGGGGGATGTCAACATGCTTTTGGACAAGATCTTGATAGGATTGGATTGGAGTGGATAGTGTGATAGGAGGTGAAGGGATAGATTCTTGAAAGGTAGTGGATGGATAGATGGGAGATTTGGTAGTGGAGATGGGTGAGTAGAAGATGGATGCATAAGGGTTATTACAGGAGATTTGGAAAATGCTTGGAGGTGATGTGGATAGGATTTGGAGGGATTTGATAGGTGGTGGGATTTTGATGCTTGCAGAAAGTGGAAAGATTTTAAGCAATTTGATGGATGGTATGGGGATGATAGCTATGGGAGATGGAGGTGATATTATAGATGGGGAAGCTTCATCATTGACTACTTCACATGGTTGGATTAGATGACATGGCTTATCAACTACTGGAGGCAGCTTTTCTTGTATTTCCTCTAGGAGATTCCTTGGAGACTGGTGTGTTAGAGGTGGAGGTGGATTGATATGAATAGCTAGTGTGATGGGGGTGGAAGATTGGAAGCTTGGTTGATTGGGTGATGGAGGAGAAGCTGGGATATTAGATGGCATGACTGGATAGTTTGGAAGAATACGTGGATTTTGAGGGATACTTGGGGGAATGTTTCTAAGGCTTCCAATATACCTATCATAGTCAACAAGATTTTCATCATCATTGGAATAGGAGGTGGTGGGAGCAAAGACAATATGATCGAACACATCATGATAGGTTTTGGATTTCATTTTTTGATGATGAGTCAGATGGGGATGGGGTCTTGCATATGGATGAACACAGAAGCTCATGGTTGGATTTGGATAAAGTGTAGATTTTGGATTGGCTGATGAAAGATTTCCTAGGGAGAGTCAAAGCTGCATGATAGACCTAAGGAGGATTGGCTAGAGATTTTTGGTTTTCCTATGGATGGAAGACTTTCAAGGGTATCCTGTCAAAAGGTGAGAGTTTTGCTTTCCTGTGCGCTGGATTTGGTGGTGGCTGTGTCAACTTGAGGATAGACTAATGATCCTATGGGCATGATAGGAGATTGACCACTTGTGGATCCCAACCTTTAGCTCAAGGTGATGAGGGATATAAGAGACAAAGCTGGATTACCCTAGACAATGCTCTATCCGAGGGATAACCTTGGTGATATTGGTTGATTGGTAGGATTGATTGGATAGAAAAATTTTGGCAGAGTGACAACAACTCTTTAAAGGATTGGGTGTGATTTTGGATTGGGTTTCTAGTTGGCTACGGGGGATTATTTGGATGGACTTTGGATTTGGGATTTTTCTAAGGCAGAGAACTATATAGATTTGGTTATGGTGGGGGAGCTTGGATGATTTTCTGATGAGGTAGTGACTATGCTAAGTATGCCTTGAGCTGGGATATTTTTTCTTTTCTGAGATTTGAACCAAAGTTGGCAAACATTCATTCAAAAGCTATGAACAAACAAGAAAACAAAATTTTGGAGCAAGCATGTCAAACACACCAACATCCTAGGAAGCTTTCTACAAGGATGAAATTTGGTTTAGCTAGGGAGTCCTTGATATACACAAGGTACATGAGGCCCATATCCATAGATGAAACCAAAAAGATGTCACACAGCTGAGAGGAGCGGTAACCCACTTCTCCTCTTTCACTTCTCAAGGGTATAAAGTTCCTTGAGGCTTAGCCCGAGTGACAAAATCTTGATTCCAAGAGAGGTGTCTTTCAATTCACCTCTTGATTCTTATACTCCGTCGAAATGCTGGAGTTGAGGTCGTCCCAAGGGGTGATGAAATCTCCAAGAAGGCCTCCTAAAAAGTGTAAAACAAGACCACATACATGATCTTGGGTTTTAAAAGACACGCTTTCATTCCAATTGATGATTTAGATTTTGCAAGTTATGATTGAAGACACTTGTGATTATGGCATACAATGTTCATTCCAACTTGATAGCATCATCAGCATAATGGAAGTCGAGAGATCGTCAACATAAGAAATGTGAGCATCATTGAAAATGCATCAAAATCATGCGATGTTCATTGATTGTTAGGCATTCAAGATTGAGCGTGAGTTTTTTTTAAGCCCAAAATAAAGATATGTGAAACTCGATTTGTCAAGCGTGCGCCCCGAGGGTGTCCACATCAAGATTTGTTTAATTATTATACCCAAATGAAGTGTTAGCGAAGCTAATGTGCATTCAAGAGATTTTCTAACTTAGAAAAATCACTAAAGACCCAAGTGAGTGGAGTTTGATTTGCGTGGAGCACTTAACACCCTCTTAGGTAGACCCATCACCATAGATGGCGCTAAGATTGCAACCAATGGTTAAATTGATGGATGATTAAAGAGGGTGAGTCCAACTACAAACTCACTCAAAGCATTTTTATTTATTTTTATAACTTAGAAGATTACAAAAATGTGGATTTAGATTCTTTTTATGCCCAAAAATTGAAATGTGAGATATTGCAATGGTTAATTGATCTTTTGCATTCAAGATTGAGTTTGTTTGTTTTAAGCATGCATTCCAAAAAAGATTGATTTTAATCCATGGCATTCAAGATTATGTTTGAGCAACATTCATTCAAAGAAAAATGCTTAAACATTCAAGTTCATTTTAGCAATATGAGAACCTGCAAGAAACATAGTGGTTTCATATGTGATCCAACTTGCAATAGCTACAAAAAAAGTCAAGTTGATTAGTAATCCAAAAATCTCAAAATTTGAAGCTTTAACTATGGGGAAAATAAAATCAACTTTTTTTGTTCTATTTCCTAGGCGTAAAAATGCTTTAAAAAATCTCTACTCTATGGAACCACCAAAAGTTAAAATTTGATTTATACTTTTAAAAAAAAAAAAAAACTACAAAGTACAGAAACAAAGATTTTAAAACAAAAATGCAACAGTAATAGGCGGAGACGACAATTCATCAGGCAGAGATGCCAAACTGTGGAGATGCTGAATTGCAGAGATGTTCATCTACGGAGATGATAGAGAAAGAGGTGGAGATGACAGTTTAGTTTGGTGGCACAAAAAAGAAGAAGAAAACGGGCAGAGACACTGAACTGCGGAGACGCTGATCTACGGAGATGACATTTTAGATTTGTGGTCGCGAAGATGACAGTTTACGTTGCAGAGATGATAGTTTAGGTTGGTGGTAGTGGAGACAATAGTTTAGGTTGCGAAGATGATAGTTGAGGTTGGCAGTGGCGAAGACGACAGTGTAGGTTGCAGAGATGAAAATTTAGGTTGGCGGCGGCAGAGATGATAAAATATCTAACAGAGGTGCTGATCTGTGAAGGTGACAGTTAAGGATGCAAAGACAATAGTCTAGTGGTGGCATTGACAAAAGAAGACCAGGCAGAGATGCCAAACTGTGGAGACGTCAGTTTAGTTGTGGAGATGACAAAGTAGCTAGCAGAGATGACAGAGAAGCTGGTGGAGATGACACTGCACGAAAAGAATTGAAATGAACAATTTTTTTAAAGAATTTTTTGGTTATTTTCAAATTTTAGAGGGTATGTCTTCTTCCCAAGTGCACCCTTCAACCTGCAAAAATAAGTGAAATACCCTACAACTCACTCAAACAACAAGAAATATTAGATTATTAGAAAAAACAACATATAGATAGAAATGGATGATTAAATGACCCATAGTGGGGTCCCACCAGATGTGCCAAAATGTATATGAAAAATATGTTAGCAAAAAATACTATTCTATTAAGAGAACAAAGCATTAACTAGCATAAAAATCATAACATATATGAGAGACAAAGTGAAACCCTCAAATGAGAATATGAGCCATAGATTGGCTCTCCCGATGAGGATGGTCACTTGATTTAGGGATGAGTCTATTTTCTTAGTTTTGGTATGTATGCTCAAGGTTCTCAATTCTAGCTTCAATGGAGATGGATGGGTAATGACAAATTGGTAGCCTTGTGAGCTCTCAATTTGACATTATAAGGGTATGGTTTAAAGGTTTTGTTTCTCAAACTAGCATTATAATTTTAGCTCAAAGGTTGTGATGAAATGGCTTGGGAGGGGATTCAATTTATAGGCTAAGGGCTTGAGGATTTGAGGGCTAAGATTCAAGAATGGGAAAAAGCTCATGGAGGGCTCAGATTGCATGAGAGAAGAGCACATGGATTGTGCTTTTTTACAGCCAATCAAGGAGTGACACATGTGACAAGGTGAGTAGATGGAGGAAAGGGCAAGGATGAGTCAACAAAGGAGGCTCAAGGGATAATATCTTCATAAAGACCCTTCATAAATAGCTTGTAAGAGCAATGAATGGGCTTGTAAGAGTCTTTATGGCCTTTGTAAGAGCATTCATGGTTAGGTGGTTGGAACATTTTGGAGAGAGTTGAGATTGTTGACTTTGCTTGGCTTAGGAAAGTCTTAAGCTTGCTTAGGGAATGTGACAAGGTTAGGGGGGATTAGAGGTGATTTAGGATTAGACTAAGTTTGTTAGAGATATGCAAGTGGATGGCATTCATGAGGGTGGGTGAGTTAGTGGCTAAGCTTGGTTAGTATGGGTGGATGGGGTTGATTAGGCTAAATGGAGGATTAGGGATAAGTTAGGGGCTTTTAGATTTCAGGGATTTATTTATCAAATAAATTTGTTTAATAAATGGGGATTTTGGAATTAGATAGGAGAATAGGATTTAATTGATAAATGATAGGTTATTTGATTTATCAATTAGGACTATAGATGATTAATTAAATTAATCAGCTAGGGGATGGCAAAGGCTTTAATTAAATATAAATTTAATTAATGATGCCTTTAAAGATAGCTAAATAGGATTACTAAAGCGGTGTAATCAAATTTAGGTGTCTACATTTTGCCCCTCTTTGACATAGCGTTGAGACAACATTATTTTAAAGAAGTTCAGATATAAACGACATGAGGAAGATGTTTTAGCAAAAAAGTTGCCCCAGTCTTGAATAAGAAGAGGAGAGACTAGACTTAGATGATGCCCCCTCAAGAAGGCAGCAGAGAGAGAAATGAGGCTTGATGGCTTCTTGAAAAGCGCTAGAATTTGGGATAAGCAAGGAGACTCAGATTGGCAAAGAGAAGGGGCTGAATTAGCTCAAACTCTCACTATGGGAGAATGATAAAGAGAGAATCAGAGGCACAAGAGGAAGCAAGCTTAAGACTTTAGGGAAGGTGGAGGATGAAGGAGCGAAGCATTATATAAAGGAATCTAGGATAGGGAGATGGATGATAGGATGATAAAGTTGATACAACAGGATTTCAAAGAGTTAGATTAGTGGAAGATGGTTTTTGAAGATCCCTAGGACTAGGATTGTGGATCTCTAAAGGTGAGGCTTGGTGGATTGATTGGATTGGTGGATCTCTAAGACTAGGATTATGGATCCCTAAAGCTAAAAATGAATATTGATTCAAAGAGATACTGATGCACAAGCTGGGGTAGGAGAGACGAGTGCTAGATATGGATGGGGGATAATGGAGATGAAGGGAATCCATTGAAGCTTATTGAGCAGGGGGATACTTCAAAGAGAAGTACCACCATGTAATTGAGCACTAGATTTGCTATAGGACTATTAGTTAATTGGCAAGGTTACCAAGAACATCAAAGCTTTTTCACCAACTGTCTAGAGGACTGACAAACTAACTCAAAACAAGCACGCAAGGATTGCCCCAGTATCACACATGATTTCCAAAGGAAGCAGCGTGGAATTGACACTGGGTAACCCACAAGAAAAAAGGAAAAACAAACAAAAAACCCGATCAAGACCTTATGCTCAGATTGCCCCATTCGTAGCATACCATGATATGGAAGATCGTGGAAACCTTGAGGAGGGAAAAAAAAGATTTTTTGGAAAAGATACTTCAAGACCCAAAAGGGAAGATTCCAAATGAAAAGAAAGTGAAAATCCAATAGAGAACCATTTGCCAACAAGATGGGTGGGACGAGGTACTAACGGACCAAGATCAGACATGAGGAAAGCTATATCCTACAAGGATCTATCGAAGAGAACCTAAGCTGTTGGATTTGGATGAGTGATGCATCTGGAAAGCTGAACTAAGAAGGATAACACTTTGGTGATATGAGATCTAGCTAAAGGATGCATTGGAATAGCTAACCAAGGGTTGTGCGATGTGTGCAAGATGCTGATCAAGGATGAACTGACATGAAAGCTGGATAGATACAATGGTACTAAGCTAAAGAGGATGTACAAGCTGATTGACCAAGATATCTTATCAATTCCATTTGCACACTTTTCTAGGTCAATTCCATTTGCAAAAAATATTTATCTTGTCAATGTTTCCAGTCAGCAATTCTGAGTAGCTCACTTTGAATGTCTGCCATTTGCACCCTGTGATTTGTCATGAGACCAAATCACATATCCATAATATCCTCATAGCAGAGAACCTATGCCCCAATTTTTGTCTCACCAAGTGTCAGCTTTCCTAGTTTTCAGAGCCAAATCTGAACCTAGTTTACTATTTTTTGATGTGTTTTCTTGCAGGTAAATCTGAGAAGGTAACTTTGACGGTCAATATCTTTTGACCCCAAATTCATCATGAGACAAGATCTGGCAGGGTGCAAGAGTGCAAAACAGAGAATTAGTGTGCAGTTTTTAGAGCCTGGTCATTTGTTTGAGTCAATTTTTAAAGGCAATCAATAGACCTCCTAGCATGAAATTCATAGTTTGACAGGAAATGGTAAACTGATTTTCAAATTGATTGTTCAGTAGTTGAATTTGATGTGAATCAGTATCAGAGTGAAAGCGTATTGAGGAAAAGGAATGATTTCAACTTTTCATAAATGTCTGTTGTACAATATGCAAATAAAGTTATGTTTTTAAATGACATGATGATAAAGCTTTGAAGGTTTTGATTTTGAAAAAGAGCTAATGTGCAAGACTTCATGGCATGAAGCATTGTGAAAGGATACGATTATCATGAAAACAAACAGGGCCCTAGCATGAAGAACAACATCAACACATATAGTCTTGACCTATGGAAACAATAGATCAGCTGGGTTACAAAACCCAGGACTACACTGGCAAGGGTCCATAGCTTTATCAGCATTAAGTGATCTGGTGTGAATGCCATGAGCATCAATATGAAGAAGTTTAAACTTTCAAGCACATTGGATCAACGTCATTGAATAACTGGAAAATGCCAATGATGACCAGGCCAACATTAATTGAAGGAAATTCATGCAATAGCAAAGCCATGCCAGCACTAAAGGCAGAAGCCTCATAAAAAGGGGCATGAAAACATATGAAGAAATCATCCCTTGGCATGGAAGCCAGTCCAAGGCCAACAGAAGCAACGGAGGCATAGCTGCTGATCAGTATCACAAATACCCAAAAGATATCAAGGTAATGGCATCACTTGGGCTAAATACTCATAGATTCTCCATATCCTTGTCTCAAATACTACTAGAAGGTAGAGGAAAAATCAACCAAGCTGGTGTTGAGTATTATAATGATTTTATCAATGCCCTCTTTCTTAATGGGATTCAACTATTCGTTACACTATTCCATTTCGACCTTCCAAAAGCACTTCAAGATTCCTATGGTGGACTGATCAGTCAAGAGATAGTAATGGACTTTGAAGGCTTTGTAGATATATATTTTGGAGCCTTTGGTGATTGAGTAAAGTACTAGGCAATAGTGAATGAGCCAAATATGTTTGTTCCATTGGGTTACACTATTGGAATATATCATCCCATAAGGTGTTTTCCTCCTTTTGGTGACTGTGCTTCTGGGAATTCCATGTCTGACCTATATCTCGCTGTGCATAATGTTTTGCTCATCATGTAGCCATAGTCAACATGTAAAGAGCCAAAAATGTTGCAGAGGGTGCTATAAGGAATAGATTTTCAATTATGGAGATCGCAATTGGAAATGATACCCCACGCTAAGGAAAAAGTGTGAAAGGTTTTCAAAGAGTAGTCTACGTTTTGGCAGGAGGCCACAACATGGCATAATGCAGACTATAGTAAAAGTCGAGCACCCAGAGGCAAGCAGCCCATGACCCTGGCTGGGGACAGCTTTAGAGAAATGGTCCACAAATGGGAGTGACTTCCCATTGCATTGGAGGCATCAACAACAGCAAATAAAGAGTAGATCACGCCTTTCAAAGAATCCACGCTTTCCAACTAGGAGTCAAAGTGCAGGAAAAATGATGCAGTGTCCAAGTTCCAAAGTCCACACAAACGAGGAATAGATGCCATGAATAGAGGTAGAGTTAAAATGAAAGCTTGCATCCAAAGCATTGGAGAGACGCCATAAATGAAGG
This sequence comes from Cupressus sempervirens, assembly GCA_028749045.1. Taxonomy (NCBI): domain Eukaryota; kingdom Viridiplantae; phylum Streptophyta; class Pinopsida; order Cupressales; family Cupressaceae; genus Cupressus; species Cupressus sempervirens. The sequence goes on from CM053788.1 coordinate 612,016,845, forward strand.
AGTGACTCCTATGAGGGAAATTACGCTAAACAAAGGAAAACCATCTGATTGACAAGGACGACTAAGGAACAAGAGAGAACCCAAGATAGCTTGCGAATGGTAGAACATGCCAAGACACATCAAACAAAGGGAGCTTCAATAGAATGTGTACAAGAAACATAGGGTCATCTGCTAGTTTTAAAGATGGAGGAACAGTTTAAGGACTTAGTCCCACATTGTCTGCGGGTTAAAGTTTTTAAACCTTTAAACACACTTCCATGCAATATGAAATGTGTCTTAAGGACACAAGAACTTTTGAAGCCCCGATTCATTGTGGTGGATCCATGCACGTGAATAGCTAGCAAGGTTTAACATATTTTGACTCACCAAATTGCTCATCCTTAAGCGTATGTCTAGAGATCAGTTGGAAAAGCCCTACGGGCTTACGCTCACGTAGAAGCAGAGGTTAATATATATAGAGGATCTACGATCTTACGCCCATCGTAAGATTGGAAGTGGTAAGTGCCAAGCTTCTTGACGCTACAAAATTGAGGCTCTCATGTAGGCATAAACAATTTTTTTAAGGTCTCCGATGCTACATTCGGGCCATGAGAACGTAATTGGAACTTTTAAGCGTATGGACGGGAAGCAAAATTTGAGAAATGTTAATAAAATATTAGTATGTCATTCCCGTGAGAACGTAAAGAGAGATTTTTCAAATGAAAAATTTAAATGATTTTAAATTTTTATATAGTCCAAGCTATGTAATTTTAAAATTTTTTCATTTTAATTGCCAAAGTTCAATCCAGGGGCCTATTTTTCAAACTGCCATAACAAGCGCATTTTTTGTCCGAAATATGCACTTCAATATATCGTCATTATCGGGAAGAGCTGAATTTTTTGATTCTAGAGTCAAATTTTGCACAGGTAGCAGTCTATTTGAGCTATAGGAGGATTTGTCTCAAGTACCTGAATTGCAACAATATTCAGGTATGGAAATTCAGATTTGATTTCTAGCATGGAAATGACCTGAATACGGTTAAAAGGTAGTGAAAATGAGGTTTGAGGTGATTTAAACCATTTTCAAATTAGTTGAATCTCAATTTTATCAGTATTTCATTGAGGCAAATCAGATGTTTTAGTGAATCAAAAGGCTTTCATCATTTGAATAGAGATATTTTCCAATCAGTTAGAGTGTAATGATGAAACAAGATTAAATCAGATGGGTAGAGAGATGAAAGAGGTGATTCAGTTGAGAGAGATTGAATTCCTAGTGGATAGATGTCGGTTTTAGATTCAATCCGAGAATCCTTCCTTGTCTATATCTTTCCCTTTCTTTCTCATTTGAGGGGTTCCAATTTTTTATGACTGAGAGACCATTCATGGTTCCAATCTTGAGTTCTCTTAGATCTGTGATACCATTTTTCTTAGTGATTCTTCTTGTTATGAACAACATATTGTATTCCTTTTGAGGCATTTGTATTACATAGTCATTCTATGTGTATCTTTTGAGTTTTTGTATGCAGATGTTGTATTCTTTTCAATGAAATTAATACAAAGAGCCTCATCTTTTAGTTTCATTATGATTCTCATCTCCTCCTGTTGTTACTTGCAATGTTCTGTGTTTAAGAACCAAGAGCTTGAACCCAGTTACATCCCCTTAAGGTTGTATATCAGAATAGATTTTCTATTGGAACAAAGCTCCAAGTAAATGCTTGTTTATACTGATAGGATTGCATGTTACACCAAAAGGATATCACCATAAGTACGAGAGTTTTAATGAATATTGATGTCTATTTGCAAGTCAAGCAGATAGACCATATACTTGAATATATGAGTATATTTTAGGTATCCATCTGTATGTGAAGATTCAGTTAGTGCCCAATGGATAAGGGACTAGTCAACTTGAAGGATGCATGTTCGTTGTTGTTGCATACTTGGTTATGCTGAGAAACCAAATCAAAATGAATATTATTTTTCCATTTTATGTTTTGAAGAACTATAAGTGTAGGTCATGGCTTATTTTTGGTTACTTTCCTTGGTTATGATTAGCTACTATGATCAGGAGATTTACCAGCAAATTGAAGAAGAATATTGACCATATCTACTACAGAGGGTAGTCTTATAATGAAGTATCAAGATAAATTAAACAAATCCCTCAGGTTTTCCCACCTTGGCTTTGCAGAGCCTAAAGTGAAGCGAGTCCTGATATGACTCTGTTAATTGGCCCAGAACTAAGATTTAGCCTTGCTAAATATAAGATTTAGCTTGTCCTTAGGCATGTCCCTAGTCTTTGTTTCTTGGTATCAAGTTTAAATCTACCTGGTATGTTCTTTACCAAAAAGAACACCAACAAAATGGTGACTCTGTTGGGGAGTCATGAAGAAATTCATTGATAAAAGGACAAAGATCTATGGTGTAATATATTTCAGTCCAAAAATTTGCATAATCAGTTTTGTATGCAACATTTCATGTTTCCCAGTCAAGAATCTGTTCTTTCACTTTGTTAAGGGTGTGATGTTCCAAGGTTGTGTGTGAGTTTTCAAATACCTATTATAAATTCTGGACTAGCTTGTTGTCTTATGCAAGCTAGGAAAATCTTTTCTTATTTAATGAGTGGTGACCCTAAAGTATATCTCTGCACCAGTGTAACTTTTTGAAGTGAAGGGTATTGTGAAAATTGCAACAGTTGGAATGCAGATTTGAAAAAGTTATTCTAGGCCCTTGGCAGTGGTTGAAAGAAAAGGCTGATGTTGTGCAAGGGTTACTAAATCAAGGATGATTTTAATCTATTGTTCTTTACAACATTGAAGAAGTTTGCAAGCATCACAGTTAAGGTATTTTCCTCTTTCTTGAATTTCTTTTTCAAGAAAGTAAGTTATATGAAAGTTTTCTTGATCAAGTGATTTTAAGCACTACGTAGGAGAAATTTTTTATGTATCTTAGCATATTCTGTGAAGGAATGTTTTAGAAAGTGTATTTACATCTTGGAATATGTTTGGAGATTTGAGTTGGTAGATAAAGTTTTCATATCTACTGCAAGTTTTAAATCTAGAAAGATATTTGGTGAAGTTGTTAGTTTGCAAGAGATGGCAAATTTCTATTCACCTAGTATGCAGTCCATTGACCAAAATCGTAGATCCTTTTCTACAAAGAGATACATGCCATTATGTTTTTATGGTATCTATGGTTTCCCTAATGTCATCCCTGATGATATTAGAAAGCATTTGTCTAAATTCAGTGGAAACCATAATGTTTCAGCTAGTTAGCATGTTCAAGTTTTTAGTGACTTGATGGGTGACTATGAGATTCTCCATGAAGATGTACACATGAAATTATTTGTTTAGACTCTAGAGGGTGATGCTAGAGATTGGTTTTCATTTTTACCAGCATGTTCTTTTTCATCCTAGAGTGAGTTGCATGCAGCTTTCATGGAGCAATTTGGAGAGAGGGTGAGCTTATTCGATTCATTTGATAAATTTTTAAGGATTCATATTGAGGAAGATGAGCTTGTTCCTCATTTTAATATTAGATTTATAAGAACCCTAAATGAGATCCCTAAGAAATGTAGACCGGAGGATAAAGTGTGCCTAATAGTTTACCTTGGTACATTTGATAAGAAAATGAGTTATCGGTTGAGGAATAAGGAACCTTAGACATTATATCAGGCCTTTATGATTGCCATGGACATTGAGAATAATTTTAAGTATGGAATTACTAGGAGTCATTTCTCTAGGGTTGCCTACTTGCATAATGAAGATAAAAATCAAGAGCAATATTATGTTGAGTGTTCCAATATAGTTCAGAATGTCAACACCCTTGCTGTAGGTTTTAATCATATTGAGAATTTAAATCAGAATGTGTGTATGAGAAAGGCTAGTCTAGTTGCAAATAGAAACACAATGTTCATGATGCTACAACAGTGAATAATATTTTAGACTCTGATAGGTTTCAGTGACATATTCATTTTACAGATCAGACATTGGTTACAATAGAAAGTTCTTCTCACGACAGTTATGTGTATGATGATATTACTAATGTTTCCAATTTTGAAGTTGCTAAACCTAGATCTTAGTCTTGTGCAAGTAAGAAGGTTTAAAATTATCTCTCAGATCATGAGTTTGATGTTGTTGATCTGACATGCTATGGAGGGTTAACACAAAGTGAAGAGCGTGAATCATAATCATCTCAGCCACAATCAGAAGAACATAATGCACATGTTGATAATGTTTCAGCAGTAAATGGTAAGATGTATTCTTTTAATTAGTTAGATAGGCAAGAATTGAATTCTCTTATTGAGAGGTTGCATTATGTTAATAATGAATTAGAAAGATATGAATCTCAATGTGGGTATGAAGAAGTTGTAAGTCATCTTCCAAATGATGACAATGAAGTTGTTTATCCGATGTACAATGAAGAAGCATCATATGAAGGAGATGATGAGAGTGGTTGCTCGAATCATAGTGAGGAAAAAGACACTATATGTTCGCCTTCATACAAATCTGATTTTGATTGGGAGGAAGAAAGCAATGATGGCAGCGAACATTCATCTGAAGCTGAGGGTATGAATTCTTCCTTTGATTCTAAAAAGGAAGGTGCAACTCAATTTTTTCATCATACAAATTAGTTAGCCAATGAAGATTTTAATAGTGATCTGTCCCCAAGGTATGAAGATAAAAGAATGTTGAGTCCAGTTTAGGTTAATAATTCTGAAGACTTTAGTAGAAGGTTGTAAAATGCTTTTACATCAGACAATAAAAATCCAACATGTAGTGAGGTGTTTAGGAATGAATCACAGTTAGTTCGTAATGGTTATCTTAAACAAGTTGATAAAGAGGATGTGAATATAGACACTATATGTTTGGTAGAAGAAATAGGAAAGGAGTCTTCATACAGTTCAGACTTTTGTTCATACACTAAAAGTTTCCATGAGGATAGGGTGGGAAATGAATTTCAAGTCTATAATAATGTTTTATATGATGATGCTTGTGAGGATGAGCATCCCATGTTTTTTCCTAATATTTAGAAAGGATCACTACATGGATTTATTAACCCATTGTTTGAAGATGACATGGAGGTTTCAAGTTTAGTAGGGTTAGATGCAAATGATGATACTCTATCATACTACTATAGTAAATCAGATTATTGTTCTTCTATTTATGATATTGAATCTTCTAATGATGCTATATTTGGTAAGTGTGAAGATGAAGTGTGCGATGGAGTTGTCTTTGAAGAGAAACTGACACTTCATGGTAAGTTCTACGATCATTCAAATGAGGTAAAAATCAATCAGCACTTCAATTATGAAGATATATTAGGTGGTTGTGAAGTGATGTCAAATTTTGATGATGATGTCATGTGTGAATATAAATTTGACTACTTTTTTGACATTCAGCTAGAGATACTTGAAGAAATGCAAAGTCAAGGTGAGTTAAAAATGCATGATATATATAACTTTTTCTGTGAAGTTAAGAATGAGCTCTTTGCATTTCTGACAGACAACATGCATGAATCAAGTAGTAGAGATGGGTTTCAGTTTGATGTTGGTATTCAAGAGCATGCTGATGTTCTCTTTCATAGTGAGCAAGAGGTTAAATTTGTGCCTAGTTTTTATATGCACTATGAAAGTGAAGGTGTTAATCTCATTTTACCAAGTGATTCGTTGCATGATGCTGATCTGATTGGTGAAATGGGTAGAAGTAATTTCATTTTACCTCATGAAAGTAATGAGAATAAAGTATATGACAGAGGTAAATAGTTTTATTCAAGTTTGGTGGCCCAGGGCCATCGTGCGTATATAATCTTGGTAGTTGTAGTTGTTTCCCTGCTTTCAATAAAGCTGTTCAGGAGAGTTTTTGGAGTTCAGGTGTGTGTAGTTGTTTCCTTGCTTTCCCAACTACTGCATGACCCACTTAGGAAATGAAAAAATAGTAGTTATGAGAGGTGGAACAATAGGCCAAAAGGTATTTTACTCAACAAACCATGTTTGGGAGTGAGTGACACATGTAGCTTAATTATTTCACACGTCCTCATGTTAATCAATCTTAATATGTAATGTCCCTGAATAGGGTAAAAATGGATCTTTAACAATGCCTCTAACATTCACCACTATTCATATATTATTTTGAAGTTGAAATAGGATAAGTAATGGAAATGATTGAAATTAGACAAGCTAAGATACATACCATGAAATAGAACCAATCTGGGAATACCTATTTTATGATGCTTGTGCACAGTTTCTAGAAATTCTCCAACCTATTCTAGACTAGAAATGTAGAGATAGAGAAAACTCAAAAAAATTGTATGCTTCTGAAGGTAGGTCAAAATTGAGTTAGATAGCAGGGCATAATCTTACCCCGGGGCACAATTGTGTGCCAAAAAGTTGACCTTGACCTACATGGTTCCAATGAAAATTCTATTCATGGAACTCATAATTTTTTAGAAAAGGGTATCCAAATATGTACTCCGATCTTCAAAACAACACCTGCATATATCTAAAAATTAGGGTCTTGGGGTGGCTATATATGGTTTTGCCTTAGCCAAACCTCCATTTTGGTGATTTCCACCTCCATGAATAGCTGGATATAATAGAATATGTTTGTGTATTAAATATGTAATGCCAAGACCTAATCCACTAGATTGAAACCCTAGCATGAATATGTATGAGAAATAAATGCATAGATTTGAATAAGATAAGAAAGCATAGCAAGCCACCAAGGCTAAATTACTTCTACCAAACTCATAATCCATAATTGCTACCCCATGATTGTATCTTTGAATGCTTGAATATCAATAATGGAAAATCAAGGAAGATAGGATATTTCTTGCTCTAAATAGATGTTCACAATAATGTGTTCATAAAAATTCTTGATATCCATAATAGCTTTATCTTCTATACCATTCTCTTGCAATCTTGCATCTTCATAGTGTCATCTTGTTCTCTTGTTAGTGCTTGATTCTAGTAGTCTAGTTGTAAATGAATGCAAGTGAGAGTCTTTATATAGAGGCTTCAAAGTGAGGATCTTAGAGTAATGTGAGGAACCATAATTAAAATTTCACCCTTAATTATGGTCCAATAAAAATAACCACCAAAGGAGGGAAAATCATTAAATGAATATCAGATTAAAACCCTTTTGCATTTAGATCTAAAATCTCGACATTTATTTTGGGGTGCTCTAGGACCAAAATTTGGAAGGAGGATCAAATCCTAAAGAAGGTAGAGGAAGACCTCAACCCTAACCTAGGTTAGGGATGACCTTGACCCTATGTCAAGGTCTACCTAGTCAACTTTACCCTAGGTAAGGGTTGACCTAGGGGTCCATATCCAGCCAAAGTAGAAATTATGAGGTCCTGAAGATGTCGAAAAACTTAGAAATGATAACAAAATAGGAATTAGTGCGAAGAATAGGCACAAAATCCTATGATAAATACAATGAAGGATATGAGGACATATTCCTAAGTCCTACCTAGAAAATAGAGCCATAGAGGAGGGAAATTAAGGAGAATCTTTGAGATCCTAACCCTAATTTCACATAGAATGAAGGAATCAAGTGCAAAATGCATCCTAAATGAAAGTCTATCATGATAAATTCACTAAAAGATGGTGCTAAATCTACCAAGATGGAAGTTATTCCATTTTAAGACCATACATTTAGCCCCCCACTTTAGCTTAGATATGACACTATGTGAATATGCAAGCTAAAGTAAGAAAGCATCATAGTAAATAAAAAGGATATAGACATGTTTTCAATTTAAAGATCCTAAAAAAAACTATTAGAACCTGAAATGCACAAGGTTAATGAAAATCCAAAAATCAACTAAGCTTACTAAATGACACTTGAGAAGTGCATAAAGTCCCTTATGCTCCCTATTTTGGCTTTCTATTTTTGAAGGGTGATAAGGATAACCATATATACTAGATATGAAATTTGTTGCATAGCTCTTTCTTAAAACAATTATAAGGATTCTTACCCTTCCTAAAATAATTCAAGGAGTTAGGTATTTGAATCATGCTCCAACACCATGGATGACATTGACAATGGAGTTACCAAACTCAAGTGATGATGAAAAGAGTGGATGTCTATCTAAATGCATAAAAAGGAGAATATGAGTTTACCATGAGTAAACGCTAAAAGAAATGCTAAATTTAACTATAAATAATGAAAAGGAAGTCATACTTACTCATTCTTACCTTTTATATATTCAAACAAAGAAAGAAAGATAATGAGGAGAGAAGAACTTTGAGTGACACACATGGAGCTTCTGAGATAGTGCTTAGCTACTAGACAGTCACTTCCCAAGGTAAGTTTGTTGTTTTTTGTTCCTGTACTTTGTAAATATTTGATTTCTTGTAGGTAAGGTTGACCCTAACCCGTAAAGGTCAATCCTAACCTAGTAATTTCAACCTTGACCCAAGGGGGTTGACATAAAGTAGATCTCCACCTATTTTGAGATGAGGTCATCCTTGACCCAACAAGGTCGACCTTGACCCAGAAAGGTCAACCTTGACCCAAGAAGGTCTACCTTGGCCTAAGCAAGATCAACCTTGACCTATTCAAGTTGAAATTACAAATTTGATGATGTAGAATATTGATATGATGTTTGTTTGTGCTTATAGGACATGGTCCATCTCCAAGAGAATCATTTTGGAGAGTTTCTTGTGATCATTAGAGAGATACTATTTGAGCTTGATAAGGAGGAGGCATAGCTATTGACAGATGTAGGAATGTATTGGGTAGTAGTCCTACTATAGATCAGGCTACATTGAACCACGCTATCAGCTCTAATAGAGAGATGGGATGAGGATACATGCTCCTTCCATCTTCTGTCAAGAGAGATTACAATGACATTAGAGGATATCTATAGAATCTTGCAGCTTCTAGTCCAAGGTGAGACTGTCAGACCTAGAGCATAGTGAGTCTATGAGGAGATCTTTGCAAAAAAATTGTATTTCTTGGGATGAGTTCCACAATTATGCACCTGACCAGATCATGTCCTTCTATCTTCCATAATATTAGGAACTACACCTTTGGTACAGAGAGTAATTCTAGGTATAGTATCCTTGGTTGTGTTTCCCAACTCAAAGGGTATTATATTTTCCACACCTCTTACCCATGTTATAAGGAGGGTAGAGAGTGAGAGGACTATGTTCTCATGGGATCACACCATGTTAGCCCAACTATACCATGAGCTATGTCAGCTAGTGAGATATTAGAAAGGGAGTCTTTTGATATGCACACTCTTACAAATTTGGTTGTTTGAGCATTTTACATGTACATGTCCATAGGGTATCCAAGTGATGATAGATGTGAGTACAAAAAGAGTCTTTCTTACCCTCTGAGGAGTGCTTGGTAGTTTGGAGATATCCTCTATTGGAGAGTATCTATAGATCACATTTTGAGTGTAGATGTGGTATGGAGACCCTACTACTAGATGACAGAGTGGCCTAATACATGATTCTAGATGAGATACTCATAGTGGTAGAAGATGCTAGAGGGTCATCAAAATGTGATGCCATACTATTATGATTGGGTGATGAGATAGTTTGACCTGGTACAAGGTGTCCCTAGAGCAATGCCTTACTATGTACATATGATGAGGTATTATTAGAGACCTGATACCATATGCCGACCATCAATAATAGACATAGAGGAAAATGATGGAGTTGATATAGAGGATATAGAGGTACCATCAAATGTAATCTATTCAAGCATGAGATGAGATTACATTAGGTGCTAGAGTCTACAAGGGGCCCACCCCATCTTCCCTTAGGATTATCCTACAGGTGACCTAGGTATTTCAGAGAGGATACATTAGGATGATGTTACAAAAGTTGAGGATGAGGATATCAGAGTTGAGGAGGACCACATCTTTGAGATCCCATGAATGAGGAGAGAGAGGAGAAGAGAGTAGAAGAGAGAGTAGAGGAGATGCCCCCTATAGTGCCTACCCCTAGTTCACATTTTTCTTTCATTGCCAAACTCTTTTAGGCCAATTTTATGCTTGATGTTTAGTAGCATTACTTTCAGATTTTCAGATATTATTTTAGACTTAGTTTATTAAATGATGAGATTACTTGGTACTCTACATTTCATGTATGCATGATGATTATTCAGTAATTTTAGTTATTGATGATGTCTAAGTTAGATGGATTATAATATGTGTTTCTTATGGATACTTACCCCATACTGCATGTGTATGGTGTGCGTGTTTTTTTTCTTTATGTATGGCATTTTTTATGTGGTTAAGGAAGGGAGTCGTAGTCACCTGCTAGTTGGGATCTACACGATGCACCACTTCCTGCCATTGCCTATTTAGCTTAGAATATTATGTATGTACATGTGTGGATTTTATGCAGGTTACAGGTACTAGGTATCGAATTCCCTAAATTGCCAGGATGAGCGTACCCTATTGCATTATCTCAATGGTAAGAGAGGGGAGATAAATTCTTAAGTCCAAATCCTAAACCCTTAAGCCATTTGTCCTAATTGATAATTAGGACAAGTATCTAAGTCAAGTACCCTCCAAATGCATTGAATGACGTTAATTCGTGATTATAACCCTTTTGTTTGATTTAGTATGTGTTTTGCTATGATGGGTTTTTATATGTTGTTTTATGAGTCTTTGGTGTATTTTCTATTAATTAAGTCTAATTAAAAGATTAATCAATGATTTAATTTAATGGAAAATTATTATGATATTTTAATATTTAATTATATTTAATTAATTAAATAAAAAATAATTAAATTTTAAGATAAAAGTTATAAGTTTAAATTTAGAACGTGATAATATTAATTTAATTTAATAATAATATATTTAGAGATCATTTTAAATAAATGCTAAATATTATTATTATTTAAGTTAATAAAATATTTATCAATTTAGTTTTGAAAATAAATTTAAAAGTAAAAATATATTAATTTATTAAAAGTTATAAGTTCGCATTAGTTATGCATGAGATTAAAATATAAGAAATTAATTAAGAAGATAAAATAAGTGAAAATAATAATGTTATTTTAATATCATAAAGTGCACATGGGATTAAAAATAATAAATTAATTAAAAATAGAAGTCAAGTGGAAAATTAAATAAAGTTATTTAATAATTCATTTAACGTGCATGAAAAGATAAAGCAAAGATTAATAAAAGTTAATTTAGAGTTTTAGTCTTGTGGGCGAGGAGTCCTCTCGAGTGAACACACAATTACTGCCTCAATTTGAGGAGAAAACTCCTTATCACAACTTTGGAGTTCATTTTTGAAAAACACAAATTTGGAGATGAATTTTGAAAGTGAATTTCAAAAGGAGAATTCTGGAAATTCTTTTTAGAGAAAGATTCTTGAAGAGGAGCGAATTCTCTCACAGTTTTTGGGGGTTGCATATTAGCATCAGGCTTAGGTAGGGTCTTATGTTTTGATCACTGATTAATTATGCAATTATCCTTTCCTGTCTTCTTCGTGCCTGTGGATTGTAAATCTGAATTCTCTGTGATGAAAGGTTAAATATTTCAATATTATAAATTATTAAGTGCTTGTCAATATATTCGGCATACGTAGAGATTAAAAAAGTGATCAGGAATCCTCATTTTCTAGATTAAAGAAATTAGGATTTAATCAGGGAAGGGTTGAATTTTAAATTTAAAAATCAAATTGTAGATTGAAAATTCGAATGGTTAATATTACTTTCTCTATCAGATTATATTTGTAAATATTTATTTAAAAAATAATTTAATTAATATAAATTAAAATTATATGTTTATTTAAATATTATCATTGGTGAAAATTTAAAATAAAATAAAATATGTTTTTATTTATTTTAAAAAGGAAATTGGTTTCATTTAAGTTTTAAATTTATAAAATTTTTATGAGATAAATTGGGCATTAAATGAAAGCAATTTTTAAAAAATAAAATAAAATAAAATAAAATATGGGTGGGAGGGGAATATCCCACGCACCCCCCCTCTTTATTTCATATCACTGCCACAATGTACTCTACTGCTAATGCAATAGGTACAACTACTATCACAGTGTACTCTGCTATGGCAGCATCAGAGAGCTGTGATGACTACAATAAGTGGCAGGCTGGCGGGCCTTTAAAAATGCCTAAATACATGTGCTATTTAATTTTTACTTTAATTTTTTAGAATTTTTAAAAAAAATTATTTTATTAATATAATTATTATTTAATTTAAATTTTATTAATTTTTTTAAAACTATATTAAATTTTAATTATTAAATTTTAAATTATATTGAATTTATATTATTATTTATTAATAATTTTATAATTAAATAAATTATTAATAAATTTAATATAGTTCTTTTTATTGATTATTAATTAATTTAATTAAAGTTTGATTTAATTAAGATTAATTAATAAGGGAATTTGTTTTAGTAAGTTTAATAGTAAAATACTGATTTTAATGAAAGCATAGATTATTATATTTAAAGATCAACAATTATTATTAATAATTTAATTATTACCCTTAGATTGTTTTAGGACTTTGACTTGAAATCAATTAGGGGTAATTGTGCATTTCATTTGAATATAGGAACGAGATAATTTGTAAGGGTAAACTATAGGTTATATCTATTTACAACATATGTTCAACTGGAAATGGAAACCTCTTATTAACTCAATAGTATATTATCAATCAAATTGAACTATGAGACTATTTACTTGAACACAAACACTGAAAACTGAAACCTTATTGTTTAACTCAAACTATGTGTTTTTGATTCAAACCCAACTGAGAGATTATCTAATTTCTTTGTGATGTCTATGCCTTGGGGGTTTTGTGGGTTGTCTTAGTATTGACCAGTTTGAGGTTGTTACTAGAGGCTCAAAGGTTATGAGTTTGTGATGTCATGCTGATGTTTTGATCTTGATCTTGATTATTTTTACTCAACCATGGTATGTGATGGTATGCTCTATGTTGAGTATGTTTATATTGCTGATTACTATTTTTAGTGCCTTGTGGGATGGAGAGATTTATGTTATGTGTTATCTGACTTAACCATTTTTCAGTCATCGATCAATTATATTTGTTTTGCCTTCTAGTCACTTTGAGAGGACTGAGGTGTTTGCTATGTTCTTGATGATGCCATGTTGTGACATGTTTGACTGGACCATTTTGGAGTCTTCAATCAGTATTATTTTGGAATGATTTATGGTTGCTCGTTGAGAACCAATGGATATTGTGGGATACTTTTTGGTTGCTCATTGGAGAATTGATGGATATTGTGATTTATCATTTGATGCTTTTTAGTTGCTCATGGAGAATTGATGTGATTATTATGATTATCTTTTGATGCTTTCTAGTCACTTGTGCATATGAATGAGGTGATTTTACTATGACTCTTTGATTTGTGATTCATGAGCTTAGGGTAGGTAATCTATACGAAGTGTCAGGAAGTGGCTTGCAATGGAGGCCGGGGCCCTAAGTGGTTGCCAGGTTAACTCATTGTAAGTTGTTTTTTAATAAGTGATAACATTTACACTAAATGAGAGTAAAATGAACCTAATGAGATTAATTATATGTTCTCGCCCAAGCCTCGAGTGCTAGTACAAACTAGGATGGGAGTAGAGAGAACGCTTGGTTATGACATTGCATTTTGTAGTATGCCTTGTCAGTATGAGAGGATACTAGTGGTTGAAGGGATCACTAGGGACCCAAGATTCTTAAGGGATTGCTTAGGTAACTCCAAATGTGATTCATGCAATGACACTTGCCCGCTTATATAGTAGATTCCTACATGTCTTTGTGTGCCTCTGGGTCTAGATGTCGATCAATGTGTTGGAACATTTGAGCTAGTATACTTTTAGGATTTTCTAGACTTAGAGAGTATTTTTTTTATGTGATTTGATATCCTGTTTCAGACTTGAGACTATTTCCTCAATGCGGTGGGAGTGGGCCATTTAGGTTCCACGCGGTCGGGTGGTAGTGCTTTTTCACTCTTACCATTGAGATCTATCTATAGTCACCATGGCTAGAGCATTATTTATTGGCATTTACCTTCATTCTATTCATGGATCATTATGATGGATGGTTATATTTTATGATGTATATTATATCTTTATTGATGTATGGATGTATCATGTATGGTGGATGATTTCATTTATTTTATTGTACGTATCATGGATCCAGAGAGGATGATGTATTTCTACTTTTACATGTGTATATTCTTTTAAGCCTTTCATACCTTGTGACATGTATAGTGGATGAATGAGCATTACGAATTAATTTGCCAAGAGGTATTCGAAACAAATGTATATTAAATGGACATTGGACTTTTCATTATTCTTTCATATGGATGTGGTATTCGATTGGACTTAGTAGTAGATTAAATTTAAATGAGACTCAATATCCTAGGATCCTTAAGGAATGTAACTTGTTATGTATGTTTATAGTTGATTGTATGTTATTGCTTCCACTACTATGTGATTGATGTGAATGATTTATCTTTCTTGTTTAAAAAAAAATAAAAAATGTTTGGCAAACTTAGTAAAACTTGAGTTAATTCTTTTTGATCCCTTGGTGGGGCATTACACCCGTAGCTGGTGAAACTGGTGAAAATGTACACATTTATCACATACCACCACTGAGATCATGATGGCATCCATGTGCCCACATAGAGACACCACCGATGAGGCCTAGACATAGTAGGAATGGCATTTCCCACCATCCAAACCTTTTAATGATGTCTAGGAGGGAGACCCAAGTATGAAATATGAGATATGATTAAATATATAATTTGATTTGAAAAAGATAAGAAAGTGATAAATGCAATTTTTATTCTGTAGCTAGGATAATGGAGTGAGGGAGTTTTGTATTTGAGATTATGAAGGATACATGCATATTCTACCAACTACCAATGAGTGAGTGACATTTTTCTCTTAGCTATAAAGATCTTGAAAGACATGTCAATATCTTTGTAGTTGTTCAATGAAAGTTAAGCATGTGTAGAGAAAGGGAGCAAAAACTAATAGTTGAGCTACAGAGTGCCCGAGAGTGCTCACATAGTATGAGAATATTGAGGAGCCATATGTAGACACACATATCTACATCTTCCTATTATAGGCCAGAGAGATCTAGTAGCCACCATTCATTAGAGCACATTGATAGGTGTAGTGATAGATAGGGCCATTGGCCACCTATGTATTAGAACTTGAATCACTTTTTGATGAAAGAAAAAGTTTCTTTACTAATTAGTTCTATGTTTGATATAAAACTTTATAGAAAGAAAGAAGGTGCATAAATGTAATTTTTCTAAAACTACATAACCTATAAAAAAAAGTCTATAAGGAATACATAAATGAATGAGCTTAAGGATAATAACATTTAAGATGCATAATATTAATAGGTTCCTTAATAGAAACACCATCTATACCAGCAAGTTTATATGCACCTAAACCAAAAATTGAAATGACAACAAAAGGTACAAGCCAATTAGGGCTAAAATTTCCTTTCTCACTAGGTAAAGCATTCACATTTCATTGATTCTCATATAAAACCAAGTCACCAACCAAAAATGTTCATTCAATTACCTTATGATTATATTACTTCTGTAGAGATTTATGATATGATTTCATATGTTCTAATGCATGTATTTGTTGTTCATCCAACATTTCTAGTTCTTGCAAACATTGTTCCCAAAAAGTATCTTTGTCAATTATCCCATGAAATAAAACATGAAAAGAAGGTATTTATAATTCCAAATGCAGAATAACATTAGTACCATAAATGTTATTGTAAGGAGAAGTACCCGTGGTAGTACGAACACTAGTCCTATAAGCCCATAAAGCATATGTGAATCTTTCACATGGTTGCTAACTATTTTTCTCAGAATCTGCTCAATGATTTTATTTTATGCTTCATATTGACCATTAGATTGAGGGTAATAAGGAGTTGAAAACTTATGTTGAATTCAATATTTCTCCAACTATTTTGTGACTTCTTTGTTTTTAAAAGAACTACCATTATCCAAAACTATCACTAAAGGTATACCAAATTGTTTTATGATATTATTAAGGATGAAATCACAAATAACATCCACACTTGTTGAATGAAGAGGGAAAAATTCAACCCACTTTGTGAAATAATCTGTAGTGGTTAGAATGTAAGTATGTCCTTGAGAAGAAGCTAGTGAGATTTTTCTAGTAAGGTCAAAAGCCCAAATACTAAAAGGCCATGGATAAACTTGATTATGAAGCTCACGAGAAGGAGCATAAATTAAATTACTATATTGTTGACATTGAGGACATTTCTTAACAAACATAAAAGAATATTTCTACATCATTTGCCTATAATATCCCATTCTAAGTAATTTATTAACCAAAGATTTTTCACCAAAATGCCCTCCATAAGAACTAGAATGAGCTTCTGCTAAAGCTACCAAAATTCCAGTTCTATTGAGACATCTTAATAAAAATTCTTTGTAAGAGTGTATGTCCTAAAATAATGTAGCACGTTGCAAGCTTCCTAATACAATTACACTTGTTTCTTGTTGCTGAATGAGGAAAAGTACCATCTTTCAAAAAATGAAAAATGTGGGACTACCATTCGTCCAAATGCAAATTGAAACAATAGAGGTAATATCTTTAGAAATTGTAGAATTTTTAAGAGTTTTTATAAAAAAATGAAAGTTTTCAGCATTATTTTCAATATACATCAATTAAGCTATGCTTGCCATGGTGTCCGCATGTTGATTATCTTTTCTAGGTAATGTTTGAATTGTATAAGAAGAGAATTGTGAAAGCACATCAAGGGACAAATTTCTATATTGTGTCAATTTTATCATTCTTAGTTTTATGACCTCCTTTGATTTTCTCAGCAATCAATTGTGAATCTCCATATATTTGCAAGTTTTTTATGTTAAGGGATGAAGTTTCTTGTAGGTCAACTATAAGAGCTTCATACTCTACAATGTTATTAGTACAAGGAAAGATTAATTTGTATTTTTCATAGGAGGAACTAAAATAATACCAAAACCATAACCTATCATAAATTTAGATCCATCAAAATACAATTCCCAAATATCATCTTGTTGAATAGCTAAAATATTATCATGAAGAAATTCTATTGAAGTAGAACATGTATCCAAATGAGGACAAGGAGCTTCAGCTAAATAATTTGTTAAAGCTTGTCCCTTAATAGATTTCTAAGAAATTAAATTAAGATCAAATTTTGTAAGTAATATCACCCACTTTGCTAAATGACCAAAAATATTAGTTTGTGAGAAAATATGTTTCAAAGGATCAAACTTGACAATCACATCGAATTCAACATTTATAAGATAAATCCTAAGTTTTTGACATGCATAAACTACAAATAAACATTATCTTTCCAAATATGTGTATCTTGTTTCATAATCAAGTAAACTATGACTAATGTAATACACAAGTCTTTCCTTACCATTATCATCATTTTGAGCTAACAAGGCACTCACGACCTTCAAATCCACTAAATTATACAAATCAAATGGTTTATTAAATTTAGCTAGCTATAAGATAGGAGGATTTGCAAGATACTCATTAAATTTCTCAAAAGTTTGTGTACATTCATCATTCAAAGAGAAAGTGGCATCCTTTCTAAGAAAGGAAGTAAAAGGAATTGTTTGATCAGCTAATTTAGAAACAAAGTAACAAATAGCTTGTATATTTCCTTGTAGATTGCATAGCTAAGAAATATTATTAAGAGGAGGCATATTAACAATAGCATCAATGTTTTCACTATCTACTTCTATGCCTCTCTTAGAGATTATAAATCCTAATAATTTACCATAGTCTACTCCAAAAACACATTTCTTAGGATTCAATCTCATGTTGTAACTTCAAATCATTTCAAAGATTTGTAAACATGATCTTCTCTTTCTATAGACTTTGCTAAGATGTAATCCACATAATCTTCAAGGATCTTATGGATGTAATCATGAAAAATCAAAGTCATAGCTCATTGATAAGTTGCTCCTGCATTCTTTAATCCAAAAGGCATCATGACCTAAAAAAATGTTCCCCAAGGTGTTATAAATGTAGTTTTCAATTGATCTTCAAGAGGAATAAATATTTTATTATATCCAAAAAAAAATCCATAAAAGATAGAAACGCATGACCTGCCATTGAATCCACAATCATACCAATATTGGGTAATGGAAAATCATCCTTTAAGGATTCTTGGTTTAAATCTCTAAAATTAGTACAAATCCTTATCTTATTTTCTCCTTTTGAAATAGGCATAATGTTTGAAATCCAATTTGAATAATCAATAGAATGAATAAATCTAGAATCCAATAATATTTCAATTTCACTTTTGACTAATAAAGCAATCCATGGATTCATCTTTCAAATTTTCTACTTCACAGGTTTCATATTTGGTTTTAAAACAATATTATGAGTAACAATACTAGAATCAATACCCAACATATTTGAATATGTCCAAGCAAAAATATCCTTGAATTCAAGTAAAAGGGAACACAATTGATCATGTTCATCCTAATTCAAACATTTCCCAATCTTTATTATATTTTTAGGATTATTCTCATCCATTTGAATATCAATAGTCTCAGTTATTAACAAATCATTTCTTATCTGAGGATCCATCTGTAAAGGAAGAATATCCTGATTATCATGTTCGCCAAAATAAGCATCTATATTTAAACAATAAGACTTCCTTCATTTATGATGGAACTTAGGTAAGTCTTCATAAATCCCTAAAAATTCCATTAAAATTTCATCTTCAGGAAAAATATAAAAAGTAGGAACTTGATTCATATCAATGAGCAGTGGGTTAACCAATTTCAACTGTCCACCACATATATGATAAGAATTAAGGGGAAAAGATGATGATTTTTTATGCGGATTAAATCCTAATCCATACATCTGATGATAAATTTCATTATCCAAAGGTACATACCTTTCTCATAATTACCACATCCTTTCCCATTAAATCTTGATTTCTTAAGAAAATGATAACCAAAACCATACCAATCAGCCATTTTAGATGGAGTCGAAGGAGTGGCATATTTCACAATGTTAGAACAATCAAGTTTTATCATTTCAATAATTTCATTAATCAAAGTAGAAAAAAATAATTTTTAAATCCTCAAAAAGCAGAGAAGGAATAAAAACTTGTTTTTGAAATTCACTTTATTGCTTCATAAATTCCAAATTAGAGACCTTATATTCACGAATGAAAGTAGGATTTAAATCCAATGTCCCCCAATCATCCCTAGTCAAAGAAGAAGATTAAATTTCCATTTGTTGAATCTCAAGTTGTTTTTCAATCTTTTTACTTGGTTGAAGAGACTCGGAGATCTTAACATATTCTACATTTAAGAAAGGATTTGGTGCATCATCCACATGGATTGTATAGATTAGGTTTTTATAAATGAATTGGACCTTATGATGAAGAGTAGAAGGAACTACATGCATAGTATGTAACCAAGGTCTTCCTAAAAGAAGGTTATAATTGAGAGGTCTAGGCATAACATGAATATGAATATTTAGAATAATAGGACCAACTTTAATAGGTAAGGTAATAATGCCCAAAGTTATCTTCACAATACTATCAAATCCATGTATAGGGACATTATCAGGTTGAATAATAGTAAGATCATCCTTAATGAATTTAACCATCTCCATGCTACATACATTAAGCCTAGATCCATTATTAATTAATTTTTTTTGAATAATACTTTGATTAATAGAAACAACAACCATAAGAGAATCATATTGATTCTGCACCTCAATAGAAAGTAAATCATTATTAGAAAACACAATAGGAGGTACAAAAGGAATAGCATGCATGCAATCTAAAAGATAATGAATTTTCTCTTGATTAGGAGGTGAAGCAAGAAGAGTAGATAAAACTTTTTGCAATGCCTCATAATATGTCAAAGAAGTTTGAAGTAACTCCCATAAAGATATCTTAGTAGGAGTAGCACATAATTGATCAACAAAGTTATACTCCTTAAAAGTAGAAGAGCACTTAGGAGCTTGAGGAAGAATATGTTGAGTAGGAAGTAAAGAAATCACAATAGTAGGCTAAGGGTTATTTTGTGTGCAATAAGCATGTCAAACAAAATTAGTATTATCAAAGAAATCTAAAGGATCTTTAGGTTTACCCTTAATTATTAGTCAAGGACATCCTTACCATCATCAAAGGTTTAGGATATATCATTTTAGGTTTATCAATATTGCATATAGTGGAACATGAAGGTAACCATGCACACAACCTATGGTAAAGGTTAATTGAAGAGGTTTTGGAAGAGAGTGAAATAGGAATACGATCAATGGAGATCTTATCCAAACCATTTTCATCCTCACTACCATGTACCTCATTAGGGAATCTATCATATTTTACAATAAAAGCCTTGTCAAAGTATGCCAAACAAGAATCATACATATTGAAATACTAAAAGCATGAAAATACAATTTTTTTTGTATTTTTAAATAAATTTTGTAATATTTTTATATTTTTGGAACATATAAATAAAGGAAATCTAATGCAAGATTTAAATCTAACACCAAAAAAGAAAGAGTTTTCGTAAACAAGTTCACCAAAATGAATAGGGTAAAATGGATCTTTAACAATGCCTCTAACATTCACCACTATTCATATATTATTTTGAAGTTGAAATGGGATAAGTAATGGATATGATTGAAATTAGACAAGATAAGATATATACCACAAAATAGAACCAATCTGGAAATACCTATTTTGTAATGCTTGTGCACAGTTTCTAGAAATTTTGTAACCCATTCAGTACTAGAAATGTCAAGATGGAGAAAACCCAAAAAACTTCTATCCTTATAAAGGTAGGTTGATGTTGACCTAGATAGCAGGGAAAAATCTTATTCTGAGGCACAATTGTGTGAATAAAAATTCAACCTTGACTTGCACTACTTCGATGAAAATTTTGTTCACAGATCTCAGAAGTTTGCCAAAAAGGGTATCCAAATATATACTATAATCTTCAAAATAACACATACATATATATATATATCTAAAAATGGGGTTTTGGAGTGGGTATATAGGGTTTTTTCTTAGTCAAACCCCCATTTTGGTGATTTCCACTTCCACAAATAGCCAAATATAATAGAATATGTGTTTGTATTGAATATGTAATACCAAAATCTAATCCACTAGATTGAAACCCTAGCATGAATATGTATGAGAAAGCAATGCATAGATTTAAATAAGATAAGAAAGCATAAAAAAGCCCCCAAGGCTAAACTACTCCTACCAAACTCATAATCCATAATTGCTGCCCCATGATTTTATCTTTGAATGCTTGAATATTGATAATGGTAGATCAAGGAAGATAAGATCTTTCTTGCTTCAAATAGATGTTCACAATGTTGTGTTCATAAAAATGCTTGATATCCACAATATTTTGATCTTCTATATCATTCTCTTGCAATATTTCATCTTCACAACATCATCTTGTTCTCTTGTTATCCATTGATTCTAGTTGTCTAGTAGTAAATGAATGTAAGTGAGCATCTTTATATAAAGGCTTCAAGGTGAGGTTCTTAGAGTAATGTGAGGATCCATAATTTGAATTTCACCTCAAATTATGGTCCAATCGCAATAACCACATAAGGATGGAAAATAATTAAATGAATATCAAATTAAAACCCTTGTGCATTCGGATTTGAAAGACCAACATTGATTTTGGGGCCCTTCGGGACCAAAATTTGAAAATGGGGATCAAATATTGAAGAAGGTCAAGGAAAACCTCAACCCTAACCTAGGTAGGGTTGACCCATTCAACCTTTCCCTAGTTCAAGGTTGACCTAGGGGTCCATATCCAACCAGAGTAGAAAATAGGAGGTCCCAAGGATGCCTGGAAACCTAGAAATGATTTCAAAACAAGAATACATGCCAAGAATAAGCACAAAATACTATAATGAACATGATGAATGCTAGGAGAACCTATTCCTAAGTCCTACCTAGAAAATAGAGCTATAGAGGAGGGAAATTAAGGAGAATCTTTGAGATCCTAACCCTAATTTCACATAGAATGAAGAAATCAAGTGTAAAATGCATCCTAAATGCAAGTATATCATGATAAGTGTACTAAAAGGGGGTGCTAAACCTACCAAGATGGAAGTCCTTCCATTTTAAGATGATATAGTCCCTCTGAGTGGTGTAGAAGTCTAATTGGAACCAACAATAATCCAATAATGTAGAACAATTGGAATCTATGGTCATAAAACCAAACAAGTGAAAAATGGTGACCAAGGTTATGGGCATATGATTAAGTGAGGGAGTACTATCAAAGGAATGCTCATATGACATAGATAGTCAGTGTGGGTTTAGTTGTGTCCTCCTATGGTGAGGATGAGATGTGGTTAATAAGAATAACAACAATATCTCTTTGGCCAAAACTATACATCTATTTGATAAAAACTATTGCCTTTTGACTCCTTATTTTATTTTAACCTACCTCTTAGTACACACACATATTAGATTGAAAGAATTGATATAGAAAAATTTAAAGTCAAAAACATACCTGAGAAGATAATAATATTTTCAAAGGATAATTTCTCCATAACATTGAAATCCATAGAATACCGCATTGCAACCATTATTAGACTTCCAAATTGAAAATAGAATATTGTGACATTGTATTGTGATATACAAAGCCATACATATAATTCTAACATCTTGTTATTTATATTTTTGAATTATTCTTGAGGAGAGTTATCAATTCAAAAGTGGGATCTTAGTTTTGAACAATAATATTAATGTTCTTGTCCATTTTGTAGACATTCATCTTATATTATTGTACCATGCTAGATATCAGCTTAATGGAGGAATGAAATCATAATTATTTAGAGGGTACATCCTTATCCTCTACTAAAAAATAGAAACTTAGAGAGATCCTTTCAAAAATGAAAACTTCTTTCAAACATAGAAAATATAAACTAATATGGGGAGGACGAAAACAAGGGGTCTATATAGTTAAGAATGTTTCTAAGTCTTTTAAGTAATTCTAGGAGATGGAAGAAAATAGGAATCCCTATCCACCTATTCTTTGATTATACATTCTTACCTAACAAAGGCATGTTTCTCTAGGGGGCACTCCATTTTCATTGATAAGTGGTTTAAGAAGACTGAATTTGAAGGTCCTTCTAAATGTTTTTTGTGTGAACAATATTAAAGAAATCATAGATAATAGTCTCTTAAACTCTCCATATTCACTAAAATATTGGGAATGACTTAGTCATAACTTATATTAAAAATCAACCTTCAACATCGCTTTCCTTAATAATTTGGAATCTTAGCCTAAGAAGCTCAATTATAATTTATATAATATTGTCTATCAAATCACCTCCTTGATATTTTTGAGAAATATGGAAATAAATGAATAGATGTATCTTTCAAGGGAAAATAATGTATGTATCCTACCTCCTCAATAAGATTGGGGCAAGAATTATTGAATTTACTAATAACAGACTTAGGAAATTAAATCATATTGAAGGAACTTTCACAAATTATGATGATGAAATAAGACAAAATTGGTTTCATGTCATTATCTAGCTAATGTAAGGAGCCAATATATGTGATAAAAAGAAACTCAAGAATGAATGTAAGTAGTATACCCCTCTTGAGGGATGGTATAAATTAAAATTTTATGTAGCTTCAAGAGGTAATCTTGGTAAAGCTAGGTAGGTTTTATCATCCATTCAATTAAAGTGATTTCACTTACAAAATTAGCTCTGTCATTAGGGAAAATGTCTAATAATGAGGAAGAATTAAGTGCTCTGATTGAAGGACTAAAATTGAAATAGAGTTAGTGTGAAAATTAATCACAACCCTAAATATTTTCCTAGCAACAACTATTGCCAAGTGCCAGTTTTTCTTGGCACATGAAGGTGTCGAGTGGCAATTTTTGCTCAGCACCAATGGATGTTGAGTGACAGGCAGTAGGTACTGAGTGAGCTTGGCACAAGAGGAAGCCAAGTAAACTTGGCACTGAAAGGGAAACTTGGCACAAGCAATGCTGAGTAAGCTTGTAAACCACAACAAAACTTATAACTCAGTTAAAGATGAAGCTGAGTGACAATATGATAGATTGGATTTTTCACCATTAAAACTAGAGAGCCAAAGCTTGAAACATTCAACAATAAATTTCTCAAATGTAATCAATAGAGGAAGAAAAATGGATTCAAGTATGCCTACTTGCCTTCTATTAAAATTTGATTAAAACTATTACAAAATTTGGGAGCATTCGGCTTCAACCTGAAAAACCATAATGTAACCCTAAAAACATCAAACTCGTAAAACTTCAAACTTTAAACTTTAAACTTGCAACTCTAGTGGCTGCATACAATAGTGCCTGGAGTAATCACTACTTCACAGGACAAATCCAACAAACAATAAACTTAAAAAATGATCAGAGAAGAAACACATGCAACTATAGGCACAAAAAAAATTTCCTTCTATCTTCTGCATGACTAGATCTACTGTTCACTTTCTTTCCTTCTTCCTTCTCTACTCAGTAAAATCTCTACTCTCTCTAATATGCTAAACTGAATGAATGAATCAATACATTCCTTTTGTCTCATTTCCAAAAACTATTTCCCCCTCTTTTCCAAATTTGAAACTCACCTACTTAGCATTAAAGGTGGTAGGTGGGCATTTGGCTAAAGGGGCAACCAATAATGTGTGAGATATTTCAACACTCCCCCTTTGTCCCAAGCCAAACAAACAAGGATCACTACTAATCCAAATCAACTACAACAAGAAACTCTCTTAGGTGTACAAAGGTTCCAATGCCTAATGGCTTTGTGAAAATGTCTGCTAGCTGCTGCTCAGACTTGCAAAATTCCATCTTGATATCCCCATTCTCCACCAACTCTCTGATGAAGTGATATTTGTTCTCTATATGTTTGCTTCTCCCATGGAAGACTGGATTCTTGAACAATGTAATTTATAAGATGTTGTCATAATAAATTGTGGTTCCATCCTCTTGCCTTTCATTCAAATCTATCAAGATCCTCCTTAACCAAATAGCTTGAAATGCTACTGCATTTGCTGCTATGTATTTAGCCTCTGCTATAGATTGAGCAACAATAGGTTGCTTCTTGGATGCCCTCAAAATTGTACCTGATTCCATATGGAACATGTATCTGGAAGTGCTCTTCCTATCATCTAGACTTCCAATCCAATCACTATCTGTATAACCAACCAACTTGAAATCATTTACTACAAGATACAAAATTCCAAATCCCTTGGTACCATTCACATACCTTAGGATCCTCTTTCCTACTTGCCAATGGAAATCCTTTGGTGTTACTATAAATCTGGAAATCATACTTACTGCATGCATTATATTTAGTCGAGTTACAGTCAAATACATCAAACTTCCAACCATACTTTTGTATAGTGTTGGATTTACACTTTTGCTGCAATCTTCCTTGCTCAAATTTAGACCTAGTTGGGGCTGCCTCACTATTCTACATTTTGAATCTCTCCAAGATTTTCCTTGCATACTTTTCTTGAGAGATGAAGATGCCATCATGCATTTGTTTTACTTCTATGCCTAGAATGTACTTCAAGAGACCTAGATCTATCATTTTAAATTCATTCTTCATGGCCTCCTTAAACTCACCAATTAGGAAATTATCATTTATAGTGAAGATTAAATCATCTACATACAAGACAAAAATCAACACATTACCATTTTTTGCCTTGATGTAGAGAGTGGTCTCACTATCACTTTTGCTAAAGCCATTACTCATCAAATATGAGTCAATCCTACTGTACCATGCCCGTGGAACTTGCTTGAGCCCCTATAGAATTCTCTTCAATCTATATACCTTGTGTTCTTCACCTGCAACTTCATAACTAGGTGGCTTCTCCACATAAAATTCTTCTTTCAATACAACATTTAGGAAAGTGGACTTCACATCCATTTGATATACCTTCCATTTTTGCTGGGCTGCAATTCCTATGACAGCATGCACAATTTCCATTCTTGGAACTGGGGCATATGTCTCATCATAATCTCTGTCATACCACTACTTGTACCCCTTGACCACTAAATGTTCCTTATGCCTATCTATTTTTCCTTTAGCATTACACTTCATCTTATAAACCCATTTCACTCCAATTACTTGTTTCTTGGGAGGCAATGTAGTTAACTCCCATGTCTCATTTCTTTCAATAGCATCTATTTCCTTATCCATGGCTTTACACCATTTCTCCTCTTTCATAGCTTCCTCAAAATATATTGGATCACTATGAGAAAATAATGCATAATTTACACTCTTATCATAATCTTCATCATACCTTTCATCTTGGTATATCTCCCTTAAACTCTTGGTTTTTCTTGGCAATAGGGAGGTGAGAGTGGGATTTGAATTTATAGTATTGTTGCTGCTACTGATTTGCACACTAGCTCGGGGTTATCTTGATGTGCTTGGAGCTATTGCTCAACATGCTAAGAGCTACTTCCATTTTTGCCTTTGTCTACAATCTATGTTTGCTACTCCATCTTCATGCATATCACCTATGTCATCTTCTTCCTCTTCAATAGTAGGCACTTCACTTGAAGTGCTTGAGGATTAATCTACCGAGCCATCCCATGACTGATTTTCAAGAACTCCACATCTCTTGAAATGATGATCTTCTTGTCAATTGGATCATACAACCTATATGCCTTTGATTTTGAGCTATACCCTATGAAGATACACTTCACACCTTTGTCATCCAACTTTTTCCTTTGTTCTTTAAGCACATATGCATATGCCACACATCTGAACACTCTCAAGTGCTCAACTGTCCATCTACCCCTTGGCCAAGACTTAAGAGGAATCCTATCATGAATTGATTTTGTAGGACACCTATTAATAAAGTATACTATTTTTGCTACAACCTCTCCCCAATATTCAGTTGGGATTCCTTTTGCTTTCATCATGCTCCTTGCCATTTCAATAATTGTCCTATTTTTTCTCTCAACCACTCCATTTTGATGTCAAGTATAACTAGCTATCAACTCTTTTCTTATGTCATTCTTCTTGAAAAAAATTACAAACATATTGGAGGTATACCCCCCTCCTCTATCTGATCTAAGGATGTTAATATAGTGTCTACATTCTTTTTCAGCCAGGGCTTTAAATTCAAAAAACTTGTCAAATGCTTCAGATTTGTTCTTCAAAAAATACACCCATGTCCTATGACTAAAATCATCTATGAATGTCATTAAATAAGTACTCCTCCCAATAGAAGTAGTTTGAATAGAGCCTACCAAATTAGAATGCACCAATTCTAATGGTGCTCTAGCCCTTCTAGAATTTCTAGAATTAAATGGAAGCCTATGTTGCTTACCCAATATGCAAGCCTCACACTTGTCATATAAATTTACAATGTTTGGCAAACCTTTTACCGTTCTTTTCCTAGAAAA
This sequence comes from Cupressus sempervirens, assembly GCA_028749045.1. NCBI lineage: Eukaryota > Viridiplantae > Streptophyta > Pinopsida > Cupressales > Cupressaceae > Cupressus > Cupressus sempervirens. The sequence continues at coordinate 612,044,233 of CM053788.1, forward strand.
CAAATTCAAACTAGAAAAGCCAAGATGTCCATACCTAAGATGCCAAAGCTTGGAGGGGTCTTCAATCACTCTCCTAAGAGCTGATTGCTAGTGTACTGTAGTACATGCATGCTTGGGAGGTGCAACATTGACTTGAGAAGAGAAACATGTCTCTATTTTGAATGGGAACATCCAATTCATTTTCCTTTGGACTGCTACAAGTAATCTATTACTCCCATCCTTCTCATGAATGACACACTTGTCATTTTCCATCAGCACTTTGTATCCATTTTAAATGAGTTGTCCAACAATCATCAAGTTGTGCTTCATACTGGGGGCAAAATACACATTTTGTATCTCCTTCTTCTCACCTTTTTTGGTGCGGACCATGATAGATCCTTTGCCCACTATGGGAATCATTCCATTATTTTCCATTTTAATCTTAGATTTAAAAGTCTTATCAATGAAAGAAAATAAAATTTCATTACCACTCATGTGGTTGCTACATCCGTTGTCTAGGTACCATACCTCATGGCTTCCTTCTTCACCAATATTACACATGGTGAAGGTAGTGGGATTGTTTACATTTCCCATGTTCACATCAACCACATTAGCATTCTACTTTGACTGATCACCCCATTTCTTCCAGCATTCACTTGCATAATATCCATATTTATGATCGTAGTAGCATTCTACATTACTCTTATTGGAGTTATAACTCTTCTTAGGTCCTCTAGAGTTGTTTTGAGAGGTGCTTGCTCCCACTTGGTTGCTTGCTCTTCCTAATTTTTTTGCATTGGCATTCCTTTGAACATTCCTTCCATGACCTCTATTTCTTGAGCCTCTATTAGAGCCATTTCTACCTCTCCCCCTGCCTCTTGAATTCTCTAGAGGTTTAAAAGATTGCTCTTGGAAAGTAGTTGCTGACCTATTGATCCAATGCTCATAGGTTTGAAGAGTTCCCATCAACTCATCCATGGTCAATGTGGTGAGGTCCTTTTCTTCCTCTATGGTCATGACAAGATTGTCATATTTCTAAGGTAAAATCCTCAATATCTTTTCTACAATTCTTTTCTCATCATATTCTTCTCCATTTGATTTGAGCTAGTTTATCAAAGTGCAGATTTGTGAGCTAAACTTTGCAATAAGTTCATTGTCCCTCATCTAAAGGTTCTCAAATTCTCTTCTAATCATCTATAGCTTCACTACTCTGACCTTATTAGTTCCCTTGAAGTTTTTCTCAAGGATATACCATGGCTCCTTTGCATAATTTGCTACTGCAATCTCTGGAAAAGCTGTATTTGTCATCACTGCCTCAATCAAACTTAATGCCTTAGCATCTTTTCTCCTCGACTCTTTCAACTAAGTCTTTTGTGGATTTGTGAGGGCAACATATTGAGTTGGGTCTGACACATCATTGAACCCATTATTCACAAATCCCACAAATCATTTGCAACCATTATGGTTTTCATCTTCTTTTTCCATGTATCATCATTTTGTCCATTAAAGGATAGTGGCTACTACCATATCTTTCCTACAACTCCTACCATGTCAAATAACCCAGAAAAAAAAATTCCCTAACTCAATGTGGATGTGGGGCCTCAAACCTTTGATACCATATGAAAATTAATCACAACCCTAAATATTTTCTCAGCAACAACTATTGCCAAGTGCCAATTTTTCTCAACACATGAAGGTGCCAAGTGGCAATTTTTGCTCAACACCAATGGATGCTGAGTGATAGGCAGTAGGTGTCAAGTGAGCTCAGCACAAGATAGAATGGGATGATAGAGGCATGAAGATTATCAGTGTTTCAGACATGGAATTAAAATTTAGAAGACATAATATTGCACAAAAGATTTATAATTTGAGTAGGTTAAACAATGTGTCGTATGAAGAAATTGAAGAACAACCTCTCCTTTGACCTTGTCAAGCTACCATTGAAACAATTCAACAAATATATGGAGAGCATCAGGACATCAAAGAATAACCTTTGTAAGTTTGGCTCCCTATTGACATGTTTATTCTTTTATGTTCAAAAATTTTTCTCTTCAAAAGGTTCTATTGTGTGGAGAAAAGATGTGCCAATGCTATATCACATTAATGAGTATATTGGTAAGATGGGAAAAAATTACAATAGTATCATAGAAAACTATTTTGATGCTTTCAATGAGAAAATGGACAATATATTCTAGATTCCCAAGAAGTTAGTTGAGGATTATAAGGATGATGTGTGTTTCATGGTGGATAGTGATAATGTATACATTTAGGCAATTAGGCCTCAAATTGCATGGGTGAAATCTATTGGATATGAGGTTAATATTGATGGAACCAAGGACATAATTGAGGTACTTGTAAATGAACTAGTTGATCCTAAGGCTGCATATTTTGGCAGCTATGATGAAGTAAAAGCTAGAACTAGAGATCAATCTCCCTCAGGCGGTTAACAAAGGAAAGAAAATAATTACCAAACTAAAATCAAGTTCTACTCTCTTGTTGACCAAGGGAAAAGGTGAGGATGAAGAAGAATCAAAGGAAGAGGAACCATCAAAAAAGAAGGGCAAGGTAATCATTACCAAGCCTGCCAACCCATCCACTATTGTGTTCACTAGGAGATCAAGGAAGAATTCTGACAAAGAAGGAGGAGATATAATATTTAGGAGACCTCCACCCAACTTCCAAGACATGTTGAAGGAACTAGAAGATGGAGCCGATATAACAAAATTTAAGGCATTAAAGTATGAAACTAGGAAAGATGAAGAACATAAGAAAATAGAAGATCTGGTCATGGATAAACTAGGTAAGTGGAATTACTCACCTAACTAGCTTACTTCTCAAATTCCTAATGTTTTTATCAAGCAAATCAAGCTAAGATGGGAATTTTCTATGCAAACTATGAAATACATCTATGGGAAAACCCTAAGGCAACTTTTACTGAGCATAAAAGACAAGGAGATTATAGAATCTCTAAAGAAAAATGAGGACAAATTAACTCTCAAATTCAACACTTGTCTGGTTCTCATGAAAGACATTGAGCATGTTGTAAGGAATGCAAAAAACACATGGAAGAATATCTATCATCTTCATAAACCAAGTGACTTTCGTATCAATGTAAATGATGATGATAATGATGATGAACAAGAAAACAATGAAGAAAGGGATGTTGAAAAGTCAACACATTTTGTTACTATTGACTATAAAGAGTATAAAGAGCAAGAGACTACCAAGGAAAAACTCAAGATGATGAGGAAACTGATCTAGTCAAGATTGCTACAGTAGTTATTGCCTCACTTCCTCACTCTCCAAGAAAGTTATTGACAAAATCAAGTGTGGAGATAGCCTCAACAAGATTGATTGTGACCACCAGTGATAATTCAGACATCCAATCAATCTTCACACCAGTTCAACTCAATACATCATTGGCTAAAGTGACTTCTACTTCATCTACTAAGCTGCACACTCTTCCCTATTCTACCATGTTGAGCACAACAATTTTGAACACATCTATGGTTGACACATCAATTTTGGACACATTAGTTTTGAATATCTCAATTTTGGATTCTTCAGGTATTCTACTAGCATTTATACTATAAGTGTAGTATCAATCTTTTTAGCTTGTCCTATTATGTCTATAATTATTTCTATTGTGTGTACACAAGAAATAAGTGCAAGGACAGTAGAGACAAAGGCTCAACCAAGCACACAATTTTAGGGAAAAGGAAAAGAAATGGAGGAAGAAATAGACCTAGATGAGAAAATTGTAATCCCTAATTGGGACATCTCCAAGCTTAACCTTGATCAAATGTAGGCATTTGGTGAACTTCTCAAGAAGAAATCCAAACTGCAAAGGCTAAGAGAGGAAAGGGATAAATAATTCAAAATTATTGAGGATGCAAAAAACATTTTGGCAGAAGCTATATGTATTGAGGTTGACAATTCTCAACCAATTTTGTACAAGCTAGCAAAGGCAGTTCAAAAGATTAATGAAGATACAAATGGATAGGATAAATTACTATAGAAGGTAGAAAAGAAGTTTAATAATAAAGTGTTAGAGGACATTACTCAACAAATTGCAATTTATCAAGTAGAACTCTCTACAATTTTGGGTCCTCTGGAAACATCTTGTACAATTGTATCATCATTTTTTGGTAAGCTATGTGATGTTTCCAATTTTACCAAGGAAATAAAGGACAAATTGTCCAAGATAAATGAAGACCTTAAGGAAAGCACTCAACAATTGCAGCTTGACCCTAGTTCAAGTTCTGCACACTTCAAGAAGATAAGGATTTTGACATATGTGTAGACAAAATTGCTAAGGAAAGAAACAAGAATCACATCTACATTTGTAGATATTCAAAATATGATTCTCCCTAACATGGATGCACTTCAAAAACATATTGCACATTCTAAATCCCTCATCCATGACAATAATTTCTCCATAGTAGACCGCATGATTGAGCTATTAGTAGAAATGCAGATTGCACTTCACACATGTAAGGTCCTGCAAGACAATTTGGATAAAACTTTAGCTATCATACTCAAGGTACATTTAGATTTTTTTTAATCTCATTTTGGAATTACTATGTAAAATAAATATTTGGCATTAATGTCAAAAAGGGGGAGAAAGATGTATAATTTTGCATAGGGGGAGATAGATGGAGAAAAATGTAATAAGTTGTAAAAACAAAGGGGGAGAAAGATGTGAAAGAAGAATGTACAATATGTAAAACAAGTGTATATTGTATATAGAAATAAGATATATTCAGATGTAAAGTATACTATATAGAAGCCTCACTATGTATAGGTATATATCTTACAAAACCAATTTTGAAAAATCTCAAAAATAATAGAATCTATTGAGCTAGAATCACAAGGTGATGGATACGTATTCAAGAAACTTTTTGAATTCAGTTTTGGATGATAAGTTTTTTTGTCACTAATGCCAAAGGGGGAGATTTTTGACATATCAATCAAGTTTCTTATTAGTGGAATACACTTATTTAGATTGTATGTATCTACCGAGCTTATTGTATAGTTACCAATGTTTACCAAGCATTTTAGTTACTACCGAGTTCTACAGTTGCTACTGAGTCCTTTGGACAAATTTTAGTGCATGCCGAGTAGTTACAGTTAGTGTGAACGTTAGCAAAGTAAACCAAGCATCTCAGTGTTTGTTGAGTTTACCAGTGTAAACCTAGTAGTGCAATGCTTATTGAGTTCACAGTTGATGTGATGTGAATCTAGTGTTAACTAAGCTACTCAGTGTTAACCAAGTGATTCAATTTATACCAAGCTCGTAGAAGAAGCATTGAATTAGCCACACAATGTGAATCAAGTGATTCAATTTATATTCGAAGTTTCATAGTATTCACCAAGTCACTAGTGCAGACCAAGTTCAAGACTACTTGGAAGTGATCAATATGGATTGAGCTTCTACATCTACTAAGTGTATGATGATACTAAGCATTAATAGTGGATGTTGAGTATCAAAACCTCACCAAATCAGTCTTCAAAACTTGAGTATCTTCATTTGGGCTAACTTTGTAATATTTGTGTAAACTTGTATTATCGCCAACTTTGTAATTGTATAATTGGATTGGTATATATGTAATGAATTGTATCATATCCAAATGTGTGAAAGTAATGCAATTTAATTGAATGAAATTAGAGAAGATCAGAAAGATTGAATTACAAAGGCTACAATAGTATAAGGAGTAGTAAAGACATATCTATCACAACAAGGTGATTTGTACATAAAGTAATCTCATTCAACAAACCAAGTTGCAAATAAAAGATCACCTACTATTTCATCCTAATAGGTGGATTAGTCAAATCCTTTTACAAGGTAGACCTAACAATATTATGTACATCTTTGTAATGAGTGCATACTTCATTGTGTGTTTGTAAATCCTTCAGCAAGGTGGACCTACCAGTCTTTATTGCTCCCAATAGGGTAGATCATCAGAAGTGATTAATGTAAGTCTTAACATGCCAACTTTATACTGTAGTACTAAAGCTTATGGGTATCATCCCCACCCTAGTTTTACTTTCTATTTGGAAGGTTTCTAGGTCACTAAATCTATGTGTCAAAGTGTTATGAATGCTTTCATATTTTTAGTTTCTTATGCATGCAATTAGATCAGAAGGATTAAATTCTAGTTGGATAATTGAAATTTAAATTTTTGTAGAGTTACTGATTCACCCCCCCTCTTAACTTAGCCTTTCTAAATATTTCCAACACATGAGACCATTCTAAAATATAAGCTGAGAATACAATGACATCGAATCCAAATCTCCAAAATATACATTTTCATAAACTCACAATGTTACCATAGTCAATATATATCATAAACCATTCAGATCAAAATATCACCAAATAAATCATGCAAAACCTACACCAAATATGAACCCATGTGTAAAGTTCTCCAATAGATTTTTGTTGAGTAATCGAAGTCCAAAATCTAACTCCAAATGCCCAAGTTATGCCCTAATCTATGGTCAAAATAAATAACATATCAATTTTGGGCTCATAAAACCTAACAAAATGTCAAAATCATAGAATCAAACCTACACCATCTTATAGTGCTCTGAATTATCTTTCCAATGACTATAAGAAGTCCAAAACTTGACATCATAGGTGAAATTTATGACCATTTTACCAAGATAGTCTTTTTACCATTTTCACTATGAATATTTTTGTGATGAAAAATTCCAATGGGATTAAATTTGATGGTGATCATAGGATGAAAATAAAAAACTCTTTCATTTCCTATCAACATGACCAAACTAGGGCATATCATATATCAAAATTTATAGAAAAACCAACTTAGATCTAATGGCGAGGTCTATTTTTACCAAGGAGGTCATTTTTGCAAGCTACCCCCTAAATACCTCATTTAAATGAGACATCCAAAAAAAAGTTTGACCAAAAATTTCACATGCCCAAAATCTACCAACATCCCATCATAACTACAAATCCAAAACCCTCAAATCTACAATAAAAAACTCATATGTCTTGCCATTTATTTTATCATCTCATGCATTCTCATGGATTCAATATAGGGTTACAAAAACAAAACCATAGCTTTGATATAACCATTTCCACATAACCCATAATATATTGAAAATAAATATGCAATTAAAATCTACATGCAAGAGAATAGATAACAAACCCACAAAAATGTGACACAAAATATACCCTAGGAAACCTTCACTGAGGGAAAAACATAGCCTCCAAAAACATCCATCACCATGTATTATTTAGCAAAAAATATCATTGCAACATAACCATGAAAGTCTTCAAAGCCATAGTCACAACCAAGAAATCCATGTGAACAAGCATGAATCCACACATCCCATGATGCCATGCTTCTAGCCTTCACAAATGATCGCTTGGCTAACCTATCAAGCCTTGTCTTGCTCAACTTGTATTTTTTTTCCTTTCTTGCCCTTTTGTCTTTTTCCATAAAGCAACTACTCTTGTGGCTACTTATATAGTAGTAAATCCCACAAAACCACCAAGTGGTATTACATAAACCATGTGCTACCTAACCCATTGACCCCACATTTAATATTGAACATTTAATTCTTTTCCCCAATATTAAATAATTATAAAAAACATTATCACAATGTTAGAATAAAATTCATCAAGTACACATGGGAATCTTTACATGTTGCATGTCCATCTAGGTTCACCTAAGTGCAACATTACATAATAGAATAATACAATATAACAATATTATGCCATGTGTGCAATAGACATAATCTCAATAAGTAAGACTAAAGTATGTAAGTATAAAGGAGAAAATAACTAAAATATTCACTAAGGCACTACCCAAGTATTCATTTGTGTATCTAAGAGGTATGTTAGGGGCCATTCCCCTATTTGAAGAAAACTAAAATAGGATGAAGCAATGCATCAATTTTTATGATCAAAATATATTACGTTAGATTAATGCAGGATATCACACTTTAGGAGCCACCTAAAGATGTGAATAGAAGGAAAGTAGCATGCATTGATAAAGAAAAAAGTAGGCACATATTGATATAGTCAATGATAAAGATAGAAAAAGAAAGTTATGAAAGAGGGAGAGACAATTCAAAGATTAGTGATGGTGCAAAAGCACCTAAGCTAACTCCTAGTCAAGACTCTACTCTTTGGGTTTTTGTCTTGTACTAACCCTAGCCAAGTTAGTTAGGTGTGCTTGGAACTTAGAAGGTGATTTTTTGGTTTGTTCCTAGGTGGATTAGGTTCAATCCACTCTAGGTTGTTTAGTTTTCTTGCTTTTGGTTTCTTGTGTTTTGGGTATTAAGAATCTAAACTAGGGTTATGGGTCTTATACCCTAAAAACCTAAGAAATATTGATTGATCTTGTCCTCTATGATTTTTTTACATCTTCATGCATAGGTTGGAGGCTATCCTTAAGTCATTTGGCAAAAGTTGGGGAAGGATGTCAAAAAGATGTCAATTGTGCAAAATTTGTCAAATAGGTAAAAATGGTCAAAATCATGTGAATTGATGTTCTAAAGGATGAATCATGTCTAGACATAATAAATGGATCATAGTGGACAAATTTGGAAGTTCACAAATGAAGGAAGTCAAAGTTTCTAAGAAATGCAAAAAGTTTTCAAAGTTGTCAACAACTTTGAAAAGTTGTTTGACAATGTTTTGACAAGAAAGTTGCATAGTGCAAGAAAGAGGTTGATGGTTACTATAACTATCTAAAACGTCTTGGGAAGCTTATAAAACATTAAATGAACCCATTCCAAGGGTTGAAAATTTTTAATAAGCAAATTTTTGTAATTGGATCCACGAGATATAGTTTATAATTTGATATGTTTTAAGCTTCTTGATTACATGTAAAAACTAATGGATTGAAAGGATCACTTTGGTGTTTGATTCTTATTGTTCATGTTGTTAAAGTAATTTATAGTTGAGTTTTCAAGTTGATTAGAGTTCATTTGTGCATAGTTAGGAAAATATTTGTGCATAGATTGTTTGATGTTCTTGCTTTGACAATTTTTGGGAAAATGGATCCCCCATTAATCCTCATTGTGGAATCATTGAGGTTTTTGTGGATATGGAAGAAAATACCTTCTATAGTATACATATAAAAGGAGATCCTTGGAAAATAATGAAATCTATTTTTAAAGTGATGCCCTAGGCAAGCCTTTGGTGCATGGCTAGGTGATCACAGAGCTAGCATGTTGGTTTGAGTGGATTGAATGCATTGGGTAGTTCAATATAAGTGTTGGAAAAGGAGGAGGGATGTGTGAGGAATCCTTGTACAAAATGAGAAGGTTCCAAAACTAGTTTTTCCATATGTCTAATTAGACCCTAATGAATGTTGTTTGGGAATGTTAGAAACCCTTGTTTTTAGGCATAAAAATAGCAAGGGAGTGTACAGATAGGTTGGGAACTTGAGACCCACATAATCTCATAGTATTTCCAAAAGGGTATCCATATCTAAGATTTTTTTTCCACCTTGTTAGGAAAAATCTGAAATTATAGCTTGAAAACCAACTTTGGAGGCCCAATTCTAGTAGGATTGTTTAGGACATTTTTGTCAATATTAAGGAAATCAATAAGGAAACCTATGGAAAATTATTTTAGGAGGTTAGGGTTAACCTAAAAACCATTAAGATACATCCCTCACTCCATATTGAAGGAAAGATGAGAAAGTTTGATGAAATGGTGAGTTGGAAGGATTGAGGATGATGTCCCTAGGAAGGAAGCAAGTGTGAAAAACTTGGTGTAACTGGATAGTGAAGTGTGGATGATAGAATAGATATCCTCTTGAGGTTAGGGTGAGAAAGGGGAGCCCTAAAAGGATAAGAAGAGAGTAGAGTGAGTCCTTAGGAAAGAAAAGTACAAAGTAAGAAATCCATCTTACATCAGATTGGTATTAGAACCTCAAAAGATTGGGCTTGTGGTTAGATGTGTCAGATTGAAGAATCATTAGGTGAGAGCGTTAGTAATGGGCCAACATCCCTCACAAGTTTTGTGAGATGGCTTAACCACCTCCTATGGTTCTATAAGACTATTGATTGTATCATGCATTAATAGGTTGATCTTGTTGTGCAATGATAACCCTAACCTTTCTAATAAATGGTATTAGAGCTTGGTCATAGGTTTGAATCCTGCAAGCCATGGTAAGTGATAATGGGAGATGGATTGTTGGAAGTGGGCCAATTTCCCTCACAAGTTTTGTGACATGGCTTAACCACCTTTTGTGGTTTTATAAGACTATTGGTTGTTTTGGGCATTGATAGGTCAATCTTTTAATGCAACAACAATCGTGGCCTTTCTAACAATTGGTATCAAAGACAGGTTACAGGCTAAAATCCTATAGTCCACAATGAGTGACACTAGGAGGGGGATTTTTGGTAGTGTATGAGCATCCCTCATAGATTGTGTGACATGGCTTGACTGCCTCCTATGGTACTATGAGACTATTGGTTGTATTAGGTAGATAGGTCAATCTTTTAACGTAATCACAATCCTAGCCTTTCTAATAGAGACAACAATGGTAACTTTATCCAAAGAAATGGGTAAGAAAAATGAGAGAAATAGGATCCTTGAAGAAACACTATAAGAAATGAAATCAAAATTAGAAGAAGTTGCTAAGGTAGCTAAGAGGAAATACCAAGAAGGTGAAAGAAATGATAAGGATAAAAAGAAGATTGAAGAGGAAGATCTCATTCTTGAACTAGACTCTCCATTAAATGAAGAACCATTCCTAAAAGCCATCAAGGCATTGGGTGGAAAATCCCTTGAATGGATTCACTTGTTTAGTTTGAAGATGGAAACTAAAATTGTAATGGAATGGATTGAGGGGATGGAAAATTAATTTGAGTGTAAAGATGTGACCAAAGCACAAAAGTTAAGGTAGCCAAGTCTAGGCTAAGAGGATCAGCCCTAACCCAATTGAAGTACCTCCAAGAAGAGAGGGGGAAGATGGGAAAGAAATACATTGCAAATTGGAAGGCCATGGTGACTAAGGTAAAGAAAAAATATCTACCTGAAGACTATGAGATTCAACTGCACAAGAAAAGGCAAAGCTTAAAGTAGAAAGAAATAGATGTGGCAATATACACTAAGGAGTTCCAAAAAATATTTTTGAGATTAGGAATTAAAGAAGAGGAACCTCTAAAGGTGACTAGGTATTTAGGTGTTTTGAAGTGGAACATACAAGAATAAATCAGTCTTTGGATACTTACAATAGTCCATAAATGTTTCCAATTGGCTCTTAAGATAGAAGAGAGGAATAATAAGAAATTAGACTCCACCTTCAGAGGTAGAGGTAGAGGAAAAGATGGTAAGAATCAAAGAGGGTATGATGTGTTGAAAAAAGATTGATACAAGTATGATAATGTTTTTTTATCATCTTTTTTCACCGATGTCAAGCCTTCTACTTGCTGGAAAGACAATGGCTTAGAAGATTTGAGTAATATCATTTGTTTGATTGATGAAGAGGATTTGATCAAATGAGGTAACAATATAACCTAGAGGAAAGGTTGAGTTATGATATGGAAAAGGAGTACAATTAAGATAATGATATTATAGTGCATTGATAATCTACTTAAGGTTGTAAAGGATGGGTACACTGATTAAGTTTTGAAGAACAAGTTAAATGAATTGTGTCCGCCAAGATTAATAATCTATATAGTAGGTGAAAATAAAAGTTAGCATAAGCTGAATAGAAAATTAGTTGGAGTCTAGCAAAGTCAATTTTAGTGTAAGTTGAGTGATACAATGTAAGCTGAGTAAAGCTTAGTTGATGTTGAGCACTAGTAAACTTTAGTTTATGTTGAGTATTTTGATAGTGGATGCCAAGAAATGTAGTGTGTGCCAAGCATTAGAAGGAAGTTAATGCTAAATGTTAGCATTATGAGAAAGATCATGAATTCAATGAATTTGAGCCAACAAGTTTGATTTCTTGGATTGTGTGAACCATGTGTAAGATAAGCATGTTGAGCTGGTGGCATATAATTCAAGATGAACCATTTTGAGGTGAATTCAAAGAGGATTGAAGGAGAAGTTTCAAGAAGGGAATAAAATGAAATGATGGGTAGATTCATTGAATCCTACCTAATCCAAAATAAGCCTAAAATGGACAATGGAGGTTGAACATAAAAAAATCTTAATTTTCTATTTATAGAGATGGCTATTCAGAAGAAGAGGATGTCATGTGCGAGAACATAAGGAAGACAATGAGTCTAGGGTATTGCTTCATTCAATGACCTAAGAGAAGAGATTACATTGGCAAGAAAAGCAAGAATTCTTAAGGGTATGGATGCTTGAAGGGTGAACAAGATGTCAGAGCTGAAGTGTGTGAAAGTCAAGTAGAATGGAGGATTGCAAAAAAGATATGTGATCTGAAAGTGTGTTGTGAGTTGTTATCAGATCAAGCCTTACTATTACTTTCTAATCAATGTACTAGTCTAGAGTAAATACTTTGGAATAAGGTTGACCTAATAATCATTTGTAAATACTTTAGCCAGGTGACATTTCAAATGAATGATCAAAAGTCCTTTGATAAGGCTCACTCCTAGTAAGGTGATTGAAATCCTCTAACTAGCTCACATTTAAAAGTCTGCATCATAACCTTTAACAAGGTTGGCCTTTCACAGGGTATCACTTCAGAAGAGTGAGAATGAGTAGCATGTTACTAGTGGGTTTTAACATTAAATAATTATGTCAAATGTGAAATGTGTTATTGAATATATTATGTTTCATGTTTACATTTCTAAAAAGTTGATTTAACAATAACCTACAAGTTTAAGTGATTGTATGATCTAATGGATGCATGCATAGTGAAATTTTTTTATGGATATGGGTTTACTAAGTTGTGAAATATTTTATTTTTACATCTAGACCTAGGATAACTAATTCACCCCCCCCCCCCCTCATTAATTCTAAAGAATTGCAACAATTGGTATTAGAGCCATCTGCTTAAGAAGACTTGTTTTAAGGTACTAGAAGCAAAAAGATCAAGATGTCAAAAATGAGGTACCCAATCTTAATAGAGATAAATTTCTTGCATGGAAAATTTTGATGAAGCTACACCTAGGAAGTCTTGGAGATCATGCACAATCTACCATTGCTAATGAGCATGTTGATCTTGTTAGAGCCCTAACTACTAAAGATTTGTAAAAGAAGAAAGAACACAACCAAACAATGTTGTAGATTTCCTCTTCCCTAGGTTATGAAAAGTTTGATGATATCAAGGGTTGTAACAGTGAAAATAAAATGTGGGATGCTCTACACACCATTTGTGGAGGTGATGAAAATGTTCTAAGGGCTAAATCTGAAAGTCTTAGAGCTATGTTTGATGATATGAAAATAAAAGAAGGTGAGAATATTTTTGAATATTACTCTAGGATAAAGGATGTTTTTAATGTAATAAAGGGATCTAAAGGTACAATAGATGATGAGACTATACCAAGAACATATTTGAGAACACTACTACCCATTTATGCTATTAGAGTTTCTGCAATTCAAGAATTGAGATATATACCATGTTCTCTTGAAGGTCTAGTAGGTAGGCTCACTACTTTTGAGCTATCTAATTTTGATAATTTCAAACCTAAAAATGTTGAATCTACTTTCAAACCCAAGCTGGCATTGAAGGAACCTAATGAGAAGAAGAAGAAAAAGGTAAAATATGTGTCTAGTGATAGTGATATAGACGAGGAAGATGTAGAACAAGTTGAAGCACTACTAGCAAGGAGATTTCATAGAGGTAAAGGAAAGTTAAAAGGTAAGTTACCTATAATGTGTTTCAATTGTAATGAGGTTGGTCATATTGCTACTAGATGTATAGAGAAGAAAATTAAAGAGATGGAGACAATTAGAAAAGTTGAAGAGATGAAGACAACCAATATTACAAAAACAAAGGGAGGAAGTCTTGCTATATCACTGAAGAAGAAACTAAAGATAGATGTGATGATCATGAAAATGAAGTGGTGTGTGTTGGAATGAATGATGAATTTGATGAGGATGAGGCAATTGCACCAGTGTCTTGTGTGGACAAGAATGATAGATGGATCATTGACAGTGGGTGTTCATCACATGACTGGAGATAGAAGTAAGTTCATTACCTTGAATTATTATGATGGAATTAGTGTAAGGTTTGGTAATGATGCACCCTATTTGATAAAAGGAAAAGGTTCTATCAAAATCACAAATTTTTTTATATATGACAATGCTTATTATGTTGAAGGACTTAACTATAATTTGTTGAGTGTGTTACAATTGAATAATTTAGGTTGTAAGTTTGAGTTTGAGAACAAGATTCCTAATATATACGATACTGATGGAAAACTAATTGGAAAAGGTGGTCAAACTGAAGGTAATCTATTCTACCTTGATATATAGGATGCTACTTGTTTAGTTGTCAAATTTGATGATTTATGGCTATGGTACAAGAGATTATGTCATGTTAATTTTGATAACTTGGATAGTATCAATAACATGATAAGTGTCAGAGGCTTGCCTAAATTGAAGAAACTTGACAACATAATTTGCAAATAATGTCAGTTAGGAAAAATCACAAAGTCAATTTTTAAGAGTTAGACTCATACCTCTATAGGAATAATAGAGATTGTTCATACTAACTTGTATGGACCAATTGATGTGCAAAGATACAAAGGAGATAAGTATATTATGCTATTTTTTGATGATTATTCTAGAATGATGATAGTTATGTTTCTGAAATAAAAATATAATACTTTCCAAATGTTTAAGTGGTACTTAGAAAGAGTTGCGAAGGAAACATGTAAAAGTTTGAAATTCTTGAGATCTAAGAGACGAGGAGAATTTACATCAAATGAGTTTGAGATGTTTTATAATGATAGAGGAATCAAAAGAAAAACATCTTCTCCTAGGAACCCTCCACAAAATGGAATTGCTGAAAGGAGGAACATATCTATAATGGACTGTGCTATGACACTCATGATGGAGAAAAATGTTGCTTTGAAGTACTAGAGAGAAGTTGTAAGTACAACTTTCTATACCCTTAACTGTGTTCAAGTCAAGAAAAGTACTCATTCAACACATTTTCAACTATGGTATGGATATTCACCCAATGTAAACTATTTTAAGGTATTTGGAAGAAAGTGTTACATTCTCAAGGACTTTAGGAATCGTAAATTAGATACAAAAAGTGAAGAATTTATATTCTTAGGTTATTCCACAAGAAGTAAATCTTATAAGTGTTAAAATACTAACACTAACAAAGTTGTGGAAAGTACAAATTTGAAATTTGATGAATATACAAAAGTACATGAGGCTAAATCTATGAAGGAACTAGAAGAATACAAATCATTTGTATAGTTTAATGAAGGTATTCATGCTAATTAAGATTTTTTAAATCAAGTTGTAAATCAACATCAAGTTTCAGTGATTGTCGAGTCACATACTATGAATGTCAAGTTGCATTCAAGAACTGAGCTACATTTAGGTGCCGAGTTACAGAATGAAGTTGAGGCACATTCTACTTTTGAGATTAGTGTACATGAAAGAGATGTTGAACTACCTAATAGAGATGTATAGAGTGATTCAAAATTTGAGAGACCAGATGAGGAAAATAGAGTTGAACCAAGATTTTCTAAGTATGTCAAGAGACATCAGCTTGTTGCACAAATCATTGGAGATAAAGATGCTAGACCAATGACAAGGAAAAAGTTGAGAAATAATATGTGTTTTACTAGAATGTATGAACCTAAAATAATGAAATATTCCCTAGAAGATGTTGAATGGAGTAAAGCCATGAAAGAAGAGCTTGAAAAAACTGAGAAAAATTAAGTTACAGACTCTAGTTCCTTGACTAGAAGATAAAAGATTAGAAGATAAAAATGTGATTGGCACCAAGTGGTTATACAAAAACAAGTTAGATGAAAATGGTGAAGTCACAAGGAACAAGGAAAGATTAGTTTGTAAAGGATATTCACAAAATGAAGGGATAGTCTATGGATAAACATTCACTCCTGTAGCAAGATTGGAAGGAGTAAGAACTTTGCTTGCTTACTCTGCATACAAAGGTTTCAAAGTTTGTCAAATGGATGCTAACTATGCATTTCTAAATGACATATTAGAGGAAGGGTTTATATAGAACAACTAGAAATTTTTCTTGATGCTAACAACAAAAAATGGTATGTAGACTACACATAGCTTTATATGGTTTCAAGAAAGCACCAAGAGCATGGTATGAAAGGCTTCATAATTATCTTGTGAAGATTAGATTTGAGAGGATTGATGATAACACCAATCTCTACTTGAAGACAAAGAAAGGCAAGGGTATTTTACTATCTAATTTTGTTGTTGATGATATCATATTTGGAGGTCAAGATAATTTATGTAAGGCTTTTACAAATGAAATGACAAAATAATTTGAGATGTCTATGCTTGGAGAGATCAAGTTCTTTGTGGTTTTGCAAGTACATCAGATGAAATATGGTATATACATCACCGAATAAAAATACTCAAAGGAGATATAAAAAACTTTTGGATTAGAAGATTCCAAGATAGTAAGCACACCTATGGTGAGGAGATATAAATTGTTAAAGAATGATGATTCAATTGAGGTGAATCAAACATTGTACAGTTCCATGATTGGAAAATTACAATATGTAGTACACAACAAACCTGATATTGCATTATCTATTGGGATAGTTGCAAGATTCTTTGCAAATCTTAGGGATAATCATTTGATGGTTATTAAGAGAATAATGAGATATCTGAAAGGAACATAAGACTATGGTCTATACTACAAGAAGAATGAGAAATTTGAGTCGAGAGCTTAAATTGATGTTGATTGGGCTAGAAATATTGAAAAAAGCTGAATATATTGTTGCTATAGAAAATTGTACAAAGATTGTATGAATCAAATAACTACTCAAAGGTATGAAGGAGGAAATCATTGAACCTATGATAGTTTATTATGATAATACAAGTGGTGTAAGTATATCAAATAATCCTGTGATGCATACAAAGACTAAGCACATTGCAATCAAGTATCATTACTTGAGAGAGTTACTTCAAGATAAAGAAGTGAAGATGGAATATGTTAACACAAAAGAGAAAATAGCTGATATCTTCACAAAATAATTACGTAAGGATGCTCATGAGTATCTAGGAGGTAAACTAGGGTTGATACCCTTGTCAAAGGATATCTAAGAAGAATGAGAAATTCTCTGCATCAAACAAGTTGAATGACATATGTTACACATTGATATAGTGGATTTTACTTTAGGAGCTACCTAAAGCAGTTAAAGATCTAGAACTACAAATTAATCACAAGCCAAGTGATAGAGGGAGAAACTAAAAATGTTCATATTTGTATATTAAGATGATAAGTCTTTGGCATTATTATCAAAGAGGGATAAATCTTGTTAAGGGAGATAATGTTGTCAAAGAGGGAGATGAAAGAAAACACAAAAGAAACATGGAATACCTAGTAAGAGGGAGTTAACATCAAAGGAGATGTAAGAAGTGATCTAAAGAGAGTCATAAGGATAAGTTGATTGATTCGTTGTTGATCATAATATAATTTTTTAACCTATTCAGAGGATGAAAGTTGTTGATAGAGGGAGAGATTTCAATACAAAGATTTTTTTTGGGTATTTTGTTGGTTGTACTGATTAAGTTTGGTTTTCCATCAATGCAAAAGAGGGAGATTGTTGAAAATAGATTGATACAAGTATGATAAATGTGTTTCAATCATTGTTATGATAGATGATTTGAGGACTATTATTGGTTTGATTGATGAGGAGGATTTGATCAAATGAGATAACAATATAACCTAGAGGAAAAGTTAAGTTATGATATGAAAAAGGAGTACAAGGATCAGTTAAGACAATGATATTATAGTGCATTGATAATCTACTTAAGGTTGTGAAGGATGAATGCACTGCTTAAGTTTAGAAGATCAAATTAAACAAAATTGTGTCTATCAAGCTTAATAATCTACATAGTAGATCCTGAGAAAAGCCAGTGTGAGCTAAGTAGAAAATCAATTAGAGCTGAGAAAACTCAATTTTAGTGTAAGCTAAGTGATATAGTGTAAGTTGAATAAAATTTAGTTTATTTTGAGCACTAGTAAAATTTAGTTGATGCTGACTATTTTGATAGTGGATGTTGAGCAATTCAGTATGTGTCCAGCATCATAAACAAGTTAATATAGAGTGTCACTATTATGAGAAAGATCATGAATTCAATGAATCTTAGCTAACAAGTCTAATTTCTTAGATTGTGTGAACCATGTGGAAGATAAGCTTGATGAACTGGTGGCACAAAATTTAAGATGAACCATTTTGAGGTGAATTCAAAGAGAATTGAAGGAGAAGTTTCTAGAAGGGAATAAAATGAAATGATGGGTAGATTCATTAAATCCTACCAAATCCAACATAACCCTCAAATGGATAGTGGAGGTTGAATGGAAAAAGATCTTAATTTTCTATTTATAGAGATGGCTAGTAAGAAGCAAAGGTTATCATGTGCAAGAACATAAGGAAGACAAGGAGTCTAGGGTAATTCTTCATTCGGTGACCTAAGAGAAGAGACTAAATTGACAAGAAAAATAAGAAGGCTTAAGGGTATGGATGCTTGAAGGGTGAACAAGATATCAGAGTTGAAGTGTGTGAAAGCAAAGATGAAGGGAGGACTAAAACATAGATCTATAATTTGCAAGTGTGTTGTAAGTTGTTATTAGATCAAGCCTTAC
This sequence comes from Cupressus sempervirens, assembly GCA_028749045.1. Taxonomy (NCBI): domain Eukaryota; kingdom Viridiplantae; phylum Streptophyta; class Pinopsida; order Cupressales; family Cupressaceae; genus Cupressus; species Cupressus sempervirens. The sequence continues at coordinate 612,062,937 of CM053788.1, forward strand.
TATTATTTTATAATCATTGTACCAATATAGGTGACATTGGTAAATCATTGTAAGTTGTTAACAGTCATTTGTAAATCCTTCAACTAGGTGACATTCCAAATGAATAATCAAAAGTCCTCTAACAAGGCTCACACCTAATAGGGTGATTGAAATCCTTTAACTAGGTCACATTTAATAGTATGCATTGTAACCTTTAATAGAGTTGTCCTTTTACATGACATTACTTCAGAAGAGTGAGAATGAGTAGCATGTTACTGGTGATTTTTTTTCCAAATTGGGTTTCCATGTTAAATTATTGTGTCAAATTTGTTATTGAATCTGTTATGTTTCATGTTTACATTTCTGTAAAGTTGATTTAATAGTAACCTACAAGTTTAAGTGATTGTATGATCTAATGGATGCATGCATGATGAAATTTTTTAATGGATATGGGTTTACTAAGTTGTGAAAATTTTTAATTGTACATCTAGATCTACGATAACTAATTCACCCACCCCCCCATTTATTCTAAATAATTCCAACATGCTGGAAAAGGTTCATACTCAAGAAGCAAAGGGGAAAATAGGTGGACTGAACAACAAGAATGGAACTCCAATAGAGGGGTTTTTAGTAGGGGTAGAAGCTCCAACAATGGTGGAAGAGGAAGAAACAAAAATCAAGGTAGATGATCCTACTTTACAACCATGAAGTGATATAATTACAATCAGATGGGACACCTACATATAGGTTCCCTGAGAAAGGCTCTACTTCCCAAGGGAGTACAAAAAGAGTCAATTTTGTACAAGAAGAATTTAGTAGTAGTAAAAAACCATCTAAGGTACTATTAGAATAAGAAGAAGGGGAAAATCTAATGATAAGAAGCATATTGATTAAATAACATATCAAGGAAGAACCAAGCCAAAGGAGAACTCTATTTAGAGTGAAGTACAAGATGATGGGAAAACTCAGTAAGGTCATCATAGATTCAAGTTCCACATGTAGCATTGTGTCAATAAAGGTAGCTAACAAATTGAATATGAAAATAATTCCACATAGTAATCCCTAGAAGGTTACATGTCTCAATAAAGGAGAAGGGGTAGGGTTTTCCCTAGGATTGAAGCCTAAATAAGAAGTTACTGATAAGGTAGGGAAGAAAATAGAATTTCCTAAAGAAGTGCAATAAATGCTTGAAGAATACAAGGATATTGTTAGTGATGGGAAACCTACTACCCTAACTCCCAAAAGACCTATTAGCCATTAAATTGACTTCATTCCAGGAGACACCCTTCTTAATAAAGACGGCTACAAAATGACCCCTCAAGTAAATGAGGAATTGCCAAGAAAATCTAAGAACTCTTAGACCAAGATATAATTAGGAAAAGTATAAGACCTTGTGTTGTGACTACTATTTAACCACCTAAAAAGGGGGGAACTTTGAGAATATGCACTAATTCAAGAGCCATAAATAGGATGACCATTAGCTATAAGTTCCCAATACCTAGGATTGAAGACCTAATGGAAAATTTAGGGGAAGCAAGATACTTTACAAAGATAGATCTTAAAAGTGGCTATCACCAAATTAGGATAAGAGAAGTGGATGAATTAAAAAAAACCTTCAAGACCACAAAAGGTTTGTATGAATGACTTGTAATGCCATTTGGCTTATCAAATTCCCCATCTACCTTTATGAGGCTTATGACCGAGGTATAGAAGGATTACATGGGTAAGTTTGTTGTTGTCTATTTAGATGACATTTTGATTTTTAGCAAACTAAAGAGGAAAATATCAAACATTTGAAATTGTTTTTAGGAAATTGCATGAGGAAAAGCTAATAGAAAAATTGAAGTGTGACTTCATGAAGCAGGAGCTAGTTTACCTTGAATTTTTTTTGTCTCAAGGGAATCTCAAGATGGATCCTAGCGAGGTAGATGCCATCCTCAATTGGACTACTCTTAAAGTTGCAACTAAGGTGAGAAGTTATTATAGCTTGGCCCAATACTATAGGAAGTTCATCAAACATTTTAGTGCTATTTGTGTTCCTATGTTGGACACCATCAAAGGTGGAATGAAGACAAGGTTCTATTGGAATCCTCAAGAAGATGGTGGGTTTGAGACCCTCAAGAAGAGGATAGAGACTCAACCTATTCTTCTTATACATAGTTTTGACAAGCTCTTCATAATGGAGTGTGATGCTAGCAATGTGGCAATTAGGGAAGTCCTAAGCCAAAAAGGGAGGTCAATGGCTTTTCATAGTGAAAAACTAAATGATGCAAAGAGGAGGAACTCTTCCTATGACCTATATTTTTATGTTGTAGTCCAAGATTTAACAAAGTGGAGGCATTACTTGCTTCCAAAGGAGTTTTTGCTCTATTCTGCTAACCAAGCCCTCAGTTTCCTCAAATCTCAAGACAAATTTAGTAACAAACACATGAAATGGGTGGAATTTCTACAAGCCTTGTAAGGCCTCCACTTGGAGATCATTGGAACAAGGATTTAATACAATCCAAGATAATTCTTTTTGAAAATAAGTATGGATGCACATGACACTCAGCATATGAGGATCACAAAGATCACAATGGAAGACTTAATCATGATCCCCACAACTAACAAATTTGAAAACATCACCACCAAACTAATACACATAAAAAAAGAAATGAAAACCAAAGGAAACAATAGAAAAAAGAATATCAGATCTGTCAAAGCATGGAAAATTAAGAAAACCCAAAGGGTACTTAAAATGCCAAATCAAATTCTCCCAAAACTAGTGGATATGCCTCCTATTTTTTTGTGTGAGGACAATAACATATAAAGTTTCACACGAGGATGTACAACATCCCACATGATAAACTATCTTTTGCATAAGGAAATGCACCAAATGGTGCAAGGAAGTACTTGACCTAGTAGAAAAAACACTCATAACTAGTGTGGGGTTTTGCATGAGAAAGTACCAAGAATTGCATGAGAAAACACAACACACCATGTGAACTTTTGTACTCTCATGCAAGAAAGTGAAATTTTGTGTGAGGATCCAAAATAGGAGGCTAGAAAACATTAAGGTAAAAATCTAAGAAATGAATTTCCTCCACATCAGAGAGTACCAGATCCACAAATTAAGGCATAGACACTCATACACTAAACTCCAAGATAGAAACACTGGTACATTTAACCCCAATTTTTGACCAAAAATTTTGACCATCTAATAAATTGGGGTCAATTTGGTCAAAATGTGCAAGGCAACATATACTTTTTGTTAAATGTGAGCCCATGTTGGTCGAAATTTCGACCAACACAGGCTCACACTATGTCAAAATTGAAAAAAGTGCTATTTACTGCCCTAATCTCATTGTTACATGACCCGAAAGATATCTCATGCACTTAACCATTTTCTACACTGCATTTTGTGGCCAGGAGTACGTACCAAAAGTGTTTTATAGCTTCAGCACCAATAGGGTTTGACATCTTGGGTTCTTTGGTGCTTGATTGTAGAAGATGAGAGCTCGTGAATGCTTCAAAGTTGACATTGAAAGAGATTTCAAAAACAAGGCGGCATGAAAGGATTAAATAACACCTAGAAATGTTGAAGAGTCTCCTTCCCAATGTTACAAAGGTGAGTTGAAGTTTTGTTTTATAGATTGACATTTTTTTGCATAGAACTAGATATTGTAAATTCAACTTAACTCATAATACATGCAATATGCCTGAAATCCAAGGTGGAACTCAAATCTGATCTAGTATTTATTCTACAAGATTAACATCTATTGCTGGAACAATATTGAAACTAATACCATACATCAACCTACAAGTTAAGGTTGCCCATATCTTAACCTACTACACATGCTTTTAGAGCTGCTAAGTTCAACTGCTTGGGTTTGTACATACCAAAAATCAACTTTCTTCCTATTAACAATAAGCCATTACACATGCTCTATGATCACCTTCCTACAACCCACTAAAAAATTCTACATGGTAGAGCTATGTGAAGGATTCTCAGTTCTCTCTTGTTAGATATTTCCTATTAAACAATTATAGCCATCATTGGTTTGGTTTATTATATATGCCCCACACCAACTTTACATGCAATGCCTCATTCATAATTCTACAACCTCTTAGTCGAGAATCCCCACTTTCTTTTGGCATGCATACCTTATCACATGATAAGAGTGTGACTTTTTTATTTTAATTATTTCTATTGCATAGAAATATTCTTATCCTCTTCTCAATTTTGTTTAACACTTTCATAGGAATCCAATTGCAAAACATAAAGTATATTAGAATGGCTGATACAATTGACCTAAGAAGCATAAGCTAAACCAAAAAAGGTTAACCATCTTGATTTCCATCCTTCCATGGTTTTGGTACACTTGTCAACCAATTGGTTCCATAACTGAGTTCTGTCAGCCCTAACAAAAAGAGGAACACCTAGTAATTTGCTAGGAAGCATACCCCTTTTTACACCAAAAACATCTATTATCACCCTCCACAAGTTTTCCCTAATATTGAAGACAAAGGTATCAAATTTGGCCCAATTTATATCTTGACCCAATGCATCCCTATAAGCATTGACAATTGATTTCATCACTCTTTCCTCCCTCATTGATGTTTCCCCAACAAAAAATGTGTTATCTGCAAATTGGGAGTGGGTTGCTAAGGCCATATCCTCAACTATTCTTTGGGCCTCTCATCTGCCAAGCTCTCTATATTTAGTGGCATTCCAATCCAATGCCTCTTCTAGAAAAATGAATACGATCATGGAAATGGGGTCCCCTTTTCGTAGCCCTTTAGGTGTTGGGAAGAATCCATGTGGCCTCCCATTCACCAAGAGGGACATCCTATAACCTCCTATCATAATTTTAGTCTAGTCAATCCACTTTTTGCTAAACTCATACTTCTCCAAAACCTTATAAAGAATAGGTCCATCCACCTTGTCATAAGCTTTCCCAATGCCCAATTTCAATATCATGGAGATTTTTCTTAAGGAGATGGAGTGAATCATCTCATGGGCCATGTGATGACCCATAAATACTTCTCCTTCCCAAAGTGAATCCACTTTGTTCATGGGAGATGAGTTTATCTAGGACAATCCTCAATATGTTGGCTACTATCTTAGAGATAATTTTGTAAGTTGTGTCACATAATGATATATGCCAAAAGTTGTCAATTATTCTTTTTGCATTTTCTTTTCTATGGATCAATGTTGCTAGAATATTGTTGAAATTCTTCAACACAAACCCTCACCATCTTGACTCCTCAACCACTCCCAACAACTCTTTGTTAAAAACATGCCATAACTTGTGGTAGAAAAAGTCTTGGAAGCCATCCAAACTTGGAGCCTTGTCACCTGCTAAGCAAAAAATAGCCACTCTCAACTCTTTCATGGTTATTTTGGATACTAACGTTTCATTATCCACTTCAAAAAGGATGGGCTCAATTGGCTTAAGTGTTGTAACTGATTGCACTTCATTGATCTCTTCATCAAAACTCTAGAGCCTAGTAAAAAAAATTAACTACATGCTTGTTAATCTTTGGTATATTGATGACCTCTCTACCTTGGAAGGATTGCAACTTGAAGATTCCATTAGAGGACCTTCTATTTTTTACTAAACAATAGAATAATTTTGCATCTTTGTCCCCAACTCTTAGTGACTATTCTCTTGATTTTTTCTTCAAGAAGAACTCACTTGTCATTAGTTCATCATATAAACCTTTTAGATCCACCTCATTTACAAATTCCACCATATCTATCTTATCCTCTATTACTTTATTGTTGACGGTTACTAATTGGCCTTTAACATCAGCAATACTAAAGAAAATCCAACTAACATTGAAATGAGTAAGACTCATATAGTCATCAATCTACAGCTGTTATGGTTTAAGACCAATTAAAAAAGTCAAATAGCTACTGCTTAAATGAATTGATTGTTTCCAAACTAATTAAGTTCCTTTTGAACAGTGACCCTCATGAGTTGGCAAGGTGATTTGGGGGTCTCAGTTGGGGTCTCAAAACTTCTTAATGTCAAACTTCTAAACTTAAAAAGAAAATGAAACTGTCATCATTAACTCTACAATCAAGGAATGAGCATTAAATACTTCTGATCCACAAATAATAATAATTTGGTAGAGAGAAATTTGGTGATTCTTACCAATACATCGATAGTGATCATAGTGAGGATGAATCAAATTATGAAATGACTCTTCAATAACAAAAAGCAGAAAAATGACTTAGAATCAATTGAAAAACAACACACGATAATCTGATCAACTACATAAGAACTTCATTCAAATTAGGTCAAGTGACTTACACAAAGATTTTGCATGATTTTGTTTTGCTGTTGAGAATGTTGACAAGAAAAAATGACCATAGGTTGCTAGATGAATATTATGACACAACTAAAGAAAAAATAATTTTATAATGAAATGAACCAAGACTGTTCTTCTGCAACTGTTGCTACAATCCATAAATGCCTATTCATAAATAGGTAGAATTTATAAAATGTATAATCTATGTCTAAGACAATGATTGATAAGATACAATCCATAAGTACGAGATATTTTAACACAACAAGTCAAATTGTGATATTGCTATCAGGATTTAACTGTGTGATTTTTGAGTCAAACTCGTCGATACATATTTAATGAAATGAATGGAACCCATCTCTCATGAGAATGAATGGAACAATTAGCACTCATTGGATCTAGGTGATACTCATAGGGGTGAAGCACCAAGACTTCTCAGGAGGTCACCCATCCCAGCACTACTCCAGCTCTAGCATGCTTAACTACATAGTTTCCTCCATGGCTAAACCCACTCTGCTTGCAACTCCATTTGCAAAACCTTCACCAAGTGTTGTGCCTTATGAACCATTCATTAGAAAGCCCCTTAAGCTCATCAATTGATAAGTAGGAGATATTTTTCCACAACAAGTCACATTGTGATATTGCTATCAATATTTAACTGTGTGATTTTTGAGTCAAACTCTTTGACCCATATTTCATGAGTAGTGGTTCATTGAACCCATCTCTCATGAGAATGATTGGAACACTTAGCACTCATTGGATCTAGGTGATGCTCACAGAGGTGGAGCAATGGGATTTCATAGGAGGTCACCCATCCTAATACTATAGCTTGAGCACACTTAACTACAATGTTTCCTAATAGCAATATCAGAATTTTAAAAAAAAATTCTTAACCCTTATATTTTGTCACAATAGCTTGCTAGTTCATCTACACTTGTGAGGAATTGGATCACACACTCCTGGATCTACTTAGTAAAGTGCAATTGGCTACACTTAAAAAAGGAAAAGGACTTGGTTTGCGTGCATTCAAATCTACTGCTCCTTAAAAAAAGTGGCTAAGAGGGGACACAAGGGACTGAGATAATAAGCCCATAAAATATTGACTTGAATCTTCCACTTCCCACTTTGCTGCACTTGATGTTGATGATGACTATGGGCAAATTTGTGGGCATTGGAGTGCTAGTGCCAATGCCAATGCTAGTGGAGCCCTATTTGTTGTTCTTCTAATTTACCACTACCTATATCATCTAATATAGATGGTGATGATATTTTGGAAGACCCATATTATTTTTTTAAAAATGATGACTCACTGTTGACAATTGACATTATTATTATTTAATTTTAATATGTATTATAACATTTGAGTTTCACTAATATATCATTAGTATTTTGAACTGAAATACTACTTCAAATATACATATTTTCTATTTTATATGTTTTTGTAATCTACTCTTGAATTTTATATGAGGTTTTAAATAAGATTGATTGATGATGTCAGGGTATTTGTTGAAGAAAAGTGAAAAAACAAATGGTTGGAGTCGGCAGTGGTTTGTTTTGAATGAGAAATCTGGAAAGATTTTTTGCATTTGATGTGTACAATAGAATTGTAATTTTTTCAATTGAAGTTATACATCTTAATGAATTGGGTTTGATGTTCTCGTAGCTTGGTTACACTAGAAAACCAGAAGAAAGGCATTTTAGAGGAGTCATTAATTTGGAGGTATAAGTTTCTAATGAATCTTTTATTGTTACTTTGTTTGATAGTAAAAAATTTTGTTTCAAATTTCTTCATTTTTGAATGTACTACCAATCTGGAGTCCAAAATATCCTATGCATTCAACTATTTTCTATATTGGGAATTGAAAGAGTAGAATAAGTGATATGAAATGTGTCTAAAAAGCTCCCAATCTACTTTTGAAAGTCAAAGTATGTTTTAACTGCTTTGTGTGTGATATAATTGATGTACTAATTTGCATTATTCTCCATTTACCAAATTATTTTTGATTTCATTCTAGTGCTGGTTGGTACAACTATACTACACTGGTCCTATATGTAATTGGTTTTTTCCAAATGTACATTGAAATAGTTCATGATTATTGTTTTAATGCAAATTTGAGAGTGATATGTAAAAGCTCTATCATATGTATATATCTAGTTTGGATAAGCAATACATGTGGCTTTCTGATTGAATTTTACTCTCTTCACTTGCAAACAACAAGTGGAGTATCTGTTGAAATCATTTCAAGTCATCACCAAAGCCTTCATTGATTTTCTATTCAATGTCTTCCATACATAAATTTTGTCCACCATTATTTCTTAGCTTAATTCTAGCTACAACAACCATTGACATAAAACTTTAAATACAATATCTCTATCATCTTTTATTAACCAGGAGAAATTTATAATCAATCACCTTAGTCATACTTTATAATGTTGTTTACTCTTTTGGACATGCTTTTCCTTATCCTTCCTACTTGCAAAATTTATGAACTCAAAGAAAGATGGCATTTTGTTTTTGTTTTCTTTGGAGAGCCAAGATTCTGGTGTTCAATCCAAACAAAATTTAGGCTATCTTTACTAATATAAATACCATTCCATTAGAACTATAATGTTCCCAATAGATTAAAGTAGGATCATTTTTTCATTGTTGTAATTTGTAATAGAACTTTGGATACATCTTTGCTGAAGATTTATGTTTACCATATGTTTCAGATATGATTAAGCTCTTAAACCATAGCTTTCAAACATGAAGATTTGGAATTGAAGATAGGGTTTGGGAGTGGGGTGCCTACTCTAAAAGTGGATCTCTCCTCTTTAAGCATGGTCTTAGTTAATAATTCCATATGAATATGTTTTATTTGATTGAATTCATTTATCATTAGTATCAACATGATACCTTCATATCATTTGACTTCTTAATATGATTCCTTATCTTCTAATTCCTCATATTGGTGCACCTCAAACTACAATATTTGTCAATATCTTTCAAAAAATAGTAATGGATGACTAAGATCCCAGATAGCAATGGATGAGCAAGTTGTTACAGCGAGTATCCACCAATTAGTGCCAAGACTTTTGAGTGCTCTTAAAGGAGTTTGATGTGCCTTGTTCTTGTTGACTTGCTATGCCCAATTTAGGCAATATGATTGACATAAGAAAGTAATGCCTAGCTTTAGATGGGGAGAAGTATGAACTACATAACTATTTATACCATCAACTGAACATGTGAACTATGAAGTTATTAGCAGCCCAACTCTTCATGGAAAATATTCTCACATGAAGATTTATTGTGAACTTTACTAATATATTTCCAGCTACTCTAATAAGGTTTTGATGAGCATACCTTATTCCTTTACAACAATATACTTTAATTCACCATAGCCTCTCCAAGCAATAGAAATGGTTAAGTTTATTGTAGTGCCTATGTGGAAATATCATGGTGCCTAAGTGGCATAGTAATTGTAATGTGCGCTAGTCACTTCCAGGAAACTTTACAATGCAGATCTTTACTAACATTTAAGTATACTATAAGTTGATCTCTTGTGATTGTAAAGGCTTTTGGTCTTTTTCAAAAGTTCCCTGAAGAATACAAAAATTGTTTTGTAATTGGAACCTTTAAACTTCTAAATCAAGTAACGGAAAAATGAGATTGACTGTTTCTGTCTGTTTATCCATTGTGTAATTTTGTGTGAAGTATTTGGTTTTCTTGATTATCTAGCATGCACCACAAATTTTTTTAAATAATTAATGTCTTTGCTAAGCTTGCTGATAATTTTTACTAAATGAATGTTTCATGTTAGAAGACTGTATTATTGAGGAGGTATCAAATGATGGTACTTTTGATTCTCCAGCTCCAGCTAAATCAAGTTCTAAAAACTCAAAAAAGGCAAATGGTCCTAATGCTGTAGCTATAAGTCTTACATTCAAAATCAACAACAAGGTTTCATACAAAATAGTACTAAAAGGTGTGTGTCTTTTTTGAGTTCAAGTTTCAAATTGCAAGTGCACATATTTGTATATTAAATTGGTACCTTCTATGCTCAAATGGTTTCTAATCTTTGTTTCATGGCTTTCTATTCTAGTACATAGTGCAATTGTACTGAAAGCAGAAAGTATAGCAAATAAAATAGAGTGGGTTAGCAAAATCAGGACCTTATTCAACCTTCAAAAGGCGTATCAACAGAAGGACTAGTATTATTGTTGTCTTGATCTTATCCATTATTGTATACTAGGTGTGTTTTTTTGGTAGAAGGGTGGTACTGCAACTGTGTTTCTTTTTCTTTGCTTCATTTTACTAAACATTCCCTATCAAAAAAATATTGATTGTGTTTCAATACTAAAATGTATGAGGTTATGTGAAGACTTTTCCTGTTATCCACAGAAACTATTTGAGAAGCACATGAAGTTTTGACAACTCATGCACCCTTGCCTCCTCAACTAATTTTATTTTCAAGTAATAGGTAACTAAATTTCTCTCATTCTTATTGTTCTTTATATCCATGGTAGAGGTGTATTTCAGTAGTCGAGCACAAATTGGATGCAGCATAAATGCTTTGTCTTTTATTCTAGACAAAGTGGGCTGCATGATGGCAACTCACATTGGTTCCTATAAGGGCACTAACTCTATCTTCAAAAAAAATTATAGGATATCTAAATTTAGGAAAGGATACTAATTTAGAAAGGAAAAATTGTGTTGTTTTCATTAATGAAAGAAAAGCCTATGATTCAATGTGGTAGTAATTGGTGAACATTATCTTTAGCAATTAGTAGTTGATAGTTGTTATTTAACTCACTTCTATTTTATATTTTCCTTTAAAATGTAACCTACTTTGTTTTATGTACAAACCTAATCTATGATCTATTTTTCCTTCAAACTACCATTTCAGACAACCTAAGATCCAATTTTAAGTGTAGCATTGGAGTATTCCTTATTAAAATCTCATATTGTTTTAAAGAGTAGTCGTTCTACCACTATATACGGTTGCCTTCCTTTGTTAATCTATCATGACATTTTTTTTTGTAAGACAGGCATGAAACTTCTCTTGACTATCACTACTTTCCAGCACAGAAGCTTTGTAGCGATCCTTGGATATATTTAAAATCCTATGGATAAAAGATGAATCATTTTTTAAAAAACTTGCTCCCTCCACAGAAGAAGCTACTTTTGAATTGTAGATATCAACCAAGTTATTAACAAGATCCTACCATTCTCAACATCATGGAACTCATAAAAAATTGAATCCTTAAAATTAAGCAGCTTACTATGTTTATACCCAAAATATCTTTAGGTTATAACCAACACCTTGGATACGATTATAAACTCTAGCAACACCAAGCAGTACAGTTAAATAAATTTTTGTCATGAGCTATGGCTAACTGGCCACATTTTAGATAACTATAGATTCAATCATAGGGATCTAATAAATGCTAAAATCTATTTTTCATTTTTCAATTGATAGAAGAGGATTTTAAACATAAAACAGTATCAATGTGTTTGGTTTAATAAGAAGTTTCTTGGGTCACTTTGAATTAGAAATGATCTGAATTTCAAGATTGAAAATGAAACACTTATTACATTTTAGCTATTTTTCCAATTGATATGTTCATCTATTGACCAAGGGAAGGCTAAGTCAAGAGAGCTTTCAGTAGCATACAAAATCACAATGTCATGGCTTAACATGAATAAAGTCATAATTATAAGATGCTAAACTCAATTCTATAGATCAAATATATCTTAATACATCTACTAAGCAAGTTCCATTTTTTCTCTTTTATTTGATCCTCATTGCAAGTCTACAAAGTGATGTTGCACATAACATATTTGGATTCTAGACAGTTGCATAACTTTCAACTACTGAAACATCAGTATTCTCGCTTTACATGAATTGGTATGGTGGAAACAAAGCTACATTTTGTTCTATTGAAGTTTCATATACCCATTTGATTTTGTTTTATTCAAGATTCACAATGTGCTTCATTCCTCAGTTTATGGAATTTTCAAACATGTGAAGTCTCAATCTGAAACAAATTTGTAGAGAGGTCTTGGTAATATTTTGGCATTCTATGTGTAATATATTAATTGTTAAAACAACCCAATAAGGGTCAAAGGAGAAGCCAAAATTTGAAGGAAGATACATCTAAGCCTCTTAGATTAGTTAAAAACTAAAAGTATTACTAAAATATCTTATGTAGATTGCCTTCTTTTATGACCAAACTTTTGATAATTTTCATATATAATAATGACTATTGCATGACTTAAGTATTCAATCAATGCAATTGGACTAGATTTATCTTCATAAAATTACATCAGTTTATTTTCTAAGCATCATGCTATATGGAAACTAGATAATTGAACCTTGATGAGTAAAATGCCTGACCTATGATCCTTTTAATTGATGAGACTCGAGAAAAGAAATTTCTATGCCATTTGGTAAAGAAAAAACAAGTTTATTCATTAAACAATCATATGATTTTTCTATTAGATTATATTTTTGTTCTAGATTGGGCTATTCTCTCAATAAAAAGAATCTCGGACCAATTTGACAACTTTAATTAATAGAATATTCTCTCTTTTAGATGGAAATAATTAACATACATTGTCTATAAATCCACATTTTTCAAACATCTACACCTTCTAGAAATTATAGGATCATTTTAGTTACATTTGAAAACATTAATCAAGAAAAACCATATGTGCAGATATAAACATTAATCACAACATGTCCAATTTATTTCCAGATATATTTTCCTATGAAGAAAGACCATGCCTAACAATATGAACGCTGAACAAAATGAGACAATGGCTGCATTGTGGGCTCAGTTTTGAAGAAAATCTAATAAATGTTATTGTCCTTGCAAAAAGTGTAAAGGCTTAAAGACTCAAAGAATTCTAATCACAATAGCCTAGAGTCATTATAGGAAACATGGTCATGTTGAAGGGGGCCACAATTTTCGTCCATTGCTGAATGTGGATTTCCTATTGGAGGAACATGGAGGTGTGAATATCCAAGCTGAGGATAACACTCTCATGGAAGAAGATGATAATGTGCCAAAGGACATGATTGAAGATGGTATTGAAGAGGCTCACAATGATGGTACTAGTGAATTTGATAATGATGATGAAGATGGTCTTGATATACCTTTACTTGAGAAGGCACACGAGCCCTTATATGAAGGCTCCCAAACAACTCTACTCTCGGCTATAGTGTTTTTGGTGAACTTAAAGGTTATGAATGGTATATCCAATGTAGCAATGTCATGTATGCTAAAGTATGTCATTTTTGTCATCTTTAATGTTAGCATACAATTACTATTCATTATATTAACAATGCATATTTGTTGTTGTAGCTTGATTAGGGAGTTCTTATTACCACCATCCAACATTTTGCCTCATTCGTACCAAGAATTATCTAACATTATGGATCAGATTGGAATGAAGTATCAAACAATACATGCATGTCCCAATGATCACATTGTATATCATAAAAAACATGAATTTGCAATAGAATGCCCCAATTGTCATAGTAGTAGATATCGATTAGATCAAATAACAAAAAAGTACCTCACAAGGTTCTTTGGTACATTCCCATTATTCCACATTTTCAATAATTATTCAGGTGCGCTAGCTTGGCACAATTTATGGATTGCCATGCATGCAATAGAAGTCAAGATGACATTATGTGAATGCCTACCAATGGTTCTGCATTTAAAGAGATAGAAGAAACATGGTCACACTTTAAAGAAGAACCTCTTAATTTGAAGCTTTCATTGGCAGCAGACGGTGTCAATCCATATGGAGATATGAGATCTGTTTACTCAGTGTGGCCTATTTTTGTTATTAACAATAACATTCCTCCTTGGATGTCCATAAAGAGGGAGCACATAATGTTGTTAATGATTGTGCCAGCTATTTTTTTCATTTTATAGTTACCTAAATTAATTTATAAATAGTGCATAAAAATGGTCATAATAATAATGTAATGTTTATGTTCATTCAATTGCTAGGTAAATACCAAGTTAAAGATATGAACATGTATATTGAGTCCCTAATTGATGAGTTGTTGAAGTTATGGAATGGAATCACTATGTATGACATCTCTAGACCAATAGGACATCAACAATTTCAATTCAATGCAATGCTTGTATGGACAATACATGATGCCCTTGGGCTAACTCATTTTTGCGGTATGTTATATTGTTAATATCACATATTTTTGGTTTTTTGTAGTGCTCACACATTACTATCAAATGTTTAAGTTGCGCATGATAATTGTACATGATCCACTTCTACATGATCTTTTAGGTCTTTAGACAAAGGGAAAATTCACATGTCTAGTTTGTGGTCCGAAGATGAAATCTCGTCATTCGAGAACTTTAAGAAAGCAGGTGTTTAATGAGTTTAGACACTTTCTCCACAATAATCATAGGTATCGAATTTCTGAAAAACATCTTTTCAATGGGAAAGAAGAGACATCATCAAGGCCATGAAGAATGACACCTAATTTTGGAAGTTGAAATATGATTGATTAAATTGTCGAGGTAATATCCAATTTGTCGTCCAAAGTTTAAAATTTGTATTTTGATATTATCTTATATTTACTAATGTTGTAATTGATGCTTGTGAAGGTCATCAAGGCATCAATGACCAACTTCCTAGGTGAATGAAAAATTATCCTACTCAATTTAGTAGGTTATCATACTAAAAGAATCTTCCAATTGCGCATTTGTTTGATGCTATGCATATTGGAAAGAATGTAACAGAGACACTATGCAAAATGTTGGATGGAAGGCATGATAGAGAACAAATTGCCAAAATTTGTACCGACATTCATGAATCCAATCATGCACTAAAAGCTTCCATTGAATCAAATAGAAATTGAGACTACATAAATACAAGTGCCCTTGGTTATTAACGAAGCAACAAAGTGATGCATTAAAAGAAGTCATAAAGAAAAAAAATTCCAACAGGATTTGCTACAAATATAAGCACTTTTCTATCAAAGAAAGGTGATTTTGGGCCAGGGTTGAAAACACATGATTGGCATACCTTTGTCAAGGTAAGTCATGTTCTCTATTTACAATATATTTGTAAGATTGAATGTACTACCTATTGCATTATTTAATAATATATTGAAATGATTATTTTTAATGATTCTAGTTCGTCCTACCTCTATCCCTTCCACAATAGTTTGAAAATAGTATTAAACAAGTTATATATGATCTTGGAAAATACATGAGGTTAGAAGTGTTTTTTCTTAGATTTGTATCTTTTTCTCTTAAATCTATTGTATAATTTTATTTGAAATCACGTTTATGTGGTTTTGCATGTTGAATCTTTTTTAGGTGGTTATCATCTAAAGAAATTGACAAAAAAGATATAAAATATTGGAAGAGAAAAATTCCACAGCTTATGTGTGAAATGCAAAAGTGTTTACCTCCAACCTTTTTCAATGCTCAAGAACACTACCTCATACATCAAGTTGAGGAGATTGAACTGTGTGGAATTGTACAAGCTTGATGCAGGAGCATCCAGAGGTATAAGGGCAATCCTGTGTCACCCAAAAAAAAGTACTTAGACTTAGTTTCTGTTTAATGTGTTTTCATTTTTGGACACCCATTTGGGTCAAATAAAGGTACCAACTCTCACAGTTCCACTCTTAGTGTTCGTGTAAATCCCAAAAAAATAGGAGTATGTAATTGAGCCATCATTTTGGTGAACTAGAAGGTGTGAATTGGCCAAATGAATGTAATTGTGATTTAGAGCATTCCAGAAAAAGAATCAGGTCAAAAGGCCCCACGGTTTGAAAGTTATTGCAATTTTTTGAGTTTTGGAGACCTCCTAAGAATGCTTTAAAGTCAGGATAGGGGTATTAAATGACCTTAAAAAGGCCAAAAAATGGGGGGATGAGTGAAGCTAGTCCATAGGGCTATAGAGCACTTTGAGAGCTTTTCAGAAATGTAAATAGTTCATCAATCAGAGCTACGGTTCAAAAGTTATGCCTTCCGAAAGTTCGCTTATCGTTTTTGGATTCTTCTAGATTTGCGTCGACTTCTAACGCAAATTTTGGAACCTTCTATTTGGTCGATGGATGCCTACTAGCACTTTCTAGAATTTACTCCTAGTCTTTAACCCTCCAAGGTCTATTTAAGGAGATTTTTGGCATTGTAAAAGGCAGTTCGGAGTGGAGTTTGAGAGGAGGTACTGAAAGGAGATATTATCTCCACATTTATGCTATTGTATGCTTTTAGAGCATGTTTTAAAGTTTATTTTCTCTGTAATGAATGTACTAGCTTATTTTTTAGTTAATACAATTTCCCTTTTCTATTGTGTCCATTCTGTTCTTGGGTTGTGTCCCCATCAAGTGGTATCAAAGCTGGTTTTCCTGAGTGTGTACATAGAGTGCCGATTGTGAGGTAGTTTGCACTAGGACTGTGTGGTTGTGGGTTTGAGTTAAGAAGGTGCCTCCATGAAGAGAGCATGGTAGAAGGGCCAGATCTATTAATCCTAAGGAGGTTAGAGCCCTCCAAAGGTAGGTACAAGCATTGCAGGAGGAACTCCGTAGAGGAGCAACTGTGGCCGCAGGTGATGAAAGTGAAGATGACAACGAAGAAGATGAAATGGGACTAGAAGGGGAATTTGATGAGGAAGTTCTGAATCATGTAGAGGAAAGGCTTTTTAGGGCCATTACTAAGTTTGGGAAAAGACCTACAAAATTGAAGTGGGTGTATTTTCAGAAAATCTGAAACCAGATGAGTTGATCGATTGGATCAATGAACTGGAAGAATACTTTGAGTATGAGGATATCAGGGACCTAGATAGGGTTAAGTTTGCAAAGGCCAAACTAAAAGGCTATGCCAAAATATGGTGGCAAGAGGTTCAATTGGAAAGAAACAGAAGAGGAAAGGAAAAGATCAAAAGATGGGATTGCATGGTGGACAAATTGAAGAAGCAGTTCATTCCTGTGGAATACGAGCTTGATTTGTTTAAGAAGATGCATGGGTTAAAGAAAGCAGGAAGATCAGTCCAAGAATATACAAAGAAATTTTACCGACTCTTTATTAGAGTGGGGCATGTAGAAGAAAATAAAGAGAAGGTTGCTCGTTATATCAGTGGGTTGTGACCTAGCATCCAGGAGGAATTAAGTTTGGTAAGAATGACCAACGTTGAAGAGGCATACCAGTTTACCCTACAAGTTGAAGAGAAGTTGAATAAAAGGTTTGAAGGAAGATAAAGAGGGCACAATCAAGGAGGAAGGGGAAGCAGTAGATCATCTGGAGGCCATAATGAAACCCAAAAGAAAAATGAAGATGTGGGTACTAGCAGGAACCAGAGGAATGAGGGTTTCAACCGCTCCCATGATCAAGACTTTGGAAATCAGAGAGGAAGAGGTAGAGGACATGGACAAGGCAGAGGAGGCTTCTGTGGTACTTGTTTCCATTGCAATGAAGAAGGTCATCGTGCCTTTGAATGCCCTCAATGACAAGGAAGGACAAATAGGAGAGCTAAGGGCCAAGCTAGAGTGTCTCATGTGGATGAAGATGCACAATCATCACATTCAAAGGATGCAAAAAGAGGAAAGACCTTGGTAAATGAAAGAGTCCTACTAAGTGGTGAGATTGAACCAGGACAATAGAGGAGTTTGTTCCATACTAGATGCAAGTGTGAGGATAAATGTTGTGACGTGATCATTGATGGTGGTAGCACTGATAACTTGGTATCAGAAGAGATGGTCTCTAAGCTGAAGCTCAAGAGGGAGAAACATCCCCAGCCGTATCAGATTGCTTGGGTAAAAGATGATCATAAGGTCCTGGTAAGTGAACAATGTTTAGTGAAATTCAAAATTGGGAGTTACCATGATGAAGTTCTCTGTGATGTTATTCCGATGGATGTTTGCCATCTATTGTTGGGTAGACCATGGCAGTTTGATAGACATGCAGTACATGATGGGCATGCAAACACATACTCTCTGACAAAGGATGGAGTTCACCACAAATTGAAGCCCATGAAAAAGGAAGGAGAAAAGGTATGTAGCAGTGCTAGGATTTTTCTTGTTGATAGAAGGAAGTTTTTGGATGGCATGAAACATCAGCATATGTGCTATGCTTTGATTCCTAGGAAAGATAAAGAAGGTAGTAGTGAAATACCACTTGAAGTTTTAGATTTACTAGGGGAGTTTGGAGATATTATCTCTGATAATGTTCCAGATGGATTGCCACCAGTAAGGCAAATCAGTCATTAGATAGATCTGATTCTAGGAGCTAGTTTTCCTAACAAGGCTGCTCACAGGATGACTCCTATTGAAATAGAGGAGCTAACTAGAAAGGTTCAGGAGCTGTTGAGGAAGGGCTTGATTCAAGAGAGCCTGAGTCCATGTGCAGTACCTATAGTACTCACACCAAAGAAGGATGGAGAGTGGAGGATGTGTATAGATTCTTGAGCTATAAATAGGATAACCATCAAGTATCGGTTTCCTTTGCCAAGGATGGATGATCTTATGGACTACTTGAGTGGAGCTCAGTACTTCACAAAGATAGATTTCAAGAGTGGCTATCATTAGATATGGATTCAAGAAGGAGATGAGTGGAAAATAGCCTTCAAGACCAAGGAGGGTCTTTATGAGTGGTTAGTCATGCCCTTTGGATTGATGAACGCCCCAAGCACCTTCATGCGGCTCATGAATGAGGTACTTAAGAAGTTCTTGGGAAAATTTGCTATTGTTTATTTGGATGATATTTTAATTTTTAGCAAGACTTTGGAAGAAAATTTATTGCATATTCGTAGTGTCCTTGAAAGGCTAAGGGAAGAGAAACTGTTAATTAATCTGAAGAAGTGTATCTTTGCAAAAAGGGAGTTAGTCTATTTGGGGTTTGTTATATCACCCGAAGGTCTCAAAATGGATCCAGAGAAGGTAAAAGCCATCTTGGAATGGCCTACTCCAAGGTTTTCTACTGAGGTAAGATCATTTCATGATCTGGTTAGTTTTTACAGGAAGTTTATTAAGAATTTTAGTGGCATATGTGCACCCCTAACTGATACAATAAGAGGGGATAGAAAAGAGTTCAAATGGACTACAGCAGCTGCGAAAAGTTTTGAATTGCTAAAGAAGAAGATAACAGAACAACCTATGTTGGCACTTCCAGATTTTAGAAAGGTTTTCTAGGTGGATTGTGATGCCAGTGGCAGTGCTATTGGGGCTGTATTAAGCCAAGAAGGTAAGCCTATTGCATATTTTAGTGAAAAATTGAATGATGCAAAGAAGAAGTATTCTGTTTATGATCAAGAGTTCTATTCAATAGTTCAGGCCTTAAAGAAATGGAGGCATTATTTATTGCCAAAAGAATTTGTTTTGTATACTAATCATCAGGCATTACAGTACCTAAATAGCCAAGGTAAATTGAATCAGAGGCATATGAAGTGGGTAAAATTCTTGTAGAGTTATACATTTGTGTTGAAGCATAGAAGTGGAAAATCTAATAGGGTTGCAGATGCACTAAGTAGGAGACAGTTGTTGCTTACAGTAATGCAGGTTGAAGTAGTTGGGTTTGATGAACTCAAGAATTTGTACCCCGAGCATCCTGATTTTGCTGAAGCATGGAAAGCTTGTAAAGAACTTGTTGCTGTAGATAGAACCAAGTGGTTAGACTATTTGATTTAGGATGGCATGTTGTTCAAGGGTAGTCAATTGTGCATTCCAAGGAGTTCCATGAGGGAAAATCTAATTAAGGATAAACATAGTGGAGGGATGGCAAGACATTTTGGTCGAGATAAAACCATTTCCATTCTTAGAGAACATTATTTTTGGCCTCAAATTTCCTAGGATGTGAAGAAGTTTGTATAGAGTTGCTAGGTTTGTCAAGTTACCAAGGGGTTTAGTCACAATACTGGCCTATATCAGCCATTGCCTGTTCCATCAAGGCCACGAGAGGACATAAGTATGGATTTTGTTCTTGGATTTCCAAGGACACAAAGGGGTAATGACTCAGTATTCGTGGTGGTTGATAGGTTCTCTAAAATGACACATTTCATTCCATGCCACAAAACTCATGATGCTGTCCATATTGCAGACTTGTTTTTCAAAGAGGTGGTAAGACTACATGGTCTTCCAAGGAGTATAGTTTCTGACAGAGATACTAAATTTAGGGGGTATTTCTGGAGGACATTGTGGAAAAAGTTGAGAACAGACTTGAAATTCAGTTCCATGCATCACCCACAAACTAACGGCCAAACAGAAGTGGTAAATAGAAGTCTGAGCAATTTGCTGAGATGTTTAGTTTGGGATAAGCCCAAGGGATGAAATTTGATTCTACCACAAGTAGAGTTTGCTTACAATAACTCTATAAATAGGAGTACTAGAAAATCACCATTCCAAATTGCATATGGGAATAGCCCAAGGACTGCACCAGAATTGAGGAAGATAGAGCAAGGGGAGAGGAAAAGTGCTGAAGTAGAAGAATTTGCCAAACATATCAAGCATCTACATGAGGAGGTTCAGGCACACATTACCAAGATGAATCAAGAGTATAAAGCTAGGGCTGATCAAAGGAGAAGACATAAAGAATTCCAAGTAGGGGATCTAGTCATGGTCCACTTACGAAAAGAAAGATTTCCAGCCGGTACTTACAACAAGCTGAAAATGAAGAAATTTGGCCCCTGTAAAATTTTGAAGAAAGATGACTCAAGAAATGCATATGAGGTGGAGCTGCCAGATGGTATTCACATTTCTCCCATTTTCAACATTGCAGATTTAACAAAGTATCATGATGATGGTGCAGATGAGGAGCTGGTGTTAGAGCCATGTCCAATTCTTGCTTCTAAGAAGGAGGAGATAGAAGACATTC
This sequence comes from Cupressus sempervirens, assembly GCA_028749045.1. NCBI lineage: Eukaryota > Viridiplantae > Streptophyta > Pinopsida > Cupressales > Cupressaceae > Cupressus > Cupressus sempervirens. The sequence goes on from CM053788.1 coordinate 612,084,048, forward strand.
TAGATCATCGTGTGGGTAGGAGTACCAAAAATAGGCAGTATGAAGAGTATTTGGTCAAATGGAAAGGACGACCGATCGAGGACTCAACTTGGATTTCAGCAGCTGAGGTTTCCCATTTGGGATTTCCTCTACCATTCATAAAGTGACAGGGTCACTTTTCAATCTACCCTAGGTGTCTGATGCAGGAGCATCCAGAGGTATAAGGGAAATTATATGTCCACCAAAAAAATGTACTTAGACTTAGTTTTTGTTTAATGTGTTTTCATTTTTGGGCACCCATTTGGGTCAAATAAAGGTTCCAACTCTCACAGTTCCACTATCAATGTTCATGTAAATCTCAAAAAATTAGGAGTATGTAATTGAGCCATCATTTTGGTGAACTAGAAGGTGTGAATTGGCTAGATGAATGTAATTGTGATTTAGAGCATTCCAGAAAAAGAATCAGGTAAAAGGGCCCCACGGTTTGAAAGTTATTGTAGTTTTTTTGGGATTTGGAGACCTCCTAAGAATGCTTCAAAGTCAGGATAGGGGCATTAAATAACCTCAAAAAGGGCCAAAAAATGGGGGAAAAGAAAAGCTAGTCCATAGGGCTATAGAGCTCTTCAAGAGCTTTTTGAAAATGTAAATGGTTCGTCAATCGGAGCTACGGTTCAAAAGTTATGCCTCCCGAAAGTTCGGTTACCATTTCTAGATTCTTCTAGATTTGCATCAACTTCTAACGCAGCTTCTGGAACCTTCTATTTGGTCAGTGGATGCCTACTAGCACTTTCTAGAATGTACTCCTAGTCCTTAACCCTCTAAGGTCTATTTAAGGAGATTTCTAGCATTGTGAAAGGTAGTTCGGAGTGGAGTTTGAGAGGAGGTACTGAAAGGAGAAATTATCTCCACATTTATGCTATTGTAAGCTCTTAGGGCATGTTTTGAAGTTTATTTTCTCTATACTGAATGTACTAGCTTATTTTTCAGTTAATACAATTTTCCTTTTCTGTTGTGTCCATTCTGTTCTTTGGTTGTGTCCCCATCAAAGCTAGATCAATGTGGATGGTTGAGAGGCACTTGAAATTTATGAAGGGCTTGGTTTGACAAAGAGCACATCCTGAGGGGTCAATGATAGAGGGATATATGATATACTAGACCATGGTGTACATTACTAGATATCTTCCAAAGTTTGTAGCAGATATCTATGTAGATCGCATTTGGGATCCGAACTCTAATGACAAAGTTGAAGGGGAGTACCTAATGGGGAAAGGTAGATTGAGAAGGGTGAGAGGTAATTATAAGTTTTTTTTTTTGTAGTTTAATAATTATTATTCATCATCAATATATATAAGTTGTTTCTAACTAGTGTAATTGTCTTCTTTATATTTGGTCATGAGTGGGATGCACTACACTTGTATATTGCAAACAATCTTGATTGGATGATAGTATGGATTGAACAGTCTCAAGAAAATGGTTGCTCATTAACATGGGATGGTGTTGTATCATTGGTTAAAGAAGCTCATCGTAATGGAGATCCCAATGTTACACAAATGGTACTTGATCTAATATATGGCTTAAGAGATACAAAGGTACGCATAAGATTACTAATCATCACACATAAGTTTAATATCAAATCACAGATTGATGCAAATAATCTTGACATGTTTGAATAATTGTAGATCAAATAGCACAAAGCTATGTACTACCATGGCTATAAATTCTGCACAAAAAAGTTAGATGAAATGAAGAAAACATGTGATTCTGAGATAAGTACTGCTATCTTCGCAGTCATCAATATTTCATCTAGAACTGACATACATCCTTGATGATCTAAAAATTGATACTATGGCATTTTGGATGATATACTTGAGTGCAACTTTAATTCATTCAAAATAGTTCTATTTGTTGTCAAATGGTTTAGGTTACGACTAAATCGAAATGATTCTGATAGGACTATTATTGAACATGATAGTGGATTTACTATGATTAATACAAGGTCATTTGAGCCAATCGGAGATGAGCCCTATGTTCTTCCAAGCCAATGAGAGCAAGTGTTTTATTTTTGTGTTCCACACAAATTAGGTTGGTCTTTTTTTGTTAGACATGACCCAAGAGGAAGGTCGATAAAGTATAATGTGATCGAAGAAGAAGAAATTGAAGAAGCAGAAGAGGAAGTAAATGATTATCAGGAACAACAGTTACCCAGTGATGAAGATGAAGAAGATGGTGATGATTTTGGTCATGCTAACGATAATGGTGATGATGATGATGATGATGCTGATGATGATCATGATCATGGTGATGATCATGGCGATGATGGTCATGATGATGATGGTGATAAGGATGATGATGATGGTGATGAAGATGGTGGTGGTGACGACGATGATCAAAGTGACAAGTATGATGATGGTGATGATGACATGGATGGAGATCATGATGATCAATGAAATGTCTAGCTAGGATCAATTTCAACTATGATGGGGTCTTTTACGACCAAACTTTTCTTTCTAAACCATATTTGCACATATAAACATTAAGTAGAACCTGTCAAACATTTTTTTAGATATACACATTAGTTACACTAAATTTTTAACTTAAGACAAATGATTTACATATACAATCTACTTTATTATTAAATTTTTAACTTAAGAAAAATGATTTACATATACAATCTACTTTATTATTAATATTTTTTTTGTTAAGTCTATTACTTTAATTTCACCACTGATTTCTAAGACTTACTAATTTTTTTCATAGGGCGATATGGATGCACCATCTCAAACACCTTTAGTAGAGGTAAACATTAAATATTGTAAATTTTAATTTCAATATAGAAACAAATTTCATATTATTATGTTCTTTTCTTTATGGCTTTGGAGTTATTTTGATGAAATTTTACTGATATTTGATGTCACAAATGATAGGAAAAAGTTAGAATGACCACTGATCAAATGTGATATGAAATACTGGCTTCATATCTACATAACATCGCCTTTAGTACTGACCCTATGTTCATCACCAAAAAATCAAGCAAAGATACATTGATGAACTTGTTAACATTATCATCGAGGGTTACATAAGTGAGGAGAAAGAGGCACTGAGAATAGAATTGGGCCGTAGAATCCAATCTTTGCAAGTAACCAATAATTCAACTAAAGAAATAATAAAAGTTCAATAGATATGAATATTTTATACTATCTTATGGATCATGATCTCTAATTTTATGTGCACTTGTATAGACATTTGTGCCATTTGTGACATCACATGGTGAACATGGTGATGGTTGTTGTGTAGAACCTTCATGTACATAGCACTTTGTTAGTTTTCATCAACATTATAACACTTAATTTTTTTTTTTGTAAACATTTCTAGCTAGTATCCCATTTGATCTTTATCCATTGCAAATGTCTTTGCTAACAATATTGTATTCTTCAGCTCATGATGAAGTGCGGACTCCTCCTTCAGTTGTCGATCTACTATTTTCTAGTGCATTGTCGACAACAAGGGCCATGCAAACATCCTCATCTATGCCCACTAGAACTAGTAAAACCTTGTTTTGCTATATTTTGTAATGTATTTATACAAGTTGATGAACAAAGAAGTAGCATATCAGTGGTTAAATTTTGTCTACAGAAGCTTGCATACACATAAACACATGCATACACACACCACACATACATACATACATACATATATATACACCCACACATGGAGAGATATTTCAGTTTTGTTTTGTATACCTTTTCCTCATGACTTCTCATTTGCACTTTTGACATTTTTTGGCTCATGACCCTTGACTGTTTCTCCCTATAATATGTTGGTACCATTTGTTCCTATCTCTAACTATTAGTTTCACATGCAACATTTAATCTCTACATGAATTCTCATTTTATAATTTAGCAGCTAACTTTGTGTTCAAATTACTACTAAGAATAAAGCCTTGTTATTACTGTGAATTCAATTTGAGTTATAATGAGGTTACTAAAGCTCTTGAACTTTCAATGCCATCAATGGTGAGTAAGCTTCCTCATAGATAATGTACTATTTTTCTCTCTTCAATTCTTGCATGGAGTTCCCTCAAATACACTGCCATGCCAGCCTAGGATGTGAAACAAGTATTGTTGAGCAACTTTATAATCATAGTTAACAAAGATAAGTGGTAGATGATGGTTAGACATAGAAACCTATTAAGTAAATTCAAAATATAAGGTCTAGAAATATGAGTGCACTGATAAAAAAATGGAGTTCTAAATTTTGTGGACTCGTGAAATTTGTTGAGTGGGGGACAAAGAATCTTGCCACATGCTAAAATTGAAAGGCTATTTCTTTATTAATAATAGCTTTTGAAATCAATTGCACCCACAAAAAAAATGATGATCCTTTTCAGGTTAGTGGAGGAAACAATGAAAATGAAACTCTGAGGAGGTTTCCCTTATGAAGACCTTTTTCATGTGGGCCTTCTGTACTACGTAGGCAAGATTTTTTCACCGGCTATCCAGCCATGAAAAAAAAGTGCCCAAGATTTTAGCATGGGAATGGTTCAATTTTGTTATTCAAAAATTAGTTTTTTTATAAGATAAAAGATGTAGATAGTTGAATTTTGATATTGAGATTTGACTTGTTCTAGAATTTATTTCTTATTTAGTAATTGATTAGTAAAAGGGGCTTCATTGAAGCGTATTGGGATGACTTCATAGTAAGGTTTGATTTTTCATTCGTGTGAAGACCCTGCTTAGATGCAATGATTGCTATATGTTCCATTCATGAGAGATTAATTCTTGTGAACTAACTACTCATAAAATCCTTATAAACTATTGCAAAATTTGATTGTTATAAATATCTCATTTGATCGCTATTTGAGAAATTTCTACTCTATTTAAAGATTTATTAAAAGATTAAATAAAAATCATTTTGCATATATTTCTACTCAACCTACTATTTAAGACTTTTTTATATATGCATTTATAAAAATAAAATCATGCTACTTTTTGAATTAATGTTTCAGATTCACATGGAAAAAAATTCTAAATTTTGAATCCAAAAGTAAACTAAAACATCATTTAAAAAATATATTTTAATTTTGTCTTTTATGTTTCTCTAGGATGTATGTGCATATATACTTTTATATTCTTGAGCTCTCACTATGATAACAAACCATGGACCATTGAAAGCAATCCTAAACATAGATGATAAAAAATCACACATTATCTTATCATAAACATAAACAACAATATATCATGAATTCTAAAAATATGGTATCCTTAATACACTATTTTTGTATTTAGTTTTTTGAAAAACTCATGTATTGTTGGTCAATTGATTGAGTAGACTTTTCCGAAGTTGCTAACTACTTTTTACAAATTTATTATTATTAATTTAATATTTCTACTATAGATAAGTTCACTAAAGAATAAAACCCCTATCACACCATGCATGTGAATATAGCTTTCTCTCTTCAATTCCCGCATGGAGTTCCCTGAAAGACACTACCATGCCAACCTAGGATATGAAACAAGTAATTTTGAGCAACTTTATAATCATAGGTAACAAAGATAAGTGGTAGAAGATGGTTAGACATAGAAATCTGTTAAGTAAATTCAAAATATAAGGTCTAGAAATATGGTTCAGGTGTTTCCTACATTCCCTTTCATCCAAACTGCAAGTGCTTGGGGCTCCTATCTTGGCCTCAGTCTACTTTACCTTGGCTTTGATACCAGGGTAAAATTTTTTGTGTACCAGCTAGGAGTCAAACCGAGGACCACCAAGTTGATGCTGGGATGATCTACCACTAAGCTACAAGCCCTTTTGGTGACCAATCCATCTATGGTCACTAGAGACTAAAGCTATAATTTCCACTAGACTTCTAATGGCTTTCACAATCCAACATAGGATACTAGGACTTAGCACAAGTCCCTTTACCCACATTAGGTATACACAACTACTGAGCCCAAATGGGCAATCCACTTCAAAAACTTCACCCATTGACACAAGCAATGGTGAAAGAAAACATGACATGCAGTCCAACCACAATCCACTGTTAGTTTGGAATCCACCAAACCCACAACACACCTTTTCACTTCTAGGCCTACAATCCTTGTAGCCTTTCCAATCCGATTTCTTGTATTTTCACCAACTATCCCTCAATGGCATAGGGAATTCTCCTATGTGCCATGATGTTTTCTCCTAAGTGGAAAATTCACCTATGTAGAACTGAAAGCATAAACTATTTCTTATTCCCTAATTTTTGGAATTTCCTGTTACACTCATGTTGCTCTTCAGTTAGCACAAATAATCTATATTAAGAAATGTGATAGAGCACTATAGAGTCTAAGCAAAGTCAGTGCACTTAATGGCTCAAATAACCCATATTAAGAAATGTGATAGACCATTGTAGAGTGTAGGCAAAAATTATAGTGCACTTGAAGGCTCAAATAGAGCTAATTACTTGTAGAAACTTGAAAGATTATAGTGACGATAAGAAAACATAGCTTCACCCTTCTGCACAGTTTCCTCTCATTTATTTTTCTCTAGGATAGTTCTTATTTTATCTCTCCTATGTGCATTTTGATTCATTTTCTTGCTTGTTTCCATGCCATGCCACTGCTCCATCATTGGAAGGACTTAAGAAAACATGAGAATGATATACAAAGATGATTATAAGAATAGTACTTGATAAGTAGGAGATAATTTCCATAGCAAGTCAAATTGTGATATTGCTATGAGGATATAACTGTGTGATTTTTGAGTCAAACTCATTGACCCATGTTTCATGAGTAGTGAGTAGAATAGTACTTGTTCATAAAAACCATAAGAAGCATAACTAGTTCTCACATTAGTTGAGGAAACAATCTTGTGGACCAGACAAATCACATTTTGATCCTAGCATAGAACAGGGTCAGATATATTATATGCAGAGACTACAAGCATATATATGAGCATGTGTGCAATGACCTGATGAATATATGATCTATAGATGCCATTCATAGTGTCGTAAGAAGCATTGAGTTGCATTGTTAAATTGTTGTTTCAATCAACACAAGGAAACTTAAATATATAGTGTTGAATCATACAATGGAATAATTGCCAATCACTCTTCCCCTTTGAATGTACGAAAAATTCAAATCTTGAAATATTTCAACTATTAAGACTTAATTGGAACAAAAACCAATATCTATGCCAGCTGGTATAAATAGAATGGCCAGAGTGCAGAAAAGATAATTTTCCATAAAACTCATAGTTTTTATAATGAAGAATATTCATATTGCAATTAGTTGGGCTTGCCTTTAACATCCCAAGTCCAACATCTAGAAAATATTGTAATAAAAAGCATGCTATCAGATACATTCTTTCCTCTACAGTGGTTCTTGTAAGAAAGGGGTATAACAAGTTTAAGTGACAAATAACAGTAGTGCCCAACCATTTTCTGAAAGCAAATCATGCAAAAACCAAGTTTACAGAATATGCTTGAATTCTAGATGAATCTACTTGTTCACTCAAGGATTTGATTGCTTCTTTTGCAGCTTTGCATTTACAAGATTCTACCGCAACAAAAGATAGGGCTTCTTATGAATTCTTTGCATGCTAATTTTTAAGATCTTGAAGCTACATGGCTTTACTAGGCACTAATAACGAAATGAGGCCAGTGCTCCAGGCCCCATATTGAATTACAAAGTGTTATGTAACAAAGTTACATTTTTATATAATGAAAATTTTATTGAATAATTGAAGTACCTGCCTTTGCAACTTGAGGACTTCTTCACTCAAGACTTGATTTGTCTTCTTAAGGTTTTCAACTAGATCTCTGTTAGAAGAAAGGGCTCCCATTGTTGGAGTTGGTGTAGTTGGTGTTGCAGAACAAGGTGCTGGACTAGATCTCCTTGAGAGTGGTGATATTGATTGTAAGTTGTTTGTTGACTATGGAATTGAAATAGGTACTTTTGTTAGTGTTTTTTGTGAATCAAGTAAGTTTGAGATAGTAATATCCTTTAGCTGTAGCAAAGGAGGTACTTGGGATGAAGATTCCAGCTCTATACCACACTTGTCACCTTGGGTCTTTACTTCCAGAGTTGTAAATTGTGTCTTTGAACCTTTGTTTTTTTTTTTTTTTGGTCTATCTCATATATCATTCAAATTCCTAGGAAGCATGTTTTGGTTGTTACTATAAGATACCATTGCTAGTTCTAATGCTTTTTTCAATTTGGCAAAACAAGAATCACATAAACAGTGTGGTTTATTTGGATTTAGTGCGAGTGAAACCTACATGATCTTTCTAGAACTACATGAAGGGTAGTGAAATAAACCACAATTATAGCATTGGTCACTAGAGACTAAAGCTATAATTTCCACTAGACTTCTAATGGCTTTCCCAATCCAACATAGGATACTAGGACCTAGCACAAGTCCCTTTACCCACACCGAGTATAAGCAACTACTGAGCCCAAATGAGCAATCCACTTCAAAAATTCACCCACTAACACAAGAAATGGTGGCAACAAATAGGATACGCAGTCCAACTACAATCCACTGTTAGTTTGGAATCCACCAAACTCACAACACACATTTTCACTTCTAGGCCTACAATCCTTGTAGCCTTTCCAATCTGATTTCTTTTATTTTCACCAACTATCCCTCAATGGCATAAGGACTTCTCCACCACTCCAAGCACCTCTTTAGGTACTTACTAAGGATCCAAAATTTTCTTAGGAAAATCTTGCTCCAACACCTCCAAACTACTTCTTGGTACCTAGGCCTAGTTGATCAAGTTAGGCTAGGGCTTCAAGGAAGAATGGACAAGGTGGGTTCCCAAGACCCCAATTACTTATGGAAATCCTTAACACATCAATTTGAAACTAGATCTAGCACTTGCACTGGTCAATAGTGCTTCCCAATATGATTGTCACCATTCTACTTGCAAAAACTAGTCAAGCACATGGTCTTGCTTGACCTAGGGCCAGCTAGGAAAAATACTTGACCTTCTCACTTTGCCTCCAACTCCTAGAATCATTTTCCTAGGCCCCTTAACTTGCATATCCCTTAGTTTTAGAGGTTTCCACTAGTGGATTTGCAAGTTAGGGTTGCATTTGTATAAGGCTATAAAAAATAGGGATGTTCAAACCCCTTGTTACTAAAATGCTGATAACTTGCAAACTCCAACTCCAATTTATGTCAAATCAAAGACAAAAAACTTATGAACAAAACCTTGCAACTAATCCTCACACTTAGCAATCATAACAGTACTATACAGAATCATGCAACCCACTGTAACAACAAAATTACCAGTAAATTAGAGGTTTTTTATTCATTTTGTCCAAGCATCGACTACAACCTAATCTCCTTCACCTTCTAAGATCAAACATGATATATATAGAGGCCTATAGGATTTTTGGAACAACCAAGTAGCCATTCCCCAACTTAAAACAAACAATAACAGTTTTTAAACAATATCGAGCAACATTTTAAAAAGTTGTCAGCAACTTTTTTATCCAACTTTTTGCATTTTTGCAAATCCAACTACCTAATGAACTCAACAAGTTCAAAAACCATAAAATTTTCCTATATTGACTTAAAAACCCTATTCTAAGGCCTCTTGGTCCCATTGAGCCACTTGGCTTATAAACACACCAAAGTGCTAATGGACCTTACATACATGAGCCTTTATTAGAAAACATGGGCCACCTAGTAAAGTATGGACCAAACCTTTATTCCAAAACCCTAACTACTTGAATTCTCCCTTTCATGGAGTGGAAAGGTGTCCTGCATCATAGGTCCTTGTTCTCTTGCCTCATAGATACTTGTTCCCCTTCCTCATTGGTTAGGTGTCCTGCACCACAACCGCTTCATGGAAACATATCCCACAGTATCTAGTCCAATATCAGACATCATGTTTTGGAAAATGTACTAGCTATTGGCCACATGGTGTTTTGAAGTACGAGCTATTGCATCATGGTGTTGTGTAACTGCCATTGCTTCTTTCAAAGAATAGGTGTTAGGCTGTCTCTTATTTCTACCCACTAGAAACTCTAACTGCTTTGCTGCTTGCAAAGATTACTTAAAAAATATATTCACAAAATGAAGGTACATTGTCTAGAATGAATGATTTTCCAAAAATGTGGTCTTATTGATAAGATAAATGGAAAGAAAATCCTGAATTAAATCCTTAATGGAATGCGAGGAAGAAACATTTTTGCTAGTCAATTTCTTCAATTTGATTATATCCATAAGTATGCTTTAATTCATTTGGTGTCTACTTTAATTGTCATGATGTTTCAGTTGATATACCAGTAGAGAGTAGTACTATTGAAGCTGATCCATTTCCTAGAGCAGTTCGCGTGATTAGTACTGGTTCATATGAAGGGACATTATTGTTGAATAAGAAAACTATGTTTCCATTAAAAGGATGAAAGCTTCTAGGTGCTTTAAAATTGTTTTTATTTAAAGTGTAAATTTAATTTATTTTTATATTACTCATTTTGGACTGATAAATCCTTTATGTTTTTGTAGGTAATAATGTTTTCTTTGAACATCTTTTTCATATGACATTGAGACTATTCGGACCCACCATATGTAAAAGGCACGTAGTTTCATATCATTGCTACATAATTTTTCTTTTCTTCCATTTATTGTAATATATTAAAGTTATTTATCTAACAATCTATTTGTTTTTAAAAAGGTGGAATTTACAAGCCGTGGAATTAAAAAATCAGCTCATTGCATCTTTTGACGAGAAATTTGGAAAAAACATTTTTGACAATGGCCTACTTCTCAAAAGAGCAGCAAAGCATATAAAGACTGTGAGGGATCAATATAGATGGGCTCTTAAGGATAACCCAAAATACAACCATCCTCCTATGATTCCACCAATGGAGTGGAATGAAATAGTAGAAGATGCAAAGGAGAAAATGCTATGTGAAGATAGAGATAATGAAGCAGCACAGGGTAAAAAGAGGTATGTCGTGACAGTATTAAGTACATTGTAATCATGCACTAATTATTCATATTTGTAAATATATAATCTAAGATGTTTGAAATTGTTCATAGATTGTAGGACACATCCATGGCTACAAAAGTGAGACTAGAAAAGTTTGGCCAACACAAACTTGGCTCTGGTGGCTATATGAATCTCTAGTCTCGACTTGTAAGTAGGAGCAATGATATGAAATAATTTTTTTAATATAATGTTGCAAAAAATTTTGTTTAGTGAAACCATACATACAAAACTGATGATATTAAGAAAAAAATATAGGGCACAAAATTCAATGTGGAGGTCATAGATGAAGATAGAAAACTTGCCTTGAAGGAAGGCTATAAAGTCATGGCTGCACACCTATGCAAAGAATCTGTAAGCCTTTCCCAAGAATCCAATTCACCAAATGATATCTCACAAGTAAATTGGTTAGATGAAAAGTAAATGAAAATGAATAATTGAACCTTTTCTTTTTTGGTATTAGTTTTGAAAGTGAATTGACTACATAACAATGTGCATAACATTTTATTGCAACCTTCATATCCTACCATAGAACCTACTTGTGACAAAGGCCATAATGTGCATTATAGTGGTGGAGGTATTAATTTTCTATTGGAAATTAATTATGAAATTATGAATAAAATTTAACATTTTCAATTGCAATTTAACGTGTATCCTTCTTTTGAATATTTCAGAGCATGTTGAACATTATGCCAAAGGAGTGGAACATGTTCCAAGTGTTCAATATGTTGACGTGGTGGTAGATCAAAATGTTAATGTACATGATGTGGCATTTTTAGGTAAGAAAAATGCATGTTATGTTGTACTAGTACTTAATTATAGACTAGTAACAGTTAAAAAAAGAAAAAGAGTATGCCAATTTATCCCATTCACTTGTTCTTGCAATAGAGCCTCCTTTAGTGCAGTAGCCTCCTGCTCCTCCAAAGAGGAGCCATCATAATTTGACATTACATGTGCCAGAAGAGGAGGAGAATGATATAGATATGGATGTTCCTATGAGTGATTTTCTTAAGAGAGCTCAGAAAAACAAAAAGAAGAAATGATGTTTTAAAAATCTTCCTTGATAAACCTTGTTGGATAATGAAAGAACTTTTTTTTAAGTAATTATGTATGAATGATGCATATTAATACTGATTTTTATTTTATGTTAATGAATATTGTTATGTCTTAATGAAGTCTTGATTAGTATTGTGTATTAATGAATTTTATATCATATTAATGAATGTTATGTGATTGTATTGATTGAATGTTATAGTTCATAAATGGATGAGTGAATGAATGAAGTATGTAATTAGATGATAATGGGTACTTTAGATTGATGTTAGGGGGAAGGGGGTGAGGCCAGATGAGCTACCACCTTTAGGTGGTTGGCCTTGTTAAGTAAAAAATATTATAGTATTCTTGAAACCAAGTGAAGCTCAAACTAACATAAAATGGACACTTCACATGTGGTAGGTCTAAAATGATCCATGACTACTACTGCCCATAACATGAATTTGTGAAATACATTCTAATATCACCAATTTCAACACTCTATTTGAAGCATAGGAGTGGCCTATAGTCTTAGCATGAATTTTGAGTAATGCCTCAGTCCAGATTGCCTCAAAAGTGGTTGGAAGAAGCCTACATGAGTCTAAGACTATGAACTCTCCCCGCCTTGGCCAAGAAGAACTTACCAAATCTCTAGTATTAGGGAAAACTATAGAGTGGTGTGGTTAGTCTACAACCAACCAATAAGTTCACAATTAAAGGAATGAGCCTTCCTTTGCCAAGGATTGCCAAGCAATGATCTCAAGTGTACCAGTTTGATCAATGCTCCAATCCTTATTGAGAATCTTGTCCCAATCAATCTCTAGATGAAACAAGGACACAAAGTGACTAGTCAAATGGTGAATAACACCTAAACATATGAAAATTTCATCCTTATATCTTCCAAGGTCACTCTAGTGAATCCCAACCAGTTCCATTACTTCTTGTTGAGAAATCTCAACATTGACACCCAATCGAGATTGATCCCCAAGACCAATGCATCACATGAAGAAACTACATTCCCAAGCACCATAACAAGCACAATGAACTCTTAGTGTATGATGCAAAGGTGGTGTATGGTATCCATCTTCTTCATATCATATAGAAAATACACTCATTTAGCAACAACTCTTTACTCCAATGTCCCCACAAGGACTTACCTTCCAGGCTACCCCAAGTGCACTTAGAGTTTCCCAAAAACCATAACTTCTTCCAAGGCTTCAACCTTCATTATTCCTTTGTGAATCATCTCCTTATGGCCTTTCCACCATGTTCCATCCATCCATTCATTTTGGACAACTAATCTCTTACCCAACATTCATATCTAGCCTTAAAGCTAGTAGCCCTCAGCAGTCACTAATTTGGTTTTCTCTCCAATAGTTCCCAAAAAACTAGGGAAACTAAAACCTGATTAAGATACCTTTTTGGGATCTATACATCCTCCCTTAGTTTCAATATCAACACTTTTGGACCATACCCAAGATCCGATACCCCTAGCCTATCCATACTAGGCCTAATTCTCCAATTTTACATAGTAACCCACAACTCCACTCAACCGTACGATTCCAAAGGGTGAAACAATCCTTCTAGAGGTTGAGAAACAATATATTTTCAATATTTTAAGGTTCTACCATTTACACAACACATTTTCCACCAAACCCTTGGTTTTGGGGTCACTAATCTAGGGCCTATTCAACAGGACCTCTAACCATATCACCAGAACAAAATAATTGCATAAACACTTCATAACTGATCCCCCCATATGCATTTGATCACCAAACATCTTCAATCCCAAAGTAAATTACTTTTAATATGACTAGTGTCTATCCAGGGCCTATTCTTAGTTAGCAACCAACTATCATTGTAGTTCTTCAAGAATATTCCTTCAATAAAATTTTATCATCATTGAGAGAGAGAATTGGGTCTACTAAATGTTTGTAGATTTCAAGGGCCTGCTGAAGGAGTTCTAAAGTTTGAAGGAAGGAAAATTAATTAAGAGTAGTTTAAAACACTTCTCCACCCCGCCCCCAAACTTCCCATGTTGATTGGAGGTATTATTTAGTAGTATGATTATCAAGTGAACCCTGAATTTAATGCAATCTTCAAGTATTTACTCTTTTACACCTCTATATCTTATGCTGCAATACATCTTGTCATAACTAGCATTTTAAGTGCCATATGTATAGTATACACAAACTTGTCCACACCACCAACCCCTATCATCCTCAAATGAAGACCCCTCATTCCTCTTGTCCCAGAAACTTGTCCCCCATTCTGCTATCACCTATCTCTTAGGGCAATGTAACTATGGGTTTTTGATATTATGTTTTGCATTGCAATTGTTAGATTGAGTCAATGGAATGTTAGCAAATGAATTGTATCTATCAGTAAACATTATTCAAGGCTTTATGTAGCCCCAAAATTTTCAAAGGTTGGACTATTTTTTGCTATTTTCAATGCATAATTGAATTTCAATCTTTTCTTGAGCATGTCAAACTTCATTTTGGTTGTGTTTTTGACCTCTTGATCTCTATCTCATGTTTGCAGTTAGTTGTCAATTGGTTAAAAGAAGAGCTCAACATCTCTTATAATATGCCAATCAGGTATTTTTCATTTACATTATTACATGCTATGAAATTGGTAGACTTTTTTTATTAGCCTTATTTCAAGTTGCAGTATGCTAATTCAATTTGCATGCACATTAAATATTTAGAGTATGGAAAGTGGGAACTAATAGATATGGTGTTGTTTTAAGTTGTTAGAAGACTAAATTCTTGGAATGCCTTTATGTTTTGGTGAGAACTAGAGTTGGCCTAAAGGATTTGATTTTGTTTTGTATTATTTAAATTATCTTAGTTAGAATTGAAAGTGCTAGGTCTTTTTGCAGCCTAACCTTGCATGTGAGCATATTTGTTTAAGCTGATTAAATGACTGAATAATAAGGACTAAGGATTTGATGTAGTTAGTGTATAATAATATGATCACTAAATCTTGTTTTAGAATCTCCTTAAAATATAATCTTCTAGTATTACTAATAGATAAGACTCTTTATAATGTTTTATGGAAAGAATTGTTCAGATATCTATGGATGGAACTATTAGTTATTGACTCTTCCTCTGATATTTACTTGTATACTTGTAGTGGTGGCAGTTTATACCTCTAATGTTGTTGCTCTATATATATTTGAAGAATAAGGGACTATTCACTCATGATTTGATTATAAAAGAATACTTCTAAACCAAAAATCTAGTTATACCATGGTATCAATTGGTAGTTGATGACACTTATTGGGGAAATGTTGATCTTGATTAATATATTATATCCACTTGCGAATGAATGTCTTGATACTCATACTCAATGTGAGGTATTCATCTTTGTTTCTGATACCTTGATAAATAATATGTTACAAGTCTTTCCAATACTATGGGGTAGCTGGTCCTAATTGATGCAGAGGATAGAGTGGTGAACCAAGAAATAACCCAAAATGAGCAAGATTGTAGCAATGTGCCAAGTGACCCTTCTAAGTCTTGATGGTCAAATCCTACAAATGGTCAAATCCAGAAGGTTTTAAAGCTTCAATAGGTTTATTTTGGTCTATCTAACATGTACCAAGCATCACCTTTTAGTTTCAACACCTTTTAAGCAAAAATGCACAATGCACCCAAATATTGTCAATGCAGCTTTTCAATTCTATGACAGCAACAAGACAAATAGGTGAATAACTTTTGTTTTTCCCAAAAGACTCATTCAATGAATGGATGTTTTAGATACCCTTTATCCTTATACAAAACATATGTAAAACTGAGATACACTTCCTTTGGCAAATATCAATGAACTTTTCATGTTTCCCCTATTTTCAACAATGTAAGAGTGATGCAATTACAAAGCAACCAATAGGAATACTTAATGTATTGAATCCAAACTTTTTAGAGGCTCATAAAATGTCCCCAATTATAGGATTCCCCAACCAATTTGAGTCTAAGAGCTTTCTAACCCCAAAAGCCCTAATTTGCCCTCTTGAAACCCTTGTATATAGGGCTTGCTAGATCTCCCATGTGCCAAACTTCTTGGACCAATTAAAGGTGTAAACATCAATGTTTCAACATTGTGAACATGATTAAAAACTTAAACACTACCCTCATTAAGGTGAATACTTTTCTGTAGGTTTGTACCCTTCAATTTACACTTTCTTTTCACAAGTTTTTGCTTGGTGGCCACGAAATCTTCAAATTAGTTGTTTTATGGAATGAGCATGTTTTATTGGAAAAAAACTTCAAAATTGCTTTAAAATAGCCTGCTATAGCCAACAGTATGAGTTTTTGATGAACAAAACTTCAAATATTAAAGTAAAACAAAGTAAGGAATCTTAAAACATGTCTACCAAGATGTTACCAATCATTCCAACATGAAAGAATACTCCCAAAATCAAGAAAAATTCAATTTACTCTTGAAATAAAGCACTTTTTATTGCAAATTCTATGACAGTCCATACTATATTAAGGTACAGGCCGTACCAACACACACACACACACACACACACACACACACACACACACACACACACACACACGCACACGCACACGCACACGCACACGCACACGCACACACACACACACACACACACACACACACACACACACACACACACACACACACACACACACACACACACACACACACACACACACACAGACACACACACACAGAGATATATATGTTCAGGAGTTAGTTCTCAACCTCCTTAACTAACTCTAATTCATTTCACTACCTATCCCTTTATAAAATTCAAATTTGAAGGTTTCCCTCCAAAATTGCTCTTATAGCCGTTACATACAAAATTTGAATTTTGAAAAGAAAAAAACTATAACTAACAAGACTTATTGGCTATTTTAACTTATGAAATGACTTGAGGTTGTTATGATATAATACTAGACCCTAACTAATGACTTCTCTACCTTAAACAACCACTAGATCCCATTCCAAGGATCAATTACAATTCTTCAACATTGGAATCAGCCAATACATCATACAAAACCATATCCTTTCGTGCTTTCAAAAGCCATGATTGGCTGTAGAATTGACCAATTGATATCATGAGATGCTCCATGATCTCTTTGATGACCTGGATCTCCAATGTGTCTAAGAAGAGCATATGATGCCCCTGCATCAAATTCACCACCTTGAAAGTTGTTCTTGTCCCAAGAACATTGTCTCACATGGATGGTCTCTTTTACTCCATATTTTTGCATATGCGGCTTAGGAATGAAATCTCCTAGTGTAAAATGCCCTCTCTTCTTGTTACCTGCATGCAAAACACTCAAATATTTATTAGAAATCTTAACTTTTTCCCTTGGGGCAGTCACCATAGTTGTTTCAACTATGTCTCTGTCTGCTTGGACAGTCTTTATTTTAGTCCTCTTGAGAGTGTACTTCTCCTATCTCCCCACATGTTCCTGTACTCTCTTTTCATTGTACTTTTGATTGTATTTTCTTGTAACATATTTTTAAATATATTTGAATTATGTAGGAATAGTTTTTATCATGCCAATTACATGTTTGTCTATAGATGTGGGTCATGTTATGCAACATAAATAACTTTGGATGAAAGTTTAATGTTTTTACCAGGATCAAGAGAAAAGAAGAAAATTTATCATTGTAATATTTATAAGACTCTTTTCTATTACAAATTTTTATTGCTATTCTATTTCTTCTAGATAGAATAGCTAGGCTATATTACCTATATTAGAAGAGAAAAGAAAAAACTCATCACAGATGTAGTCTACTGGAGTGTGAATTCAATGCACAAGTCTTCCTGTCTTTTCTTAGCTCAATTTCACACAGTTCATGAGATGATAGATTGGTTAGTCAAGTAAACAAGCATTCATGAACAATACAATACACCTATGGTATCTAAGAATCACATGTAAAAGTGAACAATGTGGACTATACTGCCTTCAAATAGGGATCAGTTAAGGGAAACTACACCATGTTTGAATGGGGAATCAATAAAGGGAAACTGATTTTGTCTTCATAAGAGTTTAAAATTATGCACGGCTTACTCTAGCAGCAAGGTAAAGTGCATGAACTATTTAACTTTCATAGTTATTGTATGAGATCAAATATTTGTCAAGGAGAATGCGACCTATAAATGATCATATCTTGGAAAATGTTTAAAGGTTTTTAACATTCATATATTTTAGATTATGAAATGAAGTATAACACACAAAATGACCATATAAAATAGTAATGTACAAGGATATGTGATAATTTCTCTTTGATATTCAGCAACCTGTAGTCAAGCATCCCCCATGAATGCAAAGATCATTTCCAATGGGGTTCCATTATTATAGTTTTAAACTACCTTTGTGGCATAGTCTTACTTTTAACTTTAGAGTGAAAGAAACTCAGAGAACTAAGAATAGTTGGAATTGGTATTTTAGGCCTAAATGAAGAAAATTTCTAGTCAATGACATTTAAGTGCATGTATAAAAAATACATATGGCATCATTCCAATGATGTCACATGATTTTTTTGATAGGTTTTCTTATTTTGATAGCTTTTAAATTAAATATCTGAGTCATTAGATGTGTAGTGTTTTACATGATTATTTTTTCTGCTTTATAAAATATAATCTTCTATTGTTAAAATAAATAGGAAAATGTGGATGTACCTTTGGAAGTGGAAAAAACATTCAATGAGAAGATCTCAAAATATTGTCAAGTCATGTTGGAGTCTTGTGCATATGCTGGCATGGGCAATGTTCTCAAGGTGCTTGTTGATCAGCTTGAACTTGGCAAGATAAAATACTATATGTAGTATACCCATATTTCCTACATTTAGGTTTAAGTTTTAATTATCTTGTAAACTATTTTTCTCCCATTAGGTACAAAGTCTTTTAGGACTGTATATAACACCTCGAGAAGGGTGAAAGTCATCAGGCACCAGCTGTAATTGGAATTGCATTAGTTGCAATGGCTGAAGAACTAGGACTTGAAATGGCCATTCATTCTTTGGAGCATCTCCTATAGTATGGAGAGAATAACATTACAAGAGTAGTACCATTGGCTCTAGGCCTATTGTCAATATCAAATCCAAAAGTAATGTTCATTTTTTTGTCCTTCCGTTTGCTTAAATACTCAATTCTTGGCCCCTTAATTTTCTTGATTATTTATGTGATAGAAGTTTATTGTTGAAATATGACATGTAAACATCTATATTAGGTCAATGTGATGGATACTTTGAGTAGGCTTAGTCATGATACTGATTCATAAGTTGCTATGGTGAGTGGTATTTGTTATAATATTTCTTTGTAATCTTTCAAATTTCCACCAGAAAGGTTTTTCTTATGAATTTGCTTAAAATTTGACAATCCAAATAACAATGTGTATTTATAGGCTACAAGACTGGCTCTAGGATTAATTGGTGCTAGAACAAATAATGCCCGAATAGCTGGCATGCTATGAAATCTATCGAGCTACACAATATGGCATGTCTCAAAAGAATTCAGGAGGGCATATGAACCCTAAACTGGAGGACTTCTTAGGATAGTACTCCACCAATAGGGATTCAGTGCCTTTGAGCATGGAGGGCATGTATTATGAGAAACATAATAACAATACCACTCCTGGTTTTGATAGGGATTCATGCAACTTGAGGATCAATGTTAACTAGGTTCCACTTTCTAGGCCCTTGGAAGTCCCAACTACTTGGAACAACACCACCACCACCTATGAAACTTAGCCTAATATGTTATTTTAGGCTGCATTGGAGCATGATGAGGATGACTTATCCAAGGAGAGAATGTTTATAGATTGTAGTCTTCAGTTCAATCCTCACCAAAGTGGAGAAATCATGGATAATGGCGTGGGTATATCTGCCATGAAACCATGGTCTAGACAACAATATACCACTGACATGAAGGAGGATGAAAATAATAACAACAATAGTGGAAGTATTTTTCAATCATAGGCAGCCTTGACTTTAACCATGAGTCATGGATCATAGTCTAGTGCTATTACTGTTATTCCACAATTAACTAGTAGTAATTGTGTTACAGTTGAAACCAGGAAAAAAGGGGTAGGTAGAAGGTCTAGGCAACCGGTTCCTAGAAAATCCATTGATACATTTGGCCAAAGGACTTCTCAGTATCATGGAATGACAAGGTTTATCTACATTATTTGTACATTGAGTTAAAAATTTTGTCAGTATAATATTCAATGTGATATTGCTATTAGAATTTAAAATTCATTATTCATTGTTAGTTAAAATTGTAAGTTAAATGCTATTGAATTTCTAAGTACAACTGTGTGTAAAGTTTTTTCCATCAATGTTTAAATCCCTGTAAGTGATTCATGTCTTATTTTGGGCTCTCTTCCATCCTGACAATGGATCATGAATCATGATTCAAAATGTTGATGGAAAAGAGCTATTTTGGAAATCTTATAGCTTTGATCCATTTTCCATTTTTTGTGTTATGTTTGTTTTGTGGGCTTTTCTTCATCCATTTTGATGTTATTTTTTTCTTGTGCATTGTAAAAATATAATTGACTTCCATGTTCCATTTAGGTTGAATTAATTTGAATGCATACCAAATTCTTTCCTCTTTCAACTTTATTTAAAGACCTACATTGTGGTCTATACACAAGCAACGTGTTGTTAATATTTCTATTTATGGTTTGGGATTAAGTGGTTTGAATTTTTTTATGTTCAATTGAACTCTGGCAAGGTTGTAGCAGTTGGACCAGGGGCTTTAAGTAAGGAAAGCAATACCATTACTATTAGCTTGAAGGAAGGTGATCATGTTCTTCTACCTGAATATGGTGGTAGTGAAATGAAACTAGGAGACAAAGAGTAAGTTTGCATCATTGAATCTTTACTTTCTTATGGTTTTGAAGCATGATTTGTATCATGAATGCATTGGTCTTATATAAAAATTATACTATATAAGCAAAGCTCCAAGAAATGACATTGAATTTGCAGATTATCCCGTGTATAGATTTCTCTAAGGTAGATTGTCATCTTTTGTTGTCAATATTGGAATTAGATATCATTTGTATCGGGAGGATGACATTCTTTGAATTTTGCAGGATTGAATTTGGCTATAGATAAGGTCTGAAATGTTAGGATGAATTGTTGCATCAAGGGAAGCTAATTAAGATTTGGAGTTTGAAAACAATGTAGATGATTGATTGTTTTGTTTTCATAGTATTTGTTTAAGCAACTTAAACAACCCATGGCATCTCATTTATCTTTGTTTTCTCTTAGTTCATATGACTTCAACTTTTTTTCATTGTTGTAATTTTACACCCAAGTCGAGAATGCTAGGCAATCTGAGGGCATAGAATGGAACCTAGAGTAGCTGTTTTTGAATTTTAGTGAGTTCCAAAATTGACTCTCTAAACAAGTCACAGGGGATTGAGCTTGTGAGACCATTGTAGAGGTCGTATGGGCTGTCAGAGTGTGATTTAAGCTTATAGTAAACCCTAGAAGGATAGACCTATAAATTACCATGGGAATTGGGATCTAAGTCATAGATCACCTTTTGCTGGAATTCTCACCCATACATAAGTTTTTGCTCAGTATATTTGTGTAAGCTCTTGTGGCAATGTTTGCTTTCTCTAGTTCTTTTGATTCTGGATTTTATTTATACTCAAAATAATTGTAGTCATGTCTATCATTAATGTAAATCTGTAAGCAATGAAATTTTCAATGGACCATCCATTATAGTTTGTCAATCATGCATCACATTAAGTGGCTAGCACTTATCATGGTAGTTTCGCTAACTGTTAAAGTGTTAAAATAAAGTGCACAATCATGTCATATTTATTATGTTAAACCAGAAGCAGGAAAGAATTGATGTACTAAATAGTGAGCATGAATAATAGCAATGCATATCCATCCAAGCTTAACAGACTGTGGGTGACCATCTTCTTGAACCTTGATATTTGGACGACTCTTAGAATTTGGAAATTAGAATTTGGAAATCAATGAATTTTGGTGTTCTTGGGCATCTCATTTCAAGGATCTTAACACCTTGCTCATAGCCACCGGTATTCTACCACACCTCGGCTTCTTCAAAAGCATGTAGAAATTCTCTTGTATTTCTTGTACCAGAGTCCCATATCATGTTTTTTTAAAAGAGAAAGCTGATGTGTTGTGGCTATCTAGCTACATGCATACCTTGATAAAATCATCCACATATTTCTTTTATCTTGGTCTTCACCATGTTTCTTAATGTAGTCTTCAGTAATTAAGCTTCTATAGGACTGGAATTGCAAGAATCCATCCTACTTGTATTGCTTATATTCACAAGACTATCCTGCACCATGTTGCAAGAGTGTTTTCTCTTGCCATAGTGTGTAGCCTCCACAAAAATGCCACATTCCTTTGTTTCATTAATTCTTCTTGATGAGATTAATATAAAGGTTGCTAAAGTTTCTTTGAAGTAAAAGATAGAGGGTGCCTTGAACATTTTCTAGCGCTCAAAAAATGCTATTTTAGAGGCTGCTGATGCTATTAGGCATGCTACAGGATGATCTCAAACTTAAGATGATATGAAAAGAAGAAAAGTTTTAGCAGCATCAAACAATCAAATGATTTGGACTGGATATGAAAATTTTAGAATCTTAACATATGGTTGTTCAAATTTTGTATCTCCTAAATGATTTCCTTTTAGTGTTTAACTTGTTGTGCATAGTTTCCAAGTTTTCTTATTGTATCAGGCATATTAATGAAGAAGCATATTAGTTACTATTAGTGTTTATGATAGTTTGATTAGTTACTATCGATATTTTTTAGGCATTCTATAAAATAGTTGACATGCCTTGTGTATGATATGACATTTTGCATGCATCCTGCACTCTCTCATCTAGCTGATGATGGATTACAGAGAGTGATCTGAAATGATGATGATAAAAACAAACAATCAAATAAAAAATGAACTTGCATTAAAAATGGATTGTGGAAATCTGATATTGTTGATTTTGCATGCATGTCTACCAGGACAATCATAACTTAAACATATATATGTTTAAGTTATGATTGTCCTGGTAGACATGCATGCAAAATCAACAATATCAGATTTCCACAATCCATTTGTAATGCAAGTTCATTTTGGATTTGATTGTGTGTTTTTCAGCATCATCATTTTAGATCACTCTTCGTAATCCATTATCAGTGGGATGAGAGAGTGCAGGATGCATGCAAAATGTAATATCATACGCAAGGCATGTCAACTGTTTTATAGAATGCCTAAAAAAATTTACACCCAGGCATTGGTAGAAATGTCTACCTTTATTGATCAAAATTTCTACCTTCATTGGTCAAAATTTTTGACCTTCATTGGTTGAAATTTCCACCTTCAATGGTCAAAATTTTTGACCTTCATTGGTCAAAATTTTTACCTTTCTTGGTTAACATTTTCTACTACCATTGGTCAAAATTTCTACCTTTCTTGGTCAACATTTTCTACCTTCAATGGTCAAAATTTCTAGCTTTCTTGGTCAACATTTTCTACCTTCAATGGTCAAAATTTCTACATTTATTGGTCAAACTTTATACCTTCATTGGTCAAAATTTTGACCAATTCCAGGTAGAACTTGAACCATGGCTATGGAATTTTTTTGACCAAAGTATTGGTCAAAATTTTGACCAACTAGTAGGTTGGTAAAACTTTTGATCAGAAAATTTCAGACCAATGAGTTGGTCGAAGTTTGGTCAAAAAACGGGTCAAAATTTTGACCAATAATGGTCAAAAAATGGTCTTAGATGTAGTAGCAAAAATACAACAACCATATAAAACATAGCAGTAAAAGAATGTATTGAAAGAAACATTACAGTATATAGAAGCAACATCACAATGTATAAGAATACCAAAGCTCATGCACGATTCCTCCCAACCATAATAGCATCATGAGACCTCGAAGGTCTATCCATCCCCCACATGTAACATCCCAAACTACTAACTAGATCATCAAAACTATCTTATGAGGATGCCACTACTAAAATGTACAACGTCATAAGAATAAGGAAATCTAACATGCTAAAAATTAAAGCATTAGATATTCCAACTAATCAATTAATATCATCTAAATCATATGATAAAAATCATACTAAGGGAATGCATCAACTAACTAACATCATCTAAAAATGATATCCAAGGAATCTAATGAAAGCATAAATCAAAAGAAAGCATGCTACAAAACCAGAAGTACCAAGTGAAAACATCCAACAATGGTCGCACTGAGACAATAGACTGTCTCTATACATTGGTCCCCAGTAGTAGTGAAGGTAGCTATGCTTCCCAACCATGTGAAAGTAGGTCCACTCCTACTATGTTGATGGAGATAATGATCCAACTACAAACTATTGGAATATCTTATTGGAAAGAATGCTTCTGAGAGGTTGGGGGGGGGGGTAAATCAGAAGTATTGTATTTAACCATTAAAACTTTTAATTGAAAGTAGATTGCATGCATATAAACATTAAGTAGTCATGAGAAACAAATATGCATCACCACATAACAATTGAGATTTTGGTAACCCAAAAACCCTCTAGAAATAAGAAGGTAAAACTGGGGTGGGGATGATACCCACAAAATCACTGCAGTAATAATGTTTAACCACTTCTGATGGTTTGCCCTGTTAAAGGCTTTACACTGTATCAATAGTGACCTAGTTAAAGGATTTACAAACACTTTACATAAAGTGTTACTCTGTCAAAGGATTTAATCACCTATTTATAGGATCTACAAAATATCTGTTAAGCTAATCTATCATCATAGGATTTCCTTTCTAATACAATGTCTAAAGAGTATTAGGTATAATAAACTTGATAGCTTACAATCCTTCGATTGCTGAATACAGGCACTTGATCTGCTCTCTCTGATCTTGATCCTTTGTGATCTGATACTCTTTACTCTGAAATTAGTCTTCCTTATACACCTTTGTCCATGTACACTTTTATTCAATTTGATTTCATCTTCCTTATAAAGACATTTGAAGACTTAGGGTTAGGTATGAATCTACAATCCATATTGAATCTCTATTTCTTGTTCATTCCTTGCACATCTCTTATTGGTTGCATGCCTTCTCCATTTTTCTTATTGGCTGCTTGTATATTGCATAGGAAATATAAATGATTTGATCTTATCACTTAAATCCTCTGAGATTCATCATATGTCAGCTATGAAAATGGTTTACATCTAAGTTTGTGAAGTTTCAAACTCATATGCTGATTCTGAGTTACTCAACACTTACTGCTTCCTGATGCTTGACACCTTCTATTCCGTTATGCCTAATGTTCTCTTTAATATATCTTCACAATATTATCTCCCCCTTAGAATATTATCTCCCCCTTTTTGATACTAATGTCAAAGGGTCCTAAATAGTAATGCCATGCTTGGCCAAAAATGTCGTGTTTACCTCAAGGAGTATTTGGAGAGCTACATCCCAATTATTTAAGGCAATATCCAATGACTTTTGTTGGATGGCAAGCTCTGCTATGAGATCAACAAGTCCTTCATGTGTAGAAACATTGGGATCCTTCTTCAAGATTTTTTCTACATACATTTTCTCCTTGTGCAATACTTCTAAGTGAGGAGTGATGGAGGCTTGAATTGGCATCAACTTTTCTTTGATAGTGGCCTCTTCTACTAATAATGCATCTAATTCCCTCTGAGTGTGTAATGTTTGAGCAAATTGCTTTTCACTCTATGCAAAATCTGAGGGTAGTTGTATGCTGGAGAGTTTTAATTTACTGTCAAGGTTCAAATTTTTTTGATTTATTTCATGTGTGAACCTGGAAAAATCACACAATTTGCTATAAAGGGAAAATATGTTCCCTAATACACTCTTTACATATTCCAATTTCTTGGCTAGGTCAACCTATCCTAAAATTATGTTATTAGCTATTTTCTAGTTGACTTTGCCTAAAAACTTCTTTTCTGACCATTCCATTAGTTTTACATTAGTATCATGGTCTTCATTATTCACTTGGTCAACTATATCAGATAGTTGCTCAAGTATTGGCCTGTTTGCATCTGGAGGTTGAAGACTAAAAGCATCCATGAATATATCTTTTATTTCATTCATTGCCTACTTGTATTTGTAGTCTTTCCTCATTGCCTCTTGTCTCCTTCTCTTATCCAATGCACTCTGTATTTCATTCATCTTTTCCTCATTTAAAGTTCTTGAATCATAATAGGGTATTTTCATTTCTTCATCAAGCTTAGGAATACCATAATGGATGGTCCTGGCTACCCTAGTAGAACTTGAACTTGGTGTACTGACATGAATGGTCATTGTTTCAGTACTCAACTTATGAATGGGTTTGGTGGGAGTTCCTATTTTTGGTAATTCAACCAAAGTTTTTACTGCAGACTCCTCTTTATCTTGTGTTCCTTCTTTTTCCTCTTCTTCTTGCTTGTCTTCTTCTTCTTGTGTCACTGCTGCTGGAGGTGTACTCACTATCTGAGCTATTGTGCCTATGACTACCTCTATTGTTGCACTTGACTCCTGATGAGTTTGAGTGGCTAATCTTGGTGGTGACGGAGGTGGTAGAAATGTAAGCCCAGTAGTTTGAATGGTTTTAGGTGGTTCTTGTGGTGGCACCTTGACTTCTTTGAGTTTGTCTACTGACTTTTGAAGATTATCCACACTGACCAATATGGGACTTGTACACAATTGTGCTTTTAGTTTTGTTTGGTCAAGGATCTTAGTAAGATCTATTGTAGTTAATGGATTAATGTTTTGACATGTGGTGTCAGCAACATCCTTAATCTTTATGATTTTTATAGGTGAGTGAGGTGGGCTAGGAGGTGAAGGATGTGTGTTGTGCACACTTTGATGTTCATCAATTCTTTTGTCTTCATCTTTTCCTTCCTCCTCTCTTTCTTTCTTATTTTCCTCTTCTTCAACCTTTTTCTCTTCTTCTATTTTCTCTTCTCTCCTCTTCCTTCTTTCTTCAGGTTTAGCAATAGCTTCCTCTTTGTATACCTCTTCAAGGAAATCTTCAATTGTTTTGTACAAGTTTTTCCAAACTCTTGTTGTTCTCTGCACAACTTCTTCAATTTTGTTTTGCAGGATGAAGAATGCCCTATATTTAGGTGTAAACCTTTTGCTATGCCTTTTGACTGCTTGAGTTACCTGTTCTTTTGTTAAATCAGGTAGTAGGTTTGCTAGGGTTGATTCCCTCATCTCTTTCTCCATCATTAGATAGAAATGCCATCTGTCTTCTATAGTTTTAGACAATTCCTTTGGCAATTTTCCATCTAGTTCAAGAGGTGTATACTTGAACTATGCCCCTCTTTACTGAACTTATTGAAATCAATCCTTTTCATTTCATTTAAGTCTCCATTCCTAATCTTCTTACATAATATATCAATTGAAGATTTAGGAGGACTTACCTTTTCAGTCTTATCTTCTTCATCAGTATCAAGTTGGGCCACATATATTTTCCTTTTCTTTGGCTCTTCTTGTGCCTTTGTTTTTTCCTTCTTTGTGGCTTCCTCTTTAGCCTTTTGGGTAGAGGCCCTTGTTGTAGCTCTGGTTGTTGGCTTCTTTGGCATTTGCATGACAACTTTCTTTGGTGAGGGCTAAGAAGCAAGAGGTGTCTTTTTTTTCCTTTTGATGACTCTACCTCTAATGGGTGCTTCCTTGGTTTTTGTTTCCTTGGCACTCTCATCTTTCTCTTCACCTTGACTTTGAGGCAATCCAAGTGGCTCTTGTTCTGGCTCACCTTCTTCTTCTCCTTCCCTAATCTCTTCTGCTTCACTTGTTGCACTTGATTCTCTGATACCAAATTTCTTCTTTATTTTCTTTACTAGCTTGTCCTTTTTCTTTACTACTGAGGTTGTCTTGAGTTCTATAACAACTTTTGATATTACAGCGTCATATGTTAAAAATGCCTTGGCAGATTTGTCCATTTCCTCTGCAAGCAATGTTGTGATGGCTACAGAAGCTTGGTCAACATCAAGCTCATATCCCAATGACCTAAGCCATCTTTTTCTTGGAAGGACTACTTGAATGTAAGTGTAATGAATACCAACAAGAAAACATATGTCATTTATATGCTTTTCTACTAGTGAAACTAGTATTCTCATTCCGTTCTTGATTGCATTTTTGAAATCCTCAAAATAGATAGACATTTGATCATCAAAGCTATCTCCCATTTGTGTAATGAAATCATTAATTTGATCAACAATGGTTTTATTTTGAATCCAGTTGACTTTTCCAAATGAAGGGAATTCCTTCATTACATAGAAGAACATACAAACCAACACTGAAGCAAATTTGCACTATGCTCCCTTGGACTTTCTAATAGCTCCAAGATTTTTATTGATCTGTTGAAACAAGAGCTCTGCAATATCATAAGTGTGGTCTTTCTTTACAAGTTTATGTGCCACATCTACTACTATGCAAGGTACACTATTTAACCTGCTGGATTGGTAAAACTTATGTGATATGATCCTTACAGAAAAATCTAAAAGAGGATTAGTAACGATATCTATGGTAATTCCTCTATTGTTCCACTTGTAGACACCTAAATTTGATTACACTACTTTGGTAATCTAATTTAGCCATCTCTAAAGGCATCATTAATTAAATTCTTATTTAATTAATCCTTTGTCATCCCCTAGTTGATTAATTTAATTAATCATCTATAGTCCTAATTGATAAATCAAATAATCTATTATTTATCAATTAAATCCTTTTCTCCTATCTAATTCCAAAAATCCCCATTTATTAAATAACTCTATTTGATAAATGAAATCCTCAAATTCAAAAAAACCTTAACCTATCTCTAATCCTCCATTTAGCCTAATCCACCCCATCCACCCATACTAACCAAGCTTAGCCACTAACTCACCCACCCTCATTAATGCCATCCACTTGCACATCTCTAACATCCCTAATCTAATCCTAAACCCAAGCCTAATCCACCCCCTAATGTTGTCACATTCCTTAAACAAGTTTAAGACTTTCCTAATCCAAACCAAAGTCTCCCCTCAAAAAAACCCAACCACTAAGTCATGAGTGCTCTTACAAAACATAAAGACTCTTACAAGCCCACTCATGACTCTTACACCCATCTTCCACACTCTTCCCTCTTCCACACTCATTCCTCTTACATCCCTCTTACATACTCAACCCCACTCATCATGCCCTTAACCAACCCTTAACCCTACCCTCTCACACTCATCCTCCTTGTGACAAGTGTCACCTTCCCATTGGTGCTAAACAAGCACAATCCATGTGCTCCCCTTTGAGTGCATCTTAGCCCTCCTTAAGCCTTCATCCATCCTTGCATCTAAGCCCTCCATCCCTCTACCCCTTAGCCTATAAATTGAATCCCATCCCAAGCCATTTCATCAACAATCTTTGAGCTAAAGTTACCATGCTATTTTGAGAACCAAAGCCATCAACCATACCCTTATAATGCCAAATTGAGAGCTCACAAAGCTACCAATTTGCCATTACCCATCTCCATTGAAGCAGCTTTTGAGCATCTTGAGCATACATCCACAGCAAAAGGACACATCTACAGAATCAAGAAAGCATGGAGTGTTTTCTCTTGTGAGGTTTGCACTTCTTATTTTCTTTCTTAGTCTAAGCATATATGTGAATTTAGTTTTTGGTTTGTGAATGTTTACTTCATTTGTTAATGTTCTTTGCATACTAATTCTTGTTCTACATTTTGGCACGCCCAGTGGGACCCCACTATGGGTCATTTAATCATCTATTTTCATCTATATGTCATTTTTCTAACCATCTAATGTTTGTTGTTGTTTGAGTGTGTTGTGAGGGTGTTTTGCTTGTTTTTGCAGGTTAAAGAACACACTTAGGAAGAAGAAATACCATCTAAAAAAAAAAAAAAAAATCGCATTTTTCAGCTTTTTTTGGCGCGGTTTTGGCGTCTGCAACCTGTTCTGTCTGCGAAAATCCACGTCTGCGCAAATCAACATCTGCGAAAATTGACGTCTGCGAAAATCTGCGTTTGCAAAAATTGACATCTCTGCTTGTCACCTGGGTTCTGTGCTGCAAATCTATTTTGTCCTCTTCATATTTTGGAGCCTCTGTAGTTCAGCATCTTCATATTTTGGCAGATTGTGTTCTCTGCTTGCTTATGTTCCGTAAGATTTAGACTTTTAGTGGTTCCATAGGATTTAGACCGTTTTAAGCATTTTTATGCGTAGAAAACACAACAAAAAAAGTTAAAATTTTTTTCCCCATAGTTAAGCTCTCATTTTTGAAGATTTTGGCTAACTAACTAAATTGCTTTTTTTTTGTCTCATTGCAGGTTGGAGCACATATGGAACCACTAACCATGCTTCTTGCAGGTTTTCATGTTGCTAAAAAAATGAACTTGAATGTTTAACCATTTGTCTTTGAATGCATGTTGCTAAAAAAAAAAAAGAACTTGAATGGTTAAACACATTTTTCATTGAATGAATGTTGCTCAAAAACACACTTTTGAATGTCATGGATTAAAATCAACTTTCTTTGGAATGCATGCTTAAAACAAAAAAATCCAATCTTGAATGCCAAGGATCAATTAACCATTACAAATCTCTTTTTCACATGCAATCTAGGTAAAGTTGGATTTTTGGACATTTAAGAAACTTTGTTAAGTTAAAATACAAATTTACAAAAATCAATTTGAGTAGTTCCTTGGACTCACCTCTTTTCTAATCACCCATCAAATATTAACCATTGGTTGCAATCTCAGCGCCATTTATGGGGATGGGTCTACTTGAAAAAGGTGTTAAATGTTCCACAATCTAACTCACTCAATTGGTCTTTGAACGTTTGCTTTAACTTTATCAAAATTCTTAAATGGTCAAAACTCTAGATTAAATCGATCACACTTCAAGTTTGGGCACTAAAATTGAACAACAACTGACGTGGAGAGCCTCCAGGCGCGCACTTGAAATCGAATCTCACACACTTTTGTTTTGGGCTTAAAACAAACTCACACTCAATCTTGAATGCCTTAAAGAAAATTAATCGATACTTGACGTGGAGGGCCTCCGGGCGCACGAGTTTGCTTTTGTTGACCCTAACTCTTCTTATTGTGTGCATTCTTCGATCGATTTACTTTTGTTGGCGCTTCAAGTTGGAATTGAACATTGTCTCTTAAACATGAGTGCTTGCAAAGTCTAGATTAGCACACATAAGAGTCAGTTGGTAAAAGAACAAGCGTGTTTTTTAGCCCAAGGTCATCCGTGTCTTCTCTCCCCTTGTCGTCTTTCGAGGCCATCTTGGGTGCATAAGATTAGGATCCAAAACCTTGTTTCTTTTTTAGGAGGCCTGCTTGGGGATTTCATCACCCCTTGGACGACCTCAACTCCAGCGTTCTGGCGGAGTATAAGAATCGGGAGGTGAATCGAAAGACACCTCTCTTGGGATCAAGATTTTGTCATTCGAGCTCAGCCTCAAGGAACTTTATACCCTTGAGAAGTGAAAGAG
Organism: Cupressus sempervirens; assembly: GCA_028749045.1. Lineage (NCBI taxonomy): Eukaryota > Viridiplantae > Streptophyta > Pinopsida > Cupressales > Cupressaceae > Cupressus > Cupressus sempervirens. Next base: position 612,115,506 of record CM053788.1, read on the forward strand.
GAGAAGTGGGTTACCGCTCCTCTCGGCTGTGTGACATCCTTTTGGTCTCATCTACGGATTTGGGCCTCACATACCTTACGTATATCGAGGACTCCCTAGCTAAACCAATTGTCTGCCTTGCAGAAAACCATCTAGGATGTTAATGTGTTTGGAGTGACTGATCGAAACATTTGTAGAACATACACACTCCTTGGCGCAAGTACCACATTCTGAGAACCACAAACTTCTATCTGGGTGTTCCTATCTATTGCTTGTTTTTATTTTACTTGTTGAATGAATGTTTGCCAAACTTGGTCAATCCTAGCTTAGGGCACACTTAGCGTAGTCACTGCCTATTTTGGAAGTTGAACAAGTTGAAGCAAAACAACTGAGATTTTTTCCAAAGCCAAGCAGATTCAGGAATTTATGTCGGAACAACCCAAACCCAAACAGAAGTTTCACAAGGTCAAACTCAAGCCATCTCTAGCATACCAAGAACTTTCAGCCAAGAGAAAAGCAATAACACCAAGCCCACGAATTTCCAAACTCCACAAAGCAGAGGAAAAAGCTACTGACGAAGCACTTCAAGAGGCCTGGTTAGAGTGCACCATCAAATTTAGCCAACATCCAGGAGTTAATCCTGCTTATGCCTTACCAACTAGGCATGATTTCTATGATTAGACACCCTTGTTTCTCCACATCTTCTTGGATAAGCTTCACTCTAGAGTCATCTTTCTAAAAAAGCCAGCCATCTTAGGTTATCCCCTTAAGCATTATTAGCTCATCCATCTCATTTAGAATCATACCATCTAGCCAGTAATCAAAATTTTGCATATCTAAGCTTTCAAAATTGTTGTCACCTTGCTAAAAGTTTGCCATTCCTAAAATCTTCCAAATCCACCAATCTCACCAAGGTTATCCCTTTGACATAGCTTTGTCTAGGGTAATCTAGCTTTGTCACTTGTTATCCCTCATCACCTTGAGCTAAAGGTTGGGATTCACAAGTGGTCAATCTCGTGTTCTTCCTAAAGAATCATCAGTCTATCCTTAAGTTGACACAATCACCACCAAGCTTCCACATAGGAAAGCAGACCTTTTGTACTTTGACAACATATCTTTGAAGTTAGAATCCCCAACCCAATCCTCCTTAGGTTTTGTCATATAGCTTTGCCTCAACCTAGGAAATCATTTGCATAGAAAAGCCTTCCCCCTTTTGCATCCATCAACATTATTGCATCTCATCCCTAGGAGCATCTTTTCATGCCACCCGTCACTCGCTTAGCCAAGAAGAAAGAAACAATGGAGCCCTATCATTTAGATCGAACAGCCTCACCCCCCTTGAGCACTCAGCCATCCTTCAGCCCAGAGCCAGCTATGCAATCACCTACTGACATTGAAGCTTTCATGAACCAACCAGGAAATGCAGTATTGGTAAACGCCATTATAGACAAAAACAAAGAGACAATCATGGCTAATTTTTGAAGGGACAATGTAGGAACCTTTGACTTTGGAAGACCCCCTCCATTATCAGATCCATCTCACCCATTGTTTTGGCAGCTACCACCACCCATAGGCTCTTATGATCCAAATTATCCTCAATATATTCCAAAAGAAGAGCCTCCAGCCAATCCATATGACCCAACAGACCCAAACATACCATCATCCACCCAAGTTGAAATCTCCATGCCGCAAACCAACCCAACCACGACCACTCCATCCTTGGTTCATACCTCTCCACTCCAAACCCCCTTTACCCAAAACATCTCACTGTTCACCCCCTTCACTATTGCTACTGCTCCCACACCTAGCCTTCCAAATCCACCCATCTCCCAAATAAGTGCTAGCATCTTTGGCCAACCTCAACAATATACAACAGGGATGCCACCCATGGGGCCAAGTAATCAACCTTTTATCGCCCCCAGCTTGTTCACCACAGCCCAAAGCACAATCCCATCATTTCCATTAGGTCTCGGGAGCTCAATACCACCAGCCACAAATCCACAAGCTACTACCTTCACTCCACAAAGCTATCAAATCCCACAAGCTACTGCCAATCTTCTACCAAGCTCCCAAGTGACCCTAGCTCCCACCACCACTCTACCAAGCTTCCAAATCCAGCCACAAAGCTATCAAACCCCATCAGTTCCATTCCCAAGCTTTCAATTCCCACCACCTCCACCACCAACTAATCCATTACCTCCACTTACCAACTACTTTTCAATGCCACTTCTAGGAGGTAATCCACCACCCCAGCCAACCACCAATTATTTGCAGATGCCATGCCAAATGGGGGTACAACCCACATATATTGGTCAAACCCCATAAGCCCTCTGATCCTTTCCCCAAGCCTCACAACCATCTTATACCTTACCTCCACAAAGCAATCCATTTAACCCACAGCCAGCTTATGTTCCTCAATCCCAACCTCAAATCCCATATCAACAGCAAGCCTCGCAGCACATGCAACAATATGCGCCACCTCCCCCTCAACAACCTGTCATCCACCATGCAGCTGCCCAAAAAATGTACAATCCCTATCAGCAAATCCCTCATAACCATCCATATTCAATGGCCCCATCCAGCACATACCTACCTCAAGGCACTCCTACATTGGGGGCACCCCAACCATCACCTATCAATTCAGAGTGGGAGCAAATGAAGACAGCCCTAAAAGCCATCCAAGAAGGGAATGATCCAAAGACATTCAAGTTTGAGAATGTGTGTCCTTACCCATTTGACAGAGCCATTACCACAACACCATTTTCCGAACACTTTGAGGTACCTAAATTTTACAAATTCAGAGGAAAAGGAGACCCTGTCACACATATCAAAGAATTTTACATGCATTGCCAGGACGTGGCATACAATGATGTCTTCCTCTTGTGCCTTTTTCCCAAAAGCTTGGCTGGACCATCTCTTGAATGGTTTTATAGAATCCCCTATGGCACAATTAATAAACTTTGCTGAATTATCTGAGGCATTTGTAGCCCAATATGCCCATCTTGTTGAAACAGAGCTATCAATAGTTGATCTTGTCCACACCAAGCAAAAAGGTGGAGAAAGCCTTGTCAAATACCTGCAAAGATGGCAAACCCTTACCACCCGCATATCCTGCACCTTGCCAGAACGCCATGTGGTGAAAATGTTTATTGATAATGCACATCCCAGCTTGGCTCACCACATGACCATGAACTGTTTGCAGACCTATAAGGATATCAAAGAGAAAGGAATGATCCTTGAGCAAGGACTCATCAAAGATGGTGTGGTAAAGATTTACAAAGAGGCCAACCAAAATCAATCACATTCCAATGACAAGTCTAGGTATTGGAACAAAAACAAGCATGTTGCAACAGATGGGGTTACTGACACCAGACATGTGAATATCATTGGTCCTTCTCGAAACCAGTCTAACCCACCATATCAAACAAACAACCAACAAGCTACCAATTACCAACAATGAAATAACCAAAGCTATCAAAACCACAATACAAGACCCAACTTTCAAGGGTCTAACAATCAAGCTAATGCCATCAATGTAGCTGTAGGGCAAAAGCCCAGATTCCAACCTGCACCTAGAAACTATACACCCCTTGGTGAGCCATTGGATGTTATTTTTGAGAAATTGGCTAAGGAAAACCTTATCAAATTTCCTCCTACCCAGCAAATTGATCCAAGCCAATCCAAAGCTACATGGTACAAGGACAATGAGTATTGCAAGTTCCATAGGGTAAATGGTCACACCACCCTCAGATGCATGAAACTGAAAGACTATGTGCAAGACCTCATTGATCAGAAGGAAATCACTGTTGGTGCCCAAAACTCTCCCAATGCAGGCTTACAAATTTATCAAAATGCTTTTCCTCCACACAACAACCAAAATCTTGGAAAAGCACCTATCCAAAACAACACCAACAACTGCCAGCCAAACCAACAGCATGGGAAGAAAAATGACCACACTTCATCCTATATAGACTATGGTAGCCTTATAGGTTGTATATCTGAGAAAGAGCCTTCAGTCAATGTTATCAATATCCGAGGACCAGACAATGAGTGTGCGGTCACCACTCGAAGAGTGCAATTTAACATCGTAGGCCCACCAGTTTCATCAACACCATCAGCTCCATCAAAAAGCCGGTACAATATCTTGGAACACCTTGGGAACATGCTAGCCCAAATATCCATTTTAGACCTTCTCCGCACTAGTCCTGTGTACAAAGACATCCTTGACAGTGCTCTCATAGAATCCCGTGTCCCTTCTGATATCAATGCTACTAATTTTTGTAATCTTGTTGGACACCTTTCATCCTCATGTTCCCTATCTTTCAAACCCACTGACATACCCGCGGTCGAGCCAGATCACACCCTTCCACTTCGCATAGCCATCATGGTATCCAATTTTGCCGTGAAATGAGTAATGATAGATAATGGATCAGCCTTGAAAATTTGCACCCTAAAATTCATAAAACAAGCTGGGTATACTGAGGCAGATATGATCAGTGAGGTTATCACCATCAAAGCTTATGACAACTTGGAAAGGACCACAGAAGGGACTATTTTGCTACCAATCAAGGTTGGGCCAGTCATTCAAGAGACAGTTTGCCATGTTGTTGATCTAAACCTACCATTTAACATCCTCCTCGGTCGCCCATGGATTCATGCTATGAAGGCCGTTCCATCCACCTACCATCAGTGCATCAAATTTCCGCATCAAGGCACTGAGGTAACCATCCATGCCGATCCAGAACCCTTTGCTTACTGCAATGCAGTTGAAGCTTCATATACAAACCATTTCCCTGGAATAGACATCGGCACAGCCATCGCCAGCTCATCCCACACTTGTAATGACGCAGAAACCATCCTTTCCTCTACCCTATCTACTGTAAAGATCAACAACAAAGGATGTGGAGAATATAGTCTATCAGATGCATTTGTTGTCGGAGCAATCCCACTTGATCCACATACCCATGGACGGCCAACATATCACAAAGCTAAGGAGATTCCACCTCCTCGATACAAACAATTTGGCCCAACCACCTTTGTGTCCTCAAAAACCCCTCTTCATGAGGAGCTCACTCCAGATATCAACAATTGGCTACATAAGGATGCACCTCCAAGAAATCAAGCACGCCTTGATCACTTCAGCCAAAAGTATCCCCAACAACATAAGCTCGTCACTGAAAAATGGAACTATCAAGGAGGTGGACTAGGACCAGAAGAAAGGGGCATGCAATGTTCCATCGAAGCACATGATTGGGAAATAAAGTCAAGTCTTGGCTTTGGCATACCCACAACTGGGGGCACCAACAAGAATGGTCACGCTTTTTCGAACATCCACCATGACCTTGTTGAAATCGAAGACATTCCTAAGGAATTTGAAAAGAGAGCCTACGACGATATCCCAGACCAAATCTTCCTAGGAGACTCTGTTCTCTGAGAACTATCCATCCATCTCATTGACCTACCACTTGCTCATCCACAACTCATAGATTGGGACCAACCAAGTGTCATACATATTGATGAGTTCACATCAGAGGAAGCACTTCTAAGATTCATGGGAGCTGAAACTCCTCATAAGAAGACAAAGCCAGATTCTGCCTACATCTACAAGCTAGATCCCAAGGGGTATTTTGGAGAAAATCCCCAACCTAGTTTTGATACACCCAAAACTGGAACTAAGGTAAATCTGGGACTAGCTAAGGCAGCGAAGAGAACCCCTCAGCAAGAAAATCCAGAGCCACAAGCAGAACATGAGGATTTAGTATTGCCTCCTCAAGATAATCGACCAGAGGTGTCTTCTATTCTAATAGAGGATACTAGAGAAGTCAACATTGGTTCTTCAGAGATCCCTAGAATTGTTCACATTGTTGCATCCCTATCACAAGACCAAGCTGACCTCCTCTTTGAGGTTTTATGAGAGAACATTGGCCGATTTGCATGGTCATATCAGGACATGCCAGGACTCGATCCAAAGCTTGTAGTTCATCATCTTGCAGTCGATCCAAAGATCAAGCCCGTCAGACAAAAGCTTAGGAAAATGCACCCCAAGGTGGCATTACTAGTCAAAGTTGAACTAGAAAGAATGTTAGCTGCTAAGGTTATCCGACCTATCGACTACTCAGAATGGATCTCCAACATGGTCCCTGTCACTAAGCCTTCCGGTGACATCAAAATCTGTACTAATTTTAGAGATCTTAACAAAGCTTGTCCAAAGGATGATTTTCCCTTGCCCAACATAGATATGATTGTAGATCTTACAGCTGGACATGAAATCTTGTCCCTTATGGATGGATTTTCTAGGTATAATCAGATCAAGATTGCAGAAGAAGACCAGCATAAGACAACATTCACTACCCCTTGGGGAACCTTTTGCTACACCATGATGCCTTTTGGCCTAAAGAATGCTGGGGCTACCTATCAAAGAGCTATGACAGCCATTTTTCATGATCTTATCCATAGCATTTTGGAGGATTATGTGGACGATATCCTAGTCAAATCTCACACCTTCATGGATCATCTTGCTGACCTAGAGAAAGTCTTTGATAGGTTGGCCCAATATCATCTCATGCTAAATCCCAAGAAGTGTGTCTTTGGGGTCACATCTGGCAAGCTTCTAGGCTTCATAGTTTCTAAACGAGGTATAGAGATCGACCCCAAAAAGGTCAAGGCTATCTTAAACATGCCTCCTCCCCAGACACTGTGACAGCTTCGCTCTCTTCAGGGAAAACTTCAATCTGTCCGGCGCTTCATCTCCCAACTTGCAGATAAGTGTACACCGTTTTCACACTTGCTAAAGAAGAATGAGAACTTCAAGTGGGATCTTTTATGTCAGTGCAGCTTCGATCAGCTCAAGCAGTATCTCACCAATCCCCCTATCTTGGTTCCACCAATTCTTGGTCGTCCCTTGATCTTGTATATATCAGCAACACCTACTGCTCTAGGGGCACTTCTAGCACAACATGATGATTATAGCAGAGAGAGAGCCATCTACTATATCAGTGAAACCCTAGTTGGTTATGAAATCAATTACACTCCTATGGAAAAAGTTTGTTTGGCAGTTGTTTTCTCAACTCAAAAGCTTCGCCACTACATGCTAAGTCATACCATCCAACTAGTCTCCAAGATTGACCCTCTCAAGTATATGCTCTCCAGAACAGCACTTACAGGCCGTTTGGCCAAATGGGTTATGCTACTAAGTGAGTTTGACCTCCAGTATGTGGACAAAAAGGCAATCAAAGGGAAAGCTATAGTAGATCACCTAGCTGATGCACCTCTAGTAGATGCATATCCTTTGCTCACAGAATTTCCAGATGAGCATATTTGCCTAATTGAAGAACAACCCCCATGGAAGCTTTATTTTGATGGCTCATACACCTCTCATGGATCAGGGGCAGGAATATTATTAGTTACACCTCAAGGAGATTACATTCCAAAAGCCTTCAAGCTACAATTCCCTAGCACCAACAATATAGCAGAATATGAAGCTCTTGTAGCAGGATTAAAGATAGCTGCAGAATGGAATATCACCGAGTTACAAGTCTTTGGTGATTCCCAACTCATCATCAAACAAGTCTTAAATGAATATCAAACCAAAGATGAAAAGCTATTACCCTACAAAGAGCTAGTTGATCAGCTGACCCAGCATTTTACAAAGCTTCAGTTTACACAAGTGCCTCGAATGCAGAACAAGGCAAAAGATGCCATGGCCACTATCGGCTCGCTCTTGGAAATTCCCCAAGAAGCTACACAGTATGAGTTTTTAGTTGAGCAGCTCCTCACACCTGCCTATGCGAATGAGGATTCAAACCGTGTTTGTATCTTGGTTGGTCCCCAATCCCCTTGGTACCATGAAATTCATGCTTACCTTAACGATGGTATCATATCCCCTCACCTCACACGTACCCAACGCTAGAACCTCATCCGAAAATCATCCCGCTATGTTATCATAGCCAATACCCTATATCGTCAGGGTTATCACAATACTCTCTCTCGATGTTTAGATGAAAATGAGGCCGCGATGGCATTAAAAGAAGTACATTCTAGACTTTGTGATTCCCACACGAGTGGTATTGTCCTAGCATGACAAATCCTTAGAGCAGGCTACTATTGGCCTACCATTGAAGAAGACTCTTGTGACTTTGTTAGAAAGTGTCTCCCATGTCAGCAGCATGCAAATCTTGTGCACGCTCCAGCACAGGATCTACAGCCTATTGCACCACCTTGGCCTTTCGCTTGTTGGGGCCTTGATCTAGTTGGAACTATCACCCCTCTCTCATCTGATGGACATAAATGGATAATAACAGCTACAGACTATTTCACTAAGTGGGTGGAAGCAGTCCCCCTAGTCTCAGCTACAGGAGTTCAAGTCTCCAAGTTCATCTTGTACCACATTGTTTGCCGCTTCGGCATCCCATCCACCATCTTCACTGACCATGGAGGTAATTTTGAAAATCTCAACATGGAAGAATTATGCACTTCCCTCCGCATCCATCACCGCTTTTCTAGCCCATATTTCCCACAAGATAACAGCCAGGCAGAGGCAACTAATAAAACCCTCCTCAAAATCCTAAAGAAAGTTGTCAATGATTCCGGCCGTGATTGGCACCTTCAAATAAATCCGGCTCTATGGGCCTATCGAACTTCCTTCCGTACATCCACAGGCACAACTCCATACTCCCTAGTCTATGGTGCCAAAGCGGTATTACCTATAGAAGTTGAACTTCCCTCACTATGCATATCTTTGCAAGGGCAAATCTCAGATGAAGAATACAGAGTAGCTCGACTCACCCAGCTAGATCTCTTAGACGAGAAGAGACAACAAGCCTATGACCATCTCACAGTCTATCAAACTCGTCTCAAAAGGAATTTCAACAAGAAGGTGCTCCCACGACACTTTTAGCCAGGTGACATGGTCCTCAAAGAAAATATGAAAGTCCAAGCAGATCGAGAAAAGAAAGGCAAGTTTGAACCTACATGGCTTGGTCCGTATGTGGTTACTGCCTCCTTTGGCTCTAGAGCCTATCAATTATCTACACCAGAAGGAGAACTCTTGAATGATCCCACTAACATCATTCACCTCAAGAAGTTCTATGCTTGAAGATCCTTGGTATACCCAGCTTTTGAAAAAATACAAAAAAAAATAGTAAAGAGAAATAAGCGTCCAATGGTGAAAACTTGGCAATTCAAGCGCCTTGGATAGGTACCTTGGTAAAAACCTGGTAATTCAGGCACCTTGTGTGCTAAAGACTAATCCATTATCTATCACTATCCTATCCCTCATCCATCCACCCACCATCCCATAAAACACCTACTTGTTCCCTTGGTGTTCCAATCAAATATCCAAAATCTGATGGAGCTTGTCAATACCTCCTGTACAGCTTGTAAATCTTGTACCAAAGCTTGTATTATACCTTGTAAATCTTGTACCATACCTTGTATATATCCAAATCTTGTCCAAAGCTTGTACCATATTCCAGCTTGTAAATAATCTTGTACCCTAGCCTGTATCCTATCACATGCACACACAGAATCCCATTTTCCTTAAGCTTTTCACAAACCATCTACCTGTCCACCTATCAACTATTATAGACATCCCATCCTTCACAAAAATTTCCATCTCACAGAAAAACCAAAACATGAACAAACTTGTACATTTGTAACATATCTTGGTCTGTCAGCTTATACATCCTCTTTAGCTTAGTATCATTGTATCTATCCGGCTTTCATGTTAGTTCATCCTTGGTCAACATCTTGCACACATTGCACACCTTGGTTAGATATTCCAATGCATCCTTTAGCTACATCTCCTATCACCAAAGTGTTATCCTTCTTAGTTCAGCTTGCCAGACACATCTTTCATCCAGATCCATCAGCTTAGGTGCTCTCTGATAGATTTTTGCAGGATATAGCTTTCCTCATGTCTGATCTTGGTCCGTTAGTACCTCGTCTTACCCATCTCGTTGGCAAATAGTTCTCTTTTGGATTTTCACTTTCTTTTGATTTGGGATCTTCCCTTTTGGGTCTTGAAATATCTTTTCCAAGCAATCTCCTTGTTCCCTCCTCAAGGTTGCCATGATCTTCCATATCATGGTATGCTGCGAATGGGGCAATTAGAGCGTAAGGTCTTGATCAGGTCTTTTGCTTGTTTTCTTTTTCTGCTTGTGGGTTACCTAGTGTCATTTCCACGCTGCCTCCTCTGGGATTCATGTGTGATACTGGGGCAATCCTTGTGTGTTTGTTTTGAGTCAGTTCATCAGTCCTCTGGACGGTTGGTGAAAAGGCCTTGATGTTCTTGGTAACCTTGGCAATTAACCAACAGTCCTATAGCAAATCTAGTGCTCAACTACATGGTGGTACTTCTCTTTGAAGTATCCCCCCCGCTCAAAAAGCTTCAATGGATTCCTTTTATAGCGCTCCGCTCCTCCATCTCCCCCCCCCCCCAATCTTGGAAAGTCTTAAGCTTGCTTTACTATTGTGCCTCTAATTTCCCTTTATCATTCTCCCATAGTGAGAGTTTGAGCTAATTCAGCCCCTTCTCTTCGCCAACCAGCATCTCAGCTCATCTCGGATTCTTGTATTTTTCAAGAAGCTGTCGAGCCTCATTTTCTCTCCCCGCTGCCTTCTTGAGGGGGCATCATCTAAGTCTAGTCTCTCCTCTTCTTATCTGAGACTGGGGCAACATTGTTGCTAAAACATCTTCCTCATGTTGTCTTCATTCAAACTTCTTTGAAATAGTGTTGTCTCGACACTATGTCAAAGAGGGGCAAAATGTAGACACCTAAATTTGATTACACTACTTTGGTAATCTAATTTAGCCATCTCTAAAGGCATCATTAATTAAATTCTTATTTAACTAATCCTTTGTCATCCCCTAGTTGATTAATTTAATTAATCATCTATAGTCCTAATTGATAAATCAAATAATCTATTATTTATCAATTAAATCCTTTTCTCCTATCTAATTCCAAAAATCCCCATTTATTAAATAAATCTATTTGATAAATGAAATCCTCAAATTCAAAAAAATCCTAACCTATCTCTAATCCTCCATTTAGCCTAATCCACCCCATCCACCCATACTAACCAAGCTTAGCCACTAACTCACCCACCCTCATTAATGCCATCCACTTGCACATCTCTAACATCCCTAATCTAATCCTAAACCCAAGCCTAATCCACCCCCTAATGTTGTCACATTCCTTAAACAAGTTTAAGACTTTCCTAATCCAAACCAAAGTCTCCCCTCAAAAAAACCCAACCACTAAGTCATGAGTGCTCTTACAAAACATAAAGACTCTTACAAGCCCACTCATGACTCTTACACCCATCTTCCACACTCTTCCCTCTTCCACACTCATTCCTCTTACATCCCTCTTACATACTCAACCCCACTCATCATGCCCTTAACCAACCCTTAACCCTACCCTCTCACACTCATCCTCCTTGTGACAAGTGTCACCTTCCCATTGGTGCTAAACAAGCACAATCCATGTGCTCCCCTTTGAGTGCATCTTAGCCCTCCTTAAGCCTTCATCCATCCTTGCATCTAAGCCCTCCATCCCTCTACCCCTTAGCCTATAAATTGAATCCCATCCCAAGCCATTTCATCAACAATCTTTGAGCTAAAGTTACCATGCTATTTTGAGAACCAAAGCCATCAACCATACCCTTATAATGCCAAATTGAGAGCTCACAAAGCTACCAATTTTCCATTACCCATCTCCATTGAAGCAGCTTTTGAGCATCTTGAGCATACATCCACAGCAAAAGGACACATCTACAGAATCAAGAAAGCATGGAGTGTTTTCTCTTGTGAGGTTTGCACTTCTTATTTTCTTTCTTAGTCTAAGCATATATGTGAATTTAGTTTTTGGTTTGTGAATGTTTACTTCATTTGTTAATGTTCTTTGCATACTAATTCTTGTTCTACACCACTTTGCACCTATGTTCTCCTCAATTGTTTCCTTCTTTTCACTCCTCAATGTCTTTGGTTGATCTAGGGTTGGAAAACCTGTAACCCTATGAACCATTTTCTTAGTAATCTTGATTTTTCCTTGTTCTAACCAGAATGATCCATCATGAATTCTACTAAGTATAATGTGTATCCACTCATTTTTGAATATGATGGGAAAAACTAGGGCTTTGGTTAAACCCTTCTTTTCTATCATAGAAAACTCATCTTTCAAAATACCATTTTCACAGAGTTTTTCATAGGCATTAAAGATTTCCAAATCTCCTATGGCTCCTATTTTACAATTATAGCATTTTTTCACATCCTAAACCATAACAACTTTTCAGGGATGGTGGATAGGGCACTAGCAGGATCATTTTTGTATGCAACCTCTGGTATAGGTCTAAACTTAGGTTGCTTAACTTCGTTGCTGATAAGTTGAATGTCATGGCTCATTTTCCCTTGGGTCATTTTTTAACTTGACGCCATTTATATCTGAACTAGGGTTTTAATGATTTAAAGCAAACTTCTCAAACTATAAAACTCAGCACTTGAAGGAAATACCTGGATAGATACTTAGATCACTTGGGTAGATGCTGAATTACTGCAAATCACTGGTTGAAAGCTTGAAAATCACTTAGACATGCTCAAAGTAATCACTCTTCATTTGAATGGCTCAAGAATGAATCAATTTTACTTTTAAATGAAAGAAGAAACTTTGCATTAAATGCATTTTAGTACATACACCTACCCCTTGGCTTCCAAATGTTTTTCAACTTGGCATCCACTCGACAGCTATACTTACTCAGCATCTACTTACTTTGTTGATAACTCGACATCCAAAGTAGTTTCACTCGACATCCAAAGATGACTCGGCATCATTGTTCAAGTTTAGTCTTAGCATCTTATCTTATGCTTATTTCTTCTTTTTAGTGCTTCTTTGTATTGGGACTGATGTATGATATAACTTTGTATATTAGTCCCATATATCTCCCTTATTCTTAGTTTGATGAAGTGTGATCACTTGACCCATTAGGTGAAGTGATCCCTTTTCTTGATGTACTACACTCATCTTTCTTCTTCCAAGTCTTATTCATTTTTCCTCTTATGACATCAATCTTTTCTTTTCCTTTGTTGGCTTTAGTATTTGGTGCTTTGGACATTGTAGGACAATTTTTGCTGGTATGACTAGTTTTCAAGCAACTGAAACATGTGGTTTGGCTTAACCATCTTTTATAGTTCCCCTTGAAATGTGTTCTTATGCAATTCTAGGGTATATGTCCATATTCTTGACAATAGTGACAACTGTACCTGGTGTTATAATCCCAATGGTAGTAACTTTTATTCCCTTTTGCTAGTTGATTTGATGTCCACATAGGCTTTGATCTACATTCAAATGCCCTATGTCCATATTTCTCGCAATTATGATAATGTCCATCAAATCTTTGTATTCTTGGGATTTTGGATCTACAATCTTGTGTCATATGTCCTTGCATGTTGCACTTGTGATAGTAACTCTTGCTTTTGTGTGTGTTTAGCTAATTGATTCTTCTACTTCTGCAAATATTAGTAGTATGTCCCTTTTTATTACAGTAATGACAAGTGGGTTTAGAATCCTTACCTTTGTCACTTCTTTTTTCAACACTCTTTGATGATTCACCAACTTTAGTGCTATTGTATCCAAGTCCTGATGTATCATGGGTTGATCTTGGGAATTTCAGCAACTGTTCAAAGTACTTTAAGGCTTCGCTTGACTTGTTGAGATTCTCTGCTATCTCTTTTTCTCTGTTCAATTCATTCTGAAATTTTTCATCTTGCATCCTCAGAGTAGAGATCTCAATATCTTTCATATTAAGTTCATGATGAAGGTTCATCATTTGAGCAAGTGTATCCATCTACATGTTTGAGATCCTTGTTGATTTAGTACATTTTTCTTCCAGTCTGTTTGCAAGATTTATTTTGTCATCTTCCATCATGACTCTGTTCTCAACTGCTCTTTTCTTTTGTTTAGTGATTTCACATAACATTATGGCCTATGATTCATGTTCCATCTTGAGAGATCTTATCTCATTTGCTTGAGCTTTGTTTTTCTCCATCAGTTCTGCTATTGCTGCATCAAACTCTTTAGTGTCTCCATTGGCAAACACTTGTGTGGTATCAATCTCCTTGTAGTGTATATCATTTTCAGCTATGGCTATCTCCTTTCTTATTTTCAAAGATTTTCTTAATTCCACTCTAGCTTCCTCTACCTTTTGTAGAGTGAGATGCACATCTATCACTTGGTTTTCAATGATCTTTCAAAGTTTGAAAAATTCCATCTTTAGATATTTTCCTCCAAGCTGTTAGGCTCCTTTTTGAGAGAAACTAGAGCTCTGATACCAATTGTTTGAATATCTTAGTGGAAAGAATGCTTCTGAGGGGGGGGGGGGTGTGTGAATTAGAAGTACTGTATTTGACCATTAAAACTTTTAACTGAAAGTAGATTGCATGCATATAAACATTAAGTAGTTATGAGAAACAAATATGCATCACCACATAACACTTGAGATTTTGGTAACCTAGAAACACTCCAAAAATAAGAAGGTAAAACTGGGGTGGGGATGATACCCACAAAATCACTACAGTAATAATGTTTAACCACTTCTGATGGTCTACCCTGTTAAAGGCTTTACATTGTGTCAATAGTGACCTGGTTAAAGGATTTACAAACACTTTAAATGAAGTGTTACCCTGTCAAAGGATTTAATCACCTATTTATACGATCTAAAAAATAGCTGTTAAGCTAACCTATCATCATAGGATTTCCTTTCTAATAAAATTTCTAAAGAGTATTAGGTATAATAGACTTGATAGCTTACAATCCTTTGATTTCTGAATACAGGCACTTGATCTACTCTCTCTAATCTTGATCCTTTGTGATCTGGTACTCTTTACTCTGAAATTAGTCTTCCTTATACAGCTTTTTCCATGCACACTTTTATTCAATGTGATGTTATCTTCCTTATAAAGACATTTGAGGACTTAGGGTTAGGTATGGATCTACGATCCATATTGAATCTCTATTTCCTACTCATTCCTTGCACATCTCTTATTGGTTGCATGCCTTCTCCATTTTTCTTATTGGCTGCATGTAGATTGCATAGGAAATATAAATGATTTGATCTTATCACTTAAATCCTCTGAGATTTGTCATATGTCAGCTATGAAAAAGGTTTACATCTAAGTTTGTAAAGTTTCAAACTCATATGTTGATTCTGATTTACTTGGCACTTACTGTTTCCTGATGCTCGACACCTTTTGTAACTTGGCTCCTATATATACCTGACATCCTTTGTGACTCAGCACCTAAATATTTCTTGGCACTTGGATCATTCTCGGTACCTATAGTCACTTGGCACTTGATTTTCACTCGGCACCTAAAGGCTGCTCAGCACCTGAAGATCACTCGACACCTAAATGGATTTCTTGACTCAGCACATTCTGTGGCTCAGCATACACAGTGTACTCGGCTTCAATGTGGAAAGTGGTTAAGTGTGTTGGCACTCAAGTGTTAAAACCATTTTTAGACTAACACAAACACACATAAAGAAAACACCCATGGCTATAAAAAAAACCAGATAGTAATGATTTTTGAAACCAAGATCATGAGACAATGCAAGTAGAAGTCCTCTTTAGACACTCAATGGGCTACTATGTAGGGGATAACACCATGGAGAGTCACTTAGAATTAAAAATCCCAAGCTAGTATTGGCAGCTACTCTCTCTAACATAAGGTGCACAATCCAAGAAGCAACTCTTCCCAACAAAAGGTGCACAATTCATTTTTTAATTATCTTAAATTTATTACCACCTTGTATTTTATTTAGCTATCACTTATTTATAACTTCCTCTGCTAACCCATGGGAAATAGTCACCAAGATGAGAGATAGAATCCTCTCTATGTGCTAAAATACCCTACCCATTCTCATCCAATGATGAGTGTAGGCATTCATATTCCCAACCCAACCTAAAATGATCAAAAATCCACTGAACTACAAACATGAGATCAAGCCTTGTAAGTCACCTGACAATGAATGCACACATACTTGTGTGTGGAACACCACCATCACAAAGATCATAACATAAGGATTGGATGAGAACACAAGAAAAATATTACTCAACTAAAAAAAATGTGGGAGGATAGATGTGACATGTATCCCAATGCAACATAAAGAGACACAATGGTCTAATTGACATCCAAATAGATGATCCAGGTCCACAACCAACATCATGCTAAGAAAACCTGAGAAAATAGTACAACACATAGAATGAAGTAAAAGCTCCAAAACTAGAAAAAATTGAAATAAAAGAATATTTGATCTTAGGGCACAAAATCTTAAAAAATCTGATGAAATTTGGGTTCAGACACTTATGCAAAAATGGCTAGCATAATAATGTGAAACCCCAAACCCTCATCCCAAAAATTGGGAAAACATTCATACCTAACTAACCAGGTAGAGTCAACATATAGAAATGGAGGGAAACACTTGTTCTTAGCCTCCCAAAAAATAGCTACTAGAAGAAATACTAGAAATGGAGCTAAAACATGAAAATGAGAGAGCCATACCTAACAACCAAAAGGGATAAAATGAAGAATAACTAGGTAAAATAAATAATCCACAGATGTAGCCAAAAATGATGACAAAGAAAGGTCTCCCCAAGCTAGATCTAATGAGTATATCCTCGTGAAGATCCCACACCCATAGCTCTCACAAAAAATAGAAAACCAATCCTTCAAAAAATTATTTCAAAAGTGAGAAGTGAGGAATGAAATTCCTATTTCAATACTTATTCACTTTTTGAGTAAATAATCAATTAGGGAAAATAGCTAGTTATACTGGCTAGAATCCAAATTGACCTAAAAAAGAAGACTATTCCAAGTAATTAGAATTCATCTATAGAAAAGTTGCTAGAAATTAAAAATCAAATAAATAAAGCCCAAAAACCCAAAATCATAGAAAATATCTTAACAACTTTCTTGACAATGCGAACCTCTAAATGCATAGACACTTTCATAGGTCTAGTCACATAATGCAAATGAGTCTAGATTTTAAAAAGCACCAAAGGGTTTAATTTGAACATTTTAAAAGATATGTCAACCATCTAGGGACAACATTGGTAATATGAATAGTTGAATCACTAACTTCATGTGCTATTGCCATGGATATAAATCCTGCACACTAAAATATATGATCAAGTGCAATTGCATATAATATCATAGCTAAAGAAATAAATACATTAAATATCTAATTTAATCATTTACTCAATTATACCAATATAATCCATTCACATCACTCACATTCACATAAAACATAATGAAGCAAGAATGAAGTAACTATCCATAGCATAAAATCCATCACATAATAGAATCAGAGATATGTCCAAATACTAGATAACTAGATATCATCATATACCTACTATCATCTCAAAATGACATCAACATGTAAATATGATAAAGTAAATAGCATAGCAATATAGCATCTAGGATATTGAAATTAAGATATAACATACGACCCTCAGGTCATCTCAAAAGTAACATAACATGAGTATCCAATATCTCTCAAAAAAATATATAACATTGTTCAGACTACAAACATGAGAGGCACTACATCCTCCCCCACTAGGCCTAGGATTACTCCTAGAAGCTAGAAAATAGATAGGGGTACAATCCTCTCAATCATGTAGCATCTTCCCAAGTTGTAGAGGTCTCATCACTCAGGTCCCACTAGATCCTTACCTTTTCTATGTCACAACCTCTCAAAATCAACCTCCAATGTTGAAGGATACATATGGGCTCCAAAGTAAGTTTCCCATCCTCCACCTACAAATAATTACAATCAATAACATGAATCACATTAGGAATATACTATCTCAAAATAGAAACATGAAAAACATGATGGAGGAGCGATAGGGTAGGTGGAAATGCTATTCGATAAGCAACAGGACTAATCCTTTGAAGGATCTCAAATGGTTTGACAAAATTTGATGCCAACTTAGAGCATTTCCCATAATAGATGGGGCTTTTCCTCATTTGCACTCTCAAAAAAACCTTGTCACTATTAGAAAAGTGATGATCCATGGGCATCTGCATACTTCTTCTGCTTGTCCTGAGTAGTAACCAAATGATCTCTAATATGAGAAACCTATTGCTCCATCTCCTAAAGCATCTTTGGACCTAAAAGTACTCAATCCTCCAAATGATCCCAACTCAAAGGGGTATGACATGGTCTACTGTACAAGGCCTGAAAAGGTGACATGCTAAGAGAACTATGATGCCCATTGTTGTATGCAAACTCAACAAGGTATAAATAATCCTACCACTTCACCTACTAATCCATAACATACATTCAAAGCATGTCTTGCAATACCCAGGTCATTCTCTTAGTTTGGCCATTGATCTTTGGGGGATAATCCAAACTAAAATTGAGTTGGACACCCAAAGCATGTTGGAGAGATGTCCATAGTGCTGAAGTAAATGCTAGATCTCTATCTGAAATAATCTAACAAAAGATCCTATGCAAACAAACAATATCCTCAAAGAAAACATGCACTATAGAAGAAGTTGTGTAGGATTCTCTCATGGGTGGAAAATGTTCTACCTTGGACAACTTGTCCACTATCACAAAAATCATGTCCCCATGATGACATATACAACCCTATGATAAAATCAATGGATTTTGTATCCTATTTCCACTCTAGAATGCCATGTAGTTGCAAATGGCCCATAAAATGTTGATGCTCTACCTTCAATCTCTGGCACTCAATACATTGAGGAAAAAAATTAGCAACATCACACCTCATCACTATCCAAAAGTACAACTCTTTAAGATTAGCATGCATCTTCTTGACACTAGGATGTGTGGAATATGGTGCATGATGTGCTTTTGACAAAACTAAGGTACAAAGATCACATGATACTAGTGCATAAATATGCACCAAGTGTCATTGTAGTCCATTATACTCAAGAAAATAACTTGAAAACCTCCACTCAAGGGTACATCTAGACTTGATCTCTACTCTAACCTCCTGATAGCAAGCGTTACTAGGAAAAGCCCTTAAGATATGGCCTTGCAAATCCACTCCCAAAGACAAAAATGATATCTCATGTTGCCTCCTACTCAAGGAATACATGATGATATTCTCCTTCTCCCTAATGTAGTGCACATAAAAGTCATATTCACATAGGAACTCGTTCCAATGATACTGGTGTACATTTAGGTTTGCTTGAGTAAAGATATAATGCAAGCTCCTACAATCACTATGCAACTCAAACCTATGTTCCAAAAGGAAATGTCTCCAATAAACTAGAGCATGCACTATGGACACAAGTTCTAAATCATGAGTGGGGTAGTTAAGCTCATGGTCCTTGAGTTTTCTAGACTCATAAGCAATCAATCAACCATACTGCATCAACACCTCACCCACACCTTCCAATAAAGCATCTATACAAACCATGAAATCACCTATAGGACTAGGCACTACAAGGACTGGTGGATTGGTCAAACATTTCTTAAGAGCACTAAATGCTTCCTCACACTAGTTTGATCAAACATACTTCTTTCCTTTCTACTAAAGAGAAGTGATGGGATGAGCCACTCATGAGAAATCTTTCATGAAGTGATGGTAATAACCTGCTAATCCCATGAAACTATGAACCTCTAAAATATTAATGGGTACCGACCAATCCATGATATCTCATATTTTCTTTGGATCTACTATAATAACATCACCCATGATGATATGCTCCAAATACTTCATGTTAGACTAGAAGAACCCACATTTACCCAAGTTTCCATACAACTGATAATCTCTCAAGCACTACAATACCTAGCATAAGTGGACCTCATGTTCCTCAATAGTCTTTGAATAGATCAATATGTCATCCAAGACTACAATGATGAATTGATTGAGGTACATGTGAAATAATCCATTCATCAAGCTCGTAAACATTGATGGCACATTGGTTAACCCAAAGGTTACAACTATGAACTGATAATGCCCATACCATGTACAAAAGTTGTTTGATAAATGTCAACCTTTTGGATATGAAGCTGATGGTATCCTAACTTAAGGTCAATCTTTGAGAACACTTGTGATCCCTTCATTTGATCAAACAAGTCATCTATCCTTGGCAAAGGGTACCGATTCTTCACTGTCACCTTATTCAATTTTTGGTTGTCAATGCACAACCCCAATTATCCATCCTTATTCTTTACAAAGATGAATGGTGCACCCCATAGGGATACACTAGGAAAAATATGGACCTTGGAAAATAGTTCCTCCAACTAAAATTTGAGTTCACTCAACTCCTAAGTAGTCATGTGGTAAGGATCTCATGAATCCTAGGGGCCTTTGGCTAAAAATTCCTAGTAGACCATAGGAGTGTTTAAGCATGGATTTTGTTGTAGTGTTACCAAGGACCAAGCAATGATTTGATATCATTTATGTTGTGGTGGACATATTTAGTAAATGTTACACTTTATTCCTTGTAGGAAAGTACATGATGCTTTCCAAATTACAAACTTGTTCTTTAAAAGATGGTAAGAATCTATGACTTACTCTTAAGTATTGTTTTAGATAGGGACACAAAACTCATGCATCATTTTTGAAAAACTTTATGGCACAAGTCGAGCACAAATTTATCCTTTGGATCTACCTGCCATCCTTAGAAAGATGGCCAAACTGAGGTCATTAATCAGAGTCTTAGTAACTTGCTAAGGTGTCTTACTAACGAATATGGGTAGGTTTGGAATCAACTCATTGGATAGGCTAGATATGCATGTAATGATATTATCAATAGATCAACCAGTAAGAGCCCTTTTGAATTTTTTTTATGGTTTCATCTTAGAGGGGTGTTTGAAGTAAGAGAGTTGAAGGATGATGCCAAAGGAAGTGGATAATTGAGGACTTTTCCCACTCAATGAGGGAAGTCCATGAATCAGTAAGGAAAACCTAAACTGACAATGCTAAGAAACTAAAGCATAAGATGGATGAAAGTAAAAGGGATGTACACTTTCAAGTTTGGGATCTTGTAATGGTCCATCTAAAAAAATCTAGGATGTAGAAGGGAGTCCTCCATAAACCTTAAATGAGGAGATTGGGACCTTGCCAAATACTAGCCAAGTATGGTAACAATGCCTACAAGGTGGAACTTCTTGAAGACATTTGGTTACAACTAGTTTTCAATGTTTCTAATCTAGTTAAGTACAATGACCCTCATCCACATGCTAATCAGATACTAAAGGAGGTCAATCAAGATGTGTTAGACCTAAATTTGGCTCCTCTCCCACCTAAAATAGTTTATAGAGTACTTGATTCAAGGATTTACAAGAAAACTAGGACTACAAATTATTAGGAATATCTTGTCAAATGACATGGCCAAGTAGGTGCAAAAGCTACTTGGATCAAGGAAGAAAAATTCAAGAATTTGGCCATAGACTCCATCTTGCTCAATCCAAGGGTCGATTGAACTTTTTGTTTTCAGGGGAATATGGTGTAGGAGCACCTAGGATAACTCCTAGTCCTAGCTCTACTCTTTGAGTTTTTTGCTTGTACTGACCCTAGCCAAGTTAGTCAGGTGTTTTTTGACCATAGAAGGTTATTTTTGGGTTTTTTCTAGGTCCAATCCACTCTAGGTGGTTTGGTTTTCTTGCTTTATGTTGCATGTGTTTTGGGTGTTACGAAGCTAAAATAGGTTTATGGGTCTGATACCTTAGAAACCTAAAAAAGATGTAGATTTGAGCCATATTTTCCTTTATGATGTTTTTACATCTTTGTAGATAGGTTGGAGGCTATACCTAACTCATTTGGCATCAATTGGGGAAGGATGCAAAAAAGATGTCAATTGGGCAAAAGTTGTCAAATAGGTAAAAATGGTCAAAATCATGTGAATAAATGTTCTAAAGAAAAAAGCATGCTTGGAAATCATAAATGGATCATATTGGACAAATTTATAAGTTTCCAAATTAAGGAAGTCAAAGTTGCTAAGAAATGCAAAAAGTTATCAACAACTTTGAGAAGTTGCTTGACAACATTTTGAAAGGAAAGTGCATAGCTCAAGAAAGAGGTTGATGGTTATTCTAACTATCTAAATTCTCTTGTTAAATTTATATAACCATGAAATAAGCCCATCCCAAGGGTTGAAAAGTTGTAATAAGAAAAGTTTTGTAAGTGGATCTGTGAGATATAGTTGAAAATTTGACAGTTTTTGAGCTTCTTGATTACATGTATAGACTAATGGATTGAAAAGGCCCATTCTAGTATTTGATTATTATTTTTCATTTTTTAAAAATAATTTTAAATTTAGAGTTCAAGTTGATTAGATTTAATTTGTGCATAGTTAGGAAATCATTTGTGCATAGACTATTCACTATTCTTGCTTTGACAATTTTTGGGAAAATGTCTCCCCCACAAATCATCATTGTGGAATCATCATGGAATTTGGGGATATAGAAGTGGAGCCCTTGTATAGTGTACTTAGAAAAGGAGAGGCCTAGTAAAGCATGAAAACTATTTTTAAAGTGATTCCCTAGGCAAGCCTTTGGTGCATGGCTAGGTGAGCACAGAGCTAACATGTTGATTTGAGTGGATTGAATACATTGGGTAGTTCAATACAATTGTTGGAAAAGGAGGAGAGATGTATGAGGAAGTCTTTTGCAAAAGAAGAATGTCCTAAGACTAGTTTTTCCATATGTTTTATCAAACCCTAATAAATGTTGTTTGGAAATGTTAGAA
This sequence comes from Cupressus sempervirens, assembly GCA_028749045.1. Classification (NCBI taxonomy): domain Eukaryota; kingdom Viridiplantae; phylum Streptophyta; class Pinopsida; order Cupressales; family Cupressaceae; genus Cupressus; species Cupressus sempervirens. Next base: position 612,138,205 of record CM053788.1, read on the forward strand.
ACCCTTATTTTTAGGCATAAAATAGAAAAGGAGTCTATGGATAGGTTGGGAACTTGAAAACCACAAAATCTCATCATATTTCCAAATAGCATCCATATCTAATATTTTTTGCCACCTTTTTATGGAAAAGTTGGAATTGTAGCCCAAAAACCAACTTTGGAGGCCCAATTTTATTAGGACCATTTATGATAGTTTTGTCATGATTAATGAAATTGATAAGGAAACCTATGGAAAATTATTCCAAAAGGTTATGGGTAGCCTAAAATCCATTAAGATTCACTCCTCACTCCATGTTGAAGGCAGGATGAGAAAATTTGATGAAATGGCAAGTTGGAAGGACTAAGGAAGATATCCTTAGGGAGGAAGCAAGTCTGAAAACCTTGGTGTAACTAGATAATCAAGTGTGGAGGGTAGGATAGATATCCTCTTGAGGTTAGGGAGACAAATGGGAGCCCTAAAAGGCTAAGAAGAGAGCCTAATGAGGCCTTAGGAAAGAAATGGACAAAGTAAGCAATCCAACTTACATCAAATTAGTACAAAGGATAAAGACTTTTACATGGAGTCTTTGACATTGTTTTAAAAGAGGGAGATGCATGCTAATTTACCATTCAACATCTAAAGAGGATGAAAAGATACCAATGAAATAAGAGATATGTCCAAGAGGGAGAGAATATAATTGGTATTAGAATGAAGAATCTCAATTGGTATCATAGAAGGAGAAGTGTAAAAAGGAAAAGAGGGAGCATATAAGAGATCCAAATGAATGGGAATAAGAATGGAACTAAGGATATTAATGAAGATTTGATATATACCATAGAGGAAGTTGACAATGAAAATCTAGAGAAAACTTTTTCTATTGCATGGTAATTAAAGGTGTTTCCATCAATGCCAAAGAGGGATATTTTTGGAACTACAATTGGAACAATTATTATGTTGTCATTGATGGTGAACCTTATTGGTAAGAAATTTTATAACAATTTAGAGTGCCATATCATTTGATTGATGAAGTGGATTTTAAAAGAGAGACAACAAGATGAACTAGTAAAGTGGTTGAGTAAAGAAGAGTAAGTATGATGGAACTACAAAATGAACTTAAGTAGTTAGTATTTAAAAAGATAATATATTGTTTGATCATTATATTGCATGAAGAATAAAGATGAGTTGAAGTGTAGAAGAGATGATTGATGCAAGTCAAGAAGTTAAGTAAAATACTAGGTTGACCGAACAACAATTTCCTAGGTCAATGAAGAAGTTAAGTATTAGTCAAGGAAAAAAATATTATCCGAGTGATGGTATTGACCAAGAAAGATGAAGGAAAATTGTAGTGACCAAGCAAAGTGATGGCTAAATAAGACAATGCAATTTGAGTGTGACAAATCAATAGTGACTAAGCTACCTAGTGATGATTGAGCTAAAGAACATAATGATGACAAAGTGTTAGCACATTAACAGCTTGAGAAAGAATCATGATTTGAGGCCAACACAATTGAATTTATAGAATAGTCAAAACATGTTAAAGATGATGATTGATGAGATGACATATTTAATTTATGGAATTAAGTTTGATGAGAGATATAAGGAAATATTCAATGATAAGTTTACAGTTGTTTCAAGGAAAGAAGAAGAAAGAAAAAATGATGAACATATTCAATGAATTTGATCAAACTCTAAGATCTACAGTTATGTTTAAGTGGATACACGCTAAACCTATCTATTGAAGGAAGGATATAAGATGTTTTAAAGGTTTTCTATAAAATTTACTAAGAATAAGTAGAAGAATAAGAGTTTTAGAAGAAAAGTGAGAAGTTGATGAAAGTGAGATTGCTTGAGGTGTTACCAAGAATATTAGAGATGGATAAGGTGAAGAAGAATATTCAATGAACCAAGAATGATTTGAATAGAGATTCAAAAATGAAAAGTGATTTATAATTTATTAGATCAACTTAGCTATTACTTTCTAACCATTGTTTCAATAAAAATCCTTTAATCAAGGTTCACATAATAGTCATGTTGTGAACCCTTTAATCAAGGTGACACTTTGATGCAATATTTTTGAAGATCTCTAACAAGGCCACTCCTTATAGGGTTTTTGAAATCCTTTAATAGGGTCACACCTAATAGTTTTTTTGTAACCTTTAAGTAGGTTGGCTCTTAACTGAGCTCATGAAAAGTGGTAGCATGTCACTTGGTGGCTTTTACTAAATTGGGTTTCCATGTTAAATCCTAATTTCATACTTGTGTGAATGTTGTTTTAATGTGTTATGCTATTTTCTATTATATGTTTCTCCAATTTAAGTAACACTATAACAAAGAGCTACATGTTAATATGAATAAGTTGAATTACCAATGATTTTCTGTATTGAATGAGTGGATTTATGAATTTGATTAAGTTGTTTGAATTTTTCAAAGTTGAATTGGTACATCTAGACCTAAAGATAAATGGTTCACCCTCCTCTTGATTATTCTAATCATTATAACAATAGGTTTCATGACATAGAGGCTAGTCTTCAAAATAATTATATTCCCCAAGAACAAGAAACATATTACAGAAAATAGGTCCATTCATAAATCATAACGAACTCATGATATAAATTTTTTGAGAGATCATGGTTCTATATAGGTCTTCACGTGATCCATAACATTGTTAGATGCACCATTGAAGATCACAAGGTATATATTGCCATCAAAAATCTAAATACCATGATCAAGTCTGAGAACAAATAAGAATATTCCACTTTATATTGTAATTAAAAGACAATTGCCTAAGGTAAATACTCCATGTCAACAACCATACCAAGACATCCTACGATGATTTTTAAATCAAAATGCCAATCCCTATGGGAGAAGCTCACAACTTTCACTACTACAACATAGGCTAACAATTGAAACTTCATATCCTAAAGCTAATATGTGTGTGTTCCATCTAACCAATGCATATGTTGAGAATTCTATCCCAAAGATGATACACTAAATACAAATGAATAAACAAAAGGAAATAAATTAAGAGCCACTAAAAGAAGAGGATCCTTATAAAGAACTTGGTGACTGTCATAATTATTATTTAAATGTGCATCAAATGATGAGTAGGGAAGCGTCATATTAGTAACATTATAAGACCCCTCATTTCTGGTATTGAGAAGGAGTCAACAAAAATTGAAGTCATATGGATCTTCTCATGAATTGGTTAACATGAAAAATGAACCTCCACCATGAACTAGTGGAAGTTTTCATGGTTACAAGTTCTATCTCAGATGAAGGTTAATTTCTCAAAATGTTTGAATTTGAAACTCCCTTTGATATTGTAGAACTCTATAAATCTTCTAAGGTTCAAATATCACTTACTAAATACCTTAGATTAAATCCAAAATAATTATAAAATTAGAGGAATATGTAAAGAGTAAATTTTTAGAGGAATCTACCAATAGTATTTCTATTAATTCCTATGTGAACTCACATTTTGAGCTTCTAAACAACTAGTTATCATTGAGCTAGAAACTAAAGAAAAATTTCCACCCAATTTTCCCTCATTATGTGTAAAGCTTGGACTAAATTATGTTTCATTGTTCATTCATGGCCATAGGTTGAAAAATTGTATCATTTAATCAAGAGCCTTAGATAATATCATGTTGTCCTTTGTAGAAAAAGCCTTTGGTTTACCAATAACTAATAATTTTTGCAAGTTATACTGTATGGATTCAAATAAAGTTCTATTTTTTTTTTTTTCAGATTAAGGATGCACAAGTAGCATTAGCTTCACCCTCCAGAAAAGATTAAGGTTAACTATATTGGTTACAGATGTTCCAATGAGCCATGATTTTTTCTTGAGAAGAACCTTTTGCAAGGACTTGGGGGGTGACATAAAAAATTATTAGTCTTAGGCATTGAGCCTAGTTAGGAAATAGAAAATGGTCCTCCAACTGATAACAAAATTAAAGTACACAATGTTCCCATCACAATATCCCCAATCCCAAATTCTCTTTCATGAATGTGAATTTTACATATACATGATCAAGCCTAAAATAGATGCTCAAATGAAAGGGGACGTAATTATGCTCTATAGACCATGGAGTTCAATGAAAACTATTCTTCAACATAATCAATCACAAGAGTAGTTCTCATCTCTCCCTTGGGAGAAAAGAAACATCACTTCTTAAAATTATAATTTATCAATACCAAGAATATGTGAAGACATGAATCATTTCTCATAGGATTAGAAGAAGCCAAAAGGAAGAACATAAAAAGCTAGAAAGTAAAGGGTAACATTGAACCAATTCTTAAATAGGTACAAAAAATATTTATAGAAAGGAATAGGATATTTAAGCACTACAAGCATCAAGTATGGGATGCAATAGAAAATTTTGAAGATTTTTCTATTGAGGCAATTCCTAGAGAAGTAAACACTCACATTGAATCTTTGGCAATATCTGTATCTCTGTTGCTTCACTATATAGATTTTAAAGATGATTCATATAGGATAAAACTAGTTCATAGACCTAGGGTTCCTAATGAATTGGGAAATTGGTGACCATTTGATGATGATAATTAGATTAAGGTATTGTTACATGGTATGGAGATGTTCATGACTACCTATTTTGAGGGTTCATGGTTAGAATGTTATGAATAGTCTCCTAATGCATGAGGTCTACAAGGTCAAGACTATTAAGAGTATGTGTGTTGCACACATTGCATATTATTGTTTATTATATTATATTATTTTATTAATTAATATTTCACCTAGAAGCACCTAGATCAATGTACAACATGGAGAGATTCCGATAGAATATCCTCGATGATTTATATTGTAACATTGTGATAATATTTGATGTTATTATTTAATATTAGGGTAAAATAATAAAATGCCCAAAGGGTCAATGGGGGTTTTTGTAGCACATGATTTATTTAATACCACTTGGTGGTTTTGTGGGAGCTTTATTCTATAAAAGAAACCATAATGATAGTTGTAGATGCAAGACAAAGTAAGACAATGCGAGATAGGTTAGCCAAGGGAGTATTTTTGGAGGTTGCAAGAATGACATGAGATGCGTAGATTCATGCTTATTCACATGGATTTCTTGGTTCTAGTTATAATATTAGAGGCTTCTATGGTTGTATTGCAATGGTGCTCTTGCTAAACAATACATGGCAATGGTGTTGTAATTCTTTTAGAATAACTAAGAGGTTGGGGTGGGGGGGGGGGGGGGGGGGGGGTGGGGGTGGTGAGTTAGTTATTCATGGTCTAGATGTATAAATAAAACTTTTCACAACTTAGTGAAACCATAACACTTTTATTTTTATGCATGCATCCATAAGATTATGCAATCACTTAAAACTTGTAGGTTATTGTCAAATCAACTAGAAATGTAAACATGAAACATAATAGATTCATCAACACACTTCACACAATTATTTATATGGAAATAAAATTTGGGAAAAACCACTAGTAACATGCTACTCTTTTTCACTCTTTTGAAGTGATGCCCTATGAAAGGCCAACTCTGTTTAAGGTTACAATACACACTATTAAATGTGACCCTGTTAAAGGATTTCAATCACCCTATTAGGAGCAAGCCTTGTTAGAGGACTTTAGACCATTCACTTGAAATGTCACCTAGTTAAAGGATTTACAAATGACTATTAGGTCAACCTTAATCCAAAGGATTTACCCTAGACTAATATAATTATTAGAGAGTAACAGTAAGCTTGATATGATAACAACTTACAAATCCATTTGTAGATTACAGATCTCTATTTCAGCCTTCCATTTTGCTTGGCCTTCACACATTTCAACTTTGATAGCTTGTTCACCCTTCAAGCATTCATACCCTTTAAGCCTTCTTTCTTAACATGCCGATACAAAATTTTTCTTAGGTTAGTTGATGAAGAAAAACCTTTGACTCCTTGTCTTCCTTGGGTTCTTGCACATGAATTCTTTTGCTTCTGACCAGCCATTCCTATAAATAGGAAATTAAGATCTTTTTCTTCTCATTCTCCATTGTCCAATTTAAGGTTAGGATGGATTAGGTAGGATACAATGAATCTACCCCTCATTTCATATCTCTTTTAGAAACTTCTCGTTGAATTCTCTTTGAATTCACCTAAAAATGATTTACCTTGAATTTTGTAGCATCATCTCATCAGCCTTATCTTCCATCTAGTTTACACATTCTAAGAAAACAAATTTGCCAGCTCATATCCATCAAATTCTCAATCTTTTAAATTATGAATCCACTAGGCATTATCTGTCTTTTGATGCTTAGCACATGCTATGTTTCTCGGTATCCTTTATGAAATTACTTAGCACAAATTAAAGTTTACTATTGCTCGACATCAAATAAACTTTACTCGACATCCACTATTATTCTTAGCATACACTAGAATAAACTTTTACTCAGCTCCAACTAATTTTCTACTTGGCTTGTACTGACTTTGCTTGGCACCTACTATTCACTCGGTCAAGCTTTGTAGACAAACTTTGTATAACTTGTTCTTCTAGACTTTCTCGGTGTAACCAACCTTTGTAACCTTAATTAGATTATCAATGCATCATGTTATCACTATCTTAACTGATTCTTGTACTCTTTACATGATCATAACTCAACCTTTCCTCTAGGTGCTATTGTTAATTTTTTTGATCAAATCCTCTTCATCAATCAAATAAGTGATAGTACTTAAATCATATAAGTAATTGTCTTACTAGCAAATAGCAAGTTTGACATTAGTGACAAAATATTTATTGAAGCATATTGATCATACTTGTATCAATCTGTTCTCAATAATTTCCCTCTTTGAAAGTCTTCTTCAATCTATTTTCAATAATCTCCCTCTTTGGTATTGATGGAAAATCAAACTGATCAACCAAATTGACTAGGTTAAAATAGTAAGACAATACCAAAAAGAAAATAATTCCTCGTATTGAAATCTCTCCCTCTATCAACAACTTCTATCTTTTGAGTAGGTTACAAAATTCTTCCTTATGACTCCCTCTAAATTTTTTCTTATCATATCTCCCTCTTACTAAGTAGATGTTAGTATTTCTCCCTCTTTGGTAAGTCTCCAATCTCTTGTTTATCTATCCCTCTTTTTAATGTATTTAACTATCTCCCTCACCATACTTGTAATTTCCTTTGATAAAAAAATATCTCCCTTAGAAATTACTCCCTTGATCATTCCCTTGATTACTAACTATCTCCCTCTTTCTTGAATTTCCCTTGATTAGTAACTATCTCCCTCTTTGAAAAAAATGCCAAAGACTTGTCATCTTAACATGCAGATATGCACTTCTTTAGTTTCTCCTATTTTCTCCCTTTATCACCTTACTTGTGATTAATTTTGCAGTTTCAACTCTTTGGTTACTTAGGTAGTCCCTAAAGTAAGATCTTCTACATCAATTTGTAGTATTGAAGGGTAGATTGTTTGATGCAGAGTATTCCTTTTGTTTCTTAGACAGCCTTTGATAGTGGAATCACCCTATTTTACCTCTTAGATACTCATAAGCATCCTTAGGTAATGATTTTGTGAAGATATCAAGAATTTGTTATTTTCTATTAACATATTCCATCTTCACCTCTTTATCTTGAACGAATTCTCTCAAGTAGTGATACTTGATTGCAATGTGCTTAGTCTTTGTGTGCATCACAAGATTCTTTGATATATTGATAGCACCTGTATTATCACAATAAAGTATAACTAGTTCTCTAATCTCTTCTTTAATACCTTTGAGTATCTGTTTGATCCATACAATGTCTATACAATTTATAGTAGCAACAACATATGCAACTTCAACAGTAGATTATGAGGTGTAATTTATTTTCTTGCTAGTCCATGTAACCAACCTTTTGCCTAAGACAAATGCTCCTCCATTGGTTCTCTTTTTGTCATCAATTTTTCCAGCCCAATCAACATCAGTGTAGGCTCTTAATTCAAAATTTTCATTTTTATTATAGTATAGATCATACTTCTCTGTTCTTTTCAAATATCTCATTATTCTCTTTACAACCATCAAATGATTCTCGCTAGGATTAGGTGAGAATCTTGCAACTATCCCTATAGATAATGTAATGTCAGGTCTACTATATACTACATATTGTAACTTGCTAATCATGGACTTGTATAGTGTTTGATTCACCTCAGTTGAATAATCATTCTTTGAAAACTTGTGTCCTATCACCATAGGTGTACTTATTAGTTTGGAATCCTCTAATCCAAAAGTTTTTAGTATTTATTTGACATATTTTGATTGAGTGATGTATATACCATATTTCATCTAATATACTTGCAAAATCACAAAGAATTTGATCTCTGCAAATATAGAAATTTCAAATTCTTATTTCATTTCATTTGCAAAAGCCTTACATAAAGCATCTTGTCCTCCAAATATGATATCATCAACAAAAATCTCAGATAACAAAATACCTTTTCCTTTCTCTATATTTATGTATAAATTTCTTGTATAATCAGTCCTTTCAAATCCAATCTTCACAGGATACTTATGAAGTCTCTCATACCATGCTCTTGGTGCTTGTTTCAAATTGTATAGAGCTTTGTGTAATCTACATACCATGTTCTTATTGTTATTATCAACAAAACCTTCTAGCTATTCTATGTAAACTTCTTCCTCTAATATGCCATTCATAAATGCAAATTTAACATTCATTTGATAAACTTTGAAACCTTTATATGTAGAATAAGCAAGCAAAGTTCTTACTCCTTCCAATCTAGCAATAGAGGCAAATGTATCTCCATAGTCAATTGTTTCTTCTTGTGCATATCCTTTGCAAACTTATCTTTCCTTGTTCTTTGTTACTTCACCATTTTCATCTAGCTTGCTTTTGAATACTCATTTGGTGACAATAACATTTTTGTCTTCTAGTCAAGGAACTAGAGTTCATATTTTCTTTTTCTCAATTTGTTCAATATCTTCTTCCATGGCTTTACTCTAGTCTAAATCTTTCAATGCATCTCTCATTGATTTAGGTTCTTTCATGCATAGAAATCATGTATCACTTCTCAATATATTTCTTGTCATTGGTCTTGCATCTTAATCTCCACTAATTTTTTTAGTAGGATGATGTCTTTTGACATATTTGGGAAATTTTGGTTCAGCTCTTGTTTCTGCAATTGATCTTTCAGCTTCAAAGTCATTTGTACATCTCTATAAGGTAACTCAACATCTCTACTAATCTCAGAACCAAAAAGAGCTTATTCTTCATTCTCTAACTTGATATTTGAATGTAGCTTAAGTCCTAAATGCAACTCAACATTCATAGTTTGTGACTCAGCAATCACTAAAACATGTTGTTGGTTTGCAGCTTGATTCGTAACATCTTCTTTTGTAGGAATACCTTCATAAGAGTATACAAATGATTTGTATTCTTCTAGTTATTTGATAGGTTCATCCTCATATACTTCTGTATATTCATAAAATTTACATTTGTACTTTCTACGACTTTGTTAGTGTTAGTCTTTAAACACTTATAAGCTTTACTTCTTGTGGAATATCCTAGGAATATACCTTCTTCACTTTTTTCATCTAGTTTACAATTCCTAAGGTCTTTTAGAATGTAACATTTTTTTCCAAATACCTTAAAATATTTTATATTGGGTGAGTATCCATACCATAGTTCAAAAGGTGTTGAGAGTACCTTTCTTAACTTATACACAGTTCAAGGTATAGAAAACTGTACTTACAAATTCTCTCTAGTATTTCAAAGAAAATTTTTTCTCCATCATGCATGTTCTAGCACAGTCCATTATAGATCTATTCCATCTTTCAACAATTCCATTTTGTGAAAGGGTTCTAGGGGTAGATGTCTTTCTTTTGATTCCTTTGTTGTTACAAAGCATCTCAAACTCATTTGATGTGAATTCTCCTCCTTTTTCAGATCTCAAACACTTCAAAATTTTTATCTATTTCCTTCTCAACTCTTGCTAAGTACCACTTAAACATTTGGGAAGCATCATATTTCTATTTTAGAAACATAACTATCATCATTCTATAATAATCATCAATAAACAACATAATGTCCTTGTCTCCTTTATACATTTTCACTTCAATTGGTCCACACAAGTCAGTATGAACAATTTCTAGTACACTTTTAGGGATATGAGTTTTACTCTTAAAAATTGACTTTGTCATTTTGTTTAATTGACATTGTTTTCACATTATATTATCAAGCTTCTTTAACTTAGGAAATCCCCTAAATTTTCTCATGTTATTGATACTGACTATGTTATCAAAATTGACATGACATAACCTTTTGTGCCATAACCATGCATCATCAAATTTTACAACTAGACAAGTAGCATCCTCTATATCAAGATAGAATACATTACTCCTAGGTTGGTCACCCTTTCCAACCAATTTTCCATTTGTGTCATATATCTTAGTAGCCTTGTTTTTAAACTCAACCTTACATCCCAAATTACTCATTTCTAACACACTCAAGAGATTATAGTTAAGTCCTTCAACATAGTAAGCATTATCACATAAAATATTATCTGTGAGTTTGATAGAGCCTTTTTCTTTTATCAAACATGGTGCATCATTACCAAATCTTACACTATTTCCATCATAACAATTCAAGGTAATGAACTTAATTTTATCTCCAATCATGTGATGTGAACACTCACTATCAATGATCAATCTATCATTCTTGTTCACACAAGTCACAAGTGTAGTTCCATCATCTTCATCAGATTTTTCCTTCATTGAAACATACACCACTTCATCATCATGTTCATTAGATTCATCTTTTATTTCCACTTCAACAATGTAGCATGACTTTTTGCCTTTGTCTTTATAGTTCTTGCTATCTTCATCTCTCCTACTTCTATACTTGTCACCACCTCTGTAGTTCTTCTTCTCTAGACATCTAGCAGCAATATGACCAACCTCATTGCAATTGAAACAAATGATATGTAATTTATCTTTGAACTTACCTTTACCTTTTTGGAATATTCTTGCCAATAGTGGTTCAATCTGTTCTACATCCTCCTCATCTACATCACTATCACTGGGCATATACTTTATCTTTTCTTCTTCTTCTCATCAAGTTCCTTCAATGACACCTTAGCTTTGAAAGAAGATTCAATATTTGTAGGGTTGTAATTATCAAAGTTAGATAACTCAAAAGTAGTGAGTCTACCTACTAGACCTTCAAGTGATAGATTATATCTTGGTATGCATCTTAGTTCTTAAATTTTAGAAACTCTAATAGCATATATAGGTAGTAGTATTCTCAAGACTTTTCTTAGCATAGTATCATCATCTATTTTACCATTAGCTCCTCTTATTGCATTAAAAACTTCTTTTATCCTTTCAAAATATTGAGCAATATTTTCACCTTATTCCATTCTTATATTATCAAACTTACGTTTGAGACTTTTAGCTTTGGTTCTAAGAACATTAGTGTCTCCTCCATAGATGGCGGTGAAGGCATCCCACATTTTCTTTTCACTATCAAGACCTTTGATATCATCAAATTCAGCATAACTTAGGGAAAAGGCAATCTCCAACATTGTCTAGTTATGTTCTTTCTTCTTTTTCATATCTTCACTTGTTGGTGCTCTATCAAGATCAACATGGTCAATGATAATGGTAGATTGTGCATGATCTCCAAGTCCTCCAAGGTGTAGCTTCACCAAAATTTTCCATGCATGAAAGTTATCTCTATTAAGCTTGGTTACTTCTTTTTTTGACATCTTGATCTTTGTGCTTCTAGTAGCTTCAAACTAGCCCTCTTAAGCAGATGACTCTGATACCAATTGCTGGAATTCTTTTAGAATAATTGTGGGTGAATCAGTTATTCAAAGTCTAGATGTATAAATAAAAATTTTCATAGCTTAGTGAACCCATAAAACATTTATTTTCATGCATGCACCCATAAGATTATGCAATCACTTAAAACTTGTAGGTTACTATTAAATCAACTTACAAAAATGTAAACATGAAAAATAAATGATTCATCAACACACTTGACACAAATATTTACATGGAAACCCAATTTGGGTAAAATCACTAGTAATATGCTACTCTTTTTAACTCTTTTTAAGTGATGCCCTGTGAAAGGCCAACTCTATTAAAGGTTACAATACACACTATTAAATGTGACCCTATTAAAGGATTTCAATCACCCTATTATGAGTGATCCTTATTAGAGGACTTTAGACCATTCACTTGAAATGTCACTAGGTTAAAGGATTTACAAATGACTATTAGGCAACCTTAATCCAAAGGATTTACCCTAGGCTGATACAATTATTAGAGAGTAACAATAAGGCTTGATATGACAATAACTTACAACTACATTTTTAGATTACAAATCTCTATTTTAGTCCTCCATTCTCCTTGGCCTTCACACATTTCAGCTCTGATAGCTTGTTCACCCTTCAAGCATTCATACCCTTTAAGCCTTCTTTCTTCACATGCCAATTCAGACTCTTTTCTTAGGTCACTTGATGAAGCAAAACCCTTGAATCCTTATCTTCCTTAGGTTCTCACACGATTTCTTTTGCTTCTGACTATTTATTCCTATAAATAGAAAATTAAGATCTTTTTCCACTCATCCTCCATCATCTAATTTAGTGTTACAATGGATTAGGTAGGATACAATGAATGTACCCCTCACTTCATATCTCTTCTAGAAACTTCTCCTTGAATTCTCCCTAAATTTTCTTAAAAATAGTTTACCTTGAATTCTTTGCCACTAGGTCATCAAACTTATCTTCCATTTGGTCCACACATTCTAAGAAAATAAACTTGTCATCTTAGATCCATCAAATTCTTGATCTTTTAAATAATACAACCACTTGACATTATATAGCTTGTGATGCTCAACACATATTGTGTTGCTTGACATCCTCTGTGAAATTACACAACACAAACTTAAGTTTACTAGTGCTTGACATCAAATTAACTTTCCTCGGCATCCATTTTTCTTCTTGGCATACACTAGAATAAACTTTTACTTAGCTCCAATGGATTTTTTGCTTGGCTTGTACTGACTTTTCTTGGCACCTACCATTCACTCAGTCAAGCTTTGTAGACAAACTTTGTTTAAGTTGTTCTTCTAGACTTTCTTAGTGTAACCAAACCTTGTAACCTTAAGTAGATTATCCATGCATCATGTTGTCACTATCTTAACTAATTCTAGTACTCTTTTACATAACCATAACTCAATCTTTCTTCTAGGTGCTATTGTTACATCTTTTGATTAAATCCTCTTCATCAATCAAATAAGTGATAGTACTTAAATCATATAAGCAATTGTCTTACTAGAAAATTGTAGATCTTAGATTTATTTTTACAAATGAGTGTCTACACACTTAAATTATTTACTTAGTTCATGTCGAACAAGTAGTACATGCTAAGCACGTGTATATTATAGAGTATGCTGAGTCAATAGTGAGTGCTAGCCAATCATGTGCCTAGTCACTCAAGTGCCGAGTAGACAGTATATGCTGAGTGATTTAGGAGTCAAGTAAGCAGTGCATGCTAAGTGATATACATGTTGAATCACATCATAAAGATCAGTGCATGCCAAGCATTAGAAACTTCAAATGCTGAGAGAGATAGTTTTGACATAATTGTTTATAAAGGCACAAACAACTATGTAAACCATTTTTGAGCTGACTTAAAGATGAATTATGATATTTTGTAGATTATGATGAATCTTAAGTTGGATTCCCAATGTAGTTACATGAAACCAATCAAGAAAAGGGAAGGATTAAGGAAAAAAAAGATGAATCAGAGCCGTTGATTCATACCTAACCCTAATTCACCAAAGATTTCTTAAGGAGGACAAACCCTAAACTTTCTATAAGGAATTATGGTTTGAGATTGCATTCTAGAATCAAGTAAAGAAGAATAGAGGAAGGGAATAGCATATAGTGGAGAGACATCTAATCAAGAAGGTTCAAGAATACATCAATTTAGAGGAGATCTATTACCAAGAAATCAAGTGCTACAATAGGATCATTACTAAATCATCCTAGCAGATGAATCAGTCAAATCTCTTAATAGAGTATTCCTAATAAGCTATATTGAAATAATCTAACAAGGTGAGTTGAATTTATTTAGAAAGGTACACTTCTAATAGGGTGTTGAAATTGTTTAACAGGGTGAGACCTAACAGTCTTTGTAAGCCTTTAACAAGGTAGACCTTTCACAGAGTAGATCATGTTTCATTGTCAAAACATTGTAACCTTCATTGGATACACTTTATTACTATAGTAGTGAAGATTTGTAGGTGTCATCCCCACCCCAATTTTACCTTCTCATTGGAGGGTTTTTGAGTAATCATATTTGGTGTTATATGTTTGTGAATGTTTACTTGCTTACATGTTTTAGATGTGCATGCTTTACATGATACTTTAGTTTACTTTGTAAATGTATGAGATGGATGTGTGGTGAAAGTTTTTATGGGTTCAAATTTAAACTACTGATTAACCCCCCCCCCCCCTCTCAAAATTTTACCTTTCCTATTGTAATTCCAACAATTGGAATTAGAGCCTTGTTCTCTTAAAGAGAAGCTTTGCAGCTTTAAGGAAAGATCTTAGAAATGGAAGAATACAATTTGGGAAAGATTATTGAGAATCAAGGAACTAAAATACAAATCATTCTACATCAACTAGATGAAGCAAGAGAAGAACTAAAGAAATCTTTGTAGAGAAGGAAAGAAATTACTATTGCAAAGAATGACACACAATACATAGAGATAAACACTACTAAGCTATTTGCTAATGGACACTCCAATGAATTTGATGCAACAATTGTAGATCTAAGCACAAATCTCAAATTAGAGCAAGAATCACACGCCATACTACTATGTGAGGTGACTGAATAGAAGAAGAAAGATATGGAAGACAAAGCCATGATTAAAGAAGATAAAAGAATTTTGGCCAATAGACTGGAAGAGAAGTTAATAGAGCTAATTAAGATTTCCAACATGCAATTGGATACTCTGAGTCAAATGATGAATGTCAACTATGAATTGAATATCAAGGACATTGAGATAACAACATTGAAGTTACAGAATGAACAATTCCAAAATGACATAAAGAGGGAAAAATGAATTTTCTGAAAGTTTCAACAAACCAAATGAAGCCATCAAATACTTTGAACAATTAATAAGATCCCCTAGATCCAATAATGATACATTTGGATTGGGATATACAAGCACTGAAAAAGGAGAGTCATCCAAAAATGATGAAGAAAGGAACAAAAATGGTAAGAATTTTAAACCTACTTTTCATAATTGTGGCAAGAAAAGACATACTACTAATATGTGTAGGAGGAAGATTGTAAATTAGAATGTCAAGTATAAGATCATGGTTCACTATCATAAGTGCAACAACCAAGGTCATCAGGCACATGAATGTAGAACTAGGATCATGCACACTCAAAAATTTGAAGGATATTACTACAACTATTAGAAGTATGGACATAGAGCTTTTGAATGCAGATCCAAACCCATGTGGTCATCAAATAGGCAAGCAAAGGCAAGGTACAATGACAATTCTTATAACTAGGATTATAATACAAGATATAGCTATCATTATTGTTAAGAATATGGACATGTTCTTGAGAATTATATTAGGACACACTTCAAAGGTGACTACAAGAGGTGGTTGAGTCAAACCACATGTTTTAGCTATTTGAAGATTGGTCACATTAGCAAATATTTCCCACAAAGTCAAAGACACCAAATTGTGAGTTTGATAAAGGCAAAGTCAAGGCAGATGCTAAAAATGTTAGAAATGAAATGAATAAGACATGGAAGAAGAAAGATGGTTACAACACATCAAATGGAGAAGGGATCACTTCACCCAATGAGTCAGGTGATCACACCTTATCAAACTAAGTAATCAAGAGGTATGTGGGATTGATATTTATTAATTATATCATACATCAATTCCAAAGGATTTAGTACTAAAAAGTTTACATTAGCATGAACAAAGATGCAAGATGTTGTAAGGAATTCAAGGAAAATATTTAATTTTTTCATGTTACTGTTGAGCATGAAATGTCTCTTATGTGTGCTGAGTAAAATGCAAGTTAATGTTGAGCTAATAGACTAGCTAGTTGATGCCTAGCTCATAATGGAGCCAAGTGAATGGAATGGTAATGGATGCTGAGTGAGCCTAAAATTGGTTGATGTCAAGCTTATAGCTGTATAAGCACTCAACATTTATTGCAGAGTTTTAAATGGCATTTTATCAATTGTTTACTCATTTCACATCATTTCAAAATCAAGAAAGAGCAAGGAGAGTAGAAGGCAATCTAGAAATCCATTCAAAGTAGTTGCAAAATGTTTGAGTAGTAATTCTACATCATTTCATCAGATCTTACAAGGTATTTATCAAGAACCAAGCTACATAGTTTATATTTTCATAAACCCTAGTTTCACACAATGGAATCTAGTTCAAAAAATGTAGAGGGTAAGGAGGTTTTAAATGTTAAATTAGTGAGTAATGATGTCAAGCAACCTATATTCAAGGCTAGTCCTAACATTGGTTACAAGAAAGACCCCTTCGGTGCGTTATCCATGATACCATTGAATGTTTTAATGGTGCAAGATATTAGGAAATGCTATAACTGTAAAATTGGTAGCATTTGTGATATGGAGATTAGACAAGCTTATGTCAAATTCTATGATAATGGTGTACTAAAGGTAGAATTCAAAATTGTAGAGAAGAAAGGGTTAACACAAGCCCTATATTTCTTGAAAGTGTTTAAAACATATTGGGTAAGGATAGTGCTTAGCAAGATTCATGATAGTTCATTATGGCTAGATAATGGACCTATCAAAATAACTAAGAAGATAATCCATAGGGTTACTAGGTATCCAACCCTAGATCAGCCTAAGACATTGAGGAGTGACTCAAAAGAGGTTATTGAGAAGAATACTAGAGCTATATGGAACAAGAGAGGCATGACTATTGATATAGTCACTGCTCCATTGATAGAGTTTGTTGTAAGGGTTATTTCACACAAATTTTATCAATCTAGAAAATTTAATAGTGTGCCCTATATAGTAGTGGATGTGGGATATAAAATTGTTAAGAAATATCACAAATATGATCTAGCACAACTACAACTACAACTACAACAACTAGTTGAGAACCTTGGAACAATAAGGAAGCCAAAGACTGTGTAATGTAAATTTGGTTCTATTTTGATTTGCATATTCTTTTATGTGCAAAACACTTTTCCTACATTTGGTATAGTGTCATGGAAAACCAACATATCAGTAGTAGTATAGATTGGTGAGTATATTGAGAAATTGGGTGATAATTTTGAATACTAGTATCTCTAGTAAAGAAGCATTATGATGATGTCTATTTTTTAGTAGATGTTGACTATTCTTTTGTACAAGCTGCTACACCAAGGGTGAGATGGCTAAGGCTACTTGGGTATGAAATAAATGTGGATGAGGTCTCTATATCTATAACAACTTTACTTGTAGAAGATTTTGATAAAAATTCTAAGGCATTTGGAAACTATGAAATGGAAAAGTCCAAAATCATAATGGAACTTAAGACTAGTTTTGTTATTAAGAAGAGAGATAAGTTGGTGAAGAATATAAAAGAAAAATTTGGAGAGGGTGTCAAGTAGGAAGAAGAAGAGGATAAAGAGGATGAAGAGAAAGAATATTCTCAAACACAAGCACCACTTGCACTTACTCAGGTCATGGGTGAAGATCAACCAGAGGAGGAGACTAAAGTTGCTAAAGGTGCTCAGGGAGAAGAAGCTGAGGAAGCACCTACTCCCATAGAAAAAAAAAGAGAAAGGCTAAGGCTGAACTAGTGAAAAAAGGAAAGAAGGTAGCCAAGCTAAGTCACCTAAACAAAAAACACCTACTACAAGGGCTAGGGCATGTGTAACTACACTGAAGGAAAAGGAGAAGACACAATCTATAGAGAAGGGAGGACAAGTGCAAAAAAGACCTAGGAGAAAATATGTTGCACAAGCTAAATTAGATGAGGAGAAAATATGTTGCACAAGCTAAATTAGATGAGGAGAAAATAGAATCATATGAAAACTCCAATTCAAAGTAGGGAGTCACAATCCTCTATTAGATCTAGAGAATCTATGTGAAAATGTGAAGAATAGTGCAGACTTATTAGGATTCTTTCATATAGACTTTGATAATCTTGGTAAAGTGGAGAAGAATCAAGTGGAGGAGGCTATATATGCCATGATGGAAAAATTCAAGACTAGCCCACTAGAGATTTCCAAATTAATGCCCAAAATCTTATATGATAGAGTTGAATAGGAATGGAACTATTGTCTAAACTTGGAGAGAAATAAAGAGACATCTCTTGCACAATCAATGCCTAAACTTAGTAAGGCACAAATTGCTAATTCTATGAAGAAATATGTAGTTAGGTTTACACCTAAATACAAAGCTTTTAGTAGTTTGCAAAACAATGTTGAAGATGTAGTCAAGAAGACCACTCAGATGTGGAAGCTTACATATGGGTTAACTATAGTGAAGAAAGGTGAGGAAGAGCCCATAGAGGTAAAGGATGATGATGAAGAAGAAGACAATGAAAACATAATTAAGGGAGCAACTGAAATGCATATAGATGACAAGGCAAAAAATGAGGTAGAGCAGCATGAAGAACAAAGTGTGCAAGACACACAATTGCCTAATGTTAGCCCTCAACATACAAAAAATGTAAATACTGAAACAATAAAAATTAAATACGTTTTTGATGTTACAGTTTATAACATCAATCCCCTTATAGAGAAAGATCTCAAGAAGATACTTGATTAGTCCACACTATATGCAAAACTTTGTGATAATCTTGTATTGGTGGGTATGAATGAATTGTAGAAGACAATGACTGATACTAAAAGGGAAAAGTGAATACACAAGAACCACCTACTATCACCCCTCAAGTCACTCATGTACAACCTTTGGTTAAAATACTAGAAGCTACATCAAAAAAGGTTGATACAATTGAAAATGATACAGTGGAAACACAAGTCACTACTAAAGAACAAAGTCAAATAGGTTAGATAAACTTATCTACTTCTATAGCACAAGTACAAGGTGCATCACAAGGCATTATGGAACACAAGGAAAAGCCTGAAGAGACCAAGTTGACTCCAAAGGTGAAAGAGAAAGTAGCTATTTAAGCCTTGGTAACCTTACCAATATCTAGCACAACTTCAGGTCATACTTTTCAGAAGCTGAGCATAGATGCAACGCCATTGCAGATCTCAATGCCAACTCCTAGCTCATCAAAGGCTGAAGAAGTAATCTAATATGGAGATGTGAGCCTTGATGAAGAAACTATTTTACCAAAGTATGATTATGATACAATGAATAGAGAATAAATGAGCATACTTTAGGATGCCTAGCAAGAAAGAAGCATTAGGAAATGCTTAGAAGGTAGCATAGGCAGAAGTAATCATTGCAGGATATCAAAGACATCTTTTTAGATGCATTCAGTCTACCAACTCTAGATGAGACCAAGCCAGTGATTGAACAATTGAAAAACATAGTGGAGAAGGTTAGTGATATTGACCTAGATACAAATGCTAAATTGTTAGAATGGTTATAAAATAAATTTTAGAGCGAAGTAAATGAAAAGATATTAGGTGACATAGCACTAACACAAGTTGCATTGGAAACAAAAGTAGAAAGTGAAAAGAAGGTAATTGAGAATATCTTCTCATTTTACAAAAAAAATGCAATCCAACACTCTTCACACAAGAGATTAGAAGTCACATTTCGAGCTTGGAAAGTCAGATTAGTTCATTAGGTGCACAATTTCCTATGACACTAGCTTAGAGTGAAAAACATTTCAAAACATTGCTACAAATTTAGAGCCAATTAGCTACATTGTTAGTAGATGAAGCCAATATAAGGGCTAAACTGATTAGCATCTAGACAACTTTAACCCTCATATGGAAATTTTGAACAAGGAACTAGACTATGTTGAAACTCTCATGAAGAAAGATCCAAATCTTTCAACATTAGATGGCCTAGTCCACCTTGCTGCTAAGCTTTTTATCCAAATAAAATCATTGGATGTAGCATGTGAAAATTCGGATGTAGCTCTCAATATTATCTTAGATGTACATAAATCATTTCTAGAAAAAAATACTATATAAGTGTATAGCCCAATGACATAAGTGTCAAAAAGGAGGAGAATAAGATAAAGGGGGACAAAAAAAAAAGAAAGAATTTTGGGGGAGAAATAAGGAGAGTGAGAAATGAGAGAGCAAGGAAAGTGATAAATGGGCGAGTAAGAAATAGGCAAGGAATAAAGATAAGAGAAGCAAGAGGGAGAGTAAGAAAAGGGATAGAGACAAGATATATTAAGCTAAGTCAGAGCAAGCACAAAACAACATGAAGTCAAAGAGTATCAGTTGAGACATATTTACTCAGCATGTGTATAAAATTTTGGATATAGAACAGACCTATCAACTCAGGGGGAGTTAAAATTTTGAGGTATACAAGCTATTAAAAAATTTTAAAATTTTGAAGATTTGTACATAAGCTGAGTTAGGGATATGTTATGCTTGCAAGATTAAGGATATTAGTGTAAACTCATGTGTTTTTGACACTCATGTCAAAGGGGGAGATTTTTTATCTTAGATTGGATTCGACAAATGAGTATCTACACACTTATGTTATTTACTTAGTTCATGTCAACCAAGTAGTACATGTCGAGTCAATAGTGAGTGCTAAGCCACTCATGTGTCGAGTCACTCAAGTGTTGAGCAGATAGTGTATTCCAAGTGATTCAAGAGCCAAGCAAGTAGTGCATGCTAAGTGATATAGATGCCAAGTCACAATATAGAGATCAGTGTATGCCAAGCACCAGAAACTTAAGATGCCAACTGAGACAATTTTGTCATAATTTTTTGTAAAGGCACAAACAACTATGTAAACCATTTTTGAGCCGACTTAAAGATGAATTATAATACTTTTGAGATTAGGATGAATCTTAAGTTGGATTCCCAATGCAATTACATGTAGCCAATTAGAAAAAGGGAAGGATTAAGCAAAAAAATGGATGAATCATAGTCATTGATTCATACCTAACCCTAAGTCACCAAAGTCTTCTTAAGGAGGACAAACCCTAAACTTTCTATAAGAGTGGATGCCCAAACAAAGAATTCATGGTGGCTAAGGAGTTATGAGTTGAGATTGCATTAAAGAATTAGTTAAAGACGAACAAAGGAAGGGAAGAGCATATAGTAGAGAGACATTTGATCAAGAAGGATTGAGAATACATTAATTTAGAGATGATCTATTATCAAGAAATCAAGTGCTAACTGTAGGATCATTGTTGAATCATTCTAGTAGGTGAATCAATCAAATATCTTAATAGAGTAGTCCTAATAGGCTGTATTGAAATCTTCTAACAAGGTGCTTACTTAATTATGAGTTGAATTCCTTTAGCAAGGCACACTTCTAAGAGGGTGCTGAAATCCTTTAACAGGGTGAGATCTAATAGTCTTTGTAAGCCTTTAATAGGGAAAAACTTTCATAGGGTAGATCATGTTTCATGGTCAAAAAATTGTAACATTAATTGGATACACTTTATTACTATAGTAGTGAAGATTTGTGAGTGTCATCCCTCCCTAATTTTACCTTCTCATTGGAGAGTTTTTGGGTAATCATATCTAGTGTTATATGTGTGTGAATGTTTACTTTCTTACATGTTTTAGATGTACATGCTTTACATGATATTTTAATTTACTTAGTAAATGCATGAGATGGATGTGCGATGAAAGTTTTAATGGATCCAAGTTTAAACTATTGATTCACCCACCCCCCCCGCCCTTCCAAGAAGTTTACCTTTCCTATTGTAATTCCAACACAAATATCAGGTTTGACATCAGTAACAAAACAATGATTGAAGCATATTGATCATACTTGTATCAATCTATTCTCAACTATCTCCCTCTTTGATAGTCCTCCTCAATCAAATTTTAACAGTTGGATGCTTTTGGAAGTTGGGTTTACCCCTTAATGAGACCTTCCCAGTGTATATCTTGTGTCACATTATTGTGGGTATGTTGTCTATTCACTTGAATGTGGATTTTAAGTGCTTATTTATTGTAGATATATTATAAGTTATGTGGAATGGTGATATCTTTTGTTATAAGTTTCCATACAAGTGATATTAGAGCTATGGTTTTCTTGTTGTAACCCTACATTTAATCCATGAGAATGAATTAAAAAGGAAAGACATGGCAAGATAAATGAGTTTTGTGGGTTATTTTTTCATATTAGAGGATTTTGGGTTTTGTCTTATGATGGGTTGTTGGTATATTTTCGGCATATGAATTTGTTGGTCCAATGTTTTTTTTTCAATGTTTCATTTAAAAGAGGGTTTCAAGGGAGAGATTTTAGAAATGACCTCATCAAAAAAAATTCTAACCATTGGATCTAGATTAGCATTTCTATAAATTTTGATATATAATTTTCTCTAGTTTTGCCATGTTGAAAGAAAATGCAATTTTTTTAGTTGCAGGTCGTGACAACTGTCAAATCTAGTCTTATCAAAAAAATTGTCATTTAAAAAAAAATGTTAATATTAGAAAATATGTTGTCTTGATAAAATGACCATAAATTTCACTTTAGTGTTGGATATCATTCTTCTTAAAATTGTTGGAAAGCTAATTTAGAGGACTATAGTTTGATACATGTTTGATAGTGTGGTTTTGAGAATTCATCATGTTTTATTATCCTAAAAGTTAGAGGTTGAATATTTTGAGCACACTTTTGCATATAAAGATTAGGATTTTAGACTTTGAATAGTCAACAGAAAGATCTACACATTGGTTCAGATTTGGTGCAAGTTGACATGGTTTATTTGGTGATATATTTATTTGAATGGTTTATGAATTACATTAACTATGGTAACATTGTGAGTTTATGATATTGCGTATTTTGGATATTTAGGTTATAATGAAATTGTATACTCATATTATATTCCCTATTTGTCTCTTGATGATATATCTATTTGCGTTTGATTTGCATAGATATGATGACTTGTTGGGTCTACATGTTGTGTGGTACCATAGGTGGTCTATACATAAAACACCATGAGTGGATAACATTGTACTATTACACAAAAGAATGGTGTAATATGTATTTATGTAGACTTTTGTAATTTGAATTAGGCTAGTCTAAAATGTCATTGCCCATTACCTATGATGGAACATATTTTACAAAATATAGCAAGATTAGAGATGATGTTCATTGTAGATGGATGAATTTTATAGTTACAACCAGATTAACATCACCAAGAAGGACCGTTATAAAATACCATTTATAACACCATGGGATAAATTTTCTTACAATCATATGCCATTGAGATTAATGAATGTAGAGACAACATTTCAATGGGATATGAACCTATCATTTGGGCATCTCAAGGATAAGATCATTTTCATATACTTAGATGATTTAAATTAGTTTTCAAAAAGGAGAAAAAATCATATAACATATTTTAAGGCCATTCTACAATGATGCAATGATCATGGAATTTGTTTGAATCCCAAGAAATTAGTTTTTTTGTTTCATACAAAGGAAACTCTCGGTACATCTGATGTCAAGGGAAGAACTTAAAATAGATCTAGAAAGGCTTAAAGTCATTAAGTAATTATATTAATGTTCAAATAGAAATAGCATTAAATCCTTCCTTGGACAAGTTAATTTCCTTAGATGCTTTATTTCAATATTTTCTAAAACTAAGAGATACATGGTCAACTTGATGAATGAAGGGAAGGCACTTACATGGTCTGAAGAAGTAACTAAAGTATTGGACTCAATTAAGGAAGCCATAGCTCATGTTTTAACTTTATCTGATCCTAGTTACAAATAATATTTTACAATGTACTACTATGCATCTAAACATACCCTGATATCTTGCTCCAAAAAAATAATGGAGAAGTGGAAGCCCCTAGAGCCTTTATGAGTGTACCTCTTAATACATATGAATTAAATTATGCACTAAATAAAATGAAAGATTTTTTTAATAGTAAGAGAGGTAAAACACTTAAAGTATTACATTTTACATTCTCACACTATTGTTTATGTTCCTAATTCAACCATTAATAGTTTCATCATACATCATGATGTAGCAGCCAATAAGAGGGCATCATAGGTGTTAAGTAGTTTAGAGTTTTACCTTGATATAAGACCCAAAAATATTTTGTAAGGGAATGAATTATGCAATTTCTTATTGAAAATAAAGGAGATGAAGATACTATCTAGTCCTATTGGTTAGCCTGTGAGATCCCTAGCTTTCCAACATTGCTTAGTATCTAACTAATAGTAAATTTCTAGTGCATATGAGTCTTAAAGAGAACAAAAAACCTTAGATTTTAAGAGACCAAGAATGTAATTGTGGAAAGAGTATTTTACCATAAAGTTCTAGATGTGATGTTTCTCATACATATTGATGAGGAATAACAAGAGAAGTTATTAAGGACATTTCATGAGGAGGCTAGTGAAGGTCGCTACTCTTTAATGGTGACATATTTAAAAATCCTCCATAATGACTACTATTGGTTTGATATTTTTAAGAACACATATAAATGGGTTTCCAGCTATGATAAATTTAAGTTATTCTTTGAGAGACCATAATTATCTGTGCTACCTCAAAATCTTGTGATTGTCAATGAACCCTTTAAATAATGCAATTTAGACTTTATAAGTTCCTTAAACCCAAAATTCAATGCTCTTCATACCATATTTTAATATTCAATGACTATTTTACCAAATGGGTGGAGGCTACAATTGTGAAGAAAAGAACTTCATAGGTAGCATGCAAATTTCTCAAGGAAAATATCTTAGTTCAATTCAGTACTCCTCAAAATATTGTGATAGATGATGTTTCTAATTTTTATTTAGAGGAAATGATTTTATTTTATTTTGATAATTACATACAATGGTCTCATTAGTCAGATTATTATACAAAGGAAATGGCCAAAGCTAAATTGAGCAATACAAATTTCATCTCTATAATGAGGAAGTTAGTAACCAAGAATGCATGAGATTAGAAAAAAAGACTTCACAAGGCATCATGAACATACAAAGTCTCATCAAAAAGAGCCCTTAGTATGACACCATCGTTACCATTGGAAATTTTTGAAGAAAATTTACATATAGCTATTGAAGATGAAGTCTTCTAGGATGCCTTAGAGAAAAGGATATTTTATTTAACTAAGATTTAGAAATAACTAGATGCTCTAGTGGATCTCATTACCAAAACTAAGCTAGGATAAAACACATCCTTGATTGGAAGGCCAAGCTATATAAATTCATGATAGATGATCAAGTCCTCCTATTGGATATGACAAGAACCAAAGGGAGAACTTGGAAAATTTGAATCTTTATGGAAGGGACCATTTATTGTAAGTTAGGTGATCATACCAAATGCATTTAAACTAGAGTACATCCTAATGGCACCCTCATGCCTCTTTCCTATAATGGGAAGGATTTAAAATTTTACAAACATTAAAGTAGGTATCCCTTGTGTTGCACATAACATTTTTTGTGTGCTAGTCTTTAGTTCTTTTTTTTTCTTGATTTTTGTTTTGTGTAGTTAGTCTTTTATTCAAATTACAAGTATCGAATTATTCCTAGTCCTTTATAGTTTTGATCCATAGTTAGAGATGATGTTATCACCACTTGTTCCTTTGAGTCTCCTTTTCCTATTTGTAGAAGTCACCAAAATAATTCACCTTCAGTTAGGTTTTAGTCAAACCTGTGATTTTTCTTAATGACAGGTATTGTCAAAACTTTTGTAGTGAATTGAGCTTTTCAATTGAACCTTCTAAGTTTATAGTTTAATTTCAATCCACATTCAAGATTTTCTTTTATGTTTTTTAGAATTCTAAAATATTGTGACCAATTTTGAACTTGAACCTTAAACCTATTCTTCCTAAGGTTCATGGTTCAAAGTTCAACATTTATTACTTTGTATCTTTTAAACATCATAGAATAAATGCATGTCTTTGGATGGTCTCAAGTCTTGTGTTAGTTCCTTCTAATCAATGAACTTGAACCTTGAACTCATTTTTTTTGGGGGTCATGGTTCAAGGTTCATTTATGATGGTATTTTGAAAGGAAAAATAATGAAATGACAAACCAAAAGTGATGTATGAAGAATAAACTCATTATATTTTCAATTATTAATGTTCTCATGAGAAATCATGTTGTTATACACATATAACTATCCCTTATATTTGTAACTTATTATTACATGCAAAGAAAAAAGGTAAACTTTATGTTGTTTCTCTAAGTCTATGTAGAAATTCGAAGATTTTTGAAATAGGTGATGCAAGAGGTTATCATGAAATTTTCCTACAAACTTGAAGAGACTTGATGAATATCCAAGGTGAGTCTTAACATCCTCTCTTTGAAATTGTGCTTATTTGAGAAAAAATTATAGTTCCTCCTACATTTTTTTTTATGCATTACTATTTGATTCTATATATTTTGAGCACAGGGAAATAGTGAGTATAGGGCCTATACTTCTAGATGAGGTTGACCTTTAGCTTGATTAGTGACCTCCCCAAGCTATGAGAAACTTCCCTAAGATGTTCCAATTCAAGGGAATTTCATGAAAGGATTAGGTATCCACTAGAAGGCTATATGCTGCAAAAAATAGTTGAAAGCAAGTTAGTGGAAGTAGGTGCCTTTCCTAAGATGTTTCCTTTCTGAAAATTTTCTCTTGAATGCATGAAAAAATATGAAATGCACAATATATGTATCCAAAAGTATGATAAAAATGAACTTGTGAATATTAACAAGGATGCTTAAAAAATGAACCCTTTAAACAACATGGTTTAAACTTTGTAGATCTCTTAAATCTCCAATCTAATGTTGGTCATTGTTGATATAAGATTATTTTGAATTGAAGAACCTATATTGGAACAATCATTATTTTTTCAATGATGTCAAACCTACTTCCTACTAGTGAGACAATTGCTTTTTGGTCTAAAATCTATCATTTAGTTGATTGATGATGAGGATTTGAAAAGAGGAGATAACAATAACACCTAGAGAAAGGTTGAGTTATTTGGTATCTAAAAGAAGCACTTAGACCAAGTGAGACATTGATACAATAGTGTATTTTTTATCTACTCAACGTCTAAAAGGAAAGATTACTGAAGTTAAGACTAGAATAAGGCTAAGTAAGAAAAGTGTCTGCAAGGCCTTACTGAGAAGTCAATGCAAGTTAGAAAGAAATCAGTAGAATCTGAGTAAAAAATAAGAGGTGTGGAGCAAAGATGAAAAGTAGTGCAAGATTAGTGACTGTTAGTATATGTTGAGTAAAGTTTATTGGTGCCAAGCATCAGCAAACATTAGTTTTTTTTGAGTAAACCAATATAGTTTCTGAGTGACAACAAATAGTCTTAAAACAAAGATTTGACAAATCTGAGATGACTATTTTGTTTTTTTGAATTATGAGAACCATGTGGAAGATAACTATAATGAGCTGGTGGCACAAAATTCAAGGTAAACCATTTTAAAGAAAATTCAAGAAATATTGTAGAAGAATTTTCTAGAGGAGCCAAATGGAAACGTGAATAGATTTACTGTATCCTATGTAACCCTAAAATGAATGATTGTAGTTAAGTGGAAAAAGATCTTAATTCTCTATCTATAGAGATAGCTAGTTAGAAGAAAAGGTTGTCATGTGTAAGAACCAAAGGAAGATAAGGAGTCTAGGGTATTGCTTCATTCAGTAGCCGAATAGAAGTGACTATAATTAGTATTCAAAGTAAGAAGGCTTAAGAGTATGAATTCTTGAAGGGTGAACAAGCTATCAAAGATGAAGTGTGTGAATGCCAAGAAAAAGGGAAGACATAAAAAAATATCTATAATCTGCAAGTGAGTTGTAATTTGTTATTAGATCAAGCATTACTATTACTTTCTAATCATTGTATTAGTCTAGGGTAAATCCTTTCAATTAAGGTTGACTTAATAGATTTTTGTGAATCCTTTAACTGGGTGACATTCTAATGGAATGTTCTAAAGTCCTCTAATAAGTCTTAATCCTAATAGGGTGATTGAAATCCTTTAACCTGGTCACATTTAATAGTGTGTATTGTAACCTTTAACAAGGTTTCCCTTTCACAGGGAATCACTTCAGAAGAGTGAGAATTAATATCATGTTATTGGTGGTCTTTCTCAAATTGGGTTTCCATGTAAAATCCTTGTGTCAAATTATGTGAATGTTCTTCTATTATTTCATGTTTACATTTCTACAAACTTTTTTTAATCTAGGACAATAACATACAAAGTTTATGTATTATATAACCTAATGGATGCATGCATGATAAGGTTTTATGAATATGGGTCTACTAAGCATTAAAATGTTTTATTTGTACATCTAGACATTGGATAACTAATTCACCCCCCCTCTTAGTTATTCTAAAGAATTCCAATAATTGGTATCAAAGTTTCGTAGTTCTTAAGAGGATGTCCAAGAGATAGGTACCCAATCTTAACAAGGAGAACTTTTCTTCATGGAAAAGTCTAATAAAGCTACACCTAGGAGGTCTTGGAGGCCATGCACAATCTACCATCACCACTAAGAATTTTTTCCCTGTTGGATCCTTAACTGCCAAGGATCTAAAAAAGAAGAAAGAACACAATCAAATAATGTTAGAGATTGCATCTTCTCTAAGCTACACCAAGTTTGATGACATCAAGGAATACGATACTGCTAGTGTGGGATGCTATAGAAAAGATCTATGGAGGAGACAAAAATGTAGTAAGAGCCAAATCTAAAAGTCTTAGATGTAAGTTTGATGATATGAGAATGCAAGAAGGTGATAATATAGTTAAATACCATACCAAAGTAAAATAAATAGTCAAAGCTATTAGAGGAACAACTGGTAAGATTAAAGATGATACTATGATCAACAAAGTACTGAGAACCCAACTACCCATCTATGCTATTAGAGTCTCCACCATACAATAAATAAGCTCCAAACCTAGTAATGATCTGACCCTTGAAGGATTGATAGATAGACTCACTACATTTGAACTCTCAAATTTTGTTAATTTCAAATTTGAGAATGTGAAATCTACTTTTAAAGTTAAACTATTAGAAGAAGAAAAAGGTCAAATATGTTTCTAGTGATAGTGATATAGATTAAGAACAACTTGAAGTACTGCTAGCAGGGAGATTTCATAGAGGCAAAGGAAAATTCAAAGGTAAGTTACCTATCATGTGTTTTAAATGCAATGAAGTTGGTCATATTGCTTGTAGATGTCCATAGAAGAAGAAGAATAGAGGTGGAGACAAATACAAAAGTAAAAGAGATGAGGAAAACAAATATGGTAAAGATAAAGGAAAGAAGTCTTACTACATTGTTGAACATGAAACCAAAGATGGATTTGATGACTATGATGATGAAATGGTGTATGTTTCAATAAAGAATGGTTATGATGAGGATTAGGAAACTACACTAGTATCTTATGTGAAAAAAAGTGATAGATGGATCATTGATAGTGGGTGATAACATCACATGACTGGAGATAAAAGTAAGTCCACTACCCTTGATTATTATAATGGAAATAGTGTAAAATTTGGTAATGATGCACCTATCTAATAAAAGGGAAAGGATCTATCAAACCCATATAAAAGATCATTTGTGACAATGCTTATTATGTAGAAGGACTCAACTATAATTTGTTGAGTGTGTCACAAGTGAATAGTTTAGGTTGCACAGTTGAGTTTGAGAATAAGATAACAAAGATCCATGATACTGATGGGAAACCAATTAGGAAAAGTGATCAGACTAGAGGTAATATATTTTATTTTGATATGAATGATGCTACCTGTCTTGTTGTAGAATTTGATGATGTGTGGTTATGGCACAAGAGGTTATGTCATGTTAACTTTGATAACTTGGTCAATATCAGTAACATGTGTATGCACACTAAAATGGTTGCCCAGACTATGGGCCCCTGATTATTCAATTTATTAATTATCAAATTTCCTAAATCAATGGTTTGCAATATTTTACTAAATCAATTTAAATCAATTTCCTTGATCAAATTTGATTATTTATTTTTCTAAGGTTGATCATTTTATCTTAAGTTTTATTTAATTAAAAGAAAATCTCCCTTTTAATAAAATAAAATAAGTCCCCATTTAATTAAAATAAAACCTCTCTTTTAATTAAATTCATCCACAATTAATTAATTAAGAGAAAAACCCCTCTTTTAATTTAATTAAATACTTCCTATTTAATTAAAAGAACTTGTTCCCTTTTAATTAAATAAATCCCACATGAAAAAGGAAATTAAATAAATAAAAATTAAATAAATTCCTTTTTCCTTCCCTCATTTAATTTTTCTTCCTCTTTTCTCATTGGTGGAATTTTGTCTCACATAGATCAAACTCTATTATCCCATATTGGTTGTGAGAAACTTCCCGCCTCTACATTTTTCTTTATAAGGGAGAGCCCTCTCCTCCTTTTTGGCATCCACAATTATTATAATGTTATGTTGTAGGTTTGAACATCGATTATGATGCTATTGTTATGCTGTAGGTTTCAAGAGCAATTTTTGAAGGAGGAGTTTGAATACTAAAGCTTTTTGTGGAGAACTTCTATCTTGTTGTCTTCTTCTCTCATGCATCTATAGCTTCCATCATCATGATCCATCCTTACATTTTCATATTAGCTTAGATCTTTCATTGGTAGATTAGATCTTGCTTTCATAGATTAGATCTTGCATTATTTTAAATTGTTATCATATAGATTAGTTTTCATCTCCATTTGCATGCATATTTTGATCCTTGAATCTCTCATTTAACTAGGTCAAACTAAGGGCCTCCATTACAAACCCTTGCACTCCATGAATAGAGAGCCATGAGATGCCATTCAAGACCTCATTCTTGAGAAATCTTGGATATAATGACTCATAAAAGCGTTCTCACATTTTAGGCATACAACATGAAAACATTTAGAGGTTTTTTTAAACTAAAGCAATCTGACAATATGATATGCAAACAATGTTAGTTAGGAAAAATGACAAAATCTAGTTTTAAAAGTAAGACTCACACCTCAAAATAAATTTTTGAGATTTTTCATATTGATTTTTTTGGACCAATTGATGTGTAAAGCTACAAAGGTGACAAGTAAATTATCCTATTTGTTGATGATTATTCTAGGATGATGACAATTATGTTTCTAAGAAAAAAATCCGATGCTTTCCAAATGTTTAAGTGGTACTTAGCTAGAGTTGAAAAGAAAACAAGCAAAAGCTTGAAATTTATGAGATCTAATAGAGGTGGAGAATTTACATCAAATGAGTTTGAGATGTTTTGTAATGATAAAGGATTCAAAAGATAGACTTCTGCAGCTAAGACCCTTCCACAAAATGGGAATGCTGAAAAAAGGAACATATCTATAATGGACTTTGCTAGGATATTCATGATGGAGAAGAATGTTTCTTTGAAATATTGGAGAGAGGTTGTAAGTACACCTGTCTAT
Organism: Cupressus sempervirens; assembly: GCA_028749045.1. NCBI lineage: Eukaryota > Viridiplantae > Streptophyta > Pinopsida > Cupressales > Cupressaceae > Cupressus > Cupressus sempervirens. Next base: position 612,169,700 of record CM053788.1, read on the forward strand.
ACCTTGAACCATATGTAAGTCAAGAAAGGTACTCATTCAACACCTTTTAAATTATGTGAAAATGTGAAGTTTGATGACTATATAGAGGTACGTGAATATGAACCTATGAAGGAACCTAAAGAGCACAAATAATTTGTATACTTTTATGAAGGTATGTCTACTAATGAAGATGTTGTAAACCAAGTTTAAAATGAACATCAAGTTTTAGTGACTACCGAGTCACATATAATGAATTCATAGTTGCATTCAAAAATTGAGTTATAGTTAGGAGCCAAGTTGTAGATAGAAGCTGAGGCACATTTTGATTATGAGATAAGTGTACATGAAAGAGATGTTGAATTATTTGATATAGATGTACATAGTGATTCAAAAATTGATAGACCTATTGAAGAAAGAAGAGAAGAACCAAGATTGTCAAAATATGTCAAGAGACATCACCCTACTGAAAAAATTATTGGAGACAAAGATGCTAGACCAATGACAAGAAATAGACTGAGAAGTGATACATGTTTGTTGAGCATGTATGAGCCTAAGATAGTGAAAGATGCCTTAGAAAATGAGTACTAGAGTAAAGCCATGAAATAAGAGATTGAGCATATTGAGAAGAACAAGACATGGACTCTAGTTCCCAAACTAGAGGGAAAGAATGTGATAGGAACCAAGTGGGTGTATAGAAAAATTTAAATAAAAATGGTGAAGTTACAAAGAATAAGGAAATATTAGTTTGTAAGGGGTATGCACAAGAAGAAGGAATAGACTATGGAGAAACATTTTCCCATGTTACAAGATTGGAACGAGTAAGAACTTTGCTTGCTTACTCTGCATACAAAGGTTTCAAAGTTTATCAAATGGATGTGAAGTCAATATTTTTAAATGGCATATTAGAAGAAGAGGTTTATATAGAACAACCAGAAGGATTTTTTGATGCTAACTAAAAGAACATGGTATATAGACTACACAAAGATTTATATTGTTTAAAGCAAGCCCCAAGAGAATGGTATAAATGGCTTCACAATTATCTTGTGAACATTTCTTTTGAGAAGACTGATGATAACACCAATTTGTACTTGAGGAAAAAAGGATGTTAAGATATTTTACTAGTTGAAATTTTTATAGATGACATCATATTTAGAGGTCAACATACTTAATGTAAGGCATTTGAAAATTAACTGATAAAAGAATTTGAGATTTCTATGTTTGGAGAGATCAAGTTCTTTATTAGTTTGCAAGTATATTAAATCAGATATGGTATATACATCACTCAGTCTAAGTATGTGAAAAAATATTGACTTTTTTTGGATTGGAAGATTCCAAACTAGTTAACACACCTATTGTGATAGGACACAAGTTTTCAAACAATGACAATTTAGTTGATGTGAATCAAACATTGTATAGATCTATGATTGGAAAATTACAATATTTAGTACATAGAAGACCTACCATTGCATTATCTATTGGGATTTTTGCAAGATTCTCTGTAAATCCTAAGGAAAATCATTTGATGGTTGTTAAAATAATTATGAGATATCTAAAAGGAATAGAAGACTATGTTCTATACTACAAGAAAAATAAAAAATTTGAGTTGAGATCCTGCACTGATGCTGATTGGGTTAGAAACATTAATGATAGAAAAAGAACAAGCGGTGGAGAATTTTTCTTAGGAAAGAGGTTGGTCACTAGACCAATAAGAAACAAAATTGCATATCTCAATCTACTAATAAATCTAATTATGTGGCTACTGTAGTAAATTTTAAAAATGTGGTATGAATCAAATAGCTACTCAAAGGTATGAAGGAGAAAATCATTGAAACTATGGTATTTTATTGTTATACTACAAGTGCTATAAATATATCAAAGAACCTTGTGATGTACACAAAGACTAAGCACATTACAATCAAGTATCATTACTTGAGAGAATTAGTTCAAGACAAAGAAGTGAGGATGGAATATGGAATGCAAAAGAACAGATAGTTGATAGCTTCGTAAAATATTTTCCTAAAGATGCTCATGAGTATCTAAGAGGTACACTAGGGGTGATACTCCTATCCAAAGATAGTTAAGAAGAATAAGTAGTGCCCTACATCAACTGAGCTGAATGTTATATCTTACAATTTGATGCAGTGGATATTACTTTAGGATCTACCTAAAGTAATGAAGGAGCTAAATTAGAAGATTTATAGTCACATGAAAGGTGATAGAGGGAGAATCTAGAATTGATTATATCTACATACAAAGATGAAAAGTCTTTGGAATTGTTGTCAAAGAAGGATAAATTATTAGTAGAGGGAAATGATTACTTAAGGGAGATAGTGTACTTTAAAATATAAGATAGAGGGAAAAATACATATACATATACCTAGTAAGAGGGATAAAATACTAAGGGAGATATAAGAATAGAGCAAAGATAGATAGATACCTGAATATCAAAAAGAGGGAGCAGTAAAGGAACTTGAAAAAGCTTGCATTACCCTAAATAGAGGATGGACATATACTACATTGATAGGGGAGAAATTTTGAAGATTTTTTTTCTTTTTGGTGTTGTTTTTGGTATTGGTTTACCATCAATGCCAAAGAGGGAGATTGTTGATATAATATTGTTTTAAAGTGAAGAACCTATAATGGAACAATAATTACTTTGTAAATGATGTCAAGCCTACTACTTTCTAGTGAGATAATTACTTTTTTTTCTGAAAGCTATCATTTAGTTGATTGATGATGATGTAGGAGCATCCTAGGCTTTCCTGCAATCTTGCATGTTTTGAAAGATTTGGTTAAGTGTTGAGGAGCATCAAGGTTGGATTTTGGAGGAGTTATGTTTTAATGGTTAGGGATGTTTTGGAAACATATTGGAGAACCTTTATTCATGATTTCATAGAGATTGGATGGATTGAGTTGAAGCTTGAATAGTTTTTACCTAGTTGCTAGAAATGTGTTTTTCTAATTTCTAGGTTCCTATTAAAAAGAATGTAACTAATTATACTTAATTAATGAGAAGTTTAAAACTTTAGGGATTGAACAGAACCTAGATTAATTACTTTTATTAAGTGTGTAAGCTCTAAATCTTTATAGTTTGGGATATATGGAAATTCTCCTATAGTAGTGATTTTTGATCGTTTCACATGACAGTTTACTGGAGGTGACTTTTAGGATGGATACATAGTTATCCATTAGGAATTAGAATTTTTAAATTTAATGGGTTGTAGAGGACCTAGAATATTATCTACAGTTATAATCATGAGTTATAATTCAATCGAAGCTAAGAGATATCACAATTTTACTCGGATATCAAGTTTTGGACATTTAATTGCTATTGCAAGCTAACTTGTGGCATTTAATTTACGTATTTTTATTTAATTTGTGTTTTGGACCAACTTGTGGCTTAGATTGGTATAATTAGGGGTCTTGTAGAATCTTTTAGTCATTATAGAGTTGAGATGGAATGAAGGATGGATGTGAATTTGAAGAGCAGAGCTAGGCCTATAGCTAGAAAATAAGGAGACTGCTTGTGAGCACAAGTTTAGATTTTCTTGGTGGTTTTCTTCTAGATTGCTATTGTGTTATAGATCTAGAATAGTTGAGGTTGGTTGTAAGATAGATCTTGTAGAACTTATTTTGTAATTGCTATTTTTATCAGCCCTAACCTGTAAGGCCTTACAACCGATCATATTGCATGTAATCAATTATGTTTTATGAATGAATTATTGTAATTTGGTATTAGATCTTGCATTATTGTTTCTTGTTGTGGTGTTTTCAGTATGTGGTTATATTTCTAGGGGCTAGGATAGCTCCTTATGGATTCTCCTACCCTATGCTACATTAGATGAAGATGATTTGAAAAGAGGATATAACAATAGCACCTAGAGAAAGGTTGAGCTATTTGGTATGTATAAGAATCACTAAGACCAAGTGAGACATCAATACTATAGCATATTGTTTATCTAATTAAAGTTTGAAATGAAAGATTAATCAACATAAGTCTAGAAGAAGGCTAAGTAAGAAAAGTGTTTTCCAAGCCTTATAGAGAAATCGGTGCAAGCCGGGCAGAAATTACTAGAAGCTGAGTAAAAAATAAGAGGTTCCAGACAAAGATGAAAAATAATGCAAGTTGAGTTATTTTTAGTAAATGCTAAGTAAAGTTTAGTTGGTGCCAAGCATCTGTAAACTTTAGTGCTTTTCAAGTAAATTAGTATAGTTTCTAAGTAACATCAAAAAATGTTAAATCAAAGATTTGATGAATTTGAGCCAACTATTTTGTTTTTTTGACTTGTGTGAAGTGTGTGGAAGATAACTATGATGAGATGGTGGCAAAAAATTCGAGATAAACCATTTTGAGGAAAATTCAAGAAAGATTGTATAAAAAGTTTCTAGAGGAACCAAATAGAAAAATGGATAGATTCATTGTATCCTACCTAACCCTAAAATGGATGATTATAGTTAAGAAACAACAAATCTTAATTCTCTATTTATAGAGATAGCTGGTTAGAAGAAACGGTTATCATGTGTGTGAACTTAAGGAAGATAAGGATTTTAGGGTATTTCTTTATTCAATGGCCAAACAAAAGTGAATGCAATTGGCATGCAAATAAAGAAGGCTTAAGAGTATGAATTCTTGAAGTGTGAACAAGCTATCAAAGCTAAAGTGTGTGAATGCCAAGCATAATGGAGGATTGGAACATAGATCTATAATCTACAAGTGAGGTGTAATTTTTTATTAGATCAAGCCTTACTATTACTTTCTAATCATTGTATTAGTCTAGGATAAATCATTTAGATTAAGGTCGACATAACAATCATTTATAAATCCTTTAACTGAGTGATATTCTAATGGAATGGTCTAAAGTCCTCTAACAAGGCTCACTCCTAATAGGGTGATTGAAATCCTTTAATTAGGTCACATTTAATAGTATGTATTATAACCTTTAATAGGATTGGCCTTTCATAGGGCATCACTTCAGAAGAGTGAGAATAAATAGCATGTTATTGGTAGTTTTTTCCCAAATTGGGTTTCCATGTAAAATCTTTGTGTCAAATTATGTAAATGTTCTTATGTTGTTTCATGTTTATATTTTTGCAAAGTTGTTTTGACCTAGGATGGTAACCTACAAATTTTATGTATTGTATGATCTAATGGATACATGCATGATAAGGTTTTATGAATATGGGCCTACTAAGCAATGATGATTTTTATTTGTACATCTAGACCTTGGATAACTGATTCACCCCCACTCTTAGTTATTCTAAAAAATTCTAATAGTCATACCATATTTTAATATCTATTGAATATTTTACCAAATGGGTGGAGCGTGCGATGGTGAGGAAAAGAATTCTCAGGTGGTATGCAAACTTCTCAAGGAAAATATCTTAGTTTAATTTGATACTCCACAAAAGATTGTGATGACTAATGCTTCTAATTTTTTTAGAGGAAATGAAATTGTAGACACTTAAAATCATCCCAAAGACTATATTAATTTATTTAATATTTCCCTTGACATTATAATTAATTATTAATTAATTAATTATATTTGTCAAATTCATCTACCTATTTAATTAAATTTATTTAATTAAGTAGGTTCACTTTTCTAAGGTATTTAAATTTAATTTAAATAATTCCATCCTTAATGTGTTAAATTTATTTAATACATGATCCTCCATAAATCCCCCTTTTAGATAAATTCTATTTATTTAAATCCCTCCATCTCATTAATTCTCTAAACCTATGATTAAATTAAATCTTGTTTAATTTAATTTTAAACCTAACCTAAAAACCTAGTCTACACCCATCATTTTCATCCTTCTAAGCCTTTCCACAATTTAATCCCACTTAATTACCTTAATCATCTTGCTAAATCCCTTCTTAAGCCTAAGTGTGTGCTCACACATGTGTGAGGACCACTCCCACTTCTCATAGCTCTTGCAACTTTGTCCCCAACTCCTCTCTCCAAGTTTGCTCACACATGTGTGACCAAACTTTGAATGTTGACCACTTGTATGGCTTGCTTACATGTCTCCTTGTGGCACCTATGTGGATGCCACATAGATGCCACCTCACCAAGCCCTCTCTCAAGCCTATAAATAGAGCCTTTGTCTCAAGCATTTTCATCTCCCTCATTTGTATTATTATCATGCTAGTTTGAGTTGAGAGCTTTCATAGTGATTTTCATGTTGCATACTAGTCTTTGGTAGTTGATAGCTTGCATTTGCATTGTTAGATTAGTTTTTTCATGTATTTATATCTTCATTTCACTTGCATACTAGCTTAGTTTGCACATTAGCTTAGTTTCTTTATTGCATTCTATCTCCACATCCACTTGAATGCTCTCAAACATGGCTTCCTCCATTGCCATTGTTTGAGGTGTTCTTCATTTCATATAGCATTGTTTCATTATCACACTTGCATTTTCACATCAAGAGATTCACCATAGTTTTGTTTGGGGAGAGCACACTGACACCCCTCCAATCTAAACACACCAAAAAGGCCTCTCATGGGTGCCTTTGTTGAGCTATTTGAGGCTGATTGAGGATTTGATTTATTGGTTGCTTTGAGTTGCAAAACTCAAGCATTATATTAGTTGTATTGTATTTTATTTTGAATATCTTAATATCCATGTGCAACTAATGTTTGGTTATTTTCTCTTGCTTCCAATAGGTCAAATTCTCTAGTATACATTTTGACACGCCCGGTGGGAGCCACGTTCCAATTTTCTTTTCAAAAATCCATCAAGAATTTGTAGTTTGTCACTAAAAAATTTTGCATTGTCATTTATACTGAACATAGTGTCGTTTGCATTTTATCGTCTACATAGACCAACGTCTGCATAGACCTACATCTATGCATGCTAGCATTTGTATACCCTTTTGTTCTTATCCACTCACATTACAAATGAGAACCTAGTTTTAGTGTCTACATAGGTTATTTTGTCATTTGCATTGTGGGCAGGTTTTAAATTTGAAAAATCATTATGTCATCTACGCATAACATCATATTGTCTACACTTTTCAGAGTGTCATTTACATTGTGTACTAGATGTCTTTTGTCATCTACATTTTTAGCATCTCTGATCATTAAGTTTTCATCTACGTCTAACAAAAGTACTAGGCTACCAGCTGTACTTTTTTGCCTTTTTCCATCTCTATACTTCAGTGTCTTCAAGTTCCAGTGTCTACAAATTTTAGCGTCTGCGAGTTTTGTCATCCACACCTGTGATTTTTCATTTGTGATTTTTGGCAAAATCATTAATTTTTAAACACATTTTTCACTAACTGGTGGTTTGCAAGAATTACTAACAATTTTGCATGAAGGAAACAGACCTTGAAGGAGTTAAAACAAACCCATAGTTTTATCACTTAGAAAATTTGAAGTGATTTTCATCACTTTAGGATTAAAGGTCAATAAACTTGCATGATATAACCACTTGTCTTTTGAATGCATGTTGCAAATAAATGAGTAAAATTCAAACACACTCTTGAATAGTTTAAAGGAAAACTTTACATCCAATCTTGAATGCTTTAAAAGGAATTCATTCATATTTCATTAGAATGGATGTTTAGGTAGAAAAATCAATCTTGAATGCCCTTAAGAGAATGAACAATCTTTTCATTGGAATGTATGTTTAGGCTAGCAAACATTTGGAATTGGTACTTAAAATAAATTCACACTCTTGAATGCCTTAAAGGAAATTGATTTCATTTTCAGCAATTTTCTTATGCACATGCTCGATTTACTTCTTGTTGATGAATCCATGCTTTTCATTTATGTTGACGATGATTTCAAGTTGGAAATAATATTGTATGCTATAAAAACATGTGTCTTCAAAGTAGATTACAAAACCTAAAGCTTCATTGGGAAAGAACAAGAGTCTTTTAAATCTTGAGGCCACTTACATATTCTCTCCCCTCACACCTTCAGGTGATCTTGGGTGTGCAAGAAATAAGTGGTCTTGTTTTCTTCTTTTCTTTTTTCTTTTTTTAGGAGGCTTTCTTAGGGATTTCATCATCCCTTGGGACAATCTCAACTCCAGTGTTTTGGCAGAGTATAAGAATCAGGAGGTGAATCAAAAAACACCTCTCTTGAAAGTAAAATCTTGTCACTCTTGGCTAAGCCGCAAAGAAGTTTATACCTTTGGGAAGTGAAGGAGGAGATTTGGGTTACTATCTCCCCCTAGCTATGTGGAATTATTATTATTTATCTATAGATTTGGGCCTCATGTAACTTGTGTATATCAAGGATTCCCTTTAGATAAGCCTTGTATATCCTAGTTGTAGCCTTATTAGGATTGTTGGCATGTTCTGCATGCTTGTTTGTTTAAACATTCAAAACCAATACCAAACATCAAACAAGTGACAAAACGAGTGAAATTGTGAGCTAAACTTTAGTGAGTGAAACACTGGTAAGTGTGTCCTCTTGACTCACAATTATTTTCAAGAGTCCTATATTGGTCTAGCATTTGAAATTAGTTGAGTCTAGTTTGTGCTTGAAACTGAGTCTTGTTTTGTTCCTGCCATGACTGACAAAGTCAAGCATAAAAATGTGAAATTCTCCAAACCATTTTTCTACAAGGAAAGGAAGAACCTAGCACATGGTGATAAATAATTCTGATACGCTATCAAAGACATCAAAAAAGAAGAAGCTAAAGAAGACCACTACAATAGAATTGAGTACAATGCAAAACTTGAAAATTGGTCTACCTTTCCAAGAGTAAACCCTAGGTTTTTGTTCCCAATGAGTGAAGATTGAGTTGACTGTATAAGTGACCACGACACTTTCATTTTTCCACATCAACCCTATTCTTCCAAACTTCTAGTCTTCCATTTGCAAACTTCCTCTAAAGATCTTGATCATTTGAACCTAAAAAATTTGGCATAAGAACACCTTCCAAGATGATAACATTAAACCTTTTATCCACAAAAAAACACCTATCACTCATTTGGGATCACAAGTCCATCTCCAAATAGTGGATAGTCAATTTGGTGTCCAATCTTGCCTAAAGATTGCTTGACCATCTTTGGTAGGAGAAAGATACTTTTAGCCTACAATCACACTTTGTTTGCTAAATCAAGGTCTTTTGTTTACATCTAGGTTATTGGCCCCTTTCATTGCATAAGGTTCAACAACTCTATCATACATTCCTCTCTTGCTTCCATAGTCTTCCACCCATTGGTTTGGTCACTATTATATGGTACATACACGATCTGGCAGATTCACATTTAATCCCATGTCTTGCTTATTAGAATCATTAAGGAAAAAAGAGATGGAGAATCCCTTTCCTCCACACATAACATCATTAGGGGGAGGATTTCCCTGTAGTTCAAACTTTGGCATGCATAGCTTAACATCCACACAAGAACCAAAAGATCTTTTTCATAACACTACTTTGGGAAATGATGATGAAGAAGTATACCAAAAGGAAAACCCTATTGACAACAAAAATATCCCTAATGATGTCCAAATGTTCATTGCCAATCTATACAATGTCAAAATGATGAAAAAATCTATTAGGGCAAACAAAACTGAGATCTTCTTAAACTTGGTTTAAAATGGTTTGAATGTCCCTACAAGCTTTGATGAGACCACCTTGTTTAGATAGATTATGAAGGATGGTTCTCCCATGTTGTCAAACACAACCCAAGTATCTAGCCAAGGACCAACAATGACAACTAGTGCTACATCCACATCTAGTAGTGCCACACAACCAACTTTCCAATTAAGTGCATAACATATCCAACAAATCATTAGTGTCATACCCAACACTACCATGCATGCTAGTATTTTGCAGTCCACCTTAATAGGTCCAACTGTAGGATGCTTAAACATTGGGAAAATGTCTACTCAATAGATGGAAATTCTAACACAACCAATGTATTTTGCTTATTTGAAAATTCTAACAAGTATGGTGAAAACATCTGTGCCAATTCCAATGATTTCATATCAATACATTGGCTAAATTGGAGTACTCCAACCACCTCATACTACATTTGGAACTCATGATAGCTTGGGGGGTGGGATTGCAAATGCTCAATAGTCACAAGTACAACCAAACCAAGATTTTGCCTAGCAGTTAAATGAACTTCAAAACTTAGTACACTCCATTACTAACAAAGGGGTGAAGGATTTCTCTTTTGAGGAAGTTTGTCCCTCCCATTTGACAAATCCATTAGCATGATACCATTCCCACAAAACTTTGAGATTCCTAAATTTGACAAATGCATAGGATAAACATGTCCTATCATACATCTCAAAGAATTCTTGGTTTTGTGTCAGGAAGTAGCCTATAATGAAGATTATCTTAAGAGACTCTTCACACAAAGTCTTGGAGGCCTTGCATTAGAGTGGCTAATGAACTTACCCAAGGGTTCCATTACCTCTTTCAATGATTTAACAACAAATTTTGTAGCACAATAGTCTTACAACATTGAACACCATGCCTCATTAAGTGATTTGTGCAACACAAAACAATGAAATGGTGAAATGTTTGCCAACTTCTTACAACAGTGGAGGAATCTTGCTAACCGCATGCCCTAAAAAAATGAGGATTCCCACCTTGTGGATATATTTATCAAAAACTTGATACCAGAGATGTCTTTTCACATGAATATGGCTAGCCTTGAAGATTTCGCTACATTAGTCAAGAGGGACAAGAGCATTGAAAATGGACTTTTAGACAAAGGTGTCATCAAACATTATAGCTCATCATCCTCAAACAATGACACAAACAACAATAGCAAACCCAAATTCTAGTCCAAGAACAAAGGTGTCACACACGATGGTGGCACTGATGTTAAAAATGTACAAAATATTCAAGGAGGAAACAACAATAACTATCATAATCGAAACAACAAAAATTTGAACCATGAAAATCGTAATCAAAACAATAGGAAATCTCGCAATCAAATGCAATTTTTTCCTCACAACAACAACAATACCAACATCAATTACAAATGTGACTATGATTGCAATAGGTGTTCACTAACTTTTGTGAACCCTTGGAAGCCATATTCCAAAAACTAGTGGATCACAATTTGATGGTGTTTCCTAACACACGACACTTTGACAAGAATCAACCCAAATCAAAATGGTATAGGGAATATGAATATTGCAAATACCATCGCATCAAGGGACATGACACAAACAAGTGTATAAAACTCAAAGTATTTATTCAAAATCTTGTTGATGATGGAGAAATTGCAGTAGAAGGAGGACCATCCTCTAAAAATGCTAAATTGAAGATATTCCAAAAGCCATTTCTTGATCACAAAAATTGAAATTATAAACAATGGAAACAACAATATGAACAATGCGAATCAAGCTTGCACATCAAATGCACTACCTTATGACTATTCTACTAACCACATATTTGGGTTTGACTCCTTGTGTGGTAAAATTGAAACCAACGATATATGTGGATTTGACTCCATGTGTGGTCACATAGAAGAGGTAGACACTCATGTGAATACCCTTGTCCTACAAGCAGCTAATTGTGATGCAACCACTTGACAGGGAAGACTTACTTTGTAAGTTGCCACTCCCAACCCCACTAATCCATCAATTCCACATGTGCCTCCTATGCCATCCACTTCACAAAGGCCCACTTCTCACTATGATGTGTTGTCTCAATTAGGTAAGACTCTTGCACAAATATCCATTCTTGAGCTACTCACCACATCACCCATCCACATAAATTTTGGAGAAGGCTCTTTTAGAGTCTCATGTTCCTAAAAAAATTATTGCCTCCCAATTCACAACCATGATTGGAAACCTTGTAGCACAACAACACCTTGTCTTCATAGATAAAGATTTCCAAGGTCCTGATCCCCACCATAATTTGTCACTCCACATTAAAGTCCTTATACAATGACATAAGATAAAAGAGTCCTTATAGATAATGGATCTAGTTTGAACCTATGTACATTGAAGATGATTTATTTCTTGGGACTTCCAAAAGACCTCCTAGATGTCAATAAGAGGATAACAATCAAATCATATGATGAAAGGGAAAGAGAATCTAAAGGATATACCATGTTACCACTAAAGGTTGGACTAGCCATCATAAATACTAAATGCCATGTCTTAGACTTGGATTTTCCATTTAACATTTTGCTTGGTCGACCTTGGATACATACACTAAATGCAGTACCATCTACCTTTCATCAATGCTTGAAATTCCCTCACCAAGGAAGAGAGGTCATGATTCCATGAGATCCCACACCTTTTTCCTTTTGTAAAAGATTGGAAGGTGTACCAACAAATTTTTTTCCAATCAGTGAGTTAGATAAAGTTATACCTAAGCCTCTCACCCACTAATACAAAAACATTAATATGTGATTAAAAAAACTACTAAAATTTGTACATATGTGACTAAAATTAGTCATGTGACTAATAGTAGTTAATACCCAGTCATTTATAACACTACTAAATTTACTACTAAACTATTTGATCACTGATTTCAAATTATCATCGATTTAGTAGCATATTTAATCACATATTTATATATTTACTCACATATTTGGTAGTGTATTTAGTAGCATATTTAATAGTATATTTGGTCACATATTGAGTAGCATATTCAATAGCATATTTAGTCACATATTTGGCACATATTTGATAGTGTATTTAGTAGCATATGTAATAGTATATATGGTCACATATTTAGTAGCCTATTCAATAGCATATTTAGTCACATATTTGGTAGTGTACTTGGTCATATAGGGCACAATGGAATCGAACCACCATCCCCTTGCTTGTAAAGCAGGTGCTCTTCCATTGAGCTACTACCCTTTAAAGAATACATAATAAATTATTATTTGTTTCATTTCATTCTCAATATAGCACCCAAAATGGTTATGGAGCTGTATTTCTTGAAATGGGGGCAACAAGGCAACATCCAATCAAGCTGGTAGTTTAAAGGCTCCTTTTATTTCAAAAAATAATTCTAGTTTGTCAAACTTAAATCAACGAGAAGAGAAGGGAACTGGGTTAATGGATTTTAAATTTAAAAATGGTGTCCAACTTGTTACTAACAATGTAGAAGTGCATGAAGTGACTAGAAGATTGCTTCAAGTGTGTTATCCAAAAATAGACACTCTATACTGGATACAATGTCATTGCCTATAATGACACTTTGCACTTTGGCATGACACTCCACTAATAGATGAAAAGCCACCAGTCATAAATAGATGATCCAGAAAAAGCACATACTGAACTCTTCATAATCCATACCATCCATGTACCTATCAATACAAGAATGTTTGGTTGTGCCTCATTTTTGTGGTTGGCCACCTATAACAATTCCTACAAACTTAGACATTAACACTAATAATACAATGATGATTTTTACACCATAGTAAATAATGCAATTGAATAATATTCTCAGTGCACACAAATAAAAATTTCTAAAAACTTAAATGCAACACTAAAATACAATGAGACTATTTATACAACACTAAATAATGCAAAACAATGATGTTCTCAGTGCACCAACTTCTTCAAAATTAGCAAAGATCATTCACAAAACAAAGTACCAAGCTCTATAAAGTCTACAACAACAAATAGTCTGGAGCTAGACAAGGATAAAAATCTCAAACTATGTCATTTAATCCCAAAAGTAGAGTTCTTGTGAAACATTATCCAAAAATTTGAGTTGATAAGTGTTTACTAAAAAATATGAAAATAAATCTCAATAAAACATCACATAAGAATAAAAATCACCAAGCTAGCCATGCAATGATTTAGTAGTGTAGCAAGGAAATTTTCATGCTAATAATGGACTCAAGATGTATTGGCCTTGCTTCAGAAGATGGTGAATCTGCAATAGTGTAGGCTACACTAGTAAAGGTTGGATGGCAGTGATTTTTGACAAAGGTCGGTTTCTTAGGTAAAGCTTCTAAATCTTAAGAGTATTCTAAGTTGTCCATGTTGTATTCCCCACATGATTAGACAACAAAGTAGCATGAATGCACCAAGTACCTGTTGTTGTTGTTGTTGTTGATGCTGCTAAATTTTTTGTGCACCACCCCTCCTTCTGCCCATTCTCTGTCCTTGTTGGCTTTGCCTCTATAATTGAAATGGTAGCATAAAATTTTGCATCTATGCCATTCTAGGGAAAATTCCAGGTAGCAACTATTGTTGATAACCAAAACTTGCAAGCTGCAAGGAATTACAAGAATTAGGGAATTTCTAGCCAAAGTAACTCCCTATGAATCAAAATTAAAGTACTTCGCATCCCATTTATGAACTTGTGGAGGAATCAGGCCATGAGGACCCAAATGTAGAACAATTGTTGTGGGGAAAACCTTGGAGCACTAGGATAATATGGTGATAAACTAGTTGGTATCACAAGAGTAACTCCAATAGGAGCTCTCATATGAGAAAACTAAGCCTAGCATGACAACAGATCAAACATTTATATTATTTTCAAGCACTTGAATCTTTTGTGCATCTAGCAAATCAATATGGGCATCTTGAATTTTCTACCACAAGATTTCTTGACAGTCCCTCTTTTCACTAAACTTATCACCAAACTATTCCTACCTAATCTCTGTGGTCCTTTAGTCACCAATAGATCATCTCCTATCCATGATACTCTAGACAAACTCCCACTCTTTGTATGGGCAAAGCTTCCTAAACTTATCCTACAACCTCTATAATTAAATAACAATTTTCTTCTATAAATGGACTAAGCTTTACCTTTATTGACTCTATTCTCTATTACCTTTTATAGAGACATCCATCCTTCTCTTTATCAACTCGATCTCACTTCTTTATCTATCTCTATATTGCAATTACAAAGATGAATCATGATCATTTCTTCCTATTCAGTTTATTCCTACCCTTGAATGGTTTCTCACGGACTTAAAGAAGAGTAAGGTTTGTTTTTTCCCATCTTGTTTTAGCTTCAAGGTCTAAATTAATACAAAGCTATCACATTTTTTGTTCCCCAAACACCAGATCACGAGTTCACAAATGCACTATATCTCTACAAAATAGATGAGATATACAAAGAGTACATGGGATCTACTTTAACAGCCTAGGTTACTTCAATATTTGTATCCTAGGGAATAGCATTTGAGTAATCAGTGTTCCAAAGATTAAATTAACTATGACTTGTTGCCCAATCTATTACAACAAATGAAACTAGAAAAGTGGGATATTAACATCATAGATCAATACTGGAGCATAATCATGATAGTAAAAAACATATAAAAATGTGCATAAACCCTTCTTCCATTGATATCAATACTTCATACACGAACTCCCCTTCATGATCAGGCTGTCCAAAACACTTAATGATATACAAAAACTATATTTATTATATCAACTTTTCCTACATCAACTCTTTCACACTTGGTTACATCTGACATACCCCATCAATATCTATTTCCTATCAAGATACACATATTGACTTACCTCTACAAATATTCACACCTCACTCACACTCTCTTTTTAGCAAATTGGTCCCTTTCACATATAAAAGACCATTACCAACTGAATCTCATATTTTAATGGACAGACTTTATGTTTAGAACTCCAAATTCTCTAACAAAAACTGAAGCAGTAAAAATTGCCCTTCATAGCTTCTTACAAATATACTTAGAACTTAAAACTTTGCTCATTTAAATTTATACAGTGCCAGACAACAAGTTGTGGTACAATTAAATGATGTGCACATAATGTGCACACACACACACACAATGACTGCATAAGAATATGAGAATTGATGCTATAATCAAGGGTAGTGCACAATCCAATTTAAGTCATAGATGGTTGTGGAACTACAGTTGTAGAAGCACTTTGGTTTGTCAGTGGTACCAATCTCTTGTTATTTGTAAAAAATGTAGATACCAGTGCTTGTAGCATCTATGTATTTTTGAGGACCATACAAACATTAATTATTTTCCTATTGTGAATCAATTTCAGAAACACATTGCTCCATGCTACCATATTGAGTCAAAAGGACTGTCATTATTGTTTTGCATTTTCTAGGCAAATGTGGAGGAATTTAAAAAATTTGTGATATGGAATTTGTCCAGGACAGGCCCAATCCAATTTTCATGTAGCAAAATACTCATAAATGGAAAAATAAATGCTATAATACTAGTAACAAAAGTGTTATTGTATGTAAAAAATCAGCTGTAAATAATCTCAATATGTATTCAATAAAGTTATCATAGGAATTATGCATTCATTATAATTTCAAATTTCTCAATCATAAGATTATCCATATAAAATTCAACCCACCATCCATAGTAGGTCATCTGAAAAGACAACTCTCAAGAATCCAAGACCCAACTAAAATTTTGCATATTACTCACAGTTTCTTTTTGTATTTCTATGTAATAACATGTTTCTTGATTAGATACTCATATTGCATAAATATACTTGGTTTTGGAACAAACACATACTAAAGGAGAAGCCATGGTTTCCAAATTTCAACCTCATGACATAAAATTTCTCCTTTCTTTCTACTTGGCTAGGTTGTAATGCCTCACTACAATTCTAGGTGGATTCATGTCTTCTGGGTGTGATCTATGCTCCAGGGAAAAACAAATGAATATAGCTTTCAGTATTGGGTAAGTGTTCTATTATTGGTCATGCAACAATAAATTGGCAGGAAGTTGAAGCAAAAACATCTGAAAAAAGACCTGCAGTGGAATGCACTCTACTTAATGTGCTGATCAATAATGAGGAATGGCCTTTTCTTCCATAAGCATAATCAGGATGAAGTTGAAAATATGGCTTCTGATGTTACTGCATCTGTGACGACACTTTCTATCTCCCCTTCTCCAAATGTAGATAATTATTTGGGATACTCTATAGAAGGCAACTATTATAATGGGTAGCATGCAAGCAGGAAAAAAATCTTGAGTTTTTGTTGAGTCTACAGTTTTTGAGATTTCTTTGGGTCTTCCATGTTTTTGAACTATGATACAAAGTAAATAAATTTAGAAAACCTTTTTCCAACGTAAGTGTAGCCTTACTTTAATCATAGGAGTTATAAACCATGGAAAGAACAAACCTATACTTTTTAATGCCTTTTGAAATCAAACATACCAAATTAGTAATTACATTTCTAATACAATTTAGCCTAGTAGATATTTCAGTAATTGAACCCTTTTTAGAACAAAAATGTCCAATACTAAAAGCGCATATTAAAAATAAACTTCACTCACCTGACCTTCCAAGTTCCTCTTCAACATCATTTCCTATTTTATTAGAAAATGATAAACAAGCAGGTCCTTTTATCTTCCTTTTCTTCCTCTTTTTTTTTTTAGGCTCCTCTTCCCTACAAAATTATCATATGTTCAAAAAAATTATAGAACACAAATTTTTTTTTTAAATTCAATTTAAATATCAAGAGTGTTTGGATAAAGATATCTAGTGACCAAAGGATTCTTACTCCTGTAGAAGTTTCAAGTTTCTGAAGCTTATCCTTCTCCACCTCCTAAACTTTTCTATGGAGGTTGACCCATTGCAATATAAAAATCGGATAAAAGATAATCAATACAACATACTATAATAGTTACAAATGGAATTCAAAAATGATATTAAGAAAAGAAAAACATGGTTTATACCTTCTCCGCATATTTCTCCTTATGAAAAGTCCAACTGTTTCTTTCTTAAGAATACTTTTAAATATCTGCAATTGATGCTAATACAAGGTCAAACAAATATAGAAAACTATCATATATATCCAAATATCTATGACCTATCAAAATTGTATCATGATTCTTGTTTATTAAGGACAGATTCTTCAACGGTGAGATACAACTTCTCACATCAAGTGTTTTCCTCCAAGACACTTATCAGAATCAGTCAAGAAAGGTTCCCTCAACTAGTTCTCCTAATCCTCACACTCTCAAGACATTTTAATGGTTAAATCCTCTCATTGGCTAATGTCTTCATGGGACTTCATATCTCATACAGGTCTTTTTTTTGCATAACACTCTTTCCTTAACACTTTATGATAGCATACGCTTCTAACACTCCCTAGGATAATTATTTTTCATCACCAATCCCATCTATTCTCACTATTCATCCTTAAGGCTATGATCTTGCCTAAAAAACTCTTTCATCAATATCCTATTACTGTCCTACTCCCTTGGACAATGTACATAGACTCTTTTCATTTTTTAATCCCCAACTCCTTGAAACTTCAACCATTACACGCAGTCAGGATTTTTTCCACTTCTTCCTAGCTCCCATCAATAGACTCACACTCAAGTCCCAACCAATAACTTTTCTTATCACCCCTTACTATCCAAACAATAACTTAGTGATCCTTTTTTATAGACCCGTACTAAAATACCAATAACTTTTGAACCCGATCTAATTTCTTCAATCACTTTGGTGAAAGTTTGGTAAACTTTCCTCCCAACAGCATATCAAAATTTTAGCAAAATCTAACGGTTAATTATTGAGATATGGGTTTTGAATTGAGACTGTAGTTTTTGAGAGAGTCATTCATCCTTCCAGCAACTAACCTTTTTTTTGAGACAGCCAGTAGATATCTTTTTTAATACTTAATAAAAATAAGTTCTTGAAAAGACAAAACAATAAAGATTTAATACCTTGTCATCTAGACTTAATGGATCTTTGGAAAGATATTACAGAGGCCTGGAAATAGCCCTAAATTTAGACTATTCTAACTGTCAAAACATGAAGAAAAAATAGTAAAATCACACTTTTTTGTTCATATGATTGATCCTTACCTCCTTACTATATTGGGTATTTTCCATGGTCAGATACTATGCCCTATTTATGAGGGACATTGATCTATTGTTGGTCCCTAGATAAAAATGAGTCTTGTTGGGAGCTTCAATACAAAGATAACCATGGATGATGTGATTACAGAACAAATGATAATTGAGAAACAAGAAATGGACCATTATTAGACCCTATCATTTGACATATATGTAGCCAATCTTATACTACTGTCATTGTCATCATTGTTGCCATGATTAACATCATGGTTTTTATAATGTTGTCATGATATTTTATTGTTGCTGTTAAAATGATGCAATGATACATTTAATTGTCATTTTTGATTGATATGAATTGTTATCTTTTGTCTCTTGATGAGATATAGGGTTTACGAATCCAAACTAATTATGTGATGCTATTGACATTGGCAAAGACTTGTAGTATGCAAAAGTCGAACTTGTCTATGAGTCGCATGCAATGTATCCATCAGCAACAGAAAGGCCTACAAAATTATTTTAATTGGTGTTGACAGTAAATGTCAGAGTGCAAGCATTGTTGGATCCTCCATCATACTTAGCTTTTGAAAGATTCCACAACTTAAGGGTATTATCTGTACGTGCAAAAACTATTTTGCTGGAATCTATAAACTTTACATAACTAACTGCCTTCCCATGGCTTGCCAAAGTGCATCATGGAAAATTCATGTGATGCAGATCATAGAAATAGACCTTGTAATCAACAAATCCAAATGTAATCATATGGCCATAATTAGGTGGAAACTGAACACAACATACATTTGCCACTATCTTGATTGCACCAATACTACTCTCCTAATTATTGCTCCAAAAATTTACACAACAGTCATCGTTTCCACTTGCTAGCTTGGTCAAACTTCCATGAAAAAAAGCCATAGACCAACCACACTTCTGATGTTCCTTATACTGTGTAGTTGATTGTCTGGTACTAGCCACCCAGAGCTGCACATCATCATCACAATCAGTTGACGAGATGTAGCTTTTTATGTAATTGTTCTAGCAGACAGTACTTAGCTTTAATTTGTTTAGTTATTTCAATAGTAGGACATTGGATACTTAAGTAATTGTGGTGCTTGATATTTTATAAAAGTTTATATTAGATACTTAAGTAGTTGTGGTGTTTGATATTTTATAAAAGTTTATATTTGATACTTAAGTAGGTTATTTGCAACATTATTTTGACAAATTCTAGGCCCAACATGAATTTGATTAAAATTATAATTTTGAGATGTTTCAAAACTACATTCTATTTATTTTTAGAAGTTTAGTAGTCCCAAAAAAATTGTCAACATTCATCTGTTGACAAAATTGTACTACTAGCACTTTGAAGTACACATATTTTGCAAGTCAAAATCTGACTGTTAGCCCTACCTTTAGACATTCAAACATGAGCACTCAATGTTTAGTTCCATCATGTTCTTTATATTTGCATTTCGATTTAAGGTTCAACTACAGATTTAATGACAATATTTCAAAGAGGTTCAAGTAAAACCATTATAGAGAGAAACAAAGGAACAAAAGTCCAGATGTTTGGACAGTCAGACAACCATAGTCAATCCTTGTAAAAGTTACAATGAAGTGTATTGAAAATTTTCATGATTAAGTCTACAATAATAAAATAAAATAAAATAATGAAAATTATACTCTTCAAATTTAATTACAAGAACTTAGTTCTGTTCATATAGCCTTTCTATACTTTCTTTGTTTCTACTTCCTTTACAAGCTTTGTTTCTCCAGTCCCGCAAATTAATTTTTGTTCACTTCTATATACCATCAAATTGGCGCATTCAATATTTCATTTCTTCTTCAAACTAATTTAGCTATCCTTTTATTTATTGAACAAATCTCATTAGAGACTATATGAATCAATCTTAATGTTTAAATTAAGCCTGAAGGTTATTACTTATTATGTCTTCATATCTCATGAAATAGTCTAATTCATTATCAAAGCCCACCTACAACATTGAGATCAGAACTGTCCCACAAATTGTATTCTAAATGAAGGCTTCAACCTTAGCATTTTTAAGTGGAGTTGTGGTAGAAACATAGATCTGCACAAAATAGATATTAGAAACATATTAAAATTGAATAGAGAAAAAACATAGAACAAATACTTAATGTATATCTTGACCATTTTGTTCATAGCTACAGTCAAGTTCATTTATGTATTCTCTACATCTTGCTCTTCTTGTTCAGTACTCTATGTAAGGATGTTAGATAAGTCTGATTTCTATTGAGGAATGTAATCCATGATTGTAAATTGTTTTAATTTTTCTAACTTTGCAGGCTTTTAAATTTAGGAACTCTGAGTACTCAACAACTACACGATATATTCAGATTTGATAGATTTATATCTAAACTTTTCATCTCATTATTATATATCATCTATGCAATATACCTTTTCTTCCACTATCTATAATTTACATTCATGCTTAATAACATGTTGATGAAAGTTGTTACTAACAATGAGAAGCATATTCATATTTAATTTCTATAGAGTCACATTGAAGTTCTTTTCGGCATCCCACTTAAAACATATCAGTAAGGCTTAATGGCTCCATGGTTGACCTCCTTCATTATGTAGACCACTTATATATGGCACAAGACTTTATCAACGAAATGGAAATAGAACTCGATGTTGCTCTATGGAGAGCTTTTCTTAGAGCCTACAAAATTCATAGAAATTTGGAAATGGGAGAAAATGCAACATGACATTTTTTTAAGCTGAAACCTAAGATGTTTACTTCTTATATAATGCTGTCAATAGTTTACATCAAACCTGGCAGGTAGGAAATTTTTGAAAAGGTACAGGAAATGTTCAAAAATGGGAATGTAAAAAAAGAAACCTGTGTGCAGTTGGATTGTGGTCAACAATCCGGTAAATGCCTTTTTTGTAGGAGATGGATCTCATTTGCAAACTGAGATAATATATGAAAAATTTAGCTGGTCTTATAGATGTAATAACTAAAAAGATAACTAATCTAGGCATTATTTCTGATTTATTATGGTCTGGATAAGCTTCCCCCTAACTATCCAATAGAGATAAAATGAATCCAGCCTAAAGATTTGAAAAAAAATAGGGATTTGGAGGTGAGCTCTGGAGTTATTTGTACAGGTTTGGTCAGCGTAACAAGATTACAGAGATTACTTAATGATCTGAATGAAGAGAAGAGGTTAACTGTTACAAGATTGTCGTGATTACAGTGTAATAAGATTATTGTAACTATAGATGTGTGGACCATTAAAAATGTGTAATAATGTGATCAGTGAGACTTTTCCATCAGATTTCAAGATTATTGAAGACATTGATGGAAGGATGCCAACTTTTTCCATTATGCCTAATGTAGATGTTATCACTATAGGAATGCTCTTGATGCCAAAATAGCCCTGCTCAGAAATCATAAATGGCATGTCTAAAAGTGTTTCTGTTCATGCCATAAAATAAAGGTAAAATCATAGTATAGAGTTTGGAAAAGGTAGAAGAATGATTCTGCACTAGGCAATTAAACCATGCCTTCTATTTTAAAAGAAAAGCATTATACTACTAGAAGCGTAGATGCCTGCAGACATGGGGATATGGGTACTGGTATGTGTTTGAGACACAATTCAACTTAGAATATGTGGGCAAATGAATAAGAATATGGTCAGAATATTTATAAATGTACTCATAAGAAGTAATAAGGGAGAGGCCATGCCATCAATATTCCTATAATAGAATTTATCGTCAACTATTACTTGAAGTGAATAAAGAGGAAGCTGGCAGTAATTTTAAGTTTGAGGCTTTATGAAACAAACATCTCGACTAAAGAACAGAAAAATTGTTTATATCAACACTTACCTAACTGTCTTCTGTGTCATCGCATGCAAAGCATAAAAACAACATTAAAAGTTGAGTAATAAATAGAAATATGAAGACGCATTTCCATACAACGGTCACGAGGAGGGCTTGACCTCAACTG
This sequence comes from Cupressus sempervirens, assembly GCA_028749045.1. Classification (NCBI taxonomy): domain Eukaryota; kingdom Viridiplantae; phylum Streptophyta; class Pinopsida; order Cupressales; family Cupressaceae; genus Cupressus; species Cupressus sempervirens. The sequence goes on from CM053788.1 coordinate 612,192,388, forward strand.
CATAGTGAGTAGGAGCATTCTTATCTTGTGTTGTACCTATATTACCTACCTGCAACCCATCTAATAACAAGGGGAGGGGAAACAAATCGATAAATCCATATGGCCTAGCTAGAGAATGTGAACGGTTCCCTTAATCAATCTACAAGGGTTGGTAAATTTGAGAGGGGACTACATGAATAATAGGCAACTATAGAGGTGGGGGTGAGGCATCTTGCTTGAAGTATCTATGGGGTTTTAACATACACATTCATTGTAGATAGTAGTTTTCCACAATTTATTAGAATTCTTAGCTGTATTTTCTAGGTAGATTGTGTTACTTTTTCCCTTCAGCTCTCTCATCCTGATGATGGATCACAGAGTGTGATCCGAAACGTTAATGCAAAAATTGTAACACAATCTACCCAGAAAACACAGCTAAGAATATACATTCATATCAATACAAAATCATTGCACCTCCCCATCCCCACCCATGCTCCATTTCTATCAATACTTTCTATTTCCGTCCTCCATGCTTCATGGTGCCTACTCCTCTGCTCTCCTCACTATTATGTTTTTCTATTGCTATTACTAGTATTTAAATGAAGTTTATAGATGCTTTGTAAAATACATCAATGTTAAATTCAACCATATAGTTATTGAGGATGACCTATGCAAAGATGGGTGTTTAGTTACTTCTATTTGCTCATTTCCAGTCTTATCATCAGCCTCATTATTAGCTGATATTCTGGGAGACTAGAGAAATAAGGGAAGAAGAGCATGAATTACTGGATTCCCTTCTAACAAAATTACCAGTGCAATCAAATGAAGAACAAGATACAATTTCAGCAACTCTTGTACACCCTGGAGGTCTGTATGCTCTGTATACCAGTTTTTTGGCTGGAAATTCAGTGGACCAAATTTGAAATTTTGCATGTCCAACAACCATTGCACTTTTACATCTAATTCTACTACCAGTTTCTATTCTGGGTTTTTTTGCAAAGCTTGGTATATTTGCTGGAGGCCCTGTCATGTCCCCTTTTCAAATAATTTAAAAAAAAGAAAATCTTTGCTAAGGCAGGCAGGCCCAAGAAAGTGAAGTTTCGGAAAAAGGGAGTTAATCTTTGGAAACCATTGGACTAATAAATGATAATTATTATTAAAATATGTTTCATTAACCTCTCTTGGACGTGAGTTACAGTTATGCCCTTTTTAAAGAGGTTTGGAGGCATTTTGGGGGGATTCCAGACTTGATTTTTGCTCATTCTTTGTTATTCTTCAGAGGCTGCCAAACCTGTGGAGAAGGAGACCCAAGAACGGGAGTTTGCAGGTTTCCAGGGAGACCCAAGAACGGGAGTTTGCAGGTTTCCAGGAAGGCTAAGGACGGGAGTTTGAAGCCATTCCATGTGCATGCTCATACAGAGTTTGCCTTTGTGCTGAACAGTGCAGATTTGTGAGTTTCCGGGTGTATTTTTGTAAGAGTTTGGTGTTTCCGGTTGAGTATTTCATATCAGTTTTGGTTGTTGCTGTATTTTATACTTTAAGCTGTTAAAATAGAGCTGAATATATATATTGGGACGTGATTAAACTTCTGAGATAGATTATTAGTGTTCTTGTGGTGTTTCCGGGCATATTTTGTGCTATTTCGGGAGCCCGATGAGCATAGTTTTGGTCCTACATTTTTGAGCTATTGTGTAAAGGCTATACGGATCTGGAAATGTCAATTTGTAGGCTGTTATGCTGCTGAAAGTTCTGTAAAAATTTCCATTTTCAGATTCATTAATAATTTGTGAAGTTGTGAAGCTTTTAGCACTATTTTCAACATACCCGATTTGGGGTTTCTTGAGGAATTGGTGGATCTTTGGGATATTAGCTGTTTGATTTTAAAGATCTGATTAGAGGTTGGAAATATCATGAAAAATCAGAAAAGGGACATTATAGGCCCTTTGGTTGATTCACTTATGGATTTTTATCCGAGAGTGTCCGCTTTTAATTGTTTAAGCATTGTACAGATTGCTGATCAATTAATATTAGCAGGAATGAATATTTATGCCCTTGATAGGGCCATTCTTGTTGTGGCTTCTACCACTTAATTGCTTTTGCAACCATGGTTTATTATCTTAGTCCTAGCAGGTGTTATTAAGAGGTTGACTGGTTTAGTATGTGGATGGCATTTGAACTCGATTGGGTAGTCCTGTTAGCTGGTACAAATCAACCAATTGCACTTTCTCATGCCAATTCCATGCTCAACAGTGTCAATATTTTGTGTGAGGTTCAAGGAGCATCAATTTTTGGCATTCTACTATTCATGTTAGACCTTGTTAAATATTTAAAACTAGCAGTTGCATCAATGATATGCTCACTTCCTGTTTTGATTATGGAGGTTTGGCCATGGAAGATGACACGAATCTTGGTAAGAGAGAGGAAAAAGTAACTATAACAAGCCTAAAAGTGCACAAGGCTCTGCTTAAAGCCAAGCAGAGACATATGTTCCTCAAATGGTGTCTCTTGGACCATGCCACAAGAACTCTCTAAAAGAAGATGTCATGGATGATTACAAGCTCAACTCTGCAAAGCATGCAACAAAAGACAAGCCCACTCTCTTCGAATACTTCCTTGATCATTTAAAGGAGATGGCCTCGAATTTTGTTCAGTTCTACAAGTTTGAGATCGATGACCCAAAAAAATTTGTGACGACCAATTTCTCTATGATGGATGGATTCTTTCTCTACCAACCTCTCAAAAATGGGCGCCATGATGCTCAAAGTGAAGTAAGTCAAAGAAATAATGAAACTCGGCCTATGGTAACTACAAGCATCAAATGTGATATTGTGAAGTTGGAAAATCAAATCCCCCTTCCTTCTCTTTGAAATAGATAATAATACTCTACACAACAAGACACTTGGGTCTTGTCTTAACTCTCATATTCCTCATCTCTCATGCTTTCAATTGTATAATAACTTCAACACTGATTATGAATATGAGCCTCATCTGTTATATTGTGTGCACAAATATGTCTCATACTTCTTGCATACCAATAACCCAAAAGAAGAAGAGGAAGATAAGCCAAGGAATTGTATTGGATTTGAACATTTCACGATAACTCTTGACCACAAGGTTTCAGCCACCTTTGGTTTCATCTTTCCCCACCCAGCAAAACAGGGCCATGGAGATCTCATTGATATATAAAATGCAAAAGAGCTCGTCAAAGAAGGAACAAAGTTCAAAACCTTGGCCAAGGTGTGGGAGGGGCTTGCCAACTCTTCGTTATTTTGTGAGTTTGTGGAAGAGCCCCATGTCATTAAAGTTGCAAGTAGTAAAACATTGATCAATAATTATTCCAAAAGGAAGATCAGAAATTGGTGGGAGATGCATGTCTGCAGACCGTTCAGATTTTAGATTATTGGGAAAAGGTATACAAGAAGACGATCTTGAAAGGAAAATACAATATTCCTATCACTATAACAATCATTGTTGGTACTCACAATGGGTTAGTAAAATTTAATATCTGAAACATGCTAAGACTCTTCACACTTAATTTATGAAGAACTACATCATAAAATATAATAAATTATAGAGAGTTCACTACATCATTAATAGTGGATAGGTGAAAAAATGTAAAATTTATCATGGACAAGTTAGATAGTATCAAGAGAATGTGCATTGGCTAAAGATATTATTGGAAATTGTCTAATGGCTATTCTCGTGTCTACAATGAGGCTAATATTTTATTATCTAAAATTTTATCCTAAATTAATTATACTAATAGTTATAATCATCTCAAGACTTTATGGAAATATCACAAACCATCTAAAATTCAATTGCCATAAATTGTAATATATTGTTTGAGACAAGCTCTATTTTACAACCACCCAAATACAATTTGGCAAAATTAAAACATCAATCTCTTAATGTCTTAATAGATATTGTTCCAATAATCTTCGTTCAGATAACCACTTTTAATAGTGACATCAACCTTTCCATTTAGAAATTCAAATTCTCTCATCTCTAACCCAACACACTTCAATGATTTGCAATCTTTTGTATTGGCCAACAACCTTTCTTCTCTAGAGGAAGTGGCCACTAGAATCTTTCAATAACAAGGTTCCATACAACTTAGAACTGCATTTGAACTTTCTCCTCATAGACTCTTTTTAGTCTACAATCTCATTGAATGAGTGAGCTTCCTTACATACTTTATGACCTTTGCAGTCAGCAATCTAAATCTCCTCCAATAATTTATAATAGATCAACATTTTTGACATTCTTTTACTAATTTAATCATCATAACTTATAACATATTATTTAGGACTAATCTATATTCTATAGTTGCTAACTATAATTTTATAAGATTAAAATATCATTCTCTTAATGTTATGATGGATACCATCTTAACAATCTTCTTTTATATAACCACTTTAAACAGTGATATACTTCCCACCCCTTCCCATTTAGAAAGATTAATTCCCTCCTATCTAACCAAACTATTATAATGATTTGCAATCTTCTCTAGAGGCCACAACCTTTCTTCAATATTGGTAGTGGCCTCTAGCAGCAACCTCTATCAAGGTTCAATACACCTTGTAGCTGCATCTGATCTATTTGAAAGGGGTGACCTAGCTTGATCACCTTTGACCTCGACATCAATCTATTTATTTTAAACTAGAATTTAAAAAAAAAAAATACTATGTAAACTTCAACATCTTTCTAATTTGTTGCGACTTTCTTTTATTTGTGGTGATGACAAGTATCTTCAGAAAACACAACAACCTCATTTAGTCAGCAGTCTCCCTTCTTAGTCTACATTGCTTATTCTTAATAGAAACATATCACTCACTCTCCCAAATTCATCTTCCTCTCTAGGCTCTTTAGGATTATCAAATATCATGAAAAGATAGAATAGAGGACAATGCAAACTATTTTACATTCAACTTATAGAAAAATATATCATGAACTATAAATAAGAGTTACCTGCAACATTAATGATGGGTTGATAGATGGGAGAATATAGGGAGAAACTGTGCAATAGCTAATGATAATATTGGAGATTCCGTGAGGTATTCTCCTGTTTATGTTGTGACAATTCTAACATTTATGTTTCTTAACAATATCAACCTTTTAATTATATTAAAATACATGCATTCATATATGCTAAAGAATGATAAACACAACAAGTTTGGGTGTTACTATAAAACTTCATATTACAATATATAGGACTAATCCATGCACAGATTAGAAATAAATAGAAATAACTCTTCAAATAAATTCATTGAGGTCTGAATATTCGATTCCAGTAATGTTTCAATATGCAGCAGAGACTATTTGTTTTGAGCCCAAAATCTATAAAAAATAATTCGAAGTGGCATTGCTATATAATAATATATCTGCCCAGAAAATTTTGTTATCTTCTTTTTATCTTTATCAGTTATTAACATAACACTTTAAATACAAATATAAAATATCTGACAATTGTTAAACCAAAATTTGAATTGTAATGACCAAGTAAATATGAGTCACTAAGTCAAAACTTGAAGAAGTGTATGTTATTTCTAAAGTGTGTGTATCTTACTTTCAATTGAAATAAATATTAAATCTCAAAATATATTAGGGGTGTTTATTGTGATAATGAAATAGAAAAATGGAGGTTGTTGGAAACCCATAATCTTGTCACTTGATTAATGGTCCTTTTGCTAGATATGACAAGCATTTCAGGGGCTATCATCTCTACATTGAAGAAGACCATACACCTACACAAAGCTTAATACAATTCTAAAAGAGACTAGGGATTTCTCCTCAAGAATCATAAAGATAAATGTTTGCCATTGATTTAGGAAACTGATTACCCATTGCACCTGCTAGACAATGGAGGAACTACAATAGGTCTCTTCACTCTCATCTTTGACACATGTCCAACCAAGCAGGAAGGTTTTGCTAACCTTAGTTTAAGGATTTTTCTATGAGGCTAACATTGCAAATCCAAAAGGGGTAAAAATATCAACAAGATAATTTATTGTGCAACTTATAGAGCCAATGGCCCTTTAATGGTATGATGGAATGTTCCACATGTGGAAGCTCTTTCTATAGTGACCTTCAAAAAAGCAAGGGATTTTTGGTTGCAGCCGCATGCCTTCCTCACTCATAACCCTTTCCACAAAAGAATCCAAGAAAAAATTATTTATAATGCCTTCCCTATGTGCAAAACTCTCACTGACAGGTCAATATCTACCATCTAGCATGAGTATTCATAAGTTATTCCATATTGTACATCTAGAAGACTCAGATTTTGTAAGGGTCATTCTGGGTAAGGAGGTGTTTTCAGACACATCATGCTAAGAAAATGACATCCTTCATTATAGACTTCTTGTCTTGGTCATTGGTGCAAAGGATTTTGGATAGGTAACTTCTAGGCTAGATTACAAATATTTTTATCAAATGGGAGTTCATACTAGATGATGCAATATTTTCACTACCAAGGGAGACCCGCTGCCACATATAATCTCCAACAGTGTATCTATCTCACCCTTTTACTTTGATTACACACCCACATCCACTGAGAGTGTAGAAGAAATTCTGCTAGGCTCATGACCCATTTATGAAGGGCTCCAACCAAGAAGACCAAGTATGTTCTCTTGAACATAACTTTGAATCCTTTGAGGTACATTAAACCTTAGTTTCTACAGTTACTAAAGGGAAGAAATTGGTAGAGTGCATACATTGATATTATTGGTTTTTGCAGTTGCCTAAGGGTAGAAATTGGTAGAGAGTAAACACTTAAATCATTGGTTTCTTCCCTTGCATCTCATCAAGTTCAAGAAGCAGCCAAGTCCTTAGGATCCACACCAAGTAGCCAAGTCCATTGACCTTACCCATACCCTACCTCATATGCCCATTATCCATGGCAGGAGGTAGTGCTGTAGAAATATTGTGGAGCTACTTCATGGGCTAGTTAAATCTCTTCAAGAATGGAAAGCTTTTATGCTTCCTCATAAGTTGGTTGGGAAAGTTTATCATGCCTCAAAAATCTAGAGGGATCACGCCAAATGGAATAAAGAAAATGCATCTTTGTAAGTAGATCTAGGAGGTAAGAAAAACACAACTGTGGTGATTAGGTTTCTTTCTGTCAACAGATGTGAATGCAAAAACATTCATTACTCTAGCAAGAGTGACAGATTGGGAAGGACCCTTGAAGGAATTATTTCTATGACAAAATTGGCACAATATAAGATGTGAAAATGGTTGAGGGTACATCCCAATTGGCTAAAGACAAGGAAAAAGAGTTGGATATAGGATGTCAGAAGGCTTTGAGATAAGACATACTGGAGGACTTTTAGTTTAATTCTTGAGATCAAGTACATGCTGCCAATGTTCCTTAATACTATTAAAGGTTTATTTTTCAAACCATTCCTTGCATATGAACTTGTGATAGCTTATGCCAAATGTTGTTGCATGGGACTTGTGATCATACCTCCAAAAATTTGTGCATGTTAGGTTACTTTTTTTTTTCTTTCAAGAAAGGCAGCATCCATAAAGCATAGCACCCAAGTGATGTTAGTAATAGCAAAGTGACAGAAAAAGAACTTGGAACTATACCTAAAGCTTTTGATCCACAAAAATACGTTGTATAAATCCACTGACACTAGAAAATGCATGGGTTCATCATTTCCATAACTACAAATGTTATGCATAAATGTTATACCAAAAGAAAGTATTGATGAGAAAAACTATTCAAAATATATCATCCTAAATGTTATATTTGTCGTAAATTTACTTATTCTTGGGTACCAAGTCCATGAGCAAAAGATAGTCAGACTTCCATTCCACTTTCTTGTATTTAGAACTCAAATTTAAGGGAAGTGTGAGGTTATTGACATGACATATTTTTAAGAAGAACTCACTTGAAAAGGTCTATTATGAGATGAGATATGGCTACAATCCACCATCTTGTGAAGAAAGAAATGACATGCATTCACTTCAATCATCAAGAAAAGATGCCAGATGCAAAAAACAATTATTCAGTAAAATAAGTGGTTCCTTCAAAGACAATTCATGGGTAAGAAAGATACACACCCCGTTGTTTAGAGAAAGTTTTGGGAATTATCATGTTCAAAAAAGAATGGTCAAATAAATTCCAATAGATATGTGACAATGACAGAGATGGATTATGTAAAGACCTATAAAGTGCATGCACAAGAAATATTGGATACAAATATAAGGTCACTATGTGGAAATATAGTATTTCATGTTTTTCTTATCCAAAGAACAAGATGCATTGACATGTTGAAATTGAAAGAATAGTGAAATAGAGATTGTCTTGAAAAGAATAAGGCATTGTACCATGTATCAAGGCAACAATGATAGTACAAGATTGCAAAGGCTAGCTCAAAATTGTAAGAGGAAAGGTTTAGATAGATATTGAACAATATATACCGTAAGGGTTGATTTTAGAGCATTTTTCATTCCCATCTCATTTTTTCCATTAATAGTACTCTATTAATTGTTAGTTTTGCACTTCAAATGATTTTTGAATAGAAGCATGGCGAAATAAAATTCCTTTTATGCTTTAGGTAATTTTTGGGGCAATCATCCTCCTATGTAACCATTCCTATAGAATTAATCATAGTTTCTTTTTACAATCATTTAGGGTTTTGCCTAACACATGTTCATCTCTATACCAAGAAACAAAGAGATAGTATGAAATAGATAATACCTGTAATGGTAATCGGATCTTGAAAATAGACGAAAAGAGATTTTGTTCTCCTATAATCAAAGCAATGCTTTCCTACACCTGAATACTTGCCAAATTGATAAAACCAATGGAGGTGTACCCCTCCTCAGCCTGCCTTTGCATTCCTGCTACAACATTAACAAAATCACATTGAGGTCTCCTTGGTTTTTGCACTAAAAATTTTCATTCCCTCCTAAAACTAAAAATATTTTGAGTCATTTGGAATGGGTGTATTTTCTTAACAAAGAAAAATAGCAAAATTAAATAAAATGTAATTTTAATTTATGAATTTATTTTATATATTGTATAAGTAAAGTAAGTTATTAATTGTAAATATGATGTTAGATAATTTGAAATAATTTACTTTTTTCTTTATTGTTATTTATTTTTATTCAAAAATATAATAAACCTTTACTATCATATATTTATATTTTATCAATTTTTGAAGAGAAAATAGCTTAATAGACTATAAATATTAATGTCAATAAATAATAGTTTTTAATATAAATTTAATTTAAAATGGTGAACAATATAATACTAAAATTAAATAGTTATAATTTAATTATATAAATATAAAAATATAAAAATATATCAAATTAAATATAAAATATCTTAAATCATTATTTTTAGTAGTGTTAATAGTGTTTTATGATACTCTTCTTAACCCTCATTCTTATTGTGGAGTTATTCATCATCCTAACTCAAGGACACCTAAAAAAATTAAGAAACACAAAAAGGAAATAAGTAGATAAAAATAATTAGTTGGTTCTGCAATTCAAAAAAAACTAAAGATAATTTTGTCCTTCTAGTACAATATTAGGAGAAGATCACTTGTTGAGGCTAATCAACACCACGTTGAATGATGAGTTCTTCTTTGACATGGTCCACCAATACAAAGTAGTGGAGGTATATACAATGTAATCCAATTCATTTGGTAATAGTTTTGTAGAAGTTTCTCTAGGGTGAACCAAAAATGTTTTGCTCCAAGCTTGAGAATGTTACTAATAGTATTCCAAAAGGAATGCTTATTTCTCTTTGTGAACAGGGGTATGCCTAAATAGACACTTGGTAACTCACCCTATTAGAAACTCAAAGTCTTTGCAATCCTTCATCTCTAAGACCTTTCTTAGTGTTCATAATATAGATAGTGGATTTGTGATTGTTTTCCTTTTTTCTAAAAACTTAAGTACAAAGTTCTAAAAAATGAGCCCTAGATAGACAAGAAATGATCTGCTTACACCATATATCTAAACAGTCAATTTTTTTAAGAATATTGATAAGAAATAATAACTAGACTATATTATAAGTCTTTATTTAATAGTTTGGGTGACTAGTTATTAGTGACTAATTATTTAGTAGTTTGTTTGATCATTTATTTAGTAGGATTTGTTTGAGTAACTAAATATTAGTGACTAACAATCATTTAGTAGTTTATTGTTTGGATTGTTTAGTCACCTGACCTTGTGATTTTACCAAATGACCAAATTAATTACTTATTTAGTCACCTATAGATGCAAGTTGCAAAGAAACAATGGAATGTGATTAGTTTTAGTCACTTGACTAAAAGTTTTATTAGTGTGACTAAAAGTTTTAGTCGCCTAGTCACATATTTGCCAAAATGTACTAGTGACCATAACAAAATCACCTTCCACAAAATGCTAGAGTTAGCCAATAATGATTCCAATTCTTGTAAAGGAAAAGAAAAGGTGAAAGATACTAAGGTCAGTACTATAGGGAAGTAGGTTACTTTTACTGATTTAGGAATGGGAGAGTATAAGTTTGAAAATGCCTTGTGTGTTGGACAACTACCACTCTCCCCTCATTCCTTTAGAAAACCTTCACAATTACCACCTCCTGCCAACAAAGATACTATGCATGTTAACAAGACAATATTTGAATAGTGAGGTTCACTTAGTGATGAACATATGGAATCTAATATCCTAGATTGGCTATACTATGATGGAAAAGATGAACCTATGGAATTCCCCAAGGATAAGTATGTTAAGGCCCCTCCCATTATCAAAAACATGGGATATCATGGTACCAGCTTTGGACCTAAAGAAAATGGAATTAGACAACCCCTTGAAGCTAATAGCTATCCTAAAGGATGTGGTTTGGGCTCTATTAAACCCAAGGTATCCTTTGCTGACAACTATTGTATGGTTGAGTCTGATTCTAAGATTGAAGAGGAGAAATTCTTTGAAATATCCTTCCAATACATTGAGGATGACCTAGATAACCATATCCATGCCATTACCATAGTCAACCTTTCACCCACAAACCTACCTCTCACCAACCCTGACATGATAGACTGGGACCCTCAAGACACACCACTAGCTCTTGATATCTATAAGTTTGATGAAGTAATGATGGCACTCTTTGGCCTTAAGAATCTCTAATATTACAAACATAAGATCCAATACAGTGAGGAAGCCTACTTTGGTAGCCAACTCAACTCTCTTAGTCACAAAAGTGAAAAAGAAAAGAAAAATAGAAAAATAAAAGAAACATCCTCTAGTGAAAACTCTTCTAGGGCACTTTTGGATGAAGAAAAAGATAAATAAAGTATGCATCTTCCCGTGAAAACCTCTCAGAGGTGCTAGAAGAGGGAGAGGTTGACTTTTCATTTAGACCTTTACCACTAGAAAATTCATCTATTTTGAATGAGGACACAATTCTAGTCAACTTGGGTACAGAGGATAATCCACAAATCACCTACATTGCATCTACCCTAAGCCCTGAAGAACAAAAGACAATGACTAAATTCTTAAAAAAGGGTAAAATCAATTTTGCATGGACATATAGAGATATGCCTGGTTTAGACATAGATTTGGTTGTGCATCACTTGATAGTAGATCCCAAGATTAAACTAATGAAGCAAAAGTTGCGCAAAATGCATCCTAAGGTAGCACTTTTGGTCAAAGTAGAATTGTAGAAAATGTTAGAGGAAATGTTCATCCTTGATTATCTTGAGTGGATCTCCAACATTGTTCCTTTAGGGAAAGCATCTGGGGGCATCCGTGTGTGTTTAGATTTTTGAAATTTAAATTTTACATGTCTTAAGGATGATTTTCCACTTCCTAACATAGACATCATAGTGGATTTGAGTGTTGGACATGAGATGTTGTCTTTAATGGACGGTTTCTCTAGTTACAACCAAATCAAAATTGTAGAAGAAGATCAACATAAAATTTCATTCACCACCCCATGGGGAACCTTTTGTTATCAAGTCATGCCTTTTGGCTTGAAGAATGCCAGTGCCACCTATCAATGTGCAATGACTACAATATTCCATGATCTTCTACATGTCATAATGGAGGATTTTGTTGATGACATCCTAGGAAAATCAAAGAAACATGAGTCCCACATTGATGTCCTCACCACCATTTTTGAAAGATTGGAGAAATATAAAGTGCACCTAAATCCTAAGAAATGTGTTTTTGGGGTCAAATCAGGCAAGTTGTTAGGCCACATTGTGTCAAGAAGAGGTATTGAGGTAGATCCCACTAAAGTAAAAGCCATCATGGAAATGCCTCCACCTACCACATTGAAACAACTCTGTATTTTTTAGGGAAAGTTACAGTCCATAAGATGATTTGTGGCTCAGTTAGTAGATAAGGTCCATCCACTTCAACATTTACTTTGCAAGGACACTAAGTTTCAGTGGGATTGTTTATGTCAGAAAGCATTTGAACAAATTAAGGCATACTTGGCTAGTCCTCTAGTTCTAGTCCCTCCAATTGTAGGACAACCATTGATCATATACATTTCAACCACTTCAGTTGCCTCAGGTGCTCTTTTGGCACAACTAGATGACAATGGTAATGAGCAAGCTATATACTATCTCAGTCGAACCCTAATTGGCTATGAGTTGAACTAAACTTCTATTGAGCAAGCTTTTTTGGTAGTAGTGTTTTGCATGAAAAAGCTACACCATTATATGCTTAATCATACTACACATCTCATTGCCAAGATAGATCTACTCAAGTATTTTCTAGCAAAAGCCTCCCTCACTAGTCAAGCTACAAAATGGGTCTTGATTTTGAGTGAATTTGACATTGTTTATAAGGAACACAAGGCCATTAAGGGACAAGTAATTGCAAATTATCTTGCTGAGGCTCCCCTTCAAGGTGACCATCCCATTGTAGCAGATTTTCCAAATGACACAATTATGATTGTAGCCCCTAGTACACCATGGAAACTATTTTTTGATGATTCCTTCACACAAAAGGGATCAAGGACAAGAATTTTGTTTGTTACACTGCAAGGAGATCTCATTCCTAAGTCTTATAAGATTTCATTCCCTTGCGCAAACAATATAGTTGATTATGAAGGATTAGTCATAGGGCTATGCCAAGCTATCAAATGGAAAATCAATAGCCTTCTTGTCTTTGGTGACTCACAATTGGTCATTAAAAAAGTTATAGATGAATACCACACAAAGGATGAGAAGTTGTTGCCATACCATATGATAGTTGAGGATCTTAAACAACACTTCACAGAGTTTTTTTTCAGTAGATACCAAGGGCTAATAACAAAGTAGCGATGCTATGGCTACTATTGCCTCCATGATTGCCATGCCTAAATATAGTCCTAAATGTGAATTTCTTGTTGAAAATATTTTTACTCTTGCTTATGAGCAAACCAATTTAGAGATGGTGTGTGAGATTGTTGGACCTGAATCTCCATGGTACACCAACATTTTTCCTATTTATGTCACAAAACCATTCCCATAACCCTCATCCCAAATCAAAGAAAAACCTTCATTTGTCACACTCCAATATACCATCCTAGGTGAAACACTTTGATGGAACCCTCCTCTGATATCTCAATTCAAATGAAGCTAGAATGGCGTTAGAAGAGATCCACCAAGGGATTTTTGGTGCTCATTCTAGTGGCCTTACATTAGCAAAAATGCTTCTTAGAACAAGTTACTATTGACCTACTATGGAAGAAGATGCATATCATTTTGTGAAGAGATGTGTTCCTTGTCAACAACATGGAAATTTGATACACACCCATGCCCAAGACCTTCAACCCACCATCACTCCATGGCTCTTTTCCCATTGGGGATTTGATCTTGTTGGTCAAGTATACCAAAATTCTACAAATGGCTACAAGTATATTATTTCTACCATTGAATACTTCACAAAGTGGGTCGAGGCTATTCCATTAACCTACATCACTAGAAAATAGATTTCAAAGTTCATCTTGAACTACATTATCTATCATTTTGGTATACCTCAAGATATCATGACTGATAATGGAATGCCTTTTAAAAATTAAGAAGTTGCCACATTGTGTAGGAAATTAGGAATCACCCAACATTTTTCCACCAAATAGTACCCCCAAGGCTGAAGCTACTAATAAAACCATTTTGAAAATCCTAAAGAAAATCATTGATGCAACTAGCCATAATTGGCACCTCCAAATTGCTCCCGCCCTTTGGGCCTACTGTACCTCCTTCCATACCTCCATAGGAGCCACTCCATTTTTCCTTGTTTATGGTTCTGAGGTTGTCTTACCCATCAAAATTGAGCTCCCTTCCCTCAGAATCTCTCTCAAGAATTTGATGTCTAAAGAAGAATATAGAGTTGCTCACTTGCAAGAGCTACAACTACTCAATGAGAGATGCCTTAATGCCCTAAACCACCTCTACGTGTATCAAAATTGCCTTCAACTTTAGTATCACAAAAAATTCAGACCATGGGAATTTGAGGTGGGTGACTTAGTTTTGTAGCATAACAATAGGAATCTCCAAAACCATGAAAAGAAAGGAAAATTTGAAGCTAATTATCTTGGTCCATTTTTCATTATAGCCAAGTATGGTTTTGGGGCATATCAGATTGCCACTCCAGAGGGAGATCCACTCCCTGAGCCTATAAATATCCAACATCTCATCTCAAGCAGTTCTATGCTCGAGTTTTTTAGTTCCTATACAGTGTTCTTATAGTCCCACAAAAATACAAAAAAATTAGAAAAATCAAAAAAATCCAAAAAAATTCATAAAATGTTCCTTAAAAAAGACTAAAAAGAAGAAAAGTTTCATAAAAAAAACATTTTGATCCATTATTTATAAGGCTCATTTCATTTCACCCCATTCCATCATTTCATCTTCCTGTTTGTGCAAAGTCTTATCTAGCTTATGCTTTTCATGCATCCAATAAAAAGACCTCTTGTCTATGAGGCTTCATTTCACTCCCATTTTTCTAAAAGACCTCTAGACCATGAGGCATTTTCCTATCAAGTGCTTGTTCAAATCCCATCACATTGAGCTTTTTCCACAATAGTGACTACAACAGGACTTAAACAAAATCACCTTTGAGACTTAACGATTCGGGAAACTTGTTCTTTTCACATCATTTTCCAAAAACAAACAAATGATTTGTGATAATTAATGTCAAACACAACCAACTGTCATAGGATGAATCCTTCCTATAGGTGGCATTACGACATTCAATTCTAGACTTAAGGTTCTTGGCAGGAACTATGGACTGAATGACTACTTGGTCATGAGGTCTCTTTTTGGTTGATTTCATTTTGTGTGTTAGTGGAAGCCATTTATGATGCACCTTGATCTTCCATATTTTTTTTGTACTTGAACGACTTTCATTGACTACATGTTGTTTTTGTGGTATGATCTATTTTTGAGGCTTTACTACATGTGTCAGTTTCAAGTTATGTTAATGCATTGTGCAATGGGGGCAACAAGTTAACACTCTTTCCACCAAAGATCCCTAAAAAGACTTTGGGTGTGCCCAGACCTCTCCATGGTGTATATGACATTTTTTCCATCATGACTATGTTAGCTACACCTATTGTCATAAAGTCTCTATGGTTTTGTGTGTCTAGTCCATGCAAAGGAGCCTTGACATTTATGCTTCTATAGCATATAATTCATAAACTCTTTTGTGAAATCAAACTAAGATGTACTCTTTCATATAAACACAACTAAATCTCTTGATATTATGTAGTTAGGGTTCATGTAGTATAGGGTTTCATTGAGCCATGCTTGAGACAAGGGTCCTGTTTATTCCCCCCCTCCTATGCTATGCTACTTGGTTTCTACAAGTGATGAGTTTTGACAGATAATCATTCCTTAGGTTCATTCATATTACATTTTTATTTTAGGTTGTATTCATTAGTGTCTTATTAGGATACATTTCAGTGTCATTTCATTAGGCATTTTGTTCATTTAGTTAGATTTCATCATTAGTTCATTGTATTAATTCATTTACATGCATCTATTCTAAACATTACATCTAGTGGCATATACATTATAAAAACATCTCATAAATGCATCCATACATGTAAAAACTACACAATGCATACATCTCATAGTTGCCAGTACACCTACATCATACATACATTAGGCATCATATATATACATCATAGGCACATCACATCACATCCTGCATCACAAGCATCAGTATCCACATCATAGATATCATATGCATCACATAATCCACACATACATACGGCCATCAAATCATGTCATGTATATATCAAAATCATGTCTGTACAATTCGTATACAAAATCATGTAGTATCATGTAGTACAAATGCATCATCAAAAAACTCGCTACATCTACACATATCTATCAAAACTACTCACTATACAAAATCAAGCCACCGGCTATGAGGGCCCAACCCTCCCTATGTCACCCCCTCATGAAGGTCAGTGCTGTCCCAGAAACTACTCTAATCTAGCCCTGCCTCTAGTGGTCCATGAGCTCAAGCCTCTTTGAAAATCTAACTACTGCTGATCGACAGGCACAACCTCATGATATAGTGACTTGTAATAGGCCACCTCACATATGGCCCATGCCTCTGCTCAACTAGCTGCAATGGTCTCTTGCATAACTGTGATGACCACCCTAGGCTGTAGGATCTATCTGGCTATGTCCCTCTACCTATGGTACTTTTCTAGCTGCACCTGATGGGTGTCTCACTCAATGTATAGTGTGGCCACCTCTCCTTGGAGTCTCTCTAGCTTTGCGAGCTCCTTAGCATCTGCATGTACCTCCATATTGACAAACTCTCTTGCATCCACCTATGCTTGTAGGGCCGCTAGGGCCTCCTATGCACTATTTTCTCTAGCCCTCTAAGCTTGCAGCTCTGCTTGTTTGACCACCATGGCCTACTATAGACTATTTTCTCATGCCTGTTGCACTTGTGGCACACCTTAGAGTCAGGAAACCTCCTTATAAAGACTATCCTACTCTACCCTAATGATTTTTGGGTCCTCTACTAGCCCCTATCTTTGTCCACTTGGTAGAATCTATACTTGTGGCCCTTGTCCTAGTACCTGTACTAGTGTTGGTTATTGTACTAATGTTGGTGACTATATTGGTACTGGCCTTGGAGCTCTCCTCGCACGGCCTCTATGCCCTTGTATCCTCTCTTGTACTCCTTGTGCTAGTAGTGGCATCATAGCTACCTACCCACCATCCCCTACTCCCTCTCCCTCTCCCTGCACCTTCTTTGTTGGTGGTGGTGCCTTAGGCATTGTCAATCTCTCGAGTTGATGAGCTACCCACCACTGTGCATATGCTATTGTCACCCTTGCATCTTCGCAATCCTGCCCATGTACCTAATGCACTAGCTACATTGCCAATCATTAACTCCATGCTAGCCATAAGGTGGTCCCATGACCCCAAATTTTGTCATACTCCCATGATACTACAAGGTACAAAAACCTTTTAGGCACTGCATCCTACACTTTGCCAAACTATTGCCGCACCCTAGAGGGCATATATCACATAACCACATGTACAGAGCATCCAATGATCCAGCAATCTATCTACATGAAATGAAGATACATTTGATCCTCAGAGTCATCCTCTCCACCCACTGCCAAGATTGTACCCCACCACTCCACACCATCGTATGGCATCCAATTGAACATGATAATCTCATCTAAGTAGTGCTGCCAAAATCCCACTAACTCTATGGAGGTGTATTGGATAGGAGGCCAATATCTGTAGGTTAATGGCTCACTAGGATGTCTAGTCTCCTATCTAGTAATAGTGTGACCCTGATGTGCTCCCAGGACCATACCATCAATAGTGTCAAACTTGGCCCCATAGTCCTCTACATCTGATATGCACACATATGTAGATCATGATATAACTCCATCAGAATGGTCTGGCCCTAGCAGTAAACCTCTCTATCCTCCTATAAAAGGGTACTTAGCACTCACACCCACCTAATGGGAAAGCCATGCCTAGCATGGTCTAGTACCATCTGCCAAATTAGTGATGCCAAATACATAGCTAATATGGGTAGTCTCTACTCCAACACTCCTGTCCAGGTCAGCCATGATTTATGGATCAATAGTCTCTATTGTCACTACCTGAAACACTCCTATAGAAATGGATCTGCTCCCTCCAACACATACTCTGGATACACCCCCTAGATGGGCACTTGTAAAATTTGTCACACATCTAATAGTGTGACTGTCACCTTTCTACTAGGTAGATGGAAACTCCCCATAGGTGTGTGCCATCACTCACTAAATTCTGATAGCTGTGTTGAGTGTGCCCTCAAGTCTAGCCACTTGTGTACATTCTCTAATCAGCACAGTTAGATATGCCCCCTGTCAGCCTCTATTTGCCTCCCCTCTAGCACCAGCATAGGAGGATAGTGCTCCCTTGATTTAAAAACCACTATCTCCTCTTGTAGTATAGACATGCAGAGGGTTAGTCTCTTTAGCCTAAGCTATCCCTAGAATGGGGCATCTTACCTTGTCCTCCACTGATTTGTCCCAATCACCATAGATGCTAATTGGTGCAGACATCGATTTGTGTAGATGCTGATCAGTGCAGATTCCGATTAGTGTAGAAAAAAGTCTTTGCAGATGCTAGTTTCTTGCTAATGACTTTATTTTTTCATCTCCAGAGATGACAAATAGTTGATCATCATCTTCACTGCCCTTTAGCCCTTTTTGTTGGGCACATAGATGATAGGTTGAACCCTATTGTCTCCATGGACCCCCTTCCCTAGTATGTCATCTGTGCAAATGATAGGATAGGTGCTATCATCTTCATGGATGATGTGGTCTCTAATTTAGCGTCTATATAGACAACAAGGTAGAGACTAACATCTCTACTATGACCACATTTTTTCCCTTTTATGGTGTAATAAAATGCATCTAATCTACCCTAATCAACCAAAATGACAAAGAGGATTAGATGAATCACCAATGGGCCCATGTCAGCTAATCATAGGTGCTCCTAGATGCACTCACCAAGCTACAATCGATCAATTAGGTCTATCTTTGCTCTAGATGCTCTGCTCTCTAGGTGTGCAAATGACCTTCTTTGAGCCCCTTGGAGGCTTATATAGGCCCTCTAAGGACCTTGTTTGAGCTCGTGTCTTGCTTGAGTCGTGTTCATCCCTTGTTTTCCTGCAAGTCATGCAATTTCTTCATCTATTCTCTTTTTCTCCTATTTTCATTTCTTCCAAAGATCTTTTTAGGAAAATTACCTAAATTTTATTTTTTGCACTATTTTTGTGAGGGGGCACCCGCCTCCTCTTTCATCTCTCTAAGGTCTCCTACCTTCTCTAAGGAAACCTATATTTTCTTTTCTTTGATATGATGTCATCCTGACATCACATTAAAGAGGGGCGAAATGTAGATGCTTAAAATTGTCCCAAAAGACTATATTAATTTATGTAATATTTCTCTTGACATTATAATTAATTATATTTTTAATATTTGTCTGGCTATTTAATTAAATTTATTTAATTAAGTAGGTTCACTTTTCTAAGATATTTAATTATACTAACCTTTGGTAGTTGATAGCTTGCATTTGCATTGTTATATTAGTTTGTTCATGCATTTACATCTTCATTTCACTTGCATACTAGCTTAGTTTGCACATTAGCTTAGTTTCTTTTTTGCATTCTATCTCCACATCCACTTAAATGCTCTCAAACATAGAGTCTTCCATAGCCATTGTTTGAGGTGTTCTTCATTTCATATAGCATAGTTTCATTATCACACTTGCATTTTCACATCAAGAGATTCACCATAGTTGTGTTTGGGAAGAGCACACCAACAAGGCCTCTCATGGGTGCCTTTGTTGAGCTATTTGAGTTTTCTTGAGGATTTGATTTATTAGTTGCTTTGAGTTGCAAAACTCAAGTATTATATTAGTTGTGTTGCATTTTTTTTTGAATATCTTAATATCCATGTGCAACTAATGTTTGTTTGTTTGCTCTTACTTCCAACAGGTCAAATTCTCTAGTATACATAAATTATTTTATTTTGGTGTCTTGTTTGTTAGATTATTATCCCCAAGGAAATGGGAAATCAAAATTAGGAAAAAAAAATTAATCTCAATAATGAGGAAGTTAGTAACCAAGAATGCGTGAGATTTGCATAAGAGATTTGATAAAGAATTATGGACATAAAACTCCTCACTTGAAAGAGCCATTAGTATGAACCCTTTAGAGATTTTTTAATGTGTAGAAGCTCAACTATCATTACCATTGGAATTTTATGCATCAAAGTGACATTGAGCTATTGAAGATGAAGTCTTGTAGGATGCCTTGGAGAAAATGATCTTTTATTTAACTATGATCAAGAGATAACTAGACATGGTAGTGGATCTCATCACTCACACCAAGCCAAGATTAAAAAAACATCTTTGATTGGAGGGCTAGGCCATGGAAGTTCAAGACAAATGATCAAGTCCTCTTATGGGATACGATAAGAACTAAAAGGAGAACATGGAAAATTTGAATCTTTATGAAAGGGACCATTTTTTGTAAGTTAAGTGATCATACCAAGGGAATTTAAACTAGAGTATCCTTATTGCACTTGTTGGCTTGGTTTTTCATGTATTAAAAATTTCTAAAATATTCTAGTGAAAATCTAGTTCCCATTCAAAATTAGGGTTGTATGCTCTTGACTCTTTGTTTGACCTTGAAGATTAATGTCTAGTTTTGTGTTGTTATTCAAATGTTAAATTTTTCCCCAAATCATCCTTAAGCTAGGTTTACATGGTATGCATTTTTAAGAAATGCATGGGGAATTTCTAAAAATATTTTGAAAACCCATTCTATATTTTCCTAGGCACCCCTTTAAATTTTGCTAAGATACTTTACCTTACTTTAAGTCTCAATCCACAATTATAACACAAGCTTTTGTTTTAAATATTATGCAGGTTATATTTTATGTGTGGAAATCAACCAAGTCACAATGGCCCTTGATCTTCCTTAAGATCAAAGGTTTTCACTTTTTCACCAAAGGAAGTTGTAAGGTTTTTATCCTTGGTGACATAGCGATAAGGTGACATCTATCTGCGGGACCTAGTAAGAAGGCAAGGTTTCAAAAGAAAGATCATCACCATAGATTAGATGGTAGATCAATAAAGGTCATTATGTTGCTAACAGAAGTTGCTTGCTCTTTATTCTTAGTGACATAGTGACACAAGGACACATAGTTATGTAGCACATTTTTCCTTGTAGCTAATGGGTGTGTCAGAATGAGATGACAACTATCCATGTCCCATTTGTGCTTTGTGATAGAAGGCTAGTCTTTTAATGTACTTATGTCCACCATTGATATCAAATTAAATCTAGGGTTTTCACTATGTTGTTATCTAGAATTGCTTCATCTTTATCCTTGGCAACATAGTAGGAGCTTGACATGTGGAATATGGTGGACTATCCCTTGCAAAAATCTATCATAGATTCCAATCATCAATGAGTTTCCAACTGTCAAATTTTCATTTTCCATAGAGGTAAACCTTTTTGAAGGAAATTTGTTTGGTCTGCACCATCAAATCTTTTCAAGATACATAGAGGTCACTTTGTCACTATAAAATGTTACATGGTTTTTACCTTTAGTGACATATTGACATGAAGACACATTTTTGGTAGGCCCATCTTAGTTATAATATGGTTACATGGTTTCCTGCCATCAAATTAAAGTTTAATAAATGGATGTTGCTTTGTTGCCAAGGGAAGCTACATGAATTTTACCCTTGGTGACATAGTGAGATATTGACATGTAGCATGGTGGCCCACTTTCAAAGGAGTTTTGAAGTATCATCCTTGATCATTTTATGTATAGGAAATCAAAGGCTATCATTATGTCACTAAGGGAAATTTCTCAATCTTTATCCATAGCGACATAGTGAGAGCTTGACATGGTCTAGTTACATGAATGAATAATATGCAAGTTGCTAGTGAGGTGGAAAAAGGTACATATGTCAAATTTTAATTTGATTGACTGCCAAGTCAGAAGGTTGAAGCCAAGCCAGACTGCATTTTATTTCCTGATCATTAGATTTTTGTAAATTGATGGCTCATTTTCAAACTCAAAGGGGAATGACACTCTATTTTTCTCTACAACCCATTTTTGGGAATTAATAGCTTCCCATGCAAACTAATACAGGTAATTTAGTGAAGAATGCCAAGAATTTTATTTTGCAAATAAGTTTTCTAAATTCTTGGAGCCTAGTATCTATCAAAGACCTAGTATTTTGCCTTGCTGAGCTATGAGTTTTTATCAATAATCCATTGTAGTGTTCAGAGAAGAAGTAAAAAGGCCAAGTAAGTATCTTCTTCTGCACATAATAGAAATTCTAGTATTTTCTTCATCGTTGTTTATTATGCCTTTTTTTGGGAAGGTTGAGTATGCCAGTAGAAACATTCATGATATTTTTTAGAACAATTAAGTGAATCTACCAATGAGGTTGCCTAGATAAAAAAATTAGTTCTCATAAACACAAGGCTACAAGTTGCAGATGGTTTATTTGACAAAGGGATTTGGATTTGGGATACCATGACTTCTAAAACATGAATACAATTATTGAAGAAATGGTTTTCAGAGACAAAGCTATTTGTTCCCCATGGAAATATTTGGAATTTTGACCTAGGCAAGTTAGTAGTTCCCAAAGTCTTCATGGATTTAGATCTCCTCACTGTTGTATCCTACAATTATGATCTAGTAGCTAGGATGGTGAGGGGAATAAATGGGGAATGCTTGGTGAAGATTACTAAAGAATAAATTCAAGGAGTCTTTGGAATGGATCCTACAATAGATTATCATGAGGTTATTGATTTTTAGGTATTGGATAAAGAATATTTATCTCACAAGGATCAAATTAGGTAGGAAGCATTGAGAGGCCATTTGGCCACAATTGGAAACCTAACCTTTATCATAGCTTCAACCAAAGAGCCTTTTGAGAAATAGTTTTTCAGTTCTAGAGAAATAGATATGTGTGTGTGTGTGTGTGCATGTGCATGCGTGCATGTGCGTGCGCGCATGTGTGTGACTTTGTGTAAGGTTTTTGGTGAAGATGAACAATAATTTATGCCAATAAAGTTCATGTATATGATGGTGCAGATTTCTTCCTTTGGAGTTGATATTAATTTTTATTTTGCATCTTTTCTAGCCAAAGAAATTCATGTAGGTTTGATTGGAATTGCAAAAGGGAAGATTGAGAAGACCTTTGGTTTTTACACTTTGTTAATGTTGTTTATTTTTGCGCCCCCGCCAAAATTTAAATTTTAAATGTTTTCCCGCCAACGGTCACTTCCCCATTTAATATTATTTTAAACGTCCAAAAATATCAAAACTTATTAAAAAATAAAACCTTATGATATGTTTCTATGGGCCCGCAAGTTCCTCATCGTTGTATCAATCTGATCCACGGATGGCGCTATGTCACTATTGTCACTATTGAAAGTAGCACGTTGTTTTGCGTTAGCAATAGAGAGCCCTTTTTTTGCATGTCAGGTGGGCCCTTCATTTTCCTTGTTACTTCTCTAGCACCATGTTTTGTTCCATCCGGTGGGCGCTATGGCACTATCAAAAAGTTTGTGCTCCTCACTGTTAGGAACATAGCGCCTAGATGAAAAATAATATTACAGAAACATCAAGAAGACGGTGGGTCCCAAATATGCCCTATCAGATATTAGTGAGGATTTGTCATACACGTCAGTAGTGGTCAACTATTTCATTGGCTAAAGTATGACTATGTGGAATGTCAGCCCTACGAGGACTTGTCAGATAGGTTGGTACGTAGCCAGTTCTCATTAGTTGGTACACTAATAGGTTGAATCCATCTTGCTTGCCATCAGATCAGTTGAGATCAATGGTGGGCACTATATCGCTATGGAAAGCTGCGAGAATTTGATCCATAGTGACATAGCGCCTTAGCAATGCATGGCAAGCGGGTCCAGGTTCCTTCTATGGGCCACAAGTTGGATAGGGTGGCTGGATGAGCTGGCAATTCTATTGGTGCCTACTTCCCCACATTCTGAGCTTTGTCAGACCTTCTGACAATGCAAGAAAGTGGGTTGTTGACATGTGTCTAGGTGGTGTCATGGAGTGTAGTCATGTAGGTTCAAAGAGTGCATTTTTTGAGCACCGTTATATCTAAGAAGATTGAGGCTTGTCACTTTCTCGAATTATCAAGATATAAGGAAATTAAATAATGTGGGAAGCGATTTGGTGACACCTATCTTAATTGACGTCATAGGCCCACTTCCTTAGAAGGTATCGATAGCTTATCTTTCATGGCAGTTGTTAGATGAGTCAGAGTATGACAAAGGCATCTCATTGGCCTATCTAGCTTACCAGATATATAGTTCTATAGATCTCTAAGCACCGTCCAATGTAGGATGATCTACGGTCCTCGCTTCCCCGCATTATGGAGATGCAAGGAAATTAAAAAATGTGGGAAAGTGAGTGGAGGGCACGTGTCCTAGATGACATCATTTGCCTGCCCTCCTCGCAGCTAAGTACTTGATGAGCCCTCACCATCCGATGTGATCTGATCCATGGCTAAGGCTTCCCTGCATTATCAAGATGCGAAGACTTTAAATAATGTGGGAATGTGCTTTGTCACCACGTGTCTCTACGGGACCAATTTCTTTGTGGATCGCCAATTGGATGCCATGTGTTGCCAAGTGGTGTTACAGCTTGTCCTCAATGGTAGTTGTCAGGTGGGTCACAATACAATAGTGGAAATTTTTCATTGGTCCACTTAGACAACTTAGTGTGCAGTTGTATAATTTTTTTGATCACCGTCAGATCTAAGGAAATCCATGGTAGGCGCTATCTCGCTATGGAAAGTTGCGAGAATGTTACCATAGCAATATAGCACCCTTTTGCCACATGGATAAGTGGGGCCAAGTATTATGAACCATAGGGATGGTATTAGTTCGGGTTGAGTCAGATGCTAGGTTGTGCTAGGTGTGCTAACATTGTTTCATGGGCCCGAAAGTTTAAAGGCAAAGCATATGAAACAATGAGTCTTCACGATCGTTAGATTAAGGAAGATCCATGGCAAGTGCTATCTTGCTATGGGAAAGTGCTCGGAGGATACCCATAGAAATATAGCTCCTAGGTGACATGTGTCTTTATGAGCTCGACTAGGACATCAATAGTGAAGGCAACCCAGTTAGGGCTAGCAGTTATGTTGTAGCCATCGCAGTCAAGGTTTGCAAGATGGTGCAGTTAGTAAAGAAAAGGGGTGGTCAACTCAAAGAGACCTTGCAAGGTGGCATAAAGAAATAAGCTCATTGGTCCAAGTGGCTCATTCTAGTGCCAAGGATAGGTTGACTAGGCTCACCATGCTAATTCATGAGCCAGAATAGGGGAAAGCCAAGATTTTACACGAATCTGATCTTCATGATTGATTCCAACCACCAAGAAATGAATGCTAAATGCGAGAGAACACTCCACCCCTCCGATCCAATCCATCTACCTGGTCAGAATAGCTTAATGGCACCATTTCTATCTTCTCAAGGCCCTGTTCCAACCAATATTAGATATCATTGCATTTGGATCCGTACCTAGATCAGATTTTTCTCCATGATTATTCTCTGTAGGACTTAATGGCAGGTGGTTGGGGAGTAATTACAGTTGGAGGGAAAATCTCAGTTATGCCTGAACTATAAAGGCAATTTTTGTAAATTTTGCAAAGGCCAATCATTTCTCTATTGTTCTCTGCTATTTCTCTACAACTTCAGTGTAAATTCCCCTGTGCCTCTGAACCACATGATTTTCTACCTTATCTCCTTTAGCCATTGGTGTGAAAGTGCAAGAAGTCTTTTCCTCTCACTAATGTTTTGTAGAGATATATAATCTACATGACTATATCTCCTTGGATCTATGAATGATAATATAAGTGAATATCCCTTTCCTTGTGTCATTCATCTTGGATTTTCTGATCTACATGTGGTTATTAGATTAAAACAAGTCTGAATGTGTATATCCTTAGTTTCATTCTGGTTCAATAGTAGATATATGGGTAGAGATTGGTTTGAACACTCTATTTTGGTGCATCACCTCTTTAGATTAGATTAGGTAGATTTTCTCTCATGCTCTCCTTCTCCCTTTTCCTCTCCAAGAGTAGTTAGGTGCATCTTGATAGTAAGAGGAAGCCGGCCTTCTCTGAAGACTCAACCTCACAGTTCAAGTCCCATAGCTTGGAGGTTGTTTCCATGTTTCACTAGGTTGTCCTCATGCATAGGCTTTGGACAAGGGTGCAAACCTAAGTAACAACAGTTAATGCATATGTTTTTGCATAAGGAGGTCACATTTTTTGAGAAAGAAATGGTGTTAACAAGAGAACATGATGGAGAATCTTTTCCAGTCTAATTACGAAGTGCAAATATGTCTTGGGATGTAGAGGAGCCTAATTTTGTAAGGTTTGATACATATTGTCATCTATATTTAGGAGCCTATTATTTAAAGATAATCCAAGGATACCCAAGGCATTGTTAAATTTCATCAAGCCTATGGATAACACTAGCAATTTGAAAGTTTTCCATAATTGGGGAGGCATTATACCATATCTAGTGTCAAAATTTTTTAGAGTATATGGATTCAAAGGAACCCCACATGTGCTTCCTTACTAGGTACCTCTTAAGGTAGGAATAGCTAAGATGTTGTGGCAAATAGGTTAATTGGAAGAAAAAAAACTAACTAGTAGGTCAAGAGGCTCATTTTCCCATTCTTCTTAGTAGCTCATCAATTTATAATCATAAAGGGTGGTCAGTTATTTTTGTACAAAATTTTAGATCCATATAAAATGGTAGTCTTCCATGCTAGATTTAATGATAGTGAGGGATTTTTTGAGATATTCAAATAGACAACTAGGACTAGTGCTCGCAAACATCAATTTTATTTCCCTGAGGATTAATAAAAAATGAATTTTAGCTTCAAGAACAAGACATCAGGAAAGAAAAGTGGAGACTCTATTCTAGGGTTCTAGAATTTATTAATTATTTTGAGAAGGATTATAGTCCATTAAAAGATGCAAAGACATCAACAAAAAAAGTAAGAAAATTTTTGGTCACCTTCTCAAAGATTATAGATGCAATGAATGAAAATAAGACTCTTCTCATCAATAATTATCCTAACAAAGCAAGGGAGGTAATGAAGAAGTTGGCTTTTACTCCTACAGTAGGATCAGTAATTGGTTATCCAAAATAAGTCTAGCTATAACATAATCAAGAACAAAGAACATGCAACTAATAAGGGAAAGCAAGTAGTTGGATGAATTAGTGTTTCTTTCACAAAGGAATTCCAATTGGGAGAAAGACATGAAGAACCAAGGCCTAAGAGGTAGAATATAGAAGAGAAGTAACTGTCATAAGTAGAAGATTGCACTTCTCAATCTCCCTTGTATATAGGAGAGGAACAACTTAGTAGAGAGAAAATTGAACAATTAGGATCCCAAGGGGGAGTGTTTATTACTACTAAAGAATTAGAGGAAGGAAATCCCTAGGAACCTCCCATGCCTAGCCTCAAACTAAATATTGCTGATTATAGAGGGAAAGAATTAGATCCTATAGTAGAACAAGCAAGTCATGAATTTTTGTCAAATGAAAATTTTATCAAGTCAAGAGCTTTCTACCAATTTTCTTGGAGAACTAATATTGAGGATTTTGAAGAAAGATGTAACAAGAGGAAGGTAGAGCGTCCATAAAATGAGGATGTAGTTATACAAGATGAAATAAAGGATGAAATGCTGCAAGAATTTAGAAGTTTGACTCCTGAAGAGGGAAGAAGAATGATCAAATAATCTAGATTTTTGCTTTTAACAAATTGGGATATCATAGATACCTTGGCTTTTAACACCATCACTAATAAGCTAAATGCAAAGGAAAAGGTGAAAGGGGGACTTAGAGGTGCTAAGTTTAGCAAAGATCATGCTAATTTAATAATTTGGTCTCTATGAAGAGGATCAACAACCAATTTTCCTCAGTCTAATGATACTATATTGGTTGGAAATTTGATTGTTAAGAGGGTAGAAGATACTACAAATCATGGGGTTAAAAAATTCAATGTTGAAACATCTAACCTCACATTATCCATTGCTAGGAAGGAGAAATGAAAAAAATTGGAATTGCAAGAAAAATATGAATAGGTTCTAGATGCTTACAACAAGGAAGTACACAAGAGGATTGAGCTTCAAAGTAAGATGGTGAGGTATAAAGGAAAATCTAGCAAATCTAGGATTACTTATCCTCCTCATCCTCCAATTGCACCCTTCAACATAGTTCCTCTAATAGAAATACCAAGAAACCTATAGGAAATCCAAGCATGTATAGTTAAATAGGTTGAAGAAGAAAGGAATAAAATATGGTCACCAGATGTGGAGCTGCGTGTCCAACAAGAAAATAAACTAAGAGACTTCATTATGTACTTGGTAGACAGGATATAATGGCCTATAATTTATGATAAGTTGTCAAGACTAATGGAAATGTGGAGTGAATTAAAAAGTAATGAGGACACCTTGAAGCCAATTGTGAAAAAGTGAAATAGTAGGGATACTGACATTACAATTTTATGTTGTTCAATTATCAATCTCTCTTATGAGCAGGTAGAGAAAACTTTTGATGTGACAAGTGGCTTATCTAATTTTGATAATCATAGAGTTATGTTGTAGAGGAGGATTATTAATTATTTTTCAAAATATCTCGATAACAGTTTTGAGCTTTTTCCTCATGCACTCAAGGCTGTGGATAAATTAAAGGATAAAGTAGAATGGGCCAAAGAGCTAGATGGATTAATATGCACTAGGTTGAATAATGACATCAATGAAATAGGCCACATATGGTTAGCTAAAATAATTGAAGAAGTTGTGTAAGTTTAGATATTATTTAATTCTTTCAAAAAGGAGTTTGATGAAATTGAGAAATTGGGAGAGGATGTTTCAAAGAAGCAACAGGAGATATTAAATTTTAATCGGTCAGATGACTTGATTTTCATAAAATGGATGGAAGATATTTCCCAATCAAATCAATTGACAATGGAAGAAATAGATGAAAGTGGTATGGACCTAGATGAGTTATAAATAATAGATGTACCAAAAGAAAGAAAGAAAAGATCATTAGGTTGTAGAAACTGAGGTAGTTAGTCAAACTGATGATGTGGCAGTAGAAAAACTAGTTGTAACCCTTGGCTTGTTAGTTCACAATGACTTGGAGGGAGATCCATGAGTTGTATTAATTCTCCAGATATTAGAACTAGAAACCTCATATGAAAATCAAGTTGTCCCATAGTTGGAAGAGCAACAATAACAAAAGCCTACAATAGAAATGACCCCACAATAAGAAAATTTATGATGTAGGTATTATGTTGCACAAATTTTTGTCTTATTATGATAGTAACCTTTTTGTTTGTAATATCTTTTTTTCTTAAGGACAACTATCATTCTTCTCTAAAGCTTAAAGCTCATTGTATCTCATGCTATATAAATGAGATCCCAAAGCTAGAGAAAGGGTTCAAATTTTGTATAACTTTGAGTCTTAGGATATTTTTGCAATTGGTCCAGTAATCTCTATGTGAATTTTTTATGTATTCATATTTGCATATCTGAGATGAATGAGAATATGGAAGGATTAAAAGTCTAATCTTGAGTTATTTTGAACTTGATGCCAGCAATGTATTATTTTAAAGGAAAATAAATACAAAGGAAGGTTCTAAAGATGTCTGTGTCTTTGAATTTTATCTCCTATTTCATATATCTAAGGATTCAAGAATGAATGGATAACATTCTTTCATTTAATGTAGCTTGGATGGGTTGTATGTCTGTTCATTGATTACTCTTAATTAAAAGAATTATATAATTACTTTTATTGAATTGATAGGTTTTCTAGGTATATGGGAGGATATTCATAAGAAGAGAATTTAGAGTTAACTGTTGATAGTTTCAGTTGCAAGGCAATTGAATAGATCAAGTTTTACTGGTGTGATTTTCTCTATACCAATGGATAAGGCACTGATCACTACTTAGAATACAAATTGTTGAGTTCATGGGGTTTCATAGAGGACAAATATAAATCAAATCAATCTTTAATTTCTTGTATGAAGAGTTAAACTACTGGTCAACACTTATTTGCAATAATCCCTTGTATGTCAGTATTAGCTACCATTGTTAAGGATTATTTATGAAGTATAGAAGAATTGTGACCATTTTCTACTATAAGGGATAAAATGAAATAAAAATATGATGTTAATAAACATATGTTAAAATCAAGAACCATAAACCAATTGTATGTCCATATTTCTCTCAGGTGCACCAACCCTGGTTTTGCAGAACCTAAAGAATAGAGAATCCCTATGATTCTATTGAAGTTGGGTCTAGATCTGAAGTTTTCTTAATCAAATATAGGAGGTTTCTAACCCTTAGACCAAGTTTACTTTAAGAATCCTGGTATCAAATATTTTGTTGCTAGGTAGTTTGAAACTCCAACAACACCCTCATGCCTTTTTCCTATAATGGGAAGGATTAGAAATTTTACAAAATTTAAATTAGGTATCCCTTGTATTGCACATAACATTTTTTGTGTGCTAGTCTTTAGTTCTTATTTTGCCTTGCTTGTTGTTTTATGTAGTTAGTATTTTAGCCAAATTAGAAGTATAAGATTATTCCTAGTCCTTTAAAATATTGATCCCTATTCAAAGATGATGTTAGCCCTACTTGTTCCTTTGGGTCTCCTTTTCCTATTTTTAGAAGTTGCCAACATAATTCACCTTCATTGGGTTTTAGTCAAACTTGTGACTTTTCTTAATGACTGGTATCATCAAAAGTCTTATACTAAATTGAACTTTTTGATTGACACTTCCATGTTCATAGTTCAAGTTCAATCTTCCTTCAAGATTTTCTATTATGCTTGTCAAAATTATAAAATGTTATGACCAATTTTGAACTTGAATCTTGAACATATTCTTCCCAAGGTTCTTTGTTCAAAGTTCAACATCTATCAGTTTGTATATTTTAAACATCATACTATAAATTCATGTATTTGGATGGTCTCAAGTTTTGCATTAGTTCCTTCTAATCAATGAACTTGAACCTTCAACTCATTATTTTTTGGGGTTCATGGTTCAAGGTTGATTTGTGATGGAATTCTTGAAAGGAATAATCATGAAACAACAAGCCAAAAAGTGAAGTATCATGAATCATGCAATACACTTTTAAATTTAAGAAGCCATCATTAATGAGTGGTTATCATAAGTTGATCTTAACATAAAAGGTGTGTATACATAATAATTTTTCAACCCACCATCTTCTCAATCATTTATGTAGTCATAAGCAAGCATGCTATCATACATATATAACTATCTATTATATTTCCTTGTCATTGCATGCAAAGGAAAAATATAAACTTTATGTTGTTTATCGAAGTCTATGTAGAAATTAAAATATTTTTAAAATAGGTGGTGGAAGTGGGTAATCATGATTTTTTCCTAAATTTTTTAAGAGACTTGATGAATATCCAAGTGAGCTATAATATCCTCTCTTTGGAATTATGCTTATTTGAGAAAATAATACAGCTCCTCTCGCATTTTGTTTTTGCTACATTACTATTTGATTCTATAAATTTTGAGCTTGTGGTAACAATATGTATAAGACCCATGCTTTCCAAATTGAGGTGGACTTTAAGCATGGTTAGTGACCTCCTTGAGCTAGGAAAAACCTCCCTAATAGGTGCTAATTTAGGGGAATTTAATGAAAGGATTAGGTATCCACTAGAAGGCTCCATGCTGCAAAAAATAGTTGAAAGCATGTTAGTGAAAGAAGGTTCCTTTTCTATGAGATTTCCTTTCCCAAAAATTTCCCTTGATTTCATGAAAAAATATGAAAAGGATAATCTATGTATCTAGAAGTATGATGGTAGTGAGCTTGTGAATATTAACATGGATGCTTGAAGTATGTGCCCTATAATGCCCTGCCTAGAGATCCTTGGAAAAAGGATGAAATACAAGCTAGAATGTTTATTTGTTTACAAGTATGAATGCACATGTCAACATCATATAGGGATCACATAGATCACAACAAAAGACTTCACCAACAATCTGAGCAACCAATGAATCTCCAAATGCCACTACCGAACAAAATAACTGACAATGGGAGATGCATAACTGAATCTGAATTAGAACATTACAAATACAAAATAAAAATCCAAAGGATTGAAGAAAACCTAAGAGGGTACCCCAAATGATTCCCAAAAAGTTCAAATCAAACAAAAAAGTGCCCGCTGCCTACCCACATAGGTTTTCACAAAAGTCGGGTGATACTTTAAATCAGTACTAGGTGATACTTTAAAGTATCATGCGACATTTCTCAAGGAGGGTGACACTTTTAGGGATTGGGTGAAACTTACCTTAAGGATGTATAATACTTTACAAGTATCATATGATACTTCTTCAATGGGAGTGTGATACTAGAAAGTATCACACAAAAAATCTCCAAGAGGCATGCAATACAATCAGGGAATAAATGACATAACTCCAATGGGCATGTGACACTTTATTGTATCACACCATGCTGACACATGGTTGCCTAAGAAAGAAAGAAAATTAATCTAAGGGTCAAAATGAGGAATGAAATAGGAAAACAACCTCCACACCAGGGAGTACTGGATCCACATAGATCAAGGAGCAAACACTCGAGTGCATAAACAACAAGATGCCATGAAATAAGAAAGAGGAACATCTATCCATCTAAACCAAAGTAGTAAAGAACATACTGAAAGAAACATCATAGTGAACATAAGCAACATTGCAATGTACAAAATTAACATCGCAATACTAAACAAGAAAAATAAGTACATGGTTCCTCCCAACTATCAATAGCATCATAAGACTATTGTGGATCCTAGCCATCCCCCATGTGTAACATCCCAAGCCACCAACCAGATCATCGATACTATCTTAATAGGGATGTCACTATTAAAACATGCTACAATATACACATAAGAAAATCTAACATGCTCGTAGAAAAGCATAAGATAATCCTACAAGTAGATAACATCACCTATCACATGCTAAACATCAATAAGCAATAGATATACCAACAAAGCAATTCACATCATCTAAACATATGCTAAACATCATAACATAGGAATGCATAAAATAAACTAACATCATTTAAACATGATATCCAATCATTCCAATGAAAGAATAAATCACAAGAAAGAATACTCCAAAACTTGAAGCATCAAGTGAAAACATCCAACAATGGTCGCACTAGGATAAAAGACCATCTCTGTAC
This sequence comes from Cupressus sempervirens, assembly GCA_028749045.1. NCBI lineage: Eukaryota > Viridiplantae > Streptophyta > Pinopsida > Cupressales > Cupressaceae > Cupressus > Cupressus sempervirens. Next base: position 612,225,624 of record CM053788.1, read on the forward strand.
ATCAGTCCCTAGCAATGGTAAAGGTAGCTATGCCTCACAACCACATGGCACCCATAGGTCCACACCTGCCATGCTGATGGAGATAATGATCCAACCACAAACACACATAAAGCACAACATCCATGGCTAACACTCATGCTAGACAATATGATGGCTGTAACCAAGAACCTAAGACAAAGCAACTGGTATAGGTCTTGGTTAGACACTCAATAGGCTACTAAGTAGGGGCTAACATCATGGAGAGTCACTTGGCATCAAAAAGACCAAGCTTAGATCATGCGAATTCAACATCCCTCAATGGAATGGCTCAACACAAGCATTTTATTATCTTAAGGTTTATTAACACTCACACATTTTCTTTAGTTATCACTTACTTAAAGCTCCCTATGCCAACCCATGGTGCCATGATCACCAAGTTGTGAGATAGAAACCATCTCCACATACTACCCTACCCTACCCATGCTCATCCCATGACAAGTGCCCATGGGCATGCATACTCCCATCCCAACCCTAATGATCATAAATTCCAAAAGTACCATGAAAGATCAGGTCTCGCAAGTCACCTGACAAATGTATGCATACGTACTCATGTGTGGCACACCACCATCAAAAAGATCATAACACAAGGACTGGATCAGAACACAATGCAAAAATAACACTCAACCAAAAACAATTTGAGAGGATGGATTCTACATGAATCCCAAAAACCAATAAAACCAAACATCATGAAATCACTCTACTAGCCTCAATTTGGGAGTATGGATTCTACATGAATGCCAATGATGCAACAAGACCAACATCATGAACTCACTCAACTAGCCTCAATAAGGAAGTATGGATTCTATATGAATCCTAGTGTTTACAAAACAAAAGCAAAAGTCCAAAAGAATCCATAATACTAGGTATAAAAATCACTCAACCGAACATGACATCAAGAGTATGGATGCGACATGCATCCCAATGCAAACATAAAAGTGAAATAATGGTCTAATAAACATCGAAATAGATGATCCACTTCCACAACCAACAATGTGCCAAGAAAACTTGAGAAAATAGGGTGGTATGCAAAATGAGGTAAAAACCCCAAATTTTTGAAAAACTTTGAAACTAAAACCCATTTGGCCTTTGGGTAAAAAAATCCCAAAAATAAAAAAATAATCAAGTTTGGAAATTTTATGCAAAAAAAACCAACATAACAGTGTAAAAACCCAAACCCTCATCCTAAAAAATAGGGAAATGTTCATACCCAACCAACCGGGTAGAACCAGTAAATAGAAATGGAGGGGAACACTAGTTCTCAACCTCCTAACAAATGGCTACCAAAAATAGAAGTTGAAATGGAGCATAAACAATAAAATAGGAAAGCCCTACCTTACAACCAAAAGGGAAAAATGGAAATTTGAACCAAAAAATAAAATGCTCGTAGAAGTAGTTGAAAATCATGGCAATCCAAGGTTTCCCCAAGCTGGATCCAATGAGCTCAACCTCGCGATGATCCCATGCCCATAGCTCCCACAACGAACAAAATAGTAAATACTCATAAACAGGATTTTAGGTTTTACTCTCCAACTTTCTAATTCAAAAGTGAGAAGTGAGGAATGAAATTCCTTTTTGGATATTTATTCTATTTTTCAAGTGAATAATCGATTAGGGAAAATAACTAGCCAACCTAGTTAAACCTCGAATTGACCCAAATGAAAACATGCTATTCTTAGAAATAGGAATTCATCAATGGAAAAGCTATCAAAAATTAAATTAAATGAATGAAAAAGCCCAAAAACCCAAAAACACAAAAATTCCCTTAACAACTTTTGTGACAATGGAAACCTCTAAATGCATATACATGCTCATTGGTCTAATCACATAATGCAAATGAGTTCGGATGTAATAATCACCAAAAGATTTAATTAAACAATTAAAAATAAGGATACGTTGACCATACAGGGGTGACATTGGTAAAATATGAATAGTTGAATCACTAACTCCATGTGCCATTGCCAGGGATATAAATCTTGCACACTAAACAACATGATCAAGTGCAATTACATATAATAACATAGTCGAAGTAATAAATACATTAAATCACCTAATTTAACCATTTATTTAATTATACTAAAATAATCTATTTACATCACTCACATTCGCATAAAGCATAACAACGTAGGAATGAAGTAAATAACCATAGCATTAAATCTAACACATAACATAATCAGAGATATGTCCAAATACTAGGTAACTAGATATCATCATTAAACACACTGTCATCACAAAATGGCATCATCATGCAATATGATCAACTAAACAACATAGTAGTCTAACATCTGTGATACTAAAATCAAAGTACAACATCTGACCCTTAGGTCATCTCACATGTAAAACATAAGTAACAAACATCTCTTAGATCAAAATATAACAAGGTAAATGTCCACAACACATAACCAAAGAATCCAACATGGACAATCCATTTCTAATTATTTAAGAATTTAATAATGGTAGTTTAAACAACATAAAAAGAAACTTAAAATACATAAGAAAACATAGTCATAAACATGACTAACCACTGCTAGAAGAGCCTAGTCCAGTGTAGCATGGTAATAGTACATAGTGCAATCTCTACACACATCTCAAGGTAATCACAAAACAACCTCATGATACCACATCAATTCTAGTAAGCACTGCCATAAACCTCAATGAACCATAAATCACATCATAATCTCATAAATCAGCCATAAGCATAATCAAAGCAACTGATACAAAAACATAAATGAAATCACCTCAATGGTGTAGACCACTCATGGTCAGAATCATGATCCCACACAAAAATAGATCAACAAGGTTGCATCCATTAGGATGACTTATAGAAGTCAAATGGGAGAGGCACTACACACCCTTTAAACAATGTGGCTTAGAATTTATATGTCATTAAACCATCAATCCAATACTGGTCATACCATATTTTAATAGCCATTGATTATTTTACCAAATGGGTGGATGCTATGATGATGATGAAAATAAATTCATATATAGTATGAAACATTCACAAGGAAAATCTCTTAGTTCAATATGGTACTCCTCAAAATATTGTGACAAATAATGCTTCTAATTTTTATTTAGAAGAAATGGAATTATTTTGTTTGGGTCATATTATCTAATTGGTCATATTATTATCCCAAAGGAAATGACCAAGTCAAATCAAGAAACAAATATTTAATCTCTATAATGAGGATTTTATTAATTGAGAATGCATGACATTGGAAAAAAAGACTTCATGATGCATTATAGACATACAACACCTCACCAAAAAGAGCCATGAGTATAACCTGTTTAGAGATTTTTTATTGTGTAGAAGCTCAAATATCATTAACATTGGAGGTTTTTGAAATAAAGTTACATAAATCTATTGAAGATGAATTCTTCTAGGATTCTTTGGAGAAAAGGATCTTTTATTCAACCATGATCTAGAAATAAATAGATGTTCTAGTGGATCTCATCACCAACACCAAGCCAAAATAAAACACATATTTTATTGGAGGGTCATGCTATATAAATTCATGATAGATAATGAAGCCCTCCTATGGGACAATGAAAACCAAAGGGAGAACATTGAAAATTTGAATCATTATAGAAGGGACCATTTGAATCTCTATGATGTGTCTAGGTATCCTTACCCTCTATTTCATTTCTCTCTAAAATCCTTTAGATAAACCAAACATATCATTGTCAATCAACTACTTACATTGCATTCTTTAGTGTCCTCTAATCAATGTTATTGTAGTAATATCTTCTCTCAATGATTGAGGGTGTGTATTAGGAAATTTGTGAAAGAATAAGTGTAATATCAAAGATCTAAATATAAAGACATGTGACTTTTCATTTTTTATTCTCTCGATGCTCTCTGGAAATTATTGTATTAAGATCTCACAAGCATCAAAATGTGCATGCTCAACTACCATGTTATATGATATATGAATTACTTCCACTAATACAAAAAATCCTACTACTATAATGCATCCTGTTGGTCTGACTTTTTCTGCAGTAAAAAATTCTTCAGTTAAACCATAGAAAAGTCAGAAGTTCTATGTCTAAGTGAAGTATAAGGTTTTGGATAAACCATCTATAAGAAATATTCGCCTTGTAAGCCTTATATTCATCTCTTTTTATAAATGGTCGGGCGCGAAAATTTTCAAATTTCAAAAGAAGCGAATATGCTTTCGTATTCCTTTTCCTCTCTCCCGGGTTACCTTTCTTATTGTTTGTCCCAACCGTCAGATCCGATTAGATCTACCGCTGACGTTATCTCGCTATTGAAAGTTGCATGCTCATTAAGTATAGCGAGATAGCGAGTGTCAAGTTTTTTAAGCGGTGGGACCATGAAGTGAAGGTGCGGCGATCGGAGATTTGCTTATTAATTACTTTATTGTGCAGGTACACTTTGCAATTCGCCATAAAAAGGGGAAGAAGGACCCACTAGAATATCTGACATCAGAGCCAGAATGTTGATTTTTCCGGAAGTTCCGCCACTTCGCTATCGGAAAATTCAGGCACTTCACCGTTAGCGAAGTAGCGAGGCCACGTGAAAATCTTAAAATGATGACATTGCATCTTGCTTGTATCATAATTACACCAGGTGGCATGACCTGTCATGAATAATATTGTCAGAATCAGTTTTAATTAACGGAAGTAATTACTGGGTACCCCCTTGCTTTTTCCGGCACGGAATCCTTTTAAGTGCCGAAGCTCGCTACCTCGCTATCGGAAAGTTGAGATGCTTCACCGTTAGCGAGTTAGCGAGGCCTCGTAAAATGGTAAAAGATCGACAAGATCTATGATGACGTGTAATGACAGGTGACTGATAAAATTTGACATGTGCTAGCTATGCAGAGATCCGATTCTCATTAATGCTTACCTGACTAAATGTACAAGAAATCTAGAACATCAGCTTAAAGTGAATCAACGGAGCTCGCTATCTCGTTATGATGAGTTGCAAGGAAGATAATTACAGCGACATAGCGAGATGGGCCCACCGCCTTCTTTCTTAAGAAGCCCTGTAGCGTATCTTTCGATCATTTCTTGATCCGATCAACGGTTGTCGCTACCTCGTTATGGCAAGGTGCTTGTTCTTTATGCATAACGAAGTAGCGACATGCTGACACATGTTCTCCGTCGTCAGTGGGTTTAAAGGTAAGCGCCATCAAAAGAAAGAATTATGTACGTGGCAAGCTCTCATTGGGTAATATGACTGACATGGCAAGTGTAACTCCTAGTTGTTCTCTTTGTACCGCATGATCGTAGGATCTTTGAAGATCAACGGCGTAGTTTTAAATTAAAAATGTAGTGCCACTCTCTGTATTAATTAGACAAGAAAGCTTTGTCCGTGAGAAAAAATAGAGTATAATACAGAGAGATTGCATCAGTTTCATTTCACGCGAGAAAAGATTTGAAGCCATTCCTGTGCAGAAGCTATTACTGAAAGAAAAGCGTGCCAAGGTTGATAAGAAATTGTCAAGTTATCTGTTCGCTGAAATTTTGCAGGAATTCAAAGGAAAATTGAGACAGAATTCAAGTAAGTAAAACTACCATCATCTTTGTGAGCTTTTAAGTTTTAAAGAGGATAGCCCAAGATGCCTCCTAAGAAGGGATTTACAGGAGCAGTAAACTACCTGGATAGAAATGTGCATGATGATTTGCTTGAATTACTTCCTGAGTCCACTGTAGAAACGGTGCAAGTTAAGAGGTTAACCTCACTCAATCCTAGGCTTAGGGTAGCTGATGGATTGTATGATAAGGGTAATTGGGTTCGGGATGCTCAAACTGCTCAGACTGGTTTGATTTTATTCAAGAAATGGTTTGCAGAGAGAAAGTTATATGCCCCTCATGCCAACATTTGGAATTTTGATCTTGGGAAGCTTGTTGTTCCCAGCGTGTTTATGGATTTTGACTTGCTTGAAGCCATAGCAAAAAACTATGACCAAGCCACTAAGGTAGTGAGGAGAGTAGATGGTGAGGCTTTAGTTACCATCAGTCCCAAGGAGATTAGGAAGGTATTCAGTCTGGGACCCCTCACCATGTATCATGTGCCCATTAATTTGATAGATTTAGAAAAAGAATATATATCCAAGAGGGATGTAGTTAGACAGGGTGCACTGAAAGCCCACATAGGCCGAATTGGAGGCCTCCCAACCATAACATCATCTTCTAAAGAGCCCTTCAAGAAATCATGTTTTAATGCCAGGGCAGTGGAGATATATAGGACCCTGTGCAGAGTTTTCGGAGAGGGCGAAGAAGATTTTATTCCGGTGAGCTTCATGTATATGATCACCCAAATCTCTTCTTTTGGTGTGGAAATAATTTTTGATTTTTCATCCTACTTGGCAAATGAGATCCATCATGGATTGGTGGGGATTGCACAGGGCAAGGTGGAAAAGGTTTGGGGTCAGTATTCCTTACTGATGCATATGTTTCTTTTTAAAGGGGCCACTTATTTTGGTAAAGAAATAGTTTTAAATAGAGAACAAGAAGGGGAAGCACTACCAGTCCAATTATGGAGTGCAGATATGACCTGGGAAGCAAAAAATGCTAGCTTTGTTAGATTTGAGAGGCACTTTGCCTCCAAACTAAGGTGCCTCTTATTGAGTGATAATCCCAGAATTCCTAAAGCATTAATGCATCTTATCAGGCCTATGGACAAAACCCACAATCTAAAAGTTTCACATAATTGGGGAGATATTATCCCATATTCAGTCTCAACGGTCATCAGGGTCTATGGTTTCAAAGGAACACCCCATGTGTTACCCTATCAGGTACCCTTGAAGGTAGGGATAGCTGAATTTTTGTGGCAGTTGGGAGGAGTGGAGGAAGCCTTTTTGCACAAAAGGGGGACAGGATCAATTTTTCCTACTTGTACTATAGCCCACCAGTTTGTGATAACTAAAGAAGGGTGGGTCTTCCTCCATAAATTTTTGGATCAATATAAAATGGCAGTGTCTCATTCTCATTTTTGTGATGCAGAAGGTTTCTTTAACTCTGCCCTTAGATTGAGAATCAAGCTGCGTCCAGTTCAACATGAATTCTATTTTCCAGAAGATATAATAAGAAATGAATACTCTCTCCATGAGCAAGAAATAAAGAAAGAAAAATGGAGAGTCTATTCAAAAGTTTTGGAATTCATTAATTGTTTTGATAAAAATTTCAGTCCTCTTAGTAATGCTGCGAACAATGCAGATAAAGTATATAAGCTCATGAGTAATTTCTCTGAGATAATGGAGGTAATGAATGAGAAGAAACAACATTTTATTAATTCTTTTCCAGATAAAGCCAGAGAAATTATGAGAAAATTGGGTTTCACTCCCAACATTGGAGTAGGTCCACTGGTGGTACGGAAGAAAACAGGGTATACTATTGTCCGACAATAGGTGCCCATTGTGCATAAAGAAAAACAGATTGTTGGATCCACCAGCACTGTCCTAGAAGAAAGACCCCCTGAACCTTCCCCCAAAAGAAGAAGAATAATAAGGGAGGAAGAATCCCCTGATGAAAGTGGCTCACCTTCTCAAACCCCAATAAGAGTTGAGGAAGAACAACTCACCAGTGAGCAATTCGAACAAATGGGGTCACAAGGAGAAATTTTTTTTACACAAGCAGAGATTGATGAAGGGAACCCTCAGGAACCCCCTGTACCAAGTTTTGAATTAACTACAGCAGATTTCAGAGGAAGGGAATTGGACCCTGTTTTGGAACAAGCCAGTCAGCATTTTTTGTCTGATAACAATTTTGTAAGATCTAGGGCTTTCCATCAGTTTGCGTGGAGAGTAAACATGCACATTTTTGAGAAAAGGTGCAATAATATGAGAGCAGAACATCCAGAAATGGATGAGGCCTCCAGTCAAAATCTAATAAAAGAACAAATGGTTCAAGAGTTCCAAAATATAACCCCTGATGAGGGAAGACAGATGGTAAAAAATGCTAATGTTTTATTATTGCCCAATTGGGACATTGCTGATGCATTAGTTTTTAATTCTATTTCAAATAATTTAGGGCTCTAGGATCCAAATAAAGAGGAATTCTTGGGTACAGCATTCAGCAATGATCAAGCTGCCCTTGTTATGTGGTCCCTGAGAAGAGGATCCAGGGTTACTTCATCACAGCCTGATGATTCAGGATTGACAGGGAGTATCATTGTAAGAAGAGTTGCTGACACTTCAAATGTACAGGCAGCCCACATGAATGTGGATTATTCTAAATTTGCCCTGGCTACTGCGGAAAGAGAAGAGAGGGAAATGATGGATATGCATAATAAATATGAAGTAGTGGTAGACGCCTATAATCAAGAGGTAAAAAGGAGAATTGAGTTAGAAAACAGGGTATCTCAATTAGAAAAGGTACTTGGAAAGAGGAAAATAGGAGAATCCAGTACATTAAGAATTGCATATCCCCCACAGTCATCTGTGGAATTAACCCCTATTATTGAGATACCTGACACCCCTAAAAGACCCCAATTCTATACTGCAGAGGAATTTGAAGCAGAAAAAACCAAATTACATGAGTGGCAGATAGAATTTAGAAATCAGCAGGAAGAGAAATGGAGGCAGGGTGTGACATACTTGAGGGATAAAATACAATGGTCAAATTTTTATGACCAGTTGACAAGGATTGTAACCCTCATAGATGAGTTAAATAAAGAAAAGAATGGACTAGATTCCCTTACACAGAAGTGGAGACAGAGGAATAATGATGTTACAATTATTTGTATATCTACAGTTCAAATGCCTTACCATCAGGTTGAGAGGATTTTTGATTTATTAAATCAATTAGATAATTTTGAAAATAAAAGAGATTCTTTACAGAGGAAATTGACACTCTGTTTTTCAAGATATCTTGCTAAGAAATTCACCCTATTTCCTTGTGCCTTAGAATCTGTTGATATAGTAAAGGAAAAGGACAAATGGAAAAAGGAAATGGATGAATTATTTGATAACAGAATAACAAACATCATCAGTGAGACTGGCTATTGGTTTTGGGCAAAGACAAATGAAGATCTGGTAAAAATACAACTGTATTATGCTGATATAAGAAAAGAATTCGATGAATTAGAAGAAAATGCCAATTCTTTAATAAAGATACAAAGAGAAACCCTAAGTTTTGATTGGCCAGATGATGATACTTTCAACAGATGGAAAGATCAGTTTAGTGAACAGATGTCAGGAGAAGATGACGGGGAAGATGTAAGAGTAATTGTTACTCTTGTAGTCAGCAATGATGACATAGAAAATCCCCAGGTTAAAGTGATTTTGCATGTAACAGAAGATGATACATCACTTGCAGACCTTATGGGTATGTACTCTGAAGATGAAGAATGATTGCGAGAGCAGATCATAACAACCAAGAAGCATGACAGAAAGGGACCCGCCAAGAAATGCTGTTATAATCAACCTTTCTGTTATTCTTGTTTTTTTTTGTTTTTCAAAAAGAAGGACACCTGTCACCTTCTGTAGCCTGAAGCTTGTTGCATCTCACATTATTTAAGTGAGATCCCAAGGCTAAAGAATGGTCCGAATTTGGTTTTCACTAAGTATTGTGCTTAGTTTCTTTTTTGGTCCAAACATTTTTGGAAAGAAATTTATAGTATGCTTTTTCTGTCAAAATTTTCTGAGAGATGGATGAATGTAGAAAGAACTGTGCTTCTTCTCTGAAGGTTTTTCTGGGTCTTTTGTAAAGGATATATCATTTTCAAAGGAAATGAATACAAGTTATGAACTGTCCCCATATCTGTTCTTCTCTGAATTTTGTCTCCTTTTTAGTACTAAGCTACCTTGATGTTGTGTGAGTAAAAGCTTATGCAATTGATTGCAATTTAGTAAGACTGTACATCCATTTGTTATTGCTGTTAATTCAATGGATTAAGTAAAGGCTTTGATGAATGTGATGAGGTTGCTCGGGTGTTAATAAGGATTTTTGAATGATAAATTCTGGTAAGAATTGCTGATGAAAATTCGTTGCAAGGCAACAAATTAGATCTAAGAATTTACTTGACTCTGAATTCCCAATGGATTAGGCACTGATCGAAAGTATTTCAGCCAGAAGAGAAGTATATTATAACTAGCTTTTTTCAAAATACATCACAAAATCAATTTTCATTTATCTTTCCTGTAAGATTTTCAAAGTTGGCCAGCACTTGCCTGCCTAGATTGTTTTAGCTTCATTTAGCCATTGTTGTTGGAAACATCTGCAGAGCTATAGAAGATTTCTTGGCCATATCTGTTCAAGGGATGTGTTTATCAGTTATTTACTTATATGTTTAAGGATTTAGAGATGAGAATCAAAATGAAACTAAGGATAATTCTCATACAATTATTCCATCTTTGAACCATCCCCGGGTGCACCCGCCCTGGTTTTACAGAGCCAAAAGAGTAGAAAACCGTCTAAGGTTTTATTGAAGTTGGGTCCTAATACTTTGCATATGCAAGTGATAATGAGAATTGGCTATTCTTTAGGTTGTGTATGTACTGATATCTAGGTACTAAGCCTTTTGTCGCCTAGTAGTTTTAGTACTGTTAACATCAAAATAAAACACCAACACATCCTATAGTTTAAAATCTTGAAATCAATATCACATCATGTTGTCTAATATCTGCAAGTGTCATTTCTTGCTTGTCTTATTTGATCTAGTGTTTTTTTTTCATTCCTTCTTTACAAGTTTGTCCATAGTGGATATTATGCCGACATTATACAAATTATGTAACTTATTCTTAATTTATCTATCATCATTGTAAATGTATTTAAAATCATCTAAGATATCTCTATTCCCTATTACTTTATATTTACAATGTATACAAGCTCTTGTATCCTCTACATGAAGCACATCATTAGGGGTTTGCAAAAATGCTCCCTCAGGGTCATCTTCCATTGACTTGAATGGGTGTTTCTGAAAATGATATGTTGTCCTTTCCTTCACACAATATATGTGAGGTGTGTCCATGTATACTTAGCCAAAAACAACTCCTAGAAACTTAAAATAAACATTCTAGAATGGATTGAATACCTTTTAGATCATCTAGGTAGTTTTTGCAAAAAATCCTTCATAAATATCTTTCTCAAATGCTCAAATCACCTTCTTCTCACTCTTATATATCTCTTTCAATATAAATGATGAATAAAATTAAATCATTTCATTTTCCTTTGTAATTAATGTTTTAGGTTGCATTCTATATAAAGCTAATATGTAGGAAATATCCACAAAATCTCAAAATGATATCATATAATACAACATCAAGTTCTTGCAAAAAAAAAATCCAAGTTTCTCTACCTTGATACACCTTACTTCAAGCTCATACAAATTAACTCCATTAGAAATAGAGAATACTAAGAGTTGGGTGGTGGGTGAATCAATATTCTAACACTCTTTTCCCAAATATGGATATCATAAATAAATCTTAAACTTTCATATATCAATGTAATAAAATTTAATAATAAGAAAACCAAAAAGAAACTCATAACATCATATTTTTTAAACTAGGGTAACCCTAGCCAAGGGAAAACCCTTGTGGGGATGATACCCACAAAATGATCCACTAATTAAAAAGTACCTTATGAAAGGTTTTGACCCCACTAGGAGTCTATTATATACATTTAGTGTATATGTCCTTGTGAGATGACTAGATCTTGTTAGATGCTTAGAAACCTTTTTTGGATTTTTATTACAAAATTGGGTGAAATTACTTTTCTTATGTAATAATATACAACTTTATAAGAAGTACAATATATTACCAAAATTGTGACTATGATGATATTTCAAATATTTAATTATTCCTTTGCTGTCCCTTGCATCTTCTAGTGCGTATAATCCTTTGATTTTTCTCTGATAATCAAAATATAATCTAACCAACATAAATAAATCTCACAGATATCAATCATACCATAGCATAAGTATTGGTATCTTTGCTTAGCCAAAAAATTCTTTCTTTATACCATTTCCTTTAGTTCCTCTATTTAGTTGGACTTGCATCTTATCAACAAATTATCAAAACTTAATATTAAATTTTTCTAGTGGAGGGTTGATATCAAGGATGTCATCCCTACCTTATGAAAACCTTGATTTGACAAGTCAAATCAATTTTTAAGTCAAAATGACCATGATGTCCTGTGTGCTCTATTTCTTTGATAAGAGACTATCAATTAGTTTTCTATCCATAACATGTACCAAGTATAAAAATAACATAAGTATACTTAGATGTATCATGTAGAATCTCTATACTACCATAATCCAAAATTTAATCTCATTATCTTACTTTAGTGAAGCTCACCGATTAAAATAGTCTTCCTATTCTCTATTGTCTAGAGCCAAGTTAGACAACTTTTTGATAATAACCAAGATTATAATCTTACCATAATAAATATTAAAAACTTGTGTTATGTTTCCATTAATGATAACATCCATGCTATTATTGTTAGGATTATATTGAAAGAAATAACAATTACATGCAAATATAACAAATATTAGAAAGGAATAAAGCACATAGAAGAGAGCACACAAGACAAAGGTTTAACATGTTTCACTCTATTTATGGGCTATGTCTAGTAAAAATGAGTTAAATATTCTTATTATGTAGTGATTACAACTTGATTACAATCTGCAATCCCTTGCAACATGACACCCTCATAAGAAGCTACTCAATCATCATACATCATAAAATCCCTAATCCAAAGCCATTTTATACAAACTTTTTTCCACTTAGAAAATTAGAGCTAGATTATTTTATCTTAACAAGTTAACCCTAAAAAATACTTGATACATCAAACTTGGAAAATGGTTGATGAGTCAACTCAAAAATCATTGACAAGTTGACTATTTTTTATTCGAGTGATGCCTCGAATCCCAAAGAATTATGAAAAGTATATAGTACTTTCCTAATCAGTCACCACATATCCACTTGGGGACTAATCAAGCTCCACACTAAATCAACTCCCACTTGGAGATTGAACTTGTAGCCACACTACTACCCTTGAAGCTCCAAGTGCAATGATGCACCTAGACTTAGCTATTCCTTTATTATACTCAATCTTGAAGACCAACTAAAGTTGAAGAAGACTTAAACTTCTCCCTTGTCACTGCCTTCATAAACATATATATATATTGTATCTTTTCAAAATTGAATTTTCCATCATCTAAAACTATTTTAATAAAGTGGTACCACAACTATATGTTTTTTTGTCTTTGAAAGTAAAGTATAATTCTTGGTAGGATGAATGGCACTCTACCTGTTTGTATACATATAATTGTCCCTTAGTAGGTGTCCCAGTTATTCCATGAAGAATTGAATCCTTATAATCTCCTTAGACACCTCTATAGAAAAAACATACTCTACCTCTATGATGGATAAAGCATCCACCTTCTGTAACTAAGAAACCCAACTCAACATTGTCCCACCAACATTAAATATATATAATTTAGTACTCTACCTAGTATCTAGACTCATTGTCAAATATGAGTCATAATAGCCTTGTAAATTAGTAGTAGAGCCCCCAAAATATAAGAATTTACTAGATGTACCTCTCAAATATCTCAAAATCCATTTTACTACATTCAAATGCTCAATTCTAAGATGACCCATAAACTTGCTAACAACTCTCACTACATGTGCAATATCTAGCCTATTGCATACCATAACATATATTAAAAATCCTACAACTTAAGAATAAGGTACCTTTGACATTTTATCCTCCTCTTCTTGTGTCTTTGGACACATTTTCTTAGTCAATTTAAAATGACTAGGCATTGTAGGAAAAGGCATGCTAATAACTTTGGCATTCTCCATATAGAAAGGATGCAACACCTTCTCAATGTCATAGACCTAAGATAATGTCAATTTTATATTTTTCCTATCTCTCCAAATATTTATACCAAAGATTTTTTTTGGCTGCCCTCAAATCCTTTATAGTAAATGAATGTGCTAACTATTATTTCAACCCCTTAATGTGATCCATGTTAGACCTAATTAAAAACATATCATCAACGTATAAATATAAAATAATGTAGCTATCATCATCCAACCTCTTAAAATTAAAAATGGCCTAAATGACACAAAGTATATCCATTCTTAGTCATAAACCTATTAGATTTAATATACCATTATGGAGGTGCTTACTTCAGACCATATAAACTTTTCATCAATTTGCACACTAAGTTCCCCTTACCTTCATTCTTAAATGCCTATGACTATTCTATATATATTTCTTCATCTAAATCACCAAGAAGATTTTTTTTTAACATCAAGATTCTATGAATGAAAATCTTCAATAGCCACAATACTTAAAATAATGCAAATAGAAGTCATTTAAACAACTAGAGAGAATAACTCATCAAAATCAATGTCCTTTTCTATGAAAATCCTTTTACAACTAACCCATCTTTACATATTTTCCTACCTCCATCATCTTATTTCATCCTATAAACCCATTTATTAAGAAAAGGTATTTTACATGCACCTTGGTATCTATTTATTCTTTTATTCCATGCTCCCACTAAACCTTGGTGTCTAATTACAAAAATTCATCATAATATTCTAGTTCATGTGCATTTATTAATAAAATAGATTACAAAGATGGATACAATCTTTATGGAGGTCTACTTACCCTTATTGTCCATCTAAAATTTACTAGAATTTATGGTATTTATTGTTTCTATTGTTGCAAAGAATTAAGGACTACTCGAACATCATCCTTTTGAGTGTCATCCAACACTACATAATATTCTTCTTTCTTCTCATGTTGCTATGATAAATATTTGTACAAAAATTTCTCATTGAATATGACATCGCTGTTGCTTGCAATTGTTTGACTTTCAAAATCCCAAAATCTGTATCCAAATTCATCAATGCCATATCCAATAAATACACAATGCTTAGATTTAGCTCCTAGCTTGGTTCTATTTTCATAATGTGTATGTCTAAATGTTTCACAACTGAAGGTTCTTAGAAAAGAATAAATCACTTTCTTACTAGTGCATGCTTCTTGTCAATTACCATATACCAAAGGAGTAGAAGGACCTCTATTAATTAACTATACAAAACTATTAATAACATCTACCCATATATATTAAAGAGTATCCTAGCATGTGACCTCATACTCCTTGCACACTCCATTGTTATCTTATTTATTCATTCATCTACTTCATTTTCCTATGGAGTGCTTGGAAAAATTTCTTTCCTACAAATACCATTAGAGGAAAAATAATCTTCAAAGTCTTTGTCACAATACTCACCACCATTATCATATCTGAGACATTATAATTTTTTACTAGTCTCATTCTCAACCAAGATTTTCCATTTTATAAAAGTTACAAATATATGAGATTTCTATCTAAGGAAATAAATCCGTATTTTTTTACTTACATCATCAATTAATGTAACATAATATAGAGAGTCTCCAAGGAAAGATAACCCTCATCACCTAGTTTCCCTATTGAAATTAAATTTCTACTTAGCCTTGGAACATGTATTACCTCTTTTACTAGCTAATGATTCTCATTCTATAGCTTAATCTTACTTCTTCCCTTTCCAACAATATTACAAGGTTCACTATCTTCTAAATAAATTAGCCCAAAATCCCCTTGGACAAAACCAAGAAAATAACTTTTATGGGGAGTAGCATGAAATGAAGCCCTTGAATCTAAAACCTATGAATCATACATATTTTCTCTTGAAAGAAGAAAAACATTATCTTCATATTTATTACTTATCATACTTGCCTGCTTATTTATTTTCTAATTTTCTCCTTTATTCTTATGAGACCAACAATCTTTCTTCTTATGACCTAGTATTTTATAGTATTGTTGTGGTTCTACAAACACACACCCCATCTCCAACTTCAAAAATGGGGACCCCCTTCTATTTTTTCTTGTCTTGCACCTTTTATCTCCTTGGTCTATTATATCATAGTCTCTTATTCCAAGAGACATTTATGGTCAATAGGCTATAGGACATGTCAGTTAGGTTTTTGGGCCAATGTTGTTAATTTCATTTTATGTTGAGTTCCCAGTTTTTGTCTAAGAGTTTTGTTTTACACCTTTCACTTTCATTTCTAAAGGATGATGGTGATCCTTGGGATCTACTATACCTAACATGGATTCATGATTTAGATCATAACTAAATTAATTTTCTTTAATTGTTTAGTTGTATTCAACAAAACATTGTTGATAATTGCATTGCATGTGTAGATTCAACACACACATCTTCAAAAATTGAGATTAAAGAATGAGGAGTTCAAGTCCATTCCAATATTGGAATATATCAAGGGCATAAATCATAAAAAAGTATAAAAAATAAATACATGAATGTTCTCCAAGACATCATTTGAGAAAAACCCAACATCAATAATCAAATATGGGAACTTTGATTTTTTGTGAGTTGGACACCTTGCATAGTTCCCTAAGCTGCACAAGTGTACAAGGTGCACAAATGGACCTAAATCATAAAAAATATTAGAAATAAATATATGAGAGTGGTCTAATTCTACATTTGAAAAAAACCAAAAAATCTTTTTTAAACTTGAAAACTTCAATTTTTTGGGACTTGTGCACCTTGCATAGGTCCCCAAGGTGTATAGGTGCATATGCGCACAATATTGGAAGTTGAAGATGCATTAGTGAGGTACCTAAGGTGCATAGATGAAAAGTTGTGCATATATACAAGTTCAAGATTTTACAATTTTGAAGTCCTGGATATGTACACATCTAAAGGTCCCCAAGATTATCATGGCTTCCTCATCTTCTAGTAGCTAAGATGAAACCCAAACCCATGAAGATACTAGACATTGTTAGATATATATACAAAAAAAGAGCTAAATAAAATATATTATTGGATAGACAAGATAAAAATTAGTAATAAATTCATGATCAGAGTATATGAGAATATTCAAGATATGAAGAAGAGGAATCTAGACCAAATTTTGGAGGCAGATAGATATTATAGTGCAACTAGCTAAGAGATTTTTGGAGATGACTCTAGATCATAATTTTCCTCAGTCAAAATAGTAGTAAAAAAATTTGAGGCATTATTTGAAGCAATGTCTTCCAAAGATGACATTAGACACATCTTCAAAGTGGAGCAAAAGATGAAAGAGCTAGACTATAAGTTGGAGAATTTTGCAAAAAATAAGCAAGTAGTCATTGAGTATCATTCGGAATTAAAGACCAAATATGAATCTCTAGACTTGATGAATATTCAGGAGATCATAACTATTATCAAAATTTTCAAAGTGGTTCTTCCAAACAACATTTTTGTGGAAGGGAAAGAAAACCTAGATGCTAAAAACCAAAATTGTGAGACTTATAATTTTTTTTCTTCTAGTTTTGGTCTTGTCACCTATAAAGGTGTGTAGGTGCACAATTTTGCAAGGTGCACAAGTGTATCAACAATTTTGGATCAGTTATGATGGCATTGATAGTTAATTCTAATTCCATTTTTTTAGTGTTTCATGCACCAAAAATGCGTTTTGGCAGCAATTTAACTTGTAGAGACAAAAAAAATCTCAAGATCATATCTAAAGACATACCAGAGACCCCCAGATCATCACAAGTCTTCTCTCCTCTTTTATTCTCATTCATTATGAGTTTTTGAGTCATGTAAAGGTCCATACACCATGTAATTAATAAAATAAAGAGTGCATGCCTACTTAGCACCTAGTTAGGAGTCTATCTATACATAACTTGATTAAAATTAGCAATTTTAGCATGACTCTTGCAAGGAAAAAGCCCTAGATCCAAAAATTTCACTAAGGATGGGGTTTCCTATATATATAAAGATGTAATATGTATTCAAGGCTAAAATTTTGATGTAATAAAGTATGCTATTGGTGCTCTCATTCTTTGTGTAGTATTTATTGTTGGAATGTGCATTTCCTTCATGAATTGAAATTCATGAATAATGATGGAACCAATGATTTTATTGTTTTTTAATGCTTGTACAATATTTTATTTTTGGTGTTTATCATTTGTGCTACAAAAATCCTCTATTGTGATGAATTAGAAAAAAAATCACCTTTGAGTTCTTGTATAGAAAATTTTCTTGTGTGCATGCACTTTTTATGGCTATAAATTTTGATGAATAGTGAAACATCTTTAATTTTTGTTAACTTCCTTTGAAAATTATATAAGTAGAGTTGAGGATGTGTTGCTCCTAATTTCATTGGTTTAATACTTGATCCTTTTTAAGATTTAATTTGCAAGACGTGTTGTTGCTATGACTTATGTCCATTAGGAATTTCATTTTCAACAATTTCTTTCAAGATCTTGTTACCCTAACTTTGTTATTTTCTTTTGAAAACATGGTTAGAATAGGAATTTTTATAGTTACATTAATAAAAAATTTCATTCATCATAAGATTGGAAAATAAAAAATTATATCAGTTTGTAGTTATTTTCTTTCAAAAGTAAATTATGAGATTTATAGATACAAGCAAAGGCCTCCTTGTGAACTTTCACATTTATCTTCAATTGGGATTCCTAGTACGTTGAAAAAGACTATCTAGAACCTTGGAGTTGGTTAATTTATATGATTTTCAAGAAAGAAATTCATAAGGATTTATCTTGTTGTCACTGTGTAAAAAAACCACTCAACAAAATTGGTGCTAGAAGGAGGGTCTAAATTCTACAGCTTTTTCTAACTCTAAAATTTTGTAGCTATAAAGGTACATAGGTGCACAACTCTAGATGTTCATAGATTGGAAGATCTTGATCCATCATTTCCCTTTCAATAAACATTGAGGTATTCACTCACAAAGCATGATTTTTTAGATCTCAACCATTTTCATAAGCCTTGCATCTACAAAGTGATCCCCAAACTCCATTTGTTCACATCCTAATTCTTCTTCCTCCCCATTCCATCTCTTCCACTTTCATTTATTCCACCCCCAATTCAGCATTCACATAACACTTTTGCACAAAATAGTTCTTTCACCAACTCGTTAGCTACCCCAAATCAAACACCACCACTATCATGCATCATGGATTTCTTCAATGCCCATAGTTTTCCATGGAACATTACACAACTTGCCCAAAAATCCTTATTTTTTTCCAATATTTCATCTATGGAGAATTACTTTTAAAAAAAAAATCACATTAAAATTTTCAAGGAAATCTATAATTAAAACCATTTTTAGTATATGGACATGGCCTATCATATGTTCCCTTACACTTTTGGGAAAACAAAATTCAATTGATACCTCAATATATCACCAACATCAATCATAAATTGGAACTATTTTAAGAGAAAATTTCTAGTATAATTAAAGGTCTACACTGATCTAGCTATCCTACATCATTAGTTCATCTATATTAATAGGAATCCCCATGAGTCTATTTTATAATTTAATCATTATTTCTATAGGATGTATCAAAGAATGGAGTCTCCTTACACTATCCCCCAAGAGGCTTCCATTCATATCTACTTGGGAACAATTGAATCATTAACTTCCATTTTTCTAAGAAGGCTCCCTCCTGAAGACATTTTTACCATTGAGAAGGTCTTCAAAGAGGTCGTTACATTCACAAAGTAGATAGATCCCCATGGTGGAGGGAACTTTATGTATCCATTTATTTTTAATAGTATAGTAGCCATACCATTGCTTCCATCAAGTGTACCTACTATACCCAATAAAATGACCCTATTCAATCTAGTGCCTTTATTTCAATATATTACTACTACTCTACCAACAACAATCACATTTTTAGGATATGGTCCCACAAGACTACATTCTTTGAGAAAAACAATTCTCCAATTGATAAACTTGAGAACAATATGGCTACTGAGTTTGAGTCCATGAAGAAGATAATATCTTATTTATCCAACAAAATCATCAGAATAAAGTTGAATTCATCTAGAAATCAAGGCAATCATCCAAGACAACTTGCTTCCCAAAACAATTATTCTCAAAATCATAGCATTAATTATGGCCCCTATACTAACATCAACAATCAGAGTAATGGTATTATAGGTATGGGACTAGTTGAAAAGGAACATGGGAACAATGATGTTTCAAATCAACCTCCTTAAACCACAAAGGAACAACCTTTACAATTTAGTTCTATGTTGTTTGAATCATATGATAAATCTATAGGAGACCAAAGTTATGAAGATGACCATGAGGATTTTGTGTTCCCACTAAATGAAGATTAAAATCTTGAATATTCTATACAACACATGTATATTTTAGTTCTAATTAGAACACATACAATTTGAGAAGAAGATAAGAGCCTCTAATGGAATTTCTCTTTAAGACATGATGGAATTCTTGCCTCTAAGGGAGGCATATAATCTCATGAAATTTTGTATTAAAGAGGAATTTCTTGTCTTGAGGGAGGTTTTATGGATAACATAACATGGAATTTGAAGTATCTTGTAGAAGGCCAAAATCCAAACACGCTTTTTCTTCCCATCTATTTTTGTTTCCATCAAGAGATTCATTTTGAGCTAGAATGTTGTAGTTGCCAAAATGTAGTATCTATTGTGCTAGCATAGATGGATCAACCTATTGAAATTACTAGAAATAGTGAAACTACTACAAATTTTGATGTTTCAATGAGTATGGATATCAGAACATTTTTAAAGGATTCAAAAAAAATTGAGGCTCCAAAAATAAATGGAGCTGCAAAAGATTTCAAAGTTGCAGAAAATGATGGAAATGTAGGAAATCCTGAGTTTTCTATATTTTTTGGATCAAGAAGTATTCAAGAAGAAGATACCAATGCTTTCTATGAAAATATTGAAACCCCATCATATAATAATAATATACCTCCCTCAAGACAAGAAATTTCATTAGATGAGATGGATAGAGTGCTTAGTTTGGTCTCAAGCTTGACTAAGGAAATATCATTTTATTGGTATTGTATGTATATGTCAAACCATGCAATGACTAGTTTATGCAGATTTCATCAATTTGAGCTACATTTTGAAGTAAGTTGTCCCAAGTTCTTACTAGCTTGGGATATCTCCATGGAAGATAAGTATGATCTTGATCATGCTTCCTTGAGATATGAGGAAGAAAACACCTTGATTAGTAATATTAATGAACCCTGTAAGTCAAAAGATAGGCTTATGGCTGATTTTTCTAGTCCTAAGGAGCCTAACTCTGATAATTCATGGTTTAGGGATAATTATGGTGATAATAAGGATCATAAATGCAATGTTATATCTTTTGGGTCCTATTTTGATGGTTGTATTATATCACTAAAGTGTATGTTTCCATGTGCTCATGAAGTTGTGCATCATGAGGTTAAACCACTAGAAGGAGAAATTGCAATGTGTGAGTGCACCCCTATGATGGGTGACTAGATAAAGCAGGTGACATCTTTCAATTATCCCTCTCAATTTGATGATTTTCAATTTGAATATGATGGTAAAGGTAAGAAAACTTGTTTGTGGATCAATCATGACTATAGAGAGTTACCACAACTTCTAATTTTGTGTGATTTGTTCCCAAAATTTGAACCAAGATTGTCCATTTTTTTTTTGAGTACAAAAACAAGTCAACATTTTTTAGAACTATATGGGGTAGGTTATTGCTACTACACATAATGAGAAATTTACTAACAACCAACCCATGTTCTTATTGTTCAAGGTTTTTGTATATAAGTTTTTGTTCCTTTTCTTTTGAGTCTAATTGGGTAGGTGTTATTATTCTTTGAGTCAGTTTTGTTTTGGTTTTGCATCTTTTTGCATTTTTGCTTTTAAGCCTTTGAGTCAAGAAGTCAATGTGTTTGTCAGGGTTGTGTCCAATAGTTGGTCCATCCCAACTAGTTCTTAGTTTTAGAAGATGTATTTCTTAGTCAAGGTACTCAAGGGATAAATCTTGCAAGAAACTTCATACAAATACCATGGAAGGAAGTGTGGGTCTTTGGTTAGAAATCTTAGATCAAAGGTTGATCTTTCTCAAAACTCTACACATCTAAGAGTGATATAAAAGTTACTATCAATCTAGGTGAGAAGTGATGGAGATTCATCCAAGTTGATTGGTATGAGTTATCGTGGTTTTCAAAACCTCTCCATATTGTTTGGCATGTGAGTTTTCTAAAATTTTAAAAAAATGAGGAATGCAAATAATGCGAGTCAAAGGAGGTAAAGAAATCAAGAAAGTTCAAATGCTCTAGTAGAATAGTCTAAGAATTTCTCAAGGAATTCAAAAATAGAAGAAAAGAGAAAAGTAGGGAAAAAAGAAAAGAAAAAATCATCTAGGATAGCACAATCTAATTGCTTCCCTATATACACAAAAGAGTTCAAAGATAAATCAAATGGAAACATGCGAGATCTTTGAAATTAAAAATCTTAATGAAAATGAAAGATAATTGATGAATCATTAAAAGAGCCTTTTGAATGGATTCTCACATTTGGCCAATAGTGATAGAAATGGGTTTCTTGAAGATTATAAAAGATCTTGCTGATTGGTGAAGATTGGTCTTAGTTATTTCTCACTTGTGGTTGCCTAAGCTTGAGAATTGAAAGGAATTAAGGAATTATGCATACATTGAAGTGAGAGATAAAATTTTGGATTAATGGTTGATATACTATGTAACCACTTATGGAATCAATGTTATATTTATTACTTGATTGAGTCTGCAAGTGGTTGCTGATAAAGAAATGCCTTTATCATTTCTTCCTTTTGTTGGGGCTATTTATTATGGTTCCACAAACACATGCCCCATATTTGACTTCAAAAATGGGGACTCCCTTCTTTTTTTGTTTTTCTTCAACCATGTAGCTCCTTGATCTTGTATATCACTATCTATTATGTGAGATCTTAATAATCAAGAGGTTGTCAAACATGTCAAGCAGGTTTATTGGTCAATGTTTTAATTTTATTTTGTGTTGAGTTCCTTGTTTTTGTCCAAGTCTTTTATTTTGGATATTTTACTTTACATTCCTACAGTATGATGGTAGACCTTGGGATTGACTAGACCTAATAGGGATTCTTGATTTAGATCATAACCAAGTTAATCTTCTTTGATTAGTTTGTTGTATTTAATGAAACATTGCCGATGATTGCATTACATGTGTAGATTCAACATACACATCTTCAAAAATTGATGTTAAAGAAGTAGAAGGAGTTCAAGTCCATGCTAGTATTGGACTTTAAGGAGGGAATAAATCATCAAAATGATCAGAAATAAATACATAGAAATTTTCCAAGACCTCATCTGAGAAAAACTCGTAAATTATTTTTAAATTTGGAAAATTTAGTTTTTTGGGACTTGCATAGGTCCCCAAGGTTCTTAGGTGTGCAAATGTGCTTAAATCATTAGAAAAAATAAAAATAAGTACACAAGAGTGGTCTAATTCACCATTAAAGAAAAACCTACAAAAATTTTCCAAGTTTGGGAACTTTTATTTTTTGGGACTTGCATGCCTTGCACATGTCCCTAAGTTGCACATGTATTCAAGGTGCACATGTCCACAAGGTGCATATGCCCACAAGGTGAACAAGCTCATAAGTAAATAGGTGCATAGGTGTACAATCTTAAAATTTGAAGATACATTATTGCAAGGTCCCAAAGATGCACAGGTGTGAAGGTGCACAAGTTTTCCATTTTGAAGCCCTAGAGATGCACACATCTAAAGGTCCCCAAGATTACCATGGCTTCCTCATCTTGTACAATAGATAAGATCACACCCAAACCCATGAATTTCAAGGTTTAGAGATATTGGATTTTATTATATGAATATAAGACATAGGAGTTAGATAAAGTAGATGATTAGATAGACAGTATGGTGATCAATAATAGAGTCATAATTGGAGTATATGAGGATATTCAAGATATGAAGAGGACTGTAGCCCAATCTTTGTAGCTAGATTGGTATTACAATGTAGTTAGCTTAGATATTTTTGGACATGATTCTAGATTATAATTGTGTTCAATTGAAGTAATTGTACAATAATTTTGGGAATTATTTGAAGTACTATCTTCCAAAGATGGCATCATGCATATCTTCAAAGTGGAGGAAACATTGAAAGAGTTGGGTTTTAAGCTATAGAATTTTGTAGAGATTAGGAAAAAAGTTAGTGAGTACTATATGAAATTAAGGACTAAATATGAATCTCTAGAATTATTGGATACTCAAAATTTTTAAAATAGTGCAACCAAACATCATTTTAGTGGAAGGGCTAGAAAACCCATATGCGAGAAACTAAAATTGTGAGACTTGTAAAAGTTTTTCTAGTTTTGGTCCAATCACCTCTAAGGGTGTACAAGTGCATTAGTTGTGCAGGTGCATAAGTGTTTTAGTGCACAATTTTGCAAGGTGTGCAAGTGTATTGACTATTTTGGATCAGTTGTGGTGGCACTAACAATTAATAGCTAGTTCTATTTTTTGAGCATTTTGTGCACCAAAAATGCATTTTGGAAAAATTTTAATTGGTAGAGACACATAATGAAGCCCAGACTCATATCTAAAAAAGTGCAAGAGACTACGAGCTCATCACAAGTCTTCTCTCCTCTTATCTTCTACTTCTTTATGAATTTTTTAGTCATGTAAGGGTCCATGCACCATGTAGTTAATAAAATAAAGAGTGCAAGCCTACTTAGCACCTAGTTAGGAGATTGCTTGTACATAATTTGCTTCATATTATTGATTTTAGCATTATTTATGCAAGAAAAAATCCCTAGATCTAAAAATTGCATTAAGGATGGGGTTTCCTATAAATACATAGATGTAATATGTATTCAAGACCAATGTTTTTATGCAATAAGGTATGCTATTGGTGCTTTTCATGTAGTATTTCTTGTTGGAATGTGTGTTTCCTTTATGAACTAATGTTCATGAATAGTGATGGAGCCAATGGTTTTATTTTGTTTTAATTCTTGCATGATCTTTTAGTTAAGGTGTTTGTCATATTTTCTAACAAATTCCTCTATTGTGATGAATTAGAGAAAGGATCACCTTTGAGTTCTTCAATAGCTGTTTGTCTCATGTGTGTGCACTTTCCATAGCTATATGATTTGATAAATTGTGAAACATCTTTTGGTTTCTGTCAACTTCCTTTGATGATTGCATCCAGGGAGATAAGGACACATTGCTCCTAATTTCATTGGTTTTATAATTGATCATTTTGAATGTTTAATTTTCATGGAACATGATTTCTATGACTCATGTACATTAGGAATTTTATTTTTAGTAATTTATTTCGACCTTTTGTCACCCTAACTTTGTTATTTTCTTTTGAAAATGTGGTTAGAATAGGAATTCATATAGTTGAATTGATAGAAATTGCATTCATCATAAAATTGGAAAATAAAAAATTATATTAGTTTTTGGCCACATTCTTTCATAAGTTTTGAAAGATTTATAATACCAACAAAGGTCTCCTTGTGAACATTCAGATTTATCTTCAATTGAGATACCTAGTAGGTTGGAGAAAAACCATCCAAAACCTTGGATTTGGTTAGTTTGATTAGATTTTCAAGTGAAAAGTTCATAAGGATTTCTATCATTGTCATCATGTAAAATGACTGCTCAACAAGTCCCAACAATCTCTTGGTCCCCTAGTTTGAGAACTATTTCCTTTTGATTTTACTCTTGATTTACCATAATTTATAGAATTGTTTCCTCTCTTATTCTTTTTGGCTCTACTTTTAACATTTAAGAAACTTCCTAATGTAGATCCACTTAATCTTCTCCTATGAGTTTCCTCACTTAGAATAACACCAATACCATTATCAAATTTCAGGGTATTAGAACCAAAAACATAATTACCCACTATCATTATCAAACCATTCCATATTTCAGGAAAATTACATAGAATCAAGACTGCCCTAATTTCTTCAACAAAATTGACATTTATAGAAGATAAATGATCACTAGCCATAATAAACACATTTAAATGATAAAAAATAGCTCCAACTTCCCATCTTCATATTAAATAAATGCTTCATGAGAAATACCTTGTTTGAATTGTAAGGCTTTTCATACAACTTTTCTAAGGTTTGCATTAAATCTTCAACCATCTTTTCTTTTGTGATATTAAATGCCACTAACTATGCAAAGCATAAAAAAATACTTCCGAGTATCTGCATGTCCAAAATGTTCAATCCTCATATGACATATTTGGGCCTTTCTTGGCCTTTCCTCCTAATGTATGCCATATATCCTTATAAAATAGATTGATACAAGTATGATAAAATGTGTTTCAATCATTTTTTTGTCACTAATGTCAAACTTTCTATTTTTTTAGTAAGACAACTACTAATATGATTTAAGTACTATCACTTATTTGATTTATAGAAGGAAGGACAAAATAAACTAGGGCCAAAGGAATACCCAGCTATCCAAACAACCTTGCAAGAGTTAACACAAAAAACACAAAAGAGAACAACACCATAGAGTGAGAGAACAATATTGTTTATTGATTCATGAAAATATCATCATACATGCCCAGCTATAAGGCCTTCTGGGTTTTGGCCAGATACAAATACATTCAAATCCAAGATCTAGCTACAAATTTGCAATTTCTAGTTCTACTCCTTAATCATCTCTAAAAACTCTTTCTAGTTGCCTAGCTCTAAGCCTAAACACTCTATTTATACTATTCAAAATGGCTCATAGATCATTCTAGAACATTGAGAAGCCACAAGTCAGCTCTTAGAAACTATTAAATGAAAATAAACCTAACATTAAATACAAGAAGAGCCACAAGTTGGCCAACAAAAATTAAAGGTCATGAAATTGATGTCTGAGAAAAAATACAATATCTCTTAGCTTTGATTGAATTAGAACTCATGCTTCAAAACATAAGTATTAATATAGTTCCTCTAAAAACCCTTAAATGTGCAAAGGCTGATTCATCAAGAAAAAGATCACATCTACTCTAAAAATCAAGCATGGAAAACTATTGTGCAAAACTACTAGAAATTGATACTTTGGGAGAATTTCCATATCTCCTAACTCATGAGGAGGTAGAACTTGAACTCTTTATCATAGATAGCAATCTAGGTCCTCTTCAATATTTCAAGTTCATAGCCTCTAACTCATTATATAAAATTAGTTACATGGCTCACAATAGACACCCAGAAACCAAAGAATGTAGTTTCAACAAAACACAATTTTAGTAACAAGATAAAAATTGAAAACATGTAGGATAGTAGTGCAACCCGGATGCTCCTATATTAGAAAACCAAGGTTGGAAGAAATGATTCTCCTAAATCATTGAGATGCCACAACCTAAGTTGAATCCAACTTACATCGAGAAATCCATTAAGCATCTTCCATAGGTCTATTCTTCCACTTCACTAGATATTCATAATCATCTTTTCCCCTTTTGCTCTTACCAACTCTCTGATCCAATATCTATTCAACTTTTTCAATATTCTTCTTAGGATAGTCCTTTGATATAATAACTTTATCATCTAACTCATGATACTTGTATAAATTAGCAACATTTAATATAGGATATATATCCATGTCATCAGGTAATTCAATTTCATAAGCATTTCCACTATCAAACTTTTTCAAAATCTTGCAAGATCCAAACTTATTCATCTTCAGCTTACTATATGTTCCAACTAGAAATATTCCTTTCTTTAGATGAACCATCACCTTATCACCAACTTGAAAATCATGATGTCTCCTAGACTGGTCAACATTCTCCTTATACTTTTGATTACTTTGTTCTAACCTCAACTTCACTTATGTAAAGATTTCATAAAATCAGAAAATTCTTCTCTTGCAACAGTTCTCTTTTCTTCACCAACAATATCTCTCAAATATGATACTCCTCTAGGCTTCATTCTAGTAACAATCTCAAAAGGTGTCTTCCATGTGCTCCTATTCATAGAATTATTATATGCAAATTCAGCTTGTGCCAATACCATCTCCCAATTACTTGGCTTATTCCCAACTAAACATCTCAAACAATTACCAATCTTCTATTCACAACCTCTATCTATCCATATGTTTGTGGATGGAATGTACAACTAAAATTCAACTCAGTACCTATCTTCTTCCACAAAGTCTTCCAAAAATAACCAACAAATTTACTGTCTCTATTAGAAATAATACTTCTTGGTAATCCATGCAATCTCACAATCTCTTTAAGGAAAATTTCAGCAACATGCTTAGCATCTGATGTCTTCTTACATGGTATGAAATGAGCCATCTTAGAAAAATTTTCCACTACAACAAATAAAGAATCATACCCCTTCATTGTCTTAGGTAATCCAAGAACAAAATCCATACTAATATCACTCCAAGGTTTCTTAGGAATAGTAATAGGTGTATACAAACTAGTATTTTGACTCACTCCTTTTCCAACTTGACAAACTCCACAACTCTTTACAAATTTTTGAACATCCTTATACATTTGTAGCCAATAATGTTTCTCTTTTAGAAAACTCAATGTCTTATCAATTCTAAAATGTCCAACCAATCCACCACTATGATTTTCCTTAATTAGATTCAACCTCATAGAACTTATAGGAATACATAATTGAATACCTTTGAACAACATCCCTTTTTTAATGAAATACTCATCATACTTTCTTATGTGATCCATTAGATTTGGTGCTTTTCACTTTCTCCATGCCTCAAAAAAATAACGATCAACATCATACAACTCTTTCATTTCATCAAAACCAAGAACTTCAAACTTCATTTCAGTCAACAAAGAACATCTTCTACTCAATGCATCAACAAATCTATTAGTAACCCCACTCTTGTGCTTGATGAGAAATGTGAAATTTTGCAAGTACTCAACCCACTTCATATGTGTTTGATTCAATTTATGTTGACTTCTCAAGTATTGTAAAGCTTTATGATCAATATACAACACAAACTCTTTAGGAATCAAATAATGTCTCCACTTCTTTATGCTTGGACAATAGCATAAAATTATTGATCATACATAGAATACTTCCTTTTATCGTCATTCAACTTCTCACTAAAGAAAGAAACATGTTTACCTTCTTGACTTAATATAGCTTCTATTGCATTACCACTTGCATCAAATTCAACTTGAAATACTTTGTTGAAAAGGTAACGCCAATATACATAATTTAGCAGCCTTTTGTTTCAAAGTCTCAAAACCCTTATCAACTCCATGTTTTCACTTGAATTCCTTCTTATCTCCCCTCATTGTCTCAGTCATAGCATTAAAAATAGAACTAAAATTCTTTATAAAATTTCTATAAAAACTAGCTAAACCATGAAATGATCTTACCTCACCCACATTCTCAGGTGTAGGCCATTCCAAAATTACTTTAACCTTCTTAGGATCCATCTTCAGTCCATCGACTGGAATCACAAATCTCAAATACACAATCTCCTCTTACATAAAAGAATACTTTTCTAGATTAATCAACAACTTTTCCTCTTTCAACCTCTACAATACTTGTCCAATATGCTAAAAATGTTCTTCCTTAGTCTTACTAAATATTAGAATGTCATCTAGATAAACATTCACAAACTTACCCAATAATATTTTTAGAACTTCATTCATTAACCTCATGAATGTACTAGGTGCATTAGTCTAACCAAAAGGCATAACCAACAATTCATACAAACTATCTTTTGTCTTGAAAGTAGTCTTCCATTCATCACCTTCTTTGATTCTGATCTAATGATAGCCACTCTTCAAATTAGTAAAATACCTTGCTCCACTCAAACAATCCATAATTTCATCCATCATCAACATAGGAAAGCTATACTTCACTATGATCTTGTTAATAGCTCTAGAATTAGTACACATTCTCCGTTCTCCATTCTTTTTAGGTGCTAGCATAATAGGTACAACACATGGACTCAAAATTTCTCTAATTAATCCCTTTTGTAGCAAATCATGCACTTGCCTATTAAGTTCTTCATTCTCTATAGACATCAATCTATATGGCTCTTTTTTTGGCAAACTAGCCCCAAAAATTGGATCCATACAATGACTTATACTTCTTACTAGCAATAAACCATCAGGAATATCTTCAACAATAATATCTTTGTACTCATTCAATAATTCTACAATTTCTATTGTCACTCTATCATTACCAAATTTTGTTATCACTTGGTCATTACTACCAACACTCAGTCCTCTAGGAACTATGGTAAAATAGACTTGATTCTTCTTCACTTGTTTTTCAAATTGCTTTCCATTAAGCATGCAAACTTTTATTGTAGTACAACTGACCTCATCTAGAATTTTAATCTAGGGCAACAATATTTGCTTCTTCCCATTTACCCAAAGATTATATTAATTCAATCTTCCATCATGCACAACACATCTATCATATTGCCAAGGTCTACCAAAAAAATATGACAACAATCCATAGGCATAATATCGCACAAAACTTCATCAAATTAATGTCCAATTTTAAACTTTACAAGGCATTGCTCACTTACCAATATCTTATGCTCATATTTGATCCATGAAACATGATAAGGTTTGAGATGTTTTAACCTCTACAACTAAAATTTTTTAACCAACTCTTCTAATGCCAAATTTGTTGAACTTCCACTATCAATGATTACCGTGTAGCATTTTCCATTCATCTTACATCTAGTCTTGAAAATACTTCTTCTCAAAATAGGTTCCTTATTAGTTCCCTTATTACATAAGGTTCTTATTACTATCATATTTTCTCCAAGCTTAGGTCCACTTGGTGAACTCTCAATGTCTTCTTGAATAACAATTTTTTATTTATTTTGCCTACTTTAAGAAGATCTACATTCAAAAGATCTATGCCCTTCTTTGCCACATCTAAAACAATTACCACAAAAACCACATCTAGAATAAGAATTACTTCTTCCTTGGTAAGATCCAATACCTCTTTCGTAGGAACTACCACCTTCACTCAGTCTTGTCTTTTTCATCATTCTTTCATTAATATTTTCCTTTATCCTACATAGACTTGTTAGATTTGCTACCTTCTCCATAAGATCTACCTCTGACTCTCTAGAATCTACCACCTCTACCTCTTTTTCTTTGCTCATGCTTCTTTATCAAGATCTCCTTAGTTTTTAACGCATATTGATATGCTTCTTTCACACTTTCTAATTTCACAAAACTTATTTCATCTTGAATTCCATATTCAATCCATTTATGCACCTTGCAATTTTTTCAACATCATCATCCACATGTCCAGATTTGATGTCCAATCTATAGAATTCCTTAGTATACTCTTTCATAGTCATGTCCTTTTGTCCAAATTTTGCATCTTTCTCAACAAACTAAGTTGGTAATCAGCAAGAAGGAATTTTTTCTTTACCTTGTCCACCATCTTTGGCCAAGTTTTTATCTTCTCCTTTCTTCTACTTTGTCTATTAGTTTGAAAATGTTCCCACCATAGTGAAGCATGACCTTTCAGCCTAGTAACTGTAATCTTCACCTTCTTATTATCAGGAGTGTTTTCATACTCAAAGAACTTCTCCATATCTAAGATCCAATTTAGCACATCATTGGTATCCAATTTTCCATCATAAGGAACTACTTCTACAATAGGCTTTGAATTTTCCCTAGATAACACTCTTAACAATCTTTCCTCATCTTGATCTTCTTTAGGTTTTGGATTATGGTTTGGTATTACTACTTAATCACCACTTACATCATCAAGATGTAATTCTCTCCTTTGGGATATCTTCACAACATCTAATATGGCTATAATTTGTTTGAATTGATCCAAGATAGCATTATCAACATTTCTTCTACCACAAACCATCTTTACAAATCAGGTTCTTACAAGATTGTAACCCTCTACAAGTTATAGGTGAAATTTGTAGATCTGCCAACCTATAACCAAATTTGAATTAGGGTTCTACATGATCCAATCACCACAAGGAAGAACCTTAGGCTCTGATATCACCTAACATAAGGGAGGACCAAATAAACTAGGGCCAAAGGTACACCTAGCTATCCAAACCACCTTGCAAGCATTAACATAATAGAAGAAAACACAAAAGAGAACAACACCATAGAGAGAGAAGAATTTTCTTTATTGATTCATAAAAATATCATCATACATGCCCAACTATAAGGCCTTCTAGGGTTTTTCCAAATACAAATACATTCAAATCCAAGATCTAGCTACAAATTTGCATTTTCTAGTTCTGCTCCTCAATCATCTCTAAAAACTCTTTCTAGCTGCCTAGCTCTAAGCCTAAACACACTATTTATACTACTAGAAATGTCTTATAGATCATTCTAGAACATTGATAAGCTTTAATTTAGATCTCAAAAAATATTAAATGAAAATAAACCTAATATTAAATACTAGAAGAGCCACAGGTTGGCCAACAACAACAATTAAAGGACCTAAAATCGATGTCTAAGAAAAATCATAATATCTCCTAGCTTTGATTGAATTAGAACTTGCACTTTGAAAAATAGGTAGTACTCTAGGTCCTCTACAAAAACATTAATATACAAAGAATTATTTGCCAAGAAAATGTGCACATTCACTTTGAAAGTCAAGAATGGAAAATTGTCGCACAGTACTACCAAAAATTAATACTTCAGGAGAATCACCATATCTCCTAACTCATGAGGAGTTAGAACTTGCACTCTAGATCATGATATTAATCTAGGCCCTTTTCAATCATTGAAGTGAAAAGCCTCTAACTCATTATGGAAAATTACTTACATGGCTCGCAATAGGCACCCAAAAACCAAAAAATGCAGTTTTAGCAAAACACAATTTCAGTAGCAAGGTAAAAACTAAAAACATGCAGGATAGTAGTGCAACCTAGGATGCTCCTGTATCATTAATTGATGAAGAGGATTTGAATAAAATTATGTAATAATAGAACCTAGAGGAAACATTGAGTTATGATGTGAAAAAGAAGTATAAGAATCAGCTAAGATAGTGATATCATAGTGCATTGATAATCTACTTAAGCTTGCAAATATTGGTTATACTAAGTAAGTTTAGAAGAACAAGTTAAAAAAAGTTTGTCTAGCAAATTTGACCAAATGGAGAGTAGTTGCTTAGAAAATTTAATGCAAGGTGATTAGAAGATCAGTTGGAGCTAAGTAAAAGTTTATTTTTGTATGCTGAACAAAATAGTTGAGATTGAGTAAAGTTTAGTTGATGCCAAGCACCAATAAAATTTAGTTTGTGCCAAGTGATTTTTTAGAGGATGCTGAGAAATGTAATGTGTGTTGAGCATTAGAAGAAAGTTAATGCCAAGTGTTAGAATTATTAGAAAGATCATAAATTTGATGGATTTGAGCTAACAAGTTTGTTTTCTTGGATTTTGTGAACTAGGTGGAAGATAAGATTGATGAGCTGATGGCACAAAATTCATGGTAAACAATTTTGGGGTAAATTCAAAGAATATTGAAGGAGGAGTTTCTAGAAGTGATATGAAATGAGGGGTAGATTTATTGAATCTTACCTAATCTATCCTAACCCTAAATTGGATGATGAGGAATGAATGATAAAATATCTTAATTCTATATTTATAGGGATGGATTGTTAGAAGCAAGGGTTTTCATGTGCAATAACCTAAGGAAGACAAGGAGTCTAGGTTATTGCTTTATCAAGTGACCTAAGTGAAGAGTCTACATTGGAAAGTTAAGAAAGAAGGCTTAAGTGTATGGATGCTTGAAGGGTGAACACATTATCAGAGTTGAAGTGTGTGAATGTAAAGTAGAATAGAGTACTAAAATAGAGATCTATAATCTACAAATAGAGTTATACATAGTTATTAATCAAACCTTATTGTTACTCTCTAATAATTGTATTAGTCTAGGGTAAATCCTTTGGATTAAGATCGACCTAGCAATCATTTGTAAAACCTTTAACTAGGTGACATTCCAAGTGAATGGTCTAAAGTCCTCTAACAAGGCTCACTCCTAATAGGGTGATTGAAATCCTTTGATAGGGCCACATTTAATAGCATGCATTGCAACCTTTAACATGGTTGGTCTTTCACAAGGCATCACTTCATAAGAGTGAGAAAGAGTAGCATGTTACTGGTAGTTTTTCCCAAATTGTGTTTCTACATAAATCATTGTGTCAAGTGTGTTGATTGAATCTATTATGTTTGATGTTTGCATTTATGCAAATTGATTTGATAGTAACCTACAAATTTTAAGTGATTGCATAATCTTATGGATGCATGCATGATGATAAATGTTTTATGGGTTCACCAAGCTGTGAAAATTTTTATTTATACATCTGGACCTTGGAACTGATTCAACCCCCCTCTTATTTATTGTAAAGAATTCCAATAGAGGTATCATGGATAAAGTGATTTATCAATTTGATGATCACTTTACTACATTGATTGAGGCACAAAAGTTTGGAGTACAATAAGACTTTGAATCAGCTCAAGTTCAGAAGGTATGTGATAATATCATAAATGATTTCCAAGTAATTAATGTATGCATCAAGGATATTAAAATATTTATTTCTTAAGGAAAAAATGTATATTAGTTGTACTAGATCATGTCATTTTATAGAAATGTAACAAAATGTATAAAAGAGGATGAATAAAAATTAGAATAGATAGCTAGTGAGTTAGAGTAGTATTACAAGAGCATTATTGATGAAGAAATAAGGGTAAGAAAAGCATATAATGTCATTCTCACCCTAAAGAATGAGATGGTCAGAGAGCTAGAAAGATTTAGCTTATTGAGAATCTTTTTAACCCTTGAGATATATTTTAGAAGGGAGTGAACGCTCTACTTGCAAAAAAGAGTTTATATGATAAATTTGCATGTATGGACCTACATAGAGATGAGATAGCTATAGATACCATTTGTGGTGTTGTGCATGTAGTTGAACTAGTAAAGAACTCATGGGATGTAGAATATAAAAATCTGGGAAAAAAAATTCATATCTTTTGAGGCTCATTAACCATTAATTTTTTATTTTTTGCATAATGTTTCACACCTTTTTCATTGATATCAAAGGAAGGGTGAAAGAAGTGAAAATTATGCAAGGCAATAAAAAGGAGAGTGGTAGTTATATATTAAGGTGGAGAATAGATACACGTGTGAAAATAAGGGGGAGTATGGAGTAAAAAGTATAGAGTGTATATATACATGTACTATATGAAAATATGATCCACATTTTGCATGGCCTTACAAAGCCAAAATATTGTAAATTATTGAAATTTTGAAGATACCTTTTTTTGATATGTTGCCAATTTTTCACATCTACTAGCATCAATGCAAAAGAGGGAGATTGTTGGAAAGTTGGTTGAAGAAATTACAAGATATTGTAGATAGTAATCAAGCCATAATCACTAGTTAATAAGAATATCAGACTCATTATTTGGTGGATGTAACCTAGGGATTAAGAATTTTTGTATCTCATGTTCTTTATTCCTTTCTGATATTGGTTATGGTTTCATGTAATTATTATTTCTATCTCTTTAATACCAACAAGCGGTGTAATAGTGAGGTTTTTAAAGTTATCCTCTATAGAAAAGTCTTACAGTTTAGTAGGAACAATGATAGACCAAGGTAAGCTAAAGGTTGAGAATTTTATTGGGTATAACTTTCAACTAAGAAAAATTTAAATTGAGGTCTATCTTTACTATTGGAAATTTGTTCAATGCTCCCCTCAAGATTTGAGAAAAGGGATTAACCCCCTCCAATGTACTATAAGTTGAGTGGTTTTATTAGGCATTAATAGATCAGTCTTTTGGTTCAATGAAAACCCCACTCTAACAAGTGGTATCAAAGCTTGGTCATAGGTTCAAATCCTTAGACCCTTGTGTAACACTAAGGGGGAGATTGTTGGAAATTAATTAGAGCTCCCCTTAGGATTCATGACAATGGATTAACCACCTCTTGTGTACTATAAGTTGAGTGGTTGTATTGGGCATTGATAGATCAATCTTTTGGTGCAACGATAACCCCACTCTAACAATATCTAGCATCAATTCCTTGTTATTGTAATGGTGAAGGTAAGATTCTTTGTAGAAACTATCTAATATTTTTTCAAGTTCCATATTATATTTCTTTAGTTTCTTTTTTGATTTCTCTTTAGCTTTGGCATGGGCTAGCCATGATATATAAATAAAGATATCCTCATCCATGTCCTCTTTGATTAATTAGTGATATCCTCTAACGTACTAGAAATTTCCAAAAATATGTGCAAAGATGAACTAGGTGTAGTTTCTTTAACTTTTTTCAATTGATCTTTTATATCTAATATGAGGTTTTGTATTTATTCATACTACATCATCCAACCTTTGACCTATTGTAGTAGCCTATGCATCTCCTTTAATAGATTCATCTACTATGGGTAATAAATATTTATCTTCATTAGAGGAAAATGGCATAAACTGATCTATACTCATATCTAGTTGACCTTGACCTACCTCATTCTGATCATATTTCTTTTGATCCACCTTCTTTGTCTCTTCTTTTCATTCTCATTTTTTAGGTTCTCCTTCTCTTTTTTGACCAATAATACGTTCTTTCATACTAAAAACTTAAGACATGATATTACCAATATCTCCTATGTTACTAACATTATCCATGGTATCTATATTTTATTTATCTTCATATGGCTCTACATCCAAAATTATTGGTATCCCACTGATATGGAAATCTAGCTATTTTACTATACTTACAAATTGTTCTATTTCCTTATCATCACCTTCTAGAATTTTAGAATCATTAATAGATATCCAAGTGATTTCTTATTGGCTTTAGATTTGATTTTTCTTGTTGGTGGTTGAAAACACTAGAGTTTTTTCAATTATCCCAATGAGAATATGACATATCTAGGGGCAGCTAACTCCCATTTTCAACACATCATTTCAGACACTGGGCCAATTATAAGGCATGACCCTTCTTCTACTTCAGCCTCTACAAGACCTAGGCAGGTGGACCTTAGATTCAATTGATATCATACCAGTGCAAAAACATATCCCTGAATCTATTAAGTAGATTAAAACCCCTTATATCTCCTAAAGCCTTATGTAGTAACAAAGAAGTGTAGTAGCTAATTACAACTCTATGAAATGCACAAGCTAAGTGGGGGTTAAACTTCGATAGCTCTTCAACATAAAAGGGTAAAACATGTTTGATTAATAATGTTGATTTCAGCAAACCCCTCATATGCAGCAATATGACCTAATGATCCTATAACCAATCAGTGCCTTAACCATTGGGGAAATCCATGAATCACAAACATACATATGAATATTTGAGACATATGTGTATCTTCAGATATCTGATCTATCTATTCAACATGTAAATAGACATCAATGTTCAATTTAAACCTCATTCTTACATGATATTCCCATTAGTAACCTCACAATCCTATTGATTTCCCTGAAGCATTTACATAACCCTTTGAGTCATAGGAAACAATGAAATAACATATAGCCTTAAGGGACTGCAACTACAACCTAAGCTCTATGTAAAAGATTATAAAATATTGAAGATCATTGATGAAGGAGACAAGATTCAAGATGAAACTCAACCATCTGCTATTCTTTGTATTAATTTCCTTGAAATTATACATTCATATGCATGAAATGATAACACAAAAAAACCTAACAGATCTAAACTCTCTGTATTATCCTTCCTAATGTTGTTCATACAAGAGAGAATACACTGAAAGAAATGGTGTCTCAATATTTCTAATGCATCAAGAACTGGATGCAAAACCCTAGTATCATAGCAATGAGCAAATTTTCTCCAAAGAAATGGAACGATGAATGGTCTAATAGTGAAAAACTAGAACCCTACTAGTATTACCCAGAGAAAACTACCAACCCTTACAATGAATGAAAGAAAGAAAGATATAGGAGGAAGTGAATTCTTGGATTTGATGTGAGATTGACATGTGTCCACTTGGAATTCAATCTTCTACAACTGAATAACCTCTCTCTTCCTTCTCCCATTTTAATCTGATTTGTTTTCATCATTACATTGTAACTTATTTGAAAATATTCTCATTTTAATGATGAAATCCTTTGTTTGTCAAAAAATTTTGATCTACCTCATGAAATGCTGGTGAAATTGAGTTTTTACTAAGTGAATCTGATTAGAATTTGACCTTAACTACATCTTCACTATCTTTTACTGATATTCAGGTCATATCCATGTTATGAAATTGTTCTAAACTTCATTACCTCAATACAATTGCAATTTGGGAATCTAGGAGAAAACCTCTTAAAACTCGAACAAACAATTTCCTATGTAGAAACTAACTGCATAATCAAAAAATTCAGATTCTCTTAATTTTGGTGATATATAATATCACATATTTTTCCTACCAAAAACACCAAGGAAGTCAGTTTGAAAAATGTCCTTCTGCTAGAAATGTATGATCTACAACTATAAAATTTAAAATTTCAAAAATTAAAAATAACCTAAAGTAAAAACTTTAGATTACTTTCCTTTCCAAATTTAAAAGTGTGCACGTATACCCAATTTTGAAAGCTATTTTAAAAGTCATTTAAAAATCACTTTACTTTTTTTCCGTTATGCCTTAATTTGGGTCAAACCTCTATTGACCAAGCACCATGTGTCACTTGTTGATAGGTTGATGTCTCAAATGCAGTGCCACATCATCACTTGCAGGCCCAATGTCACATGTCACATGCCCATATACCCACTTCTCTTAACCACCCTGCATCTTTGTTTTGTGGAATTGCTCAGACCCCTCAATCTACCATGTTGCAACATCCTTTGCATCCACCTTGAACTGCTCCTTTTATGCCACCTCATCACTAGTTGGGACCCATTGCCACATCTTGCAATCTTGCAATTCTACATTGTTTATAAGTTGAGCACTTTCTTTTTTTGGGCATGTGCCCAACATAGGATCAGGACATGTTTCAACATCTAGTCATTTGGTCTATTCTAACACCACCTCATCATGTGTGTATCTTCATTCAAAAATTTTCTTAGTTTGCACACCAACTGTCTATCCAAGTCGGGTCCCACACATGCCTATGCAAGCTTGTAGCTTACAAAAACCATTTATCTTTTAAGACATTAAACTTATAGTGTTGAATTATATTTAAATGCATGAAATACCCATAACGCCACCAATGTGGGATAAAAAGGAAAATGCCCTTCTCCATTTCTCATCCCCTATCTCTGCTATGCGCAACTTGCTTTCTTCCTCTTCATCATTGCTATCAACTCTATTGTTTAGGTGCTCACAAGCAATTATAATCCCTCCCTAAGTTTTTTATGAGAAGGTGTCTTCATAAATAATATATTGGTTCCTTATTTTTGGCACATGATCCAGTATTGTGTGATAATGAATTGAAGAACTAGCCTACAACTCTCTGACATTTTCCCTTACTGATTGCAAGGTAGAGTATGTAGATTCCACTAAAGTTCACTTCAGTTTTGATGCCTACTCAGCCATGGACTTCTTTCTATGTGGGCCTTCAGTTCAAATGACCCTCATGGCCACCCATTTTCAAGCTGTGATTCCTTTGAAGATGCCTCCCTTTTTCAAGATGTACTCCTCTATTGGCTAAATGCTTGTTCTTACTTGTCACAGTTTGGGCTTTTACTTTTATTCCTCTTTCCACATAGTCTTCCACTACTTCAAAAACTCTTCCTCCATGTGTGGCTTCATGCACCATCGCTTTGCATGGGTTCTCTACCTTAATTGGTTGCACACGTTTCCTCCAATGATTTACCCCTTTGCTTTCTTTCTCAAAACATGGGTGTCCTTGTTGTTTCAGTCGGGACTTTCAAATCCTGTAGCAGCTTCTACATTTTTTCTTTAAAATGGCATGGGAAAGTTTTTTAATGTTGCCTCAATCTATTTTTCTAGCTCTACTCATAAGTTGTGGCTATGCTTCCTTTGCATTGCATAGGGTCTTCATAATCTCCCAATCCTTGGCTCATATTGCACTTTTGATAAACCCCATGCTTGATAGATTGTCCTCAATTCATCTTCAGCATTTGGCACCTTTCATGTAACATCTTCCACAAGATTATCTAGTTGGCAAAGGTGTATACATGTTTATTGAGGGGCTCTTGTCATAATATTTTGTTATGTGCAACATAAACTATTCCTAACAAGACAATAATAAAACCACAGATCTCTAATGCAATCTTATTTCATTCTAACCATCTCAGTCCTTGAACACTGTGATTCATGCAAGGATGGTTAGTGTTGTGGACATGACATAGTAAATTGGAGAAACCACCATAGTGTTGAAAGTGTCAAGGGTGGTATTCAAGTAGTTCATTTGCATAATAACACAGGTAATCACCACCACCATGAAAAACCATGTCTTTGGATACATCAAATAATTTTTTCCCTCAAAAGTGAGGTTCAAAGCAATACCTAGTGCTTTCATACTCATGACGTAAAGAGCCCATTAAAAAAAAAATGCCTGTGAAGACCAATACATTTGTATTTCCACATCGTGGGGAAAAATGGAACATCAATACCATAACTGTCACCACAATTTTCCTCCAAAATTGTTACTAAGCCGTCTATCTATGTAAACAATAAACATTGGCTTAAATTATTCCTACTGTCTAAGACCATATAAACTATTAAACTTTGAGATTCTGTAAACTTATCTTTGATCAAGCAAGCCAAGTAAATATCCTCCTTAAAATATTTGACTTGCACACATTTTAATCAACTTGATGGAATCAATTGGGCCCCAAAGTGGGTCTGACTAAAATTTTTTTTTGTTTCCAAACAACTAAACCATCAAACTAACCCACTGATCATCTCAAACTTATTAGAACTAAATTTGATCACTGAATGATTGTTAAAAATTCAATTTATCACCTTTTGCCTACTGTTAAATTTGTGCCAAGAGCTCCTTTGATTGGCTTTAAAAACTAACCTGAATAGATAACTGGGCTTTGAAATCTAGCACATTGAATCTCTATTCTGCATACTTGCACCATGTCAAATATCATCTCATGAAGAATTCAAGGTCTGAAGATATTTGCTGTCAATGTTGACCTCTCAGAATTACCTGCAAGTAAACACATTAGAAAGCAATAAATTGGGTTTGGATTTGGCTTTGAAAACTGGGCAAACTGACACTTGGGAAAATGAAAATTGGGACATTGGTTCTTTGTCACAAGGAGATTATAAATCTATAATTTGGGCTCATGAAAAATAATAAGACATGAATGGCGGGCAGTCAAAGTGGGCTGCTTGGATTTTGCAGACCGGAAACACTGACAGAAAGTGATTTTTTGTAAATGGAATTGACCTAGAAAAGTGTGCATACGGATTTGTCATAACTTGAAAACTGAAACACTTGGAGTATTTTTAGTAGAAAACACAATGGTACAATCCATTTGATTTCACCTATCATGGATTTTAAGATATAACATCACAAACAGGGGTTCCAACAAATCTGCAAATGTTGACACCAGTAAAAAGATAGAAATTCCATTTGGAATCACATTTGAAAACTGATCAAAGGATTTGTCATGAGTTGAAACTTGAAACATAACAAGTATCTGATGTCTACAATGCAACGCAAAAGGAAATTTAGCATTCTGGTCAACTGGGTCAAAATTATAACACGTCAAATAGGGCCTCCCAGAATTCAAAATTAATTGCAAAAGCATGAAAATAGTAACTAACCAACTTTGAGGGATTCAAAACCTAGCTAAATGGACTCAAAATGACTCAAAATCTAAAACATAGGTTCTTAGGTATGGATACTAGACACTTCTAAAGCGGTGAGTCTTGAAACATTTCTAGGTGTAAGATATTCAATTACAAACATGGCCTCCTGTCGCTATTTGATACTTGGGTGAATGCAAATTTGGAATTTTCTCAAAACGAGACTTCACAAAATGGCTTAGAATGTCAATTTATGACCATGAAATAGGTGGATAGGCTGAATGGAAGGTGCTAGAAGCATTGAACACCTTTTAGGCCTCAAAGGTACAATCGAGTACATATGCACAAAAAGCATTCATAGGGCTCAATTTTCTTAATGGTACTCAAAATTGACCGTGCAATTTTTAGTCCCAATAGTGGCTCTATCTATGGATGCATGTTCCTTGTGGGCATGGCAAGATTTTAGATCTCTGGAGTTAGTAGACCACTCCCAAAACTTCAAAAACTTCTCTTGAACAACTTTATTGAAAACATGGAAACTACCACTAACTATGTACACACGATGGCCTTGGGCCACCGAAAAGTTTTCAAAACTCTTTACCTCTATCATATACCTAATTTTCATTTACATCTCTATAAGGTAAATTGAAATTCTTATTCCCATTGCTTTCACCCAACACATCAACACTTTCAATCATTTCATTAGGCAAAACAAAACTACTATCATTATCTTCATAGTGCATATAAAAATCAGACATTCTTTCTTCACCCTGATCACTATGAAAATATAAATCAACATAATCATAACTACTGATATTAAACTGAAACTAATCATCACTAACTAACTCATAAACACCTTCAACCGAAAACACAAAAGCTTGGTATTCTACTTCATTCAACGAGTTACATGAGTTAGATGGTAACTCACCTTGTGCATCTGTATATGAAGAAAATATAAAGTCTAATTTATCCTCATTTGCAATATCAATACTCCATAAATCAGATTGAACATACATTGCATTTTCTTCACATTCCAACAAATGATTAGATACCGAATCACAAGAATCATCATGAAATTGCCTATTCTCAATATGCTGATCCATATCAATGAATCCCTCAAATAACTCATTTGAATAAATCACTTCATTAGTATTACTTTCCTCATCACTTGAGCAATTTGAATCTATCTCGTCCTCATGAAAACAAGAAAATGATGAACCAACAATAGACCTAATCTCTTCATTTTCATTATCAACATGGATGTCATCATGTGCATTGATATATGGATTACCATCACATACACCTCCCAAAGTCGACATAGCATATCCTGAAACTATATCCTCTTCAGCATCAAATTTAGGAGAACTAACTTCACTATATGAAATGTAAAATGTG
The DNA here is from genome assembly GCA_028749045.1 of Cupressus sempervirens. NCBI lineage: Eukaryota > Viridiplantae > Streptophyta > Pinopsida > Cupressales > Cupressaceae > Cupressus > Cupressus sempervirens. The sequence continues at coordinate 612,268,522 of CM053788.1, forward strand.
GAAAAACACAAGCATCCTTGGTTAGATTAGCATACCTTTCAAAATCATGAGCCAACAAATCGGAAATCTCATCAACACTTAACAAGATTTCATTACTAGTTTATTTTCCTTGGCTTTGATTATCATCTAGATAGCTTGACACATTTGTAATATAAGACTTGTTAGTAATAGAGAATGAAAAACTAGAATTATGATCATGCCATACATCTTCCTTTTCAAACAATACCTCAACAACCGACATCGTAACACATTCACATTCATCACTAGAAGGAAGACTATTACTACTATCACATTGCTCCTCTTCTTTATATTCATTATCATAAGAAGATGAATCCACATTATGCCTATTATCAAATTGCTAATTACTGTCCTCTAATTTATAAAACCAAGACTCTTCATATTCAGTATCACCTTCAACAGACTTATTACATTCACTATTATTAAATTCATTAGCATTCAAAGCACTTTCAATTTCTATGATAAAATCTTGGATTTCATAAATCATATCTAATCTTATCTTGGCTGGCCAATCAACCAAATGTGGTGTAAAAACTTCTAAGAGCACCATTGTCCATGAAGACTCCTCAGGCCTTAAAAACTCATCAAGATTCATAACTATTGATTTGAACTTCATGTAAGTTTGAAATCCATTAAGACTTGTGATATCACCAATTCTATTTCTTAGCATTAAGATAGTCTTATCATGAATCTTTCTTTTCAAACACTTTCAGGAGTTGGCACATCATTTTTAGACCTAGATTTAGAATCCATCTCTTGAAATTTTAAACTCCTACCTCTTTTTTCTTAGTGCTAAAACACTAGATGGAGGCAACCATTTCTAGCATTCAACTTTCATGAATGACAAAGACATGAACACTGAAAATACCTTTATGTGTTGCTGTCTGAAACCTCAGATCTATTGATTGGCACAGGTGCAAGACTGAAATTCCTTCACACCACTGGTTAAAACTTTGTAGAGTTGCCACCTCCTTTCAAGAGGATAAAGAGATTGCTATTGTGATTCACTTTTTAAATTTCAATTTCTTATAACAATAGATTACAAACAACACTTTAAAACTTATCAAGAATTTAAAATTTCTTTCTAAGAGATTATCAAAAGCTTTAGATCTACCCATACAACTGAAAGTCTTTCAAACTTTTGCAATGAAATCAACTAGGAACAAATTGGTACAGAGATTTGAGAGTCACCACTCACTTATGTGAAACATAAAACATAATTTATCACTTGAAAAATCTAAACCAGACCTTCAATGTAGGAAAAACTTGTAGATCATTATCATCTTGAAAAGAAACTATTCTTTATAAATCAATTCTTGACTTTGAACTTTTCTCAATAGCACTTGCAAACTAAATTGATTGAAGATAGACCTATAACAGTCATAGAACACAATTTTCATCCAATTTTACAACATGCTACTATCCATGAATAAAGCTTGACTGGGGAACATAAAATATCATTAGAGAAATGGTAAACACCTCACACAACACTGCTGTTATAGCATATCCTTCTTATTGTATTGAATCTTCTTCAAACTCTCAAGGTTTCTTTGTCATATAGATTCAATACAATCCCCAACAGAGTCACCATTTTGTTGGCGTTTGAAAATGCTAGAGGGTTTTCATTTATCCCAATGAGAATATGACATATCTAGGGGCAGCTAACTCCCATCTTCAACACATCATTTCAAATAGTGAGCCAACTATAAGGCATGACCCTTCTTCAACTTTAGGCATTGCAAGACATAGGTGGGTGGACCTCAGATTCAATTGATACCCTACCAGTGCAAAAACATCTGAATCTATTTAGTAGATGAAAACCCCTTATATCTCCTAAAGCCTTATGCAGTAACAAAGAAGTGCAGTAGCTAATTACAACTCTATGAAATGCACAAGCTGAGTGAGGGTTAAACTTTGATATCTCTGCAACATAAAAGGGTAAAACATGTTTGATTAATAATATTGATTTTAGTAGACCCCTCATATGCAGCAATATGACCTAATGATCCTGTAACTGATCAGTGCCTTAACCATTGGGAAAATCCATGAATCACAAACATACATATGAATATCTGAGACATATGTGTATCTTTAGATATCTGATCTATCTATTCAACTTCTAAATAGAAATCAATGTTCAATTTAAACCTCATTTTTACATGATATTCCCATCAGTAACCTCACAATCCTGTTGATTTCCCTGAAGCATTTACATAACCCTTTGAGTCACAAGAAATAATGAAATAACATACAACCTTAAGGGACTGCAACTACAACCTAAGGTTTATGTCAAAGATTATAAAACATTGAAGATCATTGATGAAGGAGACAAGATTCAAGATGAAACTCAACCATCTGTTGTTCTTTGTATTAATTTCCTTGAAATTATACATTCATATGCATGACATGAAAAAACAAAAAAACCTAATGGATCTAAACTATTTGTATTATCCTTCCTAATGTTGTTCATACAAGAGAGAATATGCTAAAAGAAATGGTGTCTCAGTATTGGGAATGCATCAAGAATTGGATCCAAAACCCTAGTATCATAGCAATGAGAAAATTTTCTCCAAAGAATTGGAACCATGAATGGTCTAACAGTGAAAAAATAGAACCCTACTAGTATTACACAGAGAAAACTACCAACTCTTACAATGAATGAAAGAAAGAAAGATATAGGAGGAAGTGAATTCCTAGATCTTATGTGAGATTGACATGTGTCCACTTGGAATTCAATCTTCTACAATTGAATAACCTCTCTCTTCCTTCTCCCATTTTGATTTGATTTGTTTTCATCATTACATTGTAACTGATTTGAAAATATCCTCAGTTTAATGTTGAAATCCTTTGTTTGCTAAAATATTTGACCTGCCTCATGAAATGATGAAATTATGTTTTTACTGTGTGAATCTTATCAAAATTTAACCTTAACTGCATCTTCACTATCTTTTACTGATATTTAAGTCATTTCCATGTTATGAAATAGTTTTGAACTTCATTACCTCAATATAGTTGCAAGTTGTGAATCTGGGAGAAAACCTCTTATAACTTCAACAAACTATTTCCTATGCAGAAACTAACTACATAATCAGAAAATTCAGATTCTCTTGATTTTGATGATATATAATATTGCATATTTTTCCTACTAAAAAAACCCAAGAAGTCAATTTGAAAAATTTCCTTCTGCTAGAAATGTCTAATTTGCAACTATAAAATTTAAAATTTCAAAAATTTAAAATAACCTAAAGTCAAAACTTTAGATTATTTTCCTTTCTGAATTTAAAAGTGTGCACATATACCCAATTTTGAAAGACTATTTTAAAAGTCATTTAAAAATATCTTTACTTTTTTCCCTTATGCCTCCATTTTGGTCAAACCTCTCTTGACTAAGTGCCATGTGTCACTTGTTGATTGGTCGACCTCTCAAACATAATACCATGTCATCACTTGGCAGGCTCAGTGCCATGTGTCACACGCTTTCATACCTACTTCACTTAACCACCCTACATCTTTTTTTGCGAAATTGCCTAGAGTGCTTGATCTATGACATGGTAGCATCCTATGCATCCACCTCGAACTACTCCTTTCACGCCACCTCATCACTAACTAGGACCCGTGACTATGTGTCACAATCTTGTAATTCAACATTATTTATCGATCGAGCACTTTTTTTTTGTGGGCATGCACCCATCGTAGGATCAGGACATGTGGTAGCATCTAGTCATCTAGTCTATTCTAGCACCATGTCATCACACATGTATCTTCATTCAAAAAATTTCTTAGTTTGCGTGCCAACTATCCATTTAGGTTGGGTCCCACACATGCCCATGCGAGCTTGCGGCTTACAAAAACCATTTGTCTTTTTAGACATTAAACTTATAGTGTTGAATTATATTTAAATGCATGATATACCCACAACGCCAACAATGTGGGATAAAAAGGAAAATGCCCTTCTCCATTTCTCATCCCCTATCTCTACTATGCGCAACCTGCTTTCTTCCTCTTCATCACTGCTATCAACTTTGTTGTTCAGGCGCTCATGAGCAATTAACAATCCCTCCCTAAGTTTTTAAAGAGAAGGTGTCTTCATAAATAATATATTGGTTCCTTACTTTTGGCACATAATCCAATATTGTGCGATGATGAATTGAAGAACTGGCCCGTAGCTCTCTGACATTTTCCCTTACTGATTGCAAGGCAGAGTATGTAGATTCCACTAAAGTTTACTTCAATTCCAATACCTATTCAGCTGTGGACTTCCTGCTACGTGGGCTCCCTCTTATTAGTCAAATAACTATCATGGCCGCCCATTTGCAAGCTATAGATTCCTTTGAAGATGCCTCCCTTTTTCAAGATGTACTCCTCTACTGGCTAAATGCTTGTTCTTACTTGTCACAGTTTGGGCTTTTACTGTTACTCGTATTTCCACGTAGTCTTCCACTACTTCAAAAACTCTTCCTCCATGTGCAGCTTCATCCACCATTGCTTTGCATGGGTTCTCTACCTTAATTGGTTTCATGGGTTTCCTGCAATGATTTACCCCTTTGCTTGCTTTCTCAAAAACATGGGGGTCCTTGTTGCTTTAGTTGGCACTTTCAAATCCTATAGTGGCTTCTACATTTTTCCTTAAAAATGGCATGGACAAGTTTTTTAATGCTACCTCAATCTATTTTTTCAGCTCTGCTCATAAGTTGTGGCTATGCTTCCTTTGCATTGCACAGGGTCTTCCTAATCTCCTAATCCTTGGCTCATATTGCACTTTTGATAAACCCAATTCTTGATAGACTATCCTTGATACATCTTCAGCATTTGGTACCTTTCATGTAACATCTTCCACAAGCTTATTTAGTTGTCAAAGGTGTATACATGTTTATTGAGGGGCTCTTGTCATAATCTTTTGTTATGTGCAACATAAACTATTCCTAACAAGATAATAATAAAACCACAGATCTCTAATGCAATCATATTTCATTCTAACCATCTCAATCCTTGAACACTATGATGCTTGCAAGGATGGTTAGTGTTGTGGACATGACATAGTAAATTGGAGAAACCACTATAGTGTTGAAAGTGTCAAGGGTGATATTCAAGTAGTTCATTTGCATAATAACATAGGTAATCACCACCACGGTGACAAACCATGTCTCTTGATACATCAACTAATTATTTCCCTCAAAAGTGAGCTTCAAAGCAATGCCTAGTGCTTTCACACTCATCATCGGTAAAGAGCCCATTAAAAAGAAAATGCCTGCGAAGACCAATACATTTGTATTTCCACATCATGGGGAAGAATGGAACATCAGTACCATAACTATCACCATAATTTTCCTCCAAAATTGTTACTAAGCCCGTCTATCTATGTAAACAATAAACATTGGCTTAGATTCTTCCTGCTCTCTAAACCCATATAAACTGTTAAACTTTGAGATTCTGTAAAATTATCTTTGATCAAGCAAGCCAAGTAAATATCCTCCTTAATATCTTTGACTTGCAAACATTTTAATCAGCCTGATGGAATCAGTCGAGCCCCAAAGTGGATCCGACTAAAAAGAAAATTCATTTTCGAACAAATAAACCATCAAACTAACCCACTGATCATCTCGAACTGATTAGAATTAAATTTGATCTTTTACTGATTGGTAAAAATTCAATTTATCACCTTTTTCCTACTGTCAAATTTGTGCTAGGAGCTCCTTTGACTGGCTTTAAAAATTGACCTGAACAAATAACTAGGCTTTGAAATCTGGCACACTGAATCTCTATTTTGCATACTTGCACCATGTCGAATCTTGTCTCATGAAGAATTTGGGGTCAAAAGATATTCACTATCAAAGTTGACCTCTCAGAATTACCTACAAGTAAACACGTTAGAAAGTAATAAACTGGGTTCGGATTTGGCTTTGAAAACTGTGCAAATTGACACTTGGGAAAACAAAAATTGGGACATTGGTTGTTCGTCATGAGGAGAGTATAAATCTATGATTTTTTCTTATGAAGAATAATAAGACATGAATGGCGAGTGGTCAAAGTGGGCTGCTTGGATTTTGCAAACTAGAAACACTAACAGAAAGTGATTTTTTGTAAATGGAATTGACCTGGAAAAGTGTACATACAGATTTGTCATGACTTGAAAATTGACACACTTGTAGTATTTTTAGTGGAAAACACAATGAAATGATCCATTTGATTTCACCTGTCATGGATTTCAGGATATAACATCACGAACATGGGTTCCAACAAATCCACAAATGCTAACACCAATAAAAAGATAGAAATTCCATTTGGAATCGCATTTGAAAACTGATCAAAAGATTTGTCATGAGTTGAAACTTGAAACATGACAAGTGTTTGACATCTACAATACAATGCAAAAGGAAATTTAACATTTTGGTCAAATAGGTCAAAATTATAACACATCAAACAGGGCCTCCCAGAATTCATAATTAATTGCAAAAGAATGAAAATAGTAACTGACCAACTTTGAGGGATTCAAAACCTAGTCAGACAGACTCAAAAAAACTCAAAATATGAAACATAGGTTCTCAAGTATGGATACTAGACACTCCCAAAGTGGTGAGTCTTGAAACATTTCTGGGTGCAAGATATTCAATTGCAAACATGGCCTCTGATCGTTGTTTGATACTTTGGTGAAAATGTAGATTTGGAATTTGCTCAAAACGAGACTTCACGAAATGGCTCAAAATGTCAATTTATCACCATGGAACAAGTGGATAGGCTGAATGGAAGGTGCTAGAAGCATTGAACACCTTTTAGGCCTCAAAGGTACAGGCGGGTACATATGCACAAAAAACATTCATAGGGCTCAATTTTCTCAATGGTACTCAAAATTGACCATGCAATTTTTAGTCCCAATAGTTCTCATAGATGTTATAAGAAATGGTTTCATATTCTTGAAACATTTTTTATTACATCATAACTGATCATTGTACAAAATGATTCAATTATTCGAGATAATCACAATATTGATACTATTGCTTCTTTTGATTCTCTTAAGAAAGTGATCCATAATGATGAACATGGTGTTGATCTTTTTCACAATCTTACTCACCTATTCCATTCTCATGTTTTTAAATTAAAAAGAAGCCAAATAAGGGGGTCAACCCTTAAAAAAAATTGGAAACTACCAACATATTACAACCATAGAAAACTTTCTCCTATTGTTGTCAATCCAAAAACAACATACAAAGTAACATAATAGAAGTTTTACAAGGAATTGAACTAGTATGGCTTGTAATAGTTCTATTTGAACTAATCAATTTTATCAATGAAAGAAGAGCCTTAAACTAGACTAAGCTCCATAACTAGCAAAACATAAAAGAAAGGAAACTAAGAGAGATAGGCCCTAATTGGGTTTCTTTTCATCCTTCCCCTTAGGGATAATTTTGGCCTAGTCCTTAGCCAAGAAATCAATTAGCATCCAAGAGTCTTCCTTAGATAGGTCTCCCTCTTGGTTCTCTTTTAGTAGGTGTAGAGTAGTGGCTGCAACATGTGTCACTTTGATAGTGAATTTAGCTAAGAGTCTCACTCTTTCCTCTAGGGCATGCACTATCTCCTTTAGTTCACTGTCAGCTAGCTTGCAAGTCTCCTCCAAAACCTCCTGCTTACCCCTCAAGTTTCCATCCACCATGCCCTTGTCAATAACTTGCAAAACTAGGGGATTAGAAGTAAACATTTCCTTGGGTGAGACCTTGATAGGTGAAGACACCATCATGGGGGGAGGGGGCTCTTTCCACTATGTTAGGGAACTAGTTTTGGGTGAGGTCCACACACCCAACAGTAATAGAAGTTGAGATATGTGTCATTTCTCTTCCCATAGTATCACCTCCTGAGCCATACATCAAATAGTCCTAGACTTCCACCTCATTCTCCTCCTCTTCCCCCAAGAAAAAATTCAAAGTCTTCTATTTAATTATTTTTTTATGGAAGTACACCTCCTTTAACTCTAAATCCTCCTCCTACAAAGACATGGTTCTTAGCTTCCTTTTAGCAATTCTTCTAGATCTCTTCCTTCCCCTTCTCCTTCCCTTTCTCCATTTTCAAAACTTTACCTTGAGGGTTCATTTTCCTTTCCTTAGGGTACCCACTTGGTGAAGGTTGGGGGGTGGGGGCTCTAGGGCCAATAATTATAAGTGGGATATTGTGAGGGCAGGGGTCATGGATAGTTGGGATGTCAACCTCCAGTAATAGGTTCAAGTGAAATTGGCATAGATAGAACCATTATCATGTTAATCCTTTGGCTCAATCCACATATGAAATAGTGATGGCTCTATATGTCACTACTATTGAACTTTCCTTGCCTATTTTTGCATCTATCTCTATCATTCCTACTTATCTTGCTCCTATTGTGACTACTTCTATTCAATCATCTAATCCTCCTATTGGTAATCTTCCTATTCCCTTTCTTGTTGTGATTGTTACATGTACTTCATTGGCTACCTCATAGCCTTCATAGAATAGTGTTCCTTACACTTATTCTAATCCTCCTACTATGGTTTCAAGAGCCCCAACTATAGCACCTTCTATTCTAAATAATTCATACACTTTTCCTAGTGTATTAAATCTCTCATTGCCACCTATTTCCTCTAATGATTCCAATATCATTAGCCTTTCTCAAACTATTTATTTCATGCAAAAACAATTTGATTACCTTAGTCAATCCAAGTTTAATGTTCCTACATGTAATGTGGGTAGTCATTTGTCTTTCAACATTATCCTTACCACTACTCCTCAACAAGCTGATATGCTTCACCTTGATACTTATAACAGAAAGAGTGAACATGTGATTTATCTTAAAACTTTCCATGTTCCATCTAGTGACTATGCTCATGATCAGAGGATTTTAAATAATTTATTTTTTTCACACCTTTCATGATGAATCTTTGTAATGATATTTATCTTTTCCACCTTATTCTATTGATTATCTTCATAAAATTTCTAAATCCTTTATCTATTAATTTTAGAATAACATTTGTCCTTCAATGTCTTTGACTATTTTGATGCATTCTAAATAAGGTCCTAAGGAAAAAAATGACTAATATTATTAGTAGATTTAAGAATTTTCATGCTCATATTTCTTATCCTATGCTTGATATTGATATTCAAAATATTTTTATTGTAAATTTACAAAAAGATATTAGAGATGATATTTTTCTTATTGAGTATACTTCCTTTTTCAACTTTGTGAAATGCTTCATCATTATCAATTAAAAGTTAGCTAGTTTGAGAGAACTACTCAAATGGCTCTTGTACCTACTAATAAGAGTGATGTTGCATCTAGTCACAAAAAAATTCAAAAATCTAACAAATATGTCAATATTAACAAAGTTATGGATATCATAGATGAACAAGTAGCTACCATATCCAAAGGTGTTGCTACTTCTTCCTCTATTTTTTGGATGGATTGTATGTCTACTCCTCTTTATGAATATTCACATTTCATTATGATAAGGTTGGTTAGTGCTAATATTATTACAATCTTTCATGTTTAACCACTTCTCCCTTCTAATACATCAAGTCCATACTTAATCCTAAAGACGTTTTCCAATATCATCATCATCCTGGCCATGGCATTGAGGCATGTTATACTCTAAAACATAAGATTCAAGACTTGGCTGATTCTAATTCTTTATTTGTTGACAGTCATCATAATAGAACAAATTTGTGGCTCCTCTTAATAAAAACCTTGAAATATATGGTAATCCTTTACCTCAACATAAACTAATACAATTGTTCAACCCTTATTTTCTTCTCCTTCTCTAAATGTTTCTTATGATACATTGTGAAAAAAAAATGATTGTAGTATTAACTCCATGGGATGTGTACCTCAACCTCTACCTTCACCTAAGAATAAAGTTACCTTTAAATCTCATGATTGTGTGTTGCATTAATGACTGTGTTGTTCATTGATGTCAACACATTGAGACAATTGACACAATTGTAGATAGAGAAAGAGTTCCTATGGATCAAGTATTGATGATGAGGTCAAGTGTGGTTGAGGATATATTCTACAATTTTTCCCAATGATGAGGTTAGGTGCACATACAAAAAGTGAAAGACAAACTTATTTGTAATTTACACAAGATAATGTGTAGATAGAGTACCTTAGAAGTAGTTTCTAGTGTTCATATTGCATCTCCTAATAGCGATAGAATATTGATTTGATCGTAATACAAGATAGCCTAATGATGACATCATTAAGTTCATGAAGTCTGAGGTTGCATGTCTGAGAAGTTGTGAAGACTATGAGCTAACAATATTTTGTAATCATGAAAGTATGTAATGAATTGTATTATCTTCATGGGTTCCTATTGTAATTAATTGGGAAAGCCTCAAGGCTAACTCAATGAATTATTTTGAGGACATGGTATAAAGGAAATTTATTTTACTTGTGATGAGAGATGCAAGTATGAATTGTGAAAGTAATATGTGAAATTGGTAAATACAAGTAAGCAATCAAATGGATCATTGTGATCTGAAGTTGGAGATCTGGTATTGACATTTGAGAAGTATTTGGTGTGGTATTGTCATAGTAAGATGAAAAATAAAAAGTTCAAGTCTTTGAGATTAGTTGCATTTATATTATTTAAAAAGGAATAATATAGAGGCTAATTGGATAATGAGTTCAATGGTCTTTCCCTTGAAGCTATTTGGATAGTGGGCCCCTCTTCCTTCTATAACTCCTAACAAGGTTGGAATTTCCTAGTAGGGATTCAAAGTCTCCTAAGAGGGTCTAATATGTACTAAATGAATTTCATTGCCTCTTAATAGAGTCCATCCTCTTACAAGGAACTTATATATTAGTACATTATTTTGTAGGTATTATTGAGCTATCATTTTTCATGATGCTCAACGACATGAATCTTTTCAAACTCCTCTCTTGAAAATTCAATCTTGGGAGATCAACTCCCAGGTTCTTAGTCATCTTGTGACCTAATGGAATCCACTTAGTTGAAGATAAAAAAAAATTTTCATGAGGAGACCTTTGCTAGTTTGAATGACTTTGGATAAGATATAGAATCTATTCACTGTTTCAAAATAAACACACAAAAAGAATCTATGTTTTTGTATTTTTTCTATTTTTCAATGAATGCAATCCAAAAATGAAACTAATATGAGTTACTAATTTAACAAAGGGTTTATTAAATCAAATAAAAAGGATAATATATCAATAATATTAAGAAAATAACATGAAAGTAAAATCCTAATGGACATAAATACGAAAAATAACATGTCTAAGAGTTAAGCTTTCAAAGAAATTAGTAGCTAACTAGTGAAAGTAGTGGTGCTTCATTTATTCCACTGATGCAATCGTCAATGGGAATTTTGTAACCATATGATTTTTTACTTTTCATCAAATTTCAAGATCATAGAAAGTGTGCTCATGCGAGATGAAAAGTTATGTAGGAACTTTGATGATTTCTTCTCAAGCTAGATACCTCACCAAAATTCGTAAAACCATAGCCAACAATAGAATTAAATGATCACACAACCAAAAATAATGCAATAAATTTTTGGCTCAATCACAATTCCATGAACATACATTCACAAAAATATGACACATTTAGGAAAGAATCAGTACACTCCAAATGCGAGAACCAAAAACATATATTATTGCAAAGTAACAGTGGCCATCTTTAGATATTACAATCCTATATTTATAAGAAATAAACTCCTCAATTTGTGTCGAGAGTGAGAGATATGTTCCTCCAATTATATTATTTTTATTTAATAAAACAAACTAATTATATACAAACTAACTATCTAACTAGTGCTTAGTAGGACATCATCCATTTTTATATCATTAATTGGATGCATGAGCCTTTGCATGTCATAAAACAAAGAAATTAAGAAGAAGATATCCTTAACTTAATGTAGAAGTGTCTTAAAGTGTCAAAAATAGAAGCTCAACCTTCATTGGGCATTTGTAGGAGTTAAACTGCTATTAGAATGTATATCTGATGCATGGAAAGATTTAATTTTGGAACTGGTAGTTAATTGTTGGTGCACCTCTGGAAAAGGGCACCTCAGAAGAAAGCACACTAGCCCACCTATGCACCTCTACCTTATTCAAAATTCTTTCAACACTTTGTTCCCAAAAAGTGCACCGGTACACCTAGTGCACTAGCACACTTGGCACACTAGTGCAACAACACACCTCAAGGGTCCAAAAATGCAAAATTTCACTAAGTGTCAAAAATGAAATTCTACCCTCTGGGTTTTGTTCCCCTTCATACCAAAGCTATGTTTGGATGCTTGCCCTTGAGTTTATCTATTATTTTAGTGACATTTTCTACATTTGGTAAATCCAAGGCATTATATTTATCTTTGACTTTTTTCCTATAGTTATCTACCTCAATATGAGTTTTAACAAAATCCTCGAGTTTAGTATCTAACTCTAGCAAGGCTTCTTTTGTCCTAAATGCTTGCCAGATATCTTCATCAATAGAAACTTCCTCAAAAAATTTATTGAATATCTAAACTACTATCTCTATCACTATCAACTTCTCTCCTGCATCATCTTCAAAAATGTCTAGACATGCATTGCTATAATGTTTCTCTGCTTCCAAAATTTTCTCTTGGGCTTGATCCTTAGGCCAATGAATCTTCGCATGTAATGACTACATTAATTTATTACTATCTACTATCTTTTCAATCCAATCATCAATTAAATCTAACTCTTCCATAGTATATACATCCATAAGCATTCTATATCTCTCCCCTTTTATTGCCTGTAAAACCTATAAATCTTTTCACCAGGTATGTACCTCATCCATAAGACTGAAATCTTGATTCAAAATTGCTACCATTTTATCCAAATTCTCCTACATAACATGTAGTAGCTTAAGATTTCATTGGATGATGAGTACACAATTTTCTTCAAAACTTTCCTACCATTGCTGACAGGCATTCAAAAATGAATCTAATTGCACCCCTCCCTTATCTTCTCTTTCAATTGCTTCATTTAAAGTCTCTTTGGGGTGTTCAAAATATAAGGGACCAAAAACTTTCATTAAATATCCCTTTAGGATTTCATTTGGTCTTCATAGTGTTATGAGTTTTGCCCCTTCTTATGCTAAACTTTTGAATAGTTCCTTCATCCCCATTGTGACCATCAGCTTAGCTATATCCAATGTAGGCTTTCCAAGCATAACCTCTCTAATTTGATAGTTGTATGGAGTCAAATCTTCTATTTTTGTATTAGGAGGAGAAATAGCCACTTGTGCAAATAAATCCTAGTTTTGGTCACTATTGATAAAGGTTAATGCTCTTGCCTCTTTTGATGGAGACCCATATTTCCTAAGAACCTCAATCAATTCTATCATCTCCTCCTTATTGACATTGAATTGTTGCTTCTTATTTATTATTAGTTCTTTCAGTAACCATCTTGGAATATGTTGAGTTGAGGACTTTCCTTTCGAGGATGGAGTCATTTTAGCTATGCCTTTTCCCTTATCACTCCTCTTTAGAGTCTTTTCCTTCTACGATGGATCTACATTAGGATTTTTTGAATCGATAGAATCTATAGTCATCACCTTGGTTTCCTAGGAAGATTACTAAGGATATTCAACCATTTTTCCTCCTTTAGACACTTCATCAGTTGATACTTGATGTGGTCCTTCCTCCTACTCTTCTCAAACTTGTTCTTCTTTTGTATTTGGAGGTAGAGGAGTAGTAGAGCCTTTATCTATAATGACTATGACTTGTACTAGGGACAAAGGAGTAGTTTTAGGACCATGTGACTCTAGTGGCATCTAATTCCAATCCTCTTATTGAGGTTGGTTAGTCAGGGTATCTTTAATCTTGTCTCCCACCAATTTAGTACCAATAGGTATGAAATAAAAATTTGACATCTTAAAGATATCAGTCCTCTCAATATCCTTCTTGTCAATCCATTGTTGCATTTCATCCTCAGATGTGGTAGTTTGCAAGGGTTCTTTTGGGATTGACAAAAGCATAGCCATGGAACTCCTTCTTCTTTCCTACTCTATGGCTCTAGCTAGAATGGTCTTATTCAAAGGTACATTCTCCTCATCATCCTCTTCTTCATCTTCTTCAATAATATGTTACGGGATTGATGGCATAGGAACTACTTTCTTAATCACCCTTTGCCTCTTTTTGATTGGAGTCTTGATCTTTCTTCCCTTTTTAGGCACAAAAGGGGATACCTGTTCTATTTGTTAAGGTGGGGAAACTTCTTGAATTTCAACCTTTGTTTCTATTTGGTTGGGTGAAGCTTGTGGCACTTAGGGTCAACTTGGACTTATGAAGCTCTAATATCTTCTGTCCCTTGAACATTTTCTTCTCCTTGCTATAGAGGTGCCAGGAATTCAAACTCCTCTAGTTTAACTCTCTAAGGAGAACTCCTTTTCCTTTTGCCTCAACCTCCACCCTTTTGAGCTCTATAATAACCAACTGGTCTATCGAGTTGGTGCACTATTTTAAGCCTTATTGGTGACTCAGTTGCAAAGGTAGGGATGGTGGCTTTCTTCCCTCTACCTTTTTATGGGTGGGCTTATGCATGAAAGATTGCTATTTTAGGTATTGGATCAAGTTTGAATGGTTTATTGATCCAAAATTGCATCATTTTAATGACATGTCTCACCCAATGGTTGATATTAGAATTCTCTTCTCTGTCAACCTCAGCATTCATGGTAGGCCTATCACCTATCCTATTCCTGTTAAATTGAGGATCAAGAAACTCCTCAAAATGCTACTATAATATGTTCAAGGGAATCTTTATTTTCAGGGCCTTCTCTACCTTGTACAAATTAATCTTACAATAATCCCTTATCTAGACATCATAGTCATTTGTAGCATTCATTCAATGACCCTCAATGGCCTCTTCATTCTGGAATGTTTTCCCTACCAAATATTGTACTCTACTAATGTTATCAAAATATGGCCACAAAGAATTTTACCCTTCCAAGGGATATTAATCCCATTTACACTCAAAAGAGGAGATATCTTACCTTTGATCTACCCAAAAAGGTCCTATAATCAGTGGCTAGGTCCAACATTTTTTATGTTGCTTTCTCACTCTATCATAGGAAGACAATATTTTCTTAGAAATCTCCAAGAGAACAAGTCTATCACAAGGATACCTTGGGAGCTTTTTTTGGTTAATGGTGGTACTGGCTACCCTTAGATATGTGAATGTTTTGAATTGAATATAGTATGCTCTGAGTACTATTAACTATGTCACTGCATCATCTGATAACCTCTTTGCATAATCCCCTTCTTTAAATCTAATTATAGCGCATATAAATGCATCATTAACAATTCCATACTCCTTGTTCTACTCTAAGAGTCTCTTCTTTACCAACTAAGGATAGATGATATATGGCCATGCATTAGGATCTTGCATGTTGCCTCTCTTGTATAGATAACAAGTACACCAAATATGATGTCATATAAAACTTCCTTTTATTTTTAGCTACCATCAACTATTCACATAAATTCTCACTCAAAGTGGAAGCCCAATCTAGTGTAATTTTTGCTTTCTTGATTATTTCAATAAAGTGTACCATAAAGATATTTAGATGTCCTATTATAGGTAAACCCATGACTCGACTCAATAGCATGATGGAGTGTTGAATGTCTTCAATCATATACCCTCTAGTCATATCCACTTTTCTAGTCTTCTTCCCCAAAGGAGTCTTCTCTATGAGGTAAGAGGACTAAATGATCTCAAAGGCTTCCTCAATGTGTTCCTAGTACCACCTTTCTACGTGCTCATATGTGAGCTTGATAAACTGATCAGCCCATGGGAGATGAAATACTTTCTCAATATTCTTTGGGCATAGATCAAGGACAATTTCTCCTGTTACACTCTTCACCACCCTCTCTTCAGGGATAAAGTGTTCTGCAAGTGTTATAACAATCTCTAAAGATTGTACTAACACCAAGTGTGAAGCTACATTAACAAGTCCTAATATAATGGGTGTTGAGACCATTTGCAACCTCTCAGTGGGTTTGTTACAAATCTTTAGGAATTATCCTAAGTATGTATGTTGTAAATTTGTATCTTTGATCTCTAAGTTATCATCCTAAAATTGTGACATTGTCGAAACTCCTTGGAACTTAAATACAATGGGTTTTACTACCATTTTCTTACCCAAGGAAGCTGAAGAGGATGCCATTATATCTGCACAAAGCAATGCTCATTAGTCTAGAATTAAGAATGAAAAAGATTGAAATAATGCTTAGTCCTATCCTAAACAAAAATCCTAAAAGTTAAATGCTTTGAAAACATGAATACAACCCATTCAACCCTTAGAAAGCAAATCAAACATCTAGTGCACCTAATAGGTGCACCTAATGTGCATACTTTCAAAACAAAACTCCAACTGTAACATGCACATTAGTGCACTTAATGAGGTGCCCTAATGCACAACTTATAATTACTTAGACTTTTTAAATTATTATTGTTTTAAGTTTTCTCGTTTAAGGTGTACACTAGCACACCAAGTCAGGTGCACTTGTGTGCACCTAGTCTTTTGGCTCTAAACATATTTTAAAGTTTTCAAGCTTAAAGGGTGTGGAGTAGTGCACCCTCTTAAGGGTTTGTGTTTGTTTAAGGAACAGAGTGAGGAGTTAGAATGAGGTTGGAAGGATGCACCTAATTAGGTGCACAACTATGGAGTTAGAGTAGAAGATGCAGCTTTTGGAAAGATGGAAAAGAAAATAGCAAGGTGAGGAGGGAGGGGAACCCTCCATTTATATAGACTTGAGGGTACTTGGCATAGCTGCGTAGGTGCGCAATTATGCAGCTACACTTTTTTGCACATAATGTCAATATTGCATTCTCTATACGCACTAGCACAGTTGCATAAGTGAACCCAATAGGTGCCCAAAGACTTTTAAAATGACTTGGTCTTATAAGCTCTTGATTACTTGACTTTTGGGTTTTTTTTAAGGACCTAGACATGAATCGGGGCTCTAAGTAAGATCTCAAAATGGCTCAGATCTCGGACTAGGAGTCTAAAAGGCAAAAAATAAAGTAGGGGGTCCCCATTTCTGATAGGAAATGGGGTGTGCATTATGGAACCAAAAAAAATAGCCCCAACAAAAGAAAGAAATGAAAAAGGAATTTCATCATTAGCAAATATTCCTCCAACATGTGTCAAACATCAAATAAATCTCAAATATTGCAAGCGTATTTTGAGTCACTTTGCAATAAAAACCTCAAAATTTTTAAACTCCAAGTTTACTGTGTTCTCTATGTATTCATTTCCTTTGACATCTCAGGATGTAGTCTATCAAAATCTTCCAACAACATGGAAACAATCTTCCACCCCATGTAGCTCATCCTTTGGGAATCTCCACGAAAGTCATTTGTTGATCCTTTACTTGACTAGATGAGAGAATCAGTTTGAAGGCTCTTAGCAAGTTGTCACTTTTCTTAAAAAATTTCTAGAAATTCTTTTGAATATTTGCTCCATATAGTTCATAATTTTTCCATTTGATTCTTGGATGAAGTAATGTTTTGGTACTAAATAGTTCATTTTGAATGTGTATCTATTTGCCCTTTTAGATCCTTTGGAATCCTTTATTCTTAACACCATTATTTCTCTTTTTATTTTCTTCTATATCCTAAATATTCCTACATTTTATAGCCAAGACATTCATGTCATTTCTTGGATTCAATCTCTTGTGAACATCCCTTGCATTCCTCTTTTAAGAACTTTTAGAAACTCTCATGCCAAAAAATGATCTTAGCAATTCCTTCAAAAGGATCCTTCTTTTTGAAACAATTGGGATTTGGATCATCCCTTACTGTCTTCAACCATAATTCAAAAACACCTAAGAAAATTGATCTTTTAAATTTGCAAAGTTTCTAGAACCTGTTGATCTACAATCCTAAAATGAAGACTAAAAGTCCCCTACTATTACAAGTAACATTTGTTTGTTAGTTGGTATAGGACACACAATCATCAAAATGTTTTGACAAGAAATACCTCTTCATAAAATCAAAACCAAAAGAGTAGTTAGTAAGATATGTCGAGATAAAATCTTGAGTGCACCTACCCCATGGACTGATGCAACTTTGAAAGTAAACACGTGACCTAAAGAAAACATGCAACTGAAAAGACAAACACTCTTGTAGAAAATAAAAATACTTGCAGTAAATAAATGCACTTGCAAAAATGAATTCTTACTTTTTTTTATAGGCTTCAAAATAATGTTTCAAAAATTGTCCATTGACTAGCAATGAAACTAATTCCCCCTCTAAGGAATTGAGCCTAAAGATATTTTCTTCAAGAATCTTAGCAATCTATTAAGGACCAATCCAAAAGCATTGAAAATTATTGTGGCTGGCCAACTTTTCTTTTGCCTTATCCCAAAGTAGAACAAGGTCAGAAATTCTAAAGGATTTTATCATGGCCCTCTTGTCGAACCACCTCTTCATGATGGCTTGATTTTTAACCATGTGCTCTATTGTAGTTGTTCATCTCTCATCCATTTCTAAAAGGTTCATTAATCTAACTTGTACTCTGTCAACATATTTAGTGTAGCCACTCATAAATTTTGAAAATAGGAATCCTAAGGTTAAGCTAGAATACTATCTCTTGTCCATAGATAGAAAAATATGAAGATTTCCTCAAAGTGTTCTTGACCCTCACTCGATTTGTGCATAGTGCATATTTAAGTTGTGTATGCCAATCCTTAGGATTCTCCTTCAGCAAACATCTTATTACTATGATCAAGTTCTTGTTCATAGACTCAACTACCCCATTTCCTTGTGGGTAATAATTTGAAGAGAACTTGATAATAACCTAATTTTCAAATTTCCATTGAGTTAAGAAACTAATACAAAAGTTGATCTATTATCACATACTATGGTGAATGGCATCCAAAATTTAGTAACAATGTGTTCCTCCAAGAAGTCTGTTACCACCTTAGTAGTGTAATTTCTAAAAGTTTTAGCCTCTTTCCATCACATACAATAATCAGTGGTTGTGAGTATAAAAGTGTTTTCAATTGACAATGGTGGATTGACTAGACCAATGAAATTCATTCCCCACTTTGTGAAGGGGCGTACCTCAAACACTAGTTGTAATGGAATCTCATGATGTCTTTCTCTATTAGCACTAGTTTAACAAATATGACAAGAATTCATGTGCTCAAAATTGTCTTTGAATATCATGGGCCAAAAATAACCCAATCTTAAAATCATATGAGTAGTTGCTTCTACCAAAACATACCCCATACCATACTTATCGTGAAATTGTTCCAAAACCTCTTTTGCTTCTCCACATTCTAAGCACTTTACGTAGATTCCTTCATAGTTCCTTTTGTACAACTTTCTATCATGCAACATATAGTATTCACACTTTATTTTAAGTCCCCTATGCTATGAACAATTCATCCAACTAGGGCATTGATTTACAAAAGGTAGTAAACAATATCCTGATACTAGACATCTATTACTACACCTAGACCAATATCAACTTGAAATACTATCATTTTCTTCTAGTAATTCTCATTCATTTTACTATCAAACTTGAATTTCTTTTTATCCCCAACCTGGTTATCAGTTATCATCTCTGATAATCCTTGACCTCTAACTAATCTAATAGGTTGGATTTATAGATCAAATTCTTGAAGTATTGCCATCCGTTTTCCTCATATTTCACCATGTTCATTTTACATCAATAATGTCTTTACTGCTGGATCAAGTACGATTGCATACACCTTACTTCTTAGTATGTAATGAAAAAACTTCTTTACTTCCTTGATCAATGCAAAAGACTATTTATCAAGGTTGGAATAATTCAACTCAACATTTTTCAAAGGACAACTCATAAAAGTAATAGGTCTTTCATCTTGCTTTTCTTTCTTCTATGTCAAGATCCCAATGCATGAATTTTTTGAAGCATAGGAATATATCTTGAAAGGTAGTTCATAATATATGCTCACCAATACTAGGGCCATAGAAATGGCCACTTTGATATCCTCAAAGGATTTCTTAACCTTTAGAACCCATTTTTTTTAGCCCCCTTTTTGAGAAAATCATTAAGGGTATGAACTATCTTTGCAAACCCACTTATGAATTTTTGTAGAAAAATTATCTTCTTGAAGAAAGAGTTGAGCTCCTTTCAACTATGAGGAAGTGATAGTTTCAGAATAGCCTCAATCCTATCCAAAGCAATGGAGATTCTAGCTTCAGAAATGACATGACCTAGGAGCTTCTCCTTAGTAACACCAAATGAACATTTCTTGGGATGGAGGGATATGGCATATTTATGACATCTATTAAATACCTACCTTAGATCATCAATGTGAGTGCTTCAATCCTTTAAAAAGATAGTCAAGTCATCCAAATAGATAACTATGCACTTATTTATCAATCCTTTAAAAGATTCATCCATGGCTCACTGAAATGTAGCTCCTACATTAATAAGTCCAAAAGGAATTCTTTTGTAGGAAAAAGTTTCCCATTTAGTGGTAAAAGTTGTCTTTAGCCAATGTTCTTCATCAACTATCACTTGGTTATATCCTGAATATCAGTCCAAGAAAGACATCATCTTTGAACCATTTAAAATCGACAACACTTCATCTAGTGAGGGTAAATGATAATTGTCCTTTTGAGAGGCAAGGTTTAAGTTATGAAAACTGACACAAAGGTAGATTTCTTTGGTCTTTTTCCATATAGGAACCAAATTAGCCACCCATGTAGAATGGAAGATAGGGAAGATGATCTTGGCATCAAGAAGCTTCTTAATTTCTTTCATTATTAGTGGTTCAATGATAAGATTAATAGGTCTTTATCTCTGCCAAAAAGGTTTGGCATCTAGTTTTAAGGTGATATCATGGGTTATAATCTCAAGATCATAAGTTTTTAGCTCTTCATAGCTCCAAGTAGTAACATCTTTGTATGAGCATTTCTTCTCTCTTCTGTGCATTGCATGTTTTTCCTATCCTTACCATTCTAGGATCTTCATTAGTACCTAAATTGTATGAGTCACATTCTTTGACCTCCTTTTCTTTGGCCATTTTCCTATTAAGTGTTGACTCATGATGATAAAAAATGTGTTCTAATTTGACTATCCCCTTAGGAATAGTGTTCATTTTTAGATTTAAGATCCCATCTTCATCTTCAAGTTCATCATTCTCAAGTTTATCTTCTAAAATATCATATATATATCTTTCCCTTAAAAGTGGCCACTATACATAATAAATTTGAGTATATGTTGATCATCCTAAAAGACTTCAAAGTTTGTGATGTTGTTCAGAATAGATGGAGTAGTAACCAACTCTACTGAAAATCTTTTTAATTTCATTCTCTTGATTAGTTGTAATGCTGTAGTTGAAATAGCAAGAGCATGTGCCACCATATTTTTCTATCTTGGGATAGAGTTTATTTTCAAAGCTTCATAATCATCCATTAAATTCCATACTCTTTTCCTGTAAGCAAGCAACCTCTTATCATTACAGGAGTATATTGATTTTACTTGTCATATAACTAGCTAAGAATATCCTCCAACTATAAGAGCTATAATTCCTTTATCTAGTGTGAAAAGAAGTCCTCAGATCAACACTTCATATTCTACAACATTATTAGTACATTTGAATTGTAACTGATATGCTATGTAGAAAGACTTACCTTTTGCATTGACCAATTCAATACTTGTGCCAGCTCCCAATTTGTATTTGGAACCATTGAAACAAAGTGTCCAATTTGGACTTTCTTTGGGTTTTCTAACCTTATGTTTATTTTTCCTTAGCTTCTCTTTCACTTGGGCTTGGAAGGATTACTTCTTAGGAACCCACTATAAATTTTTGCATGGTGGGCTTGACGATTCTCCTTTATGACTTCTTGATAGAGGGAGTGTATGTTTTTCTTGTTTGTCCTAAATTTCCCCTATAAGTTCTTTGATTTCATCAACCTTAGGTTCAAAATGAATGACCATTGAAGTCCATCCTTGAACTTTTATTTTCCTAGAGGAGGAGAAGACAAACCTCCACCATCCAAAGAGGTATCACTATATGAAAAATTTAAATCTTCAATTTCCTCCTCAACCTTTTCCATAGATTTAGATAAGTTTATAGGACTTTTATTTTCTGTGGGTTCATCTTCTAGAATTTTATTTTTCTTGTTTCCCATCATGTGTTTTAATACCTTAGCAACTACTTCTTGACATGATGAGCATTCAAATTCTAAGTGACTAACTTTATGCAATTGGTAAAATCCTAGGAGAAGTAGGATACTAGGGTCAGCTTCTTCTCCTAAACATTAGAAATTGGCCACCATACTATCTATGAATTGTGTCACTAATTCATCCTTTGGGATCTGTATCTTGATTCGCTAATATTTTGGTTGGAATTGTCTCAAATGCCATCACTTTTTAGGATCCAAGATCTGATTGTAACAATGCTATCTCATTTAGGGCATTGTATTATGTAATCATTGTTTTTAATTTTGGCTCTATATCTATCTTGATTTGATTTTTCAATCCTTTCCATGGTAACCATAACTACATGAAATTTGTAGAAAACCATCCTCTTAGGTATTTCATCCATTCTCTACTCTAAAGTAGTCCATATGTTTCTAGAATATCAACCACATGTACATCAGTGATGTATTGAATCTAGGGATTGACTATCAATTGTATCCGAACATCTTTCAATACACCAATGACTTTCACCTCTTTTTGTCCAACTATATCACTATCTGATTAGAAGGTTGAGGATGAACTCCTAACCTTTGTGCTATTGATAGTGGCATTATGTTACATGAGGCTCTTGAATTGATTAGGAAATTAGGATGATTCTTCCCATATATCCTGATGCTAAGCCAAAATGGGGGCACCTCCACCTTATCTTTAAACATAGTGGGCATTGCCTCCATAGAATTAACCTCTTGACATACTATCTTTTGAGGGACAATATTCACATTATGGGGTGCCTTTGTATGATCTAGAGTCTGCATGAGTTTTTCTCACTATTGTTGATAGTTTTGTAGCATGTCAAACATAGACATATTGGCCTTTTTTCATTTCAAATATTCTATGGCACTATATTTCTCAATCCACCAAGCAAGATTTTTCAATATTGTTGGTTCATTTTCTTTGTTCTAATCTTTTTTTCCTCCATACAATGGTCTAACTAGTACCGGATTATTACTCACTCTTGGATCGAGAGGAGTTGGCTATAGTGCTAGAGGAATCCTATCTATTAAAGGTTCTTTTCTACTTCTTATATTGTATGTATTTTGATTTTCATTTTGAAAGGCAAAAATATCTTTATGCTGAAGGTTAGGTTCTTTGCTAAATGGGAACAATAATTCTTCATTGACTAGTTTTTCTACTTGTACATTCTATATAGAACCATAGGATTCTAATAGCATAGCATTAAACTACATAGGAAGAGTATTATCATTTACTTGTGAACTTTGAGCCATCTCTATATTTTTGTTATAGTATGAACCATCATTGTTAGATGTATTTTGACCATCATCATATTGATTGATGTCTGTATACTAAACATTGTTGTTGTTATTATCTGCAAGAATGCTTCCATTATTCAGGTGAGTGTTCCATTGTCAATTTTGTCTTTGGAAGCCATTATTATAGTCAAGAGGGTTGAAGTTTTTCCCTCCATTATTGTTTCCTATATTGTTGTAATTTTAGCTATAATTATTGTTGTAAGGACTAGCATTGTTTCTTTGAAAATTGTTATTCTGTCCTTGTGACAACCTTACACAAGTTAGCTTGTTGTTAATTTGTGACATAGTATTTTTCATTTGACCAAATTCAAAAATAAAGCTATTGTCTACTTCTATGAAAATTGTTTCCTTTTGTTCAAAGAAAGCATCTTTTAATGGTTCATACCCTAGATATATTAGAGTGGGCGCCTACTATAATGGAACTAGATTTATAGGTATGAATTGGCTAGTCATCGTGGGTACTCTGACAAGGTATGTTGGCATTGTCATGAGAGCTAGAGTTGGAAGCATCAATCCTCCACCATTAGGATTGGCTTTCTTGGTGAAGGTAATTGCTTTTGCGAAGATTTTTTCTAATATACCAATATTTTCTGGAGGAAGTCTCCTTAGAAAGATAGCAGTAAAAGGGTTCATAGAATTTAGATAAATTTGAATAGCCACTTCAACCATTATAGTATATGGTGTTTCCAATTTGTGATATGCCATGTGAAAGTGATGATTGAATTGTGAAGCTATCTCAACTGGGTCCCTTTTGATTGATATGACTTGTTGATGTATCACTAATGGATTGATAAAAATTTTGAATTGTTCCAAGAGCAATATTTCAAAAGTATCCCAATCTCCAATACATCTTGATGGTAAATTAATGTACCAATTGAAGGTAACCTCTGCCAAAGAGTAGGGGAATAAATGAAGAACCACATTCTCATTAGCGATCTGATTTTAGTTGTAAACTTCTTTGAATACTCTTATTTAGTCTTCAACAGTTTGTGTTTCTCCATAGATGAACCTTGGGAAAAAAAATTCTAGATTCTTGGGAAGGTCATTGAGTACACCTACCAAGTTGATTGGTGAGTCTACCACATTTGAAAAAAAGGCCATTGGAGGATTTGCTGGACCTAAGGGTGGTTATTGTGGAGGTGAAACTATTGGAATACTTGGTGGTCCACCAAGTGGTTATTGTGGCTAAGGTAGAGTTGAAGAAGATGATGAAATGTTTAATGGAAGTGGTTGAATTCGAGGTATTCCTTTGTCACTATGAGGCTTGTAGAAATGGCTAAGCTCAAGAAACTTGTGTGTACTTGGGGAAGATCTTAAAGCTCACTAAAATGGAGATTTTGGATCAAGATCCTCTAGTTTGCGTTAATTTTAGAAAAAATTACACGTCTATAGAAGCACACTTCCTCACAAATAAGGCATACCTTAGAATTTGGCATAGTAGCACACCTAGCACACTTGAATTTCTTGAAAATTCAAAAAAAATTGAACTTGTAAAAAGTGTAGAACTTTGAAGTTTTGGAAAAAATTTATTCTATTCCAAAACTCAAGAGGCCTCCTTCTACTGCCACTTTTGTTGAACTATCATTTTTCACAATGTTTAATGAAAAGAATCTTTTCGAACTCCTCTCTTCAAAATTTAATCTTGGGAGATCAACTCCAAGGTTTTGGGTGATCTTGTGATCTACTGAAATCCACTCATTTGAAGATAGATGTTTTGGTTCATGAGGAGGCTTTTGCTGGCTCAAATGACTTTGGATGAGATATAGAATCTATTTGCTACTTCAAAATAAATACACAAAAAGAATCTATGTTTTTGTATTTTTTCTATTTTTCAATGAATGCAATCCAAAAATGCAACTAATATGAGTTCCTAATTTACCAAAGTGGTTAGTAAAGAAAATAACAAGGATAAGGTAACAAGAATATTAAGAAAATAACATGAAAGTAAAATCCCAATGAACATAAGCTATGACAAACAACATGTCTCTGAGTTAAGCTTTCAAAGAAATTGGTAGGTAGCCAATGAAAGTAGGAGTAGTGCTTCCTTAATTCCACTAATGCAATCATCAATGGGAATTCAATAACCATAAGATGTTTCACTTTTCATCAAATCACAAGGACACAAAAAGTATGCTCATGCAAGATGAAAAGTTATGTAGGAACAATTTGATGATTTCTTCTCGAGCTAGATACATCAGAATTTAAAAAAAAAATCCTAGCCAACACCATAATTAAATGATTGCACAACCAAAAATAATGCAATAAACTTTTGGCTCAATCACAATTCCATGAACATACATTCACAATAATATGACACATTTAGGCAAGAATCACTACACTCCAAATGTGAGCACCAAAAGCATATATTATTGCAAAATAATGGTGGCCTTCTTTACATATTACAATTGTGTATTTATAAGAAATCATCTCCTTAATTTGTGTTGAGAGTGAGATATCTTCCTATAATTAAATTCTTTTTATTTAATAAAACAAACTAATTATATACAAACTAACTATCTAACTAGTGCTTAGTAGGAATCCATCATTTTTATATCATTAATTGGATGCATGAGCCTTTACATGTCATAAAACAAAGAAATTAAGAAGAAGAGAGCCTTTAGTTGATGTAGAAGTGTCTTGAAGTGTCAAAAATGGCATTTTTTAGAGTTAAACTACTATCAGAATGGCTTTTCGATGCATGGAAAGCTCTAATTTTGGAATTGGCAGTTAACTATCATGCACCTCTGAAAAAGCACACCTTCGAAAAAAGTGCACTTATACACCTCTACATTCTTCAAAATTCTTCCAACACTTTGTTGCCAAAAAGTGCACCAGCACACCTGGTGCACCAGAGTAGTAGTGCACCTCAAGGGCCCAAAAATGCAAAATTTTACTGAGTGTCAAAAATGAAATTCTACTTTTTGAGTTTTGTTACCCTTCATACCAAAGCTATGTCTAGATGCTTACCCTTAGATTTCTCTATTTTTTAGTGACCTTTGCTACATCTAGTAAATCCAAGGCATTATATTTATATTTGACTTTTTTCCTATAGTTATCTACCACAATATTGGTTTCAACAAAATCCTTGAGCTTAGTATCTAACTCTAGCAAGGATTCTTTTGTCCTAAATTCCTGTTGGATACCTTCATCAGTAGAAACTTCCTCAAAAATTTTCCTAAATCTCTAAACTACTATCTCTACTAGTATCAAATTCTCCCATTCTATAAATTTTCTTTTCTACAAAATTTTTCTCTCAGGCTTGATCCTTGAGCTAGTGGATCTTTGCATGTAATGAATCCATTACTTTATTACTATCTGCTATCTTTTCTATCCAATCATCAATTAAATCTAACTCTTCTATAGTATATACATCCATAAGAATTCTATATCGTTGGCCTTTTATTGCTTGTAACACCTGTAAATATTTTCACCAGGTATGTACCTCATCCATAAGACTAAAATCTTGTTTGAAATTTACTACCATTTTATCCACATTCTCTTGCATAACATGCAGTAGCTTTAGATTTCATTGGATGATGAGTACACCCTTTTCTTCAAAACTTTCCCACCACTATTGGCAGGCATTCAAAAATGAATCTAATTGCACCCATCCCTTATCTCTTCTTTCAATTGTTGCATTTAAAGTTTCTTTGCGGTGTTCAGGATCTAAGGGACCAACAACTTCGGTAAAATATCCCTTTAGGATTTTTTTTTTTTTTTGAAGTATTATGAGTTTTGCACCTTCCTATTCTAAACTTATGAATACTTCCTTTATCCCCATTGTGACCATTAACTTAATTGTATCCAATGTAGGCTTTCCAAGCATAACCTTTTTGATTCGATAATCATGTGGAGTCAAATCTTCTATTTCTATATCAGGAGGAGGAATAGTCACTTGTGCAAAAAAATCCTAGTTCTAGTCACTATTGATAAAAGTTAATGCTCTTTCCTCTTTTGATGGAGACCCAGGTTTCCTAAGAACCTCAATCAATTCTATCATTTCCTCCTCATTAGCATTGAATTGTTGCTTCTTATTTCATATCATTTCTTTCCACAACCATCTTGGAACATGCTGAGCTGAGAAATTTCCTTTCAAGGATGAAGGATTCATTTCAGCTATGCCTTTTCCCTTATCACTCCTCTTTGGAGTCTTTTCCTTCTATGATGGATCTACACTAGGAGCTTCTATATCAATGGAATCTACAGTCCTCACCTTTGCATCTTGGGAAGCTTGTTAACGATATTCAACCATTTGTCCTCCTTTAGACACTTCATCTATTGATAGTTGCTATGGCTATTCCTCCTATTCTTCTTGAACTTATTGTTCTTCTATATTTGGAGGTAGAGGAGTAGCAGAGCCTTTATCTACAATGATTGTGACTTGTACTAGGATGACAAAGTAATTATAGGATCTTGTAACTCTAGTGGCATTTGATTCCAATCATCTTGTTGAGGTTGGTTAGTTAGGATATCTCTAATCTTTTCTCCCACCAATTCAGTGCCAACAAGCATGAAATCAAAATTTGACATCTTAAAGATATTAGTCCCCTCAATATCCTACTCATCAATCTATTACTGCATTTCATCCTTAGATGTGGTAGTTTGCAAGGACTCTTCTGGGATTGACAAAGGTGTAGCCATAGAACTTCTTCTTCTTTCCTTCTCTATGGCTCTAGCTAGCTTGGTCCTCCTTTTCAAAGGTTCATTCTCCTCATCATCCTCTTCTTCATCTTCTTTAGGAATGGGTTCAAGGATTGATTGGATAGGAACTACTTTCCTAGTCACTCTTTGCCTTTTTTTGACTGAAGTCTTGACCTTTCTTCCCTTTTTAGGAACAAAAG
Organism: Cupressus sempervirens; assembly: GCA_028749045.1. Lineage (NCBI taxonomy): Eukaryota > Viridiplantae > Streptophyta > Pinopsida > Cupressales > Cupressaceae > Cupressus > Cupressus sempervirens. Next base: position 612,296,851 of record CM053788.1, read on the forward strand.
GGGATGCTTATTCTATTTGCCAAGGTGGGGAAACTTATTGTATTTCAACCTCTATTTCTATTTGGCTAGGTGCATTTGGTGGTGCTTGAGGGTCAACCTGGACTTGTGAAGGTCCAGTATCTTCTGACCCTTGTACATTTTCTTCTCCTTGCTACGGAGGTGCTAGGATTTCACCCTCTTCTAGTTCAAATCTCTAAGGAGAACTCCTTTAACTTTTGCCTCAGCCTTCACCCTTCTGAGCTTGATAATAACTAATCAACCTATCAAGTTGGTGCACCATTTTTGACCTTATTGGTGACTGGGCTGCAAAGGTAGGGATGATGACTTTCTTCCCTCTACCTTTGTCTGGGTAGGCTTGTGCATGAAAGATTATTGTTTTAGGTATTGGATCAAGTTTGAATGATTTCTCAATCCAATACTATGTAATTTTAATGATGTTTCTTACCCAATGGTTGATATTAGAATTCTCTTCTTTTTCAACCTCAACATTCATAATAGGCCTATCACCTATCCTATCCCTATTGAATAGAGGATCAAGCAACTCCTTGAAATCCTATTGTAATATCTTCAATGGAATATTTATTTTTAGGGCCTTCTCTACCAAGTACAAATTCATCCTATAATAATCCCTTATCCAGACATAGTAGTCATTTTTAGCATTCATCTAGTGATCTTCAATGGCCTCTTCATGGTAGAATGTTTTCTGTGACAAATATTGTACTCTCTCAATGTTATCAATACATGGCCACAAAGAATTGTACTCTTCTGAGGTATATTAATCCCATTCACACTCAAAAGAAAAGATGTCTTTCCTCTAATCTACTTGAAAAGGTCCTATAATCAATGACCAAGTCCAACATTTTTTATGTTTCTTTCTCACTCTATCATAGGTGGACAAGATTTGCCAAGAAATCTCCAAGCAAACAAGTCTATCACAAGGATACCTTGGGATTTTTTTTGGTTAATGGTGGTACCAGCTACCCTTAGATATGTGAATGTTCTAAATTTAATTTGGTACACTCTGAGTACTATTATCTATGCCACTGCATCATCTAATAACCTCTTCATATAATCCCCTTCTATAAATTTGACTATAGCAAATATAAATGCATCATTAACAATTCTATACTCCTTTCTCTACTTTGAGAGTCTCTTCTTTACCAATTGAGGCTAGACGATATATGGCCATGCATTAGGACCTTGCATACTACCTCTCTTGTATAGCCCTGGATAGTCTATTGCTCTTATGGCTAACAAGTACACCAAATATGATGTCATAAGAAACTTCCTTTTATTCTTGGCTGCCACCAACTATTCACACAAATTCTCACTCAAAGTGAAAACCCAATCTAGTGGCATATCCACTTTCTTGATTGTTTCAATAAAGTGTAACATAAAGATATTTAGATGTCCTACTATAGGTAAACCCATGACTCAGGTCAATAGTATTATGGAGTATCTGATGTCTTCAATCTTATACCCTCTAGTCAAATCCACTTTGCTAGTCTTCTTCCCCAAAGGAGTCTTCTCTATGAGATAGGAGGGCTAAATGATCTCAGAGGCTTCCTCAATGTGTTCTCAGTACCACCTTTCCGCTTGCTCATATGTAAGCCTGATAAATTAATCAGCCCATGGGAGATGAAATACTTTCTCAATATTCTTTGGGCATAGATAAAGGACAATTTCTCCTATTACACTCTTCACCACCCTCTCTTTAGGGAAAAAGTGTTCTGCAAGTGTCATAACAAGCTCTAAAGATTGTATTGACACTGGGTGCAAAGCTACATTAACAAGTCCTGATCTAATGAGTGTTGAGACCATTTGTGACCTCTTAGTGAATTTGTTACAAATCTTCAGGAATTATCCAAAGTCTATATGTCCCAAATCTATATCTTTGATCTTTGAGTTATCCTAAAATTGTGACTTTGTCAGAACTCCTTGGAACTTAAATACAATGGGTTTTAGTGCCATTTTCTCGCCCAAGGAAACTAAAGAGGATGCCACAATATCTACATAAATAAATGCTCATTAGTATTTGATTAAGGATGAAAAAGATTAAAATAATGCTTAGTCCTATCTTGAACAAAAATCCTAAAAGTTAGACACTTTGAAAACATGGAAAGAACCCAGTTAACCCTTAAAAACCAAATGGCACACTTGCCACACCTAATAGGTGCACCTGATGTGCATATTTCCAAAACAAAACTCCAACTATAATGTGGACATTAACACACATAATGAGGTATGATGATGCAAACCTTATAATTATTTAGGCTTTTATTATTATTATTGTTTTAAGTTTCCTCATTTAAGCTATGCACTAGCAAACCAAGTCAGGTGCGCTTGTGCACACCTAGTCTTTTGACTTTGAACATGTTTTAAAGTTTTCAAGCTTAAAGGGTGAAAAGTAGTGCAACCTACAAGGTATGCTACTATTCACCCTCTTAAAGGGTTCATGTTTGTTTAAGGAATGGAGTGAGGAGTGGGGATGAGGTTGGAAGTGCTCACCTGATTAGGTGCATAATGATGGAGTCAAAGTCAAAGATGTAGCTTTTGGAAAAATGGAAAAGAAAATAGCAAGGTGAGGAAGGAGGGAGCCCCACCTTTTATTTAGACTTGTAGGTACTTGGTGTAGCTGCACAGGTGTGCAACTACGCTGTTATGCATTTTTGTACATAATGTCAATACTGCACTCTCTCTGCACACTAGTGTAGCTGCATAGGTGCACCCAAAAGGTGCCCAAAGACTTTTAAAATGACTTGGTCTTCTAAAATCTAGATTACTTGACCTCTAGGTTTCTTTTAAAAACCTTGACATGAGCCAGGGCTCTAAGTAAGATCTCAAAATGGCTTAAATCTCAGACTAGGAGTCTGAAAGGCCAAAAGTAAAGTAGGGGGTCCCCATTTATAATAAGAAATGGGGTGTGCATTATGGAACCACAATAGGTACCATCCACACTAGGGTTTTCCCTCTAATTAAGGGTTTCCCTAGTTAACATATCTAGATTTATTATGTATGTGTATCTTCTTACTTTTGGAATTTATATTGATCACATGTTTAAGGTTTAATAAGGTTGATAAAATTTATATTGATATGATAATTGAGTCACCCCCCCCCTCTTAATTATCTTGGTGGACATCACTTTCTAAAAAATCATATTGGAGACCTTACTATTTCATTTAGTGATTTTGATATTTTCAAGGCTCCTAATGGTCCTCTTTTTATTACTACTTGGATTGATAAATATCCTTCTTATGGTTGTCTTGTTGATCCCACTTCCATTATTAATGTTATCACCAAGGAATATGTTTTTTAAAATAAATACATCATGATTTCTATGATTCAACTAATACTTGGATTTAGACTTGTAATAGTTTCTTGTATCCCCATCAAGGTTCCATTTCCTTGATTTTTAAACTTTGTGGTAAAGTTATGAATAGTACCTTTCTTGTCATTCCTACTTCTAATCAATTCTAGGTGAGTTGGGTTTACCTTGATTGATTTCCATGCAAGTCATTACTTCTCTTACTCATTAGTGCATTAAATTTCCAAATGATGGTGAGATTAAGATGATCAATAATAGTCTTTATCATCCTTATAGGCCTAAACATATCTCTACCCTTGATTTATTTTGGCCTTCTATTCATACTACACCTACTACTCATCATTATTACCTTTTTCAATGTAATCAATCTCATAAATATTGAGAGATTTTTGAGTTGAGTATGCCTAGGGATATCTCTTGTCATATTTTTTCTCCACTGATTTATTCTATTTCTAATGGTAAATCACCTCCTATACCTAATGATATTTCTAGTGAATCCCATTCTTCTAGTATGGTTCCTCCTTCTAGTGTGGTTCCTACTTCTAGTGTGGATCTTCCTTCTAGTTGTCAACCTATTTTTGTTCCTCCTATCAACCTATCTAATCATATTAAAGAACCTATATTTTTTGATCCTTTTTTTTCTTAACCATTTTTAGGCAAGATAAAGCATAACTGATCTACTTGGAAACATCAAAAGATCTATCATGCTTGTGCTAATGCTCATATTCATGCTTCTTATCAACCCATGTTTGTAGAGGAAGTTAATCATAATAATGAGATAAGTAAATGTGATATTTGCATTTTTAATTCTATTCCTATTCATCTTGATGAAGATGATACATTAGATGATGATGAGTATGAGATTATTTATCTTGATGATGATTTGTCTAATATTATTTATATGTAGCTTATGCTTACATCTAGTTTTGAGAATAGTGACTCTCAAAAGGGTGCTTCTTTAAACTTAGTTATTTTTCCTGCTATGTTCAACATTTCTCCTCTATCAAGTTGTCCACCTTCTTTTCATACTACTGACCAAGATAGGGGAGGAGGGAAATGCACATGAGTGAGTGATCTAGCATAATAGCTTTTGTGTGTTTTCTTGTTGTCATGTACTTCCCCCATATTGCTTTTTCTCACTAGTACATTTGGGTTCCTTTTTTTACCTAAATTTTTGATGATAGGCCAATTTGGCTTGTCAAATTCATTTAAAAAAAAAATTGATCCTGATAATGTCAAAATTTTGATGACAGTTAAGTTTAGCATCAAAATTTTGACATTATCAGGGATATAAACAAAAACAAAATAAAATCTAAACTTTATTCATTTATGCAACAGAGTGTAGGTGAGAGGCTTCCAGTGGTGTGACAAAGAGTTTTTTGGTGCCATTCAAGGTAAGGTTTTCCAGTGTTAAGTTGGGAGTAAGGGATACTAAGTCTTAATTTTTTTTTCATTATTTATAGCATGACAACAAATGGATCCCAAATTTATAGAAATTCAAGCACACCATCTCCATCTGCTTCATCCAATTCAAAATCACTATTGACCACCTTGAAAGAATAGGTGTAGCATAGAGAATGAAGCTCCCTCAACCTTAAACCATCAAGATTTAAATTTAACCATAATCTTTTGTGAACAAAGAGACATGTAAAAAGAGAGATTGAAAATTATTAGATATGTTACCCTTAATGGAGATCCAACCCTCTTCCACTTTAATTGCCTCATTGTGTTAGACCAATGAACTCAATGTTGGACCACCATCACCACAAGAAAAATTGTTTGCAGAGAAAATGTCTTCCATTTTAGGGGGGTTAGGATTCTTAATGTTGATTTAAAATGTGGTAATTTGATTAATGAAGACTAATACATTTGAATGAGATCAAATCCATTCAACATGTAAATATTACTAAAATACATTAAAAGGCATATAGTGATCAATTAGGGTTTTGAGATCAATAAAGTAACATGAGAAGCCATAATCAAACTATATTTATATTTTTCAGCATAAAATTGACTAATTAGATCAATTATGCCAATTTAAAGTACCAATCATGGATGATTGTTGGAGCATTTGTGTAAAAGTATTGAATTTACACTACAACATTTTTAGTTGACAAAGAAAATGATTAATATGAAAATAAGAAATATATTTCAGATGATGCTTTGAAATAACTAGTTTGCATGCATAACAGATCCCGAAATTTATCTTTACTACTTAGAGGCTAGAATAATGGTTTTAAGTAGTTAAATTGCATATGAAAAGAATGATAAAATAATTAAAATCTAATGTACCATTTAGAATATGTAGGTACACAAAGTTGACTATAACAACTACTAATACCCTTGTTCTATTTAGATTTTAACTATCTGATTTTTGTATTTTTCATGGTGAGAATGATGTCCATTTAATTATCCACATATTGTAGATGGTAGTTTATTGAATATTCTTTATTTTGGGCTTTTTGGTATGCAATTTCATGCAGTATTAGTAAAGATATACTGATTTTCCTATAGACTATCAAAACCCTCATCTTGAGTACCAAATGAGAAAAGGAAATGTAAATATATACTATTTTACATGTACCAAATCTCCATAAATGGTGTAATGGGGGGTAACCATGTATTTTATTATTATATATGGTTCATGTAGCGAATCATGCATCAAATGGAACATGGATCCAATAATAAAAATGTCTAAATTTTTGTGTTAGATTGATTGCACTGTTAAAGATTGGTCTAGTCTGGGAATTTCAATAGTAAAAGGAAATTGTATGAGAATAAATGGATTAGAAATGTATAGGAGTGAGTAATGAGTATTTATTAACTCTTAAGTGATTAGGAACAAGGGAAAACTTAATTTAAGTTTAGGTTGGTGGTTGTCTCTACACAGGAGTTGCAGACATGACTGGTTGTCTAAATGTTGAACAAAATTAAAGTATGGGTATTAGTGTTTAGGGGTAGTATATGGTCAAGTGATTGAATGGGGTTTAATGTGAATTGGAATAAGATCCTTATAAGGGGGAATATATTAGAAGACCAAGGTTAAGAACTGATCAATGATAAGGATCTATGGAGATATGTATAGTGGGTTTGTTTGTGAGAGGGACAATCACATTGAGTTGCAATATGATGACAGAGATGGTAGTTGTAGTAGGAATTATGGATTGAAAATTTCATTGGTAGAATAATAGAAAGTGAGGGATCCTAGTTGGAATTTTTAAGGGATAAGGTTTGGTTCCTAGCATGGAGAGTGATGGCATGATAATCGGATTTGGGAATGTGATCAAATTAGAGTTCTTGTGATCAATGGAATTGTTGAGTCTATGAGTGATTGTTTTTTGAGTAGAGGCATAAGGCATTGGTAAGAGGATTTGAGAGTAGGCCTAATGCTTGAGACATACCATTGAGGGTAATTTGGGAGAAACAAGAGTTGTGATTGTGGTCATATTTTTGGATCTATAGGTTGATCCTAAGATTATGACATTGGGATTTGAGATGCTTTGAATGTGTGATCACAATTAAGAGTGGAAGCTTGGGGACCTTGGAGATTAGTCCAAATAGTTGAGAGGGTGTGAGATGATCAAGTATGAAGCCTTGAGAAGGTAGGGTTGTTCCAAAAAAAGGTAGAAAATGGAAAATTTCCTAGTAAATGCTAGTTGGACCATGATGCTCTACATTACGAACCAAGATCCTCCATCTTCACTCTAAGCCTCATACACTTAATATGAAAGTTGGTGAGAAACATGAGTAATTTTTTCATACTATATCTAAGCTTTAATTAGAGTTTTTCACAATTAGAAAGAAGGTGAAAGAAAAATTGCTAGTCTTAATCACTTAGAGAGCTCTTCCTTAGTTTAGGATATTTGACATTAAATTGTAGTACTAAGAAGGTTTCATTGAACATGTTTGCTTCAAAAAGAAGACTACATCTAGTCATTACAAGATGACTTTGGAGATGAATCATTTATTTTGAGAAAAATGGAAAAATAATTTATCTAAAGAAATAGGTATGCCATTTTAGAGCCATCCTATTGGGTGAATTTAACTTGTATATACTTCAGTGAATTAGTTTCTTGTTTAAAAAATGAGATGGATTACCATGGCAAGATTGTTTAGCAATATAAAAGAGAATTTTTTTTGAATAGTTTTTATCAAAAAATATTTCACCCTTGTCCAAATTTTTTACCTAAGGACAACCTTGTGAAACATGGAAACAACCTCCAAGCTATGGGACTTGATCTATGAGGTTGAATCTCTGGAGAAGGCTGACTTCCTTTACTATTAGGATGCACTTAAACTATTCTTGCATAGAAAATGGAGAAGGAATACATGAAAGAAACTACCAAATATATTCTAAAGAGGTGATGCACCAAAATAGGGCGTTCGACCAATCTCTTCCCATATGTACACAACACAATTATCATGACAATCCAAAGATATATAGATTCAAACTTGCTTTAATATATTAGCTACATACAAATTAGACAACCAAATGACTGACATAAGAAAAAGGCTTCACTTTTTACCATTAATAGGCCAAAATCAATATAGAAATGTAGATTATAGATATCCACAGTACATCAAAGAGAGGCAAACAAAGCTTGCACAATACATCGGTGGATGAAGGAGATAAGACATGATGTCATATAATTCAAAGGTAAAGAGGGAATTTATAATGGCATGCCAAGGAAATATCAAAGAAATGGAGAAGATCCAACCCTAAGAAAGAGTACACCATCTGATTTTATAGTGTAAGCATAATTTAGATAGCTTCTACCCTAAGATAGAATTCAACCACTACAATCAACTTTACAAAGAATAATTACTACAAAACTAGAAAAGATCTGATCATAGTGAAAATCTAGATGTGAGAAAATCACTTATCCACCAAATAATCTTTGAGAGGAGAAGAATGATGACCATTAGCCTTCTAACTGAGTAGATGGATCAACAGGTGCCAATGGAGAGTTCTGTTGCATTTATTAGGCTTGAGGAATGATAAAAGTGGTTGTAGGAGATCCAAAAGATCGTATCGATCATCAAATAGCTATTTACCCAATTATCAACCTACCAAATTAGGTGGAAAGCATAGGTCAACTGTATTTAACTATCACTCTATACGATTCCTGCTACCTGATTGGCTGGGGGTTCCCCTTGATCCAACTTGGCAGATGAAATTATTTTTATGTTTTGGTCAACACTGAACTTACAATTCTACAAGCATCAACTATGGTCAAAGCCCTTTAAATCACTTTTTGTTCATAACCTTGACTTCTATGATCTTATGATTTCGAATACTTCATAGCATCGAGCCCATCCCTCATTCTCTTTATGATCCTTTGATAGCAACAAGATCATACGATCTCATGAAAAAATGATAGTCCTTAACATCCCCAGTGTAAGGTCATAGTACCATTATTTTTTCTTGTGATGTCATAACATGGTCAACTTGACCTTTATGATCTTATAATTGTAGTCCATTGTTCTATCAGTAACCATGGAAATAATTCTTGCGATCCTATGATCATGGTTTGACTATCTTTGTCATGACCTTAGGAGGTGTCCTCACTTGTGTTTGCAACCTTATAGCTTTAAGATCATATGATCCACCTTCCCCTTCATAGCATCGGTGACCTAGGAAGTCAACTTTGTGATCCTATGATCATTGACTCTCATGGCATTATAACATATCCTCACAATACTTACAATCTTATGATTGCTTACAGTCATAACATTGGGCAAGACCTTTCTTTGGCGTATAATCTCTTGACTATCCACAATATTATGAAAAACTAACCATTTGGCTAACAGGAGACTCTTATCATCTTATCACTACTTGATTCATCTAACAATCCTTTGATACATGAGCTATCATAAGATCAGAAGCATACCATCCTGTCACAGCTCTGAGATTTAAAATATAGAATTGAAGCTTCTCATTATTGAGTGTTGTTCAAATATTTGAAATTAATCATTAGCAGGAAGGCATTTTTTTCCAACATTTGAAGTGACTCGAGGGGGATACAAGCTTACTTGGCATATGACCAGTGACCACCAAAAGATCCATTGGGCTATGGAGTCTCTGAAAGCTTGAAACTCATCAAACTTATCACTTCTACCATATTGTAAGCCATAAAACATGCCTTTCTACATTTGTAACTCTGTAAAACAAAAGGGACCAAAATTCTCAGCAACAAAGAAACCTATGCTAAACACTTCTTGGAAAATAGGAAAGAACAGGAAGAAAACTTCTCTAATTATGTACACAAAAGCCTCATCTTTTCTTTAGAAATAGGGCTTGAGATATATTCCATTTACTAGAATAGACATAATTTCACCATAAGTTTTTCTTAACTAGAAAGCATTGGCCTATTTACAACTAATAATTACATAGGGACCACTCCATAAAGTATTAAATTTTGAGTGTCTCCCTACTTTTTGTCTATCTACATCCCACTTCATCACAAGGTCACCCTCCCTAAAATTTTTGACTTTAGCCTTCTTATCAAATATCCTCTTCATCTATTGTTGATGTGTTTCTAAGGTCTATATTGCTTGACTTCTTTTCTCCTCTAGCTCCATCAAATTTTCCATTCTTATAGACATAACATCATTTCCAATTAGTTCTAACTAATGAGCTAGCTCAAGAGTTGGAAACTCCAATGAGATTAGAAGTGTAGCTTCGTTGCCATATAATAACATGAAAGGAGAATTTCCAATATTTCTTTTAGGTGTTATTCTATCATCCTAAAGGGAAGTCTTCAATTTTTGGTGCCAACACCTTTGATGATCTTCAATAGTCCTCTTGATGATTCTGATCAAATTCTGATTGGATGACTCAGCGAAACCATTACCTTGAGGGCAATAATTAGAATATGTGCTCAAGTAAATACCATGATAAATTACCCAAGCACAAATCTAAGCTCCTACAAATGATTTTATATAATCTGATATTATAGCAGAAGGAGCACCAAATCTGGTAACAATTCCATTAAGGAATTCCACAACTGAAGCCTTTGTAGAATCCTTCAAGGCTACTATCTTTTTCTACCTTGTAAAATAATATGTTGCAGCCAAAATCCACCTATGACCTAGAATAGAAGGTAGATTAATGGGACCAATAAAATCTAATCTCCACTGAGCAAAAGGATGATTGACCTGGATGGGGTGAAGTGGGAGGGTTTCAAGTCTCTATTTTCCAGAGAAGAAAACACATATTTCATACTTCCTTACATGTTTGTGGTAGTCATGGAAAAAGGATGGCCAAAGTAACTAGCTCTCATGATCTTCATTATAGTGGTTCTTACTGAAAAGTGGCTGCCATCAGGACCATCATGAAACTCCTTAATCATTCTCTCTACTTGATTTGTGCCAATAAACCTTAGCAAGGCTCCATTGAAGTGCCTCCTAAAAAGAACACCATCAATTATAGCATAAGGAATAGACTATAGTCTAAACTATCTTCTTTTAGCTTTATCCAACCTTTGAGGATATCCATTCCTAGCTAATAAGGTCTTCATGTTATCTATCCAACTCCTTGGATTATCATTCCTCACCTCCTACTATTATTCCAATACCAAGACAACTACCTCATCAAGATCATGAGATGAGATCATCTATCCACACAATCCCTTCCCTCTTGCTCATTTGGTAATTTGGATGTCCACATCATACTCCATCACCGTAGTGATCCAACTTGCCCTTTTCTCACTAATATATTTTCTTAACAAGAAAATTCTTAACACTTGCATGAGGGACCAGCAAATGGATTTTGTTATGAGACAATATGTGTCTGAATTTCTTCAAGGCTCTTATGATTGCAAGGGCCTACTTTTTCACATAGTTGTACTTATTTTCATACTCTTTCAATCTTTCACTAAAGAAAGCAATATGCTATTCTTCATTTTTTAAATTTAATTGAGTCAAAACAATAGAAATACTTGACTCACCTCCTAAGGTGTAAAGAACAAAATCCTTATCAAATTTTGGATTGATGAGAGTAGGGGCTAAAGCTATGGCCACTTTGATTTGTTCAAAACTTTCTTTTAATGATAACTTTAAGAAACCCCTCCCATAAAAAAATGTCTAAAATGCTAAAGAATCCAACATTTTGTGGGCAAGAACATTTTAATGTTGAGGGCAATTTTTTTTTCATATAGGGAAATAAAATATTATATGTTGGCAATTTTTTTCTTGCCCTAGCAAAAATCAATTTAAATGTGACGAATTAATGTTTTTTTTTTGCTGGAAAATAAATAAATGATGCCTATTTTTTCCCTTGCCAAAAATGAATTAATAATGTTAGAGACGAATTACTTGTTTGGTAGGAAAATGAATAATAATGGTCTTGGCTAATCTTTAGTGGTAAACTGAAAAATTGTTTAATCTGAAAGCAAAATTTACAAAATTTAATGTTGTAATGTTGTTATGTCAGTGTCACTATTACCAAGTCAGCTATCACCACTTTCATATTGTTAATAGTAAATACAATATTTTTATTGACCGTTGATTAATTAGAGATCAACAATAGAAGATGTATCTCGAGGCCACTCACTTGAAAAGACTTGGAGTCTCATGAAATTCTTTGGAATGGAGACATGTGGAAAGGTTTGCATGGAAATCATTACTTAATGTCAGGCACTATCAATTATTCGACATTAATGCCAATACATTTTTGCATTTTTCACAGTTGAAAATTAAATGGAATATGAAAAAATAAGATATGAAAGATCACAAATGCCAAATAATTTAATGCAACTACCATTAAATAGCCTCTTCAATTCATCTTTCATTATAATTTCTCATATTCTTCAATCTAAATTCAGTTTACAGTTGCACTTTGCAAAGTTTCTTGAATCTTAGTCATGGATACACCAATTCACTTGAAATGCACTAATATGGCTCTGCAAAAGTCCTTTTTGCGCAAGATTCTTGATGATGTCTTTGCCATGGTTTGCAAGCCAAATGCCCAAAGTTTTTTTATCCACCATGCTATATTCATGGTCCTTGGCCATGAATTCTTGAGAAATAATAAGAGGTATCGTGTGTCCATGGATATTACCTCCCACTTCCTCATGTCTCTTCTTGACCTTGGAGGTAGTCAAATAGACATTCAAATGCTTTTATGTAACATTTTTAAAGAAACATTTTTAGAAAATGATGTCAAAATTTTTGTATTGGTCAATCAGGTATCGAGGTCGGCATTGGCATCCCTTTTGGAGATGTAGCAAACAAGTTCTAGAAGAAAGACATAGGGTGCATTATACATAAGCATCATTTCCTACTTGGCATGAATGAACGAAAATTGACTTGCCATCGGAACTAAGCGTGGCTTGGAAGGCATTTTCTACAAGAGTGGTTGTTGTTGGACGATGTCAGTGAGACCAACTTCACATGGCTAGACGAGTTCAGCGACATCATCTTCTCCAACAGATTTCTCCTTGAGGGACTTGAAGACCTTTTTGATTGAAGGCTTCAAGCCCTAGGCCCCTCTTAGCCCATTGATGTTTCTAGCCTCCCTATCCCTTGGTTTTTATTCCCTATTTCCTGAATACTATTTCCTTAACCATTGCTTTTTGGGAAAAAAATGTTTTAAAGATATTTGTATTTTTCTTTGGATTGGGCCTTGCCCTTTTTTGTAAATTATGAAAAAGTAAAACCAAGCTGATTTAATCAGCTATTTTGAATATCTATGCTATGAATCAGTATTATGTATATTGTACAGTCTAAAATATTATTAATGAAAACAATAATTTTTGGCTTCTCAAATTGTTGTTCTTGTTAGTCTATGACTTTGTATTTGTAAGTTTATTTTTTGACATCTCAATTCTCAATGCACTATTAAAATGTTACTATTAGTCTTAGAAATAGTTAACTATTAATAATTAACTATTTTTCTTTAATCTGATTAGTTAAAACAAATGGAGCTTCAAGAAAAACTAAAGATTAATAGATTATAACCTTAACAAAGTTAAATATAATTTTGATAATTTATGTGTCAAATTTTTATTTCATACCTATCTTTTCACCTATTCCTAACTTTTTTTTCATTATGAAATCTTTTAAATGATGAAGAATAGTTTATAAACAATTATCACAAATTTCAATATATGTTAATAATTTATAGATAATTTAACTATATTATATTTTAATTTTGAAACTAACTAATAAATATGAATAAAAATATAGCATTTGCAATTATATTTTTAAATTATAATTATTTTATTTACATTAAACTATTGTCATTATTATTTCATATCTTGCACCAATTTTATTTTATAAAATTTAATATATCTTCATTGAATTTTTCATATCATCTTTACAATAAAAAGCTTATGATAGAAAAGAAAATCATTTCTCAAATTCTATAATAGAAAAGAAAATTCTTTATTTATATATATTAAAAGTATTATAATAATTATTATAAATTATATTATATATATAATATTTTATATAAATAATTAAATTAACATCATGATTTTGACATGCTCATAGCCTCATTGCTCAAGCTTAAAAGTAAAATAATAATAATTAATAACAATTTCTTTTATTTTTTTCTATATTAATTAATATGCTATGTAAATTCTTTTCAATGATTGCAGCTCAATTTTGCGCTAAATTTTAAAAGATTGAAGAGAAAGTCTATTTCTACTCGAAATCGAGATATGTGTACTTGAAGATTCTATGCGAAATCCTGACTGTTACATTAAAAAAAAATCGATGGCTCAAGATAAATTTTGAGCCAATTTAGGGAATGCTTTCCCATGTGCCTAGATTCATCTGGAATCATGACACATGTCCAGTCATTGCCAATTGAAAGACTCGATTAATATTATTAATAATTATGTTTATAAAAAATGATCACAATTATCAATATATGTTAATAATTTATAGATTATTAAACTATATTACATTTTTATTTTGAAACTAACTAATAAATACAAATAAAAATATAACATTTGTAATTATATTTTTTAATTTTATTTATTTTATTTAAATTAAACTATTGTCAACATAGTTTATTAATAATTATTAGTACTTGTCGCTAGGTACTAGGCTTAGGGAAAAGAGCTAAATATTTCATTTTCAATGTGATTCATCAATGCTAATTTTTTTTTTTTAATATAAGTACATTGGTTTATATTTTATATTTTAAAAATGTATGTTTTTATAAATTATAATATATTTTTTGTCATTCAATTAAAAATAATATTACTTATATTATATAATCATTTAAGATTTATTATTATTATAAAAATATTATTATTTTTATTTATAATTATTTATTATATAATAGAACATATATATAAATGATTATATAATATATTTATAAATAAAATTTAAATTTAAATTAACATCATTACAGAAAAATATAATTATATTACACTTTTATTAATTAAAATATTTTATATATTATAATAAATTTATTAAATTTAAATTAGATTTATATAAAAATTAAAGGCAAGTACTAGTGGAACTTGTTTCATATCTTGCACCAATTTTATTTTATAAAATTTAATATATCTTCATTGAATTTTTCATATCATCTTTACAATAAAATGTTTATGATAGAAAAGAAAATCATTTATATAATAGAAAAGAAAATCCTTTATTTATATTATATTATAACTATTATAATAATTATTAAAAATTATTTTTTTTATATAAAAAATATTTTATATAAATAATTAAATTTACCCAAAATTAGGACACGTGTACTACAAGATTCTACCCAAAAATTAAAATGTTAACCATTGACTAAAAGAAAGATCGACAGCCCAAGATGAATTTTGGACCAATTTGGAGAATGCTTTCACATGTGCCTAGATTCATCTAGAATCGTGATGTGTTGGTAATGGCCAATTAGAAGACTCAATTAATATTATTAATAATTATGTTTATAAACAATTATCACAATTATCAATATATGTTAATAATTTATAAATAATTAAAATATATTACATTTATATTTTAAAACTAAATAATAAATATGAATAAAAATATAACATTTATATTATGTAATTATATTTTTTAATTTTATTTAAATTAAACTATTGTCATTATAATTTATTAATAATTATTAGTACTTGCCAGTAGGCTAGGTACTAGGCTTAGGCTAAGAGCTAAATATTTCATTTTCAATGTGATTCATTAATGTTAATATTTTTATTTTTTTAATGTCAGTGCATTGGTTTATATTTTATATTTTAGTAATGTATTTTTTTTAAAAATTATAATATATTTTTTGTCATTCAATTAAAAATAATATTACTTATATTATATATTCATTTAAGATTTATTATTATTATTATTTATATTTATTATATAATAAAACATATAATATAATTATAACCCCATATATATATATATATATATATATATATATATATATATATATATATATATATATATATATATATATATATCAATGATTATATAATATATTTATGAATAAAATTTAAATTTAAATTAACATCATTACAAAAAAATATAATTATATTACATTTTTATTAATTAAAATATTTTATATATTATAATAAATTTATTAAATTCAAATTAGATTTACATAAAAACTAAAGGCAAGTACTAGTGGCACTTGTTTCATATCTTTCACCAATTTTATTTTATAAAATTTACTATATATTCATTGAATTTTTCATATCATTTTTACAATAAAAAGTTTATGATAGAAAAGAAAATTATTTCTATAATAGAAAAGAAATTTTTTTATTTATATTATATTATAACTATTATAATAATAATTATAAATTATATATATATAATATAAATAATTAAATTAACCCAAAATTGGGACACATGTACTACAAGATTCTACCTAAAAATTGAAATCTCTACCGTTAACTAAAACAAAGATCGATTCATCTAGAATCATGACACGTGTCCTTAAAAAATGTCATAATTGACACGTGTCATGAATTCGGATGACTCTTGACAACAACGATATCACTCCACAAATTTACCTAAAAATCATATCGAATCATCATCAATCAATAATTAAGTTCTATTTTTATTAATTAATTTATTTAAAATGAACAAATTTATTCAAATGTATATCAATGTAATAAAATTTTTACTTTTTATAATTATTGTTATATACATTACTACATTATTGAGTCTTGACTCTTTATGTCATTTAGATGTACATTGTACATAAAACCATTAATTACTTAATACTTTCATTTTAACTTTTAACTATTAAACTTCTAAGTTGTTATTTTTTAGAGTATGAAGTTGAAAGTTCTCCAAGTTGAGAGTCTGATAGGATAGGGTTTTCAAATTTTCAAAAACTAGCAAAATTCTATTTTGTGTTCTAATTCCTGAAGACTAAAAGTGTGAAACTTGGGAATCAGACAACAACACCAATTATTCAATCTTGATTTCAGGTATTTAATTTTTTTAAATTTTTTTCATTGCAATTTGCAACAACAGAAATCTTGATTTTAATTGTCGTAGGTTTACACTTTACAATTATTTTAAATATGGCCTAAAGAAGAATTTTGTGTAATAACCAGTAGTAGGCATGGGCAAAACAAAGTCAAAAATCTCCTGTATGAGTGCAAGCATAAAGGGAAAGAAAGACATTATAGAACTCAGGCAAGTGCTACAAACCCCAGGTTTCACCGATGAATGTCATGATATTTTTTATCCTATATGAAGATTTTGGAATCATGGGAATTAGAAATTCATTGTTTAATAAGTGGAAAGATCTATAGAAGGGGAGAAATTTTTACAAATATAACAATAGTATTTGTGCACATACAAATAAACTAGCTAGTCTAGTTATTGGATTAGCAAACCTTGTTGTACTTGAAGTATTCCCTTGCCCTGAAATTGTAATACTATGTGCTCAGAATTATGATAAAAATAAAAAGGCAATTGTAAACTAAAATGCACAAGAAGAAATTTTATCCATAACTGTGAGTGAATTTTTCACTCTATTAGACCTAGGGCTAGGGTTTAAAAAAGAAAGCTTTAACAAGTGCATTGACTTGGATAAAATAGCTCAGATTTATGAACAGCTAGAAAGAGTTTTTCAAGATTCATATATTAAGGGTTTAATACACTCAGAGTCCTCTACTAGTGTTAGACTAGACATAGACCATAAGCCTCCTTATCAGTATGATATTTTTGTGCCATGGGTTCAGAATACTATTTATTTGTTATCATTTTTTCTAAGATTGGATAGTAACAAGGAAATGGGGGCTAGTGTTCTTGAAATGATTTATAATATCTATTGTCAAGGTCAGTCAGTTGAGAAGGTAGATGTAAGATATAATTTTGTTCAACACATTGTTGAATTTATGCAATGACAATTACTAATGATTAAACAAAGTACAACTACAGACAAGACTAAGACATTTAGGTTCACAAGTTACTTGTGCTACATTATTTTAGCAAAGCATTACCCAATATTTGAGATAGAGAACAATAAGCTTGATATTGAGGTCTATAAGTTTGATGAGAAAACCCAAAATAAATCAGAGACTCCAAGTCCAGTATATGAGTGAACACATAAGATGAGGATGACTACTAACAATAAAAACTACAACATTTTGTAGACTTCTTTTTGGCACCTATTTACTAAAAAATCATAGGCACTACAATGCCTAGACTGCCTATGTCTTGTGAAGATTGCATTCAACTGGGAAGTCAGATTCAATTGGCTGACTGGTTCTTCATGGAAGAGTACACTATCTTAAGGTTTTACAGTTCAATGGTTGAACCCTACAAACTTCCAATGCATATTATATAAAAGGTTTTTGCACTAGATTATGTACGATAGATGGAGAGGGCATATGAACTTTTTAGTGGACAAAAAAAAAATGATATTTCCTTCTTTGCCTTTCACAATTGGAGGCCTCACATTTTACAGAAAGGCTTTCAAAGTGGCAAATGAAATGGTAACTTTTTTTGGCTTTGATTTTGTCAGTCACTGAAATTATGATCCACTAAACATAATAAAAATAAGACTTATTGTGAATGGAAACTCTGTGAGAAAATATCAACACTAAGAGATGTCATTGATAGAAAAGTTTAAAAATAAGGATTCGTGGGATGAGGTTAAGAAAGAGATGGAGAAACATGCAATAGAGAATAATATTTCAATGCAAAACTTATCATCCCAAATTATGACATTGCACATAGTAGAGTCATACAAATCAGAGCCTCTAACATACTTAAATTTCTATGAGAAAGCATCTGAACCTTCTAAGATGTCTATACTGAAAGCAATTAAAGAGGCATGCACATCTAAATTGTGGTCTCAAACCAAGATCATTGATTTTTGGAAAATAAGGAAAAATTTGGGTGAACCAAATGCATCAACAAGTTTTGAGGAAATTGATGAGGATGAACTTTTCAGTGATTATTGGGATAAAGAGCATCCAACTGTACTATATGATTTTGGTAGTTGCAGTGATAGTGATATTCAAAGACAAAAGGACCTCGAGTCTAATGCTGACATTCAAGGTATTCAAGATTCTGGGTCAACTAGGGGAAAATATATTGTTAAACTTCAAATAAGTGATTCTATTAAACAAATATATAGTAAAGGGGCAACTATGATACAAAAAATGGGTTATGTAGGTATAAGGCCCATTGGTGTGAGTGGTGAAAGGATTTGGAATCCAATTTTAGTACCAGACCCACCCAAAAGAGGAAGTAATCCAATCATTGGACTCTTTGAGATTGAAGATGATTTATCTAGAAAGGGCAAAAAAATTATACTCTTCTAAAGGTCATCTCAACGTATTATTTGTTAAATCTTCAAATCCAGTTGTAGTTGATCCCACTGGCACTAGCACTAGCACTAGCATGGATGAACCTTGTGCAAAAAGAAAAAACTTATGACGATTACACTACAAGCAATGTCAGTAGTTATTTCACCAATGTATGCACCAGCAGCTTCTATAAAAAACCCTAAAAATGGTCCTAAAATGCTAGGATTTAGAATGGGTCATCTTCAATATGTTGGCAACCCTCAAAATACAATTGTAGGTGGAGTAAGTTTAGCTTCAGTTGGAGGAGCATACAATGATACAATCGATAATTCACCTTGCAAACACTCAATTGTGTCAGAAAACCTAAAATTTAGTTTGAACAAGTTTGCATCAAATTTTCATCAAAAAAGTGAAAGAAATAGGCAAAATATGAAGACTTTGAAAAGTGATGCAATTGTTGAATGTCAAGAATCTACTAACAAAATATTTCCAACATATGATCAAAACAATGAAATGATGAACTTCATGGCTATTATGCCCCTAGGTAGAGATAATAATCAACTAGAAAATGTAATAAATCTTAATGATGTACAAGTTACCAGTCTTCAAATGGATTTGTCAAAAGTGAAAAATATTGATAAAATCAATTTATTAAAAGAGAGCAACAAAATGGTCTATTCTACACTTCTAAAAGTGAAGAGGGAGAACAAAAGACTTACAAAGCAAATAGAAAAGTTATAGGTAGACCTTGATAATGTGAAGGCCAAGGAGAAAGTAGTAGAGAATAGGTTCAAAGAATTGCAAAACAAGATAAAGAATTCTTCTCCTACATAGGCAATTGTCTAGCATGAAAAGATGAATGAACAAGTGCAAAATTTGACTAAAGAATTGGATGAGTGCCAAAAAAGACTTCAACATGAAGAAGCCTCTACTGTACAGTTGTTCAAGTCTATAGAGAGTAGTGCAAAGGTCATCAATAAATTAAAAATTGACCTAAACTTTTCTATCAAGGAAAATAATAATTTGAAGATTGAATTGGAGGATGAAAAGAAAAAAGAGGAGTCTAGGGAAAAGATTATTTATAATTTGCAAAAGAAATTGGGGAATGAGAAGAAAAAAGAGGAGTCTAGTGCAAACACAATCTACAATTTGAATAAGAAATTGGAGAATATAGAATAAAATGAGGAGTCAACTACAAAAACAATCCTTGATTTGAAGAAGGAATTGGAGAATGTGAAGAAAACAGAGTCTAGTGCTATTGCAAGCACTAACACAATCCACCACATGAGGAGGGAATTACAGAATGCAAAGAAAAAAGAGGAGTTAGCTACAAGGAAAATCATGAATTTGAAAAGAGAATTGGAGAAAAAAAAGAAAGAGGAGTCTACTCAAAGACTCCATGATTTGAAGAAAGAATTGAACAATGCAAAGAAAAAGGAGGAGTCCATTGCAAAGACAATCCATGATTTGAAAAGGAAACTTGAGGATGAGAAGAAAAAAGAGGTAACTATTGCAAATACAATTCAAGATTTGAAGAAAAAAATGTAGGATGAGAGGAAGAGAGCAACTAATTAGCAAGGGAAACTAGAGGAAATACATAAAAGGAGTGAAAAAGAGATGTCTAAAATGAAGAAAAAGATGGAGAATTTAATTTCACAAAATAGAATGACCTCTTCTGAAGACCATCATTTGAAGGATACTTAATAAACATGGTTAAGCTTATCAAATAAAAAAATTGGAACAAAATAATGAAGAATGGTGATAGTTTGTTTGAATGGCTTGATTTAAATAACAATCTCAGACTTCTCTTTGAAAATGTAAAAAATGATGTTTAGTGTGAAAAATGAATCTTCACAAATTCTTTAAGAAATTTTGCGAACCAAATTTTGAATAAAGTATGAAGATCCAATGACAGGGATTTGGCAAACCATGGAATAAACAACCACTTCGATGCCTTTGTAATGGCCATTGTTGTCGATCACAATTGCGAACAAGTAATGGAAATAGGTGAAGTGCTCAAATTTGCTTCCAAAGACTTGATGAAGATCAATCACATCATATTGAAATGGCTAAATGTTGGATTACCAAATCCAACTAACTCAGATGGTAGATTCCTTAGAAAAGAAGATTACATAAAAAAGTTGCATGACACCTTGAATTCTAATTTAGGCAGCTTGCCTGAGGAAACCACTCCAAAAGGAATTGCAAGTTACATCAAACCACTATTAACAATGAATGAAGTTATAGATAAATTCTTTGATTCATGTAAAACTATTTCTATGAAGTATTCATTGTTGACGAGGTTAAAAATATTTACCTACAACCTCAAAGAAATGAAGCTTCCAAATGATGTAGAATGGAGCACCCTAAAGAACTTCATTAGAGCTAGGTCATCTTCTCAAACTATTACTATTGTTGTTAGTGGCAGTCATAGCTGATAGCACTAAGAAGTAACAACTTAGTAAGTGATAGTACTATAATCATTTTGTTACTTTTTTTTCTTTAATTTCAAATTTCAAATTTAATTTCAACTTTGTTTAATGTTAATTGTTATAGGAATCAAGAGTCAACATATTAGAATAGTTGGGCAGCTAGGCACTATCATACTATTACTACATAGAGTAGATGAAAAAAATTTCCCCACTACTTGAAAAAATTATACAATTGATGATGTGAAAAATTGGCAATGTGATTGTATACACATAATGTATTATGTAGTAATAATCTAATTATATATACAATTACAAACTGACCTACAACTATTGTTGCTCCCTTGTATCTGCAAAAGAGAATTCAAGGTCATTTTGATTTGACATTGAGTCATTTGGAAAGGGTTGTAATTGTTTATAATTGACAATTGTTAAATGTATTATGTAATAGGGTGATTTATAATTATAAATTATAATACAATTTTTTAAAAATAGAGCTTATTCTATTAAATTCATTATGTTACAATTTCTTAAAGAAACTAGAATCAATGAAAATCTCAACATGTAAGTTTGTAACATCAACATGTTCAAGATAATAATAATTTAAACATCTATAAAGGGATAGTGAATGAAAGTTATAAATTAACTTCTATAAACATAATTAATTAGTAGGTAGAGTCTTAGATTAGAGCTAGTAGCCTACTACTTGACTCACATAGAAGTTAGAACTTGAGGTTGAGAAGCTATTATAGTTGCCATTTGGCCTGGACTGGCTCAACATCACTATCATCATAATCCTCCTCATTTATTGCATATAAAATTTTATTGTTTATTGTGTTTTCTTTAGATTCACTGTTATCGTCAGACTTAGTATGCGTGCCAAAGTCAACATCATCTTCATTGCTTCTAATATCAGGATATGAACCACTACCATTTCCATTACCACCACTACTGTCACTGCCACTTGGGTTTGAAATGTTGATATCCCTCTTATAAGGGAAAGTTTCTACCCCATACCTAGAATTATAGAGCCTCAAACAATTATCCAAATTTTTGTCTAATTTGTTTCTAACCTTTGACTCTAGGAAGCCCAAAGTACTTAAAACTCTCTCATCCTCCATTGAACCCAATATCATTGTCAAACATAAATTGGTAAGCTTGAAATATTATTGTATTGACTCTCTTAACTGATTTCTCTCACCAAGGTTTTTTCAAATCTTTTTTATCGCTCCCTCTTCATTTGGGTTCTTCATAAGATCATATTGTTCCCTCATTATATTTGCAAAAGAATATGATTGATCTCTCAGTCAAGATTCATCTAAAATTCTATTTATAGTGACTCCATTAATTACTTTAGGTTTGCAAAAATGTTGAATCAAAGTCATCATCCTTCTTTAAAAATTAGTCAGACAATTTAGAGACCAATATTGTGAAAAAAAAATTGACATTGCTTTGAGTAATTCCTCTAGAGGAAATCTGAATCTGATTTCTAATAAAAGATTGTAGCAAACTTGCTTGACAGAGTCAAAAATAGAGTCTTTGATCTTCTTGAAGTCTTCAATTGTAACATGTGAAAGTACCTTCTCTGGTTCTGATTCAACTTCACTTTTTGCTTTGTTGAGGTTGGAGTTAGGGTTGATGCAGACATAGTACTACATTGGTATGTCAACTCCATGTACCTTGGCATATACCTCATCATTTGCACCAATATGAAAAAAGTTCCTAGAATTGTTCAAATCTAAAATTTCTAACCACTTTGCAAACTTTAATTCATCTAATGGTATTAATTGATACAAAGTATCTAGGCTATTACATGTCATTTTATGCAACTTATTATATTCTGTAATGTACATAGCTCTTTGTTAAACCTTTTTTATAATATTTCTCATGTCTTGTAGCATGGGGATAATAGCTACCTAAAGTTAAGAGTGCCTTAACATTAGTTAGAATTGAATATAGCTGAGGGAATCTATCTCACACAAAGTGGATTTGTCCAAAAAATGATAGATATTAATATATTACTTGATGTGTTGGTCCATCCAAAGAGATCCATCTAGTATCATTGTTTTTAAGAAGCTTCCTCCCATCAATAAGTCCTTAAGAAAAGTGTTAAAATTTTAGGACTCATTTTGGACTTTGACAAAAGTATTGGTAAATCTCTTTGATTAGAGATTCCACTTTACTTACACAACCAAAATCGCTGATGATTCTAAAAGCTAGATTTATTTGATGGGCCATACAATAAATGAGAGTAGTGTAGGATGCCAAATAATTATTGATCATTTTGCAAAGACCACCTTTATGACCTTGCATAATTGAAGCTCCATCCACTCCAAAACACACCAAATTTTTTGGCAATCTCCATGTTATCCAAACGTCTAGATTCAATTAGAGTAGTCTTTAATTAATTCATATAAATTTTTAGCTATCACACCACAATTCAATTTAGTAATAGATAGTAAAAAAGGTTGATGACAAAGATCATTTATAGTATAAACATGCATGCATACCTAGGAAGTATTATCAATTGTTGTAACTTCATCTAGAGATAGTGCAATGAAATTTGAGTAATATTCCCACCCACTGTTTACTAACTAGTAACTATTCAGATAGTTTCAAGTTTTCAAAAAGAACAATAAGGTAGTAATTAAAGGGTATTCTATCATAGGACATCCTCTACTCAAAATATAAAATATCACACTCAATTGAACTAATTTTCCCATATTTTGTAATTCCATTTCTTTCCTAATGAAATCTTCAATTGAACCTTTTACTCTAGAATGCTTCTCCTATAATTGCTGGTGTAACTCGTATATTTCAACATTCTTGATATGTAGACATTTGTCCTTTATTTTCCAAGTTAGCATAGATTTTTCAACTCCATCTATAGTTTCTTTCTTCTAAACTTTACTGACATGATTTTCTATGGTATCAAGTTTAAGCTACAACCTCTTCTCCTTCTTTGTTATCTCTATGTAAATCTTACATCTTCATTCTATAGGAGGCTCACCATTAATTGGATTGGACACTAGTTCAATGGACCAGTACTTTTCCACCCATTCTAACTAAAAATTACTTTTGGATAGATCCCAACAAGATCGATCTTTCTTCGATTCCAATTTTATTTTTCCCTTTTGTGCATGAACATAATTTATGGAATACATTTTGGTTTTCTCACCTGATTGGTCCAAGACTAAATCCAACTCTATAATCTTAGTTTGTGACTCTCTACTCAAGGGAAGTGCCTCCAAATTGTGTTCAAGTTCATCCTCAACTGAGATATCAAGTTCACCAACTTGAACTTCAATACGGTCTGAGGGTCCAACTTATGATGAATCTCTCTTTTCAATAAGCATTCGAGATCTAATTTATGAATCTTGTAGGTTGCCAAAATTTTCACCACTAAAATATGCCACTATGGTTCTACATTTTGGTAATGGTGGTCTCTCTTGACTTTCAAGGATCCTACCAAAACCCCTGTTAGCCCTCTTGTTTGACATGGAAAATCGATAAAGGCTACAAAAAATATATCAACTTAGTTGTTGAATAAAAGACTCAACTACTTAGACTACATATAATAACAATACTATGATTCATTCTCAAAAAAAGGGTACTACTGCTATGGTACTACCCAATATAATTTGCAAAAACTATAGGCTATCTTAGCGTGTGAGATGTCCAGTCACTAGTGGACACTGGATAGTAAAACTAAAAAAAAACTAGTACCACTATACTAGTGGTTTAGTACCACTATTGACATAAAAAATAAATTAGAAAGCACTTGCCTTTTACAAAAACCAGGGTCCATGAGTCAATGGGAAATGCACTTAGCACTTTGAAAGTTTGACAACAATAAGAAATTCCAATCTTTAGACTAGAAAATAGTGAATTGTGTAGAATAATAATATCTTATAGTCCAATCTAGGTTGGTTAATAAGGTGGGATTAACAAGTGGGAATGTCAAATGTAGGTGAAACACACCTTCTTGTGCAATCCCATAGTAGGAAACAACTAGTTAAATGGGGCTGGTGGTCGGCAGTCATCAAGAAAATGGTTGGTGATGCCCAACCCAAGGGAAAATTATGTGGTTGTAGTAATGGAAAAAGAATGTGGGCCAATAAGAAACAACATGCAAAGGATGGAAAAATTTTCAAAATAAATGTATCCAAAATGTATATTGCATTGGCAATTGCACTGATATTTTTGATCAATCATGTGATAACTAATGAGTGACTACCCTGGGTGTTGGACCCAAATCTACTAAATATTTGGTGACACGGTTGACCTATGTTGCATGCACTATTCACCAAATGACAATTGACCCATTAGACAGGATTGCCAAAAGGTGAAGATTCGCCACTAAAATAATCTTTGCTTGCTTTCCCTTCCTTGGTCCATGAGAAGAGTATATTCTTTTTAAGCATTGTTGTAAGAGGTTTCACCATGGTAGCTATATTAGGAATAAGTCTTCTCACATAATTTATTCTACCGAGAAAACTTTGCACACCATTCTTGTCACTAGGAAGAGAAAGGGAAAGTATTTCCCTTATTCTTTTTGGATCAATAGTCAAACCATCCTTAGATATAATATGTCTTAATAATTTCCCTTGATTAGTGGAAAAGACACACTTTCTTGGATTCAAAGATACTCCATACTCTCTACATATTATAAACACTTGTCTAAGATGACCAAAATGCTTTGCTACATCTTTTGAATATACTATGATATCATCAAGGTAGACCAACACAAACCTTTCAACTATATTTTTGAAGACCATCTCCATTGCATTTTGAAATGTGGCACCTGCATTTTTTAGTCCCAAAGGTATTTAACTATAGTCATAGGTTCCCCATTTGGTAGTGAAATTAGTTTTATATTTGTCAGCTCCTTTGACTAACACCTAATTATAACCTGAGAATCCATCCAAGAAGGAGAATCTCTCTTAACCACTAACTTTGGACAATATTAGTTCCATGGAAGGAAGAGGATGATGATCTTTAAGGGAGGCTTGGTTAAGATCCCTAAAATCTACCCATAGTCTAATTTCTCCATTCTTTTTCCTAATAGCAATGATGTTTGCCACCCAAGAGGAGTACTTAATAGGGAGAATGATATTGGACTCAATTAATTTGGACAACTCATTTCTCATTAGTGGCTCAATCTTGGGATTTATTGGTCTCTATTTTTGCCTAATAAGCTTTACATCATGAACTAAATCTATAGTATGTTGAAAAAGACTAGGGTAAAAACCCTTTAAATCATCATATGTCCAAGAAAACACATCATTAAATTCTTGACATAGATTACCAAAAATTTCTTGCTCAATTTCAAAATATACCTTCCACATGTTTAACATTCTCCCATTAGCAACTACAATTGGCATATGATCTCCTTTGTTTGTAGCAAGATTCATGCCTCTATCCCTTTCTTGGTTATCATGATTGAAGACACTCTTTAAGGTAATGAGACCCTTAGGCAACTTATTGGAGCTGAGGTTGATGATTTGATCACCATATTGGTCATATAATCTTGACTAATTTCTATCTGAGAACTTTGCTTCATTATACAAGAAACTCACAATTTGTGCATTAGATTCAAAGACCTACCAATTGATATTATTATTAGGGATAGTGGGTCTAACCACCACTTTAATCTTTTGCTTCTTCTCATCTTTGAGGCTTCTTGGGACATCATAAGATGCACCCACTATTGCTAGTCTATTAGCATGTCTATTTCCTCTTCTAGGGATGCTTTGAATGTAAAATGCATTGAAACCTTGAAGAAAATTCCATACTCTATGATTATAAGACCCAAGCAAACCATTCTTAGTAATATTTTGATTCCTCACCTAATTGATCACCAACTCACTATCTCTATATACACTTAATACTTGAATTTTTTTTTTTTTTTTGAGTGAGTTAGAGACCTTGAACTAATGCCTCATATTCAGCCACATTATTAGTACAACTAAATTGAAGCCTAAATGAGAAGTGGAACCTTTCTAGTGCAAGAAAAACCAACATCACACCAACCCCTAATCCATCAAAATACATACTCCATATCCCACTTGTGTCTTCTTTGATTTTCATAAAGTTGGGGACAAGAGCATCTTTTTTCAATATACAATAAGTGCCTAGGCCTATCTCCAAGGTTTCTAATATAGGATCAAACTAATATGCATTAGCCCACTCATCCAAGAGAAAATTAGGTATCTCTACTAAAGAAGTGGCAGGAACATTTACTGTGTGATTTTTATCTATTTCTAGGATGGTACAGTTCATGTTGTTGAGATTAGGAGTGTAGGGCTCTGTGTGATGGAGGGAAAATGTTTCTACTCTGATTGAAGCTTAGGTTCCATATCTATTTCTAAAAAACATATATGACCAATCAAAAGATATGTAACTACCTATTTGGGCAGTGAAATCTCTTGAAAGACAAATGGAAAATTGTGGTTTAACCTTAACAATTGATATATCTTAAACTAAACTATAACTTGGGCATGCATGTAAGGTCATTTAAATATTTCTAATGATTCCTATAGTCTTGATAGTACTACCATCTAATTGCAATACATCCTTAACAATCAATTCATATTTTACTTCTAAAATATCAACAACACACTTAGGAATTACTAAACTACTAACCCCTAAACTAATCATGTAGTTATGGACTAGTTTATCTCCTATAATTAGAGAAACATAAATGGAGGGGCTATACCATTTTTAATTATCTCTACCTCCTTTGATGGTTGTATCAAAATCACAACATTCTCCATGCTAGATAGCTAATCTATGATTCAATTCTTTCTAACTCCTATTGCAATAGCTTCTTTTGTGATGGTATAGTAGCAACAACATCCCAAATAAAAATGTTCACATTAGCCTTCCTCATTTGATCTACCATATTAAAAGATGTATTATATGTTTTTGTAGAATCTCTATTAGTAGAAGCTTAAGGTGGAACAACCTAAGGGTTATACACATCTCCTCTACTTTCATTTTGCCTTTGCTTCCTAGGGACATTAGTAGGTTGATTCACATTTTGTTGTTGGGAAACTACTTGTACATGTAGCGTTGCACTTGATGTTGAAGCATCTTTAGGAGGAGGGGGAGTAACTTCTTCCAAAACTCTTCTTTTTCTCCTAGTATTGTAAGTACAAGAATCTTGGTTTATATTACAATGCTCTTCCACCAGATGGTTCATGAAAGAAGAACCATCCTACTAAAAGGTATCAACAAGTTGATTAGCATTGTGTTGCTGAGAAACTACTCACTCTAGTATAGTTAAAGCCAAGTAGGATTCTTCTTTCTAACACATGCAATATCCATAGGAGTAGTTACAAGAAGGTAGAAATCTTGATCTTGGGTAAGATTGTTTTGAGGGATTAAAGCCCTATTTAGGTTGGTGTTTAAAGACTAGGGGTGGTTGATAGTTCTATTCTGATTGTAGGGGACATGAATCTAGTTTGGGGGTCTACTGAATGAGACCTTGACTTTGGAGTTGGAGAGGTCTATTATTTTGAGCTTGCTACCTTTTCATAGTTACCAACTCATTTCCCATCTTTTTTACTTCTGCAATATTGTCCTCCATCTTCTTTTCTTGATCCTACATTCTCCTATCTACATTCTGCATTAGGGTCTACATCATGCCCTCAATCCTATCAACACCATTAGAGGATGTAGAGGCTATTGGGACCACAGTAAGAAGTTGAATTACAAAGAAAACATGAATAGGGGCTATAGAAGGCTAATGATTGGGCATGTTAGGGAAGAAAGGCATTGGGGGCCTTGGAGCTATTTGTCCTCCTTGTATCAAAATATTTTTCACTCTTATGGCAACCTCATAAGCATTTGGTAGAGTGTCCCCTCCCATAGATTGTAGAGTGGTATAAATATCACTATTGAAGGCTCTGAGATAATACAAGAATGTATGACCAAGAGAGGGCTTCACTATAGTAGATATTATGTGCCTTGTCTTCTAAAATCTATAATTGAAATTAGTCATACATTCATGGGGGATCTCTGGATAGTTGTCAATTATTCTAAAAGTGATAGGTGATCACTTTTTTTCTCAAAATGATTGCATAAGGCTCCCCTTAACCCATCCTGACCAGTAATAGAGTTATGAGGAAAACCTCTATACTATTTTAGTGTCTTCCCTTTCAAGGAAGAGGCTAGAAGCCTAAATGGTACATCATCCTTAGTGATGCTATGAATATTGAAAATGTTAGACACCTCTTGAATATGCTCAATAGGGGAGATGGAGGTCTCACCAGTAAAATTAGGTATACTTTTAAGAGCTAATACTAGTATGTCATGCCTTTGGGCTAATAGAAGGGAGTTTAGGGTAACATGTGGAGAAGGATCTTATAGGGGTATGTGTTACTATTGCACTCCTGATTGGTGATAGAGGTACCCCAACCTTTCTACTCAGATTAGAAAAAGAAAGCTCTTGGTATTGGAAATTACCTCTAGAAGATGTCCTTGTATGAGTCTCTAGAGAAGGCCAAATTCCTCTACTATTAGGATGCACTTAAACTATTCTTGAAGAGAAAAGGGAGAAAGAATACATGAAAGGAACCATCTAATCTATTCTAAAGAGGTGATGCACTAGTATAGGGTGTTCAGACTAATCTCTGCCCATACATATATAGTACAATTATCATGACAATCCAAAGATATTTAGATTTAGGCTTGCTTTAATCTATTAGCTACATAAATATTAGATAATTAAATGAGTGACACAAGGAAAAGGCTTCACTACTTATCATTCATAGGCCAAAAGAGATAGAGAAATGTAGATTTTAGATATCCACAGTACATTGAAGAGAGGCAAACAAAGTTTGTATAGTACATTAGTGGATAAAGGAGATAATACAAGATGTCATATAATTTAAAGGCAAACAGGGAATTTACAATGGTATGCCAAGGCAATACCAGAGAAACAGAGAAGATCTGACTCTAAGAAAGAGTACAACATCTGCTTTTATAGTCTAAGAATAATTCAAATAACTTTCACCCTAAGATAAAATTCAAACACTACAATCAACTTTATAGAGAATAATTACTACAAAAATGGAAAAGATCTGATAAAAACACAAATCTAGATGCAAGAAGATCATTTATCTACCAAAAAATCTCTAAGAGGAAAAGAACAATAACCATTAACCATCTAACTAAGTAGATAGATCAACCAGCAATGATGGAGTGTTCTATTTCATTTATTAAGCCTGGGGAATGATAAAAGTGGTTGTAGGAGATCCAAAAGACCGAATCTATCATCAAAGATCTATTTCCCTTGTTATCCACCTACCAAATCAGGTGGAAAGTATAGGTCAACCATATTCAATTGTCACTCTATACCTCTCCTACTACCTAATTGGTTGGGAGTTCCCCTTCATCCATTTGGTATATGAAATTCTTTATATGTTTTGGTCCACACTAAACTCGTGATCCTACAAGTGTTAACTATGGTCAAATCCCTTTAAATCACCTTTTATTCATAACCCTAATTTCTATGATCTTATGATTGCTAATACTTTGTAGCATCGAGCCCATCCCTCATTCTCTTTATGATCCTTCAACAACAAAAAGATCATACAATCTCATGACATCATGAGATCCTTAACATCCTTGGTATAAGGTTGCAATACCATTTTTTTTCTTCTGATGTCATGGCATGGTTGACTTGACCTTTACAATCTTACAATCATAATCCATCATGATATCGATAGCCATGGTAATAAACCTTGCGACACTACAATCATGGTTTGACTATCTTTTTCATGACCTCAGGAGGCATCTTCACTTGTATTTTCAACCTTACAACTTTAAAATCATATGATCCATCTTCCCCTTCTTAGCATCGATGAGCTAGGAAGTCAACTCCATGATCCTATGATCATTGACCCTTGTGGTGTCGGAACATATCCTCATGGCAGTTAAGATCTTACGATCACTTACTATTGTAACATCAAGCAAGACCTTTCTTTGGCTTATGATATCTTGACTATTTGTGATGTTATGACAACCTGACCATTCAACCAACATACGCCTCATAGTATCTTATCATTGTTGGAATCTAATTAAAAAGATCATTGAGATTGTTGAAGAAGTATGTTTCAATCATTGTTTTGTCATTCATGTCAAACCTGCTACTTGCTAGTAAGACAATTGCTTATAAGATTCAAGCACTATCACTTAGTTGATTGATGAAGATGATTTGATCAATAAGATGTAACAAAAACACCTAGAGGAAAGGTTGAGTTATGATTTTTTAATGAAGTGAAAGGATCAGTTAAGACAATGGTTGAATAATGTATTGGTAATATAATTGAAGATACAAAGGTTGGCTACATTGAAGAACTCTAGAAGAACACGTTATAAAAAAGATTATCTACAAAGCCTGAACAAAGTTAATAATGGGTGCCGAGAAAAGTTATTTCACGCTGAGCAAGATTACTAGTATGTGCTGAGTAAATGGAAAATCTAGTGTTTTTCAAGTAACTTAGTTGGTGCCAAGAAAAATGTAACAAGTGTTGAGCATCAGAAAACATAGTTGATGCTTAGTGAAAATGTAATAGGTGCCAAGTAACATAGTATGTGACAAGCATTAGAAAGTCAATAATGTTGAGCTACTACATTATTTGAAAATTCAAAGATTTGCTAGATCTGAGTTGATAAGTTTGTTACCTTGAATTTTGTGAAACAGATGGAAGATAAGGATGTTGAGCTGGTGGTACAAAATTCTAGGCTAACTATTTTTAGGTGAATAAAAGTGGATTCCATAAGAATTTTCTAGAAGGAAACAAGATAAGGGATAGATACATTGCATCCTACCTAGTCCAATCAAACCCTAATTTTGTCAAGGCAAATTAGAGTGGGAAAAGAATTAAAAAATCCTATTTAAAGAATGCAAGGTCATAAGACAAAATAGACAAAAAGTGGTCAACTACACTGGAGAAAGTGGTGCCAAAGAGAAGGAATTGAGAAGGTTAAGAGAAAACCTAAGAGAATAGAGTATAGGTACTCTACTTCATCAAAGGACCAATGAAGTGACTACATTGGTACAACAAGCAAGAAGCTTAAGGAGACAAAAGCTTGAAGAGGGAACAAGTTATTAGAATTGTAGAGACTAAAAGCCAAGTAGATTTGTGAATATAATAGTGATCTGATATCAGCAAGTCAAGTTGTAAGTCTTTTCAAGTCAAAAGCCCTTATTGAATACTCTCTAGCAATTGTATTAGTTAGGGAAAATCCTTTAGACTAAGGTTGGTTTAACAACCATTTGAAAATCCTTTAACAGGGTGGCATCCCAAGTGAATGTTCTAAAATCCTCTAACTAGGCTCACTCCTAATAGGGTAGTTAAAATCCCTTATCTAGGTCACATTTAACAGTGTGTGTTGTAGCCTTTAATAAGGCAGGCCTTTCATAGGGTATCACTTTAGAAGAGTGAGAAACAAGGTAGCATATTATTGGTTTTTCCCAAATAGGGTTTCTACATAAATCATTTTGTTATGTGTTGATCTTTCATGTTTTATTGTTGCATGTTGATTTATCAGTAACTTGCAAGTTTAGATTGATAAGCTTGGATGCATGAATGTTTAATGGGCTCACTAGGATAAGTGAAAAGTTTTATTGGACCTTGAGTAACTGATTCACCCCCCCTCTTAGTTACTCTAAAGAATTATAATAATCACTACTTGATTTGTCGGACGATCCTCTAATACATGAGCTATCATAAGATTGAGACCATACCATCCCATCGTGGCTTCGGTATTTAAAATATAGAATTGAATCTTGTAACTGTTGGGTGTTGTTCAAATATTTGAACTAAATCCTTAGTGGGAAGGCATTTTTGGCCAACAATACCCACAATACAATACCATTTGTAAATTGTTGAATGTTGAAGATTGTCTTTAAAGGAAAATTAGTCACACTAATGCTTCATCTCTATCTACAAAATAGCTAATCCTTGTAGCCTTACTAGAAAATAAAGAAATTGTGGCTAGTTATGATAAGTATCACTCCCTTCTTCACAAGATAGAAGACATGTTTTCATTCACACAATTTTTGAGTATCAAATTTATTGGAATTATTTAGAATGACTAGGGGGAGAGTGAATTAGTTATCCAAGCTCTAGATGTACAAATAAAAAATTTCATAGCTTAGTGAACCCACATTTATAAAACATATTCATTAGATCATAAAATCAGTTAAACTTTGTAGGTTACTATAAAATCAACTTTATAGAAATGTATGCATGAAACTAAGATCTTTTTTTTGTTCATCATCTATCATCCATTTTAAGGTTAGGTAGGATTAGGTAGGGTTCAATGAATCTACCCATATTTTCATTTTATTCCCTTCTAAAAATTTCTCCTCTAATCCTTTTTGAATTTTCCTAAAAAATGGCTCATCTTAAATTATGTGCCACCAACCTATCAATCTTATCTTCCACATGGTTCACACAATCCAAGAAATCAAACTTGTCATCTCAGATTCATTGAATTCATGATCTTTCTCATGATGTTGTCACTCAACATTAACTTTCTTCTAATGCTCGACATATATTGTGTTGCTTGGCACCCACTATCAAATCACTCAGCATAAACTAAAGTTTATTGGTGCTTGACATCAACTAAACTTTACTTGGCTAACATTGTATCACTCAACATACACTAAAATTTGACTTTTCTCAACTCCAAATAATTTTTTGCTCAGCTTACACTAACTTTGGTTGATACCTACTGTAAAAATTGTTAAGCTTGGTAGACATTATTCATTTTACTTATTCTTTTGAACTTAGTCAGTGTATTCATCCTTTGTAACCTTAAGTAGATAATCAATGCACTATAATGTCATTGTTTTAACTAATCAATGACAAAACAATGATTGAAACACATTCTCATACTTGTATGAATCTATTTTCAACAATATCCCTCTTTGGCATTGATGAAAAACCAAACTTAATCAGTACAATCAACAATAATACCAAAAAGAAAATATTCCTTGTATTGAAATCTCTCCCTCTATCAACAACTTTCATCTTCCAAATAGGTTTGAAAATTCTATTACAATCAATAGACAATCAACTCATCCTTATGAATCCCTCTTGATCACTTCTTATATCTCCCTTAGCACTATCTCCCTCGAAGTAGATATTCCATGTTTCTATCTTTGTTTTCCTTTCTCTCTCTTTGACAACAATGCCAAAGACTTTTCATTTTAAAATGAAGATATGAACATTTTTAGCTTCTCCCTCTATCCCTAGCTTGTGACTAATTTGTAGCTCTAGCTCTTTGATTTCTTTAGGAAGCTCCTAAAGCAAGATCCACTACATCACTATGTAACATATCTCAATCATATTGTTTGATGCAAGGCACTTCTCATGCTTCTTAAATAGCTTTGGATATGGGTATGACCCCTGGTTTACCTCTTAGATATTCATGATCATCCTTAGATAATGCTTTTGTGAATATATCAACTATTTTCTCTTTTGTGTTAACATATTCCATCTTCACCTCTTTATCTTGAACTAGCTCTCTCAGGCAATGATACTTGATTGCAATATGCTTAGTCTTTGTATGCATCACATGATTCTTTGATATATTTATAGCACTTGTATTATCACAATAAATTATCATAGGTTCAGTGATTTCCTCCTTCATACTTGTTGTGGTTTCACAATGCATGCCCCATTTCTCTTAGAAATGGGAACCCCATATTAAAAATTTTATTTCCTAGACCCCTAGTCTAGGGCCTGGTTCATTTTTTGAACTATTCTAGAGTCTAGGTTTAGCCTTTGCCTCTAATTGAGTAGACCTTGGTGTCAGAACTAGACAAAATTAGAGAAAAGGACCTTTGAAGGTGCACTAGGTGCACTATTTTGCGTATCAGGGACAAAAGGGGGATTAACTTGTTTTTTCATTGTTTTGAAGCTTTTGGGCTCAAATTTTTATTAGTTAGTGTTTGTTTTTGGTTAGGTTTTCAACTCTTTAGACTAATGTTTCATTTTTCATGTAATTAAAAAGCTATCCTTAACTTGTGGGGGTCATAACTTTTGATCAAGAGCTTGGAATTCAAAACCATTTACACCATTGAAAAGAAGAACTAAAAATCTAATTTCAGTCCCTAAAATAGTGAGCCTTTCCATTTTTAGGAACTAATAAAAGTTTCAACATAAATTTTTTTTAGTTCTGACACATGTGCATAGATCATCATAGCATCTTCATTATTAGTAGCAATAGAGATCTCACCTAACTTCGTAACCTATACCTTCAAAGGAGTCATATGTAATTTTTGATTCATGAATTTACACTAAAGATCAAATATATAGAGGTTGGACACATGAACTAGAAAAATTTCCTCATCTTATGCAACTATTAATGACAAGATTCGACATAGGTGCCTTGAGATTTTAGATAGAAGAAGTAGAAGGAGTTCAAATCTATGAAAATGTTTGGCTATAAAGAGGGTATAAATCATCAAAAAAGGAAAAAATAAGTACACTAGAGTGCTCCTAGACCTCATCGTAGGAAAACTCTAAAATTATTTTTAAAACTAAGAACTTTAATTTTTTGGTGAATTAAGTACCTTACATAAATTTCATCAATGTGTACAAGGTGCAAAAGGTGCACTACTCCAAAGGTGCACCAATTTTTTTGAAGAAGTTAGAGGTGCACCTATAGTTAACTGCTAATTCCAAATTTAGAGCTTTTCATGCACCAAAAACACATTCTAATAATAGTTTAACTCCTAAAAACATTCAGAGAAGGTCAAGATTCCATTTTTAGAGCTTCCAGTGGCTCTTAGATCCTATTACAACTTCCTTCTTCTTATCTACTCTTTTTTTTAAAGACATATAATTGCACATGCATCTATTAATTGATATAAACAAGGGTGGAGTCCTACTTAGCATCATTTAAAGAGTCTATTTGTACATAAATAGATTTTTTTTTATTAGTTTCAAAGCATATGTCTATATGTCATCAATATTTCTAGCCTAATCATCATTAGTGTAGGATCTCAATTCAAATTTCTTCTTTCTCTTATAGACATAAATCTTCTATGTCTTTCAAATATCTCATTACTCTCTGAACAACCATCATATCATTCTCCCTGGGATTAGCAAAGAATCTTACAACTATCCCAACATATAGTACAATATTAGGTCTGTTGTGTACTACATATCATAATTTACCAAGCATAGGCCTGTACAATGTTTGATTCACCTCATCTAAATCATCATTCTTTGAAAATTTATGTTTTGTCACCATAGGTGTTGTTATTGGCTTGGAATCTTCCAATCCAAAAGTTTTTAGTATCTCCTTTACATACTTTGATTGAGTGATGTATATATCATATTTCATCTGATGTACTTGCGAACTCACAAAGAACTTGATCTCTTCAAACATAGACATTTCAAATCCTTTCTTTATTTCATTTGCAAAAGCTTTACATAAAGTATCTTGACCTCCAAATATGATATCATCATAAAAAAAATTAGATTGTAAAATACCTTTGTCTTTCTATGTCTTCAAGTACATATCGTTGTTATCATTAGTCCTCTCAAATCTAATCTTCACAAGATAATTATGAAGCCCTTCATACCATGCTCTTAGTGCTTGCTTCAAACCATATAAATATTTGTGTAGTCTACATACCATATTTTTGTTGTTAGCATCAAAAAATACTTATGGTTGTTCTATATAAACCTCTTCCTCCAATATGTCATTCAAAAATGCAGATTTAACATCTGTTTGATAAACAATGAAACCTTTCTATGCAGAGTAAGCAAGAAGAGTTCTTACTCATTCCAATCTTGTACCAGGAGTGAATGTTTCTCCATAGTCTATCCATTCTTCTTGTGCATATCCTTTACAAACTAATATTTCCTTGTTCCATGTGACTTTACCATTTTCATCTAACTTTTTTCTATATAACCACTTGGTGCTAATCACATTTTTATCTTTTGGTCTAGGAACTAGAGTCCATGTCTTATTTTTCTCAATTTTTTCAATCTCTCCTTTCATGGCTTTACTGTTGTCCACATCTTCTAATACATCTTTCAATATTTTAGGTTCATGCATGCTAAGAAAGAATGTATCATTTCTCAACTTGTTCCTTGTCATTGGTCTTGCATCTTTATCTCCAATGTTTTTTGCTATAGGGTGATGTCTCTTGAGATACTTTGACAATCTTGGTTCTGCTATATTTCTCTCAACTTATGAATCACTATGTACCTCTCTACTAGGTAGTTCAACATCTCTTTCATGTACACTAATCTCATAATCAAAATGTGCCTCAACTTCATTCTATAACTTGGGACCTAAATAGAGCTCAGTTCTTGAATGTAACTTGACATTCATAGTATGTGACTCAGTAGTTACTGAAACTTGCTATTGATTTGTAACTTGATTTACAACTTCTTCATAAAAAAAAACACCTTCATAGAAATATACAAATAATTTATATTCCTCTTGTTTCTTCATAGGTTTACCCTCATGTACTTCTATATATTCATCAAATTTTACATTTACACTTTCGACAACCTTGTTGGTGTTAATATTTAAACACTTATAAGCTTTACTTCATGTGAAATAGCCAAGGAATATAACTACTTCACTTTTTGCATCTAATTTACCATTCTAAAAATATTTGAGAGTATAAAACTTGCTTCCAAATACCTTAAAATATTTTACATTAGGTGAGTATCCATACTGTAGTTCTAAATGTGTTGAATGAGTACCTTTCTTGACTTGCACATAGTTCAAGGTATAAATAACTATACTTATATCTTTTCTCCATCATGAGTGTCCTAGGATAATCCATTATAGATCTATTCCTCCTTTCAACAATTCTATTTTTTGGAGGGGTCCTAGGGGCAGATGTCTATCCTTCGATTCCTCTATTATTACAAAACATCTCAAACATTTATGACTTTTACCTATTTCTTTCTCAACTCTTGCTAAGTACCAATTAAACATTTGGATAGCATCATATTTCTATTTTAGAAACTTGTATCATTCTAGAATAGTCATCAACAAATATCATAATGTACTTATCCCCTTTGTATCTTTGCACATCAATTGGTCCACACAAGTTAGTATGAACAATTTCTAATATTTCTTTGGAGGTATGAGTCTTACTCTTAAAACTTGACATTATTATTTTGCCTAACTAACATTGTTTGCAGATAATATTTTTAGGTTTCCTCAACTTAGGCAAACCTCTAACTCTTCTTATCAAATTCTTCAACTAAAAAAGTAGCATCCTCCATATCAAGGTAGAATAGATTACCTCTAGTTTGATCACCTTTTCCTATTAGCTTTCCATCAATATCATATATTTTACAAATCTTGTTCTCAAATTCAACCTTACAACCTAAACTATTTAGTTGTGATACACTCAACAAATTATAGTTAAGTCCTTCAACATAATAAGCATTGTCCCATAAAATATTTTCTGTGAGTTTGATAAAACCTTTTCCTTTTATCAAATAGGGTGCATCATTACCAAACCTTACAATATTTCCATCATAATAATTCAAGGTAATAAACTTAGTTTTATCTCTAGTCATGTGATGTGAACACTCACTGTCAATGCTCCATTTTTCTATCTTGTTCACACAAGACATTAACGTAGTTGCTTCATCCTCATCAGAATCATCCTTCATTGCGACATACACCACTTCATCATCATGATAGTTAGATCCATCTTTAGTTTCCTTTGCAATCATGTAGTAAGAATTCTTGCCTTTGTCTTTGTAATCTTTTTTGTCTTCATCTCTTCTACTTTTGTACTTTTCTCCACCTTTATAATTCTTCTTTGGACATCTAGCATAAATATGACCAAGCTCATTGCAATTGAAACACATGATAGGTAACTTACTTTTGAATTTTCATTTACCTCTATGAAATCTCCTTTCTAGTAGTGCTTCAAGTTGTTCTACATCTTCTTCACCTATATCACTATCACTAGAAACATATTTTACCTTTTTACTCTTCTTTTCATTAGATTTCTTTAATGATAGCTTAGCTTTGAAAGTAGATTGAACATTTTTGAATTTTTTATTATCAAAATTAGATAGCTCAAAAGTAGTGAGCCTACCTACCAGATCTTAAAGAGTCAGATTAGAACCTGGTACACATTTGAGCTCTTGTATTATAGAAACTCTAATAGAATAGATGGGCAATAGAGTTCTCAAAACTTTCCTTAGTATAGTCTCATCATCTATCTTACTAGTATCTCCTCTTATTGCATTAACAATATTTTTTAATCCTAGAGCAATATTGAGAAACATTCTCACCTTCTTGCATTTCCATATCATCAAATTTACCTATAATTTTTAAGATTTAGCATTTGGATCGTCCATAGATGGTGTAAGAGCATCCCACATTTTCTTTGCACTATCAAAATCCTTGATATCATCAAACTTGGTGTAGCTTAGGGAAAAGACAATCTCCATCATTTCCTAGTTGTGTTCTTTCTTCTTTTTTAGATTTTAAATAGTTATGGCTCTAGCAAAATCAACATGCTTAGTAGCTATGGTAGACTGTGCATGATCTCCAAGACCTCCTATGTGTAGCTTCATTAGACCTTTCCATGCAAGAAAGATATCTCTATTAATCTTAGGTACCTCTTTTTTTGTCATCTTTATCTTTTGCTTCTAGTACCTTCAAACTAGTCCTCTTAAGCAAATAACCCTGATACCAATTGTTGGAATTCTTTAGAATAATTGAGGTGAATTAGTTATCCAAAGTCTAGATGTAAAATTAAAACTTTTCACATCTTAGTGAACCCATATCCATAAAACATATTCATCATGCATGCATCCATTACATCATACAATCACTTAAAATTTGTAGAAATGTAAGCATGGAAAATAATAGATTCAATAACACATTTGACACAATGATTTTACGTGGAAATCTAATTTGGGAAAAACTACTAGCAACATGCTACTCATTCTCACTCTTCTAAAGTGATGCCCTATGAAAGGCCAACCCTATTAAAGGTTACAATGCACACTATTAAATGTGACCTGGTTAAAGTATTTCAATCACTCTATTAGGAGAGAGCTTTGTCAAAGGATTTTACATCATTCACTTGGAATGTCACTCAGTTAAAGGAGTTAAAAATGACTATTAGGCTAGCGTTAATCTAAAAAAATTACCCTAGACTAATATAGTAATTAGAAAGTAAAAATAAGGCTTGATTTGATAACAACGTACAACACACTTGCAGATCATAGATCTCTATTTTTAGTCCTCCATTCTACTGGGCTTTTACACACTTTAGCTTTGATCACTTGTTCACCCTTAAAGCATCCATACCCTTAATCCTTCTTTCTTGACTTGCCAATAGTAGTCTCTTCTCTTTGGTTACTGAATGAACCAATACCCTAGACTTCTTGTCTTCCTTAGGTTCTCGCACATGAAAACCTTTACTTTTGACTAGCCATCTCTATAAATAGAAAATTAAAATATTTTTTGTTCATCCTCTATCATGCATTTTAGGGTTAGGTAGGATTAGGTAGGATTTAGTGAATCTATCCATATTTTCATTTTATTCCCTTATAGAAACTTCTCTTTTAATCCTTTTTGAATTTTCCTAAAGAATGGTTCATCTTGAATTTTGTGTCACCAACTCATCAAGCTTATCTTCAACATGGTTCACATGCTATGTTACTCGACATCCACTATCATATACCTCAACGTGAACTCAGGTTTATTGGTGCTGAACATCAAATAAACTTTACTTGACTAACATTGTATCAGTCGACATACACTAAAATTTGAGTTTCCTCACCTCCAACTAATTTTTATCTTGGCTTACACTAACTTTTCTCAGTACCTATTGTGCAGATTGTTAAGCTTGGCACACACAATTCATTTTATTTGTTCTTCTAAACTTAGTTAATTTATCCATCCTTTGCAACCTTAAGTAGATTATCAATGCACTATAATATCACCATCTTAACTAATATTTGTACTCCTTTTCCATGTCATAACTCAACCTTTCCTCTAGGTGCCATTGTTACCTCATTTGATCAAATCATCTTCATTAATAAAAAAAATGATAGTACTCAAATCATCTAAGAAATTATCTTACCAAAAAGTAGCAAGTTTGACATCAATGACAAAACAATGATTAAAATGCATTCTCATACTTGTATTAATCCATTTTCAATAGCAAGGTTAGGTTGCAAGACCTTACCAAGAAAGGTAGGGTTGCATATTGTTACAAACACAAAGTTGGTAGTTCTTGCAAAGTGATGTTGACTCTACCAATATATAGATGCCTCTTGAGCATTAAAGAATTAGCTGAGTGCAGGACAGCCTATCACCAATGAGTATGAAGCACAAAGCATTAATGACAATTGAACAGACGAAATTTATTAAAAGGAAGAAATTGAGGCATTGTTTCATTGCAAATTTCTAAAGCTATTTTTGAGGAGTGAATTTAGAGCCCCTAAGTGATTTGAGTATTTATTGTTGAAGAATTTTTGAAGTTTCTAGAAACCCTATTGAGCATGGAATCTTCCAACAACAAAGAGAAGAAAGGTTCTGAAATGTTGGTGCATAGATTCGACTGCAAGGCACCTAGTTTCAAGTTAAGTCTAGTGATTGCAGAGGAACTTGAACCATTTTGTGTACAATATCAAATTCTACCTAAGGTATTACTTCTATATGATATCCATTCCTTTTACCACTATTCTATTCAAGAACTCATAACCCTAGAGATGAATGAAGAATTCAAGGAATTGTGTGTGGATGGTGTATTAAAGCTTGAACATCAACATTTGAAAACCAAGGGCTTGACACATATCTCTTATATGCCAAGAGAAATTTAGGTCAAATTAATTAGATATATTCTAAGTTGTGTACATAGTGGGAAGTTATGGTTGGAATAACCCATTTAGATTATGAAGAAAATGATTCATAGAATCACTGGGCTTGCAATGCTAAACAAAGGCAAGACAACCAAAATCCTAGGTTAGGAAAAAATAACCAAGAAGACTCTTGTTGAGTTGGATGGAAGAGATATGAAGCTTAATGGAGTAACATACATGGAGCTAAAGTTTGGCATACATGTAATTCAAAATAAGATATACAACTCTAGTCAGTTAAACAATGTGTCATGCAAAGCTTTTGATATTGCATACAAGGTTATGAAGAATAACCTATCCTTCAACCTTGTCAAGTTTTTGTTGAACCAATTCAACAAGAACATGGAGAGCACTACAGGATCAAATAATAATCCATGTAAGTTTAGATCTCTTTTGACAATTTTTTTCTTCTTTGTTCATAAAATTTTCCCTTCCAAAGGTGCAATAGTATAGATGAAAGATGTTTTTATAGCAG
The DNA here is from genome assembly GCA_028749045.1 of Cupressus sempervirens. Classification (NCBI taxonomy): domain Eukaryota; kingdom Viridiplantae; phylum Streptophyta; class Pinopsida; order Cupressales; family Cupressaceae; genus Cupressus; species Cupressus sempervirens. The sequence continues at coordinate 612,339,714 of CM053788.1, forward strand.
ATCAATGAATATATAGCATAAATGGGTGAAATTTTTTATAGCATCATCAATAACTATTTTGAATCATCCAAAGAGAAGATGCATAATAGATTTAGGATCCCCAAGAAACTTGTAGAAGATTACAAGGATGATATTTGTTTCATGGTGGACTATGAAAAAGTATATATTTAAGCAGTCACACCTAAAATGGTATGGGTTAAGCCTCTAGAGTATGAGGTTAACATTGATGACATTAAGTATATAATTAAGGCTCTACTGAATGAGCCTATGGATCCTAAAGCTGCCTATTTTGGAACTTATAATGAGGAAAAGGAAAGAATTGAGCTTGAGATCAAGCTACCTTAAGCAGTGAATAAAGGAACGAGAAGAGTAGAGAAGCTATTGAAAAGCACTAAGCAAGAAAGTTCTCCTCTAATCCTTACTAAGGGAAATGGTGATGATATAAAAGATCATGATGTAGAGGATGAAGAAGAAGCCAAATTTGAGGAAGAATAGCCTCTCAGGAAGAAAGGTAAGGTTATTATAACTAGACCTACCAAGTCATTCCTTGTTATATTTACAAGAAGGGTAACCAATTCTACGAAGAAATTGAAGTTAGGTGAAGATGAATCCAAGAAGATGATATTCAAGATATTTGCACCTACACTTCAAGAAAGGTTAAAGAAGATGGAAGAAGGATTTGGCATTAAAATTTTCAAATTTCTCAAGTATGAGACAATGAACAAGGAAGAGAAAAGGAAAATAGAAGATTCACTCATGACCAAGCTACATAAATGGAAGTACTCACTAGGTGAGCTTGCACAAAAAATACCTGATGAGCATATATAAGAAATAAAGCCTAGATGGGAAAATGCAAATAAGATTGCCAAGGACATCTCTGAATAAAACTTGAAATAACTCATGCCAGATCTTAGTAATGAGGAGGTAAAGGAATCCATGATGAAAAATGATAAGAATTTCACTCTCAAATTAAACACTTGTATGATATTTCTTAAGGACATTGAATATATGGTCAATGTAGCTACAACTACATGCAAAAACATCTATCAGTTGCATCAACCTAGTGACTTTTTTGTGCATGTTGATGAAAAGGATGATGAAGATGAGGAAGAAAATGTAGAAATAAAGGATGATGAGATAGATTATGTCAATCTAGATGATGAGAAGGAAGAATGGGAAGCTATTGGAAGAAGCCTTCTAGAGATTCAAAGCATTGAGGAAATAGATGCAAAGAAAATTGCAATAGCAATCATGGCTTCATTTCCTTACTGTCCAAGCATAACCTTAGTACAATTTGGCTCAGAGAAAGCTTCTATTGAGTTGGTTGTTGATACCACTTCTATATCAAGAACCCAACAAGCCCTAAATCTGTATAAGTAAAAGTTACATTGACTGATGTGCCCAACACTTCATTTGCCAAGCAACAAGGTCCTCCATCATTAGGCTTGACCAAGAAGCAACAACATATTCCTATTGTTAGTATTGTTTCAACATTTGTATCTATTGTGGTATTCCCAACATACGCTCCATTCCTCATAAGGAATGGGGACCCCCTAATTTTTTTTTACTCCCAGACTCACAATTTGAGAGTTGGGAGAAGAAAAACACCATTTGAAAGTTAGTTTTAGAGTCAAAAATTCAAAAAACCTATTAAACAAAAAAAAAATTAATAATTAATTTTTTCACCTCCCCACATCTGTACATGTGCTGAAGTGTAGCATGACTTATGTAAAAAGAGGGAGGGATATAAAAACCCTTGCCCTCCCCCTCTCTTCTCATTTGTCTTTGATTGTTCAAGGTTTGAGAAAGAGGAGTGGAGGTAAGTAGACCTCCCCCCCTTCTCCTTTTTTTTTGTTGTGTGCCCATGGGTGCTCACATACACTGCCCACACACAGTGCTCTTGCATGGTGCACTCACATGCAGTGTGCCCTTTTTGCACATGCAAACTGCTCCTTCATAGTGCACAACCACAGGTGGCTATGTCCATGCCCTCATGACACCAGATGCAATGCTTGCGCAATACCCACGCCACACCCTCACTGCAAGGGATGCAACACTTGTGTGGTGCCCATATAGGGCTAGATGCAATGCCCACATGATGCTCACATTGTGTCTATGTGATGTTGGGCATGGCTCCCATGCTGCGACCATGCGTCACTAGGCAACATGGTACACATGTGCAACACTAGGTGCAGCTCCCATGCAACCCCTATGGGACCTCAATGTGGTCTCAACACGACGCTACATGCCCATGCCCTAATATTACCAGTTACACCCATGCAATGGAATTTTTCATTTTTTTTCAAAAAATATAAAAATATAAAAAAATAAAATAAATAAAAAAAATCAAAAATTTAAAAATTTAAAAGTAAATAAATAAAAATAAAAACAAAAGAAATTTTTTTCAAATAAAATGAATAAGTCTTGAAAGGGGGGCTTTTTTTTGTTTTTTTTTCCTCGCTTATATTTTTCGCTATTTGGTGATTGATCATGTTTTCTTTCTTGTGATGTGCAAGTAATACAATTAGATGGCATCTACATCTGAATAAGCAATAATACCAATTGTTTACAAATTTCAAGGCGTGACCTCAAAATCATGGTTATGCAATGAGTACACTAAGATTAAAGACACAGACCTTGAGCACACAAACTTGGGAGAATTCGTAAGAGTTTGCAATAGTCCGACAGAAAGTTCAACCTTGAGGTCTGCATTAATCTATTCTAGATTAGTGAATGCAGCATCACATCCAAGGACTATATAGTCAACCAAGTTAACCATGACCTTATCTAAACATTTTGTACCTGATGAAAGGGTAGTAAAGAGCATTACTGGAGAGGTGGTCTTAGATTTTCTGCACTTGTACCCATGACTCTACAAGTGCAGAAAATTTTAGAAGTATTTTTTGCACTTGTACGGAATGCAAAAAATACTTCTAAAATACTTCTAATATTTTCTCCTGAGTAGAGTCATTGGGTACCTTGGGAGTTTCTTCAGATTGATGGATGTACCACCTACCTGAATGTATGTGAATGTCCAGAATTAGATGAAATATGCATCAAGAGCTATGATCTGTGCCTTGGCTTCATCAAAAAATATCTTCCCATAATCCCCTTCGATGAATCAAATGATGGAAAAGATGAAAATACTTCTTAAATTTTCTAAAATTCAAGTACATAGCTGTGTAGATCCATAGGTCCATAGGTCCATAGGTCCACAGGTATGTAGGTCCATAGATCTATAGGTCTGTAGGTCTGCAAAACTCTTTGGTGCACAAAATCTAGAACAATGAGAAAGTGTACTTCTATAGAGGTGCACTTTTCTCCAAAATTTGATGCAAGCTAGAGGATATTGATCCAAAATCCCCATTTTAGAAAGCATTAAGATCTACGCCAAGTACACAAATTTCTTGAGCTTACCCACTTCAATAAACCACTTAGTTACAAGGGAACATCCTGAGTTCAATCACTCCCTTTCAAACTTTCATCATCTTCTTCATCTCCACCTCCACTCCAACCACTTGGTGAACCACCACATACTCCAATAACTATTTCCCAACAACCACTATTAGGTCCACCAAATCCTCCCATGGCCTTCTTCACAAACATTGTAGACTCACCAATAAACTTGAGAGGTACACTCCATGACCTCCCAAAGAATCCTAAGAAGTTTTGCCCAAGATTCATCTCTAGTGAAACATGAACTACCAAATATCATATCAAAGTTGTCAAAGAAATTTTCAACCAAAAGCAAGTGGCTAATGAGGACGTGGTTCTTCATTTATTTCCCTACTCTTTGGGGGAAATTGCCTTCAATTGGTATGTCAATTTGCCACCCAGATGAATTGGGGATTGGAATACATTTGAAAAATTGTTTTTGGAACAATTCAAAACATTCATCAATCTAGTGGTGATACATGAATAATTCATATCAATAAAAAGGGACCTAGCTGAGATAGTTTCATGCTTCAACCATCACTTTCATATGGCCTACCACAAGTTGGAAACACCATATACAATATCGATTGAAGCCACCATCTTGATTTATTTGAATGCTATGGACCCTCTCACTATGATCTTTTTGAGAAGACTTCCTGTAGCAAATATTGACACATTGGACAAAGTCTTTGCAGAAGCAATCACATTCATGAAGCAAGCTAATCCTAATGGAGGAGGAATGATGCTTCCAGCACAAGTAGTCCCTACAATACCAACATACCCCATGGGAGCACCCACCATGCCTAGCCAGTTCATACCTATGAACCCAATTCCAGTGTAGTAAGCATCTGCTCCAAAAACTCAAGTGATAACATATCTAGGGTATGAGCCCCCAAAAATAGCTTTCTTTGAATAGAAAGTGATGGTTCCTATGGAAGTGGGAGCACCCACCATGCCTAGCCAGTTCATAGCTATGAACCCAATTCCAGTGTAGTAAGCACCTGCTCCACAAACTCAAGTGATAACATATCTAGGGTATGAGCCCCCAAAAATAGCTTTCTTTGAATAGAAAGTGATGGTTCCTGTGGAAGTAGATAACAATCTTCTTTTAGAAGTTGGTCAAATGAAGAAGACCATGTCACAAATGAACAATGATTTGGCATGTCTTAGATTGTCACAAGGACAAAATAGCAACTTCCAAAGAAATAATGCTAGCCCCTACAACAACAATTTTGGTCAAAATTACAATAGGAACTTCAACAATAATAGTAATAGTAATAACAATGCAAGAGACAATGGCCGAGGAAACAACTTCAATCCTCCTAATCGCAACAATGGCTTCCAAAGGCAAAATTGACAATGGAATACTTGATAGAATAACGGAAGCATTAATCCTATTGATAACAACAACAACAATGTTTAATATGTTGATATCAATTAGTATGATGATGGCCAAAATGTGCATAGCAATGATGGTGTGTACTATAATGGCAATCAGGAGGTGAATCAAAACTCACAAGTGAATGAAAATCCTCCTCCTGTTCAATTTAATGTGATGCTATTGGAATCTTACGATTCTGCATAAAATGTATAAGTAGAACAATAAGGAAGTGAAGAATACCGAAGAACTCTACTTGGTCTACTGAAAAGTATAATGTAGTCAAAGATCTGAAGAAAACTAAAGCCAATATGTCCATGTTCAACATGTTGCAGAATTGTCCACAAAAAAGAGAAGCACTGATGAAGACATTGGATAAATCAAAGCTTTCCTATAATATGAATATTGTCCCTCAAAAGACAGTGCTACAACAAGTAAATGTTGTAGAAGCAATGCCCGCTATGTTCAAGGACAAAGTTGAGGTACCTTCATTTTTGCTAAGCATAAGGATATATGGGAAGAATCTTTGCAATTGCCTCATTGACTCAGGAGCTTCATGTAATGTAATGCCATTATCAATAGCCCAAAGGGTAGGAGTTAACCCTCAACCCTTTAATTGAGTAGTGATATAGTTGGATAAAATAGAGGTAAAAGTCATAGGAGTACTGAAAGATGTGCAGATACAGTTAATAGTTGATCCTTAGATCTAGGATATTATTGACATACATGTGGTTGATATCCTGGAGACACATGGATTACTCCTGAGTAGAGAATGGACAAAATTTCTTAGAGGATGGTTCTCTATAGACTTCATTCAATTACAACTGCCTTGAAAAGGATTGAACAATCAAATCAAGATAGATGTTGAGCCCAAATTGAAAACAATGATCACAAATTACAATGCCCTGAATGAGATAGCATTATTACAATTGGATTTGGGTTAATAAAAAGTTATGGTATTGAATATGGTTCCAAACAATACATCTCAAGATCAAAATGAAGAACCTAAGTTTCTGATACCCAAAAGTGAAATTGTGACACAATTCATAGAAAGTATGGTGACTAAACTACATTGTTTAGGAGAAGAAGTTGACCCCAAAAATCTCCTTCTTTCAAGATTTTGTCAATTACACAAAATTAGTCACTCTAAATTTGAATGTTCATCATGTCAAGAATTAGTTGCGAAGGCATCAACCCACATGATGGAGAACAAGGATACAAAGACCTCAAAAGATGAACTCACAGAAAGTCGAGATTTAGTGAATTCATCCAACCTTATTGAAAAGACTGAAGAAGAAAGTGAAGATTTAAATGTATCATACAGTGATACCTCTTTAGATGGTGGAGGTTTATCTTCTCCTCCTCCATGAATGATTAAAGTTCAAAGAAGAAGATGATACATGAAAGGTGAAGGATGGACTTCAGTAGTCATTCATCTTGAACCTAAAGTTGAGGAAATCAAAGAGTTGATAGGGGAAATTTAGGAGAAACAAGAAAAACACACACTTCCTCTATCCATAGGATATGAAGGGGACTCCTCAAGCCCTACATGAGGAAAGTTACAATGGGTTCCTAAGAAACAATCATTCAAGGCCTAGGTCAAAGAAAAGTTAAGGATGAATAAGCTTAAAGTTAGAAAACCCAAGGAAAATGCAATTTGGACACACTGTTTCAATGGTTCTAGATGCAAGATGGGAGCTAGAGTAGGTATCAAATCGATCAAGCCAAAAGGTAGATCTTTCTATGCTACATATTGATTGCAATTCAGATGTACCAACAATGGTGCAAAATATGAGGCATTAATCCAAGGACTCCTCTTTGCACTTGAAAAGGGAGTCATAGCTCTTAAAATTGAGGGGGATTCCCAATTGGTCATACAAAATGTAAAATCCATATATTCCTACAATGAAAAACTATTACTGGCTTACATGAAAAGGGTATGGGACATATTGGATGACTTTGAGGCCTTAAACATCAAATCCATACCAAGAAGAAACAACATGGTAGCAGATGCTCTTGCCATTTCAACTAGTGCATTGAAACTAGTTGAAAGGATAAAGTTGAAAAGATTTTCAGTAGAACTAGTCACTATCCCATCCATCCCTAATAATATCACAAAATTTTAGGTCTTTCAATATGATGAACATATACTTGATTTTATCATGTGTAGTCATCATTTTAAGGGACAAGAAATTGATGATACACTAGATGACAGACCTGAAGATGATGGACTTGAAGATGAAGATGGGATTTTGAATTTAAAAACTAACACAATTCTGAAAGGGATAGTCAAACTTGACCACATCTTTGACCATGATCAATCAACACTTAATAGAAGGGAAACTCAAGAAAAGGAAATCGAAGAATGTAATTCATACAATTTGGGTACTGACAAAGAACCAAAAATGGTATAGATAGGAAAAGTGTGTACCTCACAAGAAAGGAAAGACATGCTCAAATTACTCACTGAGTATAAGGATGTCATTTCTTGGAGCTATGAAGAGTTGAAAAATTATGATCCTATGATTATCACACATGATTTCCCACTAAAACTTGATGCAAAGCCATTTTGACAAAGATAGAGACCAGTAAATCCAATTATCGAACCACTAATTATGAAAGAAGTAAAGAAACTACTGGATGCTAAGATCATATTTCCTATCTGTCATTCCACATGGGTGGCAAATTCAGTTCCTGTACAGAAGAAGACTGGAGAGGTTTGTCTTTTTGTTGACTTTCATAACTTGAATTTAGCATCTTAGAAGGATAACTATCCTCTACCCTCACTAGATGAGGTATTGCAAATTGTTAATGGTTCAAAGATGATGTCATTCTTGGATGGCTACTCGGGATATAATCAGGTGATGGTTGATGAAGAAGATAGCCTAAAGACTCCTTTCACAATCAAGTGGGGAATATTTTCTTACAAAAGGATGCCTTTTAGATTGATTAATGTGGGAGCTACATTTCAACAAACAATGGAAGTAGCTTTCAAAGGATTGATAAATAGGTGTATAGTCATCTATATGGATGACCTGACTATCTTTTGAAAAGATTGAAGTACCCATATTGTTAATTTAAAGTAGGTATTCAGTAGATGTTGTAAATATGGCATATCCCTCAATCCTAAGAAATTTTCATTCGGTGTTACTAAAGGAAAGCTCTTAGGACATGTCATTTTCAAAGTCATAATTTCTATTGATCTAGATAGAGTTGAGTCTATTTTGAAGTTAGCATCTCCACATAGTCAGAAAGAATTGAAATCTTTGTTTAGAAAAATAAACTTTGTACACAAATTCATAAGTGGTTTCACAGAGATAGTCCATCCTTCAATGATTTACTCAAAAAAGGGGCTAAAATAAAATGGGTACCAAAGATAAAGAAATCATTCGAAGATATTAAGAATGCCATTTCCACAGCCCTAGTTTTGGTGAGTCTAGATTATGAGTTACCATTCAAGATCTATTCCTTTTTTTTTGAATAGTCTTGTGTAGGGATCTTGACACAAAAAAGAGAGAATGAAGATGAGCAACCGATTGCTTTTATGAGTTGTCCTCTAAAGAATGCTGAGTTGAAAAATTCAAATCTTGATAAACATTCCTTTGCTTTAATCAAGGTAGTAACAAAGTTCCATCACTACATACTTAGAAGTAAGGTGTATGTAATTGTACCTGATCCAGTAATAAAGATGCTTTTGATGCAGAATGAACTTGGTGAAAGGAGGGGAAAGTGGATGGCCATAATTTAGGAATTCAATCTATGAGATTAGTCAAAGGCCAAGGGTTATAAAAAATGATAGCTGATAACCAAGATGGAAATCAAAAGTAATTCAAGTTTGACAATGAAACAAATGAAGATGATCAAAAGAAGATGGTTATATCACAAGTTGATATCAACCAAGTTGTTGTGATAGATGTGTGGTACCAAGACATTTTTTATTATCTCTTACAAGACCAATGCCCTCAATGGATGAATAGTTCACACTGTAGGGGACTTAAGACGAAATGAGAGTCTTACATGTTATTTGATAACAAGTTGTATAAAAGGAACTATGAAGGGATCTATCTAAAATGTTTAGGATGTGAAGAAGCTAAGGATGTCTTGGAACATTTCCATGACAAATATGGTACATGACATGGTTCAATAGAAGCAACTGCTCACATGATTCTAAGATTAGGTTACTTTTGGCCATCGATATTCAAGGATACCTTTCAACACATGCACTCTTGTCATATATGCCAAAATAGTGCTAATAAGGAAAGGCATCTAGTAATGCCATTACAATAGATGTATGAGGTGAACCCCTTTGCAAAATGGGGATTGGATTTCATAAGTCCAATAAATCCATCATCATCAATTGGACATATATTTATCCTTATAGCTATGGATTATTGTACACAATAGATAGAGGCTAAGACATTTAGGAATTGCATTGCTAAGGTGGTGACTGACTTCTTGGAAGAACACATTATCACCAGGTTTGGAATACCATTCACTCTTGTATGTGATAATGGGTCTACTTTTGCATCTGCATTCTTGACCTAGTTGGCATTTGAAAACAAAGTCATTATCAAGTTCTCCTCAAATTACTACCTGCAAGGAAATGGGGTAGCAGAGTCTACAAATAAGAACTTGATCATTGTGATAAAACAATTATTGAAAGAAAATCCTAGAGATTGGCATACACAATTGAAATATGCCTTGCGGACGGACCGAGTCAGAGTTAAAAATGCCTTGGGGACTTCTCCATATTTTCTTGTTTATAGACAAGAACCAGTATTCCCACTTAATCTCAAGATTCTTGTTTTGAAATTCATGAGTGGGTATGTTGATGATGCTGATAGAGTACAAATTTGATTAATGAATCTTTTGGAAATGGACGAGAAATGAATAGCTACATTGGAGCACATGAGCAAGCATCAAGTTGTTGTTAAAAGATGGTTAGACAAGAGACTCACAATCAAATCATTCGGGATTTTTGACCTTGTCCTACTTTGGGATAAGGCAAAAGAAAATCTAGGGAGTCATACCAAGTTTCAACACTTGTGGACAAGCCCTTATCAAATTGCAAAGTTTCTGGGAGAGAACACTTTTAGGCTAAGTTCCTTATAGGGGGGATTTCTTCCTTTGCTCGTAAATGGAAAATTTATGAAGCATTATTTTGAGGCCTAAAAGACACAAATTAATATTAAAAAAAAAAAAAAAAATTAGTTAGATTTCATTTTCACATTTAGCTTAGATTTTCATTCTTGTAAGTGTGTTTCTTTATGCAAGTGTGTTTTCTTTCAAAGTTGTGTCAGTCCTAGGGGGAAAGGTGTACTTGAGATTTTCTCTTAAGATTTCACTAACCACTTCTTGGTTTTGATTTCAAGAAGCGGTATTTCGTTGTCAAAACATTTGGATGAGCGTGTGTCTTATACCAACCAACCAATGAATATTTCTTGTGGAAATAGGGGACTCTCAATTTGGAATTCAGAGTCCTAGACCAGCAAGTTCTCAACACTCTACAAATTTAAAGATTTGATTGTTTTAGGTGCTGTCCAAATTTGAAGTCAAAGGTGACTAGAATTGATCCAAGATCTGACTAGTTCAAATAAGAGGGATCTCCTCGAAGGGTTGCTAAATTTCATTATTTGGCATGAGAGTTTCCAAAAAAGTTCTAAAAGAAGAATGCAAGGGATGTTCATAAGAGATCGAATCCAAGAAATGACACTAATGTTCTGACTATATAGTCTAAGCATAGTCAGGATACAAAAAAAAATTTAAAAAGAGAAAAGAACAAGGAATGATGGTGTTAAGTCTAAAGGATTCCAGGATCTAAAATGGCAAAAGATACCTTCCCAAAACAAAGTATCTTAAATTCAAACTATAGCTTCATCAAAAAAGTAATTTTTTAAATGATATAGAGCAATTACATAAAAGCCAAAAATTAAAAGAACGTGGCATCCCGCCAAGAGCCCTCGAAATGATTCTCTCATTTGGTCAAGCAATTGATTGACAAAAGCCATCATGGAGTTTCTAAATGAATGAGCTAGTAGGAATGGAAGATTGTTTTAAGTTGTTAGAAAACTTTGATTGACTACATCTTGACACATCAAAGGTAATGAATACACAATGCACACACTAAGCTTGAGGGTTTTGAGTTCTAGAATTTTGATTGAAGAAGTCATCTGAAAGGTGCTTGGGGTGTTCAAAGCCTGGTTGGTGTTTGACACATGTCAAAGAGATGTTTGTTGATGAAGAAATGCCTTTGTCATTTCTTCCATTTTTTGGGGCTATTTGTTGTGGTATTCCCAACACACACCCCATTCCTCACAAGGAATGGGGACCCCCTAATTTTTTTGACTCCCAAACTCACAATTTGAGAGTTGGGAGAAGAAAAAATCCATTTGAAAGTTAATTTTAGAGTTAGAAATTAAAAAAACCCATTAAATAAAAAAATAAAAAAATTAAATAATTAAATAATTAAATTTTTCACCTCTTCACATCTGTGCATGCATGTGCTGAAGTGCAGCGCGTGTTATTCAAAGGGAGGGAGGGCTGTAAAATCCCTTGCCCTCCCCCTCTCTTCTCATTTGTTTTTGATTGTTCAAGGTTTGAGAAAGAGGAGTGGAGGTAATTAGACCTCCCCCCCTTCCCTTTTTTTTTGTTGTGCACCCATGTGCATGTGCACACTGCCCACATGCAGTGCTCTTGCATGGTGCGCTTGTGCCTAGCGCACCCTTTTTGAAAACATGTGCCCTGTGCCTTCACAGTGCACCACCACGAGGGCCTATGTTTGCACCCTCGTGGTGCCAAATGTGATACCTACATTGGGCACCACATCCTCACGGTGCTAGATGTGATGCCCACGCAACACTAGCACTACGTCCACGCAGCGCTAGACACGATGCCCATGGGACATTTGTGGTACTAGGCACAGTTCCTGAACTACACCCATGCGATGTTGGGTAGCGCAACATGCACGCACAACACTGGGTGCAGTATTGTGTACCCGTGCCCTAATAGTACTGGCCGCACTTGCACAATGGCATTTTTCATTATTTTTTTCAAAAAAATTTAAAATTAAATAAAAACAAAAAATATAAAAATTTAAAATTTAAAATTTAAATTAATTAATTAAAAAAGCAAATTTTTTTTTTTTTTTAAATTCAAAAAAAAAAGTTTTTTCAAATAAAATGAATAGGTCTTGAAATGGGGACTTTTTTTGTTTTTTTTTTCCTTGCTTATGTTTTTCACTATCTAGTGATTGATCATGTTTTCTTTCTCGTGATGCGCAGGTAATACAATCAGATGGCATCTACATCCAGATTAGCAATGAAACTAGTTGTTTACAAATTTCAAGGCGTGACCCCAAAATCATGGTTATATGATGAGTATGCTAAGAATAAAGACACAGACCTCAAGCACATAGACTTGGGAGAATTCCTAAGAGTTTGCAATAGTTCAACAAAAAGGTCAACGTTGAGGTCCGCATTAATCTATTTTGAATTAGTGAATGCAGCATCACATCCAGGGACCATATAGTTAGCTGAGTGGATCATGACCTTATCCTGGCATTTTGTTCCTAATGAAAGGGTAGTAAAGGGCGTTACTGGAGAGGTGGTCTTAGATCTATGACCTAATAACATTGAGAGAGTTTTTCATCTACCTAGAGTGGATTAATTCATCAAACTCTCGTATGAAACAACTAAGAGATGGAATAAAGATCACCACCAGGAGGCCATCAACATCATACACTCCTTATACTTCATTGAGAAGCCACCTCGGGAAAAGAAAATTAGCAAAGTGAATATGACTTGAGGATACATGAAGGATGACATCAGATATTCAATCATTCTCCTAAGTAGAGTCATGGGTTTTCCTACAGTGGGTCATCTTGCTCCATTCATGGTCAACTTCATTGAGACCATCAGACATGCAAAGATGCCACTAGATTGGGCCACCACACTTAGCGAGAACTTGTGTGATCAATTGCAGATAGTAAAGGATAAGAAGAAGTTCTACATGACTTCTTATGTGGCGTATCTACTTGCAACAAGGGCAACCAACTATCCTAGGTTGTACAAAAAGGGTAGTATGTAGGACCCTAATGCATGGTCATATATAGTTTATCCTCAGCTAGTAAAGAAGAAGCTCTCACTGTAGAGCAAGGAGTACAGAATTGTAAATGATGCCTTCATCTTTGCCATCATTTGATTCATTGAAGGGGATTATAGGAAGATATTTTTTGATGAAGCCAAGGCATAGATCATAGCTCTTGATGCATATTTTATCAAATTTTGGACATTCACACACATTTGGGTAGGTGGTGCATCCATCAATCTGAAGAAACTCCCAAGGTACTCAAGTGACAAGTTGGTCCTGATGGAAATATCTAGGTAGATTGAGTCAGCTTATGAGAGGATCAAAAGACAACAGAGGCCTTGTTGGGATTGGCCTTTTTTAATAGGAGCATATCAGGTAAAGATAAAGTAGGATATCCCAAATTTTGAGTGGGAATGGGAGAATTATCCTCTTGAAGGGTTTAACTCTCCTTGGCCATTCTTCAACAATGTTGGTAAAGTGGAAAACCTGGCAAGAAAGGAGTTCTATCATGAGGATGCCATTAAAGATCGTTGGATGAACACCACAAATGACTACGATGTCCACATTAGAAACTATTGTAGGATGACTTTGTATCTAGCAAAGAAGGCTCTCCATTTGACCATTCTTGATGAGATAAGGCTACAAGACTCAAAAGAACTACTAGATCCTCTATTCAATATAGATAAAGTTAGCGAGAGACCCATTCTGAATGTAGAAGTTGATAGAGAGGAAGAAGATGATATTAATCATCAAGCAAGGCATGCCATTTGAATGACAAAAATCTGGATCAAGAAACACTTTCCACTTGATCCAATTCTAGATACAGTGATCTTCCATCCATGTGCTCACCTAGAAAGGGATAAGGGAAGGAAAGTCACAATTCCTATCTTTGCACTCTAGTCTCCTATCAGGGCTAAACTAGTCTACATACTTGATCATCTAGTGGGATACTATCACCCTTCAGAGAGGAAGGGAAAGAGGAAAAGAGCCTCTCCTTAGAGGTTTCAAATGGAGCATGTAGAAGAATAGGTCCATTCCCAACAATAGGAATCAAGTCCCCAAGAGCCCCAAGATGGTGGAGCTTCTCATATCTAGGTTGAGTTTCCATTGCCTCCTATTTTGTCAAGTCAACAAGAAGAGGGAGAAATTCTAGAGAGCTCCATTCCTCTAGTGCATGAAGAGCCCACTCCTCCTATGGTTCCATAGAAACAAAAGAGGATCAAGGTTAGAAAGAATAAGAAGAAAAGAGTTCATAAAAGATTAGTGCCTAAACCATCTATTCCTGAGACCTTTCCAAAGGAAGAATTAGATGAGGGGGAAATAGAATCAGATGAGGAGGAGGAAAAAGTGCCTCTACAAAGGAGACCTTGACTAGCAAAAGCCATAGAATTGGAAAGAAGGAAGAGTGCCATGAATACTCCACCACCCACCCAAGAAAAAATAGTAGAGCTCTCTTCTTTAGAAGATGAAGTATAATGATGGGTGATTGAGCAAAGGGAGCAAGGTGATGACGTTCTCTCCATCCTAGATTTTGATTTCATGCCTATGGGTATGGAGTTAGTTGGAGATAAGATTAGAGATACCCCTATAGGTAAACTTCAACAACAAGATTGGATGCAGATGCCACCCAATATACAAGGTCCTCATCTCACTCCTCCATCTCCACCTTAGGTCATGATGGTAGATAAGGGTTTAGTAACACCTCCACCTCTAAGTTCAAAATAAGAACATGTTCAAAAGGAACTGTCATTACAAGGGCAACCAAAACCAAGGGTTACTGATGAGCCATCAAAAGAGGCACAAATAGTAGAATGTGTATAAAAACCTTCTCAAGAAGTTGAGGATTAAACTATAGGATCTATAGAAACTAAGACTACAGAAGGAGAGTCCTCACAATAGGAGGCTCCAAGAAAGAGTGATAAAGGGAAGGAGGTAGTTGAACACATCCCTTCATCATCTAGAGCCAAGGCTATAGAAAGACATATCCCAAGATGGTTTCATAAGGTATTAATGAGAAGTATCAAGCATCAATTCTATGCTTGAGAGGATGATATTTGTGATATTGTAGAGATTTTGAACAAGCCAGAGTCTCCATTACATGATGCAATGCCATTTGCTTTCATACTACTACATGGAACCAAGACTTATTTGCACAAATGGCTCACCCTCCTAAAGGTACAGATGTAGAAGCTATTAGTCTTGAGGACTATGAAGTGAAAGATATTATGTTAGGAAAGCCTACATGAGATACATCCTGACAAATGATAACTATGGGAGTCAAGGAGGTTCTCAGCCACATCGAACAGGATGAAATTGAAATCAGAGCACTTCAAAGGCACGTCGAGATCCTAAAGGGATATCTAGCTAAAGTTAGTTGTCCTCTTGATTCTAAATGCCCTGAGGAGACTTTGAATACCATTCTTAGAGAAGGGGAAGGTGTACGACTCAGTCCATTTTTGAGAGCTTGTCAGGATTGGTGAGACAACCTTGAGGATAAGGGTGTCACTATAATCACAAGAAGTTTGAAGTTGTTGCATACTATGCAAGAGAATGTTGATAATATTGTGGCAATATTTAGGCAAGACTTTAGTATCAAGGATGAGGTACAGGCATGGAGCAAGGATTTATAAAATCTACAAGCCATAAAAGGGCAAAGATATCGCATTATGATTGGTGTATATATTAGAGAAGAGTTAGACATGATAGAGGATTAGATAGAAAAGATTGCAGATGGAAATAAAGTGATGGAAACATTACATGATGAGATACATAGACTCAAGGACCAAGCCCGAGAGTGAATTTTGGAAGCAAAAAAGTTGTACAGTGATGCATGCTTAGACATTTTTGAAGATGAAGTTGTTGCTAGTTGAGGTAGTCATGGAAAATTTTAGGAAGACTTTGGAGGAAGCATCTAGTGATGAAGACATGAAAAAATCCTTTAGGATGGAGGAAGCACTGTTAGAGTTGGACACCAAACTCAAAGATTTTGCAGACACTTGAATTGAGGCGGATAGCTATAGAAAAAAGGTCAAGGACAAGTATGAGGCTTTGGATCTTCCAGATGTTGCTAAGATTATTGAGATGATAGAGAAATTCAAGGGCAAAAATCTAAACATAGTTTTAGGATGAAGATGAACAAAACCTAAATGTTAGAATTTCAATTTTGACACTTAGTAAAATTTTGAGATTTTGACCCAATTGAGCTCTATAGGTCTTCAGCTCTACCAATCTGCAACT
Source organism: Cupressus sempervirens (assembly GCA_028749045.1). Classification (NCBI taxonomy): domain Eukaryota; kingdom Viridiplantae; phylum Streptophyta; class Pinopsida; order Cupressales; family Cupressaceae; genus Cupressus; species Cupressus sempervirens. The sequence continues at coordinate 612,355,852 of CM053788.1, forward strand.
TCGTAGGTCCATAGCTCAGAAAATCTACTGGTTTATAGCTCCATAATTCAAAGGTGTATTTATAGTTGACTTCTAGTTCCAAAGATATCACTTTCCATTCATAGGGGATGGGTTTTGATATCATGTTAACTCCAACACATGCTGAGTGAAGGGCTAGCTTTTATTTTTGGCACCTCCATGTAGTTCCACTTTGACTCATGGCTTCCTCCTACTTTCTCTTTAATTATTTTGTTGTTTTTGGCATGTAAAGGGCTCATGCATCCAATTAATGGATAAAATATGGATGGAGTCCCTCTGGGCACCAATTAGATTGTCAATTTGTATATATTTAGTTTTTTTTAATATTTTATAAGCATTTTATTGCATCAAGATATCTCTCACTCTCAACACAAATTGGCGAGATGATTTCTTATAAATATCCCATTGTAAAATGTAAAAAGGGGCTGTCATTATTATACAATAAAATTGTGCTTTTGGTGCTAGCATTCGAAGTGTAGTAATTCTTGCCTGAATGTTTCATTATTTTGTGGATTTTATTCATGAGATTGTGATTGAGCCAAAGGTTTATTGTGTTGTTTCTAGTTGTGTGATCTTTTACTTTTGGTGTTTGCTACAGAGATAAAAATTTCACTAATGTAACGAGCTTGAGAAGTGATCACCTGATTGTGTCTACATAGCTTTTTGTCTCACATAAGAATAGTTCCCATGGCCTTGCAATTTGATGAAGAGTGAAACATCATTTGAATTGTTAAATATTCTCACTGATGATTGCATCAGTGGATTCTAGGAAGTTTTGCTCCTATTTTCATTGGTTTCCTACCAATTTCTTCAAAGGTTTAACTCGCAGCGTGTTGTGTTTTGTAGCTTATGTCTATTTAGGAATTTCAATTTCAAGTCATTTGATTTCATGTTATTTTCTTTTAGTTTCATTATTTTCTTTTCTAACCCCTTTTTAGAATAGGAATGCATTTTAGTTGTAGTGGTAGTTGCATGCATTGAAAAATAGAAAATAGAAAAATATTGTTCTTTTGGTGTGATATTTTGAGACAGTGCACAGATTTACTTCAATTCCAAGATAAAAGGAGTTTTTAGACCCAGCAAAGGCTTCCTTGTGAAAACTCACATTAATCTTCTACTAAGCATATTTTGGTATGTCTTAAGACAAATACTAAACCTTGGAGCAAATCCTTAAAAAGATTTTCTTTTCAAGAGAGGAATTATGTAATGGATTCCTGCCATTGACCTCATGCAAAATGAACACCCAATAGTTTCTAGTCCATAAATTTCTACAATTGTTTCTATTCCAAGTATCTCCATAACTAGAACAATGAAAATTGAGAACTAATCTCAACTGAGTATTGAAGTCCTAAACAAGGGAAAGAAAATATTTTCCACCATTTTGAAGGAAAAGGGAAAAGAAGCAAAAGATATTGAGTTGGGTGAAGATATAGCTATTCCAAATTGGGATATCTCTACCCTCACCCCTAATTGAATGGACACCATGGGTGAGTTACTGAAGAAGAGAGCTAAGAAGATAAAGTCTAGAGAAGAGAAGAACACAATTCAAGTTTCTAAAGACATAAAGAGCATATTTGTTGATGCTCTAAGTATTGAGGTTGATAGTAGTCAACCTATTCTTGACCAATTAGCAGAAATTATAAAAATTTCAATGAAGACTTGAATGGACATGAGAATCTACTTCTAAGAGTTAAAAGAAAGTTTGAGTATAGTATGTTGGAACAAGTTGCACAAAGAATTGCAATGGACAAGTAGATTTAGCTACTATTCTTGGTTCCCTAGAAGCCTTTGTTAATAATGTTGTTTTACTATTTGTCAAGTAACAAATCTATCTTTACAAAGGAGATTAAGGATAAATTTTCCAAGATAGATGAAGACATTAATGCAAGTGCACACCAACTATCATCCAAGTCATATTTCTACACATTATTCAAAGATCAGATATCTAACAAATTTGAAGACATAATTATCATAGGCAGAAGCCAAAATCTGGGCCACACTAGCAAAAAACTAGTGCATGATTCTTCCAAACATGGATGCATTGTGAAAAAACTCATCCATGATAACATCTTCTCCATAGCTGATCACATGATGTCAAGGTATTACAAGAATTTGGGACAAGAAAATGGTACTTATTCTGAACATACATTCTGAATTCTTGACACATTTTGGTATTATCATATAGATATTATACACTTTTGGCATTTATGTCAACAAGAGAGAGAAGTATATATGTAGTAATATGTAAAAAGGGAAAAGATATTGTAAAGGAGAAGAAAATATACTATACTCCATTTTTATGTATATAAGAGAGATATATGTAAGAGGGAGTAGTATAGTATCATGAAGATACTTGTATAGATAAGCATAAAATATCTTTAAAAAATAAATTTTGAAAAATCACAAAAATAGAGTATGTTACCAAGCTATAGTTTTAGGAAATCAAACCAAGTTGAAAACACTAATTGATGGTAAAGGAAGTTTTATTTTTTTGCCTCATAGCATTGAAGTTTAGATTTTTGGTTTGATAATTGTTTTTGTCACTAATGCCAAAGGGGGGGAGATTGTTAACATAAAGGTCATTTTTTCTATTAGTGACTCAACACTTAGTCAAATGGTTACATTGCTACTAAACTCTATTGTTGCTACCAATATTATCATTTATTTTGCAATGTTAATGTAGGAACAAAAAAATGGGTAATATCCATAACACACTATGAGCAAATCACAAACTCAATCAACATGTATTAGCACCCACTAGTCTACCATGAAAGACAAACTAATTAAGAAAGCAATAGAAAACCCCTTTTTCATTTGTAGCTCCCATGTTCTTCTTTCTTCTCCAATGATTGTAGCTCCAATTTGCCTATAGTGCACACAAGGTTGAAGCCAAAGCCTACGATGTGGATAATGCCATGAGAATACTTGAACTATGATTTTATGTAAGAGAGAGAATGCAACATGCAAAGAAGTAGAGACTCAAAGATTCAACAATTTGGATTTTCAAAACTTAAGCATCCGGATCCAAAATGAGAGGAAGGATGTCCATTTTATAATTTTCATGTAGGGTGAGAGCATTAGATTTGTCACCCACAGACATGCGATGTGGCAAGAGATTCCTATGACACATATGACAGAATATGCCAAAATTAAGATTCTATGACACATGCAAGTCAAATTTGGAAGAGAATCTATGACGCGTCATAAGATTCCTCAACCCACTTAAAAATAAGAATCTATGATGAATAAGCCAAATAGGGACATGCGTAAGAGGTAATAATATTTGATTATCACAAATCTCAGCCAAGTGTCAAAGGAGAATCCATGAGGTGTCACATCCAAGTGTCATGAGGATGCAATATTTTATGGAATATTTGAAAAAATCCTCTTATTCCACAAAATAAGAATTAGTAGAAAATGGATTTAATGATGAAAAATGGAACTTAGGAAATTAAGAATTTCCATAGTTTGCAGATAATGAATCAATTAATTAATAAAATTAATTAATTAAGGATGATAATTGGGAAGAATAATTAGAAGGAATAGGATTAAATTATGGGTTATTTAATCCTATAGAGAAAATTAGCAGATGATTGGCCAAATTGATTAAATGAATGCGATCGTATCCTTTGATGAAAATGTGACGATGATGGATATCAAATAAGATGATGAAAAGGTAGACCAAAACCATGGTCAAATTAATCGATAGATCAAAATTGATAACATGCCAAGGAAAAATGACATGAATAAATTGATATGTAACATTTAACAGACATTGTAAATGCTACAGGATTGAAATTGATTGATAAGGTTCGATTATAATAACACCGAAGAACATTGTCAATGTTATTAAAATGGTTGATGATGCCATGATCTGACATTGAAAGCCTCAACAATGTCAAATATTGAATGAAATGAATGATAGTTTGACCTAGCACTGAGATTCATGATAGTACTAAGGTCATATTGATAAGATTGATAAGTTGATAGGTTTCCAAGACACTGAAAGCCACAACAATGCCTAGGAGTGGATAAATGATGATTTATTTGGGATCTTTGATATGTTTCAGGTTGATTAGTACTGATTTTGAGTGATTCCAAGTTGATTTGGGGTGATTCTGAGTTGATATGAAATTGATGTGAAAGGGGATATGAATGATGAAATATGGTCAATCTGGCCAAAAGATCAAAGTTAGTAGAATGAGAAAATGGGACAAATTAGTATGAAGAACTGATGAATTCATAGATGTGAACCATTTTTTAGCATCTACACTTTGCCCCTCTTTGATACAATGCAATTTAGAGCGTTGTATCAAAGAATAACTAATGAGGAAGCCACAACATGCCCTAGTAGGGATGATATATATGGGTGAACCCTTGAGAAATTGACTAAGATAAGCATATAATAATTCAATTTATCGAGAACAAAAATAAAAAACCATAGAAATTGACAGATCACAAATCAGAGCGAAGACATGAAAGTTATGAGGTCAAGAGTGCAAAACAGGGTCAATAGAGAGCCCTAAAGTGATTGCATGGGTCACATCTCAAGAAAAACACAAAATTATGAAAATAATAGTTCATTTTTTCCACAATGAAGATAAAAATCCAACGCAACTAATGGATTAAAAATTTAAGTTAAAATGCAAAAGATATGGGCTCCGGAGTGCAACATAGGAGCTCCGGGAGCAGTTCTGGGTAACCTAGGTCCCCAACTGTGCACAACACTCAACCAAGTGTTTCATTGATGCACTTGGTAAGCCCAAGTGCACCATGATAGTATCAAATGCATCAATGATGGACTTGGGAAGCCCAAGTAGTCTCAAAAAGTGTAAAATGTGCCCGAGAAGGCCTTGGGGGCCAAAATCAACATGATGGGGGCCAACTAGGAGCCCAAGAGTAATTGCAAGGATAAAAACTCCATAAAGTGACCAAATGATGAAAATGATAGCTCATTTTGTTCACAAGAAAGATATGAGTCCAAAACAACTAACGGTTCATAAATCAGAGTTGAAACGCAAAAGTTATGTGCTCCGAAGTGCAACCTAGGGGTTCTAGGAGCAGTTCTGGATAACCTAGGTTCCCAAGTGTGCCCAAACTCTACCAAGTGTGTCAATGACATAGTTGGCATGACCAAGTGCATCAATGACATATTTGGGAACCCCAACTACACCCTAAAAGTGTAGACTACACCCTAAAAGGCTCTGGGGCCCAAAATCATCTTGATTGGACTTGAAATGACCCGAAACCATACGTGCATGCCCAAAATGATGGAAAGATGTCGTAACATGAGGGAGATCATAAAAAATGGTTGAATTTGGTCAAAGATGATGAGACAAATGTTAGAATGAGGTTGAACTAGATGGAAAGCCATAGAAAGTTGATTAATAGTGCAGGATGATGTAGGAATGCATGAATGCGAGATGAAGATGATTTAGTGAATCAGAAGACATGATCGTGGTGATGGAGAATGAGATGAAGTAGAAAGATGAGATGAAGAGATGTTAGTATGATGGAAAGAATTTTGCTTCTAGAAAGTTCACTATATGTCAAATGGAGCTTTATTTTGATATGGAAAAGTGAATGCAACACATCATGGCATAAAGGGCCAGAGCGCAAATGCAAGCCTTTTGTGTAAACAAGCACGATGCAAACATAGAATGACCTTGTCCTTACTGAGGCATATGAACATGCCCCAGACTCTCAAAGGTACATTTTAATAGACAAAAATGGAAAAAAATGACCATGAACCATCCCAGCCAATCTCATAGATCAATTTATATCATCGAGTAGCATAGGGACATGATCAAAGAAAAAACAAAGCAAAAATAAATCACTCACTAAACAACGTGAGCCAACAGCTATTCTTATCCATTATTATGTTCTTGTTAATGTTTTAGGTATATAGATAGTGTTTGACATGTTGATAATGTGATAGTTCTGGTTGTGGATTTAGTTGATAGGTTCATAGTGATATGTTGGGTTGAATGTTGGTTCATGTTGCTCAGATATTGTGATTGGCATTGAAGTGTAGTGCTTTGAGTTTTAGGCTGCAAAGTGCAAGTTTGGACGCAAAAGGGATGGTGATCCACAATGAATATGTACAAGGTTTATTGCAAAATTTTGACAAGTTTTTTGAACTTTAGCATTTTTTGAGGATATTTGATGTTTTTGCATGACTAGTTTCTTCAGGACATTTTATGATTTTTAGGGTTTTTTCAAGACATTTTATGATTTTTAGTGATTTTTTCAAGACATTATGATTTTTAGTGATTTTTTCAGGATCGTATTTGAATGTTTAGGATTTTTTCAAGACATTATGTGATTTTTAGTGATTTTCTCAGGATATTTTATGATTTATATGGATTTTTTCAGGATCGTATAAGCATAAACAAGTGTTAGCCCCAATCTGTTATGCAATAGATCCAATGGATAAAAATCACTTAGAGTTATGCCCCTAGTTCAAATTCAAACTTACACACCCTGTAGGTAATATGCCCCCAGACAAGACGAAAAATATGTATAGAGGCCAATGACAGAGTGTATGTGTAAACAGGTGATACTTAAGCAAGGTAACAAAGGACATTAACCATTTTGTGAGCCATGATAAGGAACCAAGTATGTGTTGCAATATGAAGGGTATGATCAAGGAATGATAGAGCAGAAAAGACTAGATGGAATCCTGATAGATGGAGGAGCAATAACTGATTACACATGGCACCTGTTTGCCAGGTTTTCATGATGGTACTTGCCCAAAGCGCCTGTTTGCCAGGTTTTCACTTTTGGACAAAATTTTTCTCTTGACTCAAATTTTTGTGCCAAGATGCTTGTTTGCCAGGTTTTCATCAAGGCATCCTTCTTTTTTTTTCTTTTTTTTTCATGACTTTTTTCAATTTTTTTTCTTTGCTTTTTTCATGAATTTTTGCTATTTTTTTGATATTTTTTCAGGACTTTTAAATGGAATCAACAATGTCACTAAAAAATGCGGAGAAGATATCTCTTGTTGGTGTTGCTAGCTGATGAGCTCTGGATCCATGACTGACCATAACTATGGAGGATTTTTTCTGAGTCTATAGCTAAAATCAAACCACTAGAAAGGCCTTGAGAGATACCATCATGTATCATATGTAAGATAATGTCCATCTCTTGCGAATCAAGGCATCTAAGGATAATTGGGTCAATAGAAATGTCATGTGGGATGTCACTGATGATGACATATGCAAAGGCTTGTTGGATAAGGAATTGATTTTGGTTATTGGACAAAGTAGGTAGTTAGATTTGGGGACAAACAAAGGGATGTAAGGGAGGGTTGGGAGGGTTGAGACCAATGACCTTCCTCATGAAAACTAATTGAGAGAGCTCCAAAAGGCTTTGTGGCATGTTGAACACTGGAATATTGATATTCATGGCATCATATTTTTCATTTTGTATCCTTGGGAGCTGCTTAGCTTTTGATTTTTTATAGTCTAATGGCGCCTTTTGATTTTCACCAAGAGACCTATGCTTGCTATCTTTTTCTCTTTTTTCTTTGTAGCTAGAAAGTGGAGTTGGCTCCCCAAAATATGCTAATGTGTTCTCTCTATGAGAAACTACTTCTTTATGATCTTCAATCATAATGCCTTCAAATTCTATTATAAGAGTGTCATCATTGTCGAATTGATCAAAAATTGGTGGTCCACAATGGTCCCAATCCAAAGCTTTAGGATAACTTGAGGAGATGTCATCATCAGTGTTGAATGGGCTTTGGTTGAAGGTATATATATAGGTAACTGATTCAACTAGGTCATTGGGGTTATGCTCAGAGGCTAGGGGATTGTTGGTGTCAAGTGGGATATCCTCAGATGCCTTTTCATCATTCAAAACATCCATAGTCTTACATGTAGGTACCATGGTACTAGGAGGACCTATTTGTAATGGTTTAAATCCAAGCCCCGAACTAGGAGGTTGTCCTTCTGTAGTGATAGGTTCAATGATTCCTTGTTTTTGAGATCCAAGACCACTATAGCCATCATAGCCTTGTTTTTGCATGATGGTAAACCCAAGTCCATACTTGCTAGGAGATATAAAAGTAGGTTCTCATTCTGCTTTTTCTTTCTAAATACATACGAATGTATTCTCATTGATAGAAGTATAATTCTTTGTACTGATGGGAGAAAGTGGTGACTCCCTAACATGAGAGACTTGAGACATAAAGTAATCTCCACACCCATTGTCTTCAATCTTCATCTTTTCCTTGGCTTTACTGAGTAGTATATCAGCATCCACATACTTAGAGGAATTTGTGGGTTGTGCTTCATTGTTTGTTGGGATTTGGAATGCAGTAGCATCTCTTAGATTAGCATAAAACTGGAAAGGATCTAGATCACCAGGGATGGTAACCTCTATGTTGTGATAGGAAAACTTCAAACAATGATGATATGTAGAAGGGACTGCTTTCATAGCATGAAGCCAAGGGCGTCCTAGTATCATGTTGCAATTCATTTCAATGTCCAAGACATGGAACAATGTGTCTTTAATAGCTGGACCAACTCTGACAAGTAATGTGATGATGCCCCTAGAGAAGAATTCACCATCATCATAAGATTTTATTGTGATTCTTCGAGAGGGATCCACATCATCTTCAAAATAACCCAAATTGTTGACAACCTTAAGAGTACAGATGTTCAGTCCTGCTCCTCCATCTATTAAGACACGTCTGACTTTGGCATTATGGATGAAGACTTTGAGATAAAGGGGATCATTATGGTTAGGTTTTTCCTTAGGAATATCTCGAGGGGAAAAGGTGATATGCTGTGATGTGGATAGGTTCCCAACCATGGCTTGGAACTAGGAAACATCCATGTTATCTAGGACTATTGACTCTTTAAGGGCTTGCTCCAAGATCTTTTGGTGTTGGGGGGATGCACTCAGTAGGTCCAAAATGGATATTTGTGCAGGGGTTTTGCCAAGTTGTTCAACAAGGCTATAATTAGATGAAGTAGGAGCAGTAGGTCTACTTGGGGGTGCAAGTCTAGTAGAAGCAGTAGGTTTAGATGGGGTTTCAGGTAGGGTGATCTTGCTACGGCTTGTAGTGAAAACACAACGAGGGTCTTCAGCCTTCAATGTGAATGTGGATATGTGGAAGTCAGACTCATTAAAGCAATTGATGGTGTAGTCATAACCGGTGCGTGTGTAATTCACATTACCTTGTGAGTTTGAGTTTGAACTTGAGGGTTTCTCTTTGTCATGATTACCCAAAGGATCTTTGAAAATAGTGTGATCAGAGTTGGATGCTAATAGTGATGGATCAACTGTGATTACACCATCATCAATAAGGTCTTGTATTGCATGTTTCAATTGGAAGCATGATGAAGTCTTGTGTCCTTTGGTGCAATGGTAATCACAATACTTTTTGTCATCCCACCAATCTGCTTTAGTTAATGGTTCATCTTTGATTGGGGGTAGCTACAAGAAGTTATTACTCAGTAACTGTTGTAATGCAGTCTCAAGTGGTATTCCCAATGGTGTGAATTTCTTGTCTTTGGTTCTAGGATGTCTTTTGTCTTGTGTGGAAGTCTCAATTTTTTGTTGTTGAGGTGTTGTTTGAGTAGGAGTTCATGAATTTGTAGGGTTTACACCTTTCAAAGTCAATTGAGGTTGTGTTGTGCTAATCATGCGAGCATCCACAATGCCGTCATTAGTCACATTCTTGTTTTTGGAGAAAAAGTTTGGCTTGTCATTAGACAAGTTGGTATTGGTATTGTCCTTGTTTGTCTTGAGGATTCCCTTACGGATAAGAGCATCTTCAATACTAGCCCTTTTTTCATCAGTTTAGAAATGGTGCTTGGGCTCTTGATTTTAAGTTCATACATTAAGTCAAGGACTAAGTTTTCAATGCACAAGTTTACTTGTTGTTCTTCAGGAATCTCTAGTGAGCATTGACTAACTAGGCTTCTCCAATGCAGTAAGAATGTGATGAATGGCTCTCCTGCCTTTTGTTTAGTTGAGCACAAATTAGAAAGTGTCACCTCATTTGTAATGTTAAAGGAAAAGTGGGAGATAAACTTGTCTACTAGTTCTGACCAAGATTTGATATTACCAGGAAGTTTGGAGTACCATTCAAGTGCAGGCCCACCTAGAGAATGAGGGAACAATCTCATAAGGTAAGTGGGCTCATCGCTAAGTTTAGTACATGAAGCACAAAATTCTCGAATGTGATCAATAGGGTTTCCTTTTCTTTGGCATTTTTCAAACCTTGGAGCCTCAAAGTGTTTTGGAAATGGAGGCATATATAGACTTTTATCGAATGGATTAGGACGTAGGTCCCTTTCTGTATATAGAGCCTATTTCTTTTGGACTCCCAATGCCTCGACTTGTTTAGAAAGTTGTTTGAATTGTTGTAATAGTTCTTCATTGGGGTTTTGAATGATGGTCTTTCCTTCAAGTATTTTGTGTCTGTGAGTAGATTGTTTGCTATGGTGAGAACTATGTCTACTTGATTCTGACACTTCTGTGTCTGATGAGTCTGATGAAGTGTCACTAGGTGGTGGAGGTATGTTGGCACCTTGAAGACAGAAAGGTCCCTGTTGTTGGGGAACTTGTTGTGGTATTTGATGTGGCACTTGTTGTGGGATTGATTGCGATTGTTGTACCATGTGTTGTTGGTGTCCCATGTGTTGTGGTTGTTGTTGGGATACCTCTGTTGGTTGTATGTGAGACCAAGTACGTGCTTTTTGTTGTAGAGGTATTTGTTGAGGTTTTTGTGGCACATGTTGTTGTTGTAAAAAATGTTGTTGGTATGTGATTTGTTGCTCAAGGCATCTTTGGTATTCCAACTATTTCTTGAGTTGCTCTTGTTGTTTAGCAAACATTGGTTGTTGTTGTTGGGATTGTTGCTGAAATTGTTGTTGATAAATTGTGTGTATGTCAAGTGGGTTCACATGGGACTGTGTATTAGGAATGTTGGATGTTTGCCCCACTTGAGGTTTTTGTCATTGCGGTTGATGTTGTTGTTGATAAGTGGGATGTGTATTAGGTGGATGTAGACTTGGTTGCACCTTGGAAGTGTGGAGTCTTTCTACCACTGTAGGTTGTTGTTGTTGTGGGGGTTGACTAAGTCCTTGAGAATTGAATGTCATGTCTGGATTGTGGTTTTGGTACCTTTGTGTGCTAGATGTTCCTATTTGTGACATCATATTGACTTGACTATGAGATGTGTCTCTATTGGGAATGGGCTTAATGTCAATAAGACTTTTCCTTTATGCATTTATAGGGATGGTTGCACTTGATGTTTCACATGTTGTATTTATGAGAGGCTCCATAGTGTTTGATGTCGTAGCATGGGGTAAAGTTAGAAGCAAAGGTGTACTTTGTTGATTTGCCTCCAAAGAAGGTATGTCTAGCATACCTAGAGCATGTGTCCCTTTAGGTGCATCTTGTTGTTGCATCATGTGACTAAAATCAAGTCTTAATGTCCTTTTGGGGTGTTTAGGGATTGGTGGTATTTCATCAAACAAGGGGTTAACATTGATGTGTTCAAATGTACTTTGGAGGATTTCAATTGTTGGTTCTTGATGGGACCTAATAGGTGCCATTATTGTGTTTGAAAAATCCAAAGGTCATTTTCCCTTGTCTAAGTCCAAATTTATCATGGGTTGGATGTTTTCAATTGTTGTGTTGGTTTGATTTTTGGACCTAGGACCTTCCAAGTTTGGGTTAAATTTGACAATTTCTTGGGCTGCCAAACATTTGAAGTTCTTGCAAAAACTTTTGTCTTGACATACCCTAGCCATTTCTTCATCAGTGATGCCATAATTAGTGTCAGAGTCATCACTTAGGTGTATAATACCTTGTTGTATGTTTGATGTGTTAGGTTGGCTGAATTCAAATGCATGTGATTGTTCATCTTCAAGTGAGATTGGTACACTTCCTCTTCCTGGTGGCATTGGCATGAATATAGGTTCAAAGTCAGGACTCCATTGAACCATCCCATGTGTGGGGGAAATGTTTGGAGGAAATCTCATGGTAGGTGTATTGTTCAAGGTTTGTTTTGTCATAGCTTGAGGATCTTGTGGATACATGTTCAAGGGGTCTGATAGTAATGGTTGTGATGCCTCGATTTGGTCTTCGTCAAAGATTTGTTGGATTTTCTTGCTCTTTCTTTGTCTTGGACAAGGTTTTGGTTGTGCTTGAACCTCAAAAAACAAAGGTTGATACAGTTCCTAGGGTCTCTGAGCTGATTTTCTCCTAGTAAGTGCTAGCATGATACCTAAGAATGCAAATGCAATGGAATTTTTGAGTGTTTTGGGTGATTTTAGAGTGGTGGGTATGCAAGATATGGGTGTTTTTTGGATTTTTAATTGTTTAGGAATGTTATGAAATGTGAGGAAATGCTAAATTAATTATGGTTTTGATGTGCAAAGTGAAAATTTCCTAGGGATATTATGCAAATGCAAAATGCAAGGTGATGTTTTGAAGTTTGACTAGAGGGGATGAAAATGACTCTAAGGTATGCAAAATGACAATTAGGATTATGTATTGGACTTGCTAAGGATGCTAAAGGTTGAAATATGAAAGGTATATCATGCAAAGGATGATGTTATAGGGTTTGTAATGACATTTGGGACATGCAAAATGAGGGTAAATGCTCAAGAAGGTAATTTGGTTGATGGACAATTTGATAAGATTTGGTAGTGAAAATGATGCTAAGGATTTTGATCAATGCAATATGAAGGGTATATACCACTAGGGCAAGTAAAAATGATGTTTGGGGATGCTAGGGATATGATTATGCTATGACAAGGGTATATGGAAAGTTTTGATCTTAGATAAAACCTTTTGAAAGTATTTTTCCTAAGAGTTTAACCTTGTGATAAAGGACTTTGGATCTTGACCAAAAATTGATAAAAGACAAAAAGATTAAATTGGTAAAAAATAAAAAGGTCAAATATATCAAGACATAGATAGATTTTTACCAAAGAAAATGATAAGACAAGAGGTAAAAATACTAGTCAAGATCCATTATCCGTCAACACTAGGAGATACTCTAAGACCTATACTTTGTCTAGATTTTTGACTAAATTCAAAGGTTTTGGGGGTTCAAAATGACATTTTGAGGACTCAAAATGATGGTGATGCTAAGAGGATATGTGATACAAACAATGCCTATGATGCAAAAGGGGATTTTGGGTGCAAGATGCGGTTTTGGGTCAAGTGCAGAATAGGGAGGTCTAGAGGCTCCTAGATGCAGTTTTGGGGTCCTAAAGTGTAGTTCGAAGGCCCAAAATGGTCATGCAGGTAGCCAAGTGTGCCCTAACAGTACCAACTACATCATTGATGCACTTTGAGCTAGTTTGGGCGCAGTTGGTAGGTTCTAGGTGTAGTTGGTAAGCTAGGAAGAATGCTTGCTGTATGGTTACTAAATTGACATGCCAGGAAGCCAGGATGCTGGGGTTGATGTTAGGATGGGTTTGGAGATCCAAAATGAAGGTTATGATGCATAGAATTATGACTTAAGTGAAGGTGATGAAGACTAGGTGATGTAGAATGCAGATCTGGGCAAGCTAGTGCAAGGGGAGCTAACCAGGTACCTAAGGACACTGTTGAAGCCCCAAAATGTTATCTGGAACCCAAAGCTAGATCTTAGGACCACCAAGTGTGCCAAAATAGTGAAAAATATGTCAATTATGTAGTTGGGGCCTAGTTGGGCATAGTTGGTAGTTTCTGGGTGCAGTTGGTAAGCTGGGTTGAAACTGAGGCAATTCTAGAAGCTGTGGTTTCAGGATTGATGTCATAGAGAGGTAAATGGTAGAGGATAGTGTTAGGGCTAGTTTGGATGATCAAAATGATTATTAGGACACCCAAAATGATGGATAAAGTGGTCAAGATGATGAATAGGTATGCGAAGATGCAAGGTGGTGAATGCAAATTGCTAATTCTGAGATGGGAATGCAAAAACTAAAGAAAGTAAAACTGAACCTAAATGGATGCAATATGAAAAGTAATAGATATTGAATGAGGAATAAAAGGTTAAATATTAAGTTTATATGATGCAAGAATGAAGCCTAAACTAGGGTGAATGCAAGTGAAATCTATGCAAGTGTGAGATCTACGTTTTGCCAAGCACATTTAAGAGCACAAGTCACCATGTTTTCCAAGGTTCGAGTGTGTTGAATCAATGTTTGAAAATTTTGATAAAGATTGAAATTTTTTGGAAATGTGTGAGGTTTTGAAAAATTCAAATGATATCCAAGGTGTAAATTTAAAAGTTTAGCTTTTATCATGATTATGTTTTACACACACGCAAGACACATTAAGACAAGAATAGTTGTTGTAAAAGTTAACAAACACACCACAACCTAGGCTTTTAAGATTGTATCCACTAAATTCCTACTTGAACCAAAGTTCAGCCATGCTTATCTAGAGTGGACAACCTAGGATCTTGGCACCACAAGCTCCCCCTTACAGCACACTCACTTCTTGGGGCTACCAAGATCTACTTCCCAAGGTGCATGACTTCACAAGGGACTGTTGCCTCTACTAAGGACCATGAGAATGTCGGATGTCTTCATGGGCATGCGTAACCCCTTGAGCCAGTAGATAGAAAGGATTTTGGCCACTAAAACATGGTTTTTAGTAAGGGCATTCTGTTCAGCAAGTTAATGATAAACTTCCGTAGAAGGTCTCCCAGCCTCGAGAAAGCAATAGAAACCCCCTTTTTCGTTTGTAGCTCCCATGTTCTTCTTTCTTCTCCAATGATTGTAGCTCCAATTTTCCTATAGTGCACACAAGGTTGAAGCCAAAGCCTATGATGTGGATAATGCCATGAGAATACTTGAAGTGTGATTTTATATGAGACAGAGAATGCAACATGCAAAGAAGTAGAGACTCAAAGATTCAACAATTTGGATTTTCAAAACTTAAGCATCTGGATCTGAAATGAGAGGAAGGATGTCCATTTTATAATTTTCATGTAGGGTAAGAGCATTGGATTTGTCACACATAGACATGCAATGTGGCAAGAGATTCCTATGATGCATATGATAGAATATGCCAAAAGTAAGATTCTATGACACATGCAAGTCAAATTTGGAAGAGAATCTATGACACGTCATAAGATTCCTCAACCCACTTAAAGCCAAGAATCTATGACAAATAAGCCAAATAGGGACATGCGTAAGAGGTAATAATATTTGATTATGAAAAATCACAGCCAAGTATTGAAGGAGAATCCATGAGGTGTCACATCCAAGTGTCATGAGGATGCAATATTTTATGGAATATTTGAAAAAATCCTCTTATTCCACAAAATAAGAATTAGTAGAAAATGGATTTAATGATGAAAAATGGAACATAGGAAATCAAGAATTTCCATGGTTTGCAGATAATGAATCAATTAATTAATAAAATTAATTAATTTAGGATGATAATTGGGAAGAATAATTAGAAGGAATAGGATTAAATTATGGGTTATTTAATCCTATAGAGAAAATTAGCAGATGATTGGCCAAATTGATTAAATGAATGCGACCGTATCCTTTGATGAAAATGTGACAATGATGGATATCGAATAAGATGATGAAAATGTAGACCAAAACCATGGTAAAATTAATCATAAGATCAAAATTGATAACATGCCAAGGACAAATGACATGAATAAATTGATATGTAACATTTAACTGACATTGTAAATGCTACAGGATTGAAATTGATTGATAAGGTTTGATCATAATAACACTGAAGAAAATTGTCAATGTTATTAAAATGGTTGATGATTCCATGATCTAACATTGAAATCCTCAACAATGTCAAAGATTGAATGACATGAATGATAGTTTGACCTAGCACTGAGAGCCATGACAGTACTAAGGTCGTATTGATAAGATTGATAAGTTGATAGGTTTCCAAGACACTGAAAGCCACAACAATGCCTAGGAGTGGATAAATGATAATTGATTTGGGATGTTTGATATGTTTTGGGTTGATTAGGACTGATTTTGAGTGATTCCAAGTTGATTTGGGGTGATTCTCAGTTGATTTGGGGTGATTCTGAGTTGATATGAAATTGATGTGAAAGAGAATACAAATGATGAAATATGATCAATCTGGCCAAAAGATCAAAGTTATTAGAATGAGAAAATGGGAAAAATTAGTATGAATAAGTGATGAATTCATAGATGTGAACCATTTTTGAGCATCTACACTTTGCCCCTCTTTGATACAATGCAATTTAGAGCGTTGTATCAAAGAATAACTAATGAGAAAGCCACAACATGCCCCAGTAGGGATGATATATATGGGTGACCCCTCAAGAAATTGACTAATATAAGCATATGATAATTCAATTTATCAACAACAAGAAGAAAAAGTCATAGAAATTGATGGATCACAAATTAGAGCTAAGACGTGAAAGTTATGAGGCCGAGAGTGCAAAACAGGGTCAATCGAGAGGCCTAGAGTGATTGCATGGGGTACGACTCAAGAAAAACAAAAAATGATGAAAATTATATTTCATGTTTTCCAAAACAAAGATAAAAATCCAACGCAACAGACAGATTACAAATCTGAGTTAAAATGCAAAAGTTATGGGCTCCAGAGTGCAACATAGGAGCTCCGGGAGCAGTTTTGGGTAACCTAGGTCCCCAACTGCGCCCAAAACTCAACCAAGTGCGTCATTGATGCACTTGGTAAGCCCAAGTGCACCATGACAGTACCAAGTGCATCAATGATGCACTTGAGAAGCCCAATTAGTCTCAAAAAGTGTAAAATGTGCCCGAGAAGGCCCTAGGGGCCAAAATCAACATGATGGGGGCCAACTAGGAGCCCAAGAGTAATTGCAAGGATAAAAACTCCATAAAGTAACCAAATAATGAAAATTATAGCTCATATTTTTCACAAGAAAGATATGAGTCAAACACAACTGACGGTTCGTAAATCGGAGTTGAAACACAAAAGTTATGGGCTCCGAAGTGCAACCTAGGGGTTTTGGGAGCAGTTCTGGATAACCTAGGTTCCCAAGTATGCCCAAACTCCACCAAGTGTGTCAATGATGTAGTTGGCATGACCAATTTCATCAATGACATAGTTGGGAACCCCAACTACACCCTAAAAGTTTATACTACACCCTAAAAGGCTCTAGGGCCCAAAATCAGCCTGATTGGACTCAGAATGACCCGAAACTATGCGTGCATGCCCAAAATGATGGAAAGATGTCATAACATGAGGGAGATCATAAAAAATGGTTGAATTTGGTCAAAAATGATGAGACAAATGTTAGAATGAGGTTGAACTAGATGGAAAGCCATAGAAAGTTGATTGATAGTATAGGATGATGTAGGAATGCATGAATGTGAGATGAAGATGATTTTGTGAATCAGAAGACATGATCGTGGTGACGGAGAATGAGATGAAGAAGAAAGATGATATGAAGAGATGTTAGTATGATGGAAAGAATTTTGCTTCTAGAAAGTGCAATATATGTTAAATGGAGCTTTATTTTGATATGGCAAAGGGAATGCAATGCATCATGGCATAAAGGGCCAGAGCGCAAATGCAAGCCTTTCGCGTAAACAAGCATGATGCAAACATAGAATGAGCTTGTCCTTCCTAAGGCATATGTACATGCCCCAAACTCTCAAAGGTACATTGTAACAAACAAAAATGGAAAAAAATGACCATGAACCATCCCGGCCAGTCTCATAGATCAATTTATATCATCGAGTAGCATAGGGACATGATCAAAGAAAAAACAAAGCAAAAATAAATCACTCACTAAACAACATGAGCCAACAGCTATTCTTGTCCATTATTACATTCTTGTTAATGTTTTAGGTGTATAGATAGTGTTTGACATGTTGATAATGTGATAGTTCTGGTTGTGGATTCAGTTGATAGGTTCATAGTGATATGTTGGGTTGAATGTTGGTTCATGTTGCTCAGATATTGTTATTGGCATTGAAGTGTAGTGCTTTGAGTTTTAGGCTGCAAAGTGCAAGTTTGGACACAAAAGGGATGGTTATCCACAATGAATATGTACAAGGTTTATTGCAAATTTTTGACAAGTTTTGTGAACTTTAGCATTTTTTGAGGATATTTGATGTTTTTGCATGACTAGTTTCTTCAGGACATTTTATGATTTTTAGGGTTTTTTCAGGACATTTTATGATTTTTAGTGATTTTTTCAGGACATTATGATTTTTAGTGATTTTTTCAGGACATTATGTGATTTTTAGTGATTTTCTCAGGATATTTTATGATTTTTAGGGATTTTTTCAGGATCATATAAGCATAAACAAGTGTTAGCTCCAATCTGTTATGCGATAGATCCAATGGATAAAAAGAACTTAGATGTATGCCCCTAGTTCAAATTCAAACTTATGCACCATGTAGGTAATATGCCCCCAGACAAGATGCAAATTATGTATAGAGGCCAATGACAGAGTGTATGTGTAAACAGGTGATACTTAAGCAAGGTAACGAAGGACATTAACCAGTTTGTCAAATGGTTACATTGGTACTAAACTCTATTGTTGCTACCAATATTATCATTTAGTTTGCAATGTTAATGTAGGAATAGAAAAATGGGTAATATGCATAACACACTATGAGAAAATCACAAACTCAATCAACATGTATTAGCACCCACTAGTCCACCATGAAAGCCAAACTAATTAAGAAAGCAATAGAAACCCCCTTTTTTGTTTGTAGCTCCCATGTTCTTCTTTCTTCTCCAATGATTGTAGCTCCAATTTTCCTATAGTGCACACGAGGTTGAAGCCAAAGCCTATGATGTGGATAATGCCATGAGAATACTTGAAGTGTGATTTTATGTGAGAGAGAGAATGCAACATGCAAAGAAGTAGAGACTCAAAGATTCAACAATTTGGATTTTCAAAACTTAAGCATCTGGATCCAAAATGAGAGGAAGGATGTCCATTTTATAATTTTCATGTAGGGTGAGAGCATTGGATTTGTCACCCATAGACATGCGATGTGGCAAGAGATTCCTATGACACATATGATAGAATATGCCAAAATTAAGATTCTATGACACATGCAAGTCAAATTTGGAAGAGAATCTATGACACGCCATAAGATTCTTCAACCCACTTAAAGCCAAGAATCTATGACGAATAAGCCAAATAGGGACATGCGTAAGAGGTAATAATATTTGATTATGACAAATCTTAGCCAAGTGTCGAAGGAGAATTCACGAGGTTTCACATCCAAGTGTCATGAGGATGCAATATTTTATGGAATATTTGAAAAACTCCTCTTATTCCACAAAATAAGAATTAGTAGAAAATGCATTTAATGATGAAAAATGGAACTTAGGAAATTAAGAATTTCCATGGTTTGCAGATAATGAATCAATTAATTAATAAAATTAATTAATTGAGGATGATAATTGGGAAGAATAATTAGAAGGAATAGGATTAAATTATGGGTTATTTAATCTTATAGAGAAAATTAGCAGATGATTGGCCAAATTGATTAAATGAATGCGACCATATCCTTTGATGAAAATGTGACAATGATGGATATCGAATAAGATGATGAAGAGGTAGACCAAAACCATGGTCAAATTAATTGATAGATCAAAATTGATAACATGCCAAGGACACATGACATGAATAAATTGATATGTAACATTTAACCGACATTGTAAATGCTACAAGATTGAAATTGATTGATAAGGTTCGATCATAATAACACCGAAGAACATTTTCATTGTTATTAAAATGGTTGATGATGCAATGATCTGACATTGAAAGCCTCAACAACATCAAAGATTGAATGACATGAATGATAGTTTGACCTAGCATTGAGAGCCATGACAGTACTAAGGTCATATTGATAAGTCAATAGGTTTCCAAGACACTGAAAGCCACAACAATGCCTAGGAGCAAATAAATGATGATTCCTTTGGGATGTTTGATATGTTTTGGTTTGATTAGGACTGATTTTGAGTGATTTTGGGTTGATTTGGGGTGATTTCAAGTTGATTTGGGGTGATTCTGAGTTGATATGAAATTGATATGAAAGGGGATACAAATGACGAAATATGATCAATCTAGCCAAAAGATCAAAGTTAGTAGAATGAGAAAATGAGACAAATTAGTATGAAGAAGTGATGAATTCATAGATGTGAACCATTTTTTAGCATCTATAGTTAACTAATTGATTTAGTTGTTGACTCATAGGATTGAAGTTTAGATTTTTGGTTTGATAATTGTTTTTGTTACTAATGCCAAAGGGGGGGAGATTGTTGACATAAAGGTCATTTTTTCTATTAGTGACTCAACACTTAGTCAAATGGTTACATTTATACTAAACTCTATTGTTGCTACCAATCTTATCATTTAGTTTGCAATGTTAACTAATTGATTTAGTTGTTCCCAAGCCAAGTAGTTAGAATATAGTGTCTATTGAGCACCTGAGTCATTTTGTAGTATTTGCTAAGCTACACAATGTTTATTGAGCTTCTTAAACAAATTCTAATGAAAACTAAGCATAGAAGAAGCTACTAATATATTCATTGGAAGTGAAGAAGATCATAGTGTTAATTGAGCTTTTTAGTGTTAACCAAGTTCAATAGTTTCTAACAAGCTCACAGGGTTAACAAATTGAATCTAGTGTTGACCATGTCATGCAGCATCAACTGAGTGATTTAGTTGCTACCAAGTTTCTTAATGTTCACCGAGTCAAATAGTGCTAACCAAGTTTGATGTACTTGGAATTGATTAGTATGGACCAAGATTCAAGTTCAATTGAGTGTCAAAGATTTTTGAGCATTGACAGTGTTTGCCAAGTATTAGAACATCACTGAGTTTGTGTTGAGAACTTGAGTTACAATAGTTGGGCCAACTTTATGAATTATGATGAAATTTATATTGTAGCTGACTCTAATAAATTGCAATTTGGATTGGTATATATGTAATTCATTATATCATATCCAACTATATGTGTGAAGAGATGTGATGAGAAGAAGTGTGAATTGAAGAAGGCTACAAGCAGTATAAGGGACAACTGAGATTTATCTATCACAGTTAGGTGATCATTGGAATAAAAGGAATCTCAACCAACAAATTAGAGTTATAGATCAAAGATCAGGGTAAACTTTAAGAAAGATGCCTCCAAAAAAGGATATAAAATATTGGTGAATCTTACATTATTTTGAAATAAGAAAAATTATTTCTATTGGCCAGTCTCTCAAATTTTTATTCTAAATATGATTAATATTGGCTATTGTTTTTGAATCATAATTTTTTTTTTTGTATAAAATATTGATGAATCTCAGTAATAATAAGAATTTTATTAATCACCATGGAATATTACAAATCAAAATTGAACATTTTTTTACCTAATGGAATATTATGAGGCTCATTACATATACTTTAAATCAATAGTGAAAACTAAATATTGATGATATATCCTTAAAGTAACTAATAATTATGATAATTATTGGTCAGTTCAATTTAATTTCTCCAATAATATATTATATTTAGGTGACTTAAATCTAATCATGTAACAAATATTGTGGTGAATATTTGATTTTAAATTTTTCAATAAAATAAATTATTGAGCAATTTTAAATATTCTAGAACTAAATTTTATAAAAAAATGGCAATTTAAGTTATATTAAGTCTTAAAATATTAGCCAAATTACTAGCCAAAAAATTCTAAGATTAGCCAATTTGTGAATATTAGCCATTGAAAATACATTGTAATAGATCAACCACTAGTTCATCCTAATAGTTGTATCAGTTAAATCCTTTAATAGGGTAGACTTAATAGTCTTTGCTAAATCTCTTAACCAAGTTCATATTCATTGTATGTTTTTAAATCCTTTAACAATGTAGACCTCATAGACCTTATTTCTCCTAATAAGGTAGATCACTAGAAGTGGTCAATTGTAAGCCTTAATAGGTTAACTTTATACTACAATACTAAATCTTATGGGTATAATCCCCACTCTAGTTTTACTTTCTATTTGGAAGGTTTTTGGGTTGCCATATCTTGTGTCAAAGTGTTATGAATGTTTATTTTCTTTCACTCTTTCATGCATACAATTAGATCAAATATTATATGAAGGATTAATTAGTGATGTAAGAGAAAGTTTTATTGGTTCTTGATTCACTCATCCCCTCTTAGTAACCTTGCCTATCTTATATCTCCAACAAAAATAATAAAACTCATTCAACAAGTAGCATGGCCATGGGTATTGTCACAAGATTTTAAACATAACTATATTAGGAGTGAGTTAGGACATACATACGTTAACCTTACATTAACTATAAAATACAACACAAAGATTTCACCTAGGTATTACATGTAGTATTGTATGCCTCTAGTGTGCAGATGACTTGGACATAATTAGGTAGCACTTAGCTATTTTAAGACATTATATGTTAACTCACAAGTTTCATACCCTTCTAGAAGCCTCTTGCCAAATCACCCAAGATGGCTAGAATATTAGGCTGAGCACCTCATATATTGCTCAATTTCTTGAGTTCATCTTTGACATAATTTTGATTATGTATAAGAGGCTTATATGTTTCTTCAATTTTTCCAATATCTATGTTCATTCTAAATATGTACTCTTGCTTCTTTTTAGCACATTCTTTGACAAAAATTTACCTTTTCACTATTGTTAGGGCCTCAGCTTCAAAATTGATGTAAGTTAATTTGCATGGTATTAAAATTTCTTGAATTTATCTACATAATACTAGGTGGAATCCAAAAAATTGCATTTCAATTCTTCATTGGGGACATAATCATATTTTATTCCTAATTTTGGATATAGTAATGAGGGTCTTAGCTTAGACCGTGGGAGAGCATTTGAGTTGTGAACATAAAATTGGGAATGATTTATGTCATGTTTTATTTTATTATTATTTATATCTAAACTAAAATTCACATTGTGTTGTAACTCTAGCATAAGTGTTTGATCCTCGATAGCTTTCATTTCAACATTTTAGCATTAAAGTTTCTTCTTCATTATATGTTTGGTTTATTAATGATTTCCTCTAGTTCAATTACTATATGATCTAGAATGTTATGAAGACTGAAGCCAATAGTAACTTTTCTCATGTCTCTAGAAAATGTAGCATAGGTTTAGGGTCCCTTGGCTCCTAGGAATTTGTAGCATAGGTTTAGGATAGTAACACCTTACACTCAACTCTACAATGAAGTTATTTTGATTGCCATAATGACATTACCTACAAACCATGCAAAGGATGTTGAAGTGGTTCCCAAACTTGAAAAACTCTTATAACTTAATAAATGGAAAAGCAAATGCCGATGCAATACATGACAAACTACACAACTTGTAGTCTATATATATACATAGAGATCTCTTTTAAGGTTCTTATTACATATTAGCACAATAGAAAAATTGTTCCAACTACATACATATTCTAGAATTCAAATAATATAACAATAAAACTAACTCAAGCCATGATAATTGGCAAGCCATAACCTAGTTCAATTGGTCTAGTTGTTGATTAGCTGGGTTGATTACAAATTCCTGTAGAACTGTCATTAGATTAGGTGGAACAAAATGAACAATTAGTTGTTACTAGCTAGCATTAACTTGAATGGTCCCATTGATTATTGTCACAAGCTTTTAAACATAGCTATATAAGGATTGAGTTAGGATGTATATAGGTTAAACTTACATTAATTGTAAACTACAACACAAAGGTTGCACTAGGGTATTACCATATTGTAATAATAGAAAATTTTCTAGTAAACCCAAGTTGGTGTATGATGGAGAAGACTTGTATTAGGTGAGTAAATCTCACTAGTGGTTATAGGAATACAACTACATCAAAACAATTAGAAACCAAAACTATATATTCATTAGAGCAAGTAGTTCAAGGGTCTTGATCGCATGGATATAGGTATGTAGGTAGCTAGGTAGGTGAAGTATGCCTCCAGTGTGAAGATGCCTTGGACATAGTTAGGTAGCACTTAACGATGGATGTATGTATGTTTATATGTATGTATCTAACTATTCTCTCCTTAACCATGCCATCCACATGGGGGGGAGTGGGGGTAGCTAAGCTTTCACCTTCTGCAATACTTCATTTCCATTATTTGTGCTTTGCAAATCAAAGATCTATAACTTTATCAGTTGTAATTATAATTTTCATATTACAAACCACAATACTTTCTTATAATTCTATGTTTCTCTTTGTAAGTTTATAAAATTAAATTTTTAAAATTAATTGCATTTATGTACATCTTTTTCAAGTTTGATATTTCTCTTTTTCCTAACTACAGTCCAAAAATAATTTTTCAAAACACATACTGACTAGTTAGAGACCGAGCCAAAAAAATGTAAGAAAGATTATGCCAAAAGAGATTAAAAACATGATTGGTGCATGATAATCATCTGTTTATGCTATTTTTGACATAGTTGTTCTTACATTTGATGATTTTTGGTGAGAAAAAAACTCCAAACTAATTAGGTAGGTGATCCAAAATTAAATCATAATTGGTTGGGGCATGTTTAAATACATTATTTCACATGTTATTGAATGTTATATGTTTATGTGCTACTGTTAATGAATGTTAAAGGATGAATGTTCTAGGCTATTGTACTAGTTCTTAAGCCCAAAATAAATAAATCATGATTTGAAATGCAAACTTGGGTGCTTAACTTAATGAATAAACAAACCAAGTGAAAGACCCTGTGTGATGAAAGATTATATGTTTTTCTACATATTTCACCACATAGCACTGCATTGTAGGTTCACATACATTCTTAAGTAAACATTTGTGAGCACTAGGTGTATGAAGACTCCATGCAAAAACATGTAGAAGAAAAAAAGGTTGTGGTGAACATTTTTGATGACATGTAGGCCAAGAGCATACACAAATTTATCAAGGTGACTTCACATTATTAATTTTTCATGTTTGCCAACACCACCACTCTTCCTCCATATCCTACACAAATAAAAAATGGAAATAGAATATTCTCGATCCATAACTTATTTAAATTGGTCTAGTTGCTAATGAGTTAGGTTGATTACAAATTCCTGTAGAATTGTCATTAGATTAGGTACAATATTAACATGAACAATCAAGTGTTCCTAGCTAGAAGGATCAAATACAATTTTCCAAGGTGATAAAATTGCAGATGAAGATGCATCACTTGAATGTCTAGCATGAAGCACATTCCCCAATTTATAATGAATGGTTAGATATAAAGGCTCCATAAGCTAGCCCAATAATGGAAGCCAAGGATGTGACCATGCATTTATTGGCATGCTCTCCCTATGAAGATCCTAAGTATCTACTATTGTTGTTAATTTGGGCATCACTATATGATCCAAAATGTTATGAAGTACTAAAGTTGGTAGTAACTTCTCCCATGTCTCCAGAAAACATATCATAGGTTCAGGGTCCCTTGGCTCCCAAAAATTTATAAAAGCTATTCTCACTACTAGAAGAATAACTTCAATGAAGAGTTGAGTGTAAGGAGTTGAAGGAGCAAGCTCTGCTTCTGTGTAAATTCCATAATCACGAGGCTCATTCCCTTGTAGAAGTCATAAACTAGTTAAATATACATATTTATCAACTCAACTAATCAACAACTAGACCCATTTAAGTGGTTTATGGCTTGTTTCTTTCTAAAACTATCTCCTATGATATATTTTTTGTAAAATTTCTTGCAAACTCTGCCCATTTTTCCTAGTCTGCATTATATTTATGGAGGATCTTAGGTAAGTCACTTAGCACCTTAAAAAAGATCTCTTTGTATATATGCACACATACATACATGTATGCATGTATATATGTATGTATATATGTATTTATATATGTATGTATGCATGTATATATATGTATGTATGTATATGCCCTTGTGATTGCTACATTTCGTTGCCATGCCCTTGTGATCTCTACATCTTGTTGACATGTCCTTCTAGTCTATGTATATGTATGTATGTAACATTGTGATCACTGCATATTGTTGTCATGCCCTTGTGATCTTTGCATCTCATTCCCATGCTGTTGTGATCTTTGTATATGTATGTACATATATATATACATATGCATTTATATATACATATATATGTATATACATATATATATACACACATATATGTATATACATATGTATGTAGATATGTATATACATATATGTGTATATATATATATACATATGTATATATGTATATATGTATATACATATATATAAATATACATATATATAAATATACATATATACATATGTAGATATATATATATGTATATATATATGTACATACATATATATACATATGTATATACATATATATGTATATTTATGTATGTACATATATATACATATAGATATATACATATGTATCTACATATGTACATACATATATACATATATATATATATATATCTATATATACATACATATATGTATATACATATACATATATATATATATATATAACATATATACATATATATATATATATATGTATATATGTATATATATATATATGTGTATGTATATATGTATATATATATGTGTGTATGTATACATATATACATATATATATACATACATATATATATATACATATATATATATGTATATACAGATATATATGTGTGTGTGTGTGTGTGTAAATAGAGAGATCTTGGCACAACAGAAAAATAATAAAACTCACTCAACAGGTAGCATGACCACATATGTGATGGCAATGCCTATTGGTAAGTAGATTCTTCTTTTTCTCTTTCATTTTTCATGTGTTTATTTCACTTGAAATATTATTTCTTTGGAGAAATTTTCTAATATTGGATTCATTTTATGTAGGAGGTGATGAGGAAATTCCTAGATGTACTTGTGTGATGAATTTCTTGTGAGCAGTGAAGATGGACTTCCCCTGAGAGTAGCAAGAGGCAATGAGGACATTTTAGGTTCTTTAAATATTGATCCTTTCTTAAAGATTTTAGATGTTAATAGGGAATTTAGATGTTAGGGGGTAAGGAAAATGAGCTTCCACCTTCACATGGTTGGCGCTGATTAGTAAAGAATAATAAACTATTCTTGAAACTAAGTGAAGGTCAACCTTAACCTATGATTGTATGATGACTAATTGTGTGAATCTATTGGTTTTAGGAAATGCAAAAGGAATTCATAGTTAAATATGAAATATCAATTCATATGCATATGAAATTAGACAGAGCTGAAAACACAACAGGTTTAAATTTTTTCAGAGGTCTTTAATTAGGTATTTTAAGTTATGATTGTTCATGATGGTCTATAATCTTAAAAACTTAATAGACATATTAAATAAATGTAATCATATTGTGTTTTATCATCGTTTCTTTTTGTCCATTCATTTGAATGTAGCTACACATGCATTATTCATTCAGAGTGATAGAATCATATTTTGGATGTGATGAAAAAATGACATCCACCAGAAGATGGTAAAATGAAGCCACTTTTGCAAGTTTGGAACTTTTTTTTGTAATTTAAATATCGATCATTTCTTAAATATTTTATATGTTAATATTAAATTTAGATGTTAGGGGGTAGAGGGGTGGGGCCAAATGAGTTTTGGCCACCTTTACATGGTTGGGCCACCTTAAATTGCTTTCTATTGCAATTAGGACAGTGAAAATGAACTCTTTTCCAATGACTTGACCCAATTTATGACAACTATGTTTGTCACTTTTGCAATGGTCACCCTTTATGTCACAAATTGTGAGGGAAAAATTTTGACACTTGTCTGATCTGAGACAATTCCATATCTAGTAAGGCTATGTTGCTATTCCATGCATTATGTTTTAAAGATTTGTGACCATGGATTCCTATTTAATGGATCTATCAGTAGTCCTATAACAAACCTCAATAAATATCTATTTGGTGGTTATACCAATGTTGCTAGATTCATACTTGGTTCATGGTAGAATTTTTATCCATAGCCAATAGGAAACTCTATTTCAGACTATATAACCACATCATGCCTAAACATAGCCAATCCTCACCCTATTTATATTGTTCTATATCTCATTTCAAAATTATGTACTCCTATTTTTAGTGATGAGGAGATAATCAGACTGGATTATGTGCACTTGAGTAATGGGCCCTCAAACATGCTTAAATAGGAAACTAGGTTCATACCCCTTGATATGGTATCTCAAAACCCAATAGTTCTCAAAGCCAATTTAGATGCAAACAACTTTATAGAGCCTTCTTTCAAATTGTAAGACTCAGAGTTCAACCCCTTAACTATTTTTGTGACAAGATCCAAAGATCATTATCCCTTGAGTGTATACTCCCCTCCATTAAGTGGTAAAACAAGAATTTAGTACTTCAAGCATGGGTAGACCCTCAAGCTCCTATTCTCAATCATTTTGATGCAAACTACCAATGTTTCCAAACATACTCTTCCTCCAAAATTTGACCTTTACACTTTAGGCCTAAAAGAGACCTAATTCTAGGTAAACACCTTAAAATGGCCTTAACAATACAACTATTAGGATGTTCATTTTTACGGATTGATATTTGTACTAGAGATTGAAGTTTCATGCTATATTCAACTACAATCCTCTCACCTATGTGTTACACAATATGAGCTTCAAAAAGTAGTAAAATAAAGAGCTGTTGTTATTCTAGTTACCCTTAAAGGGTAATCTTTGTCTAGATTATGCTTTTCATAATTTTCTCTCTGATTCTTTCTTAATTTGTGTAGGAACCCATTTGATTCTCTCCCTCTAAAATCCTATCATTTAATATATAGACCTTTTATTTATCAACTACTTTAATGAAGATAACATTTCTTTTGGTATTGATACTAGCAATTAGCAATTTAGTATTTACAACTACAATAGTGTTTTGCCACTTTTCTTATATTTGTATATGGCATGTTACTATTGAAATGCTTTAGAATAATTTAGAGGGGGGTGAATTAGTTTTCCAAGGTCTAGATGTACAATTAAAACTTTTCACAACTTAGTGAATCTATATCCATAAATCTTCATCATGCATGGATCCATTACGTCATACAATCACTTAAACTTGTAGGTTATTGTCAAATCAACTTTGTAGAAATGTAAACATGAAACATAATAGATTCAATAACACATTTGACATAATGATTTAACATGGAAACTCAATTTGGAAAAAACCACTAGTACCATGCTACTCATTCTCACTCTTCTCAAGTGATGCCTTGTGAAAGGCCAACCCTATTAAAGGTTACAATGGACACTATTAAATGTGACCTAGTTAAAGGATTTCAATTACCCTATTAGGAATGAGCCTTTTTAGAGGAGTTTAGATCATTCACATGGAATGTCACCTAGTTAAAGGATTTACAAATGACTCTTAGGTCAACCTTAATCCAAAGGATTTACCCTATATTGATACAATGATTAAAAATTAATAGCTAGGCTTGATCTGATAACAACTTAAAACACACTTCAAGATTACAAATCTCTATTATAGCCTCTTCTCTTAGGTGACTAGATGAAGCAATACTCCAAAATCCTTTTCTTCCTTAGGTTCTCACACATGATAACCTTTTTTTCTAACTAGCCATCTCTATAAATAGAAATTTAAGATCTTTTTCCATTCATCCTCCATTGTCAATTTTAGTGTTAGGCTGGATTAGGTAGGATTCAATGAATCTACCCATCATTTCATTTTATTCCCTTTTAGAAACTTCTCCTTCAATATTCTTTGAATTTATCTCAAAATGGTTCACCATGAATTCTATGCCACCAACTCATCAATCTTATCTTCCACCTGTAGACACCTAAATTTGATTACACCGCTTTAGTAATCCTATTTAGTTATCTCTAACAGCATCATTAATTAAATTTTTATTTAATTAATCCTTTGCCATCCCTAGTTGATTAATCTAATTAATCATCTATAGTCCTAATTGATAAATCAAATAACCTATCATTTATCAATTAAATCCTTTTCTTCTATCTAATTCCAAAAATCCCCATTTATTAAATAAATCTATTTGATAAATAAAATCCTCAAATCCAAAAACCCCTAACTTATCCCTAACCCTCCATTTAGCCTAATCCACCCCATCCACCCATACTAACCAAGATTAGCCACTAACTCACCCACCCTCATTAATGCCATCCACTTGCACATCTCTAACATCCTTAATCTAATCCTAAACCCAAGCCTAATCCACCTCCTAATGTTGTCACATTCCTTAAACAAGTTTAAGACTTTCCTAATCCAAACCAAAGTCTCCCCTCAAAAATCCCAACCACCAAGTCATGAGTGCTCTTACAAACCATAAAAGACTCTTACAAGCCCACTCATGACTCTTACATCCATCTTCCACACTCTTCACTCTTCCACACTCATTCCTCTTACATCTCTCTTACATACTCAACCCCACTCATCATGCCTTTAACCAACCCTTTACCCTACCCTCTCACACTCATCCTCCTTGTGACAAGTGTCACCTTCCCATTAGTGCTAAACAAGCACAATCCATGTGCTCTCCTTTGAGTGCATCTTAGCCCTCTTTAAGCCTTCATCTCTCCTTCCATCTTATCCCTCCATCCCTCAAGCCCTTAGCTTATAAATTGAATCCCCTCTCAAGCCATTTCATCAACAATCTTTGGGCTAAAGTTACCATCCTATTTTGAGAACCAAAGTCATCAATCTTACCCTTATAATGCCAAATTGAGAGCTCACAAAGCTACCAATTTGCCATTACCCATCCACCATTAAAGAAACTTTGAGCATCTTGAGCATACATCCACATCAAAGGACACATCTACAAAATCAAGAAAAGCATGGAGTGTTTTCTCTTTTGAGGTTTGCATTTCTTGTTTTCTTTCTTTGTCTAAGCATATATGTGAATTTAGTTTTAGTTTGTGAATTTTTCTCTTATTGTTAATGTTCTTTGCATACTAAATCTTGTTCTACATTTTGGCACACCCGGTGGGACCCCACTATGGGTCATTCCTTAATCTTTTTCAATCCATATTTTTCTTTTACAAACTAACAATCTAATGGTTTATGTTGTTTGAGATGTTGCAAAGTGTGTTTTCTTATTTTTGCAGGTGGAAGGATACACTAGAGAAGAAGACGTACCTCTTAAAATTTGAAAATAATCAAGAAAACAAATTTTTTTTTGGAAAAAACCTGTGTCCGTTGGTTCACTTTGCGCAGTGTCATCTCCGCCTATCGTCTCTGCAATTTGGCATCTTCGCTTGTCATCTCTACAAAATGTCCTCTGTGAAAACTCAATCGTCTCTGCAAGCTCAATCATCATCTATGAAAGATAAACCGTCGTTTGCACCTGCACAACCGTCGTCTGCGCCTGCACAACCATCATCTGTGCGAGCTCAACCGTCGTCTCCGAAAGTCCAAACTTTCATCTGTGAATTTTGGCGTCTCCACCTGTCAAACTATCATTTTCGCCATCACAATCTGCCAACTGTCATCTTCGACGCCGCCAGCTAATTTCTTCATTAGACTGTCGTTTGCGCAGATCAGCGTCTGTGTAGATTAGGGTCTGTGCAGATTGGCATCTTTGCCTATTGTATTGTTTTCTAGGATTTGTTGCCTAGTTTTTGGTTGTCTTGTCCAAGTCATTGTCTTTGCATGCTTTCAAAACTCTAACAAATGAACCTGTATGTTTAAGAACACCAAAAATCACTATAAAAAAAAATAAAAATAAAAAAAATTGACTTTTAGTGGTTCCGTAGGAAATAGACCATTCTAAACATTTTTATGCATATTAAAAACAACAAAAAAAGTTAAATTTTTTTTTCTCATAGTTAAGCTTTCATTTTTGAAGATTTTGGGTAACTAACTAAATTGCCTTTTTGTCTCATTGCAGGTTGGAGCACATATGAAACCACTAACCATGTTTTTTGCAGATTCTTATGTTGCTAAAATATGAACTTGAATGTTTAACCATTTGTCTTTGAATGCATTTTGCTAAAAAATGAACTTGAATGGTTAAACACATTTTCCATTGAATGAATGTTGCTCAAAACACACTCTTGAATGCCATGGATTAAAATCAACTTTCCTTGGAATGCATGCTTAAAACAACAAATCCAATCTTGAATGCCAAGGATCAATTAACCATTGCAATATTAAACACTTCATTTGGTGCATTAAAAAGAACAAACAAATTTCTCTTTTGCATGCAATTTGGGCAAAGTTTGATTTTTGGACAATTAAGAAACTTTGTTAAGTTAAATGCAAATTTGCAAAAAATCAATTTGAGTAATTCCTTAGACTCACCTCTTTTCTAATCACCCGTCAATTCAACCATTGGTTGCAATCTCAGCGCCATTTATGGAGATGGGTCTACTTGAAAAAGGTGTTAAATGTTCCACAATCTAACTAACTCACTTGGTCTTTGAACGTTTCCTTTAACTTTATCAAAATTCTTAAATGACCAAAACTCTAGATTAAATCAATCACACTTCAAGTTTGGGCACTAAAATTGAACAACAACTGATGTGGAGAGCCTTCGGGTGTGCACTTGAAATCGAATCTCACACACTTTTGTTTTGGATTTAAAACAAACTCACACTCAATCTTGAATGCCTTAAAGATAATTAATTGATACTTGACGTGGAGGGCCTCCGGGCACGTGAGTTTGCTTTTGTTGACCCTAACTCTTCTTATTGTTTGCATTCTTTGATTGATTTACTGTTGTTGGCGCTTCAAGTTGGAATTGAACATTGTCTCTTAAACATGAGTTCTTGCAAAGTCTAGATTAGCACACATAAGAGTCAGTTGGTAAAAGACCATGCGTGTTTTTTAGCCCAAGGTCATCCAAGTCTTCTCTCCCCTTGTCATCTTTCGAGGCCATCTTGGGTGCATAAGATTAGGATCCAAAACCTTGTTTCTTTTTAGGAGGCCTGCTTGGAGATTTCATCACCCCTTAGACGACCTCAACTCCAGCGTTTCGGTGGAGTATAAGAATCGGGAGGTGAATCGACAGACACCTCTCTTGGGATCAAGAATTTTTCATTTGGGTTAAGCTTCAAGGAACTTTATACCCTTGAGAAGTGAAAGAGGAGAAGTGGGTTACCGCTCCTCTCGGCTGTCTAACATCTTTTTGGTCTAATCTATGAATTTGGGCCTCAAGTACCTTGTGTATATCGAGGACTCCCTAGCTAAACCAACTGTTAGCCTTGTAGAAAACCATTTAGGGTGTTAATGTGTTTGGAGTGACTGATTGAAACATTTGTAGAACATACACACTCCTCGGCGCAAGTATCACATTCTAAGAACCACAAACTTCTATCTGGGTGTTCCTATCTATTGCTTGATTTTATTTTACTTGTTGAATGAATATTTGCCAAACCTGGTCAATCCTAGCTTAGGGCACACTTAGAGTAGTCACTGCCTATTTTAGAAGTTGAACAAGTTGGAGCAAAACAACTGAGATCTCTCAAATCCAAGAAAATTCAAGAATTTATGTCGGAACAACCCAAACCCAAACAGAAGTTTCACAAGGTCAAAATCAAGCCATCTCTGGCATACCAAGAACTTTCAGCCAAGAGAAAAGAAATGACACCAAGCCCGTGAGTTGCCAAACTCCACAAAGCAGAGGACAAAGCTGTCGACAAAGCACTTCAAGAGGCCTGGTTAGAGCACACCATCAAATTTAGCCAACATCC
The DNA here is from genome assembly GCA_028749045.1 of Cupressus sempervirens. Lineage (NCBI taxonomy): Eukaryota > Viridiplantae > Streptophyta > Pinopsida > Cupressales > Cupressaceae > Cupressus > Cupressus sempervirens. The sequence goes on from CM053788.1 coordinate 612,389,488, forward strand.
AGGAGTCAATCCTGCTTATGCCTTACCCACTAGGCATGATTTCTATGATTAGACACTCTTGTTTCTCCACATCTTCTTGGATAAGCTTCACTTTAGAGTCATCTTTTTAGAAAAGCCATCCATCTTAGGTTATCCCCTTAAGAATTATTAGCTCATCCATCTCATTTAGAATCAAACCATCTAGCTAGCAATCCAAAAACATCTACACATCTAAGCTTTCAAAATTATTGTCACCTTGCCAAAAGTTGGCCATTCCTAAAATCTTTCAAAATCTACCAATCTCACCAAGGTTATCCCTTTGATAGAGCTTTGTCTAGGGTAATCCAGTTTTGTCACTTGTTATCCCTCATCACCTTGAGCTAAAGGTTGGGATCCACAAGTGGTCAATCTCATGTTCTTCCTAAAGGATCATCGATCTATCCTTAAGTTGACACAATCACCACCAAGCTTGCACATAGGAAAGCAGACCTTTCATGCTTTGGCAACATATCTTTGAAGTTAGAATCTCCAACACAATCATCCTTAGGTTTTGTCATATAGCTTTGCCTCAACCTAGGAAATCATTTGCATAGAGAAGCCTTCCCCCTTTTTGCATCCATCAGCATTTATTGCATCTCATCCCTAGGAGCATTTTTCATGCCACCTGTCACTCGCTTAGCCAAGAAGAAAGAAACAATGGAGCCCTATCATTTGGATCAAACAGCCTCACCCCCCTTGAGCATTCAACCATCCTTCAGCCCAGAGAAAGCTATGCCATCACCTACTGACATTGAAGCTTTCATGAACCAACCAAGAAATGCAGTATTGGTAAATGCCATTATAGACAAGAACAAAGAGACAATCATGGCTAATTTTCGAAGGGACAATGTAGGAACCTTTGACTTTGGAAGACCCCCTCTATTATCATATCCATCTCACCCATTTTTTGAGTAGCTGCCACCACCCATAGGCTCTTATGATCCAAATTATCCTCAATATATACCAAAAGAAGAGCCTCCAGCCAATCCATATGATCCAATAGACCCAAACATACCATCATCCACCCAAGTTGAAATCTCCATACCGTAAGCCAACCCAGCCACCACCACTCCATCCTTGGTTCATACCTCTCTGCTCCAAACCCCCTTTACCCAAAACACCTCACCATTCACCCCCTTCACTATTGCTATTGTTGCTCCCCAAACCAGCCTTCCCAATCCACCCATCTCCCAAATTAGTGCTAGCATCTTTGTCCAAACTCAACAATATACAACAGGGATGCCACCCATGGGGCCAAGTAATCAACCTTTCATCACCCCCAGCTTGTTCACCACAGCCCAAAGCACAATCCCATCATTTCCATTAGGTCTTGGGAGCTCAAAACCATCAGCCACAAATCCACAAGCTACTACCCTCACTCCACAAAGCTATCAAATCCCACAAGCTACTGCCAATCTTCTGCCAAGCTCGCAAGTGACCCCAGCTCTCAGCACCACTCTACCAAGCTTCCAAATCTAACCACAAAGCTATCCAACCCCATCAGTTCCATTCCCAAGCTTTCAATTCCCACCACCTCCAACACCAACTAATCCATTACCTCCTATTACCAACTACTTTTCAATGCCACTTCTAGGAGGTAATCCACCACCCCAGCCAACCACCAATTATTTGCAGATACCGTCCCAAATGGGGGCACAACCCACATATATTGGTCAAACCCCACAAGCCCCCCAATCCTTTCCCCAAGCCTCACAACCATCTTATACCTTACCTCCACAAAGCAATCCATTTATCCCACAGCCAGCTTATGTTCCTCAATCCCAACCTCAAATCCCATATCAACAACAAGCCTCACAGCACATGCAGCAATATGTGCCACCTCCCCCTCAGTAACCCATCATCCACCATGTAGCTACCCAAACAATGTACAATCCCTATTAGAAAATCCCTCACAGCCATCCATATTCAGTGGCCCCATCTAGTGCATACCTACCTCAAGGAACTCCTACATTGGGGGCACCCCAGCCATCACCTATCAATTCAGAATGGGAGCAAATGAAGACAGCTCTGAAAGCCATCCAAGAAGGGAATGATCCAAAGACATTCAAGTTTGAGAATGTGTGTCCTTACCCATTTGACAGAGCCATTACCATGACACCATTTCCCAAACACTTTGAGGTACCCAAATTTGGCAAATTTAGAGGAAAAGGAGACCCTGTCACACATATCAAAGAATTTTATATGCACTGCCAAGACGTGGCATACAATGATGTCTTCCTCTTGCACCCTTTTCCCAAAAGCTTGGCTGGACCAGCTCTTGAATGGTTTTATAGAATCCTCTATGGCACAATTAAAAACTTTGCTGAATTATCTGAGGCATTTGTAGCCCAATATGCCCATCTTGTTGAAACAGAGCTATCAATAGTTGATCTTGTCCACACCAAGAAAAAAGGTGGAGAAAGCCTTGCCGAATACCTACAAAGATGGAAAACCCTTACCAGTCGCATATCCTACACCTTGCCAGAATGCCATGTGGTGAAAATGTTTATTGATAATGCACATCCTAGCTTGGCTCACCACATGACCATGAACTGTTTGCAAACCTATAAGGATATCAAAGAGAAAGGAATGATCCTTGAGCAAGGACTCATCAAAGATGGTGTGGTCAAGATTTACAAAGAGGCCAACCAAAATCAATCACATTCCAATGACAAGTCTAGGTATTGGAACAAAAACAAGCATGTTGCAACAGATGGGGTTACTAACACCAGACATGTGAATATTGTTGGTCCTTCTCAAAACCAGTCTAACCCACCATATCAACCAAACAACCAAAAAGCTATCAATTACCAACAATGGAATAACCAAAGCTATCAAAACCACAATACAAGACCCAAATTTCAAGGGTCTAACAACCAAGCTAATGCCATCAATGTAGCTGCAGGGAAAAAACCCAGATTCCAACCTACACCTAGAAACTATACATCCCTTGGTGAGCCATTGGATGTCATTTTTGAGAAATTGGCTAAGGAAAACCTCATCAAATTTCCTCCTACCTAGAAAATTGATCCAAGCCAATCCAAAGCTGCATGGTACAAGGACAATGAGTATTGCAAGTTCCATAGGGTAAACGGTCACACCACCCTCAGATGCATGAAACTGAAAGATTATGTACAGGACCTCATTGATCGGAAAGAAATCATTGTTGGTGCCCAAATCTCTCCCAATGCAGGCTTACAGATTTATCAAAATTCTTTTCCTCCACACAACAACCAAAATCTTGGAAAAGCACCTATCCAAAACAACACCAAGCCAAACCAACAACATGGGAAGAACAATGACCACACTTCATCCTATATAGACTATGGTAGCCTTATAGGTTATATATCTAAGAAAGAGCCTTTTGTCAATGTTATCAATATCCGAGGACCAAACAATGAGTGTGCAGTTACCACTCGAAGAGCATGATTTAACATCGCAGGCCCACCAGTTTCATCAGCACCATCAGCTCCATCAAAAAGCTAGTACAATATCTTGGAACACCTTGGGAACATGCCAGCCCAAATCTCCATTTTAGACCTTCTTCAAACTAGTCCTACATACAAAGACATCCTTGACAGTGCTCTCATAGAATCCTGTGTCCCTTCTGATATCAATGCTACTAATTTTCATAATCTTGTTGGATACAATTCATCCTCATGTGCCCTATCTTTCAAACCCACCAACATACCCGCAGTCAAGCCAGATCACACCCTTTCACTTCACATAGCCATCATGGTATCCAATTTTTTTGTGAAAAGAATAATGATAGATAATGGATCAGCCTTGAATATTTGCACCCTAAAATTCATAAAACAAGCTGGGTATACCGAGGTAGATATGATCATTGAAGTTATCACCATCAAAGCTTATGAAAACTTGGAAAGAACCATAGAAGGAACTATTTTGCTACCAATCAAGGTTGGGCCGGTCATCCAAGAGACAGTTTGTCATGTTGTTGATCTAAACCTACCATTTAACATCCTCCTTGGTCACCCATGGATTCATGCTATGAAGGCCATTCCATCCACCTACCATCAGTGCATCAAATTTCCGCATCAAGGCACTGAGGTGACCATCCATGCCGATCCAGAACCCTTTGCTTACTGCAATATAATTGAAGCTTCATATACAAACCATTGCCTTGGAATAGACATCGGCACAGCCATTGCCAACTCATCCCACACTTGTAATGATGCAGAAACCATCCTTGCCTCCACCCTATCTACCATAAAGATCAACAATAAAGGCTATGGAGAATATAGTCTGTCAGATGCATTTGCTCTCAGAGCAATCCCACTTGATCCACATACCCATGGACGGCCGACATATCACAAAGCTAAGGAGATTCCACCTCCTCGATACAAACAGTTTGGCCCAATAACCTTTGTATCCTCAAAAACCCCTCTTCATGAGGAGCTCCCTCCAGATATCAACAATTGGTTACATAAGGATGCAGCTCCAAGAAATCAAGCATGCCTTGATCACTTTAGCCAGAAGTATCCCCAAGAACATAAGCTCATCACTAAAAAATGGAACTATCAAGGTGGTGGACTAGGACTAGAAGAAAGGGGCATGCAATGTCCCATCGAAGCACATAAATGGGAAACAAAGTTAGGTCTTGGCTTTTGCATACCCACAACTGTGAGCGCCAACGAGAATGGTCACACTTTTTTGAACATCCACCGCGACCTTGTCGAAATTGAAGACATTCTTTAGGAAGTTGAAAAGAGAGCCTACGATGATATCCCAGACCAAATCTTCCTGGGAGGCTCTATTCTCTGAGAACTATCCATCCATCTCATTGACCTACCACTCGCTCATCCACAACTCATAGATTGGGACCAACCAAGCGTCATACACATTGATGAGTTTGCATCAGAGGAAGCACTTCTAAGATTCATGTGAGCTGAAACACCTCACAAGTAGACAAAGCCAGATTCTGCCTATATCTATAACTTAGATCCCAAGGGGTATTTTGGAGAAAATCCCCAACCTAGTTCTGATACACCCAAAACTGGAACTAAGGTAAATCTAAGACTAGCTAAGGTAGTGAAGAGAACCCCTCAGCAAGAAAATCCAGAGCCACAAGTAGAACATGGGGATTTAGTATTACCTCCTCAAGATAATTGACCAGAGGTGTCATCTATTCTAATAGAGGATGCTAGAGAAGTCAACATTAGTTCTTTAGAGATCCCTAGACTTGTTCAAATTGTTGCATCCCTATCACAAGACCAAGCTGACCTCCTCTTTGAGGTCTTAAGCGAGAATATTGGCCAATTTGCATGGTCATATCAAGACATGCTGGGATTGGATCCAAAACTTGTAGTTCACCATCTTGCAGTCGACCCAAAGGTCAAGTCCGTCAGACAAAAGCTTAGAAAAATGCACCCCAAGGTGGCATTACTAGTCAAAGCTGAATTAGAAAGAATGTTTGCTATTAAGGTTATCTGACATATCGACTACTCAAAGTGGATCTCCAACATGGTCCCTATCACTAAGCCTTCCGGTGACATCAGAATCTGCACTGATTTCAGAGATCTTAACAAAGCTTGTCCAAAGGATGATTTTCCCTTACCCAACATAGATATGATTGTAGATCTTACAGATGGACATGAAATTCTGTCCCTTATGGATGGATTTTTTGGGTATAATCAGATCAAGATTGCAGAAGAGGATCAACATAAGATAGCATTCACTACCCCCTGGGGAACCTTTTGCTACACCATGATGCCTTTTGGCCTAAAGAATGTTGGGGCTACCTATCAAAGAGCAATGACAACCATTTTCCATGATCTTATCCATAGCATTTTGGAAGATTATGTGGATGATATCCTAGTCAAATCACACACCTTCATGGATCATCTCGCTGACTTGGAGAAGTCTTTGATAGGTTAGCCCAATATCATCTCATTCTAAATCCCAAGAAGTGTGTCTTTGGGGTCACATCTAGCAAGCTTCTAGGCTTCATAGTCTCTAAACAAGGTATAGAGATCGACCCCAAGAAGGTCAAGGCTATCTTAGACATGCCTCCTCCCCAGACACTGCGACAGCTTCGCTCTCTTCAAGGAAAGCTCCAATCTGTTTGGTGCTTCATCTCCCAGCTTGCAAATAAGTGTACACCATTTTCACATTTACTAAAGAAGGATGAGAACTTCAAGTGGGATCCTTTATGTCAGCACAACTTCGATCACCTCAAACAATATCTCACCAATCCCCCTATCTTGGTTCCACCAGTTCTGGGTCGTCCCTTGATCTTATACATATTAGCAACACCTACTGCTCTAGGGGCACTTCTAGCACAGCTTGATGACTATGACAGAGAAAGAGCCATCTACTATATCAGTAGAACCCTAGTTGGTTATGAACTCAATTATACTCCTATGGAAAAAGCTTGTTTGGCAGTTGTTTTCTCAACTCAAAAGCTTCACCACTACATGCTAAGTCATACCATCCAACTAGTCTCCAAAATTGATCCTCTCAAGTATATGCTCTCTAGAACAGCACTTATAGGATGGCTAGCAAAATGGGTTATGCTACTAAGTGAATTTGACATCTAGTATGTGGATAGAAAGGCAATCAAAGGGCAAGCTATAGTAGATCACCTAGCTGATGCACCTCTAATAGATGCATGTCCTTTGATCACAGAATTTCCAGATGAGCATATTTGTCTAATTGAAGAACAACCCCCATGGAAACTTTATTTTGATGGCTCATACACCTCTCATGGATCAGGGGTAGGAATATTGTTGGTTACACCTTAAGGAGATTACATTCCAAAAGCCTTCAAGCTACAATTCCCTAGCACCAACAATATAGCAGAATATGAAGCTCTTGTAGTAGGATTAAAGATAGTTGTAGAATGGAATATCACTAAGTTACAAGTATTTGGTGATTCTCAACTCATCATCAAGCAAGTCCTAAATTAATATCAAACCAAAGATGAAAAGCTATTATCCTACAAAGAGCTAGTTGATCAACTGACCCAGCATTTTATAAAGCTTCAGTTTACACAAGTGCCATGAATACAAAATAAGGCAACAGATGCCATGGCCACTATCGACTCACTCTTGGAAATTCCCCAAGAAGCTACATAGTATGAGTGTTTAGTTGAGCTACTCCTCACACCTGCCTATGTGAATGAGGATTCAAATCGTGTTTGTATCTTGGTTGGTCCCCAATCCCCTTGGTACCATGAAATTCATGCTTACCTTAACGATGGTATCATATCCCCTCACCTCACATGTACCCAATGCCAGAACCTCATCCAAAAATCATCTCGCTATGTTATCATAGCCAATACCCTATATTGTCGGGGTTATCATGATACTCTCTCTCGATGTTTAGATGAAAACGAGGCCGCAATGGCATTAAAAGTAGTACACTCCAAACTTTGCGGTGCCCACATGAGTGCTATTGTCCTAGCACAACAAATCCTTAGAACAAGCTACCATTGGCCTACCATTGAAGAAGACTCCTGTTACTTTGTCAAAAAGTGTCTCCCATGTCAGCAACATGCAAATCTTGTGCACGCTCCAGCACAAGATCTACAGCCTATTGCACCACCTTGGCCTTTCGCTTGTTGGGGCCTTGATCTAGTTGGAACTATCACACCCCTCTCATTTGATGGACATAAATGGATAATAACAGCTACAAACTATTTCACTAAGTGGGTGGAAGTAGTCCCCCTAGTCTCAGCTACAAGAGTTCAGGTCTCCAAGTTCATCTTGTACCACATTGTTTGCCACTTTGGCATCCCATCCACCATCTTCACTAACCACGGAGGTAACTTTGAAAATCTCAACATCGAAGAATTATGCACTTCCCTTCGCATCCATCAGTGCTTTTCTAGCCCATATTTCCCACAAGGTAACAGCTAGGCAGAGGCAACTAACAAAACCCTCCTCAAAATCCTAAAGAAAGTTGTCAATGATTCCGGCCGCGATTGGCACCTACAAATAAATCTGGCTCTATGGGCCTATCAAACTTCCTTTCGTACATCCACAGGCACAAATCCATACTCCCTAGTCTATGGTGCCAAAGCGGTATTACCTATAGAAGTTGAACTTCCCTCACTATGCATATCTTTGCGAGGGCAAATATCAAATGAAGAATACAGAGTAGCTCGACTCACCCAGCTAGATCTCTTAGATGAGAAGCAACAAAAAGCCTATGATCATCTTACAGACTATCAAACTCATCTCAAAAGGAATTTCAACAAGAAGGTGCTTCCATGACACTTTCAGCTAGGTGACATGGTCCTCAAAGAAAACATGAAAGTCCAAGCAGAGCGAGAAAAGAAAGGCAAGTTTGAACCTACATGGCTTGGTCCTTATGTTGTCACTGCTTCCTTTGGCTCCGAAGCCTATCAGCTATCTACACCGAAAGGAGAACTCTTGAATGATCCTACTAACATCATTCATCTCAAGAAGTTCTATGCTTGAAAATCCTTGGTATACCCAGCTTTTGAAAAATACAAAAAAAATAGTAAAGAGAAATAAGCGTCCAATGGTGAAAACTTGGCAATTCAGGCGCCTTGGATAGGTACTTTGGTGAAAACCTAGTAATTCAGGCACCTTGTGTACTAAGACTCATCCATTATCTATCACTATCCTATCCCGCATCCATCCATTCACCATCCCATAAAATACCTACTTGTTCCCTTGGTGTTCCAACCAAATATCCAAAATCTGATGAAGCTTGTCAATACCTCCTGTACAGCTTGTAAAATCTTGTAGCTCAGCTTGTAAAAACTTGTACCAAAGCTTGTATTATAACTTGTAAATCTTGTACCATACCTTGTATATCTGAATTTTGTCCAAAGCTTGTACCATATTCCAGCTTGTAAATAATCTTGTATCCTAGCTTGTATCCTATCACGTGCGCACACAAAACCCCATTTTCACTTAAGCTTTTCACAAACCATCTACCTATCCACCTATCAACTATTATAGACATCCCATTCTTCACAAACATTTCCAGCTCACAAAAAACAAAACATGAACAAACTTGTACATTTGTAACATATCTTGGTCTGTCAGCTTGTACATCCTCTTTAGCTTAGTACCATTGTATCTATCCGGCTTTCGTGTTAGTTCATCCTTGGTCAACATCTTGCACACATCGCACACCTTGGTTAGCTATTTCAATGCATCCTTTAGCTAGATTTCCTATCACCAAAGTGTTATCCTTCTTAGTTCAGCTTTTTAGATGCATCACTCATCCAAATCCACCAGCTTAGGTGCTCTTCAATAGGTCCTTACAGGATATAGCTTTCCTCATGTCTGATCTTGGTCCGTTAGTACCTCGTCCTACCCATCTCATTGGCAAATGGTTCTCTTTTAGATTTTTGCTTTCTTTTGATTTGGGATCTTCCCTTTTGGGTCTTGAAATATTTTTTCCAAGCAATCTCCTTGTTCCCTCCTCAAGGTTGCCATGATCTTCCATATCATGGTATGCTGCGAATGGGGCAATCAGAGTGTAGGGTCTTGATCAAGTCTTTCATTTTGTTTTTCTTTTCTTCTTGTGGGTTACCCAATGTCCTTTCCATGCTGCTTCCTCTGGGATTCATGTGTGATACTGGGGCAATCCTTGCGTGTTTTTTTTGAGTCAGTTTGTCAGTCCTTTGGATGATTGGTGAAAAGGCCTTGATGTTCTTGGTAACCTTGGCAATTAACCAATAGTCCTATAACAAATCTAGTGCTCAACTACATGGTGGTACTTCTCTTTGAAGTATCCCCCTGCTCAAAAAGCTTCAATGGATTCCCTTCATCTCCATTATCCCCCATCCATATCCTGCATCTGTCGCTCCTACCCCAGCTTATGCATCAGTATCTTTTTGAATCACTCCTCATGCTTAGCTTTAGAGATCCACAATCCTAGTCTTAGGGATCCACCAATCAAATCAATCCACCAAGCCTCATCTTTCAAGATCCACAATCCTAGTCCTAGGGATCTCCAAAACCCATCTTCCGCCAATCTGACTCTTTGAAATCCTGTTGCATCAGCTTTATCATTCTATCATCCATCTCCCTACCACGGATTCCTTTTATAGCGTGCCGCTCCTCCATCCTCCCCCCCCAATCTTGGAAAGTCTTAAGCTTGCTTTACTTTTGTGCCTCTGATTTCCCTTTATCATTCTCCCGTAGTGAGAGTTTGAGCTAATTCAGCCCCTTCTCTTCACCAAGCTGCGTCTTAGCTTGTCTCAATTTCTTGTACTTTTCAAGAAGTCATCGGGCCTCATTTCTCTCCCCGCCACCTTCTTGAGGGGGCATCATCTAAGTCTAGTCTCTCCTCTTCTTATCTGAGACTGGGGCAACCTCGTTGCTAAAACATCTTCCTCGTGTCGTCTTCATTCGAACTTCTTTGAAATAATTTTGTCTCAACACTATGTCAAAGAGGGGCAAAATGTAGATACCTAAATTTGATTACACCACTTTAGTAATCCTATTTAGTTATCTCTAACGGCATCATTAATTAAATTTTTATTTAATTAATCCTTTGCCATTCCTAGTTGATTAATTTAATTAATCATCTATAGTCCTAATTGACAAATCAAATAACCTATCATTTATCAATTAAATCCTATTCTTCTATCTAATTCCAAAAATCCCCATTTATTAAATAAATCTATTCGATAAATAAAATCCTCAAATCCAAAAACCCCTAACTTATCCCTAACCCTCCATTTAGCCTAATCCACCCCATCCACCCATACTAACCAAGCTTAGCCACTAACTCACCCACCCTCATTAATGTCATCCACTTGCACATCTCTAACATCCCTAATCAAATCCTAAACCCAAGCCTAATCCACCCCCTAATGTTGTCACATTCCTTAAACAAGTTTAAGACTTTTCTAATCCAAACCAAAGTCTCCCCTCAAAAATCCCAACCACCAAGTCATGAGTGCTCTTACAAACCATAAAAGACTCTTACAAGCCCACTCATGACTCTTACATCCATCTTCCACACTCTTCACTCTTCCACACTCATTCCTCTTACATCTCTCTTACATACTCAACCCCACTCATCATGCCTTTAACCAACCCTTTACCCTACCCTCTCACACTCATCCTCCTTGTGAAAAGTGTCACCTTCCCATTAGTTCTAAACAAGCACAATCCATGTGCTCCCCTTTGAGTACATCTTAGCCCTCCTTAAGCCTTCATCTCTCCTTGCATCTTAGCCCTCCATCCCTCAAGCCCTTAGCCTATAAATTGAATCCCCTCCCAAGCCATTTCATCAACAATCTTTGAGCTAAAGTTACCATGCTATTTTGAGAACCAAAGTCATCAATCTTACCCTTATAATGCTAAATTGAGAGCTCACAAAGCTACCAATTTGCAATTACCCATCCACCATTGAAGAAACTTTGAGCATCTTGAGCATACATCCACATCAAAGGACGCATCTACAAAATCAAGAAAAGCATGGAGTGTTTTCTCTTTTGAGTTTTGCATTTCTTGTTTGCTTTCTTTGTCTAAGAATATATGTGAATTTAATTTTAGTTTGTGAATGTTTCTCTTATTGTTAATGTTCTTTGCATACTAAATCTTGTTCTACACCACCTAGTTCACACAATCGAAGAAATCAAACTTTTCAGCTTAGATTCATCAAATTCATGATCTTTCTCATAATGCTGACACACAAAATTAACTTGCTTCTGATGCTTGACACATATTGTGTTGCTCAACATCTACTATCAAAATATTTGGCATGAACTAAAGTTTACTGGTGCTTGATGTCAACTAAATTTTACTTAACTTACACTGTATCACTCAGCTTACACTAAAATTGACATTTCTTAGATCCAAATGATTTTCTACTTGGCTTACATTAACTTTTCTCAGTACCTATTGTGCAGATTGTTAAGCTTGGTAGACATACTTTATTTAACTCGTTCTTCTAAACTTAATTAGTGTATCGATTCTTTGCAACATTAAGTAGATTATCAATGCACTATAATATCACTATCTTAACTGATCCTTGTACTCCTTTTCCATATCATAACTCAATCTTTCCTCTAGGTTCTATTGTTACCTCATTTGATCAAATTCTCTTCATCAATCAAACAAATAATAGTATAAAAATCATCTAAGAAATTTCCTTACAAGAAAATAGAGGTTTGACATCAGTGAGAAAAAAATGATTGAAACACATTTTCCTAATTATATCAATCTATTTTCAATAATCTCCCTCCTTGGCATTAATGGAAAACCAGACTATCCAAACTTAATAAGTTCAACCAATGAAATACCAAAAATAAAATATTTCCTTGTATTCAAATCTCTCCCTTTATCAATGACTTTTATCTTCTAAATAGGTTACAAACTTATGTTTTGATCAATAGACAATCAATAAATTCATCCTTATGACTCCCTCTAGATCACTTATTATATCTCCTTTGACATTAACTCCCTATTACTAGGCATTCCATGTTTCTTTTGTTTTTTCATCCATCTCCCTCTTTGACAACAATGTCTTCCTCGATAGGTTTCTTCTATGTTTTCTTTCATCTCCCTCTTTGACAATAATATCTCCCTCAATAGTCAAGATTTCTTACTCTAAATAATTTCTCCCTCTTTGATAAAAATGGCATAGACTTTTCATCTTAATATGTAGATATGAACATTTTTTTAGCTTTTCCCTTGGTCCCCTAGCTTGTGACTGATTTGTAACTCCAACTTTTTTATTACATTAGGCAACTCCTAAAGTAAGATCCATTGCATAATTATATAACATATGCCAATAAACTTGCTTGATACATGGCACTTCTCATGCTCCTTAGATAGCCTTTGATAGGGGTATCGCCCCTATTTTACCTCTTAAATACTCATGAGAATCCTTTGGTAATTTTTTTGTCAATATATCATCTATTTTCTCTTTTGTGTTAAAATATTCCATCTTCACCTGTTTATTTTGAAATAGTTCTCTCAACTAATGATACTTGATTGCAATGTGCTTTGTCTTTGTATGCATCACATGATCCTTAATATAATTATAGAACTTGTATTATCACAATAAAGTATCATAGGTTTAGTGATTTCCTTCATAATTTTGATTAGTTGTTTGATCCTTACAATGTTTGTACAATTTGTTGTAGCAACAACATATTCAGCTTAAGCAGTAGATTGAGAGTTGCAGTTTTGTTTCTTGCTAGTCTATGTAACCAACCTTTTGCCTAAGAAAAATGCTCCTCCTATTGATCTCAGATTGGTTTTGACAATCAAGTGTCAACACATTTCATCACTTACTCAATTCATGCCGATACAAAATATAAATATAGACTATGTTGAGTTGCAATGAGTGCCGAGTCACTCATATGTTGAGTCACTCAAGTGTCAAGAAGATAGACCATGTCAAGTAAGCTGAGTAGTTTAGGTGCCAATCTAGAAATAGAATTATAGTATGTGCCAAGCATCAGTAACCTAAAGTTCCAAGTAACACAAATTGGACATAGTTGTTTGTGACGACACATACAACTATGTAAACCATTTTTATGCTTACTTATGGATATATCTCAATCTTTTAAAGATAAGGACAAATCTATTTAAATTCCCTATGCAATTACATGTAGCCAATTAGAAAAATAGGAAGAGTTAAGCAGCAATATGAATGAATCTCATCCATAGATTCTTACCCAACCCTAAGCTACAAAAGTCTTTATAAGGAAGATGAAGCCCCAAACATTTAGTATTGAGAGAGTAGTAATAGAAGGAAGATATCAAGGAGCAAATGACTGAATTTTTTAGAGAGCATTCAAGGTGACTTAGTATTATGAAAGAATTACGAAATTAGTTAAGTATAGAATAGAGGATCTGTTGGAAATATTCAAGATATAACAAGTTACTGAGAGGGGAGGGGTGAATCAGTAACAATACAACTTTTAAGTTAATTCAGTACAAACTGGAAAATCATTCATTCACCTAATCTGATGCATGCAAGAGATAAATAAATATTCATAACACATATGCACAGAGATTTGGTGACCCAGAAACCTTCCAAAATAGAAAGTAAAACTAGGGTGGGGATGAAACCCACAAAGCTTCTTTTCTGCAGTAGGAAGTTAGCCAGTTAAGGCATATAATGATCACTTCTGGTGATCTGCCCTGTTAGGAGAAAAGAGGATTGCTAGATGCACCTTGTTAAAGGATTTAAAACATACATTTCAAGTATGCACTCTGTTAGGAGATTTATACAAAGACTGTTAAGTCTACCTTGTTAGAGGATTTTAGATGATTCACCTGTTAGGATGAACGAATCAGATTTACATATACCTTGATTAGATCTTTTGCAATAATCACCTCTTGTGATTGATGAAATCTTTACAACACCTTGTAAACCTTGCTAATATACTGCTCTGTTGCTGAATTTGCATCTGTCTCTTGTATCACAATATGTATACATTCATACACATCACTTTTTCATTACAACAATTACAACTCTGTATTATATACCATTTCAGTAATTATAGATGAGGGTAGGCTGAACACAACTAAACAAAATATAACTGAGTTAGCCAAATATTAAAATAAACTCGAGTTCTTCAGATAGACTTGATGTCCTTCTGATACACGACATCCACTACTTTACATGGCATCATCATGCACTCGGTAGAGGTAGGGGCTTGGTTCATACTAGTCATACAACGTTGCCTGGAACTTGGTAACCATTGGTGACTCGGTAGATATAGTGTCACTCGGTAAAAACTAATTTCTTTGTTAACCAAATGAGCTTGGTTAACACTGAGTTCTTCTTCACTCAGTCAATATTGAGTCCATCTTTACTTGGTTAACACTAAGTACATCTTCACTCGATTAACACTGCGTCCATCTTTACTCGGTTAACAATGCTTCTATCTTTACTCGGTTAACACTCCACTCGGTTAACACTAAGTGAAACTTTACTCGGTTTGAACTGTGTCTTTTATGCTCGGTTTGAACTGTGTCTTCGATGCTCGGTTTAAATTGTGTCTTCGACGCTCGGTTTGAATTGTGTAATGAGTGTTGTCACTAATGGAAAATACCTTTATGCCAACAATCTCCCCCTTTGGCATTAGTGACAAAAACAATTATGAATCAAAGTTTATGTGCAAAATAAAAATGATATACAGTTCAAAATTGATCTTTTTGCAAATCTTGCAACATATATCCTTTTATTTACATATATCTCCCCCATACAATATGTACAGTTAGCTCTTGAAGTCTATCTCCCCCTTTTTGACAATAATGCCAAACAGTATATATTTACACAAAGATTCCAAAATGAGAGAGAAATTTTGAATGTACCTTGAGAATAAGAGCCAAAGTCTTATCCCAATTTTCTTTCAAAATTTTTCTGGTGGAGAGTGCAATTTGAACTTTTGCAGAGTGTTCAATCATGTGATCTGCAATAGAGAAGTTGTTGTCATGGATCAATGTTTTAGAGTGAGTAATATGCTTCTGCATTGTGTCCATGACAGGAAGGATCATATTCTGGATGTCAATCAGAGTAGACCTGATCCTTGCTTCCTCTCTCAGCAATTCTACCTATTTCTCTGATAAAAACCTTATTCTCAGATGATGGGATGAACTTGCACTGTGGTCAGATTGCAGCATTTGAGCACTGACCTTCATATCTGCATCAATTTTATTCAACTTTTCTTTTATTTCCTTAGTAAACTCAGTAACATCATAGAGTTTTCCAAAAAGTGAAGTTACATTATTAAAAGAATGTTCAAAATTACTCAAAATTGTAGACAATTCTACCTGTTTTACTACAATATGCTGAGCAATGTGCTCAAGCACCTTATTGTCAAATTTCTTCTCTACCTTTTCAATCAATTTCTCTTGGCTAGAGCTGTCCTCATTAAATTTATATACAACCTCTTCTAACTGAATCAAAATGTGTTGAGTAGAATCTACTTCAACACCTATAGCATCTGTTATGATATTCTTAGCATTCTCAATGATGCTATAGTCCTAGTCTCTCTCATGCCTCAGCTATTTTTGCCTAGCTTTCTACTCTATTAGTTGACTGATCATTCTCATTTCATCAACTGATGCAGTATCTAGATCTATCTTAGGAATGACAATGCCCTTATCCAGATCTATTTCCTCATCCACTACCTTATTAGAAAATATGTATCTTTTTGGTTTTTATGCAGTGACTGCATCTTTTCCCTTTGAAATTGAAACAATAGTTGATGATGCTGGACTAGTTGACAAAATTGGAATAGGACTAACTAGAGAAAGACTGAGAGAAGTGCTAATAGTATCAAAAATTGGTGTTGCTCCCAACATTGTTGTATAGGATGGAGTGGGAGAACTAATAGTTGCCAACATTGGAGCAGGAGAAGTCAAAATTGTAGTACCTGTAGGTACACTTACTGTACACTCTACAGTTGATATACTTGAAAAACTTACTGCTGTGACTGAGGATAACTCGGTCAAAGAAGGTGGTTGCAGCTCGGTTAATGAAGTGGTAGACATTTGCATAGATGGTACCCAGAGCTGAGAGGAGATAGGTGAAGATTGATCAATTGATGAGGCTATTGAGCTCACAATTGCACTAGTAGAAGCTATCTCCATAGTTGATGTTCCTATTTTAGGTGGAGAGTGAGGAAGAGATGCAATGACTTCAGCTGCAATTATTAGTGGATCTTCTTCCTCCTTATCTTGTTCTACTTCTTCCTCAACTTCTAACATTAATGATTGTAGGTCTTCTGGAATGTCTTCAATGTCATCACCATCATCATCATCATCATTATCATCACTGTTGTCACTGTCCTTGATTTCAACAGAATCATCACTAGGTTTGTGTAGATGATAGATATTTTTCCACATGTTTGTTGCATCATTTACTACATGCTCAATGTCTTTGACAAGTATCAAACAAGTGTGGAATCTAATCATCATGTTACCTTTGTGGTCTTTCAGTAATTTCTTCACTTCAGCATTAGTGAGACTCGACAAGAGATTCCTCAGGGTCTGCTCATAAATGTCTTTAACAGTCTTGGTTGCAGCTTCCCATCTTGGTTGTAACCTCTCCAATAGCTCTTTGGAGATCTGAGAGGCTATCTAGTCCAGGGAGTATTTCCATTTACCCATTTTGTTCAGTACCATTTCCTCAATCTGCATTTTAATCTGTTCTGTTCTGGTTTCAAACTTCAATACTTTGAAGTTTGTGAAGCTAGCTCCTGCATCTAATTGCTTCAGTCTTAGCTCAAGGGTGAGTGGAAGCTTAACAAGTATAGGTTCCTTCTTTCCCTGTCTTGTTCTCCTGGAGAACACTGCAGTAGTTTGCTTTGTAGGTTTGGTGATAGTCACCTTACCTTTCTTTCATTGAGGCTTTTCTTCTTTTTTAGACTCGGTTTCCTCCTCTTCTTCATCTTCTCCTCTCCCTTCTGTTATCATGAGAGGGCCAACATCTATTTTTAGTTTGGCTATGCTCCTCTTTCCTTTGCTAATGGCCTGAGGGATTTTAACTTGAAGCTCAATTCTGGCCTTAGCTTCATCATATGTTCCAAAAACTAGTTGCCTTGGGTCTACAAGTTCATTTACCAGTGCTTCTATGATGTCTCTGGTTTCATCAATATTTACCTCATAAGGAAGAGGTTTCACCCATGCTACCTAAGGCCTAACTGCCTGTATGTATACCTTGTCATAGTCTACCATGAAACATACATCTTCCTTGTACTCTTCAACAAGTCTTGGAGGAATTCGGAACCTATTGTTCATTCTTTCCTTAAATTCTTCAAAATAACTATTCAAAACACTGTCAAAATTTTCACCTAATTTGACGATGAATTCATTAATTTGATAAAGAATTGGGATATCCTTTTTCCATACTATTGATCCTTTAGATGGAAAGGAATTTAGAATATAGAAAAAAAAAAAATCAAAAGTGAACCAAATTTACAGGAGTTGTTCTTGGAAGTCCTTATGCTTTCCATATTTTTATTGAATTGGGACAAAAGCAATTCTGATAAATCAAACTCTACATTCTTCTTTACTATTTTATATGCCAAATCTACAGCTTCACAGGATACACTGTTTGGATGGCTTGAATTGTAGATTTTATGAGCAATGACGTGAATGCCAAATCTCAATTCAATGTCAGTTACTGTACTAAGCTTAAGTCCTCTTCCATCCCATTCTGCTTGGGTTAGTCTCTACAATTCTTCCCGACCTAGGGTTTTGGTAGTCTTGGCTTTGCTCAACATGGGGAGTCTAGTAATTTTGCTAACCATTTTCTCAGTGATAGGTACTGGTTTCTCTAACCGCAATTGGCCATTGTGAACCCGACTCAGTACATACCTAACCCATTTTACTTGAAATTTCCTTGGAAAATGTGAAATATGGATTAACCCTTTTGTTTCAAGATTTTTATGTTCGGGTTTCAAGGTTCCATCTATGCTCATTTCACCTAGGGAATTTTTAATTTCTAGGTTTCCAAGTTCTTGAATGGAACACTTGAAATGAGAGTGAATGCCATTAATAAGAAGTACCTTTGCAGGGATTTGTGACTGAGCAACATTAGGGTCCAATGATTCTCCAATTGCCAGTGCCAATTTGAAGTTCGGGGTCTTCCATTCCTCTCCTCTAACCAGCATTTCTAAGCCTTTCTTTATCTTGGAGCTGCCACTTCCAAATGCCATTGCTACACGGTAGGTGTAGAAAAATTTTGAATAGATTCTTTGCCCTTTTGAAAAAAAAATTCGCTCGAAAATGCTTCAAGCTCGCTCTGGAATCGCAGAAGATAACTTAGCTCTTTGTTCGTGGTGAAAAATGAGATCAATTTTTTCCCCTTTTGACAACAAATTCACCATAAATTTTTTGGTACGATGGTAGATGAAATGATAGGTTGTCATCCAGTAGCTCGATAGATATTATCAACTCAGCGATCAAATGAAAACATTGAAGTACCGACCTAACTCAGTTAGGTCACCAACTAACCTTCCTCGGTTGACACAACTCAGTCAATGAAACATTTTTTGTGCCCGACCAAACTTGGTAAAGTCTCTTACTGACCTAACTCGGTAGCTGCTACTCGGTTAATGAAGCTTTGTTGCATTCGACTGAACTCGGTAAAGTCTTGAACCATCCTGAAGTCAAAGTGTATCTGAAATATTGATTTGATCATCCTTCTTCCTTTGGAGCTGCTTAGGATAAATCTTGGAGGATACAGTTCCAATCTTTCTTTTATGAATATTAATTGGAAATGGTGGAATCACTCATTACTTGAGTGATATTTCCATTATTTGATTTATTTTGCTCGGTAGATTTTGGAATCCACTGTTGCTTCATTTGCTTCCGAATGTTGTCTGCTTTGATTTTCTTCTCATCTTCAATTCTTTTGATATTCATGCAATTTTTAGCTATATGACCAAGTTCACTACATGTATAGCATCTAACAGTAGTGTCCTTTTTCTTTAGGTAATGTCTAGCACAATTTATGCCAGAATGTCCATATTCTCCACAATAGTGACATCTGCACCAGGTGTTGTAGTCTCATCAAAATATGGCTTTGACAATCTGTTTAGCTGGATTGAATGATTTATTTTTGCATTGGAATGCTTTGTGACCATTCTTTTTACATTTGTAATAGTTTCCCTCAAATTTTGGTTTTTCTTTACACTCATTTTCCTTATGACCATGTTGATTGCAATTGAAGCATTTGCCATTGAATTTTTCTTTCCCATTGCTCCAGCATTTGTTTGATGTATGTCCTAACCTGCCACAGTGATTACAAGTGGGTCTTTTGTTCCTTTTTTCACCTTGTTTGGAGGATTCACCTTCTTCCTTGTATCAAAGACCAGCTTTACCCTTTTGTCTATGAAGGTTTTCCTCATTTTGTTGATTTAATTGATTTATATCTGTTTGGGATTTCATCATTCTTTCATTGACTTACCTTTCAGAGATTAGGTCATTTTCTAAGCTTTCATTGATTTGTCTCTCAGTTCTTATGTCATTCTATAGACTTTCATTGATTTTCTTTTCAATGTTTAAATCATTCCTTATTCTTTCATTTTGTGCTCTGAGAATCTTGATTTCTTCATTTGCATTAGAGAGTTGGTTTATAAGATCTTCATACTGATGGGATTGATTATGAATTTCATGACTTCTATCTTTCAATTCTTCTTGTGCTTTGTTTCTTTGTTCCAAAACTTCACATAGCCTGATTGACTGTATTTCTTTCTCTCTTTTAAGCTTTCTTACCTCTTCTTGCAGAGATCCATTCTTTTCTAGAAGTTCTTTGATTGCTTTGTTAGCTTCTTTTGAATTACTTGATGGTAACAAATCTTCAATCCTTTCTTCAACATAAAGATGATCATTCATTTGTCTTACAAGTTCCTTTCTTCTTTTTAGGGATTGAGAAATATGTTCCTTTGCTTCTTTGAGTTGAACCATGGCCATTTCTAGATCTAACTTTCCATTTTCTATAACTTTCTCCAGTTTGAATATCTCCATTGATTTTGATCTTTGCTCAAGATGTCAAGCTTTGTCTTGAGAACCAAATTTCTCTGATACCAGTTGTTGGAAATATTCAAGATATAACAAGTTACTGAGAGGGGAGGGGTGAATCAGTAACAATACAATTTTTAAATTAATTCAGTATAAACTGGAAAATCATTCATTCACCTAATCTGATGCATGCAAGAGATAAATAAATATTCATAACACATGCACAGAGATTTGGTGACCCAGAAACCTTCCAAAATAGAAAGTAAAATTGGGGTGGGGATGAAACCCACAAAGCTTCTTTTCTGCAATAGGAAGTTAGCCGGTTAAGGCATATAATGATCACTTCTGGTGATCTGCCCTGTTAGGAGCAAAGAGGATTGCTAGATCCACCTTGTTAAAGGATTTAAAACATACATTTCAAGTATGCACTTTGTTAGGAGATTTATACAAAGCCTGTTAAGTCTACCTTGTTAGAGGATTTTAGATGATTCACCTGTTAGGATGAACAAATCATATCTACATATACCTTGATTAGATCTTTTGCAATAATCACCTCTTGTGATTGATGAAATCTTTACAACACCTTTTGAACCTTGCTAATATACTGCTCTGTTGCTGAATTCGCATCTATCTCTTGTATCACAATATGTATACATTCATACACATCGCTTGTTCATTACAACAATTACAACTCTGTATTATATACCATTTCAGTAATTATAGATGCAAGGTCGGCTGAACACAAGTAAACAAAATATAACTGAGTCGGCCAAATAGTAAAATAAACTCAAATTCTTTAGACAGACTTGATGACCTTCTGATACACGACATCCACTACTTTACACGACATCGTCATGCACTCAGTAGAGGTAGGGGCTGGGTTCATACTATTCATACAACGTTGCCTGGAACTCGGTAACCATTGGTGACTCGGTAGATATAGTGTCACTCCATAAAAACTAATTTCTTTGTTAACTGATTGAGCTCGGTTAACACTGAGTCCTTCTTCACTCGGTTAATACTGAGTCCATCTTTACTTGGTTAAAACTAAGTACATCTTCACTCGGTTAACACTGCGTCCATCTTTACTCGATTAACAATGCTTCTATCTTTACTCGGTTAACACTCCACTCGATTAACACTAAGTGCAACTTTAATCGGTTTGAACTGTGTCTTTGATGCTCAGTTTGAACTGTGTCTTTGACGCTCAGTTTGAACTGTGTCTTCGACGCTCGGTTTGAACTGTGTAATGAGTGTTGTCACTAATGAAAAATATCTTTATGCCAACAGGATCAAGGAAACAACATTGTCATTTTAGATTAGAGAGGATCAAGAAGGACTAAATTGGATCTGAAATCAGCAAAATAAATTAGTAAGTTGTATCATATCAAAATCTCTATTGTTACTCTCTAATAATTATATCAATTAGGTTAAAATCCTTTGGACTAAGGTTGATTTAATAGTCATTATCAAATCCTTTTAACATTCCAAGTGAATGTTATAAAGTCTTTTAACTAGGAACACTTCTAATAGGGTGTTAAAATCGTCTAACAAGGTGGGACTTAATAGTATTTGTGAGCCTTTAATAGGGAAGGCCTTTCACATTGCAGATCATGTTTCATGGTCAACTTATTATAATCTTAATTGGCTACACTTTTTTGCTATAGAAGTAAAGGTTTGTGGGTGCCATCCCCACCCTAGTTTTATCTTCTTATTTGAAGAGTTTTTAGGTAATCATATCTGTATATGAGAAATATGTTAGCAAGTAATACTAATCTATTCAAAAACAAAAGCATTAACTAGCATATAAACCATAACATAAATGAGAGACTAAAGAGGAAACCCCAATTGGAAATGTGAGCCAAATGAATGGACTCTCCCAATGGGATTTAGCTCCTTGCTTGGTAGATGGGTCTAAAGATTGGGATGTATGCTCAAGGTTCCCAAAAACTAGCTTCAATGGAGATGAAAAATGGCAAATTGGTAGCTTTGTGAGCTCTCAATTTGGCATCATAAGGGTATGGTTGATGGCTTTTGGCTCTCAAAAGGGCATTATAACTTTAGCTCCAAGATTGTGATGAAATGGCTTGGGAGGGGATTCAATTTATAGGCTAAAGGCTTGAGGGATGGAGGGCTAAGATGGAAGGAAAGATGAAAGCTTAAGGAGGGCTAGGATGTACTCAAAAGGGAGCACATGGATTGTGCTTGTTTAACACCAATCAGGGAGTGACACATGTCACAAGGTGAGTGGATGGAGAAAAGGGAAAGGATGAGTCAAAAAAGGAGGCTCAAAGGATAATATCTTCATAAAGACCATTCATTATGGCTTGTAAGAGCTTGTAAGAGTCTTTATGGATTTTTTAAGAGCATTCATTGTTGGGTGGTCGGGATATTTTGGAGGGAGTTGAGATTGTTGACTTTCCTTGGCTTAAGAAAGTCTTAAGCTTGCTTAGGGAATGTGACAACATTAGGGGGTGGATTAGGCTTGGGTTTAGGATTAGATTAGGGATGTTAGAGATTTGCAAGTGGATGGCATTCATGAGGGTGGGTGAGTTAGTGACTAAGCTTAGTTAGTATGGGTGGATGGGGTGGATTAGGCTAAAAAGGGGATTTAGGATAGGTTAAGGGTTATTAGATTTAAGGTTTTTATTTATCAAATAGGTTTATTTAATAAATGGGGATTTTGGATTTAGATAGAAGAATAGGATTTAATTTATAAATAATAAATTATTTTATTTATCAATTAGGACTATAGATGATTAATTAAATTAATCAGCTAGGGGATGGCAAAGGATTAATTAGATAGGAATTTAATTAACGATGCCTTTAGAGATAACTAAATAGGATTACCAAAGCAATGTAATCAAATTTAGGTGTCTACAATATCAAGTGGGAAATGTGTGTATGTGCTTACATGTTTTAGATGCATTTACTTTATATTTTATTTCAGTTCATATATTGAATACATCTAATGAATGGTGAAAGTTTTAATTGCTGAAATTTGAACTTTTGATTCACCCCCACCACCCCCCCCCCCCCCCCCCCCCGAGAAGTATATGGTTCCCATTTATAATTTCAACAATTTTTATTAGAGCTAAGTTCTCAAAAGGAGAAGCTTTACAGCTTAGAGAAAAGATCTTGAAATGGAAGTCTAAAAATTGGGAATGATTATTGAGAACCAAGAAATTGAGATACAACTCATTCTACATTCATTAGATGAGGCCAAAGAGGAGTTAATAAAATCCTTAAACAAAAGGAAAGAGATAGCCATTGCAGAAAATGACACACATTACAAAAAGATTAGCACCACCAAGCTATTTGCAAATGGAGACTCAAATGAATTCAATGTAGCAATTGCAGATCTGATGGAAAAGAATAGAGTACAAGTTGAGGAAAACAAAAATCTCAAGATAGAACAAGAATTTCAAACCATGATGCTATGTAAAGAAACTAAACAAAAGAAGAGAGCTATAGAAAACAAGGCCACAATTGAAGAAGAAAAGAGAACTCTAACAAAAAGACTAGAAGAGAAGTCAACTAAGCTTACTAGAAACTCCAAAATATAATTGGATACCCTAAGCTAGATGATGAATGCTCACCATGAGTTGATTGTCAAAGACATTGAAATAACTGCATTGAAGTTGTAGAATCAACAACTGCAAAATGACCTAAGAAGAGAAATAGAGATTGTTGAATGTTTCAACAAGCCAAATTAAGCCATCAAGTATTTTGAGAAATTACTAAAATATCCTAGATCCAACAATGATACATTAGGATTGGGCTACACAAGAACTGAAGAAGAAGAATCATCCAAAGTTGTTGAAGAAAGGAATGATAAAGGTAAGAACTCCAAACCCACTTTTCATTGTTGTGGTAAGAAAGGACATAATACTAATGTGTGCAGGAGAAAGAATGAAAATTAGCATGACAAACCTAAGAACATGGGTCACTATCATAAGTTTAATAAACAAGGTCATTAGGCACATGAATGCAAAAATAAAACCATGCATGCACCAAGATTTTAATGTTACTATTATAATTATTAGAAATATGGACATAGAGCCTTTGAATGTAGATCCAAATCCATGTGGTTACAAAATGAGTCAACCAAAGAAAGAAGACATGGAAACTTCTATAACTAGGATTACGATACAAGACAAAGCTATCATTATTGTCAAGAGTATGGACATATCCCTAAGAATTGCATTAGAACACACTTTGGTGGTAACTAAAATAGATGGTTGAGTCAAACTACATGCTTTAGCTATTTAAAGACTAGTCATATCAGCAAACATTGTCCAACAAGGTCAAAGGCACCCAATTCTGAGTTTGACAAATGAAAAAGCAAGGTAGATACTAAGCACATCAAAGAAGAGTGTAAAAAGACATGGAAAAAGAGAGATGGATGCAATACATCAAGTACAAGGATCACTCCACCTAATAGGTCAAGTGGCCACACCTCATCAAACTAAGAAAAAAAAGGTATGTGGGATTGATACTCAAAGTATTATATCTTACATTAGTTCCAAAAGGAAATAGCACTGAATAGAATAAATTAGAATGAATCAAGATGCAAGATGATGAGAAAAGTTCAAAGTTAAAACTTCAAATTTTCATGTTGTTGCTGAGTATGGAGAGTCTTCTACAGATGTTGAGTAAAATACTATTAAGTGCTGAGCTACTAGTCAAAGTCAGTTAGAGCTGAGTCCATAGTAGATTCCAAGTGAGGGTAATATCTATAGATGCTAAGTAAACTAGAGATCATGTTGATTCTGAGTTTATAGTTTTACAAGCATTAATCATTAAATGCTAAGTTTTGAAGGGTATATGATTGATTTTCACTCATTTTGTGTCATTATGAATTTAAGCAAGAGAAAGTAGAGCTAAAGGAAACTCAAGAATCTGTTCAAGTCATCTGCAAAGATCATAACAACAATCACATTCTAGTTCATCAAATTTCCAAGGTATTCTTCATTAGCAAAGTTATACAGTTTGAAATTTGTTAAAACCTAGTTTGATAAGATGGCTTCCATCTTAAAGAATGTGAAAGAAAAAGATGTTTTAGAGGTATAACTAGTTAGTAACAAGGTCAAACAACCAAATTTTAAGGCTATCCCAGACATAGCTTACAAACAAGACCCATCACGCTTGTTATCCATGATTCCACCTAAGGTCATAATGGTCCATGACATTAGAAAGTGTTATAACTACAAGATAGGAGGGATAGGTGATATGGAAATAAGGCAAGCCTATGATAGGTTGTGTGAAAATGGCATTCTGAAGGAAGCATTTAAGATTGTTGAGAGAAATGGTTTAACATATGCCCTAGATTTTCCCACGGTGTTCTAAATGGAATGGATTAGGATAGTACTAAGAAAAATTCACGATGGATGTTTGTGGTTGGAGGGTGGACCAATCAAAATTTCAAAAAGAATAGTTCATAGGGTAACTAGATATCCAACCCTAGATTGGCCCAAGACCTGTGAAGTGACTCCAAGGAGGTTATTGAGAAAAATACAGGAGCCAAATGGAACACAAGAGGAATGACCATAGACACCATCATAGATCCACTATTTGACTTTGCAATTATGGTAATTTCTCACAAATTTTATCAATCAAACATATTAAATAGTGTACCCTACATCACAGTAGATGTCGACTATAAAATTGTTAAGAATGATCACACTTATGATCTTGTTGAGCTTCAATTACAATAGTTGATAGAAAATCTTTGAGTAGCCAGAAAGACCAAGAGCACACAATGTAAGTTTGGATCAATACTTGTGTGCATATTTTTCTATGTTCATAACACATTTTCATCTTTTGGTATAGTTGGTTTGAAGACCAATAGATTAGTGGCTATACAAATTAATTAATATATTGAGCAAATGAGAGAGAAATTTGACACAATCATGACCATCTACTTTGAAGACTTCAAGAAGTATATGAAGCAGAGGATGAGAATACCTATCTCTTTAGTTGAACAATACTATAATGATATATGCTTTCTTGTAGATATTGATTATACATACATACAAGTTTCCATACCTAGAGTAAGAAGACTAAGACCTCTAAGATATGAAATAAATGTTGATGAAGCATATGTAGCAATAACAACACTTCTAGTTGAAGAAGTTGACAAAACAACAAAAGTATTTGAAAATTATGATGTTATGAAATCCAAAGTCAAGATAGAGTTGAAGACAACTTCCATAGTAAAGAAGAAAGAAAAATTAGTGAGGAAATTAAATTCCAAATTTGGAGGTGTAGGTGAAAAGGAAGAAGAAGATGATGAAGAGGATGAATAGGAAGAACAAGAACAAGCCCAAGAACCTCTTGAATTAAACTAAGGAATGGGCGAAGATAGGGATGGAGAAGAAGATGAAAGTGTCAAGGAAGAGGAAACTAAAGAAGCACCAGTAAAAATAGAACCAAAGAAGAGAAAGGCCAAGGCACATCCTATGGAAAAAAAAAGGGTAAAGAAGATTACCAAGCCAAGTATAGCAAAGCCAACAACACCAACAACCAGGGCAAGCACAAGGGCCACTACAGAAAAGGCTAAGGAGAAAACCAAAGAAAATATAAAGGCTATAGAACAAAAAGGCCTAGCACAAAAGAAACAAAGAAGAAAATACATTGCATAATTAGAAACTGATGATGAGAGAATAAAATTAGAAGATAAAAGTCAATTCAGAGTGGTAAATCATCCACCAAAATCTGATGTTGAAAATATCTGTGAAAATGTAAGTGTTGTTGTGAATAAGTATTTACTATTTACACTTTACTTAAGTTTTCTTAGGTTAATACATTATTTAATTATTTATTAGTTAGTCACCTAGGAGTATGTGTACTCTTGTGAGTTGTCATGTTGACAACACAGGAGTTAGCACTCTAACTATGCACATGGTGTCTACAACATAGGAGTTAACACTTTATTTGAGCACATGGTGTCTACAACATATGTACACATGAGAAACCTTTTCATACTTATTCTCTCATTGATGCATGTATATTCATGCACAATGGAGGACATGTGCTTAGTTGTCATGCTTATCTTCTAGTTCTTTCTAGAACCATTTTAGCTACATCTTAGAAGCCTTTATATATAGGCACTCCTAGCGTGTATGTA
The DNA here is from genome assembly GCA_028749045.1 of Cupressus sempervirens. Lineage (NCBI taxonomy): Eukaryota > Viridiplantae > Streptophyta > Pinopsida > Cupressales > Cupressaceae > Cupressus > Cupressus sempervirens. Next base: position 612,417,082 of record CM053788.1, read on the forward strand.
AATGTTTTGAGATATTCATTCTCATATTGATCATACTCTTTTGGTCTACTATCGTGCTTGTGCTTGAGTTCCTTGATCTTGGCTGATTTTTCCCTATTGTACTTGTGCTATACCAAATTCTTACATGGTATTAGAGATTGGGGAGATTCTCTTCAGATAGCCATTTGAGACCATTCTTTCTTCAGTACCTTGACCTAGATCTAGAGTATCCACAAATATTGGGAGTGTCTAGAGCCAAAGAAGACCTTGCCATTGTGTCTGAAATGTCAATTTGGTGAAAATTGGCTATAAATTTGCCTATGTTGGGAAATAGTCAAAATTGAAGCAATTTTTTTTTTGCAAACTGGCAACCTAAAGGCTAGATTTGTAGAATTGGTATGATCATTTTAGATCTATACAATTAATTTTTAGATATGCATTTTTCATCTGCATCTCTACAATTTTTTTTAGATCTGTATTATTTTTCAAAAAAAATTGGCCATTAGGCCAGTAGAAGAGGTTTTTGTAGGTGAAGATTGAAGCTTGTGGGTGTAAATCAAATATTTGGACATCTCAGGCCAGATCTGGAGCCTTTTGATTTTTGGAGGCGCGACAGCAGTGATTTAGGAAAAATAACAATAAAGGTTATTTTCAAATAGTGATATCTCCCTCATATGGACTCCTTTTTTCAAGAATTTTTTTTTTTGTTTTATTTTGGTGTAGAATTTCGTGATCTACACATTGGTGTATGTGGTTTGAGATCTCTATTCTTGAATTTTTCTATAAATTAGAGATCCCAATTTTTGCCACTTCAAATGCTTATTACAGGCTCATCTAGACACATATTCAAGTTCCATTTTTTTGAAAGTGCATAATTTTTTGTCTACTTTCCAAATCTATAATTAGATTATAGGCTCTATGGATAGAAATACTACTTGCATAAATACACCCTAAATTGGCTATTGTAATCGCACTAAGTATAAAGTGCCTAAATCATACATTAGGGGGGTTTCTTTGATTCTCTCTTGCATTTTGGGGGGGGGGATACATTCATTGATTGTCATGTCCCCTTTTCAAATAATTAAAAATAATAATCTTTTCTAAGGCAGGCAGGCCCAAAAAAGGTGAAGTTTCAGAAAAAGGGGATAATATTTGGAAGCTAATGGACTAATAAATGAAAATTATTATTAAAATATATTTCATTAACCCCTCTTGTATGTGAGTTAGGATTATGCCCTCTTTTAAGGGGTTTGGAGGCATTTTGGGCTCATTCTAGAACTTGATTTTTGCTCATTTCTTTGTTATTCTTCAGAGGCTACCAAACCTGTGAAGAAGGAGACCCAAGAATGGGATTTTTTAGGTTTCCAAGAAGGCTAAATATGGTAGTTTGAAGCCATTCCATGTGCATGCTCATGCAGAGTTTGCCTTTGTGTTGAACAGTGCAGATTTGTGGTTTTTCGGGTGTGTTTTTGTAAGAGTTTGGTGTTTCCAGTTGAGTATTTCATATCAGTTTTGGTTGCTGTTGTATTTCAAAATTTTAGATGTTAAAATAGAGTTGAATATATTTATTTGGTTTTGATTATACTTCTATGATAGATTATTAGTATTTTTGTGGTGTTTCCGGGCTATTCTATGTTGTTTTCGGGAGCCCAATGAGCATTGTTTTTACCCTCCGTTTGAGAGCTATTGTGTAAATGTTATAAAGATCTGAAAATTTTATTTTGTAGGCTTTTATGCTGCTAAAATTTCTATAAAAATTTCCACTTTCAGATTTACTAATAATATGTGATGCTGTGAAGTTTTTGGCACTATTTTTGGCATACCTGATTTGGGGTTTATTGAGAAATTGATGGATCTTTGAAATATTGGTTGTTTGATGTTAAAGATTTGACTAGAGGCTTGAAATATCATATAAAATCAGAAAAGGAAAATTTTAGTGGTATCAGAGCTATGATCTTGCCAGCCTGAGGGTTTGTAGAAGTTTGCATATCAGTTTTGACAACTACCCAAATCTTGCATGTCATAATTTATGGTTGCATGTTGCTTCTAATCAGCTACATGTCAAAATTTATGGTTGTATGCTACTTCTAATCATTTTCATGTTAGTTCTTGGTAAATTTGGTGGTTTCATGTTGCTTCTAATTAGCTGCATGTCAAAATCTATGGTTGCATGCTACTTCTAATCATTTGCATGTTAGTTCTTGGTGAATTTGGTGGTTGCATGTTGCTTCTAATCAGCTGCATGTCAAAATATATGGTTGCATGCTACTTCTAATCATTTGAATGTTAGTTCTTGGTGTTTGAAGAAGTTATAACCTATTGGGGTTACACTCTATTTTATCCAAAATGGACAGGTATAGTACAGAGTCTCAGAGGACACGATCTTGGTAAATTGATATCCGGAGTCAGAATAGTAGAAAGGATGGTTATTTAGACATTTGAGATAAACTTAGGAAAATAAGCCATGACATGTCTGAACAATTGGTTGAGCACTACCATATGATGAATGACATGTTATCTGACCTAGCTAAGGTGGATAAGTTGACCAGATTTCTATTTGGCAGATTTTCTCACAGGGCAGGTGACACAATTACCAAGAACTTGCATGAGGAGTTTGAGAAACTAGCTTATAGCCAGGTAGAGGTCTCAAATTCTACTTCACCATATGAGGTAGTGAGAAAGGATATTACACAGATTGATAGTAATGGTTAACTTGATACTCAAATTGAGACAATTGTATATAGGTCGTTAAAGGGTGATATCACAGGTATTTAGGATGGTATAGTTACAACAGGTAGTGACTACAGCGTAGTGGGTTCAGATGATGATTATGAGGATTTTTTTGTGCATGATGGTGAGATACCTAGTAGAGATGAGCAAACATTGAGCATTCATGACTTTATTGAGAAAGAGTACCAGGCACAGTTAGATGCTTCGTCACATGAGGTTGAGGCTGGTAGTAGTTCACATGATTTGTTCAGCTAGCTGAAAGTGAACAAAGATAGTATTGTGACTTCATTATCTCATCATGATAGGTATGTGGAGTTAGTTGGTATTGGTAATATTACTCAAGTGAGTATTTTGCTTGAGTTACCAGCTGATTCTAGTTTATAGATATGGACTCGAGATTGTTATATTGGCATTTGGGATTCAGTTAACTGGAGATCTTTAACACTTTTTGGTAGTATTTTTTTTGGGTGCTATCATGGATTTGATTAGCAGATTGCATGGTGTTGTCTTTTCTTGTGCTAGCAGCTTGTCTAATTTTGGTATTAGTTTTTATACACTAGTGTTGGGCTTTGTTCATATATCCAGTCGACCATACTTGCTGGAATGTGTTGATGATCTTTCATATTTGGCAGAGTGTACAAATGAGTCCCAGGATCATATTGGCATTGATGACATCCAAGAGGACGCAGTGGGTAGTTTTGAAGACTTAGTTTCCTTGCGTACAATGGAGTTGGATAGCAATGCTATATTTTTTGATACTCCATTTGTTGATATGAGCTTTAGAGTTGATTCACAAGATATGGATGGTAATACTTGAGAGACTAGTAACTTTCATGATACTCCTTTAAATAGTGCATCAGAGGAGGTTTGTAGGAGATAGTCAAGCCAGTGCCATCATGTGTCTAATTAGTTGAGAGTTAGTGAGTGAGACATTGCTATCACTTTCCAACATTTCGATGCTGCTCATCAATTGTTAGCATTTTATGGATGGGGTTCTCCTACTAGTGATGAGTAGGGATGCAGTTATCTTTCCTTGATAGAGTTCCACTCTTTATGGGAGGCTATCCAGATTCTGAGATAGGATTATATGCAGTTTCTAGCCGACATAGATTATCTTATGGAGTGGGGTAGTACAACATATGATGCATTGTTGGCCAAGGAAGATGAGGTGAGTGAGCTTACTGAGCAACTTGAGGTGACTTCTGAGATTCTTGAGAGTACATAGTTGGCTTTCAAGGAGTCACAATTTCATTTGGCTAAGGTGACCATGGAGTTAGAGCAACTACAACCTTTACTAGATTCTGTACAGTCACAAGCTGTAGTGTCTGATGATCCAAGGATGTCCATGGTTGATATTTTCAAAGATAGTGGAGATGAGGATGCATCCATCCTTGATACTAACATTGACATATCAAGTTCATCCCCACTAGAGTCAAGTTCAATTGAGTTGGGTGCTGCAGTAGATTGTTGTGGTATGCCTGACATGGTGGTGACCTCTAGCACTAATGGCATGAAGACTAGAGATGCTATATCAAAGACCATGTGTGATGTTGGTGAGCTGATAGTTGGCATGGTTCCTACTAGTAATACTACTCCCTTGGCGATGTCTTTAGAGGTAGTAGTCAATTCCAACTTGGTTAATGAACGATTGCAGTTAGTTACATCTGGATTGCAGTCTGAGCCACTGACTGAGGTTGGCACATTCTATCAGAATTACATTGTGAGGTATGCTCATCAATTTACCTTTGATGACCATGTTGATGAGATGATGATACAGAGATGTACTTTGGTTCCTAGTGCTTATCATCAGTTATGGGATAGTTTGATGCCTTGGGTTGAGATTTGTGATGGGCACGACATGGCGATAGGTTCTGCAATTGAAAACTTGATAATATGTGACTTAGAGTAGGAATTTCGGAGTAATGCTTCAGTGGGTCTTGTTATTGATTCTACTCCTTTGGCTATGACATCTCCTGACTTAGCTAGTGATTAGTCATAGTGGGTTGTATCACTTGTTCATGGTGAGCTATTGACTAAGGTTGGTTTTTTTTATCAACATTATATTGCAAGGTATGTACATCAATTAGCATTTGATCCTTGTGTTGAGGAGTTGATGGCAGGAAAATTTGGTTTGGGTTCCAATTCTTGCTATTTATCTTGTGATGGCTTTTCACCATCAGGGGTGCATGGGAGTTATGGTTATGAGATAGTGGTCAGTGATCTACAGAGTTGTGTTACTGTAGGAGTTGTACAGTGTGTGGATTCTCCATACTTGGTACAATTTCATTCGGGAGCATTCACCATTGTTGTAGAGTTGGATTGTACATTCCATATAGGCTAGTGGAATACGTTGATGGTATTTACTATGTTGGTAGTTTGATTTGTCTACTTTACTTGGGTTTTGATGTTCTAAGAGTTTGTGTCTTGTGGGTTTTTGACTGTGGAAGTTGTGACTTTGGAGTTTGGTTGAGCAGTAATTGTCAGTTTGATTATGGATTCCTCTTGGTTATATTGCAGAGGATATTGCAGGAGCCTATGTTAATTGACAATAGTATAGTTCATGACTACATTTGGGATCTAGGTGGATTGATTGGTTTATTATTCAGCCATTTCTTGAGGACAAGCAATATTTGGAAGGGGAGGACTTGTCATGTCCCCTTTTCAAATAATTAAAAATAATAATCTTTTCTAAGGTAGGCAGGCCCAAAAAAGGTGAAGTTTCAGAAAAAGAGGATAATCTTTGGAAGCTAATGGACAAATAAATAAAAATTCTTATTAAAAAATATTTCATTAACCCCTCTTGGATGTGAGTTAGGATTATGCCCTCTTTTAAGGGGTTTGGAGGCATTTTGGGCTCATTCCAGAACTTGATTTTTGCTCATTTCTTTGTTATTCTTCAGAGGCTGCCAAACTTGTGGAGAAGGAGACCCAAGAATGGGAGTTTTCAAGTTTACAAGAAGGCTAAGGATGGGATTTTTAAGCCATTATATGTGCATGCTCATGCAGAGTTTTCTTTTGTGCTGAACAGTGCAGATTTGTGATTTTTTGAGTGTGTTTTTGTAAGAGTTTGGTGTTTCCGGTAGAGTATTTCATATCAGTTTGGGTTTCTGTTGTATTTCAGACTTTTAGATGTTAAAATAGAGCTGAATATATTTATTTGTTCATGATTATACTTATATGGTAGATTATTAATGTTTTTGTGGTGTTTTCGGGCTATTCTATGTTGTTTTCGAGAGCTCGATGAACATTGTTTTTATCCTCCGTTTGAGAGCTGTTGTGTAAATGTTATACAGATCTACAAATTTCATTTTGTAGGCTATTATGCTGCTGAAATTTCTATAAAAATTTTTACTTTCAGATTTACTAATAATATGTGAAGTTGTGAAGTTTTTGGCACTATTTCTAGCATACCCAATTTGGGGTTTATTGAGAAATTGGTGGATCTTTGAAAGATTGGTTGTTTGATCTTAAAGATCTGATTAGAGGCTTGAAATATCATATAAAATCAGAAAAGGGACATTTCATTGATCTCATGGAAGATATTTTTTCCCCATGTTGAGGTGGTCTTAGACCAAGGTTGATAAAGAGGAACTATCAGAAATGGAGTGCCTCACTCATTGATCATCTAAGGAGAGAACATCTAGAAGTATTTCCTTACTTATGTTCCAATGAAATGATCTCTTCCATTGGTCACATAATGGATTTTCCACATAATGGATATCATTTATTTCAGTCTCTCTTCTTCTAATTTTTATAAGGTCATAGATAAGTTATGATATCCTTATGACATTTGGATGCATCTTTGGGAAAAATATGGATATCCTCGAGCCCCTCCATTTCTAGAGGACATTATATCTTTAGTCACTTCAATAATTGTTCCTCCAACTCTAGATGAGATCTCACCTCTTGATACTGTTGCTGATACTACTAATCTAGTTCTAGCCATGGTTGCTTTGATTCAGTGCAATAGGGAACATTATGTCTTCCTGCTTCAGCTTCATGGGACGACTTCCTTTCAGATATTGGAGAGCTATTTTTGGAATCTCACATTGAAGATGTTGGAGACATCATTGAGGAAATTCATCTTTTCTTTCTTGAGGAGACTACTTCATGCATTGTAGAAATTGATCATGACACTAGCAATAGTGCTTCAACAGATTCAAATATGTGGGGTCCTATTGAGAGATATAGAGAGAGGTCACAACATCAGTCACATTCTACATACACACATTGCTACAGTGATAGGTCCAACACAACAAGGTACACCTAGTCTTTCAACTCTAGCATTAGTGGATGACTTCTTGATAGATATTTCAAGTTTGTTCATGGAGTCACACATAGCCAATTTGGGAGACATTCTTGATGATATACATCTTCTCTTTAATGAAGAAGATCCTTCTTTAGTTGTTGCAAGGGCTCACTCTAACCCTCATGTCCATTCTCTACATGATCAATCTTTAGAGGTTGATATGATTGTGGATCCTTATGAATAGGAATTCCAGGAGGTTTCTTTATCATTTGAGGAGACAATAGGTTATTTGGGATAGGTTCTACATCCATCCTTGCTAGATTTGCACTTGTTCTTTTTAGTAGTGTTCGAAGGAGTGACCCTCAACATTGACACAGGGATAGTTGAGTAGGTTTTAGAGACATCATTCATCTTCAAGATTCTTTCTACACATAGGGAAAGCATATAATTTGTACCTTTTCTTCCAAAGGGGAGGAACATTATTCAGCATTCTTGGATCAACTTCTACATCAGAGCAATTATTGTTGATTGGCATTCTTCTTTTGGGGGGAGACTACCTTGTCTCTCTTCTTCTTCTCTTTTATGGGGGAGACTTTTTCCTCTTATGGTGTTTTTTGCTTCTCCTAATTCTCTATTGTATATACTTGATATATGTCATGGGGGGGGAGGGGGTCTATATTACTCCATCCATCCATGCATCTTTTATTTTTATCTTTCTTTTTGGGGAAGGGTTTTTCCCATGAGGTTTTCCTTCTTTCTCCACTTTATGAGAGATTGCATTTCATTATGCACATGGGTACCTAACATGGCCTAGTAGCTGAGACCCATTATGCATTTCATCTTAGCTTTCGTAAGCTTAAGTATATTCCCCTAATTTACACTTAAGGGGAGGGGGGGTGTTGGTCTAAATAAGTATTTACTATTTACACTTTAATTAAGTTTACTTAGGTTAATGTATTATTTAATTATTTATTAGTTAGTCACCTAGGAATATGCATACTCTTGTGAGCTATCATGTTGATAACACATGAGTTAGCACTCTAATTATGCACATGGTGTCTACAACATCTCTACATGTGAGACACCTTGTCATACTTATCCTCTCATTGATGCACATATATTCATGCACAATCGAGGATGATGCTTAGTTGTCATGCTTATATCCTAGTTCTTTCTAGAACCATTCTAGATGCATCTTAGAGGCCTTTATATATAGGAACTCCTAGTGTGTATGTACATGTTTTAAGATATTCATTCTTATATTGATCACACTCTTTTGGTATACTATTGTGCTTGTGCTTGAGTTCCTTGATCTTGAGTGATTTTTCCCTAAGGAAAATTCTTACATGGTATCAAAGCTATACCATATTCTTATAGCAAGAAACAATGCAAATTTGACTAGTTTGAAAAGTATTGATTTTGATAAACTTAGTAGAGAGGAGAAGAATCAAGTAGAAGAGTCAATATATGCAATGATGTCTAAATTCAAGAACACTCCACTTGAATGAGACAATACTATGCCAAAAGAATTATATACTATTGTTGAAAATAAGTGGCATTACTATTTAAACCTAGAGAAAGAAATCAGAGAATCCACATTAGCCTAGGAAATTCTAGAGCTAACAAAATGACAGATTGTCAAAGAAAATGAGAAATATGGTGGACTATTTGCACCAAAATACAGGGCATTCAACATTCTTCAGAATAACATTGAAGATGTTGTGAATAAATCCATTCAAATGTGGAAATTAATCTATGGATTAACAACTGTCAAAGAAGGAGAAGAAGACTCATTTGAAGGCAAAAACAATGGAGATGAAGATGAGGAAAAGAAGGAAGAAATAGAAAAGGATAATACTATTTTAGAGGAGACACAAAAGAAAACAAAAGACATGGCTATAGCTGAAGAGCAATAGGAAGAATAGAGTGTGCAAGACACAAAAATGCCAAGTATGAGCCCTCTACATGACACAAGTATGCATGTAGAAACTATAAATATTAAGGATGTTACAGATAGTTTAGCTCAAAAAATAAATCATTTTACTATAGAAGATCTAAAGAAGATTCTTGACCAATCCACACTACAAGCTAGATTATGTGAAAATCTAGTATTGGTTAGTGTTGATGAACTTTAGATGGTGGTAGTTGACATTACAAGGGATAAGGTGAATACAAAATAGCCATATTTTTTCATCCCTTTAGCTACTAGTGCTCAACCTTTGATTCAAACATTAGTAGACTCATTCAAAAAGGTTGAAACAACTATTAAAGTTGATTTGGTTGAACATATATAGACTACAATAGAAGAGGAAGAAGCAACAAATGATCAACCTAATGCACAAACACAAGGTGCAAGTTAGATCATTATGATTGACCAAAGAAGATCTTACAAGAGTAAAGACACACCGAAGGAGAAGGAGAAAGAGGCCATTCAAGCATTGGTAACTCTACCAACATCATGAACTCCTAAAAAAGTCCTTCAGAAGCCAAGCATTGAAGCCATACCCCTACAGATCTTAGTAGTACTAGGGTCAATTTCTTCTAAGGTTGACAAGGTAATTCACTATAGAGATGTAACTTTAGATGAAGAGATAGTGATACCTAAGTATGATTATGCAACCATAGCATTAGAACAAATAGGAGTTATGCAACAAGCCTTAGAGAAGAAGAAAAATTAGAAAATACCTAGGAAGGAGTATAGATAGAGGCAAGCATTGCAAGAAATTAAAGACATCTTCTTAGATGCTTTCATCTTTCCAACACTAGAAGAATAAAAGCCACTATTGGAATAGTTATCAGAAATTGTGGAACAAGTGAACAATGAAGAGTAAGACACAAATGTCAACCTTTTGGAATGGTCAAAAAGAAAATTTCAAGGGAAAGTAAATGAGAAGATATCTAGTGACATAGCACTAATGCAAGTTGAATTGACAAAAAAGATTGAGAAAGTGAAGAAAGTACTTGAGAACATATTCTCATTGTACACCAAACTATGTGATCCCATACTCTCCACTCAAGATACAAGCCATAGAACTCTGATTTTGGAGAGGAATTTAAAAGTCTTAGGTATGCAATTACCTTAGAACCCAACTCAGAATGAGAAGCATTTTCACACATTTCTTTAGTCACAGAGTCAACTAGCTATGTTAATAGTAGAAGAAGCTAATATAAGAGCCAAGTTAACCAATATCGAAGCCTCCCTTACACCCCATATGGAGATACTCCATAAAGAACTAGGATTTTTAGAAACTTTTTTAAAGAAAGATCCTAATCTTTCTACATCAGGTGGACTAGTTCACCTTGCAAAGAGCTAGCTATCCAAATAAAGTCATTGGATGTTGCATGTGACAATTGGGATGTTGCTCTAAAAATAATCATGGAAGTCCATAAATATTTTTTGGACAAATACACAATTAGTGCATAAACCCTTTGACATAAGTGTCAAAAAGGGGGAGAGAAAATAAGAAGAAAGGAAAAAAATAAGAAGAAAGGGGGAGAATAATGAGAATAATGAAAGGGGGAGCAAACAAAATATAAAAAGAATATAAAAAAATCATATCAAATGAGGAGTATAAGCACATTTAAGTCAAAGAGTATCAACAAGAGACAAATCTACTCAAAATGGAGAACAGATTTTGGATACACAATAGGTTAATTAACTCAGAGGGTGTTACAAAATTTTGAGGTATATAGTCTATTACAAAATTTTGAAAATTTTGAAATTTTCTATATAAGCCGAGTTGTAAATATGTTATCCTTGAGAAGATTAGATTTTTTATGTACAAGTTAAGTGTTTTTGACACTCATGTCAAAGGGGGAGATTTTTGATCTCAAATCATTTTTGACAATTAAGTGTCAACACACTTAATCACTTACTCAGTTCATGTCGAGTACAACATATAAATATAGACTATGCCAAGTTGCGATAAGTGCCAAGTAACTAATGTCTTGAGTTACTCAATTTCTGTGTAGATAGACCATGCTGAGTGATTCAACTGTCGAGCAAGATAGTTGATACTAAGTAGTTTAGGTGCTAAGCCAATAACAAAATTATAGTATGTGCTGAGCATCAGTAACCTCAAGTGTTAAGTAACATAAATTGGACATAGTTGTTTGTGATGGCATAAACAACTATGTAAACCATTTTTGTGCCAAATTATGGATAGATCTTGATCTTTTAATGATAAGGAAAAATCTATTTGAATTTTCTATGCAATTACATGTAACCAATCAAAAAATAGGAAGAGTTAAGCAGAAAAATGAATGAATCTCATCCATAGATTCATACCTAACCCTAAGACACCAAAGTCTTTATAAGGAAGATGAAGCCCCAAACATTTAGTATTGAGATAGTGGTAATAGAAGGAATATATCAAGGGGCGAATGATTGAATTGTTCAAAGAGCATTCAAGGTGATTTAGTAGTGTGAAAGAATTGTAGAATCGGTTAAGTATAGAATAGAGAATCGAGGACACAACATTTTTATGTCAGATCAAAGAGGATCAAGAAGGACTAAATTGGATCTAAAATAAGCAAGATAAAGTTGTAAGTTGTATCAGATAAAAAGCTCTATTGGTGCTCTCTAACAATTGTATTAGTTAGGGTAAAATCCTTTGGACTAAGGTTGATTTAATAGTCATTATCAAATCCTTTATAAAGGTGACATTACAAGTGAATGTTCTAAAGTCATTTAATTAGGAACACTTCTAATAGGGTGTTAAGCCTTTAACATGACATGCCTTTCATAGGGAAAATCATGTTTCATGGTCAACTTATTGTAACCTTAATTGGCTACACTTTATTACTGTAGGAGTAAAAATTTTTGAGTGTCATCCCCACCCCATTTTGACCTTCTCATTTGGAGGGTTTCTAGGTAATCATATCAAGTGCCAAATGTGTGTATGTGCTTACATGTTTTAGATGCATTTTCTTTATATTTTATTTGAGTTCATATATTGAATGCATCTAATGAATGGAGAAAGTTTTAATTGCTAAAGTTTGAACTTCTAATTTACCTCCCCCTCTTGGAAGTATATGGTTCCCATTTGTAATTTCAATGCCTAAACTAGTTCTCTTTCTATCATCAATATTTCCAAACCAATTAGCATCAATGTAGGCTCTCAATTCAAATTTCTCATTTTTCTTGTAGTATAAACCATAGTCTTCTATTCCTTTCAGATATCTTATTATTCTCTTAATAGCCATCAAATAATTCTCCCTAGGATTAGTAGAGAATCTTGCAACTATCCTAGTAGATAATGCAATATTAGGTCTATTGTGTACTACATATTGTAATTTTCTAATGATAGACCTATATAATGTTTGATTCACCTTAGATGAATCATCATTCTTTGACAATTTATGTCATGTCACCATAGATGTGCTTACTATCTTGGAATCCTCCAATCCAAAAGTTTTCAATATCTCCTTTACATATTTTGATAAAGTGATGTAAATACCATATTTAATCTAATGTACTTGTGAACCCATAAAGAACTTGATCTCTCCAAACATAGAGATCTTAAATTCTTTCTTCATTTTATTTGAAAATTATTTACATAGAGTATCTTGACCTCTGAATATGATATCATCAATACAAATTTTAGATAATAGAATACCTTTTCCTTTCTCTATCTTCAAGTATAGATTGTTGTTATCATCATTTCTCTCAAATCCAATATTCACAAGATAATTATGAAGCCTTTCATACCATGCTCTTGGTGCTTGCTTCAAACCATATAAATATTTGTGTAGTTCACATACCATGTTTTTGTTGTTAGCATCAACAAATCCTTTTGGCTATTTTATATAAAGCTCTTCCTCTAATATACCATTCAGAAATGTAGGAATAACATCCATTTTGATAAACTTTGAAACCTTTGTATGCAGAGTAAGCAAGCGGAGTTCTTACTCCTATCCTTGCAATAGGGGTGAATGTTTCTCCATAGTCTATTTTTTCCTCTCATGCATATCCTTTACAAACTAATCTTTCCTTGTTCCTTGTGACTTCATCATTTTCATCTAACTTATTTTTATATACCCACATGGTGCCAATCACATTTTTGTCTTTTGGTCTAGGAAATAGAGTCCATGTCTTATTTTTCTCAATTCATTCAATCTCTTCTTTCATGGCTTTACTCTATTCTAGATCTTCTAAGGCATCTTTCACTATTATAGGTTCTTTCATGCTAAGAAAACATGTATCATTTCTCAACGTGTTCCTTGTCATTGGTCTAACATTTTTATCTCCAATTATTTGTGTACTACAATGATGTCTCTTGACATACTTAGACAATCTTAGCTCTTCTCTATTTTTTTCAATTGGTCTCTCAACTTATAAATCACTATCTAAATCTCTTTTAGGTAATTCAACATCTCTTTCATGTACACTAGTCTCATAATTAGAATGTGCCTCAACTTTACTTTGTAACCTGGCATCTGAATGCAGCTTGGTTCCTGAATGCAACTCGACATTAATAGCATGTGACTCGGCAGACATTGAAACTTGCTGTTGATTTGTAACTTGATTTACAACATCTTCGTCAGTAGTCATACCTTCATAAAATTATATAAATGATTTTTATTCTTCTAGTTCCTTCATAGGTTCAGCCTCATGTACTTTTGTATATTCATCAAATTTCACATTTGCACTTTCCAAACCTTTGTTAGTGTTAGTATTTAAACACTTATAAGCTTTAGTTGTTGTGGAATAACCAACAATATACCTTTTTCACCTTTTGCACCTAATTTATCATTTTTGAAATCCTTGAGATTATAATACTTGCTTCCAAATACCTTAAAATATTTTACATTGGGTGAGTATCTGTACCATAGTTTAGAAGGTGTTGCATGAGTGCCTTTCTCAACTTGCACATGGTTCAAGGTATATATAGTTGTACTTACAACTTCTCTCTAGTATTTCAAAGCAACATTTTCCTCCATCATGAGTGTCCTAGCATAGTATATTATAGACATGTTTCTCCTTTCAGAAATTCTATTTCTTGGAGGGGTCCTAGGAGAAAATGTTTGTCTTTTGATTCCTTTGTCATTACAAAACATCTCAAACTCATTTGATGTAAATTCTCCTCCTTTGTTAGAGCTCAAACATTTTACACTTTTACCTATTTCCTTCTCAACTCTTGCTAAGTATCACTTAAACATTTTGAGAGCATCAAATTTTTGTTTTAGAAACACATCTATCATCATTCTAGAATAATCATCAAAAAATAACATAATATACTTATCTTTTCACATCAATTGGTCCACACAAGTTAGTATGAACAATTGCTAATATTACTTTAGAGGTACGAGTCTTACTCTTAAAACTTGATTTTGTCATTTTGCTTAACTGACATTGTTTGAAAATTATATTGCCATGCTTCTTCAATTTAGGTAAACTCCTAACTCTTCTCATGTTACTAATACTAACCAAGCTATCAAAATTATCTTGACATAACCTCTTGTGCCATAGCCACACATCATCAAATTATACAACTAAACAAGTAGCATCCTTGATATCAAGGTAGAATATATTATCTCTAGTTTGGTCACCTTTTCCAATTAGTTTTCCATCAATATCATATATCTTAGGAATCTTGTTCTCAAACTCAACCTTACAACCTAAATTATTCAATTGTGACACACTCAACAAATTATAGTTAAGTCCTTCAACATAATAAGCATTATCACATAAAATATTTTCTATAAGTATGATATAACCTTTTTCCTTTCATCAGACAAGGTGTATCATTACCAAACCTTACACTATTTCCATCATAATAATTTAAGGTAATTAACTTACTTTTACCTCCTATCATGTGATGTGAACACCTACTATCAATAATCCATCTATCATTCTTTTTCACATAAGACATTTGTGCAGTTACCTCATCCTCATCAGATTCATCCTTCATTGTAACCTACACCACTTTATCATCATGATCATCAGATCCATCTTTGGTTTCATCTTCAACAATGTCACAAGACTGATTGCCTTTATCTTTGTAATTTTTGTTGTCTTCATCTCTTCTACTTTTTTACTTGTCTCCACCTCTATAATTCTTCTTCTCTTGAAATCTAGCAACAATATGACCAACCTCATTTGCAATTAAAATACATGATAGGTAAATTACCTTTGAAATTTCCTTTACCTCTATGAAATCTCCTTGCTAGTAGTGCATCAAGTTGTTATACATCTTCTATATCTATATCATTATCACTAGATAGATATTTTACCTTTTTCATCTTCTTCTCCCTAGTTTCCTTCAATGATAGCTTGGCTTTGAAAGAAGATTCAACATTGACAATTTTGTAATTATCAAAATTAGATATTTCAAAAGTAGTGAGCCTACCTACTAGACTTTCAAGAGTTAGATTAGTGCTTGGTATACATCTTAGCTCTTGTATTGCAGAAACTCTAATAGCATAAATAGGAAGTAGTTTTCTCAAAACTTTTCTTAGTATAGTCTCATCATCTATTTTACCATTAGCTCCTCTTATTGCATTAACAAAATCTTTTATCCTAGAGAAATATTGAGAAATATTCTCACCTTCTTGCATTTTCATATCATCGAACTTACCTTTAAGACTTTTAGATTTGGCTCTTAGAATATGTTTGTCAACTCCATAGATAGTGTGTAGAGCATCCCACATTTTCCTTGTACTATCATAACCCTTGATATCATAAAACATGGCATAACTTAGGGCAAATGCAATCTCCAACATTGTCTGATTGTGTTCTTTCTTCTTTTTTCAAATCTTCAATAGTTAGGACTCCAATAGGATCAACATGCTCTGTGTTGATGGTAGATTTTGCATGATCTCCAAGACCTTCTAGGTGTAGATTCATTATAATTTTCCATGTAAGAAATTTATCTCTATTAAGCTTGGGTACCTCTATTTTTGACATATTGGTTTTTTTTCTTCTAGTACCTTCAAACTAGTCCTCTTAATTAGATGGCTCTGATACTAATTGTTGGAATTCTTTAGTATAACTGAGAGGTGGGTGAATTAGTTATCCAAGCTCCAGATGTAAAATTAAAATTTTTCACAACTTATTGAACCCATATCCATAAATTATTTTCATCATGCATCCACCCATTACATCATATAGTTACTTAAACTCATAGGTTATTGTCAGATCAACTTTGTAGAAATGTAAACATGGAACATAATAGATTTAATAACATATTTGACACAATGGTTTAATGTGGAAACATAATTTGGAAAAAAAAACTAGTAACATGCTACTCATTTGCACTCTTCTGAAGTGATGCCCTATGAAAGGCCAACCCTGTTAAAGGTTACAATGCACACTATTAAATATGAACTAGTTAAAAGGATTTCAATCACCCTATTATGAGTGAGCCTTGTTAGAGGACTTTAGAAAATTAACTTGGAATTTCAACTATTTAAATCTTTTACAAATTATTGTTAGGTCAACCTTAATCCAAAGGATTTATTCTAGACTGGTACAATGATTAGAAAGTAATAGTAAGGCTTGGTCTGATAACAACTTAGAACACACTTGCAAATTACAAATCTTTATTTTAGTCCTCCATGTTTTTTGGATTTCACACACTTCATATCTAATAGCTTATTCACCCTTCAAGCATACATACCTTTAAGTCTTCTTTCTTTTCTTGCTAATGCAGTCTCTTCTCTTAGGTCATTGAATGAAGCAATACCCTAGAATCCTTGTCTTCCTTAGGTTCTCACACATGAAAACCTTTGCTTCTGATCAACCATATCTATAAATAGAAAATTAAGATCTTTTTCATTTCATCCTCCATTGTCCATTTTAGGACTAGGCTGGATTAGGTAGGATTTAAGGAATCTACCCATCATTTCATTTCATTCCCTTCAAGAAACTTTTTCTTCAATCTTCTTTGAATTTACCTCAAAATAGTTCACCATGAATTTTGTGCCACCGGCTCATCAATCTTATCTTCAACATAGTTCACAAAATCCAATAAATCAAGCTTTTTCATTTAGATTCATCAAATGAATGATCTTTCTCATAATGCTAACACTCAACATTAACTTGCTTCTAATGCTTGATACATACTACATTGCTTAGCATCCACTATCAAAACACTGGGCATGAACTAAAGTTTACTGGTGGTCGACATCAACTAAACTTTATGCGGCTTACACTGTATCACTCATCTTACACTAAAATTGACTTTGCTTGGATCTGACTAATTTTTTGCTTGGCTTCCACTAACTTTTCTCAGCACCTATTGTGAAAATTGTTAAGCTTGGTAGGCATACTTCATTTAACTTGTTCTTTTGAACTTAACTAGCATATCTATTCTTTGCAACCTTAAGTAGATTATCAATACACTATAATATCACTATCTTAATCGATCCTTGTACTCCCACTAGTACATTAGGCCCCCATTTTTGACCAAAATTTTTGACCAAAGGCCTATTTGGCTTGTTAAATTCTTTTTTTGTTGAAAAAATGGGCCTAATATGGTCAAAATTTTGACCTTCAGAACATAACATGTGTAATAAAAAAGATCACGGCAATGTAAATTTTTTTTTGGCATGCATGGTGACTATAGTGGGTAGGAGTTTGGTGTAGGGTCAACAGGGTTTGAGGAATAGTGTTTTACAGCTTGTGTTTTACATCAACAGGTGTTGCTTTTGCCTTCTCTCTTTCCTTCCAAATGTTTGCCATCTCTTCTTTTCTAATTTCTCATTTTTTGCAACATTTTCAACTAGTTTTCTAATCTTCTTATTCCTTGCTTTCTTTGTTAGCTCTGATATAACCATTACATTCTTCTCTTTTCATGTTCCAAACCTTTATGCCTTCGGATCAATAGGGCTCTTTAACATTTCCTCAACATATTGATTTGTAATACCAAGGATGATCTCATATCCCATCGGTTGCATCCCCATTTATCTCTATTTAACTACTTCAGTACAACACTAGTTAGTTTCCACCTTGAAGAAAATAGAATTTGCATATCTCTCAACAATCTCTCTAGGAATTCTTTATCTTCTATATTCTCTTTTGGAGCATCTAAAACTATCCTAAAAGTAGAATATCAATCTAATCTTATCTTGAGACTTATAAAATTGTGATATCTCATATGCTGCTAATACATCCTTTTTCCAAGTAACACCAAGATTGAAGTTCATCAAGTAGATAAATATGTGCACAATCAAAGAACCATACTTGAATGTATTTGATCTTTTCTTCTTGATCTTATTAAGCTTTCCAACAACTTAGTTCTCAAAATCTCACAAATATCGAACATATGTCTTCTTTCAACATTTTCTAAGGTATGTGAATAATAGTTTTTGAAATAAAATTAAGGCTCCTACTGTAGTATACCTTGTAACTGAGAATCACAGAGGAAAGTTTGGCATCTAGTTGAGTGATATCATTGATTTTCATTACTCTCCAACCCATCTTGGCTTAGTAAGCTATTCCACAATCATTTTTTTTGGTAGGTTTTAGATTAGGGGCTCACTAGTGGCACTAAATCCAATGACTTCTTGAATTATCTCCTTTGAGATCTTGATTGGATGATCACCAATCCAAATAAAATGACGATGAATTCTGCTTCTGGTTCTTTGAACTTCATAGAGTCTTTAAATTTCTTGTGAATATCCTAACTACCAATTTCTTCAATTTGTAATGGATGTAGGCATGAATGTCCTCAACATGCATCCATAATGTTGCACATGCAAAAATGCATCTTCAGGGTCATCTCCTGTTGATTTAAAATTGGTGCAATTTGAATTCACACCTAGGTTTCTCCAAATCACTAGTAATTTGTGGTGTATCTAGAGTTATATTAAAGATAGATGTGATTTTCTATATTGACTACCTTTTCAACTCTGCTAGGGTTTTCTTGTAAATTTGATAAATTGCTCAAACCAAACATGAAATCACCTCTTAGTCTCTCTCTTAAAAGCTCTCAAGTTGTATTGTAAAGCAATATGACTTCTTATCCTCTTTTTACCCTTTGATATGATCAATTTGGTTGTTAAATGTTGTTCATGTTGTAACCTCCAAAAGAATGATAAAAACTAGTTTATTGAAAAATCCTTTGCAATCATTGATATGACAATATCTCTTCCTACAATCCAAGATGTAGCATTCTAGGATCAATCTCCAACTATACTTAATGCCAAATCAAAAATTGATGCCATCTCCAAGGGTCTTTAGATTTTATGCTATATTCTCCCCATTTAGGTCTTTGACCTAATCAGGTTGTTGATGAAGAATTCACATCAAGGACTAGTGTGATCTATCCTATAGAGTCATCTACTCTCTCTTAACCCATGTCATCTCTATTTCATCCTTAACTTCACTTACATCAATTTTATTTCCTCTATCATCACTATTTGCATTGTGCTTCTTAACTAAACCATTTATTCTTGTTTCATTACCTCTATCTCTACAATTCTTAGAAATATGTCCATAAATATTGCATTTGTAATAAACAAGATTCTAATTTACATACCTTTCATTGTCATTTTGCTTCATCCTGCATAATATTGACTTGTTATTCTATCCATTAATCATATTTATTGTTGCATTCATTTAGTTTCATCTTGCATCATACTGACCTATTAGTATATGCATCCCTCCATAATCATTTTATATGCCTTACCTTCATTTAAGTGCATCACATTTAAATTTATTAGTATAAAAATATTTTCATCATCATAATAATCATCAACCATACATCATATATCTATTAACAATCATAAATACTGGTAGAAGCCATATGTCATCCATCCATGTATACATGACAGTCATACGTAATCATACTTAGGTACAAATCTACATCTTGTATTATCCACATGAACATTATAACATTATAGATATAAGCATTGTATAGATCATCTATGTTCATATCAAATAATTCAGCCACCTATCATAACACATTAACCACCACCTACATCATCTCAACAATATTGAGAACACACATCTAGTCTCTTATTCTCTCAAAGGGACTACCACATCCCCAATAAAACTTAGCCAAAATATTATACCCCTTACTGAGTGATTTTGTCACATAGTTTGTAAGGTTTTCTTAATATAATCGCAGTTCTACAATTTTACTTTTTACTTGTTGAATAATTTTGTCAGGCGGACAAGGTTTACTTGCAATAATTGAAATTTTACTCTTTACTCACTAAGTAATTTTTTTATAAGGTTTGTTTAAAATAATTAATGTTTTACCATTTAACTACTAAAAAAGAGCCATGAGAGTTGATCAAGGTTGATGTAGCAGGAGCGTTATTTGTGTTGTTCTTGTTCTTCCTCCTACCTACCCCTACAGGAACATTTCTTAGAGTTCCTCCAGTAGTCCAATACCTTTGGAAATTCTTACAAAAATGCCTTGGTTTATTGTTATTGTAGTTGTTGTAATAACAAAACTTGGTCTCCAAACTATCACACCTTGGACATGGGAGAAGAAATGAAAAAAAATTAAAAAAATCCATGAATGGTGAAGCTTGGGAATCTTATACAAGCAAAAAACTCCACAAATATCCTACAACACTCTAAGAGTGCGACATTTTTTTGGATGGGTGTTGTATCTTAGTCTAATAAAAGGTCCTGCTATCTCTACACAACCTTCTCCCATCTATCCTTACCAACATGTATCTTAGCAATGTTATGCTATTGTCTTCTATGTTTTAGGGCTTGATATGATTGCCAACATATATGCTCCCTAGAAGATGAGAATGTTGTTGATTTTAGGGGATCAAGGGAGAATTTTGAGATGCTAGACCAAAAAATTATTTACTCTATATTTGAGAAGCTTATTTATTAAATATGTATCTTTTTGAACCATTCAAAACTTCAAAGCCACATCATATATGTGGATTGAGATGATTATAGGGATTTGTATCCCTCAATTGTGCTAGAAAATATCTAATATCAATCTTTTGACTTGATTTTAGGAAGGTTTCAATTTCTAGTTCATTGAATGACCTCTGACCATTTTCCAGCAAATCCTTTTGCATAAGAAGCTTGAAAATAAAATTGTAATGGGGTATAATAGTTGCAAATCTTAATAAGAAACTAGAGCTGTATTATTTAACTATATTTCACATAACATTTTGTTCTATTGAAGTTTCATATACTCATTTGATGAGGATTTTTGTGGATATAGTTTTAAAAATATTTTCTATTTGTTTCTTAGTAGGGTGTCAAATGAAAAATGGAAATAGAATAACTTTTGACTCAGTGTCTTAGCAGAAAATCAATGAATAGATGGTTGTTTCCCAAGGATCAAGGTTTTGTGTCTAATATAATTGAATACTTCTTAGATAATAATTATTTAATCTGTGGTAGTAAATTATAAAACTGCTATTTTATTTTCCATGCTTAGGAATTGATCAGGTTCTCTATGGTCCATCAGAGTGCTTGGAATATTAAATGTACTTCATAGTTGTTAGATTATGCTCCTTGCTGAAATTTGTTCTGTTGTCAGATGATGAGCAAATCCACATTCTTTCACCTAGAAGAACTACCAGTGAAATAGATGTTGCCAAAGAATTATTGAGAAATATTGCTTCTACAAAAGAAAGAGTTATTACTATACAATTTTCCTCATATATTCATCATCTTGGTAGTGTGAAAGCAGTAGCTGAGCTCACTCGTAGGAAACTAGTAGGAATATAATTTTTAGTCTCTATTTTATCATGTGCCACCACACAAGACTTTGTATAAATCCATCAGGTGGCATTAGAGAATCAACAAGGTCTAACTAGGATTTGATAAGTTGTAGGTTTCATCATCTAGGAGTCTTTTTCATCTTTAATGCACTGGTCCCTTTGTTCTCATCTAGAGGGACTTATCTAGTGTTCTCATAACACAAACAAGTTTCTTCATAGGATCACTCTCCTTAATCCAGTCAATTCCAAACTATACCAAATTGCACATTTCATTCTCATGTGCTACCATAGGCTCTACATCTTATAAACATAATCTCTATCCCTCAATCCATCCATTGCTTTCATCTAAGCAATCTTGTCAACAAGTTATCAAATACTCACAATGCCCAATAGGCTCCAATCTTGTCTTCACTTTAACCAGGTATTTTCTCCACCTTCACTCACTTCATACAACTTCAATTAACCTATTCCCATGTGTCTCAAATCTTCAACTCATCATCTGATACCAAAACTCAATTCTAGCCCTTCACTAGGCCTATTCCCAATTAGCCCTGCCTAATCAATTTTTCACTATTTTCTCTCACCTTTCCCAAAACATTAAAAAAAGAGAGACCATATCCTGATACCCTTTTGGACACCATACAACATACTACAAATTTTGATACCCTTTTGGACACTATACAACATACTACAAATGCTCATGCTACTTCCTTGGACCAAATGCCCAAACCAACACTGTTGCCCACAATTAGCCCTCTTTTAGCCCTCCTGTTACAAAGGAACCACTATTAGATCTCATTCCCCAAACCATATAACCTCAAAAAAGTTGTATACTAACCCAAAATAAAGGATTTTCACATTCACAGGAGATTCCATAAAGTTTTTCTTGTCCAATCATCAATCCCTCCTTTCTAGGTGCATAAGCCTAGGGTTTTGCCAAACTCACCTCTCCAAACATTTCTAGACCCTCCCAATGGATCCAACACCTTAGCTTGATCCTAACATGACCTTCTGTACAATAAAATAAAGCCCTCATGTGGATGGAATCTCCAAACCTTGACTATTCCAACCACCAAGTGTTCCCAAACAACAGTTTGTCTCAACTAGAGACCTTCTTCTCCAATCTCATTGCACATTCCTACATGAAAAAAATACCTACAAGAAGTATCATACATGTTTAACCCTCCTTCCACAAGAAACAACCATCTACATAAAGTGGGAGGGGCTTTTACTCATTAAAACAACACATCAGATTTAAATGTGTCATGTGACTATCTTATTACAGCAAACAAAATGACTTCTTTCTCTTAAACTTTCACTATCCAAATGTGAATAAGTCATGATCAAAGCATTCTAAATATTTAGGATTCAAATACAAAGCTTTTTTATGCCAAAAGACTTAAAATTTTTAAAACAAACCAAATTGCATAAGTCACTATTTGTGACAATTATAATGTGACAATGAAATACATAATTTTATTGATTTTTCAAGACTTTTACATTGAGATCTCTGATCATCATGCCTTGGACACTGAATACATTGTATTTATAAACTCCTTTTGCACCATCTAACTATCCAAACTTCAAAAACTGACCAAAAACTCCTTTAACTATCTTGGGACAGTTTTGAACAGTTTATAATATCTTTTAATAATAGCTCCTCTACTAATTGCTTTACCCTCGATCTTTTAAGACACAAATATTGATAAAAATTTTGAAACTAAGACTCTTCTAATACTTAAAGGACTTCTAGACTGCTACTTAATCTCTAGGCTCCATCATAGTGTCATAGGTGGCCTATTGTCAACATTTGACAATGTTACATAATTTTTCCAATTACATTGTAATTATTTACATTTTATATGTACATCATGACCTTTTGACCACATTTAATCATCCTAGTACCTTCTAGGACTCTCTTTTCCATTGTACTACATTGAATGACCTCATGTATGACTTCATGTACCCCTTTTTCTTTCATCATGCCATTAATGGCTTACAACTTTGAACTTTAACAAAATGATTACAAAACATATAAAAAAGGACCTTTGCAAGGTCTTATTACATTTAATGACCCAACATAGTCATTTTTGCTATCTACTGACCTTAATGTCTTCTCATGTCTTCATCCTTGGCCTTGATGCTCCTGCTTCATGCTCCCAAGGATCAAAGCAATCCAAGTCCCTTTGGATTGGGTTCTTTTTCCTTTTCTTCCAATCTCTAATCACTTCATCAGTAGACCTTGCAACTATGATTTACCCTCTACTCTTTTTCCTCATGTGCTTGCAATCAAACACCTTGAATCTAGCCCAAGTGTTCCATCTTTCAACTAGTCTCTTGATGTATCAATGGTCTGCATCATCATCAGGCATATAATAACCCTACAATCCTGCAACAAATGTTCTAGAAAAAACAAATATCACTTGAATTCCTTATATAACTCCCTCTTAGATTCTATAAGCCCCATCTTCAAAACCCTAGATATCTCCACAATACAACTAGCAAACACCTTTTTCACCAAGAATTTTGTGGACACCTCTAATACACCTTTCTACTCTGGGACACTCAAGGAGGAATTAGACACTCCAAGGCTTCAACAAAGGGACCAGTCATTAAAGATGACAAAGACTCCTAGATGATGAAACTTGCAACTTATCAACTCCCAATTAGAATTTGGGTTTTATATTTCATCTAAAATCAAAATGCTACTTAGATGATTTCTATGAGTATAATATCTATTCTTTAAATACAATTTGCATTCTGTGGTTTCTAGAAAAAATGAGAATTTCAATTAGAACACAATCACAAAATTCATCCAATCTATTTTCTCCTTTTGAGCTCAGATGTTCTTGATTGAAGATTGCATTAATATGTTTCCATATTTTAGTCATCTTTATTAGTTGATGCATTAATCATATTAGTCATTGCTATCAGGATTAGTCATTCTAACTAGCATAAGTTTTTTGTTAAAGCTATAGTTATTAGATATGATTGATGTATGGTTGTATCTACAACGTTAATTTTAGATGCTTTCCTACCTATCTCATTTTGTAGTAATATAATCATCATGTTAATAATTTTACTATTTTCTTAATACATAAAGATCACTGAGGAGCAAGTCAACTAATAACTCCTTGGGAAACAATATATGATTTTATTCATAGGTTATGTGAATATCTATTTTACAATAATGCCTATATATCTAATCAGACAAATGCCTGAAACCAAAGGTTTAATGAACTAAATAACCTATTGATTGCAATATAGGTACAACCTCCTAAGAATGACATAACAATTTATTAAAATACATACTATCTAATCTGTTTAGTGACTAAGTCAAAACATTAGAGCAATGCATTATCTATAGCTCACTAGTACATTTGACCCCATTTTTAGACCAAAATTTTTGACCATCTAATAAAATGGGGTCAAATTGGTCATTTTATGGAAGGCAACATATATAATTTTTTTAAATAGAAGCCCGTGTTGGTTGAAATTTTGACCAACATGAGCTTACACATTGTCAAAAACAAAGGAAATCTCTTTGCCGCCTTAATTTCAATCTTATCCGACCTACAGAAAGGTTGTGCGGTTAATTTTTTTCCTATTCTGCATTTTGTGGAACCTACATGCAGATGAAGGGTTTGAGGATTATGTGCCAACAATGTTTTATTGCTTCAGTAAAAATAGGGGTTTGATAGCTTCAGTGCAACCTTTGGAATAGTAAGGGTATATCTCTATGATAACTTTTTCATTTTCTTTCTCCTTCTTTTCCTTGTTCAGCACATCATTTTCAATCTATTCAGCATCATGGTAAGTTACAAAAGTAGAAATTTAAATATTACATAAGGCTCTATCAAGAACTAGAAGAAAAAAAACCCCTTTTGAATAAATATTAGTAACATTTTATATAATTCTAAGTGTAATAGAACAAAGTCATGGCATGTGAAAGGGAAAAGCCTTTGTTCAACCCTAACATCTACAAAATAGATGAATGGTCATAATCCAATCACCTAACTAGCTAAGAGAGTTTGAATAGATGTTTAAAATGTTGACATTTTTGAGTATTAATGATATTCTTTAACTTGAGTGTATCAAACAAAAGGGAGATTATAGTAATATATTACATATGGCCCCATCCAGTTGGGTTGAATTTCCTTCTTTGACTAGGTGACACATTTACATTCATTTGGATTTGCAACGAATGAGATTACCCACCTTAAAGTTATGAGAAAGAAAATTTTGATTATATTGCGTAGAGAGTGCTTTCTAATAAGCTCAAAGGCATAGAGTATGTTCATCCAAAATTTTTAACTCATGCAAATGATTCATACTATTAGTGTCATCACCAATCACTCCTTTAATGGAGACACATAATGATGGTATCTCTAGTATAGGGGCATGATAGCATTGGCTCTGTATACTAGGCTATAAGGAGTAGATCATGTATCTATAGAGACACTAGTGCAATAAGCCCAAAAAGCATAGGTTAATCGGGTATGCCAATCTCTCCCATTCTTACTTACAAATGTTTGCAATATTTTCTCAATGGTCTTGTGAGAGGCTTCTGCCTAATTGTTGGATTGAAAATAATAAGGTATAGAGAAGTGATCTAGGACACAAAATATTTCTGTAACTATTTTAGCTCATTTTAAAAATATGGCCATTATTTGTGACAATAGTGGAAGATAAACCAAAATGAAATTAGATATTGTCTAGTAGGAATTGATAGATAATTTTAGTGATGGTAGACCTTAATGGGCCCCCTTCCACCCACTTACTAAAATACTATGAGGTCGTGATAATAAAAATATGGCCTTTAAATAGTGGCAGAGATATTTTTCCAATTATATCTAAACTCCATGTCTAGAAGGGCCATGAAGAGTTTTGAGCTTAGCGAGCTTGTGCAAGAGCTTAAATCAAATTTCTATGTTGTTGGCATTATGAGTACTCTTGATAAATGAAAAGGAGTCTTTCTCCATCATTTTCTAATAGTATTGCACATGAATTACCTTTTGAACTATGGCCTTACCACCTATATGTCCTCTAGTGGGGCTTGAATGAGCCTCTCAAAAAATGAGTGGTATCTCACCCTTGGTTAGGTATCATTGGAGGAGACCATTATAGAATCTCTAATACAAGAAAATTGACAAGACAAGATAGCAACCAAAAAGTTTTCTTATCCTAATATAAGCATTTTCATCAACTCTATCAAGGAATTTTTTTCTCTTCAAATAACCATAGATGTCAAAAAATCATTCTTTTGAGTCTACATGTACACAAATGGGATCACCAAGGCTTGGAAATTTTGATACTACATGAGATCTCAACACTTGTAGCACAAATTAATATACATTGGTGATGATTTCAGGTCAGACCAAAGAGGGTACACTAGCCTTTGCATCCGTGCAATTTTCTCTCTTTGAAATACTATCTATGGTGTAGTAATAGAAATGATTAAGATCAATGCTAATTCTATATACTAAGAAAACCTAGATTGGTTCCCCTTAAGTTGTTATTGGATTCACTATCAACATACAATTTCTATGTATATGAAGGCTTCTAATCTCTATAGGAATCACGACATGTATCCACATGATTAGGGCTTTGTACTCAATGATATAATTTGTCTAGTGGAATTCTAGGTAAAATGAACAAGGAATTAATTTTCCTTCAAGGGATATCAAAATATCAAAATAATCGGAGCTTGCACCCCTTTGACACTGATATATGTCATGTACTTTCATCCCAAAGATATCACTATAATGCTAGCATTGTGGTAATTGATGTCCTACATTTTGGTGTCATATGTTTTAAACACTTGATGGAATTAATAAAGAAGCATTTGTGAGTTCTCTGACATTACTATCTATTACATTTCCTGTATATTCTCGTATACATTAAACTACACCCTACGGAGCAAACATGGGTTGTCCAAAAACCTAATTCCATCTTAGGATGGATTGAATTCAAGATTCACAATGTGCTTCATTCCTCAATTTATGGAATTTTCAAACATGTGAGGTCTCAATCTAAAACAAATTTGTAGAGAGGTCTTGGTAATATTTTGGCATTCTATGTGTAATATATTAATTGTTAAAACAACCCAATAAAGGTTAAAGGAGAAGCCAAAATTTGAAGGAAGATACATCTAAGCCTCTTAGATTAGTTAAAAACTAAAAGTATTACTAAAATATCTTACGTAGATTTCCTTCTTTTATGACCTAAATTTTGATAAATTTCATATATAATAATGACTATTGCATGCCTTAAGTATTCAATCAATGCAATTGGACTAGATTTATCTTCATAAAATCACATTAGTTTATTTTCTAAGCATCATGCTACATGGAAACTGGATAATTGAACCTTGATGAGTAAAATGCCTAACCTATTATCCTTTTCAGTGATGAGACTCAAGAAAAGAAATTTCTTTGCCATTTGGTTAAAAAAAAACAAGTTTATTCATTAAACAATCATACGATTTTTCTATTAGATCATATTTTTTTTTTGGATTGGGCTATTCTCTCTATAAAAAGAATCTCGGACCTATTTGAAATTGACAAGCAATTTTTGCCACATTTTGAATGATCAAATATTAATAGTGTAAAACTTCTAAGATTTTATTATTGGTTCATCTACCACACACAAGAGATGGTTGATGTCAATCAATGAATAATGTTGAAGCAACTTTAGATTTTATGTAAAATCACCAGCCAAAAAGTGGCTTCTTATGCACATTAGCATAGCACAACATATGTAGAGTAATATGTCCTATAGTAACAAAGTAGGCAATGCCCAGTCACTAGATAGCCTAAAATTTTATGCAAAAATGTGATAAACCTCAAAAGAATTGACTCAAGCTCTCTAATATGCTAGTATCTTTTATTTCATTATCAAGAAAATGAATAGAGCACATATTATATTTATTTAGTTTTTTGGGTATTTGATAGCTTACAGCTTTTGTAAAACTCTGATTGAAACTTTGTGTAAATGATTAATAGAAGATTCTCTCTTTTAGATGGAAGATAGAAACATACCATAGGCCCATATGGATTTCTTAGAAGTGAGTCCCAAATCCTTAGAACATCAAGGAATCTAAACTCTTGTGTGAAAAGTAGAGTAATCCTCCTGAATGCATAAAACTAAGGGTTAACCTACACAATACAAGGAAGAAGGAGCACTAATATGTTTTGATATTTTAGTCATCTTTATTAGTTTATGCATTAATCACATTACTCATTGCTATTAGTATTAGTCAAGGAATGCTACTATTAGCACCTAAGTAACTTTCACCTTGTGACATCTCTTTGAGGCATTTTGCAAATAATTAACATACATTGTTTATAAATCGACATTTTGCAAACATCTAGGCCTTCTAGAAATTATAGGATCATTTTAGTTAGATTTGAAAACATTAATCAACAAAAACCATATGTGTAGATATAAACATTAATCACAACATTTCCAATTCATTTTTAAATATATTTTCCTATGAAGAAAGACCACGCCTGACAATATGAATGCTGAACAAAATAATGACACAATGGTTGCATTGTGGGCTCAGTTCCAAAGAAAACCTAATAAATGTTATTGTTCTTACAAAAAATGTAAAGACTTAAAGTCTCAAAGAATTCTAATCACAATAGCCCAGAGTCATTGTAGGCAACATGGTCATGTTGAAGGAGGCCACAATTTTTTTCTATTTCTGAATGTGGATTTCCTACTAGAGGAACATGGAGGTGTGAATATCCAAGCTGAGGATAACACTCCCATGGAAGAAGATGATAATGTGCCAAAGGACATGATTGAAGAAGATGGTATTGGGGCAGGTGATGAAGAGGCTCATAATGATGGTACTATCAAATTTGATAATGATGTTGAAGATGGTCTTGATATACCTTTACTTGAGAAGGTACACAAGCCCTTATACGAAGGCTCCCAAACAACTCTAGTCCTGACTATAGTGTTATTGGTGAACTTAAAGGTTATGAATGGTATATCCAATGTAACAATGCCACATATGCTAAGGTGTGTCATTTTTGTCATCTTCAATGTTAGCATACAATTACTATTCATTATATTAACAATGCATATTTGTTGTTGTAGGTTGATTAGTGAGTTTTTCTTACCACCATCAAACATTTTGCCTCGTTCGTACCAAGAATTATCTAACATTATGAATCAGATTGGAATGAAGTATCAAACAATATATGCATGTCCCAACAATCACATTCTATATTATAAACAATATGAATTTGCAACAGAATGCCCTAATTGTCATATTAGTAGATATTGGTCAAATCAAATAACAAAAAAAGTTCCTCACAAGGTTCTTCGGTACATTCCCATTATTCCACGTCTTCAATGATTATTTAGGTGCGCTAGCTTGGCACAATTTATGGATTACGATGCATGCAATAGAAGTTAGGATGACATTATGTGAATACCTATCGATGGTTTTGCATTTAAAGAGATAGAAGAAACATGGTCACACTTTAAAGAAGAACCTCATAATTTGAAGCTTTCATGTGTAGCGGACAGTGTCAATCCATATGGAGATATGAGAACTGTTTACTCTATGTGGCCTATTTTCATTATTAATAACAACATTCTTCCTTGGATGTCCATAAAGAGGGAGCACATAATGTTGTCAATGATTGTGCCAGGTATTTTTTCATTTTATAGTTATCTAAATTAATTTATAAATAGTGCATGAAAATGGTCATAATAATTATGTAATGTTTATGTTCATTCAATTGCTAGGTAAATACCAAGTTAAAGATATGAACATGTATATTGAGCCCCTAATTGATGAGTTGTTGAAGTTATGGAATGACATCACTATGTATGACATCTCTAGATCGATAAGACATCGACAATTTCAATTCCATGCAATGCTTGTATCAACAATACATGATGCCCTTGGGCTAACTCATTTTTTCAATATGTTATATTGTTAATATCACATATTTTTGGTTTGTTATAGTGCTTACACATTACTATTGAATTTTTAAGTTGCACATGATAATTGTACATGATCCACTTATACATGATCTTTTAAGTCTTCAAACAAAGGGAAAATTTGCATGTATATTTTGTGGTCCAAAGATGAAATCTCATCATTTGAGAACTTTAGGAAAGTAGGTGTTTGATGAGTTTAGACACTTTCTCCACAATAATCATAGGTATCAAATTGCTGAAAAACATCTTTTCAATGGGAAAGAAGAGACATCATCAAGGCCACGAAGAATGAACCTCATTTATGGAAGTTGGAAAAGATCGACTAAATCATCGAGGTAATGTCCAATTTGTTGTTTGAAGTTTAAAATTTGTATTTTGATATTGTCTTATATTTACTAATGTTGTAATTGATGCTTGTGAAGGTCGTCAAGGCATCAATGACCAACTTCCTGGAGGAATGAAAAGTTATCCTACTCAATTTAGTAGGTTACAGTAATACAACAATCTCCCAATTGCGCATTTTTTTGATGCTATGCATATTGGAAAGAATGTAATAGAGACATTATGGAAAATGTTGGATGGAAGGCGTGATAGAGAACAAATTGCCAAAATTTGTACTAATATTCATGAATCCAATCATGCACTAAAGCTTTCATTGAATAAAATAGCAATGGAGACTACATAAATACAAGTTCCCTTCCTTGGTTATTAATGGAGCAACAAAGTGATGCATTAAAAGAAGTCAATAAAAAAAAAAAAATTCCAATAGGATTTGCTGCAAATATAAGCACTCTTCTATCAAGAAAGGTGATTTTGGGTCAAGGTTGAAAACACATGATTGGCATACCTTCGTCAAGGTAAGTCATGTTCTCTATTTATAGTATATTTGTAAGATTGAATGTACTACCTATTGAATTATTTAATAATATATTGAAATGATCATTTTTAATGATTGCAGTTCATCCTACCTCTATCCCTTCCATAATAGTTTGAAAATAGTATTAAACAAGTTATATATGACTTTGGAAAATACACGAGGTTAGAAGTATTTTTTCTTAGATTTGTAGCTTTTTATCTAAAATCTATTGTATAATTTTATTTGAAATCTCGTTTATGTGTTTTTGCGTGTTGAATCTCTTTTAGGTGGTTATCATCTAAAGAAATTGACAAAAAAGATATAAAATATTGGAAGAGAAAAATTCCACAACTTATGTGTGAAATGTAAAAGTGCTTACCTCCAACCTTTTTCAGTACTCAAGAACACTACCTCATACATCAAGTTGAGGAGATTGAATTGTGTGGACCTGTACAAGCTAGATCAATGTGGATGATTGAGAGGCACTTGAAATTTATGAAGGGCTTGGTTCAACAAACAGCACATCCTAAGGGTTCTATCATAGAGGGATATATGATATACCAGACCATGGTGTACATTACTAAATATCTTCCAAAGTTTGTAGCCGATATCCATGTAGATCGCATTTGGGATCATAACTCTAATGACAAATTTGAAGGGAAGTACCTGACGGGGAAAGGTAGAATGAGGAGGGTGAGAGGTAATTATAAGTTTTTATTTTTGTAGTTTAATAATTCTTATCCATCATCAATATATATATATGTGTGTGTGTGTGTGTGTGTGTGTGTGTGTGTGTCTGTGTGTGTGTGTGTGTATAGGTTTTTTCTAACTAGTGTAATTGTCTTCTTTATAGTTGGTCGTGAGTGGGATGCACTACACTTGTATATTGCAAACAATATTGATTGGATGATGGTATGGATTGAATAGTCTCAAGAAAATGGTTGCTCATTAACATGGGATGGTGTTGCATCATTGGTTAAAGAAGCTCATCATAATGGAGATCCCAATGTTACACAAATGGTACTTGATCTAATATATGGCTAAAGAGATACAAAGGTACACATAAGATTACTAATCATGAGACATAAGTTTAACATCAACTCACAGATCGATGCAAATAATCTTGACATGTTTGAATAATTGTAGGTCAAACACCACAAAGCTATATACTACCATGGCTATAAATTCCACACAAAAAAGTTAGACAAAACGAAGAAAACATGTGATTCCGAGATTAGTGTTGTCTTTGCAGTCACCAATATTTCGTCTAGAATTGACATACATCCCCAAAGATCTAAAAATTGATACTATGGCATTTTGGATGATATACTTGAGTGTGACTTTAACTCATTCAAAATATTTCTATTTGTCATCAAATGGTTCAGGTTATGACTGAATCAAAATGATCCTGATAGGACTATTATTGAACATGATAGTGGATTTACTATGATTAATACAAGGTCATTTGAGCCAGTCAAAGATGAGCCCTATGTTCTTCCAAGCCAATGCCAGCAAGTGTTTTACTTTGGTGTTCCACATAAACCAAGTTGGTCATTTTTTGTTAGACATGACCCAAGAGGAAGGCCAGTAAAGTATAATGTGATCGAAGAAGAAGAAATTGAAGAAGTAGAAGAGGAAGTAAATGATTATCAAGAACAATAGTTACCTAGTGATGAAGATGAAGAAAATGGTGATGATTTTGGTCATGCTAACGATAATAGTGATAATGATGATGATGCTGCTGATGACGATCATGATCATGGTGATGATGGTCATGACGATGATGGTGATGAAGATGATGATGATGGCAATGAAGATGGTGGTGGTGACAATGACAATCAAAGTGACAAGTATGATGATGATGATGATGATGATGATGATGACATGGATGAAGATCATGATGATCAATGAAATGTCTAGGTAGGATCAATGTCAACTATGATGGGGTCTTGTATGACCAAACTTTTCTTTCTAAACCATATGTGCACATATAAACTTTAAGTAGAACATGTCAAATATTTTTTTAGATATACACATTAGTTACACTAAATTTTTAACTTAAGACATGATTTACATATACAATCTACTTTATTATTAATAATGTTTTTGGTAACTCTATTACTTTAATTTCATTTCTAATTTCTAAGACTTGCTAATTTTTTTCACAAGGCGATATGGATGCACCATCTTAGACACCTTCAGCAGAGGTAAACATTGATTATTGTGAATTTTAATATTAATATAGAAATTTTTTTTGTATTATTATGTTCTTTTCTTTATGTCTTTGGAGTTATTTTGATGAAATTTTACTGATATTTGATGTCACAAATGATATGAAAAAGCTAGAATGGTCATTGATCAAATGTGATCTGAAATATGGGCTTCATATCTACATAGCATCACCCTTAGTACTGACCCTCTATTCATCACCTAAAAAATTAAGCAAAGATGCACTGATGAACTTGTTAACATTATCATTGAGGGTGATAGAAGTGAGGAGAAAGAGGCATTGAGAACATAATTGGACCGTAGAATCCAATCTTTGCAGGTAAGCAGTAATTCGATTAAAGCAATAATAGAAGTTGAATAGATATGAATATTTTATACTATCTTATGGATCATGATCTCTAATTTTATGTGTACTTGTATAGACATATGTGCCAGTTGTGACATCACATTGTGAACATGGTGAGGGTTGTTGCACACAACCTTTGTGTAAGTAGCACTTTGTTTGTTTTCATCAACATTATAACACTTAATTTTTTTTTGTAGACATTTCTAGCTAGTACCCCATTTGATCTTTATCCATTGAAAATGTCTTTGCTAACAATATTGTATTCTTCAGCTCATGATGAAGTGTAGACTCCTCCTTTGGTTGGCAATTCACTATTGCCTAGTGCATTGTCGACAATGAGGGCCATGCAAACATCCTCATCTATGCCCACTGGAAATGGTAAAACCTTGTTTTTCTATATTTTGTAATGTGCTATATTTTGTAATGTATTTGTACAAGTTGATGAACAATGAAGTAGCATATCAATGCTTAAATGATGTCTATAGAAGCCTGCATACATAAACACATGCATACACAACATTTGTTAACAATGGTAATGGCATATATAATTGATAAAATAATGATAGTTGTTGATGAAATTTTGTATAAGTTAATATAGATCATATGCCTTGAATTCTTTGGCCTGTCAAATACTCTTGCTTCAAATATACTCCAAACTTATGGCTCATCTAGATGCTTTTGTGATGCATTTACTTTTTAGAATTACCTTGAATAGCACAATCACTCATCTACATTTTATTGAAAGCAAGAAGCTCAAGCACCTAAGGCATTTTGCTTCATACATCATCCTTATGCATAGGAGCTTTAAGCTTCAAAGTATGTTTTCCATTGTGCTATAGATGATTATGTCGTTAAAGCTTACAAGTAAAATACACTCTCAATTCTATAAGATTACAATTGCCAATTTGAACTACTTTACTAATGTTCTAGATTTTTTAGCCCATTGGTTATGCTTCTCTTTCATGCTAGGCTAGAAGTTATCTCCATTCATGATAATGAATATTCATCTTATATAATTTTAGTTCCTTTGTATTGTGAAGCTCTTAAAACTTTGGAGAATTTTTTTTCTCATTTTAGTTATTATTACTGTGAATTCAATTTGAGTTATAATGAGGCTACTAAAGCTCTTGAACTTTGAATGCCATCAATGGCAAGTAAGATTCCTCATTAATCTCTTTTTGTAGTTTCTACATGCTATACAATGTGATAAGTCCAAAAAATTAACACAAATTTTATCCTAGGGGGTGTCTTGGATTGTTTGGAATTTACAAAAGTAGAAAAAATATGGACACTTCAGTTGGGTTGTTTAAATCTTATTGGCTTAAAAATATAATTCCTTAATATATTTAGTTACAGTAGAGTGTTTTAGATCTAGGTAAGAATCGGCATATTGCTTGAAATAAAATTGTTCTGCTTGAAATTGAGTAGATTTGCATGTTTACTATATAGAAATTGGGGTCACAAGCCATTTCACATATTGAGCCATTGAGTTCTTACCATTTAAAATGTCACATTTTAAGTGACAAAAGGTATGGGTGCTATCAGTACCAGGAAAGGGTTTGACATTGATTATTGTGAGGGATTAAAATGTCTATAATTTTTGTCATCTGATAATGTTATGTCTATGAATTCTGTAACCAACTTTATTTTCATCCTTGTGACAACTTTTACAATCTATCCTAAAAATGAAGCTATAAAGAAGGTTAACTCCATGTTGAAGTGCATTTTATCCTTTAGTGTTTTGTACATGTGATATGATAGAATACTTCACACTTATCCACATGAAATTCATTAAAACACACCCTATAAAAATAAGTGGTAATGTTCTTTTAGAAGTGGACATGAATTTGATTAAATTCTTGTTCATTAATACTTTATTAATATCAAACAATTGATAGATGAGGTTAACCTTGTAAGTAGAAAATAGCTTGAGGTAATCTATGAACCATTATTTGTAAAGATTTTGTTGATTCATGAAAATATGCTGCAAACAACATTAGATTATGAAAAGCTTGTTATGAGGGTGTATTTTATAGTTGATAAAGATTGATATGCATGGACCTTGATAGTTATATGACATTTATATGCTTTAATGTTAATGTTTTACCTTGCACATAGACACATTTGTGGAAACATATGATAAATGTTACTTTGTCAGAGAATGGCCATATATATATATATATATATATATATATATATATATATATATATATATATATATATATATATATATATATATATATATATATATATATATATATATATTCCAATTTTTGTACAGATTTGTTTTGTAAAATGGAATCTGTAGCTCTATATCCTAACCAGTACAGTACTTGTGAATTTTGGGGCCTATTCTGGTAACCAACTCTCAAGGATTGTCTCCTACAGGGTTCTAGTGAAAACCCAAAAATAGCAACAAACCAAGTCTAAGGGCATTCTTGTAAAATCACAAATGCTCTCATTTATATGGTGTTCCTAGTTTAACAAAGAATCTCTTCTTTGTGACCCGAATTTCAGATACAGGATTGGAGGTGGAATTCAACACAAATGTTTGTTTGTTATGAATATTTAACTTCAAAAAAAGCACTTCAAATCTCTTAAAGAATTAAAGTCATTTCACTGTTTGGGATACAAGTAATGGAAATTTGATCCAAATGTAATTTTATGCAGATGATGAATGAAGGAAAGTTAACGAGGAGATTGGGATCATCTGCCCTGGTGCATGTTTATAACTAATGTGGATTTGGGCTTGCTTGTATTGTCATTGAGAATGTGAAATGCTTACATGGGAAGAGGGGTTAAATGTATAATACTGATATGCTCTTTCACAAACTCATCATATTCAATTTGGCCCAGAAGAAACTCTACAACAACTGCATGATCATCCAAATTTACTTTAGTTTCCACCCAATGCATAACTCCATGTATATTCTCAGTCTACCTTTACATCAATAAAAACTATTATTCAACAAATATTTTAGAAGTTAATTGGTTTGAAGATCCTTTTTGTTTGGTTAAGATATATTGTAGTTGAACTATAGTTACAATTGTAGAGCATTTAATGTCAAAATTAATATAGATGCAATATTAATGATCCAATCCCTTTTTCCTAGCACTCTTATTGCCTGCTAAGTTGCTAAATTGAACCAGAATCGATAGGAATGAATTCTTAAAAAAAAAATTCTTCAGCTTGGATGAGGAATTGAAATTTGAGTTTAGTATATTCATTTTATTTTTCTTCAACAAAATCTACCCAATTTTCAATTAACAAATCTAGTATCTCACAAATTTCAAATATAAACAAATGCAATATTTGTTAATGCCAGTAGCCAAACTTATAAAAATTTAAAGTGTGATTCTACATTAAAAAAAATAAAAATAAAAAAATTAATTGTGATTCTACATAAAAAAAAAAGAATTATGCACAATTTGACAAAAGGACGCATTCATCAAATATGAGTAGATAAAAAAACAAGTGACTGATATAGCCTTATTTTAATAATCCAATTTACTTATTTGATATATTATATTTAGTTTACTTATTTGATCTATTATTTTTGAACTATGGTTATGACAAGTATATTAATATACTTTTTTTTATAGATATTCTAAAACTCTGTAGTCTATTGCATATAATGTAGCCTACTTGTTCCTAATACTCCATGTGTTTAGATAGATTCTTGAAGTAAATTCTATTTATTCTTATTGTAATTGCCGTAGGCAATATACTATTGCATTCAGTTCTCTAAAAGTGAATTAGTTTCCACCAATGATAGATTATTATTTTTCTCAAGTTTTAATATTTATTGATAAATTTGTATATTATATGGTTAAATTGGTTGGGTCTTATAGGACCCTTTTTGAGGAAGCTATCCACATTTTTTAGCCACGATTTTCACATTAAAATTTGATAAAATTACATAAGTAGTGATAAGGACTTGAGATATTGTCTAGTTTAAAGCTCTAGGGAACCATGTGAAAGACGTGCAACATAATCATTGGCCACATGTTGTTTTGAAGTACCAGCTATTGCATCATGGTGTTGTGCAACTACCATTGCTTCTTCCAAAGAATAGGTGTTAGGCTATCTCTTATTTCTACCCACTAGAAACTCTAACTACTTTGTTGCCTGCAGAGATTACTTTACAAATATATTCACAAAATGAAGGTAAATTGTCTAGAATGAATGATTTTCCAAAAATGTGATCTTATTAATAAGATAACTAAAAAGAAAATCCTTAATTGCTAAATAAGAGATATGCTTTAATAAGATAATTGGAAAGCAAATCCTTAATGTGATCTACTTTAATTGTCATGATGTTTCAGTTGATAGACCAATAGAGAGCAGTACCGCTAAAGTTGATCCATTTCCTAGAGTAGTTCGTGTGATTAGTACTAGTTCATATGAAGGAACATTATTGCTGAATAAGAAAACTATATTTCTGTTAAAAGAATGAAAGCTTCCAGGTGCTTTAAAATTTTTTTCATTTAAAGTGTGAATTTAATTTATTTTTACATTACTCATTTTGGACTGATAAATCCTTCATGCTTTTGTAGGTAATAATGTTTTCTTTGAACATCTTTTTCATATGACATTGAGACTATTTTGACCCACCATACGTAAAAGGTACCTAGTTTCATATCATTGCTACATAATTTTTCTTTTCTTCCATTTATTGTAATATATTAAAGTTATTGATCTAACAACCTATTTGGTTTTAAAAAGGTGGAATTTACAAGTTGTGGAATTAAAAAATCAGTTGATTGCATCTTTTGACGAAAAATTTGGAAAAAACATTTTTGACAATGGCCTACTTCTCAAAAGAGCAGCAAAGCATATAAAGACTATGAGGGATCAATATAGAAGGGATCTTAAGGATAACCCAAAGCATGACCGTCGTCCTATGATTCCACCAATGGAGTGGAATGAAATAATAGAAGATGCAAAGGAGAAAAGGCTATGTGAAGATAGAGATAATGAAGCAGCAAAGGGAAAAAAGAGGTATGTCATGATAGTATTAAGTACATTATAATCATGCACTAATTATTGATATTTGTAAATATATAATCTAAGATGTTTGAAATTGTTCATAGATTGCAGGACACATCCGTGGCTACAAAAATGAGACTAGAAAAGTTTGGCCAACACAAACTTGGCTCTGGTGGCTATATGAATCTCCAGTCTCGACTTGTAAGTAGGAGTAATGAATTTCATATTTTTTTAAATATAATGTTGCAAAAAATTTTCTTTAGTGAAACCATACATACAAAACTAACGATATTAAGCAAAAAATAAAGGGCACAGAATTCAATGTGGAGGTCACAGATGAAGATAGAAAACTTGCCTTGAAGGAAGGCTATAAAGTCATGGTTGCACACCTACACAAAGAATCTATAAGCCTTGCCAAAGAATCTAGTGCACCAAAGGATATCTCATAGGTAAATTGGTCAGATGAAGAGTAAATGAAATTGAATAGTTGAGAAGATTCTTTTTTGGTATTAGTTTTGAATGTAAATTGACTACATAACAATGTGCATAACATTTTATTGCAGCCTTCATATCCTACCATAGAACCTACTCATGACGAAGGCCATAATGTGCATTAGAGTGGTGGAGGTATTAATTTTCTATTGGAAATTAATTATGCAATTATGAATACAATTTAACATCTTCAATTGCAATTTGACGTGTATCCTTTTTTTGAATATTTTAGAGCATGTTGAAAATCATGCCAAAGGTCCCAAGTGTTCAACATATTGACATGGCAGCGGATCAAAATGTTAATGTACATGATGTGGCATTTTTAGGTAAGAAAAATGCATGTTATGTTGTACTAGTACTTGATTATAGACTTGTAGCAGTTAAAAAAAGAAAAAAGAGCCTGCCAATTTATCCCATTCACTTGTTCTTGCAATAGAGCCCCCTTTAGTGCAACAGCCTCTTGCTCCTCCAAAGAGAAGGAGCCATCATAATTTGACATTACATGTGCTAGAAGAGGAGGAGAATGATGCAGATATGGATGCTCCTATGAGCGCTTTTCTTAAGAGAGGTCAAAAAAAAAAAAAAAGAAATGATGTTTTAAAAATCTTCTTTGATAAACCTTGTTGGATAATGAAAGAACTTTGTTTTAAGTAATTATGTATGAATAATGTGTATTAATACTAATTTTTATTTTATGTTAATTAATATTGTTATGTCTTAATGAAGTCTTGATTAGTATTGTGTATTAATGAATTTTATATCATATTAATGAATGTTATGTGATTGTATTGATTGAATGTTATAGTTCATAAATGGATGAATGAATGAATGAAGTATGTAATTAGATGATAATGGGTACTTTAGATTGATGTTAAGGGGAGGGGGGTGAGGCTAGATGAGCTTCCACCTTCATGTGGTTGGCCTTGTTAAGTAGAGAATATTATAGTATTTTTGAAACCAAGTGAAGCGCAAACTAACATAAAATGGACACTTTGCAAGTGGTAGGTCTAAAATGATCCATGACTACTGCTTCCCATAACATGAATTTGTGAAATAAATTTTGATATCACCAATTTAAACACTCTATTCAAAGAATAGGAGTGGCCTGTAGTCTTACCATGAATTTTGAGTAATGCCTCAGTCCCAATCCTTATTGAGAATCTTGTCTTTTAGCATATCTTTGACAAAACCTACTGCAACTTTTGACTCACAAGAAAAGTTGACCTTTAGTCTCATGTTGGAGACATGACCACATGCTTTTACCTCCTTTCCCTTTCTTCAACTATACACTTTCTCACCATCCCTCAGAAATGGGTTTAGTATCAATGTCCTTGTCAATCCTCCTTAATTGATGTTTCAAATATGCCTCATCTGAAGTGTAAAATTTTTAGACATGCCTCATGGCAACAATTTCAGGTTCTTAAAAAATAGAATGACTTAATACTGATGTAGGAGCATCCTGGGTTGCCTTGTTATCTTGCTCATTTTTGCTCATTTTGCAATTGGTGCCAAGTTACTATAGCACTCTTTAGGTGCCGAGTTACTATAGCACTCTTCAGGTGCCGAGCTCCTGTCACACTCCTCAGGTGCCGAGCTCCTATCGTTCTCCTCAGGTGTTGAGCTCTTGTCGCACTCTTCAGGTACCGAGTTACTCTTTAGGTGCTGAGCTCCTATCGCACTCTTCAGGTGCCGAGTTACTATAGCACTCTTCAGGTGCCAAGTTCCTATCATACTCTTCAGGTGCCAAGCTCCTATAGCACTCTTTAGGTGCCGAGTTACTGTAGCACTCTTCAGGTGTCGATTTCTTGTCACACTCTTCAGGTGCCAAGTTACTATAGCACTCTTCAAGTGTTGAGTTCCTATCACACTCTTCAGGTGCTGAGTTACTGTAGCATTCCTTCAGGTGTCAAGTTATCCAGTGTATGCCGAGTGCCAGTATTTGGACATGATTTTTGTGAGCTAACTTGTGAGAATTATTTCATTTACGATAGTTAATTTAAGATCTTTTCTTGGGATGAGTCCAGACCATTGTTGGGTTGGCCCTCCTCTTATGTAATGTTCTAGAATGTTCTATAGGCTGTTTTGGCAAGTATAAATAGAGAGTTTAGGATTAGAAGTGAAGTAAGTTTTTAGAAGAAGGGAAGTTTTGAGGGAGTAGAACTGAAAGTGTGAATTTGTTGTTGGATCTTTGAATGTGAATGCATTATAATTGGCCGTAACCCAGAAGGCCTCACAATTGGGCATGTAT
Source organism: Cupressus sempervirens (assembly GCA_028749045.1). Taxonomy (NCBI): domain Eukaryota; kingdom Viridiplantae; phylum Streptophyta; class Pinopsida; order Cupressales; family Cupressaceae; genus Cupressus; species Cupressus sempervirens. Next base: position 612,458,814 of record CM053788.1, read on the forward strand.
GAAGATATTTTGATGAATCAATAGAAGTATTTCCCTCTTCTCCTCCTTTGGTTGCTATCCACTTGTGTTTGCTTTTGTTGTGTTAACTCTTGTAGGGTGGTTTGGATAGCTGGGTGAGCCTTTGGCCCTAGTTATTCACCTTTGCCTACGTCAAATACACACCCGTCAATATGATCATATCTAACAAACTCATGGTGCCTGAAAACATAGGTGTCTTTAAAGATCAATATGAGAGCTTTGAACTAACTGGTGCCCTTAAAGATCAGTATAAGAACTTTTAACTGACTATAGATGGTGTGCTTTTAAAGAGCCATGAAAGTAGCAAGACCTTTGAACTAACTATAGAGGGCCATCATAGGTTCTTGAAAAATTCCTTCATTAGCAAGATAATGTACTCCATGATCACAGGTCACTTGCAATGAGGAGGTTGAAAGAAGAAAAAGAGGTAAGTCTAAAATCACTTCTTGGGATAGAATGGTTTCAAAAATTAAAAGCAATTTCAAATGCATAAGAAGATGCAGGGCTTAAGACAAAAGGACCTAGATGTGAAGGCATACACAGATGAGTTCTACAAGCTTAGCATGAGATTAGGTTTGGAAGAAGAGGAAGTTGTTAAAGTTGCAAGGTACTTAGGAGGTTTGAAATTTAGCATTCAAGTTGAGTTTGCTGCTACTCATCCTAGAAGTGGAAGTTGTTAAAGTTGCAAGGTACTTAGGAGGTTCGAAATTTAGCATTCAAGTTGATTTTTCTGCTACTAATCCTAGAAGTGTGATAGAGTGTTACCAGATGGCTTTGAGGATAGAGGAAAAGTTAAAGAGGAAAAGTGAAAGGCACAACAACACAAGGGGAGGATCTTCCATGAGAGGAAGAGGAGGAAGGACAACTCAAGTATGGGTGGTACATTCATAAATATCAATGGGTGGTACAGAATCATATGATACTCATAAGCACCATATAACTATCATGGATAGGTGAACATTAGGGAAAACCACAGAGTATTCTCTTTTAAGTGCAATGCTAGAAACAAGTGATATTCCACCTATCTCATATAATGGTATGACTGCTCAACTTTTATTTCACATAGGTCTTCTGTCTCATCATTAAAGCTATCTTCTATATAAGAGGCATTGAAGTTGCTTCCATTGCCACTCTGCATCACTTGTATACTCTAATGCTGCAATACTTACACTCCAAAGAAAACTCTCATCACCAGGCAGTTGCTTAATCATTGTTTATAATGCCAAGTGGTGAAGCTATATCAGTTTAAATATAACTATTATAACTTCTATGTTTGGCCATTATGTATGAATAATGAACTTAAAATGGAAAATATTACTGGAAAATTTTGAAAAATGTTTGGCATTATACCCCTTATAATGCATAAGAAGTTTTGAATTTGTTTCAAAATTACTTTAAAAATTAAAGAAATAAAAAACTTAAAAATATTATTGAAACCTTGAAAGAATAAAAATTTACTTGCCTGTGATGGCTAAATTATCCTTCTACAATTATTCATAACTATAAGCCTTTGGTGTGTGTCTTACTCTTCTGTAGCCTTCACCTTTAAGAAAAATGCAGCAACTTTCAAAACCAGTTCAGAGGAAAAAAATGGTGGTATGCAAGTGTTTTATGGAGAAATGAGGTGAAATGACCACAATAAGGAAGGTAGGTTGAAATCAGGGTTGGGGAGGGCCTTTATAAGTTATATATTTTTATTTTTTCCTTGTAGTATGGGGCCATTTTTTGGATGCCTATAGCATTGGGTAAGCACTATCTCACAATCTCTTTTTGAGAATGCTATGTCAATTGGGATTTATTTTATAGCTATTTTCATGGGCATTTGTGGTGATTTTGATAGGAGTAAGATATAGTAGATATTCATTTGAAATCATACCAGACACTTGCATTTTTTATCTTAATTTTCTAGATGATATTATCATTATTAAGTATAGGATACGAGCTTGAGGGAAGTGGGCCTAATTTAAAAGACATTGAAATCAAATGTATATGTTGTGATTAGAGAAAAGTTTTGTTGTTGCAGTTGTATGAACGAGTAATAAATACTATGTAATCTCCAAGTTTTTTGACCAAACTAAATACCTTAACTGAAAGTGGAGAAGTCACAGTTGATGACCCATGATTAATTGAGGTTGAAGGTTAGTAGTGTGCTTCTTCAATTTATGTGGGAGTTCACAGAAAATGACACCAAAGCAGCTATAGAAATTTAAGTTCCAAAGTTGTTTTGGTTTTCACCTTTTTGCGACTGTATCCTCCAACTTGGTTATTTTTATGCAAAGCAACACTATTTGACATCTCCTTTTCAGTCTCAACTGATATATTTTCTTTTTGCAGTCATTTCAATTGCCCTTGAAAGCATGAATAGAAGAAATAAAATCAAGAAATTGTAGAATGCAAGCAAGTTTATGTACAATGCAACAACATGGGGAATCATAGCTATTGGGTCAGTTCTCAAATTATCTCTCAGAAATTAGTCAAATATCAATACACATTTTTTTACTGATCCTATTAAAAGAAGTTTGAGGTTCTTGGCTAATAGACATATTGTGCACATAGTAGTTGACATGGATCCATCTATTAAATAATTTTATCTCTAATTTGGGCAGGAGGATAAGAACTCTTTAGCTATCATATTTGAATTCTATGCTGCTTCTAAATGATTTTAAAGGTTCGTGGCTAATAAACATATTGTGCACATGACAGTTGACATGGATCCAATTATTAAATGATTCAATCTCTAATTTGGGTAGGAGGATAAGAACTCTTTAACTATCATACTTGAATTCAATCCTGCCTCTATGAATGATTTTAAATAAGTGATTTGGTCTTAAGGGTTTTCTTAGATTAATATTTAGGTGTGATGTCTTTCTCTTACAAATATTATGTTTTTTTTGTACTTGATTAGTTTAGGTTCCGAAAGGAGGGTTGTTTCTAGCTTTATAGGTAAATTTATTGGGCGGAGAAAGCATGCCATAGTGGTCATGGATTTGGTGTTCCTAGTATAGGACAATACAATTACTTATGGTAGGAGGATAAGAGTGCTCAACTATGGACATGGATTTCATGCTCCCAGTATAGGATTATACGATTAATTGTGGCAAGAGGGATAAGAGTGCTCAACTATGGACATGGATTTGGTGTTTCTAGCTATAAAACAATACTATAAGAAATTCTCTCAATTCCCTTATTTGATTTCAATGCTCTCTCTATGTTAGTTTCAAAGATCAAATTTGATGCTAGTTTCTTATAGAATTTCCTTTTTATAACACAAAATAATGTAAATCTATCCATACAGATGTAGGTAAAGGAAGGTTGAGGTTCTAGGTTAATAGAGATATTGTGCACATCACAGTTGACATGGATATGGTGCTCCAGTTATTAAATGATCCAATCTCTAAATTGGGCAAGAGGATAAGAACTCTCAACTCTCTGAATTGATTTCAAGTTTCAACGCTGCCTGTATGAATGATTTGGTCCTAGATTTGTGTTAGATTTTACTTTCCTTGCTAGAAGTAATATTTAGGTGCAATCTATCTCTTACAACTCCCTATTTTGTTTCCATTGTACTCGATTGGTTTAGGTTCCTAAAGGAAGGGTTCAATTTGTGGAATAATAGGAGATGGAACACAACAATGGTGATTGATTTGGGGTGTTCCTAGCTATAAGATAGTACAACTAACTCTAATTTGGATAGGAGGATAAGAACTCTTCAACTCTGTGATTGATTTCAATGCTGCCTCTATGATTGATTTTGTATATCTAATTTGGTCCTAGATATTTGTTAGATTTTTATTAGAATTCTAGAAGTAATGTTTAGGTGCAATCATTATCCCTTATAACTCTTATTTTGTTTCCTTTTTACTTGATTTGTTTAGATTCCTAAAGGAGGGTTCAGTTTGTGGCATAGTAGGAGATAGTATGCCATAGTGATGTTAGGAAGTTTCACTAAATCCATTAAATAATACTATCAAATAGAAACTCAATTATATATATATATATATATATATATATATATATGTATGTATATGTATTTAGAAGTTTACGTAGATATTATCTTTATAGTTGAAGAATCAATCATGTGATATGGTCAGTGAGATTTAAACATTCACATGCTACTCACTGCACACAACCCAAAAAGCACTAAGTCTTGCATGGGCTCCTTTACAAGATGCCCACCTTCTCTTCATATGTTTAATGTAATGAAAAGTCTTCTAGTACAAGTGGGTCATTCTCCATGCTTCTTGTCTTTTGGATTCAAATTTTCAATAATAGACCCCAATTTCCTTTTATCACCAACCATAAGCTCTTGCAGTATAATGGAATATAGAGTTAGGGGACAAAATGACTAGTGACTGATGTTTAATAAAATGGTATCCAATAGATTTTAGAAACCCATTTCAAAAATTCGTAAGCCTTGCCATATATCAGGCTTCACAATTTATTTGAGGCTTCTTGAAATGGGTTACTTCAAGAAAGTTTAATGGAATAGAGAGTAAGAGGATAAATGTACTTGTGATTGATGTTTGTTTCAGTGGTATCCAATGAATTTCAGAGATTCATGTCTAGTGATGGATCATTAAGATCATAAGTGGGTTTTAAAACAGATGGAGCTAGATTGGTACATTAAGAAGACCTTGCATTATCTTCCTCATGCAACATCATCATCTCTATCATCTATTATTGTTCTGGTATGTATTACTTTCCTTTTACTTTTTCTTGTTAATATTTGTCACTGAAGTTTTATGGTCCAAGTTTCTCAATTTGACTTCATAGCTTTTTCATCAACATTTCATACCATTATCAATAGATGAGATCATACGTTCTTCAAAAAGAGCATAACTGTATACCTTATGAGCATTATGTACAAACATTGCTAGTTGTGAGTATTAATCCTCTTTTATGATCATTTTCCTATGCACTTGATTATCTTTCTTATCTTAGACTAAAAATGTATTTTATTGCCACTAAAAGTAGTGCTATCACTATGTTTTTATTGAAAGTAAATTCTACAATTGTAACTTGGAATGCTTGAGTTTTTTGGTTAAATTTTTTATATAAGGGAATCAAAAGACATTCAAAAGTTTATTTTCAAAAACTTCCAACCGTTGCTGATTTCTTACTTTCAACACCACTTTAACTCATTTGCTTCATTTATCATATCTAGATGAAAGGTCTTGAACATGAACTCGAGTGCTGGACCCTGACTTACACTTTTTAGAATCAGTCTAAAAGAAAACTTGACATGCAAGGATGGCACCCTGTCACATTTAAACATTCAGATGTTGATGGAAAATTTATGGAGAAGATCAAGGTACAATAGAAGTTTAAATTTGTTTTTTGTATTATTAATTTGCCCATTTCAAATATCCCTTTGGGTGTTTTTTTTGAATTGTTGTTTTGAATGATAGCTACAAGATTCATATCTTATTAATAGTTAAATTTGTTTCTAACTGTGAATTTGTAGTAAAATAAGCAATGCTTTAGAAAACATTACGTGATATGGAACATTATGGAATGCCAAATTTATTTATTTTTGTCTATCTCATACCTTTGAGAGAGAGACACAATGTAAGCAAAGGATATATGAAGGTTAATCAAACTCAATGCAATATATAGCATACAAATTTTAGTAGAGACTTACATAAATATGTTTGTAGTCTTCTATTGAATGACCTATCCAGTTGACAGCCTAGTAGAGTGGAGAAATGTGATCAAACTTTCTAATGGAGTTGTCTAGGAAGATAGTAGCAATATGTCCTTCAGGGTGTTGTAGTATTCAGTGATCATCTATAGTCCAAATGAAGTAGCTCATTTTATACTTTCACAACTCATTCATTCCTTATGAAGTAGCTAGAGTGATTTAGTTGTCTATCTTTCACCACATTAGTGCAAGGGGAGTTTCTTAGGCAAGTTTTCCTATACATCCACTTCTTGGACATAGGGGTGATGTAGGTATCTATCTTTCACCACACTAGTGTAAGAAAATTCACATTTGGAATTGTATCCACACATCCATACCTATAATGGCTTTAACAAAATGCAAGGGTTGACACATCTTGGGTTGGCACATTTTCTAAACATCAATCTTAAATCTGATTTCTCATAAGGCTATAACAATAACAAGGGAGTCACCCTTGGTCTGTACTTCACATCAGAAAGATACAACTTCTCTTAAACCCTTCAAAACCATGAAAGTCTCTACTTCATTGTTATTTTCAGCAAGACTAACTGTAAATGACCATTCTATGAGAGCAAATGCCCTAACCCTCATAGGATGGTCTCAAACTAACATGTATCATACTATCCTAACCATTAGAATGTAGAAAGACTAACTGTGCAAGGTGATGCCCTAACCCTCATAGGATGGTCTCAAACTAACATGTATCATACTATCCTAACCACTAGAATGCAGAATGACAAACTATGCAAGGTGATCACCGTACTTGTTATGATTGAAGGAACGCTAATTATGAGGTTTGGTTACAATAGTGAGCAATCTGCCTAAACAACATTATATTTTTATGATTGGGATAAGTTGATTATGTTAATCTAATGCAGAAACATATTTCATTTAGTTGAAACTTCATTGGAGAGTTATATAATTAGCAAGCCCTAATTAGATGAGGGTTTGCAAGAGCAATTTGAGGCTTCCATAGTCATAGGGTATATGAGACTGAATTGGTTGTAATTTCAACATTGTTGAAAGCTTGAGGGCTAGAAGCCACATATGTCACACACTTGTTCTGTAAAAGTGGGGTCAAATAGGCCAAAACTAGTGACAGTCATCTATTGGGGACAGTTGGTCCAAAACACCAATATCTAATTTTGAGATATGTTGAAATATAGCCAATTGGGTATCAAAATATGTGATTATGAGAGTCTTTTGGGACATCTAGGAGGAAAAAAAATGCTCACTGGAGACTTAATTGCAAATTAGGCCTAGTAGGATAGCAAGTTGGGTTTACCAATAAAATGAACACCTAGAATTTTGAAAATAGTTTGTTTGTGTTGGATTAAGTTAGGGGAAGATAGTAGGAGTCTTGTAGCAAACTTGAAGCACTTTTGCACAAAGTTGGCCAAAAATCCAAAAAGCCCTAGTTGCTCTCTAGTACATGATGGGGAGACATTAGACTACTGCACTCTTAAGCCTAATTCTAAGAGGAGTTTCATGGGCTAATATGACTCTTCCTACTTTTGATGGCCTAATAAACCTTATATGTGAGCATGAAGATGGTCATGTCTAGTCTTGAAAGCTATAATGGACTATTTTGAAGGTTTTCCAAGCTCCTAAATAGCTATGTTTTAATGAATTTTCATTCTTAGCACCTAAATCTACTTTGAAAATCTTGGGTGCAGCCTTCATTAAGGTGGATTCTGACCACTAAATGCTATTCACAAGTGTATAGTCCTATATATGATCAACACCAATAGCATATGATAAAGGTGATGCTTTTAATATGGATGATATAGTAATCAAAGGTGATTGAATGGTAGTTAACTTGTGTTTTAAAAACTCTCAATATTCAAATTGGAAAATCAAGAGCATTGTGGAGGAGGGTTGGTCATATTGGATATGATTTTGAAATTTACAATACAACATTGTTTAAGAGACATCAACAACATATGATAAAGGTGATTGATGATACATCAAGATGGCCAGAGTTGTTCTAAGTGGTTTTATGTTGCTATGATTTATACTCTATTATAAGATAGGGTTAGTTCCTAGACTCATTTTCTCAAGGCTCTCTATAGTAGTGTTCATTGTGACATGAAGCCCTCTCAACTACATCACTCCATTGTGAGCCAATTCACTTTCTACAAAGAGATAACTGTTTCAAGGCTAAAGAAGGTATTCTTTTTTCAAAAAGACAAAGTGATGTAGGTATATTGCAGAGCTCCTATGAAAAGATTTTGTTGAAGGGGTCACCAAGCACCAAGTAAATTCCAAAGTTTCTTCATTTCTTGTCATTAATTTCAAACATGGTGATAGCAGTTTGCATTGCTATGATTTCTAGGCATATACTTACATTCATTATCACTTAACTCTATTATAATATAGGTTTGGCTTTTCTAGAGTCATTTTCATGGAGCCCTCTTTATTGCTTTACTCTATTTTAAGATAGATGAAGAGAGATGACTCCACTACTTCACACTATTTCTTAGAGCCAATAAAAAATGAAGCACCATTAATAGACACTTCACTCTATTTGGGAGCTCACAGACCTTGCCACATTTTGATGGAGATCAATGTTTAGCTCATGCTTGGGTACATAAGTTAGATAATTACCTATCTTTGAGACCTATGTCAAAGGAGGCCATTAGGTTCACTAATTTACACCTATATGGCATGGCACATGAGTGTTGGTACAAAAAATTGATCACTTTGGGACATCACTATATTACCTCCTATCATGAGTTCCCTGATAGACTCATCAAGCAATTTGATTGCAAGGAATCAAAGATGTATCTCAGGTAGCTTGCATAACTCAAGTAGTACGGGTCTTTAGAGGCATAAATAACTAAGTTATAGAGGTTAGTAGTGATGGTAACAAATATCTCTGAAAGAAGGTTGACATTTTTTTGTAGAGGGGCTTTGATATAATCTTCATTTTCCATATAATCTTCTTGTAAGATTCATGAAATGATTTTATAGATAAATTTGATATCTGACTTGAAAAATAATGCTCTTTTCATTAATAGATCCTATTATAGTTAGTGCCTATGACTAAAATCATGATCTTTTACAGCAGAATTCTGGGAATTGGAAGAATAGTAGTACTTGTTATTTTGTGAAGTCTTATTTGCAGCTGATCATCCTATGGATTGGTGTAATGTTGATTTGTAAGTAATACCATTATAGATCTTGCTCATTTGTTTTATTCTTCTACAGAACAATTCTTATGGTTTAATTTTTTCGGCATCAATTTGTAATTTTAGTCAAAAATCTCTATATATCTTTTCTTGCCAGACAGGGTTGCTTAGTTTTTATGTAAATGTCTTTGCTTTTGCAGCTTGGACTTGAATTTACCACCAATGCTCTTTATACTACAGTGGGGGTGGTTGTATTGGCCTTATTTGTTCAGCTTCTGGGCTTTTCTATTCAGAAGGGGATCCTAATGGATTGTTCAAAATGTTGATCCTGATGATATCTATAGACCATTCAATTGAACTATGTATTTGTTGTAGCCTTCCTCTAGGAGGAGGATTCAATTGAACTATTCATCTAGGATTCCACATTTTGCATGCATGTCTACCAGGGCAGTTGCAACTTAAACAAATATATTCTCTCAATATATCTATTTTGTCCATATCTAGCAACCATGGCTTTTGATGACCACATTACATTCAAGCATCCTGTCAAATAGTTCACATGACTTATCTATGCTTCCATTTGCAAGCATGTCTCCCAAGGCAAACACTACTACTTCATCTACACCATCTAAAAAAATCCTTTATGCTTTGATGGATGCCTATAGCTTATCCCAAAGCTCTCATTCAACAATTATGAGATCATCAATCAAGAGGAAATAGTTGAGAGCTTAGAGTGACACAATTTTCAAAAGATCATATGAAATGAAATGGGCGTGCGAGTAGAAAGAAACTAGAAAGACATTGTCAGATGAAGGCATGAAATGGATGGTTTTTGAGCACTCAGCACTCAGTACAGACGCTCAACATTCAGTACATATCATCATTCGAGATCAAATGGGTGTGTGGGATTATACGTGATGTAGGAGCATCCAGAGGTATAAGGGCAATCCTGTGTCACCCAAAAAATGTACTTAGACTTAGTTTCTGTTTGATGTGTTTTCATTTTTGGATACCCATTTGGGTCAAATAAAGGTTCCAACTCTCACAGTTCCACTATCAGTGCATTTGAAAATCTTGAAAAAATAGGAGCATGTAATTGGGCCATCATTTTAGTAAACTAGAAGGTGTGAATTGGCCAGATGAATGTAATCATGATTTAGAGCATTCTAGAAAAAGAATCAGGTTAATAGGCCCCACGGTTTGAAAGTTATTGTAGTTTTTTGGGTTTTGGAGACCTCCTAAGAATGCTTCAAAGTCAAGTTAGGGGCATTAAATGACCTTGAAAAGGATCAACAAATGGGGGATGAGCAAAGCTAGTCCATAGGGCTATAGAGCACTTTGAGAGCTTTCTGAAAATGTAAACAGTTCGTCAATCGGAGCTATGGGTCAAAAGTTATGCCTCCCAGAAGTTCGGTTACCATTTCTAGATTCTTCTAGATTTGCACCGACTTCTAATGCAGCTTTTGGAACCTTCTATTTGGTCAGTGGATGCCTACTACCACTTTCTAGAATGTACTCCTAGTCCTTAACCCTCTAGGGTCTATTTAAGGAGATTTTTGGCATTGTAAAAGGCAGTTCGGAGTGGAGTTTGAGAGGAGGTACTGAAAGGAGAAATTATCTCCAGATTTATGTTATTGTAAGCCCTTAGAGCATGTCTTGAAGTTTATTTTCTCTGTACTTTTTTTACTAGCTTATTTTCTCAGTTAATATAATTTCCCTTTTCTGTTGTGTCTATTCTATTCTTGGGTTGTGTCCCCATCAATACGCATAGTGAATAATAAAGGAGGGAATTGAACCCTTCTTGAGGCTCGCACTTGTTGAGGTCCACTTCAGTAATGGCCCTTCCTGTGAAATTGTTGTCTAAAAGCTTTCTAATGAGATAATGTGTTATGAGCTCTTCATTAGTGGGATGGAATGTGAATCTAGGAGGCAGTTGTGCATTACCCATATCATGATTATAACTAAAGTTAAGAGCCTCTATTATTGAATTCTCTTCCCTATCACCCATATTTGTTTCCTTTGCTATTCATTCTTCACATGGGAGTCTTTTTATATGATGATTTACTGTCAATCATGTCCATTCACTACCAAACAATTCATATTCTATAAATTTGAGACACTGGAACTTTTGTGGATGTGCAGGCCATTGGAACATACTATAGGGAGGATGACGAACTTATTCTCAACTGTTAGACTCAGGCAAGTGATACAAATTATAGAATCTTAACATATGGTTATTCAAATTCTATATCTCCTAAATGATAACCTTTTAGTGTATAACTTATTGTGCATAGTTGCCAAGTTTTCTTATTGTATTAAGCATATTAATGAAGAAGCATCTTAGTTACTGTCGGTGTTTACGACAATTTGATTAGTTCTTGTCGATATTTTTAAGGCATTCTATAAAACAGTTCACATGTCTTGCATATGATATGATATTTTGCATGCATTCTGCACTCTCTCATCCAGCTAATGATGGATTATGGAGAGTGATCTAAAACGATGACTCTAAAAAACACACAATCAAATCCAAAATGAACTTGCATTACAAATGGATTGCGGAAATCAGATATTGTTGATTTTGCATGCATGTCTACCAAGACAATCACAACTTAAACATATATATATGTTTAAGTTGTGATTGTCCTGGTAGACATGCATGCAAAATCAACAATATCAGATTTCCACAATCCATTTGTAATGCAAGTTCATTTTGGATTTGATTGTGTGTTTTTTAGCATCATCGTTTCAAATCACTCTCCGTAATCCATCAACAGCCAGATGAGAGAGTGCAGGATGCATGCAAAATCTCATATCATGCGCAAGGCATGTGAACTATTTTATAGAATGCTTGAAAAAAAATTTACACCTAGGCATTGGTAGGAATTTCTACCTTTATTGGTCAAAATTTCTACCTTCAATGGTCAATTTTTTTTAGCTTCATTGGTTGAAATTTCTACCTATCTTGGTCAACATTTTCTACCTTCATTGGTCAAAATTTCTACCTTTCTTGGTCAATATTTTCTACCTTATTTGGTCAAAATTTTTACCTTTATTGGTCAAAATTTCCACCTTTCTTGGCCAATATTTTCTACCTACATTGGTCAAAATTTCTACCTTTATTGGTCAAAAATTTCTTCCTTGTTTGGTTGAAATTTTGACCAATTCCTAACAGAACTTGCACCATGGCTATGGAAGTTTTTCAACCAAAGTATTGGTCAAAATTTTGACCAACCAGAAGGTTGGTTGAAATTTTGACCAAAAAATTTTTGACCAATGGGTTGGTCGACTTTGGTCAAAAATTGGGTCAAAATTTTGACCAATAATGGTCAAAAAATGGTCTTAAATGTACTAGTGTCCTTTTCCATATCATAACTTAACCTTCCTCTAGGTGCTATTGTTATCTCATTTCATCAAGTCATCTTCATCAATAAAAAAAATGATAGTACAAAAATCACCTAAGCATTTATCTTACTAGAAAGTAGCATGTTTGACATTAGTGACAAAACAATGATTGAAACACATTTTCATACTTGTATCAATCTATTTTCAATAGTTATGCTACTTTTCAAGCATTCATATTTTGATTGTATGACCTCATTTAACTATATTGTGTAATTTGTATGTTACATCACTATAAGCATTTTATTCAAATCAAATTCATCACTACCCATTTTGATGCATAGATTAGTATTTTAATCTCTAGCCTCAAAATAGTGAAGGAGATTGTGTGGTATGAAAAAGAATTACTTACCCCTAAATTTTCAAATACCTTATACTATATTTTAATATTGTAAATCTATGGTGTTCTCTTTTTTGATACAATAATTTGGAACATAAGATTTGGCCTAGAACAAATTCTTCGATTACTATTTTCTATATTGGTTTCACTGGTTATCCTACATTTGACAAACTAATTATATAAAGGATGTGAAAGTCATATGGGCACAATGAGAGGAATACTTGATCACACTAGTTACCTTTTCTTCAAATTTTTTGAGATTCCAAAGTACAATCATATCATTAATGTTTTGAGATTATCAAATTGTGTGTCAATAAAACTATCTTCCGATCACTTTAAAATGAAGAAATAATAGAGTTCAAAATTCAATAAACTTACTAATATGTGATAGGAGTCAAGTCATGTTTTGGTATCATTAGCAAGAGTAAGAGGGTGTTGGTTCATGGAATAGATTATTGACCTATTAATAGTACAATAATAGCACTAGTACAATTTCAGCACAACAAAAATCTATTAAAAACAAAAAAACAAAAAGATTCAATAATAAAACATGTCTAGTTATCATGTATTAGCCTATTATTAGCTTGATATACAGTGAGGCTATTTCATTTTTTCTTAAAAACTTTGGCTATCATTGATATTTAGTTGTGGCCTACTGTCGATGGTATGAAAAGCCTATTGAATCATCTCTAGATGTCCTCAATATTTTGACATAGACTAACAATGATGGTATGAAAAACCTACCAAATCATCTCTGGTTGACATCAATAGTTTGATGTAGTTTTTCATTGAGGGTATAAAAAACCCATCAAATCATCTCTAGCTAGCATCGATAGTTTGAGGTCTCGAATTAGTTTTCTGATGCTACCATGTGACATATATGATGATGATTTTCAATGGAGTTTCCTATCAATAAATTGACATCCATGGAGTGCGTCAAACTCTTTATGCAATTCTAGTGACCTTAAATTTTGATGTTTAAGTGTCAAAATTTTGACCACCTACATGTTGAAAAATAGGTCCAAATTTACTAGTGTCTACATGTTTGTTTAAATTTATTTAGATGACCCTTGTTACTCTAACAAGATAAGGGGATAATCAAATTGATTCATATTATTCTTTTATTTGTATGTTACTTCTTGTGTGTGCGCATGTGTGTGTGTGTGTGTGTGTGTGTGTGTGTGTGTGTGTGTGTGTGTGTGTTATTGCGTATGTGTGCTAGTGTTCATAATTGTATCCTTGTGTTGTCCACTTGGATTCGCAACATGGTAGAGATAATTCTTCTTTTTCTCCATGATGGTAGTCCAAAAAGACTCTTCTTCATAACTATTATTTATCATTCTTTCAATTTTTTGTAGTTCTACTTCCTTTGGGGAATGATGATATTTCATACTTGATGTGATATATACATATTATTATATGATCATAGTGACCCCAAAGTTAGTAGATCCCTCTATGCTCTATATATATTATGTGATTATTTACCTTAATTTGCCTTCTCTTGGGGGAATTAAATAGTGGAAATATCTCTTAGTTCATGTACATTTATTCTATTAAATTCATTGGTCCTATTAAAGAGTTAGCAATGACTTTAACATGGGGGTATACACTCTGATCTTCCTACTTTCAATCATGGAATAGTAAATATGGATTTTAAGATGGCTTAGGATAGCTTTGGATTCTTGGTATTCTTCCTAAGTTATCAACAAATCTATGCATTTCTACTTCATCCCTTCTTTTTGCACACATCTTGTGATTCACTTTATGGATTATGCACAATCCTAAAGAATGGATCCTCCACACAAACTTTCAATTTAGGAAGTGAGAATCCTTAACATTGGGTCTCTCTCCCCCCTTTATATGCACACATGCTAAATCTTGTATATTTGTAACTTGTACAAGATCACTAAGTTACATACATGGTTAATACATATAGACATATATGCTAAATCTTAAATATGGGAAACATATAAGAATTTTCTAAACCTCATATATAACTAACATATTCAAGCACAATAGGATATGTCCCATACATAGGTAACACAATTTTTTTTTGTGATTCACAATGAGATGTACATTTATCATTGGAGAATTAATCACACGCCTTCTCTCTCTACTTATTTTAGTCTATGATTTCTCTCTTATTATGATCTTGGAGTTATCAAAGACTTAATCCCTTGGGGACTTGATGGATTCTTTAGTTGCTTGGTTGTGATAAGACCATCTTATGTCTTGTGCTCTAGTTTACCAAGATTTTGGATTGAGTCCATACTCTTGCTAAAGTGGGGGCTAAATATGTCATCTTAAATTGGAAGCACTATAATTTAATGATGGTTTAACACCTATATAACATGAGATCATCTCCTTGCATATCTCCTCTTTTCTTCCCCTTTTTTCTCATTTCTCCTAGGTGAAGTATGGGTAAGACCTAATTGATCATCTTTAAAGTTCCTATTTTTATGGCATAAAGATTGAGGTAGGATCTGACAACCTAGTTCATCCCTTTCCTTCACCCAATCACTTAGAATCTAGTTTTTATGTTATAATGGTCATATCTTGCAAAATGTACATGATTTTCAAGGTCCATGACCTATTTTTTGACCTTGAGGATGTCCCTAGTGTTTTTGGCCCTAATTGGCAGGGACATAATGTGTCCCTTCCCCATCAAGGACATAATACATCCCCACATCCCTAATAGGCCCATTAGGGATGTAGTGCATTCGTTCTTGGGACCCTTAAGGTAGGTCAGTCTGTAGGAGAAAGTTCATTCTAAGCTAGTTATAAACCCATCTATTTTCTCCATTTTTCATACCATGCATTCAATTTACACACACAAGAATTCATGCACTCAAGCATTCAAGTTTTCAAGAAATGAAGTCTTCAAGCATCCTTCAAGAAAATTTCTCCATTAAAGATCAAACATTCAAACCTTTAAGAAATTAAAGGGTGTTATCTTCATTATCTCCCTCAGTCCATTCAAGGTCCTTTATTGCACCTTCTACATATATTCATCTACATTCTTGATCCAATCCAATCAGTAAAGAGAGCACATTACATTCAATTCGAGAAATTTAGCTATTGTAAGGTGAATTGATACATTTTTTTTAATGTTTCTAGAATTTAGTTATCTAAATTCATGGTTAATTCCTAAACTGGGGTTTGAATGAGGTGAACCTCCATCAAAAAATACAAGCTCTTTTTATTAGAGGTTTTAGAACTTGGGTTGGTGAACAGATTGCAGATTTGAATACCCTTTTCATCATTTCTTAGAACTGTAAAATTGGATTTAGGATTGGACATAATTGACCAAGGACATAATGATCCACTTCTTTAGGAAATAGTGACCTTACACATAGGAGTTGAAATTTCACATTAAATTTGACCTTACTAGATCACTAAATGATTTTTGGGATTTGAAGATTCAATAATTTCAAGCTTAGATTCAACACTATTTTTCCATTTTTAGTAGAAAAAAAGCATAAAATTAGATAAAAAAGTGTGTCTTTTAATCCCCCTTTTTTATTTCAACACATTTCTTCATTATATGCACATACTCTCATTATAATTAGGGTTTTTAAGGACTTTTTCCTCTTTTCCCATATTCTACTCACTAGATCTTAGATTTTCATTTGTTCCCCTTTATCACTTGGCTAGCACTAATCTTTCTAGATCTAGTCTTATAGAATTGGGATTAAAAGATTGATTCCATGATTCCCTCTTTGAGTTGTGTAAGTGTGGTTATGTGGTGAACTTAGGGTTTATTTCCTTGGTTTACATTCCCCCCTTAGCACATAGGTCAAGATTGTAATTTTACCATAAGAAATCTTAATCTTGTGTAATTTTACCATTAATGACAACATCCATGTTATTACTTCAGCCAACTTGCCAATAAAATATACAAATTCAAGGGCTGGATAATCTCTACACAGTTTCTCCCCCCAAGGTTATGGTAATCAATTAGGTTGATGAAGAGGGTTTATTGCTTGGCACTAATTCATCTTTATCTAGTGTAACATTGTACTCTTTTTCCTTTCATACCTTATTACTTCCACCCTTAATCTCTTTTTAAAAATTATTATTGATATTCTTATAATTGTTTTGGTTCAAACTATTGTTCCTTCTTCTATTATAGTTATTTCTTTTGACATTAGGCATCCTTACATTTCTCAAAATCTATTAAATATGCAATATCTAGTTGTATGTCATAGATTATTACACTTGTAACATGTAACACCTAAACTTCCATACCTTGGTCTATTATGATTTACTTATAATTTTTAATCTACAGAAATGTGTCTAAAGTTGTTGCATTTGTAACATGTCACTCCAATAGATATACCATTATTCTTCCCAGTAGGTTTCCTTGATTTAGGTCTTCTATTAAATCTTTCATTTTTTCTTCCAATTTTCTTTTGATTATATCTACCTTTTCAATTATATGACTTATTCCCATAAAGCCAATAATTGAAATTATTACCAATCAAAGGCTTAGTGGCAGTCTTACCTTTGCAATGTTTCTTGTGTATTTGTACTTTTTGCATGCATAGAATATTCCTTTGATGTTCTTTGTATTCTCTTTAGGTTCTTTATGTTGAATGATTGTTTGAATAGGATATTGCATTGGTCCTTCCTATTCTTCTTTAGAAAATTCATCATCATGATATCCAATTATTTTCTTGTCACCTTTAGATCTATTCTCTTGTGATTTGCCATAAAGTTTATCATTGTTTGAGTAAATCTTTTCAAGATGTAACTTTGTCTCTACAAGATCACCCTCAAAAATGTTAGCATACTTCTCAAGTTCTTAATAATTAAACAATGAATCTTCAAGTTCTAATTTCACCATTCTAAGACATGCACTCAAATAATTACATTAATTTGTCTCCCTTATTAGATTCACTTCAATTTTTCTCTTTATTTTCTTTCGTATTCAATATATTTGGCCATTTGAAGTCATGTCATCTAAAATTCATTTCTACGTTTTTTATTTTCCTTTTGAATTATCTTAACCAGATCTATTCCATCTTTATCTAATTTAGACTCTTTCCTCTTTATTCTTTAACTATTAATATGTATTTGAGTCTCTTGATGTAATTATGTACATCTCTTAGCTTTATTTTAAATCTTTCCTTTTTCTATATTCTATCTATCTAATTTTTCAATTTCCACAACAAAATTAATTTATAAACTGCTTTCATCCATTAAGATCTTCCTCAAGTTGTAAGACTTTTTGTGAGGAACTAAGATTTAATACCAATTGCTTAGATCAAGAAAAATTAAGGGTGGGGTGAGGTGGGTGTAGTGAGGGGTGAATCAATCTTGCATCACTTCAAAATTGATTAATAACTTTGAAACTTAATCATAATACAAGAAAGTAAAACGTATAATAATAAATAACTCATAAAAGCATTTTTTTTAAAGGAAACTCTAGCCAAGGGAAAACCCCAATGAGGATGCTAACCTTAACTACATGCACTAATTTGAAAGGTCTTTGTAAAGAAGTTTGAACCTGTTAGGCATCATTACAAAAAAATTAGCACACAAGTCCTTCTTAAAGGACTAGACCTTGTTAGAGGTCTCAACCCTATTAGGAGTTTTTTTACATAAATAAAAGTGCACTTGTTGTTGACATTACAGTCAAGTTTATTATTAGTGAAATACAATTATTTAGATTATAAGTATCTACTGAGCTTATTTAGGGTTAACAATGTTAACCAAGTATTTTAGTTGTTACCAAGTTCTACAGTTGCTACCAAGTCCTTTGGACAAATTTTAGTTCGTGCTGAGCAATTACTACTATGATAATGATCAGCAGTGTAAATTGAGCATCTTACTGTATGTCGAGTTTACCAATGCAAACTAAGTTGAGTAGTACTTACTGAGTTTGCAGTTGATGTGATGTGAGTCTAGTGTTAACTAAGCTAATCAGTGTTAACCAAGTGATTCAATTTATACTAAGCTCATAGTGAGAGAATTGACTAAGATATGCAATGTGAATCAAGTGATTCAATTTATATGCCATGTTTCACAATATTCACTGAGTCATTAGTGTAGACTAAGTTCAAGACTACTTGGAAGTGATCAATATGGACTGAGCTTCTATATCTATTGAGTGCATGATGATGTCAAGCATTGATAGTGGATGTTGAGTATCAGAACCTCACCGAGTCAATCTTCCCAACCTAAATTCTTGTAGTATGAGCCAACTTTGTAATATTTTTGTAAACTTGTATTGTGGCCAACTTTGTAATTTTGTAATTGGATTGGTATAAATGTAATTTTTTGTATCACACCCAAAGTGTGTAACTATAATCAAATGGAAGAAATGTAATCAAAGAAGAGAAGAAGAGTGAATTGAAAAGGCTACAATAGTATAAGGAGCAAAAAAGATTTATCTATCACAACAAGGTGATTTTTACACTCAAAGGAATCTCATTCAACAAACCTAGTTTCATATCAGAGATCAGCTACTGCTTCATCCTCACAGGTGGATCAGTCAAATCCTTTAACAAGGTAGACACAACAGTCTTGTCTAAATCTCTTTATTGAGTACATATTTCATTGTATGTTTGTAAATCCTTTAACAAGGTGGACCTAGCAGTCTGTATTGCTCCTAACCAAGAAGATCACTAGAAGTGATCATTGCAAGCCTTAACCGACCAACTTTATATTGTAGTACTAAAGCTTGTGAGTATCATCCCCACTCCAATTTTACTTTCTATCTGGAAGGTTTCTAGGTCACCAAATCTTGTGTGTTAAAGTGTTGTGTATGCTTTCATGTTTTCAATTTCTCATGCATGAAACTAGATCAAAATGCATATGAAGGATTAGTTGGTAATTAAAGTTAAAAGTTTTATCTATTACTAATTCACCCCTCCCCTCTCAGTAAGTTAGCCTTTCATAATATTTCCAACAATTGGTATCAGATCTTTTGTGGTTCTCAGAGAAAAGTTTAACAACTTGAGAAAAGATCAAAGGTTATGGAGATATTTAAACTTGACAAGGCTATTGATAATGAAAAGATAGATTTGGAAATGGCTATTTCCCAACTTAAGAAAGAAAAGGAGAAAATCTCTCAATCCCCAAAAAGAAGAAAAGGTCTTGTAATTAAAATGAATGATCATCTCTACACTAAAGAAATAATTGAAGACCTTCATTTAGCAAGCAACCCAGATGAAACCAATGAAGCAATCAAAGAACTATTAGAAAAGAGTGGTTCGCTACAAGAAGAAGTAAGAAAACTAGGAAGAGAGTAAGAAATTCAATCAATAAGGCTATGTGAAGTTATGGAAGATAAAAATAAGATAAAAGAAGAAATAGAAGGAAATGATAATGAGATTCAACATTTATCCCTTCAGCAAGCTGACTTCATTAATCATCTCTCCAATGCAAATGAAGAAATCATGAATCTAAGATTATAAAATTAAAGATTGTAGAATGAACTAAACACTGAAAGGCAAACCAATGAAAGAATTATGAAATCCCAGTAGACATAAATTAGTTGAATGAGAAAAGTCTTTATAGACAAAAAGGAAAAGTAGCAATTGGATATACAAAAGAAGGTGAATCATCCAAACAAGGAGCTCAAAAGAAGCAAAGACTTACTTGCAATCACTATGGTGAGATAGGTCATACATCAAACAAATGTTGGAGTAATGGGAAAGCAAAATTTAATGGAAAGTGCTACAATTGCAATCAACATGGTCATAAGGCTAATGAATGCAAAAAGAAACCTAAGTTTGAAGGAAAATCTCACAAATGTAAAAAACATGGGAACAAGTCATTTGAATGTAAAAATAAGATACTAAATCCAACATAATAGATTATGAAAGCTATATTTGGTTGGGACTATAACACCTGGTGTAGATGTCATTACTGTGGATAATTGGACACATTGGAATGAATTGTGTAAAGCATCATATGAGGACAAGAGATACTACTACAAGATGTTTTATTTGTACAAAACTTGGTCATCTTGCTAAGAACTACATGAATACTGGAAGAGTTAAAGATGAAAAGAAGGAAAAATCTGGTAGCATTAGAAAATATATGAGACAACAATATGTTCATAAATATTCTGAGAATGCAAGTTTGAGTTGTGAGGATCAAGTCACTCAAGAATTGGGCAACTCCACCTTCTCCACTTGATCTCTCAAAGGAAAACTAGAATTAGGGTACTAAAGAAGACATCATATATCAATTCCAAATAGTAGGATGAAAGATCCATATCAGCATTCAAGATGCAAAAGTTATCATAGAATAAAACATAGAAGTTACTACCAAGTAAGGTTGGGTTACTATCTTATCGAGCAAGCTCAAGTCACAGACTCTATCGAACAAGGTCGGGAGTAACTAAAGTGTGTGTGGTTACTGAGTCATGAAAGACTTCATTGAGAATTCAATGCAAGAGAAGTGGATGATAGTCTATAAACTTAAAAAAAATTCATAATAAGCATTTATGGAAAATTTTAATAAAAGTGGTGAAAATGATGTCATTTCTCACTGCAAATTTTCAAGAGCTATTTGTGCAGAGCAATTTTTGAGCATTCAATCAATTTCTAAAAGTTGTTGAAAGATTTTCAAACTCTACCAAGTAAAGATGGAAGACACCAATAGAAAAGTGAATAAAGGTTTAGAAATGTTGATTCGAGGTGTAGAATGGAAGGCGCTAGATTTCAAGCTAACTCCTATCGTTGCAGAAACCCTAGATCTGAGTGGAGTACAATCTCATATTCCACCTAATGTACTCTTGATAAATGATATTAGTTCTCATTTTAAATGTACAATTTAGGATATTGGTACTCCTAAATGGATGAAACCCTAGAAAAGCTATGTGTTAATGGTGTGTAGAAGCTAGAACACCAACATTTGGAAGTAAAAGGTTTGACACATATTCCTCACATGCCATGAGATTTCCAAATTAAATGGATAAGGTACATCCTTGGTCATGTGTATAATGGTCAGTTATGGTTGGAGCAACCATTTTTTATCACAATGAAGATGATCCATAGGATCAACAGTCTCCCCATGCTAACAAAATCCAAAATGACTAAAACCCTAAGTTAGGTTTAACTAGAAAAGAAAACCCTTTCCAAGTGGGATGGAAGGGATATGAAAATAAGAAATGTGACTAACATAGAACTAAAGTTTGGCATTCACATCATAGCACATAAAATATATAGCTCTAGTAGGTTGAACAATGTGTCATGTAAAGCTGTGGACTTCTCTTACAACGTGGTCAAGAATAACCTTTCTCTTGACCTTGCCAAGTTATTGTTGAACCAATTCAATAAGAACATAGAGAGCATCAAGACCTCAAAGAAAAATCCATGTAAGTTTGGTTCACTCTTGACATGTTTATTTTTCTATGATCAAAAATTCTTCCCATAAAAAGGTACTATTGTTTGGAGAAAAGATGTGTCAATCCTTTATCAGATTAATGAGTACATTGTTGAAATGGAAGAGAATTATACAAGTGTTATGAAAAACTATTTTGATGCATTTAAGGAGAAATTTAATAAAAGATTGAGTGTTAAAAGGAAATTAGTTGAATATTACAAGGATGATATTGTTTCATGGTTGATAGTGACAAAGTATATATCCAAGAAGTTAGACCAAGAATTGCATGGGTAAAACCTTTTGAATATGAGGTCAATATTGATGAAACAAAAGATATAATTAAGGAATTGATTAATGAGCTAGTTGATCCCAAAGAAGACTATTTTGGCACATATGATGAGGCAAAGGCTAAGATAGAACTAGAGATTAAGCTACCTCAGGCAGTTAACAAAGGAAAAAGGAGAATCACCAAGTTGAAAACCAACACCCTTCTCCTGTTGACTGAGGGAAAAGGTGAAGATGAAGAAGTAGAGGATGAAAAAAAGTCAGAGGAAGAAGAGCCATTGAAGAAGAAGGGTAAGGTAATTATTACCAAACCTACCAAGGCATCGACTATTGTATTTACAAGAAGGGCATCAAGGAAGAAAGGAGACAAGAAAGGAGGAGACATAATTATCAGAAAACCTCCACCCACCTTCCAAGATAGAATAAAAGATTCAGAATCAAGCTCTAGCATTACAAATTTCAAGGCACTAAAATATGAAATCAAGACTGAAGAAGAGCAAAAAAAAATTGAAGACTTGGTCATAACCAAGATGGGTAAGTGGAAATACTCACCTGATTGGCTTGCATTTCAGATTCATAGTGTTTTAATGGACAAGATAAAGCCAAGATGGGAGTTTTCCATGCAAATTGTAAAATATATATATGAGAAAACCATGATGCAACTTATGTTGAGCTTAACCAACAAGGACGTCAAGGAATCTTTGAAGAAAAATGAAGAAAAATTAACCTTGAGATTCAACACTTGTCTGGTATTATTGAAAGAAATTGAGCATGTTGTGAAAAATGCTACAAACACATGGAAGAATGTATGTCTTCTTAACAAGCCAAGTGATTTTTCTATTAGTGTAAGTGATAAGGATGATGATGATGATCAGGAGGAGAAAGATGAAGAAACAAATTATGAAGAGGTGAATCATTTTGATAATGAAGATGATGAAGAGGAATAGAGGCAAGAAGCTATCGAGAAATATACACAAGATATAGAGGAGACTAACCTAGTAAAGATTATTGTAGTGGTCATAACCTCACTTACTCATTCTCCCAGAAAATATTGATAACACCAAGCTCAGAAATAGCCTCAACATGATTGATTGTGACCAACACTAAAAGCACAAGCACTCAATCAATCTTTGCATAGGTCCAACTCAACACTACATTGATTGAAGTGCCAAACACTTCATCTAACGAGCTGTAGATTCTTCCATCTACATCAGTTTTAAATGCATCAAGTATTTCTACTAGTAGTATTTCAATGAGTGTAGTATCCATTTTTACAATGAGTCCTACCATTTCAACAATTGTTTCCATTCTGAGTATGCAAGCAATAAGTGCAAAGACAATTGAGACCAAGCCTCAACTAAGCACAAAATTTTTGAGTTAAGGAAAATAAAAGGAAGAGGACATAGTGCTTGATGAGGAGATTGTGATTCCTAATTGGGATATTTCCAATCTCAATCCTGATCAATTGCAAACCTTTAGAGAAATACTCCAAAAGAAAGCCAAGTAGCAAAGACTAAGAGAAGAAAGAAATGAAGAATGTAAGATTATTGAGGATGCTAAGAATATTTTAGTAGAGGCTCTAGGCATAGAGGTTGATACTTCTTAACCAATTTTGTATCAGTTAGCACAGGTAATCCATAAATGTAATGGATATTTAGATGGATAGGACAAATTATTGTACAAAGCCAAGAAAAAGTTTGAGAATAAATTTTTAAAGCTTATTGCTCAACAAATTGCTATTCACCAATTAGAACTATCTACTATTTTAGGCTCTCTGGAGACCTCATGCATCAGTATATCTTTATTTTTTGGTAAATTATGTGATATTTCAAATTTTACAAAGGAAATAAAAGACAAATTGTCTAAAATTGATGAGTATCTTAAGGCAAGCGCACAATAGTTGCAGCTTGACCCGATTTTAAGCTTTGCCCAGTTCAATAAGATCAAATTTCTAATAGATATGTAGGTAGAATTTCTTAGAGAAGAGGTAAGAATTAGATCTACATTGATAGATATTTAGAAGATGATTCTGCCAAACATGGATGCACTGCAGAAGCACATTGAACATTCAAAAATGCTCATTCATGACAATAACTTCTCCATTGTAGACCACATGATTGAATTATCAACAAAAGTATAGGTTGCAATGCACACATGAAAGGTCTTGGGAGAGAATTGGGACAATACTTTGGCACTTATCCTAAAGGTACATTCAGATTTCTTGTCACATTTTGGCATTACTATGTAAACATATAGTATAAATCTTTGGCATTAATGTCAAAAAGGGGGAGAAAATTAAAAGAAGATTGAAAGATTGTAAAGAAAATTTATCTTCTATAAATGGGAGAAGATGTATTTAGGTGTACATGTCATATGTGTAGTACACTGTATATTATGTATGGGGAAGCATTACCATGTATAGAAATATCTCTTACAAAACCAATTTCAAAAAATCTAAAAAATAGTATACTCTACCAAGTTAGAATCATAAGGTGATGGATAAAGGCATTAATGAGCTCTTTTGAATTTAGTTTTGATTGATAAGTGTTTTTTTCACTAATTCCAAAGGGGGATATTGTTGACATTACAGTCAAGTTTGTTATTAGTGACATATAGTTATTCAGATTGTAAGTATCTACCAAGCTTATTGTATAGTTAATAGTGTTAACCAAGCATTTTAGTTGTTGTTGAGTTATATAGTTTCTATTGAGTCCTTTGGATAGATTTTTGTTTGCACTGAACAATTACTATTATGATAATGATCAGCAGTGTAAATCGAGCTTCTTAGTGTATGCCAAGTTTACCAGTACAAGCCATGTTAAGCAATACTTACAGAGTTCATAGTTGATCTAATGTGAGTCTAGTGTTAATCAAGCTACTCAGTGTTAACCAAGTGATTTAGTTTATACTAAGTTGTAGTGAGAGCATTGACCGAGCTATGCAGTGTGAATCAAGTGATTCAATTTATACGCCAAGTTTCACAATATTTACTGAGTCACCAGTGTAGACCAAGTTCAAGACTACTTGAAAGTGATCAGTATGGACTGAGCTTCTATGTCTACCAAGTGCACATTGACAATGATTTTTGAGTATCAAAACCTTATTGAGTCAGTCTTTAGAACCAAAGTTCCTACAGCATAAGCCAACTTTGTAATATTTGTGTAAACTTGTATTGTGGATGACTTTGTAATTTTTTAATTGGATTGGTATAAATTTAATGTTTAGTATCATGTCCAAAGTGTGTAATTGTAATCAAATGGAAGAAATGTAATAAAAAAAGAGCAGAGGAGTGAATTGCAAAGGATACAACAGTATAAGAAGCAACAGAGATTTGTCTATCACAGAAAGGTCATTTGTACACTCAGAGGAATCACATTTAACAAACATAGTTGTAGATCAGAGATTATCTATTGCTTCATCCTAACAGGTGGATTATTCAAATCCTTTAATGAGGCAAACCTAATAATCTTGTGTAAATATCTTTACTGAGTGCATACTTCATTATATGTTTGTAAATTCTTTAACAAGGTGGACCTAGCAATTCTTATTGCTCCTAACAAGGCGGATCATTTAAAGTGATTATTGTAAGCCTTAACTAGCCAACTTTATACTATAGTACTAAAGCTTGTGGGTATCATCCCCACCCCATTTTTACTTTGTATTTGGAAGGTTTATAGCTACCAAAATTTTGTGTGTTAAAGTGTTGTGTATGCTTTCATGTTTTTAGTTTCTCATACATGCAACTAGATCCAAATACATATGAAGGATTAGTTGGTAATTAAAGTTTAATGTTTTATCTATTATTGATTCACTGCTCCCCTCTCAATAACTTAGCCTTTCATAATATTTCCAACACTTGCTTAATAAATTACTTACTACCCATTTATAACAAAATTATAATAATATCAAAGGACTATACTGATATCAAAATGATTGATTATTCTCCAATGAAGATCAAATCTAATATGATCCAACATCAAGGCTCATACAAGTAAAAAACAACATCATCATAGCATCATAGTCCATTCTCACATACACAAACAAGATTTCCTTTATAACCTTCACAATTCTTTATTTAGTCAACTAGCAAAAAACTTTCACAAAATTTTTTATCACAAAATCCAAAATACAATATAACAATGCACTATCCAAGGGTTGGAATCTAGGATGTCATCCCTACAATGCCAAATAATTGAATTAATCAAACAATTCAACTTGCTAGGGAAATTTGCATGATCACCATAGTTGTCCTGGATACCTACTATAGTTTTTCAATTATACCTCACTCAACCAAACTATGTGCCAATCAAGATGTTATCATAGAAAAACATACCTAAAGCACATATACACTTTGTATCACAAATATCAAAAATTGTATCCATGTTTGATAATTATTTTGACAAAAATTATATGTTTGCTTACTAGTTTCTTTCTTTGTACTTAAGCATTTTTCATGAACAACTTCCCACAAAATTGATATATTGAGAAAGAAACCTTACCAAAAAGATATGTTTCAATCAATTACAACATATATGCCTTCATCTAATATTAGATTTCCAAGAATTTCCCCCTAAATTATTTGTTCTTATATTATGGACATGTTATTAGTGCAATGCAATTTATTCTCAAATATCTAAGCAACCTCATTCTTGAGGTTACTTTTTTTGTTTTTTTGTCACATATAGAGTGCACTCATATGTAAGATACCCTCTATGTAGGCAAGAGCCTACAACACAATGGTAAATTGTGAGCCTCTTAATTGGGAGGTCTTAGGTTTGAATTTACTCAAGCTTAACTAATAACAATAAATAATTAACCACAATAAATTATAATAAAATTGGCTTCGGTCTCTTATGGATAAAAAATAAATAAAAATAAGATACCCTCTACATATATTTAGTTATGTGTCTTCCTCATTTGACTACTTGCATAGATATATTATTTTCCTAGTTGATAAGATCTTCTTCTACTTCATTAGGGAGTGATAGTTTTCTATAATTTTCCACCCACTCATACCATGTACATCATGTTATTCCTTTCTTGTGAGACGATTTCAATCTCTTTAAACTCCAATTTTGGATAACACTTAGGTTTTTACTTTATGGTGGAATATGAGATTCTTTGGTTGTTCTCTATAATTGTCAATGCCTTTCACTTGTTCCTTGTTTTGGAGATATATTCTCACCAATTCTTCTCCCTCTTCATATTATTATAACTTGAATTCTCCTTCTTTCCTAGTGTGCATAGTATATATTCTTTATTTCATTGGAAAAAAGGGAATTAATTATTATAGGTGTGGTTTCTAATTGTGACACATCCTTCTTCCTTCCTTGATTCCTTTCCTTGTACCATTTAGTATTTTTTGCTAATATTTGAGCACTCTTTATCATCTCAAAGATATCAGAGGATTATTATGTTATATGTGAGCAACTAAAAGCCTTAGTAGGAGGTGTACAAATTTGTCTTTTGCTCTTAAATTCTCTCAAGCATTGATCTTAGAGAGCCCTTTAAGGAAAGTTTTTCTTTGAAAATAGGAGTTGATAGATACTTCCTATAGGCATACAAGGACATCTTGTGTGACCCATCCTTCACTTTTTTTTCTTCCTTGGATTGAGAGGATTCAATTATTTGTAGGGTTGGCCCATTACAATGTTACACTACCTATTTTCATTCTTCATGCACCCCACTGGGGAACCCAAAAGAAATTAACCTAAAGTTTCACTAAGTTTGCCAAACATTTTTTTTTAAGATAAAGATACAACAAAAAATATAGAATAGTGGAAGTAATTAACATACACTCATACATCAACAACACA
Source organism: Cupressus sempervirens (assembly GCA_028749045.1). Lineage (NCBI taxonomy): Eukaryota > Viridiplantae > Streptophyta > Pinopsida > Cupressales > Cupressaceae > Cupressus > Cupressus sempervirens. The sequence continues at coordinate 612,486,825 of CM053788.1, forward strand.
TAAATAGGTTACAACTCTTAAGGGTCTCATGACATTGAATCAAATTTAAGTTTAATTAATACTAAAACCAATATACCCATATTGAATAATATCTACAAGTACAAATTCTATTTAAATAATACACAATTATATATGATGCCACTTGGCAATAAATAGAATGCACAATCATCTGATGTACAAGTCATAGGGTATGAAAGACTGAAATAATATACATCATGAAATAGATAACATCATCTTGTAAGATGTATGAAATAAAATACAATACACTAGGTATAACCATCCATCATAGAAATATAGGAATAGATAGAAAGGAACATCTACACAAACACATCTAGTAGTGGCATCTGACGATTGGATCTTAGTGGTCTAAGAAAAAGAACTACAACCGGACCTTGTGGAACTTAAATGGTCCACTCTCACCATGCTAAGGAGACAAACTCAAGTCCCAAATAGGATAACAAAATTAAAAGTCAAAACCAACATCTAGGTTCAAGTAATCACCTAAAAGCAAACTATCTCAAGGTACCAAAAACACAAGAATCAACTAAACCCAATGGAAACATAGACATGTAGGAAATCTATTACGCATGTGGGAAAGTATCATAACATGAACCAACTCTAGGTTTACCCAACTAGTCTTTTAATCCTCCACCCCCCTAGCGACTTTATGTGGCACTAGTATCCTTTCATACTAACAAGGCATACTAATGAAGCATGGTTGCAACCAAGCATCCTCTCTACTCCCATCCTAGCTTGTAATAGCACTTGAGGCATGGGTGAGGAATGTAATGACTCTTATTAATTCATTTTAAACTCATTTAATGAAATGTTATCACTTATTAAATAACCTACAATGGGTTACCTTTCAGCCTCTTTAGGGCCTCAACCTCCATTGCAAGCCACTTCCCAACATGGCATACAGATAACCTACCCTGAGCTCAATAAAATCAAAAGATCAAAAAAGACCACATACCATACATCAGTTCTTAAACAAGAAATTGGCAAGCATTGAAATATCACTAGTCAAAATACAAGCATTACTTAAAATGATCATCCTAACAGGATTGATCCAAGAAAGTACATATAAACCAATTCATGTCATAACATGACATCAACAAGAACAAATCATACAACCATCTTAATCCTATACAAGTGACTGGAAAGAAATCCAAATACAACTAATTAAAGACTCAAAGGTTATATTAGATAGGTCACACCATTCACCTCAGTTTCACACAAGAACACTGAAAAGAAATAACAATCAATAGATCAAAACTCCTCATAGAGCATACATGACACATTACCATGGTTGAGTATAAAAGATCAAGATCAAAAGATCATCATGGCATCACAAAAAAGAACTCTCAAGCTTCTGGTAAACATCCTAATTTGGTCAAAGATAAGTCAAACTGACACCCAATAGTAAAATCACACATCTTAAAATGAGTACATACAAAAGTAACTTTCACAATATATTAGGTTTTGAAAACACACCAGTTTAATTTTCATTAAAGGTTTTCAAGTTTCAATTTTCATTTTTCAAATATTACAGTTCATAAAGTTTGTGATCTCAAATAAGGTTTCAATTTCCATTTCTCTAGTTACCAGATTTACTAAGGTTTTCGAGTTCACTAGAATTCCAGACAACTCAACAAACCATATAAAGTTGTTTAAACACTGTTTCATAGTTTAATTCATTACCAAAAAAATACAAGATTCGATGTTCAAAACTAGGGTTTTAGTTTTCATTTTCTCAAAGTATTATAATTACTAAGGTTTTTGAATAATAAAATTTCCCTAGTATTACAAATCATTTTCATATATATGAACAATATAAACACATCCAAGTTTATAAAAGAAAACATTAGTTCTCCCAATTAATTTCTTTGATTTTTAATTTAATTTAAAATTATATTTAAATAATAAAGTAATAAATCAAATTTTCAAATAATTAAATTTAAATTTTTAACAATAATTATTAAAATTATTAATAATTATAATTATTAATTATTACCATAATAATTTTATCTTTATTAAACTTTGGAAAAGCTTTCCCAAAAAGGAAACATGCTAAAAATAAAAACTTTGCAAAAAATAGAAAGCTACTAAAGTAAAAACATTCCAAAAATAGAAACCTACTAAAAATGAAAACTTCCCAAAAATAGAAACCTGCTAAAATAGAAAATTTCTTGAAATAGAAACTTGCTAAAAAATAGAGACCTTCTTGAAATGGAAACTTGCTAAAAATGGAAACTCTCTTGAAATGGAAACTTACAAAAATAGAAACTTTCCAAAAATAGAAACTTACTAAAAATAGAAACTTTCCAAAAAATGAAAACTTACTAAAAATAGAAAATTTCCAATAGGAATTCGATAGAGAAATCCAGATCAAATAGTTAAAATCTATAAAGTAAAATTCATTTTCTTTCCAAAACCCAAATCCTAATTTCAACATCCAATTACGAAATATCGAAATAATCAAACAAAGGTTTTCAATTTAACTCTTTCTCAGATGTATTCAAGAGTAGAGAATAGTAAATTTTAACATGAGGGTTTCAAATCTCTATTTCTCATATACAGATAATCACACAAAGGATAATTAAAATATATGACAAGGGTTTCAATTTTCATTAATTCATTCACAGATGGAATCAAGAATATAAAATAATAAATTTCAATCACAAGGGTTTCAAATAATTCTAAAAGTTATGAGAACATATTTAATTAGACATAAAGAAGACATGAAAATTGAAGAATGTAAATCTATTGTGCAAATTAACCAAAAGATTCTACCTAAATCAGATGCTAATTCGACAACACATGAAGCATGAAAGAATTTTCCTTTCTTTTTGAAACCCTCCTTTTTCAAAATTACTCCTCCATACGAACTTCTTTCCTTTCCTCTGAAGAGAAGTGATAGGATGTGCTATCCTAGAGAAGTTTTGGACAAATCTACAATAATAACCAGCTAGGCCCATGAAACTACGAATCTCTGACACATTAGTCGGTGTAGGCCAATCTATTATTGCCTGAATCTTTGTAGGATCCACAAAAATACCATCACCTAAAATAACATGCCCTAAACACTGAATCTCCAATTTGAAGAATTTACACTTAGCTACATTAGCATAAAGCTGATTGTCTCTTAAACACTGCAAAACCAACTGCAGGTGTTCCTCATGCTCCCTTTGAGTCTTAGAATATATCAATATGTCATCGAGAAACACAAGTACAAACCTGTCTAGATAAGATCAAAACACACCATTCATCAAACTCATGAAAACCAATGGAGCATTAGTCCACCCAAAAGGTACCACTATGAACTCATAATGGCCATAGTGAGTTCGAAAAGCAGTCTTGTGAATATCGGCTTCCTTAATGCGAAGCTGGTGGTATCCTGACTTAAGGTCAATCTTGGAGAATACTGTAGCTCCCTTGATTTGATCAAATAAGTCATCAATCCTAGGAAGAAGATACCTGTTCTTAATAGTCACCTTATTCAACTATCTGTAATCAATACAAAGGCACAAATAATCATCTTTCTTCTTCACAAAGAGCACTGGAGCTCCCCATGGTGACACGCTAGGTTGAATGCTCCCTTTGGCCAGAAGTTCCTCTAGCTGAAGATGTAACTCACCCAATTCCTGTGTAGTCATATGATAAGGAGCTTTAGAGATAGGCTCTGCTCCAAGAATCAGATCAATACTAAAATCAATGTCCCTCTTCGGAGGCATGCCTGGAACCTCACTTGGAAAGACATCTGTGTACTCCTGTAAAACTGGGTGATCTAAAGTTTTCCTCACAGAACCTTCCTCATCAAGATCATTTACCATAACAAAAAATATCTGATATTCCTTATGGAAACTTCACTTCAATTGCATAGCAAAAATCATCCGCAAATATATAGGCCTTGGTATCCCAACTATCTTCACATCATTCCCTTGGTCATCTTGGCACATAATAATCTTCTTCTTGCAATCTATACTGGCTCTATGAGATCCAAGCCAGTCCATGCCTAAAACCACATCATAGGAACCAAGGGGTATGACTCGAAGATCCACTGTAGTATCCAAGCTTCCTAAGCTAAGCCGACACTTATGAACTATAGAATCTGTGGAGACCTTAATGCCTAAGGCTAGTTCCACTTGCCAACCTTGAACTTGCTTCACTGCATCCAGCTTACACTTAGAAACTATAGATGGTGAAACAAATGAATTTGTAGCTCCTGAATCAAACAATACTAAAAGAGATACACCTCGAATAGCACCTATGGTCTCAACCATCGTTCCCTGATGATCTACCTGACGGTGATCTACTACCTGCATCACCAATTATAGGCTCTAAAACTCTAGGCCTAGGTCCTGAAAACTAAGGTGCTCGATGTGGACACTGAGCTACATAATTTCCAATCTGTCCACACGAAAAACATTTTGTATTTTTGCCAGATCCTCTACCCATAGGTGGTACATTTGATTGCTAGCGATTGTTCTTGCTAACAAAAGACTGGTTACTTTGAGCTGGCTGATTGGATTGATTTTGTTTATTGTGTTGAGCATTGCGGTTGTTCTTGGAATTAGAACCTTTGCCACCACCTTGAGCCTGAGAATTCAATCCCTTCTATTGCTACATCTGCTAAGAGTGCTGCTGATACTATTTCCCCTTAGAGAAGGAAGACTTCTTGTTACCACTTGAATTGCAGTTGCCTTTAGATCCTGATGCTCCTCGTGCTCCTACAAAACCTCCATGACCAAGATTGACACTTTTCTCAACAAGGATAGCTCAATGTATCGCATCCTTGAGGTTTTTGGCTCAAATACCTTGACACCCCCAATTATACAGTTATTCAAACCCCTAATAAAGTGTTGTGTCAACTGAGCTAAATTTTCACTGAATCCTGAAAAAGACATGAGCTCATAAAACTTATGCTTGTACTTGGTCACTGACATAGTATACTATCTGAGATTATGAAATTCATCTGCCCTTTGTTATTTCCATTCCTCTGGTAGGAATCATTCACAAAAACTCTCTAAGAATAGTTCCAACGTGACACTTCTCATATCGATTCCCAACTTCTTCTCCTCAATTGTCCACCAAGTAGGCCCAAAATTCTCCAAATTGGTGATCATAAATCTTGCCTTAACATTGCTGTCAAAATCTTGCATGGAAAAAATCTTGTCAAGGGAAATAAGCCACTACTCGGCCACATAACTAGAACCTTGCCCATTGAAAGGCCTAACCTTGGATCTTGAAAGATCTTTCATCTAAGTGGACACAATGGACCTCTGATGATCCTTTCAAGGATTCCTAGATTTGGGTCTATGCTCTTGTTTTGTCTGGTGTGCTTTGGGCTATTCTTGAACAAGAGGTAGACATTTAAGAATAGTCTGCATCATCTATCTCAAACCAACTTCTTTAGACTCATCTTGGTCCTCTCTATGGCTGTCTTCCTGCTGCCTACTAGTGTGCTCTCCTCTACTCTCTTCATGAGCCGATCCCTCACGGGTAGACTCATGGACACTAATAGCTCTACCATGACCACGGCCTCTACCATGGCCTCTAACAAAAGACCTAGTCTTAGATACCATCTTACAATAGTACAAAGTACTATTAAAATCAAAGACACATGTTTCAGATAGACTAAGTTAAATTCTATGTTTAGGTTTAAGTTAAATTTCTAGTTTTGAAACTAAGTGTTGAAGTATGAAAAATATACAAGTAACAGTTCAAGTTCTATTTCAGTTCACCTAGTTTCAAGTTGACGAGATACACTTAATAGTTAAAAGTTCTAGATGTTCCAAAATACCTAGAGCTCCCAATGTAGAAACTTCGGCTCTGATACCAAATGTAATGCCCCGCCAAGGGATCCAAAGAATTAACGTAAAATTTCACTAAGTTTGGTAGCATTTTTTTTTTTTTTTTTAAACATGAAAGTAAATACCACATATAACTTATGCACCATAACAGACGCAATAGCAATGTCCATCTAAAAGTAAACATAACATACATAATAGATTACATTCTTTAAGGATCCCTTAACATTGAATTACATCTAAGTCAACTAACATTATTGAATCCATCTAATATAACAACCACATGAAATAATAATGATAAGTCCAATGTTTATACATTACATTTATAAATGCTCAATCATCCACTGTACATGTCACAGGGTATGAAAAGCTTAAAAGAATATACATATGTGAAATAAGGTACATCATCCTATTCTAATCCATGATACATCAAAGAAAGATTATCACATGATACACATGATACATCATCATAGAAGATATATACATCCATCATAAAGATCAAACATAATAAACTAAGTGCACAGTTCCTCCCAACCATAAATAGCATCATTAGACCATCGTGGGCCCTAGCCATCCCTCCGTGCGTAACATTCCAAATCACCAAAGAGATCATCGATATTAACATAGTAGGAATGTCACTCCTAACATATACTACATCATATGCAGAAAGTAATCTAACATGCAAATAAAAGCATAAGATAACATCATCTAACATATGCTAATCATCAATGAAAGGATACATATATCCACCATCATGAAGGACGCATCAGCCATAATGTCTCAATGAATCTCAAATGATAAGAGTGGAAAAACACTACAACCCGACCGCGTGGTACCTAAGTGGTCCACTCCCACCGTGTTGAGCAGATAATCTCAAGTCCCAAATAGGCTATCCAAAACACATAACATAAATCTCTATAAGTCTCGAAATCCTAAAAGTATACTAACTCAAAGTTTCCAATCACAAAATCGACATCTAATTCCTAGAGGCACACAATGACATGTAGCAACCTACTATGCAAGTGGGAAAGTGTCATCGCATATATCATGTACAAGTTACCTTGGCAGTTAGCTAAACTCCACAGGTCCATACTGATCCTCATGCAGCCACTAGTATCCTCTCATACTGACAAGGCATACTATGGAATGCAAGGTCATAACAATGTGTTCTCTCTACTCCCATCCTAGTCTGTACAAGCACTCGAGGCATAGGCAAGAACAAAAAAATTATCTTTTTAGGTTCATTCAGTTAGTATTAGGTGTGAATGTTTTCACTTTTTAAGCAACTTACAATGAGTTACTCAAGTAGCCTCTTAGGGCCCTGGCCCCCATTGCAAGCCACTTCCCAACACTACATGCAGATATCCTACCCTAAGCTCATGGAATCATAAATCTCAAAATCACGAAAGATAATCCATAATAAAATCATCAAATATGCATAAAAGCATCAAATCTCCATGAGCAAGCATCCATAGAAAATCATGATCACAACAGCTCTCTATTAGCAACTGAAGTATCACTGATAATCAAAAGTATCCATTGGTTCTCAATAACCAAAATATATCTCAATCATACTGATCGAAGACTCCAAAATGGTTGAGTCAAAACATGTCACAACATGACATCATAAAACACACTTCAGTCCCATCATGGAGACTAGAAAATAACCAAGGATAACTAATCGATGAACCAAAAATGGTTAAGTCAAGTGTCTCATACATAAGAATCTCAACTATAACAATCAGTAATTACAAACATTACATAGAGCATTCCATCACATAACCATGGTTGGGTTTATAAAGATCGAGATTAAAACATCATCATGACATCACAATCACATAACCCCCAAGCCTCTCGTAGACATCTTATAACTGGTCAACACTAGTAAACCCAAAATCCAAAACAATAGCATAAAAATACACAATGCAAACACATGTTTTGGTTTTGCTAAATTTACATACTTAAATTAAATGTAGAGGTCTCAGTTTACGTTTCCAAGTCGGATAATGAATGGAGGAACATTTGGTATGTTTTTTTCCCAACCCATGTATTGTATTGACTGATAATGGTTTTCCCCTCAATTTTGTAATGTTCTAAATGTCTTTTATATACACATTTTGATGATAATGACCCCCATCATTTTCAAAATAATAATTGAAATTCTTTTCATATTCATCTTTCCAAATTAAAAAGATTAAATTGAACCTATATTGCTCAACATTATAAAATAATTTTTTATTAAAGAATTACTCTTTAAATTCCAATCATCTATCAATATATTAATTATTTATTATTAATACTTATATATATATATATATATATATATATTTATTTATTTATTTATTTATACATATATATAAATACATATACATATATAATTATCATTTTATAAAAATGAATTATATAAAAAATCAAATTAACAAAACATATGACAACCGCACATTACACACAGCGAGTTTAATAACCCCCAGTCACAATTATATATGTGTCCTGCAGATCGTAGGTACACTGTGGTCATAGGTACACTACAGACCGCAGGTACTCTGCGGTACTACAGTCCGCATGATCATAGCCGTCAGTGGAGGTGGGGAAATAAGTCCCTCCTGCCCCATTCCAAATTTTAATATTATTTTTTCATAACATTTTTTTAATAAACATTATCATGTGTGAATACAAATCGTGATGCGATTTTAATGAGATTTCAGTGCAAAAATTCATTCAACTTTTAATTAAATAAATATATATGTATATATACATATGTATGTGTATATATATATATATATATATATAAGTATATATGTGTATATATATGTGTGTATGTGTGTAAATATATATATATATATATATATATATATTCATACAAAGTTTTATCAAATATCACAGCATATAGACACGTATACATATATATATATATATAATTATATATATATATATATGTATATATGTATGCAGATTCAAAAATATAAACATATATATACACAACTTATTTAAAAATTCCAATTTTCAGAATTTTCCTATAAACTTTTGATCTCAAATTTATCCAATAATACATCTAATGGTTTTGGCTACAATTTAAACCCTAGCCTCCTGTTCTTTTCATATCTATGCAAATAAGATTCTCAAATAAACTTTAACTACCCATATTGAGAATGCATACAATTTAAATAGGAAAATTCTTAGGAGACATATGGAAGACACAAAGAAGACAGGGAATGCAAGATGCAGAAATAGCATAAATAAAATCACAAGAATCTACCCGAATTTTGATGCTAATTCGCTCTTCCTCTGAAAATCCACAGAGCAAGCTCCTCCCTTCTTTAGAGTTCTCGAGTCCTTCAATGCTTCAAATGCTCTCCAAACGCTATGTCTAAGCTTCTAGGAATGCCTGAATATAAAGAGCTCTCAAAAAACACCTAGAATGTCTCTAGAAATAGCTAGAAGGTGTCACCAACTAAGCATATGTCTTTTCCAACCTTCTAGATGAGTCATAAAGTTGTAGACACCATGTGTTTAATTGATGCACTAACCCCCGTGTTGTTAACATATGAGAACTAAAAAGGTGTGTTAACTCCTAGACAAGCTTATAACTCCAATTTACTTTTTTATATAATTTCTATTTAAATTTTTATAACTTTCATTTTAATTTTTATAACTTTTATTATTATTATTTATTTATTACTTTATTATTATTTTATAATTATTATGAATTTTAATTTCTAATTTTCTTTTATTTAATTCTCAATTAATCCTCATTTAATTAATTATAATCAAAATATCAAAGATCATGAAATTTAATATTAATTTTCTCAAATAATTAATTTATTAATTAAATCTATTTATTAAGACTTAATTAATAGAAAATTCACCATAGACCTCGAAGATAAAATATGAAAACCCATCATAGAACAATTCGCACAAAATTAGTCTAAAGGGTTAACAATCATGAATTATGTCATCCAACACATTCGGTGGGTAAAATATCCAGATACTTGTCCTACCTTACTAGGACAATTGGTTTAAGGGCTTGGGATTTGGACTTGAGAATTTATCTCCCCTCTCTTATCATTGAGATAGTGTAATAAGGTACGCTCATCTTTGCAATTCGGAGAAGTCGATACTCGGTACCTGCAACCTGCAAAAAAACCATGCATGTACATACAATATATATAATGCTAAGCTAAACAAACAATGGCAGGAAGTGGTGCATCAACTTCCTTCCTTAACCATATCAGAAATGCCATACAATATCAGCAAACACACACACCATACACATGCAACTATGGGGTAAGTATCCATAATAAAACACATGAGATAATAAACCATCTAACTAATCATCAACAATAACTGAAAGCAATGTAATGATCATCATGCATACATGAAATGTAAAGTCTAAATGATCTCATCATATACCAACTGAATCCATAACATAATGCCTACTAGTCTCAAAACAACACTACTAATCCATCAACATAAAACTAGTCTATCATAGTCTGATAATAACAACAACAATGTCTAGAAAAGATGTAAACGAGGGAAAGCACTACATCCACCCCCCCTTGGATTAGGCTTACTCTTGGAAGCCTACAAAAAAGTAGGGATATAACTCTTGTAGTCTAGCTGCATCCTCCCATGTAGCTGAAGAATCATCAGTAGGGTCCCATTGGACCCTTACCTACTTGATGGTTCAACCCCTGAGGGTCAACTCTTGCTACTCCAGAATATGAACTGGCTCCAAAGACAACTGCCCATCCTTTGCCTGCAATGCATTCCAATCAAGAACATGTACAACATTAGGAATATACTGTTAAAGTACTAAAACATAGAAAATATCGTGAATGCAAGCTAGGTTGGGCAGTAGAGCAAGGCGGTAAGCAACTAGACCAATCCTCTCTAGAATCTCAAATGGTCCCACAAAGTGAGGTGCTATCTTAGAACCCTTTTTTGTATTGGATCAGACTCTTTTGTAGACACACTCTCAAGAAAACCTTATCACCCATAGAAAACTACTTATCTATCCTATGAGCATCAGCATACTTCTTCTGCCTATCCTGTGTCGTAGTCAAGTGCTCATGAATACGTACTACCTATTGCTCCATATCACGAAGCATCTCAGGACCTAATAGGATGCAATCCTCAAGGCTATCCCAACTCAAGGGTGTATGAAAAGGACATCCATATAATGCTTGAAATGGTGCCATGCTAATAGAACTATGATACCCGTTGTTGTAAGCAAACTCCACTGGGTATAAATAGTCCTCCTAATGTGTCTACCTATCCATCACATACATCTATGACATATCCTCCAAACCTGATTCGCCCTCTCTATCTGACCATTAGTCTCTAGATGATATGCCAAACTGAAGTTTAATTGCACTCCAAGCTTATGCTGCAATGATGTCCAAAATGCGGATGTGAAAATGATCTTTCTAGGAATACCATGTAATCTCACAATGTCACACATGAAGACATTGGCTACAAAAGCTACTGTGTAGGAAGACCTGATCGATGAAAAATGAGCCACCTTAGTCAACCAATCAACGATGACCATGATAGCATCATGATGACGAATAGTCATAGGTAATCCTACTATGAAATCCATGGAGATGATATCCCACTTCCAAGAGGGAATGAGATTTGGCTACAAAAGTCCAGCCGAGTGTTGATGTTTTTCCTTAACTCTCTAACACTCAAGACACCTAGCCACAAAATCAGCAATATCTCACTTCATCCCAGACCAAAAGAACAAATGTCTCAAATCAGCATGCATCTTCTTGACACTTGGATGTGCTGAGTAAGGTGTATGATGGGCTTCTACTAGAATCAAGGTGTGAAGCTCATCTAGTAATGACACATAAATCCTCCCCAAATGTCTCGAAAGACCATCTAATTCTTGAACGTAGCCTGCAAACCTACCTTCCAAAGGTCTTCCTGAATCCATCTCTCTGCACACTTCCTGATACCAAGAATCTGTAGGAAGTGCCTAAAGAATTTGACTCCCCAAATTCACACTAAGAGTCATAGATGATACCACATGTCTCCTGCGACTCAAAGCATCTGCCACCACATTCTCCTTTCCCTGAATGTACTTAACCTCAAAATCATACTCGCATAAAAACTCCATCCATCGCCTTTGGCGAGCATTCAAATTAGGCTGAGTGAAAATATACTAAAGACTATGATGATCACTATGTAGCTCAAATATGTGCCCCAACAAGAAGTGTCTCCACCATGTCAAAGCATGAACTACTGCCGCTAACTCAAGATCATGCGCAGGATAGTTTAGCTCATGATACTTGAGCTTGCGTGATTCATACGCAATCACTCGTCCATTCTGCATCAATACAGTCCCAATCCCTTCTAGAGAAGCATCTATACACACCATGAAGTCTCCTTCTGGATCAGGTATGGTTAAAATTAGTGCACTGGTCAAAAGCCCCTTGATCTTCTGAAAAGCTTCCTCACATTTCTCTGTCCATACAAACTTCTTTCCTTTCCTCTGAAGAGAAGTGATAGGATGTGCTATCCTAGAGAAGTTTTAGACAAATCTATGATAATAACTAGCTAGGCCCATGAAACTACAAATCTCTAACACATTAGTTATTGTAGGCCAATCTATTATTACATGAATCTTTGTAGGATCCGCTAAAATACCATCACCTGAAATAACATGCCTTAAACACTAAATCTCTAATTTGAAGAATTCGCACTTAGCTACATTGGCTTAAAGCTAATTGTCTCTCAAACACTACAAAACCAATCGCAAGTGTTCCTCATGCTCCGTCTGAGTCTTAGAATATATCAATATGTCATCAAAAAACACAAGTACAAACCTGTCCAGATAAGATTAGAACACACCATTAATCAAACTCATGAAAATTGATGGAGCATTAGTCAACCCAAAAGGTACCACTATGAACTCATAATGCCCATAGCGAGTTCAAAAAGTGGTCTTGTGAATATCGGCTTCCTTAATGTGAAGCTGGTGGTATCCTAACTTAAGGTCAATCTTGGAGAATACTGTAGCTCCCTTGATTTGATCAAATAAGTCATCAATCCTAGGCAGAGGATACCTGTTCTTAATAGTCACCTTATTCAATTATTTGTAATCAATACAAAGGCACAAAGAATTGTCTTTCTTCTTCACAAAGAGCACTGGAGCTCTCCATGGTGATACACTAGGTCGAATGCTCCATTTGGCAAGAAGTTCCTCTAGCTGAAGATGTAACTAACCCAATTCTTGTGTAGTCATATGGTAAGGAGCTTTAGAGATAGGCTCCTCTCCAAGAATTAGATCAATACTAAAATCAATGTCCCTCTTTAGAGGCATGCTTGGAACCTCACTTGGAAAGACATCTGTGTACTCCTGTAAAACTGGGTGATCTAAAGTCTTCCTCACAGAATCTTCCTCATCAAGGTCATTTACCATAACAATAAATATCTGACATCCCTTACAAAAACTTCACTTCAATTGCATAGTAGAAATCATCCCCAGAGATATAGGCCTTGGTATCCCAACTATCTTCACATCATTCCCTTGGTCATCTTGGCACATAATAATCTTCTTCCTGCAATCTATACTAGCTTTATGAGATCCAAGCCAGTCCATGCCTAAAACCACATCATAGGAACCAAGCGGTATGACTCAAAGATCCACTACAGTCTCCAAGCTTCCTAAGCTAAGCCCACACTTATGAACTACAGAATTTGGGGAGACCTTAATGCCTGAGGCTAGTTCCACTTACCAACCTTGAACTTGCTTCACCATATCCAACTTACAATTAGAAACTATAGATGGTGAAATAAATGAATCTATAGCTCCTGAATCAAACAATAGTGAAAGAGATATACCTCAAATAGCACCTATGGTCTCAACCACTATTCCCTGATGATTTTCCTGATGGTGATCTACTGTTGCAAATACTCTATGAGCTCTACCTGCATCACCAACTGTAGGCTCTGAAAATTTAGGCCTAGGTCCTGAAAATTGAGGTGCTCAATGTGGACACTGAGCTGCATAATGTCCAATCTATCCACATGAAAAACATTCTATATTTCTACCAAATCCTCTACCCATAGATGGTACATTTGATTGCTGGCAACTATTCCTGCTAACAAAACACTGGCTACTCTGAGCTGGCTGATTGGACTGATTTTGTTTATTGCATTGAGCATTGTAGTTGTTCTTGGAATTAGAACCTTTGCCACCACCTTGAGCCTGAGAATTTGATCCCTTCTATTGCTGCATTTGCTAAGACTGCTGTTGATACTATTTCCCTTTAGGCAAGGAAGACTTCTTGTTACCACATGAACTGTAGTTGCCTTTAGATCTTGATGCTACTGGTGCTCCTAAAAGACCTCCTTCACCAAAGTTGACACTTTCCTCAACAAGGATAGCTCGACGTACTGCATCCTTGAGGATTTTTGGCTCAAATACTTTGACACCCCAATTATATAGTTATTCAAACCCCTAATAAAGTGTTGTGTCAACTGAGTTGAATTTTCACTAAATCTTGAAAAAGACATGAGCTCATAAAACTTATGCTCATACTCGATCACTGACATAGTATACTATCTGAGATTATGAAATTCATCTGCCCTTTGCTGTTTCCATTCCTCTGGTAGGAATCATTCATGAAAACTCTCAAAGAATAGTTCCCATGTGACACTGCTCATATCGATTCCTAGCTTCTTCTCCTCAATTTTCCACCAAGTGGCCCCAAAATTCTCCAAATTGGTGATCAAAAATCTTGCCTTAACATTGCTATCGAAATCTTGCATGGAAAAAATCTTGTTGAGGGAAATAAGCCACTGCTCAGCCACATATCCAGAACCTTGCCCATTGAAAGGCCTAACCTTGGATCTTGAAAGATCTTTCATCTGAGTGGACACAATGGACCTCTGATGATCCTTCTGAGGACTCCTAGATTTGGGTCTATGCTCTTGTTTTGTCTGGTGTACTTTGGGCTATTCTTGAATAGGAGGTAGACATTCAAGAATAGTCTACATCATCTATCTCAAACAAACCTCTTCAGACTCAGCTTGGTCCTCTCTATGGCTCTCTTCTTGCTACCTACTAGCATGCTCTCCTCTACTCTCTTCATGAGCCAATCCCTCATGGGCAGACTCATGGACACTAATAGTTTTGCCACGACCACGGCCTCTACTACGACCTCTAACAGAAGACCTAGTCCTAGATACCATCCTACAATAGTACAAAGTACTATTACAATCAAAGACACATGTTTGCGATAGACTAAGTTCAATTCTATGTTTAGGTTTAAGTTAAATTTCCAGTTTTCAAACTAACTGTTGAAGTATGAAAAATATACAAGTAACAGTTCAAGTTCTATTTCAATTCGCCTAGTTTCAAGTTGGAGAGATACACTTAATAGTTCAAAGTTCTAGTTGTTCCAAAATACCCAAAGCTCCCAATGTAGAAACTTAGGCTCTGATACCAAATGTAATGCCCTACCAAAGGATCCAAAGAATTAACCTAAAATTTTACTAAGTTTGGTAGCATTTTTTTTTTTTTTTTTAAACATGAAAGTAAATACCACATATAACTTATGCACCATAACAGAAGTAATAGCAATGTCCATCTAAAAGTAAACATAACATACAGAACAAATTACATTCTTTAAGGATCTCTTAATGTTGAATTACATCTAAGTCAACTAACATTATTGAATCCATCTAATATAATGACCACATGAAATAATAATGATAAGTCCAATGTTTATACATTACATTTCTAAATGCTCAATCATCCACTGTACATGTCACAGGGTATGAAAAGCTTAAAAGAATATACATATGTGAAATAAGGTACATCATCCTATTCTAATCCATGATACATCAAAGAAATATTATCACATGATACACATGACACATCATCATAGAAGATATATACATCCATCATAAAGATCAAACATAATAAACTAAGTGCATGGTTCCTCCCAACCGTAAGTAGCATCATTAGACCATCATGGGCCCTAGTCATCCCTCCGTGCGTAACATTCCAAATCACCAAAGAGATCATCGATACTACCATAGTAGGAATGCCACTCCTAACATATACTACATCATATGCAGAAAGTAATCTAACATGCAAATAAAAGCATAAGATAACATCATCTAACATATGCTAATCATCAATGAAAGGATACATATCCACCATCATGAAGGACGCATCAGCCACGATGTCTCAATGAATCTCAAATGATAAGAGTGGAAAAACACTACCACTCGACTGCGTGGTACCTAAGTGGTCCACTCCCACCATGTCGAGGAGATAATCTCAAGTCCCAAACAGGCTATCCAAAACACATAACATAAATCTCTATAAGTCTCAAAATCCTAAAAGTATACTAACTCAAAGGTTCCAATCACAAAATTGACATCTAATTCCCAGAGGCACACAATGACATGTAGGAACCTACTATGCAAGCAGGAAAGTGTCATCACATATATCATGTACAAGTTACCCTAAGAGTTAGCTAAACTCCACAGGTCCATACTGATCCTCATGCAACCACTACTATCCTCTCATACTGACAAGGCATACTATGGAATGCAAGGTCACAACCATGCATTCTCTCTACTCCCATCCTAGTCTGTACAAGCACTTGAGGCATTGGTGAGAACAAAAAAATTATCTTTTTAGGTTCATTGATTTAGTATTAGGTGTGAATGTTTTCACTTTTTAACTAACTTACAATGAGTTACCCTGGCAGCCTGTTAGGGCCCCAACCCCCATTGCAAGCCACTTCCCAACATTACATGCAGATATCCTACCCTAAGCTCATGGAATCATAAATCTCAAAATCACAAAAGATAATCCATAATAAAATCATGAAATATGCATAAAAGCATCAAATCTCCATGAGCAAGCATCCTTAGAAAATCATGATAACAACAGCTCTCTATTGGCAACTGAAGTATCACTGATAATCAAAAGTATCCATTGGTTCTCAATAACCAAAATATATCTCAATCATATTGATTGAAGGCTCCAAAATGGTTGAGTGAAAACATGTCACAACATGACATCATAAAAAACACTTCAGTCCCATCATGGCGACTAGAAAATAACCAAGGATAACTAATCGATGAACCAAAAATGGTTAAGTCAAGTGTCTCATACATAAGAATCTCAACTATAACAATCAGTAATTACAAACATTACATAGAGAATTCCATCACATAACCATGGTTGGGTTTATAAAGATCGAGATTAAAACATCATCATGACATCACAATCACATAACCCCCAAGCCTCTAGTAGACGTCCTATAACTGGTCAACACTAGTAAACCCAAAACCCAAAACAATAGCATAAAAATACACAATGCAAACACATGTTTTGGTTTTGCTAAATTTACATACTTAAATTAAATGTAGAGGTCTCATTTTACGTTTCCAAGTTGGATAATGAATGGAAGAACATTTTGTATGTTTTTTTCCCAACCCATGTATTGTATTGACTGATAATGGTTTTTCCCTCAATTTTGTAATGTTCTAAATGTCTTTTATATACACATTTTGATGATAATGACCCCCATCATTTTCAAAATAATAATTGAAATTCTTTTCATATTCATCTTTCTAAATTAAAAAGATTAAATTGAACCTATATTGCTCAACATTATAAAATAATTTGTTATTAAAGAATTACTCTTTAAATTCCAATCATCTATCAATATATTAATTATTTATTATTAATAATGTATATACATATATATATATATATATATATATATATATATATATATATATATATATATATATATATATATAAATACATATACATATATAATTATCATTTTATAAAAATGAATTATATAAAAAATTGAATTAACAAAACATATGACAACCGCACATTACACACAGCGAGTTTAATAACTGTCGGTCACAATTATATATGTGTCCTACATATCGCAAGTACACTGCAGACTGCAAGTACTCTACGTTACCGCAGCCCGCGTGGTCATAGCCATCGACAGAGGTGGAGAAATAAGTCCCTCCTGCCCCATTCCAAATTTTAATTTTTTTTCATAACATTTTTTCATAAATGTTATCATGCACAAATACAAATCGTGATGCGATTTTAATGAGATTTCACTGCAGAAATTCATTTGAGTTTTAATTAAATAAATATATATGTATATATACATATGTATGTATATATATATATAAAGGTATATATGTATATATATATGTGTATACATATATACATACAGAGTTTTATCAAATATCACAGCATATAGACACGTATACATATATATATATATATATATGTATGTATGTATATATGTATATGTATATATGTATGCAGATTCGAAAATATAAACATATATATACACAATTTATTTAAAAATTCTAATTTTCAAAATTTTCCTATAAACTTTTGATCTCAAATTTATCCAATAATACATCTAGTGGTTTTGGCTACAATTTAAACCCTAGCCCCATGTTCTTTTCAGATTTATGCAAATAAGATTCTCAAATAAACTTTAACTACCCATATTGAGTATGCATACAATTTAAATAGAAAAATTCTCAGAAGACATATGGAAGACACAAAGAAGACAAGGAATGCAAGATGCGGAAATATCATAAATAAAATCATAAGAGTCTACCCGAATTCTGATGCTAATTCGCTCTTCCTCAGAAAACTTGCAGAGCAAGCTCCTCCCTTCTTCAGAGTTCTCGAGTCCTCCAATGCTCCAAATGCTCTCTAAATGCCATGTCTAAGCTTCTAGGAATGCTTGAATATAAAGAGTTGTCAGAAAACACCTAGAATGTCTCTAGAGATAGCTAGAAGGTGTCACCAACTAAGCATGTGTCTTTTCCAACCTTCTAGATGAGTCATAAGGTTGTAGACACCATGTTCTTAATTGATGCACTAACCCCCGTGTTATTGACATATGAGAAATGAAAAGGTGCGTTAACTCCTAGACAAGCTTATAACTCCAATTTACTTTTTTATATAATTTCTATTTTAATTTTTATAACTTTCATTTTAATTTTTATAACTTTTATTATTATTATTTATTTATTACTTTATTATTATTTTATAATTATTATGAATTTTAATTTCTAATTTTCTTTTATTTAATTCTCAATTAATCTTCATTTAATTAATTATAATCAAAATATCAAAGATCATGAAATTTAATATTAATTTTCTCAAATAATTAATTTATTAATTAAATTTATTTATTAAGACTTAATTAATAGAAAATTTACCATAGACCTCCAAGATAAAATATGAAAACCCATCATAGAACAATTCACAAAAAATTAGTCTAAAGGGTTAAAAATCATGAAATATGTCATCCGACACATTCGGTGGGTAAAATATCCAGATACTTGTCCTACCTCACTAGGACAATTGGTTTAAGGGTTTGGGATTTGGACTTGAGAATTTATCTCCCTTCTCTTATCATTGAGATAGTGTAATAGGGTATGCTCATCCTGGCAATTCAAGGAAGCCAATACCTAGTTCCTACAACCTACAAAAAAATAATGCACGTACATACAATATATATAATGCTAAGCTAAATAGACAATGGTAGGAAGTGGTGCATCGTGTAGATCTCAACTAGCAGGTGGCTACGACTCCCTTCCTTACCCATATCAGAAATTCCATACAATATGAGAAAACACACACACCATACACATGCAAGTATGGGGTAAGTATTTATAATAAAACACATGAGATAATAAACCATCTAACTAATAATCAACAATAACTGAAAGCAATGTAATGATCATCATGCATGCATGAAATGTAAAGTCTAAATGATCTCATCATATACTAACTGAATCCATAACATAATGTCTGAAAGTCTCAAAACAACACTACTAATCCATCAACATAAAACTAGTCTATCATAGTCTGATAATAACAACAATAATGTCCAGAAAAGATGTAAACGAGGGCAGGCACTACAATATCTGATAAAGAGTTCTCCATTAATTTGGGGCTCTGATTGTGCAATCACAGGATCTCTGATAAAGTGTTCTCTCTTAATTTGGGGCTCTGATTGTGCAATCATGCGGAGGAACTCATTAATCAATTACTATTTATTACTTGTTATCTTTTACCTTTTCATGCACAATATTTTAGATATTTAATTAAAATATCTTTATTAAATTAATTAGCTTTATCTCTTTAATTTAATTTATTATATTTTAATTTCATGCATAAGCTTTATAAAATTTAATTTAAAATAAACTTTATTAAATTATGTTTTCTCTCTTTAGTTAATTACAAGATGTTTTAATAATATATTTATTAATTCAACTAATAATATTATTTATAATTTATTATTAAAATAAAACTCTAAATAATAATTATTAAATTAAATAAATATAAATATACCTTAATTAAAACTATAACTTTATCTTTAAGTTTCATTCTTTTATTTAATTAATTCATAAGAACTTTTTAATAATATATTTATTAACTTAATTAATAACATTATTTAGAGTTTATTATTAAAATAAAACTCCAAATAATTATCATTAAATTAAATAAATATAAATACATTAAAAATAGAACTTTAATATAATCTTTTAAATTTAATTCTTTTATTTAATTAGTTCACAGACATTTGTATTAATAACATTATTTAGAGTTTATTATTAAAATAAAACTCCTAAATTATTATCATTAAAATAATTAACTGTAAATACGTCAAAACAGAACTTTAATAAAATCCTTTAAAAATAAATCTTTTAATTTAATTAATTTTTCAATTAATTAAATATAAAAAAAAAAAATTCTTTATAAAATTTCCATTAAATTAAATCATTAAATTATCTTTTAATTCACTTTAATTATAACATAAAATCATCACATGCCTACAAGACTAAATATGAACACCCATCATACTTAACATAAAACTAAATCAAACACCAGTGTCAAAATCATGAATTTATGTCACTTAATGAATTTGGAAAGATGAAAATAACTCTGATACTTGTCCTATTTTTTTAGGACAATTGGCTTAGGTTAGGATTTGGACTCAAGAGTTATCTCCCCACTTATACCATTGAAATACTATGATAGGATATGCTCATCCTGGCAATTTAGGGAAGACGATATTTGGTACCTACAATTTGCATAAAATCCATGCATGTATAAACACAATATTCTAAACTAAATAGGCAATGGTAGGAAGTGGTTCATCGTGTAGATCTTGACTAGCAAGTGACTACAACTCCCTTCCTCAACCACATTAGAAATGTCACACATAAAGAAAACATACACACACACACCATACACATGTAGTATGGGGTTAGTATTCACAGAAACACATATAATTAATTCATCTATCTAACCATTAGAAGATAACTGAAATCACTAATTGAACATACATATATCATCATTGAAGGATAAACATAAACACATGAAATAATTGAACAACTCATCACCTAAATCAACTGAGTATGAAATGACATATAATCAAACCTAGTAACCAAGTATCGATAATCATAAAATTTAATAATAAAACAAGTCTAAAAGAATCTAGCACTACAACAAATAAGTCAAGTAGGGGTAGGCATTACACTTCATGCTTTAGATATCTATAATTTACAATACAATGATGCCAAAATGTCTAATTCTAAAGAGAACTAGCTTAACTATGAAGAGTATATAGTTGCATAGTTATAGTAGACAATAATACAACATAGTTAACATAAATGACATAAAATTGCCAAAAACATGTATCATTTTATTCCAGAATATTTATAATCAAAATTTCTATCTTCCAAGAGTGAAATTAAGTACATATATAACTTACAGGTAAAAGTACAAACATGTGTCACCCTTTTACAAAGGAAAAGACTAACATCAAAAAAAATTGTTAAACTTCAACAATGTAAAAGTCATATTTCTGTTTTGAATTTTAAGTTGGTGTAAATTAATGAAATGTGTATAAAAGGATAAATTTTATGTATGTTATTTTTTTAATTTAAAAATAAAAATAAAAAATAGTATGGTTTTATAATTTTCAATGACCTTTTTTTATAGTGTTAAAAATTGAGCAAATTGGGGGTTATAGTTCCCACCATAAAAATAACTACAAATAAATATTTTTCATCTAAATTTCAAGTATGTTGTCAATTACATATGTACCTAGAACTATCAAAAAGAAATTTTCAAAAAAAATGTATATTTTGTCTATTATAGCTATCTTAAGTTGAACTTTTCATAATTCAATGGTTTTTCGTTCCCACCATCTTTTCCTTAGTAAATCTATGTTAACCCTTACAAATGTTATATATTATCGAAGATGACTCTCTCCTCTATAAAAATTCATCATCTTAAATTTTTTTTCGCTATAATCTACTAAATTTTATATTTTTTCGAATGTGCATCATCTTCAATGTTGAAATACCTACTTGCATTATTTTGCAATTATCATAATTGATCTTGTGTCACCCATAACAAAATTATATTGGTGTAATTCTGACTACAAGTTCTATCTAGTGGTATATTTTATTATTTTTGAAACCCTAATTTTAATGATGAAATTGGCCTCTAAAGTGCTAAGTTCTTTAGAATTGCAAAAAATAGAAAAGAAAGTACCACATTGGATGACACATTGGCAATTCCAGCCATATCCAATCCTACTAGACCAAATCTAGCCAGATCGGATCTGACTGGATCAATACGACCCAAAAGTGGGTCCCATAAGGTCACATGCACAAGCTTAAAATATTTATCTACTTTAAACAATAAAATAGGTTTTTTATTTTAAAGGTAAAGTTTTATTTTTTGAATTGCTATATTTAATTTAATAAAATAGGGTTTTTATTTTAAAGGTAAAGTTCTATTTTTAAATTTTTATATTTAATTCATTAAAATAGTTTTTTTTTTTAATTTCAAAGGTAATTTTTGTTTTTTCAAAATTGTTATATTTAATTGAATAAAATTGGTTTTTTTATTTTAAAGGTAAAGTTTTATTTTTCAAATTGTTATATTTAATTCATTTTTGCATTTGTAGTACTAAAAAGTTAAGTTTTACATGTAATATTATCGAAGAAATATTGAAATTAGATTTTTAAAGTTATTTTTGCATTGAAATTGATTAATTAAATTAATTAATTAATTTGATTTAAATAAATTATTAGAATGAATTTAGGTGTTTTAAAATATATTTTTTCACCAGTTAGAAGAAAGAGTTAGGCACACTAGTTATGTTATATTGGATATGCTAAGCCTATCCAACATTGATTATGTATCTCAGATTCATGAAGAGCCTCCCTCAGGTGTATTTCAATATTTCTATCTTGATTTGCATGATGATTTAGTGATTACTAACCAGGTGCATTGGCATGGTACATCGACCGAGACTATGGGGCAGCTACTGGTGGGGAGATAGCCATAGACCCAAGCTATGAACAATGGGAAACTGATGTTGTCGGTTGGTCTCCTCCTACTTCAAGCTTTGAGATTAGATCAGGGTGGGTGAATTCTCCCATTATTCCTTCATCTGTTAAATGGGAATGTACTTCAAATGAACTGGGTTATGCACAAGAGGAGGCATGTGTAACTATGGAGGACATGGAGGAGTAAGGGTGAAAACAAAAAATTTGAATTTTTGATATATGTTTAAACAATGTTCAAATCTGATGTATTTTCATTTTATTTCCTCAAATTTTTTTATTAAAAATAAGGAAATTTTTGTCGATATAAAAACTTGTAAATATCTATGATTTATATTTTACGTGCTATTAAATACTTAAATAATTTAATTTATTTAATATATTTAATAAATTGTTTAATCTAAATTTAGCAATACTTTAATGCAACTACTTCTCTTAAGATATTGTAGTGTTATAGACAATAAAATATAATAAGCTTCTAAAGTTGAAAGTTTTTTTTAAATTTTCTATGATCTACTAGTATTTGTGTAATTTAATTTGGAAGCCTTTTGTATGCAAGTGATGTCAAACTCTCTATTTAGGTTTTTGTGCAATTGGGAATAAAGTGAAAAGAGCAAAACCATATGACTAAGTTAGAGATGATTGGAAGAAAGGATGGACAAAATGTAATATAGAGCCACCAATTGAAGATCCATTGATTGAAGTTGAAAAAGATCATATTGAAGTTCTAGGAAGTAGTAGGACATTTGGAAAATATGATTTACAATATGAAAGTTTGGTAGAGATGGATGAAGACTCTCTTTTTAGAGAAATTGAATCATTTGAACACATGATGCCTGAAAGTATAATTAAGCTACATTTGAAAAATATGTGGGAGGAATTTTTTGAAAATAAAACTTTGATTGGTAAAGCACAATTATTTGTCAAATTATTTAGGAAAAGAGAAATGAGTCATGTCCTAGAGTTGTTAGGTGTGAACAATAAGAAAAACTCAAGAGATAATGTGAAGGCAACAATAGTTCATAATTTGAGAGATGCATTAAATGCTATTGATTACAGAAGTTAAATAGTTCATTTAAGTGCTTCTCAAAGAGAATTGATGACTATGGAACTTATGAAAAAGGACTTGTCACAAAAAAAGCAAGTTCAAGCAATTTCTAAAATGCTCAATCTATTTAGAAGAACTATTCAAAAGATATATAAAAAGGATAAATTTTCTTGATGAGAACATTGAAAAGAGCTGGGTTAATATTTGTCTACTTCCTTGAAAGGATAGAATTTTTGAAGATGTTAGAATATAGGTTGTTGAATATTGGACTAGCCAGTCACGCGTTTCTGCCAATAGAAGAGACACTATATAGATCAAAGATGAAGGGATAGGTATGAAATAGCACATCCAAAACAATTTGTAGACACAACATAAAGTGAATTATTTGAAGCTTTCAAAAAAGATTTTTTAAATGTGAAAATTTGCCAAAGAATGTGTGAGAGGTTGAGCCCATGTTTTATATGCATTGATAAGGTATGTGAAACTTCTTGCTATTGAAATGATGTTGAGTTTCATCTATATTTGCAATCTTTTAGAAACACTATGGAAAAACTTAAGCTAGATGTGATAATTCCTAGAACCACAACACAATTTGTCAAGTCTTTTTTATGTGATAATGCTAAAGAGTCAGATGAATTCAATATACAATGCATAAAAAATGCATGTACAAAAATTGTGGAGAGTTGCAAAAATTTATGTACGAGATGGACAATATTGATGTTTCAACACCAGTTGTGTGGAATAGATTTGAGTGTGAGATATATCAAACAAAGAATGGAAAAGAATTTGAAAAAATAGATTTGAAGGAGAGAAATTTTTTATATGGTGAGTTTATGAATAAATTTAGAACTATGATTTATCCACACATTCAACATTGTAATGGTGCAAGATGACAAGTGAATTAGTTTTTAGATTCAAAAAATTGTTTTCCAGGAGGATGTATTGTATCAATTGTAGACTTCTCTAAAAACTATAGTTTTCCCCTCAATCTAAAATTCAAGCTAAATATTATCACTCAATCAAATTGCAATCTTTATACAAGTTTCCTATAGACATGTGCAATTTGAGATGAATGGGTAGAAAGTATCGATCTAGATGAATGCATTATCATCAAGGAGGTCTATTTTTATCTTAATGATGATAGGGTTCACAATAGGAGCTATGTATCTCATTGTTTTTGAATTTTCTTTGATGATCTTGTGAATCATGGGATAAATGTTTTAGAACATTGGATTTGGTCTAATGGTTGTGATAGTGTGTGTGTTTGAAAGTTAAACTTTAAAAATTTATGCACATATTTAATTAACTGAAAAATTAATTATATATAGATTTCATTACTCATCAATTTATTTTAATTTTTTTCCTAGGATAATTTAAGTCTGCAAAAGCATTAATTGGCTTGCAACACAACATGTAAGATGAAATGTTAAGTTTCTTTGGATCTTCTTTGAAATTGGTCATGGAAAAGAAGAGCACGATGGAGTAAGAGAATGTGTAAAGTGTGCACTTTGCCAACATGAACTTTCAGGTATAATATTGTTACGTACTAATCAAATTTAACATATATGACTATTTGCTAGATAATTCTTTTATATTTTGTTAAAATTGATACAATTTTCTTTCCTATAAGGTGCAAAGATAAACAAAGACAATCAAGTTGTTAAATGGTGAAAATCTCATTTTTCTCTTTGTGATACAACATATAATTTAAAAAAATTGTAAGTGAAAGGTAAGCTTTCCATTTTTCTTTGACATGATTACTTTAATATTTTGATTATTGACATAAATACTTGCCAATTTAATGTGTTGCAGATATTGATCGATCAAATCCTTACAATTGTCAACCCATTGTTGGAATTAGAAGATTGCATCAACTGATGACTAGTAGACAACACAAACCTCTAGTAATTTAAGAGAAAAATCATTTTTTTGCAATGTCTTCATTCAAAATAATGCAATGGGTCAATGCAAGAATATTGTGAATGGATACGTCTTTGAATGGTCATGGACAAACATAATCAGAAGTACCACTTATGAAGAAGATGACAATGATATAGACATTCATAGTCCTATTTATTAAATTAATTATGAATGATTTTATGATTTAGTTGTTCTAGGCGAGTTTCTACAAACATGTTTCATTTTTATATCTATTTTTCTTCATATTTATTTATTTATAGTTTCCATTATTTTTGTACATTTTTAGGTCACATATTTGCTATGTATGCAGATCCTCAAAATGTGGAAGTTGTGAATTATTATTTACTTAGATGTTGTTGGTCTTAGATTTGTTTTGACAAGTGAGTTTCCACACACTTTAATCATTTACTTAGTTCATGCCAAATAAGTAGTGCATGTAAAGCACAACATGTATATAATAGAGCATGTTGAGTCCATAGTGAGTGCTAAGACACTCATATGTCGAATCACTCAAGTGCTAAGTAGATAGTGTATGCTGACTAATTCAAGAGCTAAAAAAATAGTGGATGTTGAGTGACATAGATGTTGAGCTAGAGTATAAAGAACAATATATGCTGAGGATCAGATGCTAAGTAAGATAGTTTTTTCATAGTTGTTTGTAATGGCACAAACAACTATATAAACCATTTTTTAGTCGACTTAAAGGTTGAATTATGATATTTGGAGATAAGGATGAATCTTAATTTGAATTCCCAATGCATTGCATGCAACCAATCAGAAAAAGCGAAGGTTTAAGAAGAAAAATGGATGAATCACAACTATTGATTCATACCTGTTAGAAACATTAATCTTCACTTGGATGTATTTAATTGGGATTTTCCAAGGATCCCTAAATGTAGTTTGTCCTATTGTACGCTTGTGGAGGACATGTCATTATTTGTCCTTTATTCCACATGTGAGGACAACTCATCTTTATAATTCCTTTATTAAAGAATTTAGTTTATCCTCCTTAAGAGGAGTGTGACACTTTGCACACACCTATTCTGAATGTGGCATTCATAGAAATGGGAGTTACACATGCGAACACATGCAACTCCTTTCTCATCTCTTTAAAAGAGATGCTCATCTCTCTTTCTTCTCTACACATCACTTTGAAGTTATTGTATTGAGCTATTTTGCTCCACCACTCTCTCTCTCTCTTCTCTAGGGATTTGCCTTCATTCATAATACTCACAAGGGGTTTTCTTTGCTTTCCCCTTATAAATCCTTGTCTCCATTGTTGAACTATCTTGGTGTATGCTCTTGGATTTTGTTCATCTCATGGTAACATTATTTCACACTTAACTTACTTGAATTTTTTTTTTTGTTCCTTGCTCTATCTTATCGTTTCTTACATGGTATTAGAGCTTGGTTACTAATCCTCATTTTAAGTGTTTGTGTTGATGGTTGCCATTCATTGGAGCACACCTTATTTGGAGATGTTATTGAGAGAAGAAGTTTGTGTTGTGTTTTTTTAGCTCATCCTAACATCTTCTGTGTGCAGGTTTTATTTTATCATCTTTTATCATTTTTTTTTACTAACCCTCTTTGGAAAGCTTGCCGCCAAAGGGTTTTCGTATCAAAAAAAAAATTGATCTTTTTTTGCTCTTGTTTTGGAAGGCGTGCCACCAAAACAAGGAGCATTTATCATTCATATTATAGCACTCATTTAATATAATTTGTGCATTTTTTAATTTTAAATATTTTAAATATTTATTCTAGTGTATGTGGAATAGTAGCATTTAATTTGTGCAATCTTGTAGATTAATTATCATCATTTAATTTTGAAAAATAAAAAAATTTGTAAAGAATACCTAAATAATCTTAAGAGTGATTTTTTTCATCCTTCATGCAATAATTTAAAATCTATTCATCTTTTTGAAATTTAAAATCTTTTCCTTTTTTTAAAATCTAAAATATTTTCTAATTTTTTTAAACTTTATAATAGATTTTAATCTATTTCTTAATATATATATTTTTTGAAATTTAAAATATATATATTTTAAATCAATGAGATTTTAAATTTTTTTGCATCTCCTACTTTCCAAATCTATCTTACCCTTTTTTAATTTTCTTTTAGTTCTTTTTAGCATTTCAATTTTTTTAAGCATCTTTCTTTTTTCTATTTTACCTCTTTTTCTTTTCTAAATCTTGTCTCTACGTGAATGCAAGAAAATCTACAAGTTTGATCTAGGCTTGTTGTATTAAATTCTCTTATGTTGTCTCATTATAGAAACTCCTGAAACCTTGCGTAATCTTCAATTTTGAATTTCTTTTTTGTTTTTCCTTCCTGCTTTTGCGTCTATTCATATCATATGAACCCAAACCCTAGACCATTTCTTCTGCCTTAATCTTTGCATTCTACCATGAATCGAACCTGTGTTTCTGTTCTGCTCTTGCGCAAGCCCTCTAAATTTAAACCCTTCTTGGCTCTGGCAGGCGGAGGTGCAATAACCAAGAGGGCATTGGCATTGGCATTGTCATTAGCATTGACATGAGTAGCATCATCATTAGCTTTAAGCTTCTCAAATGCGACTGCCTAGACAACATAATGATTTCTGTTGAAGCTCAGCTTTGATTTTGCTATGAATGAGACGGCATAACTTGCATCCATTTCGCCCCCAAACCTGCAAGTATGGTGTTTTTTCTTCTATGCTTTTGTCATTATTTTACTAACCCCAATTGCCCAAATACTCTTTAAATCTTCTTTAAATTTCCTTTCTTGGTTCTGTAATAACATATTTTTGTAGGCTTATTAATTTTATTTTTTAAAATACAGTATTACGTTTCTTAAAAGAAGATTTAAAAAATTGCATTACGTTTTTAGAGTTAAAAGTATTAATGTATTTTTTTAAAAAGGTGTATTAAGTTCTTTTGAGTTTTTTTTTTTTAAAAACTATTAAGGGTTGTTAAAATAAATAAAAATTAAGTCTTTTTATCATTTTTTTTAATCCTTTGTTTTTTCAATCAATTTTTTTTTTCAAAGCTTTTGTTTTTGGTTTCACATCAAATTTTTTAATAAATTTTTTTTACCAAATCTTTTATATATAATTAGTTATTCACAAGTATTTTAATTTAATTTTATTGGTCTTATTATAAAGTTATAAAATTAATTTATAACTTAAAAAACTGACCTTTAATAATTACTTATAAGTTCTTTTTCCTTCAATCATTCTGAATCATTAGGGATCCTAATTATAGCTAATTATTAGATTCATGTGTCATTTTTTTTACATATTAATCATTTAATCCTTCAAACGCCTCTGCATTATTTGTTTGTTTCAGATTAATAATCATTTCTAACATCTGCTTGCATGGTTCTATCATTCTATTTCACCTTAATAATTAGTAATTATTATTCTAACGTTTCTTTGCAGGGTTGTATCATTTTTTTCCAGAAACTTATTCATAGTTTTATCAGCAACTTTCTTTAATTCAAGTTAACGTATAAGTCATATTTTTATTGGGGGGACTTTTTTTTTCCATAAAGATGTCAACCTTAATTCCAGAAATAAAATTTAATAGCTCTAATTATCACCCCTGGAAAACACATATTTCATTTATTTTTCATTTTAAACACCTGTTCGAGATAGCCACTGATCTTTCTGTTGAACCTGGTTTAGCAGCTACCCAAGATGAAAAAGATACTTGGAAACTTAAAAATGAAGAAGCTTTAGGTTTAATTGGTATTTCAATTATTCCAGATTTATATGTTTTAATTGCACATTGTTCTAAAGCTCATGATGCCTGGTCAATTTTACAAACCAAATATGATAGTGTAGATGAATCCCGCAAAATACAGTTGTAGGATCAACTTGAAGATCTCAGGTATACATATTTTAAGACCATGGATGATTTTTTGTTAAAATTTGATTCTATTAAAAGTCAACTTGTTGCTTTAGGTGTTCAGTTAGGTGACATTCGCCTAATTCATATTATTCTTAAAAAGTGTCTTCCTAGACAGTTTCAACAGTTTATAACTAATATTCATGCACAGCTTGCTATTCCTACATTAACTGCTCAATTAACTTATTTTATTTTTCAAAATTTATTAAGATAGGAAGAAGCCAAGGTAATTCAGTTTGGTACTCTTAAATCAACTGAACATGCATTTATGTCTCAGAATTCATATAATAATAATTTTTGTTCAAATAATAATAATAATCATCATCATAATAACAAACAGTATAATAATAATTCTAATAATTTTAATAATAAATCTCATGCCAATTATAACAATAATAACAATAACCATAACAATCATCATAATAACAATCATAATAGTAATAATCAAAGGAATCATTCAAATTCCAAACCTCATTGTTCTTATTGTGGCAAAGATGGTCATGTTGTCAATAATTGTTTTAAAAAGAAAAATGATAACAAACCTATGAACAATAGTAACCATAATAAAAAATAAAATCATAAAAAAGGTAACTCTAGTGGTTCCAATTCTTGTCATGCTTTTACTTGTAGCTTTAATGTTTGTAGACCTTTAGAGTGGATTTTTGATAGTGGTGCTTCACAACATGTAACTTCTCATAAGGCAATTTTTGATTCTCTACAACCTGATATTGCTAACATTCCTATTCAGTTAGCTAATAATTAGACTTGTAAAGTTGAAGGTTTAGGTGATGTCACTATTCCTAATGGTAAATTGCATGATGTATTGTATGTACCTGATTTGAAAACTAATTTGCTTTCTGTTTCAAAGTTATGTCAAGACTATAAAGTTGAATTTTATAAAGATACGTGTTATGTGATAGATCCTCTAACTAAACAAGTGATTTCTCATGCTAAAATGGAAAATGACAATTTATTTAAATTTCATGAATTTGCTAGTTCACGATATTCTTTACATACTTCCATTGATTTCAATATATGGCATGAAAGACTTGGCCATTTAAATTCGGATTATATTACTTTAAAGCAAAAAAGAAATATGGTTAATGGCTTGCCTCACATTATTCCATCTAAGATTGCTTGTACTGGTTGTATGAGTGGTAAGATGCATAGGGAGCCCTTTCCAAGTGGTAAATCATGGTGGGCAACTCATAAGTTGCACCTTGTCCATAGTGACCTTTTGGACCCCATGGAGAATAACTCCATCCAAGGTTCTTGATATGCACTTACCTTTGTTGATGATTTTTCTAGACAAACTTGGATCTATTTTTTGCATAGCAAGGATCAAGTTCTTGATATATTCATTGAATTTCAGTTATATGTTGAAAGGCAATTTGGTTTTAAACTTAAAATTCTCAGAACTAATAATGGCAAGGAATATGTCAATAATGCTTTTCACTCTTATTTGAAATCATGTGGAATTAAACACCAGCTTACCATTCCTTATACACCACAACAAAATGGTGTGGCGGAAAGAAAGCATCGGACCATTGTTGAAATGGCTAGATGCATGTTACATGCTAAGAATTTGCATTATAAATTTTGGATTGAAGCCATGTTTTGTACAACTTATATTCTTAATAGGACTCCTACCAAAGCTCTCAAGGATATT
The DNA here is from genome assembly GCA_028749045.1 of Cupressus sempervirens. Classification (NCBI taxonomy): domain Eukaryota; kingdom Viridiplantae; phylum Streptophyta; class Pinopsida; order Cupressales; family Cupressaceae; genus Cupressus; species Cupressus sempervirens. The sequence continues at coordinate 612,518,557 of CM053788.1, forward strand.
ACTCCAGAAGAGGCTTGGTCTGGTAGGAAACTTGATTTACATCATTTGCAAATTTTTGGATCTGTTGCATATGTTCACACTCCTAAACATAAAAGACATAAATTAGATGCTAAGTCTTCTCCTTATATTTTTGTTGGTTATGATGAAAACACTAAGGGTTATCGTGTTTATGATTCTACTACTAACAAAGTTCAAGTTTCTAGAGATGTTTGCATTGCAGAAAATGGTCTACATGACTGTTCTACTACACATGATGTAGAATTTAGTGGCACTAAAATTGTGCTAGTGGAGGACCAACCTCCTTCTCTTAACCCTACTCCTCCTCTTAACCCTACAACTCAAGCACCACCTATTATTTCTGCTTCTACGAGTAATGATATTCAAGTAGCTACTAATGATGCTTTTATTGATAATGATTCTTCCTCTAGTGATGATTCTATTACAACTAAATGTAAACCTAAATGGGCTCAAAACTTAATCAACAAAAGTGATGATTACATTTCTAGATTTTGAGGAATTAAAGATAGAAGGATTAACTATTGTAATTATGCTTTGATGACTACTATTATGAATTAGAATGATCTTAAGTCCTTTGATCAAGCTAACTCTCAACCTCATTGGCAAAAGGCCATGCAAGAGGAATATGACTCTTTAATTGCTAATCAAACTTGGGACTTAGTCAAGCTACCTCATGGCAAGAATATAGTTTCATGTAAATGGTTATACAAAAAAAAATTGAATACTAATAATAAAATTAGTAAATTTAAGGTTAGATTAGTTGCTAGAGGTTTTTCACAAATAGAAGGATTAGATTATACTAAAACTTTTTCTCATGTTGCTAAAATGCCTACTATTAAATTAGTTCTTGCTTTAGCATCTAAAATGAATTCACATGTTCACCAAATGGACGTTAAAAGTGCCTTCTTAAATGGTGATTTACATGAAGAAATCTATATGGCTCAACCTCCTGGATTTGTTAAGAAAGGCAGTGAAAATATGGTTTGCAAATTAAACAAATCTATTTATGGTCTTAAACAATCACCTAGAGAATGGTATTCTAAAATTAATTCATTCTTTATTTCTCAAAGTTTTTCTAGAAGTAAGAATGATCCTAATTTGTATATTAAACATACTGAAGATGATATCATCATTGTTATTGTTTATGTAGATGATCTAATTCTCAATTCTAGTTCAGATGCTTTGATTTTTGATATTAAGTTTCAACTTAAACATAAATTTTAGATGACTGATTTAGGTATTTTACATTATTTTTTAGAGATGCAAATTTGGCAAATCCCTAAGGGTATCTTTCTTTCTCAAAACAAGTATGCTCATGACCTTTTAGAAAAAATTAAGATGAATGATTCTAACCATGTTTCAATTCCATGTGAATTAGGAACTAAATTAATGGCTAATATGAATACTCCTTTTGTTGATGAAACTTTGTATAGGCAATTGGTAGGAAGTTTAAATTATTTAACTCTTACTAGACTTGATATTGCTTATACTGTTGGTTTAGTTTCTAGATTTATGTCTAAACCTCAACAAACACATTTTAAAGTTGCTAAAAGAATCTTAAGGTACATTAAAGAAACTACTAATATGGGATTATTTTATGATGCCAATTCTGAATTTATTTTACATGGCTATACTGATTTTGATCTAGGTGGAGACCCCGATGATGGGAAATCCACTTGTGGCTATTGTTTCTTTTTTGGTTTAGGTGCAATTTCTTGGAAAAGTAAAAAAGAACACTCTATTTCCCTTTGCTCAACTGAAGTTGAATACAAAGGTTGTACCAATGTATCTAAGGAGGCATTATGGCTTAGAAGACTTCTTGAAGATTTGGGTCTACCTCAACAAACACCTACCCCTCTACATTGTGACAATCAAAGTGTCATTGCCTTGGTAAAGAATCTAGTTTTCCATGCAAGAACCGAACATATTTCACTTCAACATCACTTCATTGGAGAACAAGTTGAAGATAAGAAAAATACTCTCATTTATTGTAAGGGTGGACATCAAGTGGCTGATATTTTGACAAAACCACTTTCTAAAGAGAATTTTCAATTTCATTGTAAAAATTTGGGTTTACAACCCTTCGATGTAAACTCCCCAAGTAAAGATTAAGGAGGGATGTTAGAAACATTAATCTTCACTTGGATGTATTTAATTGGGATATTCGAAGGATCCCTAAATGTAGTTTTTCCTATTGTACACATGTGGAGGACATGTCAGTATTTGTCCTTTATTCCACATGTGAGGACAACTCATCTTTATAATTCTTTTATTAAAAAATTTAGTTTATCCTCCTTAAGAGGATTGTGACACTTTGCACACACCTATTATGAATGTGGCATTCATAGAAATGGGAGTTACACATGTGAACACATGCAACTCCTTTCTCAACTCTTTAAAAGAGATGCTCCTCTCTCTTTCTTCTCTACACATCAATTTGATGTTATTGTATTGAGCTATTTTTATCCACCACTCTCTCTCTCTCTTCTCTAGGCATTTTCCTTCATTCATAATACTCATAAGGGGTTCTCTTTGGTTTCCCCTTATAAATCCTTGTCTTCATTATTGAACTATCTTGGTGTATGCTCTTGGATTTTGCTTATCTCATGGTAACATTATTTCACACTTAACTTACTTGGATTGTTTTTTTTTGTTCCTTGCTCTATCTTATCATTTCTTACAATACCTTACCCTAAGTCACCAAAATATTCTTAGGGAGGATAAACTCTAAACTTTTTGAGAGAGTGGATGTTGCACAAAAAGAAGTTTGCATGCTCAAATAGAGCATTCATGGTGGCTAATGAGCTATGATATGAAATATCATTGCAAAATTAGTTAAAGGAGAAAAAAGAAAGAAGATAATTTATAGCAACGAGATCATATAATCAACAAGGATCAAGAATACATCAGTATAAAGGTGATTTGTCATTAGGAAATCAAGTGCTTACCACAGGATCATTGTTGAATCATTCTAGTAGGTGAATCAATTAAATCTCTTGACAAAGTAGTCCTAATAGGCTATATTGAAATCCTTTAATAGGGTACTTACTTAATTGTGAGTTAAAGTCCTTTAACCATGCACACCTCTAATAGGGTAAGACCTAATAGTCTTTGTAAGCCTTTAACAGGGCAAACCTTTCATACGGTAGATCATGTCTCATGATTAAAATATTGTAACCTTTATTGGATAAACTTTATTACTATAGTAGTGAAGATTTGTGGGTGCCATTTCCACCCCCATTTTACCTTCTCATTGGAGTGTTTCTAATTAATCATATATGGTGTCATGCATGTGTGAATGTTTACTTGTTTTCATGTTTTAGATGTACATTCTTTACATGGTATTTTAGTTTACTTAGTAAATGTATGAGATGGTTGTGTGGTGAAATTTTTTATGGGTAGAAGTTTAAACTATGAATTCAACCCCCCATAGAAGTTTACTTTTCCTATTGTAAATTCACACAATTGATATCAGAGCCTTGTTCTCAAAAGGAGAATCTTTGTAGCTTTGAGGAAAGATCTTGAAAATGGAAGTCTACAAGTTGGGAAAGATCACTGAGAATCAGGAATTGAAATACAACTCATTCTACATCAACTAGATGAAGCAAGTGAAGAACTAAAGAAATCTCTAAAGAGAAGGAAGGAAATTTCTTTTGAGGTGAATGACACATAATACAGAGAGATAGACACTACTAAGCTATTTTCTAATGGAGACTCCAATGAATTTGATGCAGCAATTGTAGATCTAATGGAAAAGAATAGAGCCCAAGCTAAGGAAATCATAAATCTCAAGTTAGAGAAAGAATCAAAAGCCATTTTACTATGTAAGGTGACTGAGCACAAAATGAAAGCTATGGAAGACAAAGCCATGATTGAAGATGAGAAATGAGTTTTGACAAAAATATTGGAAAAGAAGTCATTGGAGCTAACCAAGATTTCCAACATGCAATTGGATACTCTAAGTCAATTGATGAATGCCAACTATGAATTGAATAACAAAGACATTGAGATAACAATATTGAAACTGTAGAATGAACAATTGAAGAGTGACCTAAATAAGGAAAATGAATTTGCTAAAAATTTCAATAAACCGAATGAAGTCATCAAATAATTTGAGTACTGGAGAAGGAGAGTCATCCAAAAATGATGAAGAAAGGAACAACAAAGGTAAGAACTCTAAACCTACTTGTCATAATTGTGGTAAGAAAGAACATACTACTAATGTGTGTAGGAGGAAGATTGTAAATCAAAATGTCAAGCATAAGAGCATGGTTTACTATCATAAGTGAAACAAACAAGGACATTAGGTAAATGAATGTAAAACTAAGACCATTCAAACACAAAGATTTGAAGGATATTGTTATGGCATAAGTATGGACATAGAGCTTTTGAGTGCAGAACCAAACCTATGTGGTCATCAAATAGGAAAACTAAGGTAAGGGACAATGGAAACTTTTATAATTGGGATTATAATACAAGATATACCTATAATTATTGTCAAGAATATGGACATGTTCCTAAGAATTGTATTAGGAAATACTTCAGAAGTGACTACAAAAGGTGGTTGAGTTATATCCACATGTTTTAGCTATTTGAAGATTGGTCACATCAATCACTACTATCCAACAAGGTCAAAGGCACCAAGTTGTGAATTTGATAAAGGAAAAGGAAAGGTAGATGTTGAAAATGTCAAAGATGAGATGAACAAGACATGAAAAAAAAAGGATGGTTGCAACACATCAAATGGAGAAGGGATCACTTCACCCAATGGGTCAGATGATTACACCTCATCAAACTAACAAATTAAGAGATACATGGGACTGATATTTAAAAGTTATATCATACATCAATTCTAAAATGACTTAGTACTAGGAAGACTATATAAGCATTAATAAAGATGCAACATGTTATTTGGAATGTAAGAAAATATCCAAGTTTTTCATGTTACATCTAAGCATGAATGTTTCCTATGACTGTCGAGTGGAATGCTAGAAGATGCCAAACTAACAAACTAGCCAAGTTGATGTTGAGCTCGTAATGGTTGGCAAACAAATGGAATGATATCAGATGTTGAGTAAGCCTAACATTGGTTTATGATGAGCTTACAACTGTGTAAGAACTCAATATTTATTGTAGGGTTTCAAAGGGTATTTGATAAATTTTTGACTCATTTCACATCATTTCAAAATTGAGAAAGAGCAAGGAGAGTAGAAGGCAATCAGAAAACTCATCCAAAGTAGTTGCAGAAGATTATTAGTGGTGATTCTACATCATTTTGTCAAATCTTACAAGGTATTTATCAAGTACTAAGTTATGTTGTTTATATTTTTGTAAACCCTAGTTTCACAAAATGGCATCAAATTCAAAGAATGTAGAGGGAAAGGAAGTTTTGAATGTTCATTGGTTAGTAACAAGATCAAGCAACCAATGTTCAAAGCCATACCAGACATCACTTACAAACAAGACCCCTCCGATGTGTTATCTATGATACCATTGAATGTTTTAATGGTGCAAGATGTTAGGAAGTGTTATAACTGTAAAATTGGAAGTATTGGTGATATGGATATTAGGAAAGCATATGATTGACTTTGTGAGAATGGTATATTGAAGGAAGAATACAAAATTATAGAAAATAAAGGGTTAAACAAGCCTTCAATATCCCAAATGTATTCAAAACTGAATGGATTAGGATAGTATTGAGAAGAATTCATGACAACTCACTTTGGTTAGATAATGGCCCCATCAAGATAACCAAAAGAATAATCCATAGGGTTATAGGGTATCCAACCCTAGATCAGCCTAAGACCCTAAGAAGTGACTCAAAAGAAATTATTAAGAAAAAAAATGGAGTTGTATGGAATAAGAGAGGAAAGACTATTGATTCCATTACAGATCCCCTGATAGAGTTTGCAGTAAGGGTTATTTCACATAAATTTTATCAATCCAATAGATTGAATAGTGTGCCCTATATTGTAGTATATGTTGGATACAAAATTGTTAAGAAAGATCACACATATGATCTAGTAGAGATAAAATTATAGAAATTGGCTAAAAACCTAGAAGCGATAAGGAAGAAAAAGAGTGCAAAATGAAATTTTGGTTCTATTCTGATATGCATTTTATCTTATGTACAAAACACTTTTTTCAACATTTAGCATAGTTGCATGGAAAACCAATAGGTCAGTGGTAGTACAGATTGGTGAATTCACTAAACAATTGGGAGAAAACTTTGAATCAATTATGATCAGTTATTTTGAGGATTTCAAGCAATCAATGAAAAATAGATTGAGAATTCTAGTCTCACTAGTAGAAAAGCATTATGATGATATCTATTTTCTAGTAGAAGTTGACTATACATTTGTTCAAGTAGCAACACCAAGAGAGAGATGGCTAAGGCCACTTGGATATGAGATCAATGTAGATGAGACCTCTATAGCTATCACAACTTTACTAGCAAAAAAGTTGCCAAAAATGTAAAAGAATTTGGAAACTATGAAATGGAAAAATCCAAAATTGCTATGGAATTGAAAACTATCTCTACTATCAAGAAGAAAGAAAAATTGGTGAAGAAGATAAAAGCCAACTTTGGTGAAGGGAATGAGCAAGAAGAAGAAGAAGAAGAAGAAGATGATGATGATGATGAAGAAGATACCCTAGCATAAGCACCACTAGCACTTAGTCAAGGAATGCGAGAAGACCAGCTAGAGGAGGAGACAAAAATTATTGAAGGTGTCAAGGGAGAAGAAGTCAAGGAAGCACCTTCCCCCATAAAACAAAAGAAAAGGAAAGCTAAGGCCCAACTAGTGACAAAAGAAAAGAAAGTAGCTAAGCCAAAGCAACCCAAACCTTCTACACCTACTACAAGTGCCAGTGCACATGGTACTACACAAAAGGAAAAAGAAAAGACAAACCCAACAAAATAGGGAGGTGAAGTGCAGAAAAGACCAAGAAGGAAGCACATTGCACAAAAAAAATCTAATGAGGAGAAAATAGAGTCAGATGACAATAGCCATTTCAAAGTGGTGAGTCACAAACCTCTATCAAGCTTAGAAAATCTATGTAAAAATATTAAGAATAGTGTAGATTTATCAAGATTTTTACATGTTGATTTTGATAATCTTGGTAAGGTTGAGAAAAATCAAGTGGAGGAAGCTATATATGCCATGATGGAAAATTTTAAGAAAGCCCCAATAGAAATTTCCAACTCAATGGCTAAAAGCTTATATGAGAGAGTTGAGCAAAAATGGCACTATTGCCTAAACTTGGAAAAGAAAATAAGGGAGACTTCACTTGCACAAGTCATGCTTGAACTCAGTAAGCCACAAATTGCTAAGGTCATGAAGAAATATGCAGTTAGGTTTGCACCTAAATATAGAGCCTTTAACGTTTTGCAAAACAATATTGAAGATGTAGCGAAGAAGCCCACACAGATGTGGAAGTTAACTTATTGACTTGCTATAGTGAAGAAAAGTTAACAAGAGCCTATAGAAGTGAAGGATTATGAAGAAGATGATGATAATGAGGAAATTATTGAGGGTGAAATGAAAATGAAAGAAAATGACAAGGCAATAGCTAAGGCAGAGCAACAAGAGGAACAAAGTGTACAAGATACACATCTGCCTAATGTCAACCCCCAACATGAAACAAATGTTGAAATAGTAACAATTAAGGATGTATCTAATTTCAAAACTTAGAACATCAATCCCCTTATAGAGGAAGATCTCAAGAAGATATTTGATCAATCCACACTATAGGAAAAACTATGTGATAATCCAATATTGGTAAGTGTGGATGAGATATATAAAATAGTGACTGAAATAACAAGGGAAGAGGTGAATACAAAAGAACCACCTACTATTAACACTCAAGCAACTAATGTACAACCGTTGGATAAGGTGCTTGAAGCTACATTTGTAAAGGTTGATACAACTTTAAAGGATACAGTGGATACCCAAGCCACTACTAGAGAACATAGTCAAATAGGTCAAATGTACTTATCTGTATCTACAACACAAGTACAAGGTGCATCAAAAGACATCATAGAAGTGAAGGATGAGGATGAAGAGATAGAATTGATAGCTAAGGTGAAGGATAAACTTTCCATTCAAGCATTGGTAACACCATCAAAATATGGCACTCCTTCTACTCACACTCTTCAAAAGTTGAGCACTGATGCAACACCATTGCAAATCTCAATGCTGAGCCCGAGCTCATCAAAGGCTAAAGAACCCATACAATATGGAGATGTGAGTCTTGATGAAGAAATAATTTTACCAAAATATGATTATGATACAATAACAATTGAGTAGATAGGAATATTACAAGAATCCATAGTAAGAAATAGAAGACAAAAACTACATAGAAAGGAGGATAGGCATAAGAAGGCATTACAGGATATCAAAGACATCTTTTTAGATGCATTTAGTCTGTTGACTCTAGATGAGACCAAGCCACTAATTAAACAATTGAAAAACATAGTGTAGAAGGTTAGTGATGTAGACCTAGATACAAATGCTAAATTATTAGAATGGTCAGAAAACAAATTCCAAAGTAAAGTTAATGAGAAAATATCATGCGATATAGCACTCACACAATTTGCATTGGCAACTAAAGTAGAAAGTGTGAAGAAGGTACTTGAGAACATTTTCTCAGTGTACCCAAAATTGTGCAATCCAACACTCTTCACACAAGAGACTAGAAGTCACATCTTGAGTCTAGAAAGTCAAATTAATGCATTAGGTGCAAAATTGCCTATGACACTAGCTCAAAGTGAAAAACACTTCAAAACATTGCTACAAACCCAAAGTCAATTAGCTACATTGTTAGCAAAAGAAGCCAATATAAGGGCTAAACTTACTAGCATCCAATCAACATTGACTCCAAACATGAAAATTTTGCACAAGGAACTAGGCTATCTCAAAGCTCTCATGAAGAAAGATCCAAATGTTTCAACATTAGATGGTCTAGTCCAACTTGCTTATGAGCTAGCTATCCAAATCAAATCCTTGGATGTAGCATGTGAAAATTGAGATGCAGCTCTCAAAATTATACTAGAGGTCCATAAATCCTTTTTTGAAAAATACACAATTAGTGTATAGCCCATTTGACATAAGTGTCAAAAAGGAGGAGAAATAAATAGAGGAGATATATAGATTTTTGGAGAGATATAAATTTTGGGAAGATATAATGAGATGAGAAAAGGGGGAGTAGAAGTATAAGATAAAAGAGTATCAATAAAGTCAAAAAGCATTAGTTGAGGCACACTTACTCACCAAGAGTATAGAATTTTTCATACAGAACAAACCTATCAACTCAGGGGGGGTTATTAGATTTTCAGATACAAGTTGTCACAAAATTTTAAAATTTTGTATATAAGTCGAATAAGAGATATGTTATTCTCATAAGGATAAGGATATTAATGCATGACAAAGTATTTTTGACACTCATGTCAAAGGGGGAGATTGTTGGTCTCAAGTTGGTTTTGATAAGTGATAGTATCCACACGCTTTAGTTATTTACTTAGTTCATGCCGAATAAGTAGTGCATGCCTAGAAAAACATGTACATAATAGAACATGTCGAGTCCATAGTGAGTACCCACTCATGTGACAAGTCACTCAAGTGCCAAACAGATAGTGAATGCTAAGTGATTTAGGAGCCGAGCAGACAGTGGATGTCAAGTGATATAGATGTTGAGCCAGAGTATAAAGAATAGTATATGTCAAGCATCAAATGCTAAGTAAGATAGTTTTTCCATAGTTGTTTGTAATGGCACAAACAACTATGTAAACCATTTTTTACCCGACTTGAATATTGAACTACAATATTAGGAGATAAAGATGAATCTTAATTTCAATTCCCAATGCATTGCATGAAGCCAATCAGAAAAAGGGAAGTTTTAAGCAAAAAAATAGATGAATTACAGCTATTGATTCATACCTAACCCTAAGTCATCGAATTCTTCTTGAGGAAAAATTCTAAACTTTATGAGAGAGTGGATGTTGTGGAGAAAGAAGTTTGCATGCACAAACAAACCATTCATGGTGGCTGAGTTATGATCTAAAATGGCATTGTAGAATTAGTTAAGGGAGAATAGTGGAAGAAGATAATATACAACATTGAGACAATCTAATCAAGAAGAATCAAGAATACATTAGAACATAGGTGAATTGTCATCAAGTAATCAAGTGCTTACTGCGGGATCATTACTGAATCATTTTAGAAGGTAAATTAGTTAAATCTCTTAATAGAGTAGTCCTAACAGGCTATACTAAAATCCTTTAATAGGGTACTTATTTAATTATGAGTTGAAGTCCTTTAACTAGGAACACTTTTAACAAGGTCTCAAAATCCTTTAATAGGGTAAGACCTAACAGTCTTTGTAAATAAGGCAAACCTTTCACAGGGTAGATCATGTCTCATGATCAAAAACTTGTAACCTTCATTGGATACATTTTATTACTACAGTAGTAAATATTTTTGGGTGTCATCCCCACCCTAGTTTTACCTTCTTATTGGAGGGTTTCTAGGTAATCATATCAGGTGTCATGCATGTGTGAATGTTTACTTATTTTCATGTTTTAGATGTACATGCTTTACATGGTATTTTAGTTTACTTAGTTAATGTATGAGATGGATGTGTGGTGAAAGTTTTTATGGGTGGAAGTTTAAACTACTAATTCACACCCCCCTCCCTCAGAAGTTTTCTTTTCATATTGTAAATTCCAATAGATGCACAAAAGTGAAAATCATGTTGACTGAACCATGTACATATGATGACAACCACTCATATTCAAGGAGATGACTAAACCATGTATAGATGATAACCAGTTATAGAAGGTATAGATTATTCTCTTATGAGATGCATGTAAGTTAGTTAAGAATGCAAAAGAAAAGTACATAAAAACAAGATGCATAAACAAGGATGTTTATCATGGTTCACCACAAATCGTGGCTATGTCCACATTGAGAGTAGAGTAATTATATCAATAAAATAGAATGAGTTTACAAATAGATGTTGTCAACATTTATAAATCAAAAATGATCAGTTGAAGAGACACAATACAAGTGGAGGGAAAACAACCATGTAACTGTTGGCCTCCAATATTCAACAATCTCCCACTTGAAGACAATAGATACACCAACTGATCACTCATTATCATGCTCTACATGCTAACATACTTCTTTTTAACAAGGCCAAGAGAAGTCTTGGTACATTCAAACTTCTTCTTGGCAACAACCTTTGCCAACATGTCTATTGGATTGATCTTTGTATCAATTTTGGCAACCTTTAGTTCCCTTACCTTTACCACATAGCAAACATAGTGAGCATGCTTGTCAATATGTTTTGAGTGTCTTTGAAAGGAATGATTGTGAGACATAAAAAATTTACTTTGACTATTAGAAAATAAAACATAATCATTTTGTTGCCACTATAGATCATTGAACAAGAATTGCAACCAAATCATATCTCTAGTTCTTTTTGAAAGAGCCAAGTATTCATCTTCAATAGAAGAAAGTACAACACAATGTTATAACCTTGAGACCCAACTAATGGCACCCTAACAAATATAAAAGCATAACCAATAGCAGACTTGCATTTTTTGTGATCTTTGACAAGATTTACATTTTTGAATCCTTGTAGCTGAGCATGATTTCTACCAAAACACAATGCATAATTAAGTACCCTTGAGATATGACAATATCCACTTTACAGGTTCCCAATGAGGCTTCCTGGGATTGCCCATGAATCTATTAACTACTCCCACCACATGAGTAATGTTGGGATGTGTAGAAACCATAACATACATCATGCTACCATTTACTAATTTATAAGGAACATCATGCATAAAATCCTTCTCTTCTTGTGTTTTGGGACACAAATTAGAACTTAGGGAGAAGTGAGGAGCAAGAGGAATAGGAACATGTTTATCTTTAGCCATACCAAATTTCTCTAGATCTTTGTCAATGTATGATTTTTGTGACAATTTAAGCACCTTTTTATATCTATCTCTAGAGATAGTCATTCCTAGATTTTTTTTGACAACCCTTAGATCTTTCATGGAAAACTGAGAAGATAACTCTTTCTTTAACTTGCTAGCTATTTGAGGGGAAGAATCAACAACTAAAATGTCATCAACATAGAGTAGAAGAATGCTAAACTCACCACTAGGAAGTCTTTTATAGTAGACACACAAATCTGATTCGCACTAGGTGAAGTTGTGTTCAACCATGAACTAATCAAACTTAATGTATCAATGTCTTGGAGCTTGCTTAAGCCCATACAAACTTTGCTTTAGCCATCAATAGAGATGTTCTTTCCCCTTTTGAAAAAAGCCTTCAATTTTTTCCATGTACAACTCCTCATTGATGTCAACATGTAGAAAATTTGTCTTGACATCAAGTTGTTCAAGCTCAAAATCCCAAATGGATACCAATCCCAAGGTTTCTTGTATTGTAGTCATTCATACAACTGGTGAGAAAATCCCTACAAAGTCGAGCCCCTTTTTCTGAGCATACACTTTGACAACTGACCAAGCATGATATCTTTTTTTGCAACCATCTTCCTCTTTCACCTTATATATCCAATGATGTTTTAGAGCTTTACGGTTGGGTGGAAGTGAAACTAGATCCCAAGTTCTATTGGTTTTAAGAGAATTCATCTCTTCTTCCATCGTAATCATCCACTAATGTTTATTAGTACTTCTACAAGTGTCTTTGAAATTAATCAATTCAATCTAATCAAAGATTAAAATCTCAAGATTTTCCTCCTTAGAGTAAAGCAATTCATTAGCTAAATATCTTGCAAGCATTCTTCTCTACCTAGTAGATCACCTTAAGTCTAGAATATGTTCTTCATTCTAAGAATTGCTTCTTAGCAATTCATAACTGCTACCTTTTGAAGATGTGTATGTCTTATGTTGGATTTGATGACTAGATGTATCCATTAAATCAACCAAATTTTTCCTAGCACTAAGGTAAGATGGAGTCAGGTTTGATTCTTCAATTCCAAAATTGTGATTTTTCGCTACTCTTTTAGCAGAAGAAGTAATGCTTCCACCTTAATGAGATGTTTGGCTATTGAGAGAAATTATAACCTACATATTATTAGTGAAGTGGTGTCTAATATCTTCAGATGGTCCTTTGACTACATAATGGTTTTGGGAAGACATAGCATTACTAAAGACTTTGACTGCAACTTCTTCACATGACCCCCAAGAGATATCGTACTTGTGTGGATTAAGGATACCATGCTCTACATTCTAACTTTTATTTGCATTAGGTATGAATGGACTTTGATAAACTCTAGCGCCATGGTCAAAGAAGTCTAATGCCCAAGTGAATGCTCTACATTAGTGAGAGAGGTGTGGAGGAGGAAAATTATTTAGCAATGGCTCTATATCAGCATGGGTAGAAGTAGAGGGGGCAGTGACATTTCCAAGTATGTTCTTACTACTCTAACTTGTCTCTTGCATAGCATCTTGATGCTCTCCCTCATTTTGGACATCCTCACAAGATCCCCAAATGACATCAAACCCACGTGGATTCATTATGCCATTTTCTACATCCCATATAATGATATTGGAACCATTATTGTGTTGTGTAAACTATTCTCTGTGAGAAAGAGGAGCGTTATTCAATGGCAGTGGGCTTCCTTTAGACAATTCTTTAGTCTTCTAATTAACATGATAAAGATCCAAGTTTGAAACATCAGATGAAGTTAGAGCAGGATTTGGAGCTAAAATAGAGGTAGGAGTACATACCATAGCCCGACACTATGGATTTAATGAGGAATTATTCTCATTAAACAAAGTCATAGGAATAAAATCTTCAACAACTCTTTCTTGTGGTGCTGATTGAAGAGCAAGAAAATTTTTCTCATTAAAGACCACATCTCTACTTTGTACAATATTCTTTGCAATATGATCCCATAGCTAAAATCTAAATTGATTTTCACCATAGCCCATGAAGATACATTGCTATGATTTTGAATCCAAATTTCTCCTTTTTTCTTTAGGAACATGAAAAAATAAAAAAACTTGAAGATGTGAGAATTAAATCCTTCTACCCAACCATTCCTCTTCCAGAATTTTAAAGTCCAAACAAGATGAAGAACTTCAATTAATTAATTACACTTCTGTAATGTAGGCCTCCACCCAAAATTCTTTTCCTAAATTGGCATTAGATTGCATGCATTAAACTTTCTCAAGTATAGTTCAATTTAGTCTTTCCACTACCCCATTTTCTTGAGGGGTGAATGGTACAAATTTCACCCATCAAATACCTTGATCTACAAAAAAGTTATCAAACTCCAATGAAAAAAATTCACCTCTATTATCTAATTTTAAGCATTTGATTTTGTACCCACTCTAATTTTCAACAAGAGCTTTAAAAATTTTAAGTTTTGAGAAAACTTTAGACTTTCTAGACATTATATAGACCCAAACCTTTCTAGTACAATCATCAAGAAAGGAAACAAAGAAGTTTGTGCCTCCATGAGAGGTTACCTCTATTGGACCAAAGACATCTAAGTACACTAACTCCAATGGTGTAGTTTTCTTGTCATGGTCATTCTTCAAAACATGAAAACATTTTTGTTTCCTATGAAGACAAGGCTCATAGAATTATAAATCTACTAATTGGAGACCTAGAAGTTGATCTCAATTAGCATAACCTTTAGCCCCTTTTTTCTTAGGTAGCCTAATATTTGATACCAAACTGTAGCATCACTATCCACAATAGTCATCGCAACTCCCACCTCATCATTAGTTTCTACAACATATAGGATGCCAAATTTTTCCCCTTTGGTGATAATCATGGAACCCTTGGTAATTTTCTATGTACCCATGAGGAGTGTAAGAAAACCTTGAGCATGTAACTAATTGACACAAATCAATTTTTTTTTCAATTTGGGAACATGCCTAACATCTTGAAGCAATAATTGAGCACCTCCTTCTATTGATAACAAAATATCACCCTTTCCTACTATTTCATAAGAATTTTTATCACCCAAATAAACATTCCCAAATTTATTTTCCTTATAGTTTGTGAAGGCTTTGCTACAAGAAGATGCATGAAATGAAGCCCCAGAGTCAATTACCCATGAATTTAAAGTTGTGTCACTTGTCACAAGAACCAAAACACCATCACCGTAATCATGAATGATAATTTCTCTACTATCAAAAACCTTTTCTTGAGCCCTTTTAAATTTTCTACAGTCCATTTTAACATGACCAACCTTTTCACAAAACCAACAACCACTTTATTTGCGCCAAGACTACGATCTTCTAGCTAATTGTGACCTTCAATTATTGTTATTTATGCCTCTATGTTGAGTTCTTCCTCTCTTTTTTGTATTAACCATTGTTAGCACATCACCAAACAAAGAATCTTTACTAGTTCTCCTCATGTCTTCACTAAGTAACATGG
Source organism: Cupressus sempervirens (assembly GCA_028749045.1). NCBI lineage: Eukaryota > Viridiplantae > Streptophyta > Pinopsida > Cupressales > Cupressaceae > Cupressus > Cupressus sempervirens. The sequence goes on from CM053788.1 coordinate 612,534,003, forward strand.
AAGCCACCTCATCATAGACCATCTTTTTTTACTGGCAACAGAAGTGCTAACCGCTATTGCCACACCATCCAAGCTATCTAGTAAAGAACATAATAAGATGACCACCTTATTTTCATCATCTTGAGGCATACCAATGGAGTGTGCCTAACATAAAAGAGTATTTAACTCATTTATGTAATCTGACATTGCTATTTTTTCCTTCATCTTCAACTTGTAAAGCTTCTTCATGATAAAAGTTTTGTTTGTAGCAGACATTCTTTTGTAAATACCTTGAATTTTGTCCCATACCTCCTTTGTTGACTTTTCATTGTTCACATTGAACAACATGTTCTCAAACAGTGAGAGAAAAATCTCTACTATTGTCTTTTCATCGATTTTATTCCAAGTCTCATCTGTCATGTAAGTTGGCTGCTTCACTTTACCTCTAATTGCAATTGCAAGATCATCCTTGACTAGTAATGATAACATCTATACCTTCTACAAACTAAAATTCTTCCTCAATAATTTTTGCACTCTTAAGTCCTCTATGACTTTGGAATTTGATCACTGAAATCGATCGCAAGCTCTGATACCAAATGTAAGTTAATTAATAATGTAAAAGAAAAGTACAGAACAACAAGATGCATAAATGCAGAATTTTATCATGATTCACCACAAATTGTGGCTACATCCACACTGATAGTAGAGGAATTATATTGATGAAATATAATGAGTTTACAAATAGATGCCATCAACATTTATAGATCACAAATGATCAACTAAAGAGACACAATACAAGTGGAGGGAAAACACCCATGTGACTATTGGCCTTCAATATTCAAAAATGTATACAACTAACTAGAGAGTGGGAGATTAATAATAAATAATTATTTCTTTTCTATATTATTAAGAATACTAAATGAAGTAAAAATCTTATTTTGTAGGCACGTATTATTAGCAAACAAAAATTGACCACAATGGTGTTCAATTTACTGAATACATGCCTGGCCAAAAAGTTTTGCATTACAACCACTTGGTTTTAGTCACAAAGATTCAATTTGACATTATGCCAAAAAAAGGATATAGCAAACCAAAGTGGGGGTTAGATATTGAGAAGCATGAAAAGTTGTTGGAGATAATTAAAGATAAAGAGGATCCTGACCACATGTATTAGTAACTTCCTGATTGATAGATAGGTTTATTGATTCATAAAATCATTTCAAATTTATATATACATAAATTGTTTTTCAATAGTTATGCATGTTTTTATTCTTCAATATTTATACACTTCTAGAAAACACCTAGAAAATGATGTAAGATGTCTTTTTCATTAATTTATAGAACATGTAAATTTAGTACATATTAACAATTGTCTAAAAAATAATATTTATTTCTATTTACATTTATATTTTCTATACACTTTTACAACACACCTAGAAAATTATGTAGCACATATTTTCATTAGTTTATAGAACACTTAAATTTCTTACACATTAACAATTATCTAGATAAAAATGTAGGAGATATTTCAAAAATATGTTTCCACATTTATGTAAAAGATATTATATCAATGTAAATATCAAATATATCAACTATGTATTAACATGGTAACATAACTCATGAAAAAATCATATATATCAACTATAAATGTAAATGGTCACATAACTCATCAAAATATCATATATGGACCTACTATAAATGCAAATGGTTAGATAACTCATGCTAATATGAAATATGTCAAATATGAGCATGTTGTAAATTTAAAATGTCCCATAGTACAAATCTAAATAATATCATCATAAATCAATATCAAACATCATGTATCATGACATATATGAATATCAAACATGATCATGTCGCACTCCACAATGCGATTGACTGAGATGAGATCTCAAAACCTATGTCCAATATAAGAACAAATTCAATAAATAATAACATAAGTACAATTAAATTTACTTGTGACTTAGGATGACTAGGGTCGACAACTATCTCTCCATCTCCATTCTAACAAGCTGCAGATGTAGTCTGTATGCAATAGAAGAAACAAATATGTCACAAGTTATACTTTACTAAAGTTTTAAATATAAGATCTATAGGTCCAATTAAATAGACATGTTTGGAAAGTTTTACCTATATCTCCTATTGTATAGGATGCATAGGGGTCTATAAGTCCCCATATGCCATCATCATCATAAATATATGCCTACCTATCTCACTCAAGTCTATATCACTAAAGGTCATATCTTTGATGTCAAATGTAGGATCCCTAACCATATCTATGAACAATGAAAGTCATGCTGGGTAAGAACCTACCTTAGTGGGTGGGATGCATCCTCCTCAATGGTGGTCTATGGCAAAGCTATAGTTGCAATATGTATGTCCTCCATCCCCTAACCACCATGTGCCTCTAATGTACCTTTGATGATGTAACTCACATATGATGTTACTGAACTAAGTTTCTATCTAATCAACAACTTAATAGCTTGATAGGTTGAAAGTAGATCAGTGGACAAACATGTACTAATATCCCTTAAATAGTCTATTGAAGACTCTATGAAGACATCTGGGGATGGGATGTAAACCTCATGATACATATCATCACCTAAAGATGATGCAACTGTGTAACCACCTATAGATGTAGATCCTAATTGTTTATGTATCTTTGCACTCGATTAGAAGACATCTCATGCACCTAGGTAGCAATAGTGGCAATCTTCTCATACACATATCTTCATGTATCATCTGCCACTCTATCTCTAGCTGCAGCTAACTCTAAACATTTTGGCATCACCAAAAGGTTTGGACCAATCAATGCCCATTTATTAACAACCACAGGAGCATTTGGGTGTCTGAATTTATCCAAGAACCTACCCTGACCTTGCCCAGCATGCTAAGAGATATTGATCAATGTAATCAATCTCATGATGTAGATGAAATTCTAAAAATAATTATTTGTAGAATTATAAGGGGAACTCATCCTTTTGGGGCCACATGTGATGTATAGCCAACCAACAAGGATTTATGAAAGGTGCCACCAATGGATTAGTATACCTCGTATTGAAATACTATTTGACCTTTTTCAAAGGTTGATAATGTGGGAACATGCTCTTCACACTCTCTACTAAGACCATCTCATCTATCTCCCTCTATCACAAACCACTACTAACACTATGAGATAAAGCACTATAAAATGTGTCCAAACTAGCACTATCACAAGGGTTAAAACCCTTGACAGTGTGCATCATGCTAATCAGCTCATCTCTAATCTGAATCACCTTATCCCTATGTTTTAGGGTAGGTGAAGTCTGTAGACTTTGATTAATAGTATTGAGTGCACTCTGTAAGCATTGAATAGTATCACTAAATAATGTCTCCCTATCCTAGCTAATAGTATTTGATCTATGGGATGAACCACTATGGAGACAACTATGTACACTAGCCTCTCTAGAATCACTACTCCCAATGCCATAATGATGAAATATATAAACACACAAAACTAGATAGGTGATAATAGAGATTTGCACATGCATACATATACATATATACACAAATTATTATATAAACTAATTGAATTGAAAAACACTAAATGAATATTGCTAAACAAGCTTATTGTACAACATATAAAGACACATTAACTACATTACATTTTTTTCAATAATGGGTACAAATCAAATTTAGATAACAAGTTTAGGGATTATGGGGTTAGAGAATAGTTTAGGGTTTATAGAGATGAGGTTTAGGAGTTAGAGAGAGGTATAGGGTTTAAAGAGATGGGGTTTAGGAGTTAGAGAGTGGTTTAAGGTTTAGAGAGATGGGGTTTACGAGTTACAAAGCATTTTAGGGTTTAAAGAGATGGGGTCTAGGAGTTAGAGAGAGACAAAAGGTTAAAAGTTTGAGATCTAGAAAGAGAGAGATGAGGTTAGGTTTGGGAGAGATAAGTTATGCAAATTCTAAAGAGAGAGAAATTTATGGATTATGGAGTTAGAGAAAGGTTTAGGGTTTAGAGAGATGGGGCTTAGCAGTTAGAGAGTGGTTTAGGGTTTAAAGGGATGGGGTTTAGAAGTTTGAGAGATATTTAAGGTTTATAGAGATGGGGTTTACAAGTTACAAAGTAGTTTAGGGTTTAGAAAGATGGGGTATAGGAGTTAGAGAGAGACAAGGGGTTCAAAGTTTGAGATCTAGAAAGAGAGAGATGAGGCTAAGGTTGGGAGAGATTTAGGTTATGTAAATTCTAGAGAGAGAAGTTTAGGGATTTTGGGGTTTAGGGTTTAGAGAGATGGGGTTTAGGAGTTAGAGAGTGGTTTAGGATTTAAGGAGATGGGATTTAGGAGTTAGAGAGTAGTTTAGTTAGAGAGATGGGTTTTATGAGTTACAAAGTGTTTTAGGGTTTAGAGAGATGGGGTCTAGGAGTTAGAGAGAGACAAAGGGTTGAAAGTTTGAGATCTAGAAAGAGAGAGATGAGGCAAGGGTTGAGAGAGATAATTTATGTAAATTCTAGAGAGAGAAATGTATGGATTATGAGGTTAGAGAGTGGTTTAGGGTTTAGAGAGATATGGTTTAGGACTTAGAGAGTGGTTTAGGGGTTAAATAGATGGGGTTTAGGAGTTAAAGAGTAGTTTAGTGTTTACAAAAATGGGGCTTAGGACTTAGAGATTGATTTAGGGTTTAAAGAGATGAGGTTTAAAAGTTAGAGAGAAGTTTAGGGTTTAGAGAGATTGGGTCTATGAGTAAGAGAGAGACAAAGGGTTAACAGTTTGAGATCTAGAAAGAGAGATGAGGTTAGGGTTGGGAGAGATTAAGTTATGTAAGTTCTAGAGAGAGAGAGAAGTTTAGGGATTATTGGGTTAGAGAGCGGTTTAAGGTTTAGAGAGATGGGGTTTAGGACTTAGAGAGAGACAAAGGGTGACAAGTTTGAGATCTAGAGAGAGAGGGTTTAATGTTTAGGGTTTAGGTCAACATATTTGAATTTAAGGTTCAATATGGGTGTTGCAGTCTAATTTGGTTCAATGTGAGAGTTTTAGTTCGAGTTTGATTAGGTTTCATGTTGTGGTTTAATGTTAAGGTTCAATGTCAAGGTTTCAATTAGAATTTATTTGTGTTCATGGTAAGAGTTAGAGCTTGATTTAGTTCAATCTAATGGTTTTACTTACCTGTTTACAGTAATTTCTAAACTTTTACCTTTACAAAAATTTCTAATGATTTCTAATAACAACAAAATAAAAACATTTAAATTCTCTAATATTATATCTAACTAATTTTCTATTTTTTATATTTTTTTCTATTATTTTTTAAAGTTTCTAGCTATTCTAAAATTTCCTAAATTTTCTAATATTGTCTATATAATTTTTGAAATAATGTTTTACAATTAATCCAATTTCTCTAATAATGTATAATTTTACTACATTACAATACTTTTTCTAAACTTTATATAATATTGTAGTACTTCAAACATAAACATATAATAATATTTAAAAAAATGAACTTTTTAAAATAATCTACATTAAAAATACACATTAAAAACCATATTTTTACCTAAGGAAACTTGAAAGAAAACTCAAAACATATTAAAAAATTGGGGGAAAATGCTGACATGCCTGATTCGGCCGAATGGCTCCTATAGCTCTTCCCACTCTACACTTCCAATGGGCTTGTATAATGCAAATGACTATCGAATTTGTCTTTTTGTGAATTATATAATTTTTGGGGTTCCAGTTAGATCCCTACAAATCTATACACACCACTTGGCACCTACTTGGTGCAATGTGGTTTCAATTCGACCAGATTCAATCCAACTAAATTGATAAAAGTAACCCCAAAGGTGACACAAGTGTGTGCTTTCACCCTTACCCAAAAATTGGTTTAGATTACCAACCATTAACAACTACGTGCAACAACTAATCAAAAGAAAATTCCATTATACTTCCAACTATACCATTGCTAATAATTATTCTTAAACATGATAGCTATCCTAAACATAGAAAATTGACATATTCTAGAATATGTTATTACAAGTACAAGACCACATAGAGCTACTAGGGAATCTTGAGCTAATATTTTCCCAAACATAAAATTTGAGTCATATATAGATCTCCCAAATACAATTTAATTTGGGGATGAAATGTATATGCACTTTAAAAGTATACCATTTTAAAAACATAGTGTTATGGTCAAACCTCTTAGGAACAATCCTCTAATGAAATGATGCACTTACCCATACCCTCATCCTTGGGAGATGGTAGGATTAAAAGTATGACTATCTCTAGAATATCTGACTTATGTGGATTCACTTGAGACAAGTATACATATGTGGTGAGCCAAAAGCTAGAATAATGTATGAGTGAGCTCATGTGTAGTATGAACTGGGTGCATAGGTAAACAATAACTAGTTTTCTTATGTACACCTTTCACACAAAAAACTCATATAGGTCATACAAAATGACATGGAATGATATAATGACATTTGAGAAAATCCTATGCTACTAAAGAGTGCAAAAAACATAAAATAAAATCAAGTTGCATTCCATGATTCCATACGGATTATATGAGTACTCACTGATTAATGAGTTTTTAAATTACTTTCTCATTCCTTTTACTTTTAATTTTGTCTGTAAAAGTGGAGACGATACAAGTTTGAAAAGTGCATAGTTTTCTTTTCCCCTTTTTTATTTATTCCCTTTGACCTTTTTGTACCTAAGGTGTTGATGAGTAGAAAACCAACCTATTTTCTACGTAAGTTGGAAAAACAATGTTAACCCATCCCCACATATAATAAGGATTCAAATATGCTCTTCAATTGCAGCCTTATATTCCCCTATGTTAATTTTGCAACATAGAAACAAATTTTAAATTACACCTATGTGTATCCCTACCCATCAAGTTATTATACGAGATAACCAAATAAAAATATCTATTTAAATTGTATATAAAAATACACTCGGAATCACTAAGAATGCCAAAAAAATATTAAATTTCATTACATGTTACATTATAGAAGATTGTAATATTATTTTCCATTAAAAATCTATATAACTACTAGACATTTTTTTCATTGTAAGATTTTTTTCCTAATGTGTTTATCATCTCTCCCCTATTTCAAATGTAGATTTTATGAATCAAGGCAATCCAATTTCTAACATCAGATTCAATACAATTCAAATCCATGTATAGAACTTAGTTATGTAGACTTGAACACAAATTCAATATACACAATTTAGCTAGCAAAAACAGGAAACAATTTTTTTCACAATTTCAAGAAAAATATAGAATAGATTTTAAATTTCAAATACTTCAATAATCAATTTATAGCACTTTTCATAACCAAATCTTCATCAAACATAAAACTAAATATTATTTATTTATTTTGAAATATTTATTTAAACAACATTCAAGTTCAATCTCTTAAATTGATTTAAAAATAAGGAACAATTATACTTTTATATACATATAATTTCAAATATAAAACTAAATATAATTTATTTATTTTCAAATATTTATTTAAACAACCTTCAATTTCAATCTCTCAAATTGATTAAAAAATACGGAGCAATTATACTTTTACATACATATATAATTTCATTACAACAACATTCAGGGGAAAAAAATAGAAAACTAATTGTAAAAACATCCATTTCTATAAAAATCCAAGTTGCTATCATGAATTGATGAAGCTTAAAAAAAGGAACAATTCTACTTTGTGTGTGTGTGTGTGTGCGCGTGCATATATATATATATATCAACAGCATTCAGAAAAAAATACAAAACTAATTGTAAAAGCATTCATTTCTATAAGAGACAATTCTTTGTGTGAAAAATTGATACCTCTAAAGATTTACTATTATATTTCTACAATGATAGCTTATAAGTTTGTATACAAAGAGAGACTCAAGAGTACAAAAACTAATATTTGTAAATGCCACTTGCTACAGACCTATAATCATGACATGTTGCCAATTACAATAAATCTACACAACCTTCTCCTATCAACAAATCAAGACAAACTTCTCCTCCAACTATTTCATTATAATACTACAATATAGTGTTATATTAAATACAATAACATCAAGTGTTCAAGTTGTATGGAATCACATCTCCTCATATGTAACATTCTTCACACAACCAACAATAGAAGAGGACTACTACGCTGCATTCACAAACCCAAAAGAACATAGATAAGAATATAACCTTACTTTATGCATATAAAAGCTGAAAATTATAAGCAAAAAGAAGTGTAAGAGGCATATATACCATCCTTCTAGAAAGCCTTTCTCCCCTTTACTCTGTGTTTTGATAGGACCCGCCTCTGCATATTGTGATGGTGGAGCTTGAATGGGATACCCTAAAAGTAATACCCATTTTAATAGCAGCAATTAAATAAGTAATACCCATAAAAGAAAACACATTTTGTGGTCTTCTAGTACATAAATGATTTGTGATTGTGGAACTTGAGTGATTATACTCATGAATAGATAGTTTATAGCTTTTTAATTTCTCATTTATCTTTTTCCTTTAATATAGATGAGTATTGAGAACTAATAAAGAAATGAAAAAGATAATAAGAGTCAAATTTAAGAATATATAATAATAATAATAATTAGACATAGTCAAGAAAAGTTTAAATATTATCAAATATTATATGTAAAGCATAAATGTTAATAATCTAACAAAAATATAGTTTCTTTTAGTTAAAATGTAAAACAAACAAAGAAGAAAAAGAAACAAGAATATGTTGTTTTGCAATGTGAGTGGTAGAGGCATATTTATTCATGGCAGTAGAGTCAAAGCTTCATTTTATCTTGAAATGTCTATATGTCAATATGTCTAAACAGATCTAACTAATAAGTTAGAAAATACTGAAGACTTTAATGTTATGATATTATTATTAGTCCCATAGATTACTTTAGATTGCTCCAGCCTTGTCCAATCTGTAAAAATCTTTCATTCATTCTTTAATCAATAAAAAAACAAACAATCAAAAGAATATAAAACTAGCACTTGCACCCAAAGGAGATGCAAGGGGTACACCGATAGTTAAAAAAGGTGCAAGTCTATATAAGATGGTTTTCCACATATTTTTCTTTTTAAGAATTGAATATGATGTGAAAGAAAATGTAAAAGAGGAGCACAAAATAAAAATAGTTAAATAATAAAAGCTTGGACCACGTACATAGTTTGTTCTTAAATTCACTTTTCTTGCCACTTCACATTGTTAGGTATTTGGGCATTCCTTTCTTAGTCCAACGTTCTATTAAGGATATGTGGTTGTCGATCTTTTCTAAGATTGAAGACAAGCATAAAAAATGGAAAATCCAACGGTTATATCTTGTTGGAAGGGTCCAGATTGTGTAAAAAGTTTTGGCATCTCACACAATATATTACTTCTCTACTTGGATGTTTGCCAATTATTAGTTCAATGTGTTAGAATATCTTTTAAGAGACTTTTTGTGGTCTAATGATTTGGATAAGAAATTAGGCATTGTGCTTGTTGGTATTATCCTTGCAAACCTAAAGTACTTGGTGAGTTGGGCTTAAAGGATCTTAAATACATGGTGTTTCTCTTGCTACCAAGTGGATTCTTAAGGCCTTTCATGAAAATGAACCATGGAAATTTTTTGTTCTAAGAAAACATATATTTGTAGATTTGGAATAAAAAAAATGTAAACAATGGAAAAATGTCCCTATATGTGATATTATTTTTGGGGATTTTGAGATGAAAACATTTGGTTCCTCCATCTTTCATTCCTTATAGAAGGCATGGTGTCAAGTAAGGAATCTTCTCTATTGTAGAGTAGCCATTAATAAATCTCATGCATATGTTGTCCTTGATAGATCTTTATCGTGGGTCCCTAAATCTTAAGCCTCTTACCCTTACCCAATGTTGTTTTGTTAAAGAGTGGAATGCCAAATGGACTTCATTGGTTAAGGATATTTTGTTTGAAAATTGGTTAGATTCTTGGGAGGAGGTTAGCGAGAAATTTGTCCATCTTTCCTCTCTGAAGAAAACATATATTTTGATCACCCAAACAATGGACAATTTATTTCTAGGTAAACTATATGACAATGATAGTATTGTTACTCAATCACAATGAGATAATAGTACTATGTTTTTTGATATATCCATTAAATAAATTTATAATAATATGAAGAATGATTTAGTTTTTATTAGCAACATTAACCAGAGTTGGGGCCTTGAGTGGTCTATCTCTTTTTGGCATCATATATTTGAGCTTTTTTATCATTCTCCTATGGAGCCTAAGAAGACTTGTTTTAGATGGTTTATTATTCTCAAAAAGTTATTTTTTGGATTTGTTTTATCCCCAATTGGTATTGAACCCTTGATGTGCTTTCTTTATAACTAGCTTAAAACTTTTGAGCATCTTATTCTTGAATGCAAATTTGTTGTTGAAATCTAGTCATTATTTTTTGGGAGGCCAATTTTCTAGGCTGGTCATGTTCATCTATCATAGCATGAGGTCTAGGTTGGTTATGTTGATGCTATTAATCTCAAATTAAACAAGTTCTGGTTTTCCTTTTCTATTGAAGTACCTTGGTATCTTTGGAAAAATAGGAATGCAAAGGTTTTTCAAAACAAGAGGAGGGGTCTTAATAAGTTTAACTTTAAACTCATGTTTTTTAACTTTAAACTCATGTTTTAACAATGTCACATGTTTTTATTTTTCTTGAGATCCCAAGGGCTAGATTTGTGATTTTGTGATGTATAGCATCCTAGGTGCAAGGGCAATCTTGCATCACCCAAAAATATTTCTATTTCTAGTTTTATGTTTTCAATAAGGACTATTCCTATGCAATGTTGTTATTTGTAGAGGCTTGCTAATTTTAGTAAGTTAGTCTTATGTGCTTAGATTTTTCTAATCTCATATATGAAGGTTCATCTTAGACATATCAACCAACCAATTGAGTTTCATTACCATAGATCATATGTATTAGTATAGTTATTATAGATTTTTTATTTGAATTTTGTCTCTCCAAACTTTAGGCTTTGCGATGAATTCCTAAATGACTCTAAAACAAGGTCAAACCTCGACTAATGGATTATTACACAATTAGCCATTGTAGAACTTTAGCAAAGGATTCTAGAATTGGGTTATAGTAGCCCATGGGGTGAACAGTTTGTTAGTCATGGCCTTTAGAAGTGGGCCATCCATAATGTAATTTGAAAATTGTCTTGAGTTGTTCCTATGAAATAAATTGTGATAAAATAATATAATATGAGGTTGGTTGGTGTCCAGGGTTAGGCCTTAGTGTCTAAAACCCTATTGGCTAGTGAAAAATGCCTATATAAGGAAGGCTTACAGGTTTTCTAGGGTAGTTCTGGGTGATAGTTGCAGCTATATCTAGTAGACTATTGTAAGGAAGGCACCCATGAGGGTTTGCATATTGTAATTTTGAATTATATAATTCCACACTTATGGAGATAATAATCTAATCCCATAATTTGTTCTCTCAAATTGTGGTTGTTCCTCTGTGTTTGTTGTGTGTTGTAGTATTAGGGGGAGAACCCTTCATCATCTTGGTTAGAGAAGGTGTAATGAGCATTAGAGGATATGCAATCTACAATTTTAAAAAAACTTATATGGACATGCTCAATTGGAAAGAAGTGGAGGCGCTGAACTCATTTACTATGTAAAAAGTTATTGGCATAAAGAAAGAGAATGAAATCATCAAAGAAAAGTGGGATTTTGTTGGTCCAAGCTGGGAGATCACTCCATACACTTCTCTAGTTATGGATCAGCCTATTAGTTATGATTCTAATAATGTTGACCATAACATCAACATTATTAGTGCTTGGGACTTAACATATTTTCCTTTTTAGTTTTTTCATTTGTTGGTTAGTTTTGAAACTTATTGTTAATATCCCCAATGAACTTATATTTTTCTTTATATGATGTAAAGTGATATAGCTTTATAGTTGATAGTCACTCAATATATCTTGCTAGAGTCATTAGAGATGCATATTGTGTTTCATAGGTTGGATTATCGTGAGAGATGATGTACTCCTCATTCCTTACCATCTTAATATATAATAAAATGACAATATTAAAGTTTGTTTTTATTTTTAACTAAAAAATAATTTTAATTCATCAAATATTACTATTTGTCTATTCAACAAATAAAGTCATTGCTTAAACTTTGGCTTTGAACAAATTGAAGAAAAATCAAGTACTTTTTCTTTACAACTACTACAAACACATTGCAAAAAATAGAAAAACCCCAAATTAACAACATAGGAGATGAAAAAACATAGTCTTTGCTACCAAACTTCTCTAATGAATGACTTAATTATGTACTATTATTTTGGCCACCCTTAAACATCACACTAAGAGAAAAATTAAGTTTGGAAAAAGTAAGTCAACTTTGACTATTTAACACTTTTAGCCTGGGAATCAAGCCATTGTGTGTGGTGTTTAAACCATCCATATTATTTATCTATTGTGCTTGATTATGTTAATCATTTTTTAAAATTTATTTCTGATATAAATTTTAAGTTTATGGTTTGTTTTCAAGCTATAATTTTGTATGCTATAAATTATAGTATTCATATTTTTGTACTCATATTAATGTGTTTACTAATATTTTGAAATTAGACATTTGATGAGAAATCATTTCTCTTCAAATTATTCTTTCTTTACTAGTATCCTAATATGCAATGTGGAAAAATCAAACAATTAAAGATGGGAAAAACTTAAATGTTCCTTAACAAAACAAATGTTTGAACATGTAGATGGAGATAAAAGATAGGTATGAGCATGCAACATGGCCTAAATTATACTAGAATGGGTATTGGATAAACTTATCATTTCTTCTTTACTTGAAAGTAAATGTACCTAGTTATGGGCATATAAAAAATGGTTATTATGGTATTACAGTCACACCACCTCATATGAGCTCAAATATTTCTCTAAGATTTAGATGAAGTTTTTCATTTCTAATCTTCTTGATTTTGGTCTATCATTAAATGCGATCTCAAATCTTTCTCTAAGATTTAGGTGAAGTTTTTTACTTTAATGAATGTCATTACTTGGATCTAAATTTTTGTTCAATATTCTTCAATAAATGCATAAATGTATATGGAAGAGAAGATTGACCTTTCTTGTTGCCATATGCAAGAAAACCTAACCTATTGGGAGAAAGAGTAAACAAGCACACATTAATTGCATGGGTATATCAAATATTCAAAATAAAACAAAACACAACTAATACCATGCTTGAGTTTTGCAACTCAATGCAACCAAAAAGAAAAGTCCTCATGCAACCTCAAAGTAGCTCAACAAAGGCACCCATGAGAGGCTCTGTTGGTGTGCTTTAGATTGAAGGAATGTGGTGTGCTCTCCCAAAACACAACTATGGAATCCCTTGATAAAAATGCAACATGAAATGATATGATCCCAAATCTAAATGAGTGGAGAAACTTTCAAGAAATGGCTATGAGTGAGCCAATCCTCAAAAGATTCTAGGATGTGAGATGGAGAATGCAAAGAACTAAACTAACAATAATAATCCAAAATGAAATACAAGCATATGTGTAAGAAATCTAACATCTACCAAAGGTTAGTAGCAAATATGCAAATCACAACTAAAAGCTCTAATAACAAACTAGCATGATAATAATGCAAATGAGGGAGATGTCCAATGCTTGAGACAAGGGCTCTATTTATAGGCTTGAGAGAGGCCTTGGGGAGGTGGCATCTATGTGGCATCCACATGGGTGCCACAAGGGAGACATGTAGACAAGTCATGCAAATGGTCAACATTCAAAGTTTGCTCACACATGTGTGAGAAAACTTGAAGGAAGGAGTGGGGGACAAAGGTGTAAGAAGTGTGGAAGGCATGAGAGGTGTTAGAAGTGTGATGGTTCCTCACACATGTGTGAGCACACACTTAGAACTAAAAGGGGGTTTATCAAGGTGTTTAGGATAAATAAGTGGGATTAAGTAGTGGGTAGGCTTAGAAGGATGAAAGTGATGGGTGTAGACTAGGTTTTAGGGTAGGTTTAAGACTAAATTAAATAGGATTTAATTTAATCATAGGTTTAGAGAATTTAATGAAATGGAGATAATTAAATAAATAAGATTTATTTAAAAGGGGATTTATTAAGGATTGTGCATTAAATAAATTTAACACATTAGGGATGGAAGCATTTAAATTAAATTTGAATACATTAGGAAAGTGAACCTATTTAATTAAATAAATATAATTAAATAAGTAGAAAAATATGAGAGATATAATTAATTAATAAATAATCAATTATAATGTCAAGGAAAATATTAAATAAATTAATATAATGTTTAGGATAATTTTAAGTGTCTACAGTTGCTTGCATAACTTTATGACCAAATTTCATTAAAAAAAGGTGAAATACAAAATATTAAAAACATATCAAAATGAAAAATTAATGTTCTTGCACATGGACTCCCTTTCAACTAAAGAATATGAGGAATTACATTTATCAGCCTTACAACTAAACTTTGTCTTTAAGGTTTCAAAATAATTTGAGACGTAAATCAAGGCTTAAAGTGACATCTATCAATCAATCAAATATTTTAAAGATTAAATCCTTTTATTGGTCAGGATGATTGATAAGTGGTATGGTCCAACATAAAGGGAAATAATGTCACACACATGCTTTCTCCACTCGTCTTTGACATTTCATATATCATCATGTACGAATCGTGACCTTCTGAATTCCTAACTAGACTATCATTTTCTTCTTATAATGCATTACATATTTTCTTTGCCTTTTAGTCATGCCCTAAGCATAATTAGACAAATCTAAGGTGCTATTTCATTTTTCTGAAAAAATTATTTGGTGTGAGGTTGATTTTATCATCAAATTGGTTGGATAATGCAGTATAATATCATAATTTGTTATTTGAAAGAAATATCATAAATAATAGATTGTTCGAGTAAACTTTTTAACTCTGCATTGAAATAAATCTAAGCCTGACGAAATCCACATTATTAGAGAGAAAACTCCAATCTGTACTGGTACGTTGTTAATGTGAAGTACAAGGCCATATTTTGACCACAATTTTATCAAGACAAACTGAATTGCAGTGATGAATTTGAACCCCCACAATTTGATTTCAAAACTTGGATTTGTGTGTGCAATTTTATATTCATTCTAAATTCATAATTGAGAGAGTAGTTGCATAACAGAGATAATTAGTACACATAAATGTAAGAGCCAGGAGCTGATTGATATAGTGGATGACATTAAAAAGTTTGAGCTCTTTTTGCAATTTGCAACAGTCAGCAGAAGCAATGGTATTTGGGATGAAGGCTGGAATTACATCTTTCAAAAGATCAAACTTGTATATAAATACAAACATGGCCTCACACTACTCTTCTTGGGAATATCACCATGATGTGTAAGCATGATCTTGGAAGATGTTGTTGCGACTAATGAGCTGAGAACATATGAATATGTATAGAAGCAGATCAAATAAGGATCAGTGTAGATACCATGCTGAGATAGATTGATGTTGCTAGTGCATCCAGAGGGACAGTAATCAACAATATTTAACACGATCGGTTCTCCCTTGCATGATGATTCATAGCTCCCATTCGCTGGGTCGATGCATCAACTGTCACATGCAAACATCCTCCTCGCTGGTGCAATGTCACATTCATAGGAAAATCCATCACAATTCAACCTTCCAGTGTGCTCTGAGGCTATACAAATTTACTTTTGATTTACCCAACAAAATTTATAACCCTACTTTAACTAAATCCCATATAACCCTACTTTAAATAGTTCCTCTGCACTAGAAACCAGAGATAAAAACAAGAACAGACCCATTTCTAACTCACAGGAGATGGGGAGCCATGTTATTGCCCTAGACTGTTGTTTAATCTAAATTACGCATCAATCCTTTAGTGGGTTTACAGATTATTAATCATCTTTAACTTTAGGGCGAACAATTCTTTGTTCTGTCTGCAATTTTACATTGGATAATCCAATTTTCTTTCTATTCTATGAAATTTTCATTATTCTGATGATGAGTGTGATCTTAATAAAAAGAAAATATATACAATCTAAATGAAAAACAACGACAAAAACTACAATAAACTGTATAATTGCCTGGTAGAGGATATCCTTCTGGATAAGTAGAAGGTGGTGTTACCGCAGTGGACTTCTGTTGTTTTCCTTCTGGACGAAAAATGGGTTTTCCTCTACACGGAATTCTTCTTCAACTGAATTGTGATCTATAAATTGTATTTGGGTATGCGTTTATATAGATAAGGAAGAGCTTCCCTGCATATCTCTCTTAGTGAGCTGGAAAGTTTGAGATTTATTCTAAACATAAAAGTATTTTGAGTGGTCTGATTCATTTCTATAATGACCATCCAATGGGGTTTAAGCAGTGAGCTAGCTGGGGAATAAACAATTATTAAAACATGCCTTAGATAAGCCGCTAAGAATATAACTTTCAACTGTTGATTCCGTTGACCATCCTCCATCCATTGTTAATTGAATAGATGTAAGGGATTTCAACAAAGTTCAGTCGGTTATAGCGTCATAGTGTTAAAATGTCTATTTTTTCTTTTAACTTTTCGTTAAGTATAATTCATCCCGTCTTATGACTGGTTTGGTAGAATGTCTTAAAATGGAATAATACTTATCAATAATTTGTGTTGGGTTTGGTTGGTAGTGTATCATTATTATATTTTTATTCATATTATTTTATATTTATCTTTTTGTCATAATATTATTATTTTATTCTTTTTGAGAAGAATGGAGAGTTTCTAAGTTTAACACTTTACAAGGTGAGCCATCTATAATCTCTTGAGTGACGTGCAATGGTCTCTCATCCCAATATCATGAGCAAATCCAAAGAGAGTAGAACCCATGATCTAACCTGCTTAAAGAGACCTAATATGAGAGACCATGAAATTATCATTGTATTCCTAGAGGTCATTTTTCAATAATGTGGAATTGCTTTAATTCAGTCCTATGAGATAAAAAGAATAATTCCAAAACATAAATGATCACATGTGAGTTCTAATTTTATGCCCTTTCCTACTAGTCCTTTAAATCAACTTAATACAGATTTGCATGATAAATTGCTATATAATAGTATTTAAAGAAATTATGAGAGACTATAAAATATCTAGGGATCTCAGTTTGATTTTCTAAAAGACAAATAATATACGTTGTTGTCATATATGTGACTTGCATGATAGTTTATAGTGTATATGTATCATCCATTGTATTTATTCTAGTATGTGAAATTACTTGGCCCAAGAGAGCTATCAAGTGCCTCACAAATTCCCCAATGCTACCCTTGGATACCATCTAAATAGGCTCATCTATTAAGAAGATAAAGACAAATAGGCTTTACAAGCATACATTTTGATAGATTGATCGTGTATATCATCAACCACTTTCATGCATCAAAATGAATTTGCATGACGGAAGATCACCATGTAGCTTCCCAAATCAAAAACACCAATTTTTCTAAAGGATTGGATAGGTTTTGGCATAGTCATTAATTCAAGGAAATAAATTGTAGACAAGAACAAATAAATACAACATTACATTTGCACAATTCTTTAATTATCGATTCTAATATAAACCCAATCCCCTACAATTAAAACTATCAATCTCAACTTACCTAGATTAATATCTTCTATCTAGCCATATTTAATTGATTAAATTAAATTAATTCAAGATAATTATTTATTTAATAAATTTAATAAATTTTAGCCAATTTAATTTACCTTTAATATTTAATATTAGAAAAACCCAAGAGTGGCAAAGGGAAAGTTGAACCTTAATTTTTCTTAAAATGAAGCTCACCAAATCTATTATGAACAAAAATTACTCATCTAGTTAAATTCCTTATACACATAGTTCATGGTTCTATGTATTGATAGTGGAAAGAATTGGCTCATCTCTATTATACATATTGTAATGCTCCACCAAGGAACCCTTGGAACAAAGGGTTAAATATGCACTTAACATATTTTTTGTGAAATATGGAATAAACATCACTTAACCATAACATAAGAAAGATACAACATGCAAAAGAATATAAACATGTCCTCAAATGACCATAAATGAATGGAAGACTTCACAAACATTTCCAAAGGCTCCCAAGAAACCAAAACCAAAACATGAGTAGTAAAGCCACATTCAAGCCATCACATAAGGGGTTAGACTTTTCCCATGAACCTCTTGGATCATGATTGAACCTTCATCAACATGGTCGTCCAATCCATCTTTGTGGAAATTCAATACAAGAAGCCAATAAGCCTTAAGACAAGAGACACATGAATAAAAACACATCATGATGTATCTAAGTTTTGACTATGCTAACTCAAAAGACATACCAAGAGACAACAATATCCAAATCTAAAATTGAATTTTTGACTAGGCCTTGGGTAGTACTCACTATTTTCTACATGATAAAGTGTATTCTCTAAAATAGGAGGGAAGTACAATAAATCCTACGAAAAATGATTATGGAAATCTATTAGTTTGAATCATATGCCACTTTATTGACATATGGAACTGTTGGTGTAAATAAGTATTTACTTATTACACTTACTTAAGTTTTACTTAGGTTAATGCATTATTTAATTATTTTGCATTATTTTATATTATTTTAGGTGAGACACTTAGGAGTTTGTGAACTCTCATTGAGTTACGCAACTCTAATTAGGCACATGGTGTCTACAACACAGGAGTATGCATCATTCACTTGTTGTCATGGTGACAACACCGTTTTCCGCACTCCTCATTTAGCACATGTTGTCTACTCCACTGATTTTCGTGCTACACCATTGTAGTCTTATCCTCACATCATCGCACTTATTCCCATGCTTAATGGAAGATAATCCATATCTGGTGGACATGTGCCTGGTTGTATGACATGTCATGGTGCTAACTTCTAGGCATTCCTAGAAGCTCTCCTGAGGCCTTTATATTCAGGCACTCCTAGTGTACTCAGAATATGTTGGTTTTATCCATTATTGAATGAATATCATCATTCTGATCATACTCTGCCTATTTTGGTCTACTATGTGCTATTGTTGAGTTCTTTTGTTCTTGGGTGAATTCTAGCCTAAGCCAAATTCTTACATGGTATCAGAGCTGAGGAGGATTCTCATCACGTAGCCGTTCAAGACCTTTCATGCTTCAGCACACCAATTTTAGAGGATTCGCAGAAATTGGGAGCATCTAGAGCCAGATCTGACCTCTCCGTTGCGTCCGAAACGCTGATTCAGTGAAGATTGACTATAAATTCGCCTATCTTGGGTGAAAGTTGATCGTGAGGCAAATTTTTTTTTGCAAACCGGCACCCGAAAGCACCGATTTGCAAATTGAGTATGATTTTTTCAGATCTATTTAATTGTCATTTTCAGATCTAAAAATTATTTTCTCTCTCCAATTTCTTTTCCCATATTGGATTTTTTTGAATTTTTTAATTTCAAAATTATCGGAGAAAATTTTTGGCCGAACCGGGCCATCACACCCCGGCTCGGCTCTATTTTTGGTGGACATATTTTGCAGGGTTTTTTGTTCATCCGCGGGCTATACATTCCAATATTAAATCTGGAAGCGGGAGGCACCTTTCTGGCGAACGACATCACAAATTCAGAGCATTAATCTCCCTCGACCCTAAATTCCGGCGAAGGTTCCCTCAACTGTCAGCCACTCTTTATTTCAGTTGCTGCGGACTCTGTATTATATAGAATGCAGAGTCTCTCCTACGCATGCATGTGGGACTAAACGAGCTCCGGCAAGGGCATATTTGACCTTCGGCACGCAGAATTAAGCCTTCAGCGACGCATGTTCAAACCTCCAGTGGCAGTCTGCAGTCATTGCGATTGTGCCATGCAGCCTTCTCTGATACATCCACGAATCCCCAACAAACAATCAGCACCCTGCGCCACGCCTGCCTAGTCAGATTAGACACTTGGAAATCCACGTCAGCCCAACTGCTTCGCCAGCAGCCGTACTCTGCGACACAGGACATTTCGTACAGTACGGCAAGCCAAGTCAGTGGCCACGTCATCCACTGGGTCCAAATTTTTGTTGACGTCATCATTTTGCTAGCCTAAAATTTACGCCCATCTGGACGTCAAATCAGGCCATTTTTCAATTGATGCGAAGGCCGTATGACTATCAAATTTAACTCTTCTTTTGTTGGTGCAACCCCTCACCAAATTGATTTTGGTTTTGGCAGTCCGACTTCAAGAGGCCATAACTCGCACATCTGGACTCCAAATCAGGTGCCATTTTTTTTGACATTGGGTAAAATTTTCTAAATTTTTCAATGGTGCAGTTTTTTTTTGGTTTTGATGTACGGATTTTTTAGAATTTGTGTTTTTTGGTGACTGTACCTGGATAATCCTGCATTTTGCAACTTCAAACGCTCCGTACGAGCACATCTGGAGTCGAAAATAGGTTCTATTTTTTTTGAAAGTGCATATTTTTTTGTCTACTTTCTAGATCTAGCATCAGATTGTAGTGTTGTGTGGACAAAATTGTCACTTTCAGCATAGGGCCTTTCTTTGTTTTGTAATGCTTCAGTATTGTAGCACATTGTAAAGTTTTAGATTTATCCTCTATTGAGAAGTTGTAACAAGCCAAATCAAAAGTCCACAAAGGCCTAAATTGGCAAGTGGCCCATTGTAATCGCACTACTTATAAAGTGCCCAAAGCATCTATTTTGGGGGGGTTTCTTGATTTAGTGAAAAGGGTGGGTATTCTTGGTGTTGTGTTCTCTCTTTTCTGCAAATTTCTTTCATTTTTCTGCATCATGGGCAACTTTAAGTTTCCTAAGTTAACTCCTCATAACTATGCTACATGGTCTATCAAAATGTTGTATCACTTAATGCATAATGGAGTTTCACAATATGTAGATGGTACTCTTCCTAAACCAGTAGGTGATAATGTATCAACAAGTGAAATTTTTGAATGGGTAGCCATGGATAGGAAAGCCCTAGGTGATATATGTTTGGGGGTAGATGATAAGATCATGTATCAAATCATAAAATGTACTACATCCAAGGAAGCTTGGGATACCCTCGAAAGCCTTTATGGTAAAGTGTTTGAAGAAGATGTGTTCAAAATAGAAGATGAGCTAGTTTCCTTAGATCCTAAGTCGTATGACTCAATACAGGACTTCATCATCAAGGTGAATGAATTAAGGACAAAGCTTACTAATTGTGGGAATTCTATCAAAGATGACAGACTGATCTATCTCATTCACAACAAGCTGCCATCCGAATATTCCACATTTGTATCTTCTTTTAACACCTCAAAGACTACCTTAGGGTCTGCCTACAAGAAAGTAACTTTTGATGAATATGCTAAATTGTTGGATGATGAAGAAAAGAAGTTGAAAACAATGGGGATTCTCAAATCACCTCAGACCAAAGCATTGGTGGCCAATGAGGGTTCTCAACATTCAGCTGGACAATCTTCAAACAAAGGAAAGGGTAAGAAGAAATGGAAGAGAAAATCTGAGCATGCAGAAAAGACAAAACCTCAATCCAATCAACAAGGCAAGTCCTCGAATTCCAACAAGAAAGGGGACAACAATAATAAGGAGAAGAAGAAGTGTGCTTATTGCAAGAAAACGGGTCATGAAGAGCATGATTGCTATCTTAAAAAGATTGATGAATTGACCAACATCATGAAGAAACATAATGTTCCATTGCCTAATGCTTATAAGGAGAAGGGATCTTCTTCAGATTCAAAGAACAAAGGGCAAGCACTCATGAAAATGCAAACTCTTCGAAGGAATGGATATTTGACTCCGGTGCCTCATATCATATGGGTTCTTCAAAGGGGGATTTTTCTTCATTGAATCACTCAAGGGTACCACACATCTTCATGGGGAATGATAGCAAAATGGAAGTTGAAGGAAAAGGAAACGTGGAAATGGAAAATGGAGAGTTTCAAGAGGTTCTCTATGTTTCAAACCTAAGTTTGAATCTCCTTTCAATCTACCAAATTACACACCTCGGAGATGGACATAGAGTTGAGTTCCTTCCTGACTCAGTTCAAGTGCACAGTCTTAAAGATAATTCCTTGGTTGTAGTAGGGAAAGTGAATGATCACAAGAGGTTGTACTCTTTCTCGCATTTTGTATCCAAGACTCCTTCAAAGGCCTTGTTATCACAATCACATTCAAACATGCAATTATGGCATGAGCGGTATGGTCATCTTGACTATCGCTATCTTCAACAACTTTGCACATACCACATGGTCAAAGGTCTACCTCAAATAAACTTTTCTAAGGGTAAGTGCTCATCAGATTTAGTGGATCTGCATCCAGAGGGGAAGTTACAAAGAGGGAAGTCTTCTAGAGCAACAAGTGTTCTTCAAATGGTTCACATGGTATTAGCAGGTCCTTTTGCATTCAATCAGGGTCGCTACATACTTACCTTAGTTGATGACTTTTCAAGGTTCACTTGGGTCTACTTTCTACATAGTAAGGGTGAAGTTTTGGACGCATTTCTAGACTTCAAGGCTCATTTAGAATGACAATCCAGAAAGGCCATCAAAGTACTCTGCATGGACAATGGTAACATGGATGTGAACAGAAGACTTAAGGATTTTTGCAGACATGAGGGCATTGATCTTTAGATTCCTTCAGCATTTAATTCGCATAAGACCGATGTTGCAGCTTTGAGGATCCAAAATCTTAAGTCTATGGCAAGTTGCATGATTCATGTGAAGTCTCTAGATCCATCATTAGAAGTCGAAGCAATATCATGTGCCACTCACATTCTTAATCATTCTCCTCATCCCACCTTAGATGGCAAAACTCCTTTTGAGGCATGGTGTGGTAGAAAACCTATTGTGACACACTTCAGAGTCTTCGGTTGTCCTACTTGGGCAAACAGATCTTCCAGAAGTCGCAAGGCACAGACATCTCGGCCTTGTACTTTCATTAGTTATGAAGAAAGTGTGAAGGCATATAGACTTCTTGATCCTGAGACACATTAGATTTTTGTGGAGAAGGATGTACATTTTGAGGAAAGTTCTCCGAGCTTGTTCTCTACTCCTCTTCGCACATCATACAGTGTGGAAACTAATAGTGACACCAGCGATAGTGCTTCAACAACTTCAGAAACGTGGAGTTCTGTCGACAGATATAGTGAGAGGTCACTTCATCAGTTCAGTCTGCATGCCTACATAGCCACAGTGATAGGTCCAGAATAGCAGGGTACATTCAGTCTTCTAGATACAGGTTTAGTGATAGATTTGGGGGACAGTATTCATGATCTGCCTCTTCTTCTTGATGCAGAATTACCTTCTTTAGTTGTCACGAGAGTTTTAGACTCTCTTGTTCATTCTCTACATGATCGATCCTTACAGGTTGAAGTGAATGTGGATACTTATGATCAGCAGTTGCAGCAGGGTTCTTCATCAGTTGCAGGTATAGACAGTTCTTTGGGACAGGTTCTTCAGCCAGATGAACAGGTTTCAAAGACATCACTTATCCATGGGATTCTTTCCACACACAACGAAAGTGTCTCATTTGTACCCTTGGCATTGTTTCTTCCTAAGGGGAGGAACACCATTCTGTAGTCTTGGATCAGCTTCTTTACAGGAGCATTCACTGTTCGGCATTCTTCTTTTGGGGGGGGGGCCCATTCTGTCTCTCTTCCTTCTCTCATTCTCTTATGTATATATTGGATGTATGTCATAATGGGGGGGTCTTGATTACTCCATCCATCCATGCATCCTATCTATCTCTCTTTTTGGGGGAGGGTTTTTCCCATGAGGTTTTCCCTCTTTCCCCGCTTTATGGGAGATTGCATATCATTATGTACATGGGTACCTAACATGGCCTAGTAGCTGGGACCCATCTTGCATTTTCATCCTAGATTGCGTAAGCTTAAGGGCATTCCCCTAACTTGCACTTAAGGGGGGGTGTTGGTGTAAATAAGTATTTACTTATTACACTTACTTAAGTTTTACTTAGGTTAATGCATTATTTAATTATTTTGCATTATTTTATTATTATTTTAGGTGAGACACTTAGGAGTTTGTGAACTCTCATTGAGTTACACAACTCTAATTAGGCACATGGTGTCTACAACACAGGAGTATGCATCATTCACTTGTTTTCATGGTGACAACATAGTTTTCCGCACTCCTCATTTAGCACATGTTGTCTACTCCACTGATTTTCGTGCTACACCATTGTAGTCTTATCCTCACATCATCGCACTTATTCCCGTGCTTAATGGAGGATAATCCATATCTGGTGGACATGTGCCTGGTTGTATGACATGTCATGGTGCTAACTTCTAGGCATTCTAGAAGCTCTCCTGAGGCCTTTATATTCAGGCACTCCTAGTGTACTCAGAATATGTTGGTTTTATCCATTATTGAATAAATATCATCATTCTGATCATACTCTGCCTATTTTGGTCTACTGTGTGCTATTGTTGAGTTCTTTTGTTCTTGGGTGAATTCTGGCCTAAGCCAAATTCTTACAGGAACATTTCATGGGTCACGTGTGCAAAAGTATTGATCATGTGCTAAGAAACATTAGACATATATAGTGAAAAGGGGAGAAAAGGAGACAATGTATAAGTCATATGTGATGGAATATGACTCAAATGTGTTAGAATAATTTTAAAACTTCCAAATTATTTTAGAGGCCAAATTTGTAGGCTAATTTTGGTTCTAATAGTATGAAGGCTTTTTCACAGTAGTATATAGCTAAAATGTAGGATTTCTCCACACCAATGACTACTAGATCATTACATATTAAGGAAATTCTTGTAAAAATCAAGACCTATAATAACATTAAAAATTAACAAGTATATGTCTCTAAACAATGCATAAATATAAATGTGAAACAACAAGGGATAGAAAGGAGAAGACCGTGCTCAAGAAATCTATTATTGGAAGAAAACATCCATTTGGACATTGGTCCCCAATAGTGGTATAGTAAAATTCCACCCTACCACATGGAACCCTTAGGCCCACCCCAAAATGGTCATAGAGATAGTAACTTGACCATAAAACATAGTGTAAGCACACACACCAAGAATGGATAACACTCACACAAATAAGATCCATACAATGGAAGGATGGTATATAGGTCTAATGCAACACATAAGTACAACACAAAAATCCAAGGAGAAAAATCAACATGTGGACTATTGTCCAGAGATAAATCACAATATCACATATCACAACTCATCAAGGTGTTAATGACTACTAATGAGCCTACACACCATATTACCAACCATAAGGATTATCTCTTACTACATGGATCAATATTGAAATCTAAGGCACAATCATCTACCTCACACAAAAATCTCTCATTATGTCTTAGGATTAAATGGTATTCACCATATATGCTCACACTCAAATAACTCATGAAATTTGGACACTAAATAATATCCAGCTCGTGTTTTCATTAGTGCTCACATTTGGATTATGTATGACATTCGGGGATAGAAAGGAGTAGACTATGCTTGGGAAATATATTACTCAAAGAGAACTTCCATGCACATTGGTCCCTAATGAGGTGTATAGTGAAATTCCACTCTACCACATGGAACCTTAGGCCCACCCCACAATGCTCACAAAGATAATAACTTGACCATAAACATAGTGGAAGAAAACACACCAAGAATGGATAATGCTCAAACCAAGAAGATCTATAAAATAGAAGGATGGTATATAGGTATAATACAACACATAAGTACAATGAAATAATTTATACAGAAAACTCAACATGTGGACTAATATCCAAAGATCAATCATAATATCACACATCACAACTCATCGAGGTATTAATGACTACTAATGAGCAAAGACATCAAATTACCAACCATAGGGATTATCTCTTGCCACATGGATCAATATTGAAATATAAGGTACAATCATGTACCTCATACAAAAATCTCTTGTGATGTATTATAATTAAATGGTATCCACCATATATACTCACACTCAAATAACTCATGAAATTTGGGGACTAAATGATATTCACATTGTCATCTATGCTCACATTTGGGTTATGTATGACATTTGAGGATTTGAGGAATCCACATAACCAATTAATTTGGTTTAGTATTTATACCCAATATATTCTATTACGGTTTTCACTTTTTAAGGAACTCATTGTCATCACCTATGTGGCCAATCCTAGGTCAAGTTCCATGTATAGAGATACACCCCATGCCTACTCAAAGTAACTAGTCCTATGGATCAACATCACACAAGCTCAATCTTAAGAAGGAAACCAATGCAATATCATGTTCACTCAGTCTACACCAAAGATATGAAAAAATACTTCATCTAGTTAGTCTACATTGAGGAAAAGATAACCATGGATTTTCCACTCAATCTATATCGAGGACAAGAGAATAAAATATGTACCATCTACTTGGGTTGATGCTAGTGACAAGAAATAATGAAGCCTTAATAACAAGAAAGTAATCACTAGAGAATGAATCCACTATATGACAACCAAGGCATGCAAGTTGAGTAAACGAAATAACAAGAAATAATAGAAGGCTAACTTACTCTCAAGAACTCAAGGTAGGACATTCAGTATATTTTCAATAGAATTGGTTGTTGCTCCATCCATCATGGACAATATCACAAACTTCCAAGTCTTTCAGGATGATCAACATATACTTGAATTTATCATATGCAGTGGCCACTTTAAAGGGAAGTAAATTGATGACACTCCAGATGACAAACCTAAGAATGTTGAACTCAAAGATGAAGATGGGATTCTGAATTTAAAAACCAACACTATTCCTAAGGGAATGGTTGAGTTGAAATGCATTTTTGACCACAATGAATCAGCATTTAACAGAAGAACAATCAAAGAAAAGGGAATCGAGGAATGTGAATCATACAGCTTAGGCACTGATGATGATCCTATAATGGTAAGGATCAATAAATCATGCAATGAACAAGAAAGGGAATACATGCTTAAATTACTTTTAGAGTATTAGGATGTCATAGCTTGGAGCTATGAAGAGCTGAAAACATATGATCCTGAAATTATAATGCTTGACATTCCTTTGAAACTATATGCAAAGCCTTTCCATCAAAGGCAAAAACTTGTTAATCCTATCATTGAACCATAGATAATGAAAGAAGTTTAGAAGCTTCTTGATGCCAAGATCATTTTCCCCATTCATCATTCCACATGGGTGGCCAATTTGGTTCCTGTATGGAAGAAGAATGGAGAGATTCATCTTGGTGTTGATTTTTGTAACTTGAACCTGGCATCTCAAAAGGATAATTATCCTTTACCTTCACTAGATGAAGTCCTAAAAATTGTAAATGGTTCAAAAATGATGTCTTTCTTGGATGGATATTCAGGATATAATCAGGTAATGGTTGATGAAGAAGATAGGCTAAAGACCACTTTAACGACTAAGTGGGGAACTTTCACCTATAGAAGAATGCATTTTGGGTTGATTAATGCGAAGGCCACATTTCAACAAGCCATGGATCAAGCATTTAAAGGATTGATAAACAAATGTATATTCATCTACATAGATGACTTTACTATCTTTTCAAAGGATCAAAGAACTCACATTGTTAATTTAAGACAAGTATTCAACAGATGTCATAAATATGACATATCTCTCAATTCCGAGAAATGTTCATTTGGGATCACTAAAGGAGAGCTCCTAGGTCATATTATCTTTGAAGAAGGAAACTCCATTGATCCTAATAGAATTGAAGAAATTTTGAAGTTATCACCACCTCACAATTGAAAAGAACTGAAGTCTTTCTTTGGGAAGATAAATTTTGTGCAAAAATTCATAAGAAAATTTATAGAGATAGTCCATCCCCTTAATGATCTGCTAAAAAAGGGAGCTAAAATAGAATTGGTTCTAGAGATTAAGAAGTCATTTGAGGATATCAAAGTGGTCATTTTTATGGCCCTAGTACTGGTGAGTCCAAATTATGGGCTACCTTTCAAAATATACTCTTTTGCCTCAAAACATTCATGTGCTAGGATTCTTACGCAGAAGAAAGAAAAGGAAGATGAAATGCCTATTGCCTTTATGAGTTGTCCTCTAAAAAATGTTGAAATTAAATTATTCTGACCTTGACAAACAATCTTTTTCTTTATCAAAGTGATAAATAAGTTCCACCATTATATACTGAGAAGCAAGGTGAATGTGATAGTACCTAATCCAATAGTTAAGACTTTGTTGATGCAAAATGAACTTGTTGAAAGGTGAGGAAAATAGATGGTAATCCTTCAAGAATTTGACTTGGAAATTCAACCCATGAGATTGGGTAGGGGTCAAGGATTATCAAAAATGATAGTAGATAACCAAATTGAATATAAAAAGGAATTCAGGTTTGATATTGAAACAAATGAGAATTATAAAAAGAAAATGATCATATCTCAAGTTGATATTGGTCAAGGTGTAGTGATGGATGTTTGGTACCCGAATATTGTTTACTATCTTCTACAGAATTAGTGCCCTAGTTGGATGAATAGTTCTCAGTGTAGGGGACTCAAGATGAAGTGCAAGTCCTACATGTTGCATGATAGAAAGTTGTATAAGAGGAATTATGAAGGAATCTACCTGAAGTGCTTAGGATGTGATGAAGAAAAGGAAGTTCTAGAATAGTTTCATGATAAATATAATACAAGGCATGGAACAGTAGAAGCAACTACTCATATGATCCTAAGATCAAGTTATTTTTGGCCCACAATGTTCGAAGACACTTTTGAACATGTACATTCTTGTCATATTTGTCAGCTTAGTGCTAATAGGGAAAGAAACCTAGTGATGCCATTACAACTAGTGTTTGAAGTACACCCTTTCACAAAGTGGGGCTGGATTTCATAGGTCTTATCAATCCACCATCATCAACTAGACATACTTTTATTCTTACAGCAACAGATTATTGTATGAGATGGACATAAGCATAAAATTTTAGAAATTGCACTACTAAGGTGGTAACGAACTTCTTGGAAGAACATATTGTTACTAGATTTAGGATGCCATTCTCCTTGGTGTGCAATAATGGATCAGCTTTTGCATCAGTATTCTTAACTCAGTGGGCATTGGAAAATCAAGTCATCGTCAAGTTCTCTTCAAAGTATTATCCACAAGGGAATGGTGTTGCAAAATCTACAAACAAGAACTTCATCACAGTAATAAGATGCTTGTTAAAGGAGAATCATAAAGATTGGCATACACAACTCAAATATGCTTCATGGATAGATTAGGTGAGGGTCAAAAATGCTTTGGGGACTTCTCCATAGTTGCTTGTTTACAAAAAAGAGCTAGTATTCTTGCTAAACCTTAGAATTCCTATTCTAAAATTCATGAGCGAGTACACTGAAGATGCTGAAAAAGCACAAATCAGATTGATAAATCTTTTAGAGATGGACAAAAAATGGATAGCTACATTGGAGCACATGGCTAAACATTAGGCAATCATCAAGAGATGGTTTGATAAGAGGACCATGATAAAATCCTTTAGAATTTCCAACCTTGTTCTACTTTGGGATAAGGTGAAAGAAAAGCTAGGCAGCCACATTAAGTTTCAACACTTGTGGATTGGTCGTTATCAAATTGCAGAGATTCTTGGAGAAAATACTTTTAGGCTCATTTCCTTATAGGGGGAATTAGTTCCATTGCCAGTCAATGTGCAAATTCTGAAACATTATTTTGAAGCCTAGAAAAAAAAAAAAAAATTAGTTAGATTTTATTTCTGCAAGTGTTTTTATTTTCTGCAAGTGTCTTTGCTTTTAGTTTTACATTTCCTTTTAGTCATGTCTTTTCTTTCAAAGTTGTGTCAATCCTAGGGGGTAAGATGCACTTGAGATATCATACTAACTACTCTTTTGGTTTTGATTTCAAGAAGAGGTATTTCTTTGTCAAAACATTTGGATGATTATGTGTCTTATACCAACCGAGGAACATATGTTACTTGCAATAATAGGGGGACTTTCAGTCTTGAGTTCAAGATTCTAGACCAACAAATTCTCAACACTTTGTAAATTTAAAGATCAATGGTCTCAGGTGTTGTTAAACCAAGGTTGAAAGCAACAAGGGATGGTCCAAACCTAAAGTGGTTCAAATAGAAGGGTCTTCTCGAAGGATTGCTAAGATCATTGTTTGGCATGAGAGTGTCTAAAAAGTTCTAAAAGAGGAATACAAGGGATGTTCACAAAAGGATCGAATCCAAGAAATGACACTGATGTTTGAACTACATAATCTAAGTGTAGTCAAGATATAGAAGAAAATAAAAAGAAAGAATAGTGTTAAGACTAAAGGATCCTTAAAGATCTAAAAGGGGTAATCTGATTCAAAATGAGTCATCTAGTACTAAAGAATTGCTTCATCCAAGAGTCAAAATGGTGACATAATGAGCTACATGGAGTGATTATTCAAAAGATTGTTGAAAATTCAAAAGAAAAGTGATAGCCTGCTAAGAGCCCTTGAACTAATTCTCTCATCTAGTCAGACAAAGGATCAAAAACAACCTTTATGGAGATACCCAATGGATGAACCAAGAGGGATGGAAATTTTTTTTCAAGTTGTCAAAAAAATTTGATAGACCACATCATGAGATGTCAAGGGAAATCAATACACTAAACTTGAAGATTTTGGATCCCAAAGTTTTGACTATGAAGTCATTTGAAATATGCTCGAAACATCCAAAATTTAGTTGGTGTTTGACCCATGTTGAAGGAACGTTTGCTGATAAAGAAATGCCTTTGTCATTTATTTATTTTTTGGGGGCAATTCATTGTGGTTCCACAACACACACCCCATTTTCTGTTAAGAAATGAGGACCCCCCTATCTTGTGAAGGGTTTTGGACTCCTAAATTTGGGATCGTAGTCATCAATAGGTCCCCCAGTAACTCCTAATTCACGTCTGGGTCTTGTTGAAAAACCATGAAGGTTAGAAACTCAAGACATTCAAAAAACAAGGTCAATTTTGGAATTTCTGGTGTAGTATGCGCACCTCCCAAGGTGTGCTAGTGCACAAAGCATTACGCCAACTACAAAACTTTGTAGTTGCCACACTTGCGCAGCTATGTAGCCATGCTAGAGACCTTGAATCTATATTAGGGGGGTTCCTTTACCCTTCACCTTGCTTTTTTTGTTCTTTGTAAAACTCAACCACACCTTTGAGCTCTATAGCACACTCCCTCCAACTACACCTAACTAGGTACAAAAGCCCGCTCTCACCTACACAAAGAAAATGAAAGAAAATGTGAGGTAGGTGCGCAGTAGTGCACCTAATTAGGTGCACTATTGCACACCTTTCCTTTTGCTAAAACATAAAACTTAAAAACAAGACTAAAAGCTAGTTGCACACTGGTGCACCCAACTTGGTGCGCTAGTGCAAACCTGACCTTATTCATGTTAAACATAAAAATTTGATGATGGGTGCACACTAGAACACCTAATTTGGTGTGCTACTATTCACCCATATATCAGAACATAAAACACAAAAGGAAAATATAGGTGTGTACTAGCACACTCAATCTAGTGTGCTAGTGTGCACTTTATGTATGAGAATGTGTTTTTTTTATATAAAAAATTGTGACAGTTGTGAAAATAGGTTTTTTAAGGATAATGATGGGTCTTTTTATGCATTTAACTTTTGGGATTTTGTTAAGGATAGAATTAACTGTTATTGTAATTCTGAACTAATAGGTGCTCTTTTGTACAGATATTATGGTATCCTCATTAGTTTCCTCAAGAGAGAAAATGGCTCTGAAGCCCATTGTGTTTAAGTTCCAAGGCATTCCTCCAACAAAATCAAGGTTTCATGATGACAACTCTAAAATCAAAGATATAGAATTAGGACACACAAATTTTGAAGAGTTCTTGAAGATATGTAACAAACTCACTAAGAGATCGGCTATGGTTTCCACTTTGATTCATTCAGTTTAGTGAATGTAGCATCTCTTTAGAGCTTGTTATTACACTTGCACAACATTTTGTCCCTGGGGAGAGAGTTGCTAAGAGTGTTACAGGAGAGATCGTTCTTGATCTATGACCTAACAACATTGAAAGAGTATTCCATCTCCCAATGGTGGATCAATTTATCAGGTTAACCTATGAGGCAATAGAAAGGTGGTACAGAGAGCACTTAAAAGAGGCTTCTAAGATCATTCAATATTCTTATCTTGTAGAGAAGACTCCTCTAGGGAAGATAATTAGTAAAGTGGATATGAAAAGGGGATATATTAAAGAAGATATTGGGTACTCAATCATACTTCTAAGTAGAGTAATGGGTATATTTTCAGGTAGACACGTAAACATCTTCATGGTGCACTTTATCAAGATCATCAGGATGGAAAAGATACCACTTGATTGAGCCACTACTTTGAGTGAAAATTTGTGTGAATAGTTGGAGGCAGTAAAAGATAAAAGGAAATTCTATAGGACATCATATCTGGTGTACTTGTTAGCTGCAAGGCTGATAGATTATCCAAGTATGTATAAGAGAGGCAACATGTAGGATCCTAATGCTTGGTCTACCCTTAGTTAGTAAGGAAGAAGCTTTTGGAGCAAAGTAAAGAATATAGAATCGTGAATGATGCATTCATATTTACCATCATCTGGTTCATAGAGGGTGATTATGCAAAGAGATTATATGATGATGCAGTGGAATAGATAATAACACTTTGAGCATATTACATTTAGTTTAGGACATTTACATATCTAAGGGTGGCTAGTGCCACTATCAATCCAAAGAAGCTTCCTAGATATCCTAGTGACAAACTTGTTCTTTTAGAGATTGCTCAACAACTTGAGTCTATGTATGGACGAGTTAGGACACAACAAAAACCATGTTGGAACTGGCCTCTGATCATAGGACCCTTTTAACTAAAATGGAAGTAGGATATCCCTTCTTTTGAGTGTGAATGGGATCAATATCCCTTAGAAGAGTACAATTATCCATAGTCATGTTTTGATAATATTAGGAGAGTATAGTATCTAGCAAGAAAAGAATTCACACATGAAGAAGCTATTAAAGACCATTGGATGAATGCAACAAATGACTATGATGTCTGTATTAGGGATTATTGTAGAATGACTTTGTATTTGGTGGAAAAGGCCTTAAAAATAAAGATTACATTACAGATATTGCAACAAGACTCAAGGGAGTCGCTTGACCCTTTGTTCAATGCTGATAAAATTGGGGAATGACCCATAATGAATGTTGAGGAAGATAGAGAAGAAAATGATGATATTAACCATCAGGTGAGGCATGTCATCAAAATGATGCAGGATTGGATCAAGAAACCATTTAAACTTGATCCAATACCTGAGATGGTAATTTTCCATGCACAAGCCCACCCAACTAAAGGTAAAGGGAAGAAATTCATCATCCCTACCTTTGCAGCACAGTCACCAATAAGGCCTAAAACGATATACCAACTTGACTGACTAGTTGGATACTATCATCCTTAGGAGAGAAAAGGAAAGGGAAAAAGAAAGAGGAGTTCTCCTCAAAGAGTCAAGATAGAGGAAGGTGAAATCCCAGCACCCCCACAGCAAGAAGAAGAAAATGTACAAGGGTCCAAGGATACTAGGGAACCATAGGCTCAGAGTGACTTGCAACTTCCACAGCTATTGCACCTAGTCAAATGGAGACCAAGGTTGAATTTTAGGAGGTCTCTCCACCACAACAAATGGAATAAGCATTCCCTTCCATGCCTAAGAAGCAAAGAATGATTAAGACTCCAGTCAAGAAAAGGCAAAGGGTGATTAGGAGAGTAGTGCCTTCCCAATTTGTTCCAGAACCCATTCCTAAAGAAGAAGAAGAAGAGGAAGATGAGGAGGGAAATGTGCCCTTGGTTAGAAGAACTTGGCTAGAAAAAGCCATCAAACAGGAAAGAAGAAGAAGTTCCACTATTACACTACTATCAATCCTAGAAGAACCTCTGCAAAATACTTTATCAAAGAATGAAATGTAGCAATGGATTGATGAGCAAGATGTAGAGGGCACTGACATATTTAAGATGTCAGATTTTGATTTTATGCCCATAGGGATAGAGTTAGTGGGAGGTCAAATTTTGGATACACCAGCAAATCAGCCCCAATAGGAAGATTGGATGCAAATGCCCCCAAAATCACAAGGTCCAAAAATGACTCCTTCATCCCCATTGCAAGTTTTAGTTATGGATAAAGGCTCTAACACTCCCCTGCCACCAAGTACTAAAGAAGAATAGATTCAAAAGGATCAAGAGGAATAACCACAACAAATATCAACCAATGAAGTGTCTAGAGAAGGGAAAATGGTTCAATTTTCTCAACAAGCTCCACAAGACATTGAGGTAAGAATAGTGAGCTCCACTGAAATAGAAACTATAGAGGGAGAACCATCATAGAGGGAAAGAACCATGGAAAGGAGTGATAAGGGAAAGGAGGTGGTAGAACAAACTCCTTCATCATCTAGAGTTAGGCCCTTGGTAGAACACATTCCAAGGTGGTTGTGGAAGGAAATGATAAGAAATAAAAAGCCACAATTCAACGTCAATGAAGAGGACATGGTTGAATTGATTGAGTTTCTAAGCAAACTCGAATCCCCCTCAAGAGAGGGAAGAGCCTTAACATTCATCAAGAGTGATCAAAATAAAGATTTATTTGCACAAGTCACTATTCCTCCTCTTGATGCTGATATAGAAGATCTGACTCCACAAGATTATCAAATTAGAGAGGTTATGCTTGGAAAGCCCACATTGGATACAACTAGGTTGATGGTCATAATGGGGATGAAGGAGTTGTTTAGGTGTTTGGAACAAGAAGGGACAGAACTAATGACACTTCATAAGCAAAATGAAATTCTAAAAGGATATTTGGATGAAGTTGTTGGTCCCTTGGACCCCAAACACCCTGAAGAAACTTTGAATGCCACACTAGACAGAAGAGATGGGGGAAGAGTATAGTTGGATCCATTTTTGAAGGCCTATTAGCAATGTTGGGAAAGTTTTGAGGACAAGGGCATCATAATCATCCAAGGAAATCTAAAGCTACTACATGCTATGCAGGAAAATGTAGACAAAATGGTAGCAATTTTGAAGTAGGATTTTAGTATAATGGATGAAGTACATGTATGGGATAAATATTTATAGGTATTACAAGCCATAAAGGGGTAGAGGTACAGAATACTTATAGATGCATATATAGTAGAGGAATTAGATTTAATTGATGGTTGGATTGAAAAGATAGCAAGTAGTAATAAAGTAATGGAAACATTACATGCAGAGATCCATCGGCTCAAGGACTAAGCCCGAGAGAAGATTTTGTAGGCTAAGAAACATTACAGTGATGCATGTCTTGATATTTTTGAGGATGATGAATGAGAAAAATCAATGCTAGTAGAGGTAGTGGTAGATAATTTCACGAAGATTTTTGGAGAAGCTTCTAGTGATGATGACATTCGACAAGCCTTTAGAATAGAAGAAGCCTTACTAGAGTTGGATATGAAACTCGAGGATTTTGCTGAGACCCATATCAAAGTAGACAACTAAAAACAAAAGGTCAAGTATAAATATGATGCCCTAGATTTATTGGATGCAGTGAAAATCATCGAGATTATTGAGAAATTCAAGGGCGACAAAACCCAGAGGTCAAAATTTCAATTTTGACACTTGATGAAAATTTTGCATTTTGGACCTTTGAGGTGAGTTAGTGAGCTGGTGAGCTATTGTTCTTTTTGACAAAAAAGTGTTGGAAGAATTTTGGAGAAGTTAGAGTTGCGCTAGTGAGCTGGTGCACTGGTGCACTGGTGAGCTACTACGCTTTTCTAGAGGTGTGCCAATAGTTAACTACTAGCTCCAAAAATAGAGCTTTCCATGTATCAGAAACAACTTTCCATGTATCAGAAAAAACTTTCCATGTATCAGAAACACATTTAGGAAATAATTCAAAAAGAGCAAGAGGAATAACCACAAAAAATATCAGCCAATGAAGTGTCTAGGGAAGGGAAAATGGTTCAATTTTCTAAACAAGGTCCCCAAGACACTGATGTAAGAATAGTGAGCTCCACTGAAATAGAAACTATAGAGGGAGAACCATCATAGAGGGAAAGAACCCTGGAAAGGAGTGATAAGGGAAAGGAGGTGGTAGAACAAAATCCTTCATCATCTAGAGTTAGGCCCTCAGTAGAACACATCCCAAGGTGGTTGTGGAAGGAAATGATAAGAAATAAAAAGCCACAATTCAATGTCAATGAAGAGGACATGGTTGAATTGATTGAGGTTCTAAGCAAACTCAAATCCCCCTCAAGAGAGGGAAGAGCCTTAACATTCATCAACAGTGATAAAAATAAAGATTTATTTTCACAAGTCACTATTCCTCCTCCTGATGTTGATATAGAAGATCTGACTCCACAAGATTATCAAATTAGAGAGGTTATGCTTGGAAAGCCCACATTGGATACAAATAGGTTGATGGTCATAATGGGGATGAAGGAATTGTTTAGGAGTTTAGAACAAGAAGGGACAAAACTTATGACACTTCGTAAGAAAAATGAAATCATAAAAGGATATTTGGCTAAAGTTGTTGGTCCCTTGGACCCTGAACACCCTGAAAAAACTTTGAATGCTGCACTAGACAGAAGAGATGGGGGAAGAGTATAGTTGGATCCATTTTTGAAGGCCTATCAACAATGGTGGGAAAGTTTTGAGGAAAAGGGTGGGTGAACCCACAATAGTGGGTTACACTTTTTCGGAGGAAGAAATTTGTCCAAAAATATGCAAGACAAATTTTTGGCCCTAAAACTTTTGATAGAAACTCCTCACATAGTTTCGATCGAAACTTCTTTTGCAGGTAGTTTCGATCGAAACTAACTAAACAAAATTTTTTTTGGCCTAAATAGTTTTGATAGAAACTAAGTAGTTTCTATAGAAACTATTTTTTAGTTTTGATAGAAACTAAATAATAGTTTCTATCAAAACTAATTAGACATGAAAAATTCAGCCTAAATAGTTTCTATCGAAACTATTAAAAAACTTTTAGTAGAAAGTTAGTTTTTATCAAAACTAGTAAAGTAGATGCATTTTTCAAAGTTTATAATATTTCCTATCATTTTCATGGCTTCTAGGATCTGTTTCTAGGTTCAGATGGAGCACTTAAGATATTTCATTTTTTAGGACACATGTATTCGGAACTAGCTTTCTAATGACTATGAATTTGGTATATTTTGAATGGTTTTAGTATACATTTTTTTACGTTAATTGAATAGAGGTTTTTTATAAAAAATAAACCTATATATTGAACGCTCATGGAAAATAGTAACTAAGAGAATAAATATTTTGAAAAATAACTACTGTCTCTATATTTGAGTCCTATTTCATTCAAAAAAAGAAATTTTGAAATTGGATAAATCTATAATAAGTTACATGTGTCAAAATCCACATATGTCCAAATTAGTGTTAGGTCAACTTTAAAATACTAAGGACAAAGACATCAGATCACCTCTACAATTTTTCTATGGATGTTAGCAAGCTAAATTCGAAAGAATCACATTGATATCTATTGTAGAAAAAATGTTGTGTGTCAAAAATAATGTCACTTTTTAAAAATCAGGTTTTTGATAACATAGCAATTTTCATGGGAGAAAAATTAATTCAATCAAATAAATTCAAAAATAAAAATAAAAAATATATTTAGAATCTACATAGAAAATCCTAAAAGACTCTAATTTACTTCATCTTCAAATTCCTTACCTTTAAATGGAATTTTGCATCTAAATGTGAAATTTTTCTTGAAAATTCATAGTTCAGTGTCAGTTTAGGCAAAAAAGTGTAACCCATTATTGTGGGTCCACCCACTGCATTCTAATCATCCAAGGAAATCTAAAGCTACTACATGCTATGCAGGAAAATGTAGACAAAATGGTAGCAATTTTGAAGTAGGATTTTAGTATAATGGATGAAGTACGTGTATGGGGTAAAGATTTACAGGTATTATAGGCCATAAAGGGGCAGAGGTACATAATACTTGTAGATGTATATACAGTAGAGGAGTTAGATTTAATTGATGATTGGATTGAAAAGATAGAAAGTAGTAATAAATTAATGGAAACATTACATGCAGAGATCCATCGGCTCAAGGACCAAGCCTGATCTAGCAAATTTCACAAGCAAAGAAACATTATAGTGATGCATGTCTCGATATTTTTGAGGATGATGAACAAGAAAAATTAATGCCAGTAGAGGT
Organism: Cupressus sempervirens; assembly: GCA_028749045.1. Classification (NCBI taxonomy): domain Eukaryota; kingdom Viridiplantae; phylum Streptophyta; class Pinopsida; order Cupressales; family Cupressaceae; genus Cupressus; species Cupressus sempervirens. The sequence goes on from CM053788.1 coordinate 612,572,176, forward strand.
AGTGTTAGATAATTTTAGGAATATTTTTGGAGAGGCTTCTAGTGGTGATGACATTCGACAGGCCTTTAGAATAGAAGACGCCTTACTAGAGTTGGATACGAAACTCGAGGATTTTGCTAAGACCCATATTGAAGTAGACAACTATAGACAAAAGGTCAAGCATAAATACGATGCCCTAGATTTACCAGATGTAGTGAAAATCATTGAGATTATTGAGAAATTCAAGGGCAAGCATCCAAACATAGCTTTGGTATGAAGGGCGACAAAACCTAGAAGTCAAAATTTCAATTTTGACACTTGATGAAATTTTTGCATTTTGGACCTTTGAGGTGAGCTGGTGAGCTATTGTGCTTTTTGGCAACAAAGTGTTGGAAGAATTTTGGAGAAGTTAGAGTTGCACTAGTGAGCTAGTGCGCTAGTGCACTCGTGAGCTAGTGAGCTACTATGCTTTTCTAGAGGTGTGCCGATAGTTAACTACTAGTTCCAAAAATAGAGCTTTCCATGCATCAAAAAAACATTTTGACAAGAGTTTAACTCTAATAGATTCCCCATGAAGGATTAGCTTCTATTTTTGGCACTTCTAAGCACTTCTACTTCGACTAAAAGCTCTCTTCTTCTCATTTTCTCATAAATTCTGTGTTTATGACATATAAAGGCTCATGCATCGAATTAATGAATATAAAATGGATGGAGTCCTACTAAGCACTAGTTAGATTGTTAGTTCGTATATAATTATTTTTTTTTAATAAATTAAAAGCATATTATTGCATGAAGATATCTCTCACTCTCAACACAAATTGAGGAGATGATTTCTTATAAATACAACATTGTAATATGTAATCAGGGCTGTTGTTATTTTGCAATAATATTATGCTTTTGGTGCTCACATTTGGAGTGTAGTGATTCTTGCCTAAATGTGTCATATTTTTTGTGAATGTATGTTCATGGAATTTTGATTGAGCCAAAAATTTATTGCTTTGTGTCCGGTTGTGCGATCTTTTAATTTTGGTGTTTGCTATGGGTTTACAAATTTTGCTGACATATCTAGTTCAAGAAGAGATCACCATTTTGTTCCTTCATAGCCTTTGTCTCACATGAGTACACTTTTCCTAGCCTTGCAATCTAATGAAAAGTGAAATATCATACAATTATTGAATTCCTCATAGATGATTGTATCAGTGGGATTTAGGAAGCTCTACTCCTACTTTCATTGGTTACCCACCGATTTCTTTGAAAGCTTAACTTGCAGACACATTGTTCCCATAGTTTATGTCCATTAGGATTTTACTTTCACATTATTTTCTTTAAAGTTCTTGTTATTTTCTTTACTAACCCCATTTTTAATTTAGGAATTCATTTTAGTTGCATTGTTAGATCGCATTCATTAAAAACAAAAAATACAAAACATAGTTCTTTTACATGTTTATTTTGAAGCAGTGAATAGATTCTACATCTTGTTTGAAATCATTCAAACCAGAAAAGGCCTCCTCATGAACAAAAGTTTTTATCTTCATCTAAGTGCATTCTAGTAGGTTACAAGATCACCTAGAACCTTGGAGTTGATTCACAAGATTGAATTTTCAAGAGGGAGTTTGAAAGAATTCTTGTCATTAAGCATCATGTAGAATGACAGTTCAACAGTAGGCAAGGATGTAATGTGTCCCTTCCCTATCAAGGACATAATACATCCCTAATAGGCCCATTAGGGATGTAGTGCATCCCTTCTTGGGCCCTATCTTGGGTCCCTTGAGGTAGGCCAGTCTATAGGAGAAATTTCATTCTAAGCCCTTTATAAACCCATCCATTTTCTCCATTTTTCATATCATGCATTCAGTTTACACACACAAGCATTTACACACTCAAGCATTCAAGTTTTCAAGAGTTCAAGTCTTCATGAATCCTTCAAGCAAATTTCTCCATTGAAGATCAAGGATTCAAACATTTAAGAAATTAAAGGGATTTATCCTCAATATATCCCTTAGTCCATTCAAGGTCCTTTGTTGCACCTTCTACATCCATTCATCTACATTCTTGATCCAATCCAATTGGTAAAGAGGGCTCATTACATTCAATTTGAGAAATTCAGCTATTGTAATTTGTAAGGTGAATTGATACATTTTCTTTATGTTTCTACAATTCAATTATTTCAATTCAAGGTTAATTCCTAAACTAGGGTTTGAATGAGGTGAACCCCCATCAAAAAACAAAAGCTCTTTTTTATTGGAGGTTTTAGAACTTAGATTGGGGAACAGATTGTAGATTTGAAAACCCTTATCATCATTTGTCAGAACTCTAAGATCGGATTTAGGATTGGACACAACTAACCACGAACATAATGCTCCACTTATTTAGGAAAAAATTGACCTTGCACACAAGAGTTGACATTGCACATCAAATTTGGTCTTGCTAGATCACTAAATGATTTTTGGCATTTGAAGATTTGGTAATTTCAAGCCTAGATCTATCTTTTTCTGTCCATTTTTAGTACAAAAACAAGCATACAATTAGATTAAAAAGTGATTCTTCTAATCCCCTTTGTTTTTTCAATACATCTCTTCATTATATCTACATACTCATTATAATTAGGGGTTTGAAGGGTTTTTTCTTATTTTCCCTTATTCTACTCACTAGATCCTAGAGTTTCATTTGTGCTCCTTTATCACTTGGCTAGCACTAATATTTCTAGATCTAGTCTTGTAGAATTGGTACTAAAATGATTTATTCCTTGATTCCCTCTTTGAGCTATGTAAGTGTGGTTATGTGGTGAACTTAGGGTTTATTTCCTTGATTTATATTCCCCCCTTAACACATCGGTCAAGATTATAATTTTACCATAAGTAGTCTTAATTTTGTTTAATTTTTCCATTAATGACAACATCCATGCATTACTTTAGCCAACTTTCCAATAAACTATACAAATTCAAGGGTTGGATAATCTCTACACAATTTCTCCCCCCAAGGCTATGGAAACCAAGTAGGTTGATGAAGAGGGTTTAGTGCTTAGCACTAATTCTTCTTTATCTTATGTAACATTGTACTCTTTTTCCTTTCATACCTTCTCACTTCCACCCTTTATCTCTTTCACAAAAGTATTATTGATATTATCATAATCTGTCTAGTTCAAACTATTGTTCCTTCTTCTATTATAGTTATTCCTTTTGGCATTAGACATCTTTACATTGCTCACAAATATATTCAATATGCAATATCTAGTTGTATTCTATAGATTATTACACTTGTAACATGTAACACCTAAATTTCTATACCTTGGTCTTTTATGATTTACTTATTATTTTCAATCTATAGAAATGTTTCCAAAGTTGTTGCATTTGTAAAATGTCACTCCAATAGATATACCATTATTGTTCCCAACAAGTCTCCTTGATTTAGGTCTTCCATTAGATCTTTCATTTTTTCTTCCAATTTTATTTTGATTATATCTAGCTTTTCAATTATACAACTTATTCCCATAAATCCAATAATTGAAATAACAACCAATCAAAGGCTTAGTGGTAGTCTTACCTTTGTAATCTTTCTTGTGTATTTGTACATTTTGCATGCATAGAATATTCCTTTGATGCTCTTTGTATTCTCTTTAGTTTCTTTATTTTGAATGATCTTTTGAATAGGATATTGCATTGGTCCTTCCTATTCTTCTTTAGAAAATTCACCATCATGAGATCCAATTCCTTTCATGTCACCTTTAGATCTCTACCATTGTGATTTTCCATAAAGTTTATCATTGCTTAAGTAAATCTTTTCAAGATGTAACTTTGTTTCTACAAGATCGCCCTTGAAAATTTTAGTATACTTTTCAAGTTCTTAATAATTAGACAATGGATCTTCGAGTTCCATTTTCACCTTTCTATGATGTGCACTCAAATAATTACATTCATCTATCTCCCTTATTAGACTCGCTTCAATTTTTTCTCTTTATGTCCTTTCATCTTCAATATCTTTGGCCGTTTGAACTCATGTCTAAGTGTTTGAATTTCCTTTTGAATTCTCTCAACTAGATCTATCTTATCTTCATCTAATTTAGAGTCTTTCCTCTTTATTCTTTAATTGTCAATATGATCTTTCAGTCTCTAGATATAATTATGTACATCTCTTAGCTTTTATTTAAATATTTCCTTTTCTATATTACATATATCCAATTCTTGAAGTTCTTATCAAAATTAATTTGTAAGCTACTTGAATCTATTAGGATCTTCCTCAAATTGTAAGAATTCTTGTGAGGAACTAAGCTCTAGAACTAATTTCTCAGATCAAGAAAATTTGAGGGTGGGATGGGGGTGGGGGGTGAATCAATGTAGCATCACTTTAAAATCAATTTATAACTTTGAAACTTAATCATAAGAATCCACATATAACAATACAAGAAAGTAAATCATATAATAATAAATAACTCATTAAACCATGCTTTTTTTGGAGGAAACTCAAGCCAAGGGAAAACCCCAGTGGGGATGGTACCCTTAACTATATGAACTAATTTTAAAGGTTTTTTTAAAGAAGTTTGAACATGTTACGAGTCATTACAAAAAAATTAGTTTACAAGTCCTTGTCAAAGGACTAGACCTTGTTAGAGATCTCAACCCTATTAGGAGTTGTTTTACACAAAGAAAAGTGCACTTTCTTGATAAAGGACTTACTACCTTGTTATAATGAAAGTATAATAATATCAAAGGACTGTACTGATATAATAGTGATTGATTAGTCTACAATGAAGATCAAATCTAATATTATTCCTTGAAATCAAGGGTCACACATATAAAAAATAACATCATCATAGCATCATAGTCCATTCTCACATACAAAAAGAAGCTTTCCTTTATAACCTCCACAATTCTTTATTTAGTCAGCTAGCAAAAATATTTCACAAAAATATGTATCACAAAATCCAAAATGCAATATAACAATTTTATATCCAAGAGTTAGCATTTCCCACAATGCTAAATAATTGAATTAATCAAGCAATTCAACTTGTTAGGCCGATTTGCATGATCACCATACTTGTCCTATATAACTACTATAGTTTGTCAATTATACCTCACTCAACCATACTATGTGCTAATCAAGATATTATCATATGAAACCATACCTAAATAATTTATACACTTTATACTACAATTATTAAAAATTGTATCCATGTTTGATAAGTATTTTGACAAAAATTGTCTATATGCTTACTAGTTTATTGTTTTGTATTTAAGCATTTTTCATGAATAACTTCCAACAAAATTGATATATTGAGCAAGAAACCTTACCAACAAGATATTTTTCCATCAATGACAACATATATGCCTTCATCCAATATTAAATTTCCAACAAGGTCTCCCTAACAAAATTATTTGTTCTTATATTATGGACATGTTATTAGTGCAATGCAATTAATTCTCAAATATCTAGGCAACCTTATTCTTGAGGTTCCCTTTTTTTTGGTTTTTTTGTCACATATAGAGTGCACTAATAAGATACCCTCTATGTAGTTAGTTATGTATCTTCCTCATTGGATTTCTTGCATGTATAGATATATTATTTTCCTAGTTGGTAAGATCTTCTTCTACTTCATTAGGGAGTGATAGTTTTCTAGAATTTTTTGCCCACTCATACCATATACATCATGTTGTTCCTTTCTTGCTAGACAATTTTAATCTCTTTACACTCCAATTTTGGATAACACTTTGGTTTTTACTTTGTGCTGGAATATGAGATTGTTTGATTGTTATCTATAATAGCCAACGCCCTTCACTTGTTCCTTGATTTGGAGATATATTCTTACCAATTCTTCTCCCTCTTCATATTATTAGAACTTGAATTCTCCCTCTTCCCCAGTGTGTATAGTACATCTTCTTTATTTCATTGGAAAAAAGGGAATTAACTATTATAGGTGTGGTGTCTAATTGTGACACATCCTTCTTCCTTCCTTTATTCCTTTCCTTGTACCATTTTAGTATTTTTTGATAATATTTTCGTTCTTTATCTTCTCAAAGATATCAAAGGGTTATTATGTTATATGTGAGAAACTAAAAGCCTTAGTAGGAGGTGCAAAAATTTGTCTTTCACTCTTAAATTCTCTCAAGCATCAATCTGAGAGAACCCTTTATGGAAAGTTTTTCTTTGAACATAGGAGTTGATAGATACTTCCTATAGGCATACAAGGTCTTGTGTAACCCATCCTTCACTATTTTTTCTTCTTTGGATTGAGAGACTTTAAATTGTTCATAAGGTTGGCCCATTACAATTTTATATTACTTTTCTTCATTCTTCATGCTTTAGATATCTAAAATTTATAATACAATGATGCCAAAATGTCTACTTCTGAAGAGAACTAGCTTAACTCTGAAGAGCATATAGTTGCACAGTTATACTAGACAATAATGCAACATAGTTAACATAAATGACATAATATGGCCAAAAAAATGTATCATTTTATTCTATAATATTTATAATCCAAATCTCTATCAAGTCCAAGAGAGAAATTAAGTACATATATAACTTACCCAACAATTGGTTTAGATTACCAACAATTAACAACTACCAAAAACAACTAATCGAAAGAAAATGTCATTATACTTCCAACTAAAATAATACTAATAATTATTCTTAAAAATGAAAGCTATTCTAAATATAGGACAATTGACATACCCAAGTGATCCAACAATTCTAGAATATGTTATTACAAGTACAATATCACATAGAGTTACTAGGGAATCTTGAGCTAATATTTTCCCAAACATAAAATTTGAGTCATGTATAGATCTCCTAAATACAATTAAATTTGGGGATGAAACGTATATGTACTTTAAAATATAGGCCTTGCAAGGATTTTAAAGATTATACCATTTTGAAAACATAGTGTTATGGCCAAACCTCTTAGGAATAGTCCTCCAAGGAAATGACGCACTTACCCATACCCTCATCCTTGGGAGATGCTAGGATTCAAAGTATGACTATCTCTATAAGATCTGACTTATATGGATTCACTTCAAACAAGTATACATATGTGGTGAGACAAAAGATAGAATAATGTATAAGTGAGGTCATGTGTAGTATGAATTGGTTGCATGGGTAAACAATAACTAGTTTTCTTATGTACACTTTTCACACAAAAAACTTGTATAGGTCATATAGAATGACATGGAATGATAGAATGGCATTTGGACAAGTCCTATGCTACTAAAGATTGCATAAAAACATAAGCTAAAATCAAGTTTTATTGCACATGATTCCATAAGGATTATATGAGTACTCACTGATTAATGAGTTTGTAAACTACTTTCTCATTCCTTTTACTTTTAACTTTATGAGGAAAAGTGGAGACAATACAAGGTTGAAAAGTTCATTGTTCTTTTCTTGATTTTTATTTATTCCCTTTGACCTTGTTGTCCCTAAGGCACTGATGAGTAAGCAAACCAACCTATTTTGTGTGTAAGTTGGAAAAATAATGTTAACCCATCCCCATGTATAATAAGGATTCAAATATTCTCTTCAATTGCAACCTTGTATTCCCCTATGTTAATTTTGCAACATAGAAACAAATTTTAAATTACACCTATGTCAATCCCTTCCCATCAAGTTATTATGAGATAACCAAATAAAAGTATCTATTTAAATTGTCTATAAAAATACACTAGGAATCACTAAGCATGTCAAAAAAATATTAAACTTCATTACATATTACATCATAGAAGATTATAATACTATTTTCCTTATATAATTAAAGATTTTATATAACTAGTAGATATTTTTTTCATTGTAAGAATTTTTTCCTAATGGTGTTTATCATCTCTCCTATTTCAAAAGTAGATTTTAGGAAATAAGGCAATCCAATTTCTAACATCAAATTCAATACAATTAAAATCCATGTATAGAATTTAGTTATGTAGACTTGAAGACAAATTCAATGTACACAATTTAGCTAGCTAAAACACCAAACAATTTTTTTCACAATTTCAAGAAAATTATAGTATTGGTTTTAAATTTCTAGTACTTCAATAATCAATTTATAACACTTTTCATAACCAAATCTTCATCAAACATAAGACTAAATATAATTTATTTATTTTCAAATATTTATTTAAACAACATTCAAATTCAATCTCTTAAATTGATTAAAAAATAAAGAACAATTATACTTTTATATACATATAATTTCAAACATAAAACTAAAAATAAGTTTTTTATTTTCAAATATTTATTTAAGAAACATTCAATTTCAATCTCTTAAATTGATTAAAAAATAAAGAACAATTATACTTTTATATACTTTTATTTATTTACATATAATTTCATTACAACAACATTTAGAAAAAAAACAAACAGAAAACTAATTGTAAAAACATCCATTTCAATAAAAATCCAAACTGATATCATGAATTGACGAAGATTAAAAAGTAAGGAACAATTCTACTTATATATATATATATATATATATATATATATATATATATATATATATATATATATATATATATATATATATATATATATATATATATATATATATATATATATATATATATATATATATATATATATATATATATATATATATATATATATATATATATATATATATATATATATATATATATATATATATATATATATATATCAACAACATTCAGAAAAAAAAACACAAAACTAATTGTAAAAGCATTCATTTCTATAAGAATCCAAGATGCTATCATGGATGGACGAAAATGTAGAGACAATTCTTTGTATGACAAATTGATATCTCTAAAGATTTGCTATTGTATTTCTACAACGATAGCTTATATTTATAAGATTGTATACAAAGAGAGAGTCAAGAGTACAAAAACTAATATTTGCAAATGCCACTAGCTATAGACCTATAATCATGACATGTTGCCAATTCCAATAAATCTACACAACCTTTTCCTATCAACAAATCAAGACAAACTTCTCCTCCAACTATTACATTACAACACTACAATATAATGTTATGTCAGATACAATAACATCAAGTGTTCTAGTTATATGGAATCACATGTCCTCATATGCAACATTCTTCACACAACCAACAACAACAGAGGGCTGCTATACTACAATCACAAACCCAAAAGAACACAGATAAGAATATAACCTTACTTTATGCATATAAAAGCTGCAAATTATAAGCAAAAAGAAGTGTAAGAGGCATATATACCATCCTTCTAGAAAGCCTTTCTCCCCTCTACTCTGTGTTTTGACAGGACCTGCCTCTACATATTGTGATGGTGGAGCTTGAGTGGGATACCCTGAAAGTAATACCCATTTTAATATCAATTAAATAAGTAATACCCATAAAATAAAACACATTTTCTGGTCTTCTACTACATAAATGATTTGTGATTGTGGAACTTGAGTGATTATACCCATGAATAGATAGTTTACAATTTTTCAATTTCTCATTTATCTTTTTCCTTTAATATTTTTCCTTGTGTTTAGGAACTAATAAAGAAATGAAAAAGATAATGAGAGTAAAATTTAAGAATGTATAATAATAATAATAATAATAATAATTAGACATAGTCAGGAAAAGTTTAAATATGATCAAATATTATATGTAAAGCATAAATGTTAATAATCTAACAAAAATCTAGTTTTCATTAGTTAAAATGTAAAACAAGCAAAGAAGAATAAGAAAAGAGAATATGTTGTTTTCCAATATGAGTGGTAGAGACATATTTCTTCATGGCGGTAGAGTCAAAGCATCATTTTATGTTGAAGTGTCTATATGTCAATATGTCTAAACAGATCTAACTAATAAATTAGAAAATACTGAAGACTTTAATATCATGATATAATTATTAGTCCTATAGATTAGATTGCTTCAGCCTTGTCCATTCTGTAAAAATCTTTCATTCATTCTTTAATCAATAAAAAAACAAACAATCAAAAGAATATAAAATAAAGATTATGAAAAAAACAATATATTTATAATATGATTAAAAAATTAAAAATTTTAAAGAGAAAATGAAACTAAGTTATGTCCTTTTGTCTTTAAATAGTTCTTATTTAAATAGTTCCTCTGCACTAGAAAATAGAGATAAAAACAAGAACAGACCCATTTCTAACTCACAGGAGATGGGGAGCCATGTTATAATGGCTGGGGTTTTCTGATCTCTACACCGAATTCTTCTTCAATTGAATTGCACATCACTGAATACCAACAACACATCATGCGAGAAAAGAGAAGAATGGAGAGTTTCTAAGTTTAACACTTTACAAGGTGAGTCATCTAAGTTTTTTACATCTCATCCCAATATCACAAGCAACTCCAGAGAGAGTTAAACCCATGATCTAACCTACCTAAAGAAGCAACCAAGACCTAATATGAGAGACCATGAAATTATCATTGTATTCCTAGACATCATTTTTCAATAATGTGGAATTGCTTTAATTCAGTCCCATGAGATTAGAAAAAATAATTCCAAAACATAAATTATCACATGTGAGTTCTAATTTTATGCCCTTTCCTACTAGTCCTTTAAATCAACTTAATACACATTTGCATGATAAATTGCTATATAATAGTATTTAAAGAAATTATGAGAGACTATAAAATATCTAGGGATCTCAGTTTGATTTTCTAAAAGACAAATAATATACATTGTTGTCATATATGTGACTTGCATGATAGTTTATAATGTATATGTATCATCCATTGTATTTATTCTAGTATGTGAAATTGCTTGGCCCAAGAGAGCTATCAAGTGCCTCACAAATTCCCCAATACTACCCTTGGATACCATCTAAATAGGCTCATCTATTAAGAAGATAAAGACAAATAGGCTTTACAAGCATACATTTTAATAGATTGATCGTGCATATCATCAACCACTTCCATGCATCAAAACGAATTTGCATGATAGAAGATCACCATGTAGCTTCCCAAATCAAAAACACAAATTTTTCTAAAGGATTGGATAGGTTTTGGCATAGTCATTAATTCAAGGAAATAAATTGTAGACAAGAACAAATAAATACAACATTATATTTGCACAATTCTTTAATTACCGATTCTAATATAAACTCAATCCCCTACAATTAAAATTATCAATCTCAACTTACCTAGATTAATATCTTCTACCTAGCCATATTTAATTGATTAAATTAAATTAATTCAAGATATTTATTTATTTAACAAATTTAATAAATTTTAGCCAATTTAATTTACCTTTAATATTTAATATTAGAAAAACCCAAGAGTGGCAAAGGGAAAGTTGAACCTTAATTTTTCTTAACATGAAGCTCACCAAATCCATTATGAACAAAAATTATCTCATCTAGTTAAATTCCTTATACACATAGTTCATGGTTCTATGTATTGATAGTAGAAAAAATTGGCTCATCTCTATTATACATATTGTAATGCTCCACCAAGGAACCCTTGGAACAAAGGGTTAAATATGCACTTAAACATATTTTTTTTCTAAAATATGGAATAAACATCACTTAACCATAACATAAGAAAGATACAACATGCAAGAGAATATAAGCATATCCTCAAAAAACCATACATGCATGGAAGACTTCACAAACACTTTCAGAGGTTCCCAAGAAACCAAAACCAAAACATGAGTAGTAAAGCCACATTCAAGGCATCACATAAGGAGTTAGACTTTTCCCATGAACCTCTTGGATCATGATTGAACCTTCATCAACATGGTCATCCAAACCATCTTTGTGGAAATTCAATACAAGAAGCCAATAAGCCTTAAGACAAGAGAAACATGAATAAAAGGACATCATGATGTATCTAAGTTTTGACTATGCTAACTCAAAAGGCATACCAAGAGACAACTATATCCAAATCTAAAATTGAATTTTTGACTAGGCCTTGGGAAGTACTCACTATTTTCTACATGATAAAGTGTATTATCTAAAATAGGAGGCAAGTACAATAAATCCTACGAAAAATGATTATGGAAATCTATTAGTTTGAATCATATGCCACTTTATTGACATATGGAACATTTCATGGGTCACGTGTGCAAAAGTATTGATCATGTGCTAAGAAACATTAGACATATATAGTGAAAATGGGAGAAAAGGAGACAATGTATAAGTCATATGTGATGGAATATGACTCAAATGTGTTAGAATAATTTTAAAACTTCCAAATTATTTTAGAGGCCAAATTTGTAGGCTAATTTTGGTTCTAATAGTGTGAAGGCTTTTTCACAGTAGTATATAGCTAAAATGTAGGATTTCTCCACACCAATGACTAATAGATCATTACATATTGAGGAAATTCTTGTAAAAATCAAGACCTATAATAACATTAAAAATTAACAAGTATATGTATGTAAAAAATGCATAAATATAAATGTGAAATGACAAGGGATAGAAAGGAGAAGACCGTGCTCAAGAAATCTATTATTGGAAGAAAACATCCATTTGGACATTGGTCCCCAATAGTGGTATAGTACAATTCCACCCTACCACATGAAACCCTTAGGCCCACCCCAAAATGGTCATAGAGATAGTAACTTGACCATAAAACATAGTGTAAGCACACATACCAAGAATGGATAACACTCACACAAATAAGATCCATACAATGGAAGGATGGTATATAGGTCTAATGCAACACATAAGTACAACACAAAAATCCAAGGAGAAAAATCAACATGTGGACTATTGTCTAGAGATAAATCAAAATATCACATATCACAACTCATCAAGGTGTTAATGACTACTAATGAGCCTACGTACCATAGTACCAACCATAAGGATTATCTCTTACCACATGGATCAATATTGAAATCTAAGGCACAATCATCTACCTCACACACAAATCTCTAATTATGTCTTAGGATTCAATGGTATTCACCATATATGCTCACACTCAAATAAGTCATGAAATTTGGAGACTAAATGATATCTAGCTCACATTTTCATCTGTGCTCACATTTGGGTAATGTATGACATTCGAGGATAGAAAGGAGCAGACTATGCTTGGGAAATGTATTACTAGAAGAGAACTTCCATTTGGAAATTTGGTCCCCAATGTACAGTATAGTGAAATTCCACCCTACCACATGGAACTCTTAGGCCCACCCCACAATGCTTATAGAGATGATAAGTTGACCATAAACATAGTGTAAGAAAACACACCAAGAATGGATAACACTCAAACCAAGAAGATATATACAATAGAAAGATGGTATATAGGTATAATACAATACATAATTACAATGAAATAATATATAGAGAACACTCAACATGTGGACTAATATCCAAATATCAATCATAATATCACATATAACAACTCATCAAGGTGTTAATGACTACTAATGAGAAATTCCATTTGGACATTGGTCCCCAATGTACAGTATAGTGAAATTGCACCCTACCACATGGAACTCTTAGGCCCACCCCACAATGCTTATAGAGATGATAAGTTGACCATAAACATAGTGTAAGAAAACACACCAAGAATGGATAACACTCAAACCAAGAAGATATATACAATAGAAAGATGGTATATAGGTAGAATACAACACATAATTACAATGAAATAATATATAGAGAACACTCAACATGTGGACTAATATCCAAATATCAATCATAATATCACATATAACAACTCATCAAGGTGTTAATGACTACTAATGAGAAAATACATCAAATTACCAACCATAGGTATTATCTCTTGCCACATGGATCAATATTGAAATCTAAGGCACAATCATGTACCTCATACACAAATCTCTCATGATGTATTAGAATTAAATGATATCCACCATATATACTCACACTCAAATAACTCAAGATATTTGGGGATTAAATTATGTTCACATTGCCATCTATGCTCACATTTGGGTTATGTATGAAACCCAAGGATTTGAGGCATCTACATAACCAATTAATTTTTTTTAGTATTTATACCCAATATATTCTATTATGGTTTTCACTTTTTAAGGAACTCCTTCTCATAGCCTATGTGGGCACTTCTAGGTCAAGTTCCATGTATGGAGATACTTCCCATGCCTACTCAAAGTAACTAGTCCTATGGATCAACATCAAACAAGCTCAATCTTAAGAAGGAAACCAATGCAATATTGTGTTCACTCAGTCTACACCAAAGATATGAAAAAATATTTCACCTACTTAGTCTACATTGAGGAAAACATAACCATCAATTTTCCACTCAAGCTATATTGAGGATAAGAGAATAAAATTTGTACCATCTACTTGGGTTGATGCTAATGACAAGAAATAATGAAGCCTTAATAACAAGAAAGTAATCACTAGAGAATGAATCCACTCTATGAAAACCAAGGCATGCAAGTTGAGTAAACAAAATAATAAGAAATAATAGAAGGCTAAGTTACTCTCAAGAACTCAAGGTAGGATATTGAGTATATTTTCAGTAGAATTGGTTGTTGCTCCATCCATCACGAACAATATCACAAACTTCCAAGTCTTTTAGGATGATCAAAATATACTTGAATTTATCATGTGCAGTGACCACTTTAAAGGGCAAGAAATTGATGACACGCCAGATGACAAACTTAAGAATGATGAAATCAAAGATGAATATGGGACTCTGAATTTAAAAACCAACACTATTCCTAAGGGAATCTTTAAGTTGGAACAAATTTTTGGTCATGATGAATCAACATTTAATAGAAGAATGATCAAAGAAAAGGGAATCGAGGAATGTGACTCATACAACTTAGGCATCGATGATGATCCTAGAATAGTAAGGATGAGGAAATCATGCAATGCACAAGAAAGGGAAGACGTGCTTAAATTAATTTTAGAGTATTAGGATGTCATTGATTGGAGCTATGAAGAGCTAAAAACATATAATTCTAAAATTATAACGCATGACATTCCTTTGAAACTAGATGCAAAGCCTTTTCATCAAAGGCAAAGACTTGTTAATCCTATCATTAAATCACTGATAACCAAGATCATTTTCCCCATTCTTCATTCCACATGGGTGGCCAATTTGGTTCTTATATAGAAGAAGATTGGAGAGATTCGTCTTTGTTTCAATTTTTGTAACTTGAATGTAGCATCTCAAAAGGACAATTATCCTTTACCTTTACTAGATGAAGTCCTAAAAATTGTAAATGGTTCAAAAATGATGCCTTTCTTGGATGGATATTCAGGATATAATTAGGTAATGGTTGATAAAGAAGATAGGCTAAAAACAACTTTCACGACTACTTGTGGGGAACTTTTTCCTTTAGAAGAATGCATTTTGGGCTGACTAATGCGAAGGCCACATTTCAACGAGCCATGGATGAAGCATTTAAAGGATTGATAAAAAAAATGTATAGTCATATACATGCATGAATTTACTATCTTTTCAAAGGATTGAAGCACTCACATTGCTGATTTAAGATAGGTATTCAACAGATGTCCTAAATATGACATATCTCTCAATTCCAAGAAATGTTGATTTGGGATCACTAAAGGAAAGCTCCTAGGTTATATTATCTCTAAAGAAGGAATCTCCATTGATCCTTATAGAATTGAAACTATTATGAAGTTATCACCACCTCATAGTCAAAAAGAACTTAAGTCTTTCTTTGGGAAGATAAAATTTGTGCAAAAATTCATAAGTAGATTTGCAAAGATAGTCCATCCCCTTAATGATCTGCTAAAAAAGGGAGCTAAAATAGAATGGGTTCTAGAGATTAAGAAGTCATTTGAGGATATCAAAGTGGCCATTTTTATGGCCCTAGCACTAGTGAGTCTAGATTATGGGCTACCTTTCAAAATATACTCTTTTTCCTCAGAACATTCATGTGTTAGGATTCTTATGCACAAGAAAGAAAAGGAAGATGAAAGGCCCATTGCCTTTATGAGTTTTCCTCTAAAAAATGTTGATTTAAATTATTCTAACCTTGACAAACAATATTTTTGTTTAATAAAAGTGATAAAGAAGTTTTGCCATTATATATTGAGAAGGAAGGTGTATGCAATAGTACTTGATCTAGCAATTAAGACTTTGTTGATGCAAAATGAACTTGGTGAAAGGCGAGGAAAATAGATGGTAATCCTTCAAGAATTTTACTTGGAAATTCAACCCATGAGATTGGGTAGGGGTCAAGGATTATTAAAAATGATAGCATATAACCAAATTGAAGATAAACAAGAATTTAGGTTTGATAGTGAAACAAATGAGAATTATAAAAAGAAAATGATTGTATCTCAAGTTGATATTGGTCAAGGTGTAGTGATGGATGTTTAGTACCAGGATATTGTTTACTATCTTCTACAAAATCAATGCCCCAGTTGGATGAATAGTTCTTAGTGTAGGAGGCTCAAGATGAAGTGTGAGTCCTACATGTTGCATGATAGAAAGATGTACAAGAGGAATTATGAAGGAATCTACCTAAAGTGCTTAGGACGTGAGGAAGCAAAGGAAGTTCTAGAATAGTTTCATGATAAATATGGTATAGGGCATGGTTCGGCAGAAGCAACTGCTCATATGATCCTAAGATCAGGTTATTTTTGGCCCAGAATATTCAAAGACAATTTTGAACATGTACATTCTTGTCAGATTAGTGCTAACAAGGAAAGACACCCAGTGATGCCATTACAACTAGTGTTTGAAGTACGCCCCTTCATAAAGCAGGGGCTAGATTTCATAGGTCTTGTCAATCTACCATCATCAACTAGACATACTTATATTATCACAACCACATATTATTGTACGAGATGGACATAACCATAAAATTCTAGAAATTGCACTACTAAGGTGGTAATGAACCTCTTGGAAGAACATATTGTTACTAGATTCAGGATGCCATTCTCCTTGGTGTGTGATAACATATGAGCTTTTGCATCAGTATTCTTAACTCAGTGGGCATTGGAAAATAAATTCATCATCAAGTTCTCTTCAAATTATTATCCACAAGGGAATGGTGTTGTGGAATCTACAAACAAGAACTTGATCACAGTAATAAGATGTTTGTTAAGGTAGAATCCTAAAGATTGGCATACACAACTTAAATACGCTTTATGGACAGATCAGGTGAGGGTGAAAAATGCTTTGGGGACTTCTCCATACTTGCTTGTTTATAGACAACAGTCAGTATTCTTGCTAAATCCCAAGATTCCTGTTCTAAAATTCATGAGTAGGTACACTGAAGATGCTAACAAAACACAAATCAGATTGATAAATCTTTTGAAGATGGACAAAAAAATGGATAAATGCATTGGAGCACATGGCTAAGCATCAGGCAGTCATCAAGAGATGGTTCGATAAGAGAGCCATGATAAAATCCTTTAGAATTTCTAACCTTGTTCTACTTTGGGATAAGGCAAAAGAAAAGTCAGGTAGCCACACCAAGTGTCAACGCTTGTGGATTGGTCCTTATCAGATTGTAGAGATTCTTGGAGAAAATACTTTTAGGCTGAATTCCTTATAGGGGGAATTAGTTTCGTTGCCAGTCAATGTGCATTTTTTGAAACATTATTTTGAAGACAAGGAAAATAAAAATAAATAAATAAATAAATTTAGTTAGATTTTATTTCTACAAATGTTTTTATTTTTTGCTAGTGTGTTTTCTTTTAGTTTTACATTTCCTTTTACTCACATCTTTGTTTTCAAAGTTGTGTCAGTCCTAGGGTGCAAGGTGCACTTGAGATTTTATCTTGAGATATCATACTAACTACTCTTTTGGTTTTGATTTCAGGAAGAGGTATTTCATTTGTCAAAACTTTTGGACGATTGTGTGTCTTATACCAACTGAGGAATGGATGTTACTTGCAATAATAGGGGGACTTTCAGTCTTAAGTTCAGGATTCTAGACTAGAAAGTTCTCAACACTTTGCAAATTTAAAGATCAATTGTCTCAGGTGTTGTTAAACTAAGGTTGAAAGCAGCAAGGGATGGTCCAAACCCCAAGTGGTTCAAACAAAAGGGTCTTCTCAAAGGATCGCTAAGATCATTGTTTGGCATGAGAGTTTCTAAAAAGTTATAAAAGAGGAATGCAAGGGATGTTCACAAAAGGATTGAATCCAAGAAACAACACCAATGTCCTAACTACATAGTTTAAGCATAGTCAAGATAAAGAAGAAAATAAAAAGAAAGAACAATGTTAAGACTGAAGGATTCTAAAAGATCTAAAAGGGGTAATCTAATTCAAAATGAGTCATCTAGTACTAAAGAATTGCTTCATCCAAGAGTCAAAATGGTGAAATTATGAGCTACATGGAGTGATTATTCAAAAGATTGCTAAAAATTCAAAAGAAAAGTGACAGCTCGCTAAGAGCCCTCAAACTAATTCTCTCATCTAGTCAAACAAAGGATTAAAAACAACCTTTATGGAGATACCTGATGGATGAACCAAGAGGGATGGAAAATTGTTTTCGAGTTGTCAAAAAAATTTGATAGACCACATCCTAAGATGTCGAGGGAAATAAATACACTGAACACACACTAAACTTGAAGATTTTGGATCCCAAAGTTTTGACTATGAAGTCATTCAAAATACACTCAAAACATCTAAAATTTAGTTGGTGTTTGACCCACATCGAAGGAATCTTTGCTGATAAAGAAATGCATTTGTCATTTCTTCATTTTTTTGGAGCTATTCATTGTGCTTCCACAACACAAACCCCATTTCTTGTCAGGAAATGAGGACCCCCCTATCTTGCAAAGGTTTTTGGACTCTTAAATTTGGGATCCTAGTCATCTATAGGTCCCCCACTAACTCCTAATTCACATCTAGGTCTTGTCAAAAAACCACAGAGGTCAGAAACTCAAGACATTAAAAAAAAAAGGTGAGTTTCTAAATTTCTGGCGCACTAAGTGCACCTCCCAAGGTGCGCTAGTGCACGTAAGTGTTGAGAAAGCATTATGCCAACTACATAGCTATGCAGTTGGTGCACCTACAACTATGTAGCCGCACTAAAGACCCTGAATCTATATTAGGGGAGTCCCTTTACCCTTTACCCTTTACCCTTTTCTTATATGTAGCTTATGCTTACATCTAGTCTTGAGAATAGTGACTCTCAAAAGGGTGCTTCTTTAAACTTAGTTATTGTTCCTGCTATGTTCAACATTTCTCCTCTATCGAGTTGTCCACCTTATTTTCATACTACTAACCAAGATAGGGGAGGATGGAAATGCACATGAGTGAGTGATCTAGCATAATAGATTTTGTGTGTTTTCTTTTTGTCATGTACTTACCCCATATTGCTTTTTCTCACTAGTACATTTGGGTTCCATTTTTTACCTAAATTTTTGACGATAGGCCAATTTGGCTTGTCAAATTCATTTTTAAAAAAATTGATCTTGATAATGTCAAAATTTTGACGACAGTTAATTTTAGCATCAAAATTTTGACATTATCAGGGATATAAACAAAAAGAAAATAAAAATGAAACTTTATTCATTTACACAACAAAGTGCAGGTGAGAGGCTTCCAGTGGTGTGACAAAGAGTTTTTTAGTGCCATTTGAGGTAAGGGTTTTTAGTGTTAAGTTGGGAGTAAGGGATACTAAGCCTTAAATTTTTTTTGATTATACTATAGCATGACAACAAATGGATCCCAAATTTATTGAAATTCGAGCACACCATCTCCATCGACTTCATCCAATTCAAAATCACCATTGACCACCTTGAAAGAATAGGTGTAGCATAGAGAATGAAGCTCGCTCAACCTTAAACCATCAAGATTTAAATTTAACCATACTCTTTTGAGAACAAAGAGACATGTAAAAAGAGGGATTGAAAATTATTAGATATGTTACCCTTAATAGAGATCCAACCCTCTTCCACTTTAATTGCCTCATTGTGTTAGACCAATGAACTCAATGTTGGACCACCATCACCAAAAGAAAAATTGCTTGTAGAGAAAATGTCTACCATTTTAGTGGGGTTAGGATTCTTAATGTTGATTTAAAATGTGGTAATTTGATTAATGAAGACTGCTACCTTTGAACAAGATCAAATCTCTTCAGCATGTAAGTTTTTCTAAAATACATTAAAAGCCATATAGTGATCAATTAGGGTTTTGAGATCAATAAAGTAACATGAGAAGCCATAATCAGACTGTATTTATATTTTTAAGCATGAAAATGACTAATTAGATCAATTATGCCAATTTAAAGTACCAATCATGGATTATTGTTGGAGCATTTTTGTAAAAGTATTGAATTTACACTCCAACATTTTTAGTTGAAAAAGAAAATGATTAATATGAAAATAAGAAATATATTTCAGATGATGCTTTGAAATAACTACTTTGCACACATAAAAAATTCCAAAATTTATATTTACTACTTAGAGGCCAAAATAATAGTTTTAAGTAGTTAAATTGCATATGAAAAGAATGATTAAATAATTAAAATCTAATGTACCTTTTAGAATATGTAGGTACACAAAGTTGACTATAAAAACTACTAATACCCTTGTTCTGTTTAGATTTTAACTATCTAATTTTTGTATTTTTCATGGTGACAATGATGTCCATTTAATTATCCACATCTTGTGGATGGTATTTTATTGAATATTCTTTATTTTGGACTTTTTGACACCCGATTTCATGCAATATTAGCAAAGATATAATGATTTTTCTATAGATTATCAAAACCCTCATCTTGAGTACCAAGTGAGAAAAGGAAATGTAAATATATATTATTTTACATGTACCAAATCCCCATGAAGGGTGTAATGGAGGGTAACCCTGTATTTTATTATTATATATGGTTCATGTAGTGAATCATGCATCAAATGGAATGTGGACCCAATAATAAAAATGTCCAAATTTTTGTGTTAGATTGATTGTACTATTAAAGATTGGTCTAGTCTGGGAATTTGAACAATAAAAGGCAATTGTGTGAGAATAAATGGATTAGGGATGTATAGGGGTGAGTAATGAGGATTTCTTAACACTTAAGTGATTAGGAACAAGGGAAAATTTAATTTAACTTTAGGTTGGTGGTTGTCTCTACAAAGGAGTTGTAGACATGACTAGTTTTCTAAATGTTGAACAAAATTAAGGTATGGGTATTAGTTTTTGGGGGTAGTATATGGTCAAGGGGTTGAATAGGGTTTAATGTGCATTGGAATAAGATCCTTAGAAGAGGGAAAATATTAGAAGACCAAGGTCAAGAACTAATCAATGATAAGGATCTATGGAGATATGTATAGTGGGTTTGTTTGTGAGAGGGACAATCACATTGAGTTGCAATATGATGACATAGATGGTAGTTGTAGTTGTAGTAGAAAGTGAGGGATCCTAGTTGGGATTTTTAAGGGATAAGGTTCGGCTCTTGGCATGGAGAGTGGTGGCATGATAATTAGATTTGGGAATGCAATCAAATCAAAGTTGTTGTGATCAATGGAATTGTTGAGTCTATGACTGATTGTTTTTTGAGTGGAGGCATAAAGCATTAGTAAGAGGATTTGAGAGTAGGCCTAATGCTTGAGACATACCATTGAGGCTCATTTGGGAGAAACAAGAGTTGCGAATGTGGTCATATTTTTGGATCTATAGGTTGATCCTAATATTATGACATTGGGATTTGAGATTCTTTGAACATGTGATTAGAGCTAAGAGTGGAAGCTTGGGGACCTTGGAGATTAGTCCAAATAGTTGACAAAGTGTGAGATGATCAAGTATGAAGCCTTGAGAAGGTAGGGTTGTTCCAAAAAAAAGTAGAAAATGGAAACTTTCCTAGTAAATGCTAGTTGGACCATGATGCTCTACATTACAAACCAAGATCCTCCATCTTCACTCTAAGCCTCATACACTTAATGTGAAAGTTGGTGAGAAACATGAGTAATTTTTGCATACTATATCTAAGCTTTAATTAGAGTTTGTCACACTTAGAAAGAAGGTGAAAGACAAATTTCTAGTCTTAATCACTTAGAGAGCTCTTTCTCAGTTTAGGATATTTGACATTAAATTGTAGAATTGAGAAGGTTTTGTTGGAAGAACATGTTTACTTCAAAAATAAGACTACATCTAGTCATTACAAATGACTTTGGAGATAAATCATTTATTTTGAGAAAAATGGACAAATAATTTATCTAAAGAAATAGGTATGCCATTTTAGAGCCATCCTATTGGGTGAATTTAACTTATATATACATCAATGAATTAGTTTCTTGTTTAAAAAATGAGCTGGATTACCATGGCAGGATTGTTTAGCAATATAAAAAAGAATTTTTTTAAATAGTTTTTATCAAAAAACATTTCACCCTCGTCCAAATTTTTTACCTAAGGATAACCTTGTAAAACATGGTAACAAACTCCAAGCTGTGGGACTTGATCTATGAGGTTGAGTCTTTGGAGAAGGCTGACTTCCTTTACTATTAGGATGCACTTAAACTATTCTTACATAGAAAAGGGAGAAGGAATACATGAAAGAAACTACCAGATATATTCTATGAGCATCAATTGTGGTCAAACCCCTTTAAATCACCTTTTGTTCATAACCTTGACTTCTATGATCTTATGATTTCCAATACTTCATAGCATCGAGCCCATCCCTTATTCTCTTTATGATCCTTTGATAGCAACAAGATCATACGATCTCACGACAAAATGATGGTCCTTAACATCCCCAGTGTAAGGTCATAGTACCATTATTTTTTCTTTTGAAGTCAAAGCATGGTCAAATTGACCTTTATGATCTTATAATTGTAGTCCATTGTTATATCAGCAACCATGGCAATAATGCTCGTGATCCTATGATCATGGTTTTACTATCTTTGTTATGACCTTAGGAGTTGTCCTCACTTGTGCTTGCAACCTTATAGCTTTAAGATCATATGATTTACCTTCCCCTTCATAGCATTGGTGACTTAGGAAGTCAACTTTGTGATTGTATGATCATTGACCCTCATGGCGTTAGAACATATCCTCACAATACTTATGATCTTATGATTGCTTACTATCATAACATTGGGAAAGACCTTTCTTTGGCTTATGATCTCTCGAATGTCCACAGTATTATGACAACCTAAAAATTTGACTAATAGGAACCTCTTATAATCTTATCACTTCTTGATTCATCTAATGATCCTCTGATACATGAGCTATCGTAAGATCGGGAGCATACCATCCTGTCATGGCTCTGAGATTTAAATTATAGAATTGAATCTTGTGATCATTAAGTGTTGTTCAAATATTTGAAATTAATCATTAGTGAGAATGCATTTTTTGCCAACATTTCTAGTGACTCAAAGGGGATACAAGCTTACTTGGCATATGACTAGTGGCCACCAAAAGATCCATTGGGCTATGTAGTCTTTGAAACCATGAAACTCATCAAATTTATCACTTCTACCACATTGTAAGCCATAAAAAATGCTGTTCTACCTTTGTAACTCTACAAAAAAAAAGGGACCAAAATTCTTGGCAATAAAGAAACCTATGCTCAACACTTCTTGGAAAATAGGAAAGAATAGGAAGCAAACTTTTGTAATTATGTACACAAAAATCTCATCTTTTCTTTAGAAATAGGGCTTGAGATATATTCCATTTACTAGAACAGACAAAGTTTCACCATAAAGTTTTCTTAACTAGAAAGCATTGGCCTATTTACAATTGATAATTACATAGGGACCACTCCATAAAGTATCAAATTTTGAGTGTCTCCCTACTTTTTCTCTATCTACATCCCACTTCATCACAAGGTCACCCTCCCTAAAATTTTTGACCTTAGCCTTCTTATCAAAGATCCTCTTCATCTATTGCTAATGTATTTCTAAGGTCTATATTGCTTGACTTCTTTTCTCCTCTAGCTCCATCAAATTTTCCATTCTTATAGACATAACATCATTTCCAATTAGTTCTAACTAATGAGCCAACTCAAGAGCTAGAAACTCCAATGAGATTGGAAGTTTGGATTCCTTGCCATATACTAATGTGAAAGGAAAATTTCCAATATTTCTTTTAGGTGTTATTCTATCATCCTAAAGGGAAGTTTTCAATTTTTGGTGCCAACACCTTTGATTATCTTCAATAGTCCTCTTGATGATTTTGATCAAATTCTTATTGGATGAATTAGCCAAACCATTACCTTGAGGGCAATAATTAGAAGACATGCTCAAGTAAATACCATGATCAATTACCCAAGCAAAAATATAAGCTCCTACAAATGATTTTACATTATATGATATTATAGTGGAAGGAGCACCAAATTTGGTAACAATTCCATTAAGGAATTCCACAACTAAAGCCTCTATAGAATCCTTCAAGGCTATTATCTTTGTCCACCTTGTAAAATAATATGTTGCAACCAAAATCCACCTATGACCTGGAATAGAAGACAGATTAATGGGACCAATAAAATCTAATCTCCACTGAGAAAAAAGTTGATTGACCTAGATGGGGTGAAGTGGGAGGGTTGCAAGGCTCTATTTTCTAGAGAAGAAGGTACATTTTTCACACTTCCTTACATGTTTGTGGAAGTCATGGAAAAAGGATGGCCAAAGTAACTGGCTCTCATGATCTTCATTGTAGTGGTTCCTACTAAAAAGTGGTTGCCATTAGGACCATCATGAAACTCCTTAATCATTCTCTCTACTTGATCTATGCAGTTACACCTTAGCAAGGCTCCATTGAAGTGCCTCCTAAAAATAATACCATCAATTATAGCATAAGGAATAGACTATAGTCTAAACTGTCTTCTTTTAGCTTTATCCAACCTTTGAGGATATCCATTTCCAGCTAAGAAGGTCTTCATGTTATCTATACAACTCCTTGGATTATCATTCCTCACATCTTGCTATTCTACCAATACCAAGACAACTACCTCATCAAGCTTGTGAGATGAGATCATCTATCTGCACAACCCCTTCACTCTTACTCATTTGGTAATTTGGATGTCCACATCACACTACATCACCTTAGTGATCCAACCTACCCTTTTCTCACTAATATATTTTCTTAATAGTTGCATGAGGGACCAGCAAATAGATTTTGTTATGAGACAATAGGTGTCTAAATTTCTTCAAGGCTCTTATGACTGCAAGGGCTTGCTTTTCCACATAGTTGTACTTATTTTCATATTCTTTCAACCCTTTACTAAAGAAAGAAATATGCTACTCTTCATTTTTCTTATTTAATTGAGTTAAAATAATAGAAATACTTGACTCACCTCCTAAGGTGTAAAGAATGAAATCCTTATCAAATTTCAAATTAATTAGAGTAGGGGCTTAAGCTTTGGCTGCTTTGATTTCTTCAAAACTTTCTTTCAGTGATAACTTTAAGAAACCCCTCCCAAAAAAAAAGCCTAAAATGCTAGTGAATCTAACATTTTGTGGGTAGGAACATTTTAATATTGAGGGTGGTTTTTTTTTCCACATAGGGAAATAAAATATTATATGTTGGTTATTTTTTTCTTACCCTAGCAAAAATCAATTTAAATATCAAAATTAATATTTTTTTTGGTTGGTAGATAAATAAATGATGGCTATTTTTTCCCTTGCAAAAATGAATTAATAATGTTAGAGGTAAATTACTTGTTTGGTAGGAGAATGAATAATAATGGTCTTGGCTAATCTTTAGTAGTAAACTAAAAAAATTGTTTAATCTGAAAGGAAAATTTGCAAAATTTAATGTCATAACATCATTACATCAGTGTCATACCAAATTGGCTACCATCACTTTCATATTGTTAATAATAAATAAAATAGTTTTATTAACTATTGATTAATTAGAGATAAATGACAGAAGATGCATCTCGAGGCCACTCACTTGAAAGGACCTAGAGTCTCATAAAATTCTCTGGAATGGAGACACGTGGAAAGGTTTGCATGAAAATCATTACTCAATGTCAGGCACTATCGACAGTCCGACATTAATGCTAGTACATTTTGACATTTTGCATAGCTGAAAATTAAATGGAATATGAAAAAATAAGATATGAAAGATTGTGAATGCCAAAGAATTTAATGCAACTGTCATTAAATAGCCTCTTCAATTCATCTTTCATTATCATTTCACATATTATTCAATTTGAATTTGGTTTGCAATTGCACTTTGCAGAGTTTCTTGAATCTTAGTCATGGATACACCAATTTTCTTGAAATGCACTAATATGGCTCTGCAAAAGCCGTTTTTGGGCAGGATTCTTGATGATGTCCTTGCCATGGTTTGCAAGCTAAATGCCCAAAGTTCTCTTATCCACCATGCTATATTCATGGTCCTTAGCCATGAATTCTTGAGAAATGATAAGAGGTACCGTGTGTCCACGGATATTATCTCCCACTTCCTTGCATCTCTTCTCGGCCTTGGAGGCACTCAAATAAACATTCTGATGCTTTTGCATAACATTTTTAAAGAAACATTTTTTAAAAATGATGTCAAAATTATCTTATTGGCCAAGCAGGTACTGAGGCCAAGAATTAGCATCCATTTTGTAGACGTAGTAGACAAGCGTTGGAAGGAAGGAATAGGGTGCATTATACATAAGCATCCTTTCCTACTTGGTATGAATGAGCGACAATTGACTTGCCATCGAAAGTGGGCATGGCTCAAAAGGGATTTTCTATAGGAGTGGTTGTTGTTGGACGACATTAGAGAGATCGACTTCACATGGCTGGATGAGTTCAGCGACATCATCTTCTCCAATATATTCCTCTTGGAGGGACTTGAAGACCTTTTTGATTGAAGGCTTCAAGCCCTAGGCTCCTCTAAACCCACTGATGCTTCCAGCCTCCCTATCCCTTGGTTCATGTTCCCTATTTCCTGAATACTATTTCCTTAACCATTGCCCTTTGAGAAATTTTTTTTTTAAAGATATTTGTATTTTTCTTTGGATTTGGCCTTGCCCTTTTTTGTAAATTATGAAATAGTAAAACTACATTTATTTTTTTTTTAAAGGGGTAAACGCTTTGACCTGGAGCTATGAACCAATGAGGCCACAAATGGGGGACCTCATCCCCATGAGATTTGAACCTTGATGGAAAGGATAACAACGCAACAACTTAACCATCACAACATGCCACTACTGGCTAAATAGTAAAACTACATTGATTTAATTAGCTATTTTGAATATCTATGCTATGAATCAATATTATGTACATTATACAGTCTAAAATATTATCAATGAAAATAATAGTTTTTTGCTTCTCAAATTGTTGTTCTTGTTAGTCTACGACTTTGTATTTGCAAGTTTGTTTTTGGCATCTTGATTCTCAATGCACTATTGAAATGTTACTATTAGTCTTAAAAATAGTTAATTGTTAATAATTAACTATTTTTCTTTAATCTGATTGGTTAAAGAAAATTTTTATTATGAAATCTTTTAAATGATGAAGAATAGTTTATAAACAATAATTACAATTTTCAATACATTTTAATAATTTATAGATAATATAACTATATTATATTTTAATTTTGAAACTAAATAATAAATATGAATAAAAAAATAGCATTTGTAATTATATTTTTAAATTGTAATTATTTTATTTACATTAAACTAGTCATTATTATTTCATATCTTGCACCAATTTTATTTTATAAAATTTAATATATCTTTATTGAATTTTTCATATAATCTTTACAATAAAAAGCTTATGATAGAAAAGAAAATCATTTCTAAAATTCTATAATAGAAAAGAAAATCCTTTATTTACATATATTAAAACTATTATAAATTATATTATATATAATATTTTATATAAATAATTAAATTAGCATCATGACTTTGACATGCTCATAGCCTCATTGCTCAAGCTTAAAAGTAAAATAATAATAATTAATAACAATTTCTTTTATTTTTCTATATATTAATTAATATGCTATGTAAATTCTTTTCAATGATCGTGACTCAATTTTGGGCCAAATTTTAAAAGATTGAAGACAAAGTCTATTTCTACTCGAAATCAAGACATGTCTACTCAAAGATTCTACTCGAAATCTTGATCATTGCATAAAAGAAAGATCGATGGCCTGAGATGAATTTTGGGCTAATTTGGAGAATGCTTTCCCATGTGCCTAGATTCATCTGAAATTGTAACACATGTCCGGTCATTACCAATTGGAAGACTTCGTTAATATTATTAATAATTATTTTTATAAAAAATTATCATAATTATCAATATATGTTAATAATTTATAGATTATTAAACTATATTACATTTTATTTTGAAACTAAATAATAAATATGAATAAAAATATAACATTTGTAGTTATATTTTCAAATTTTATTTATTTTATTTAAATTAAACTATTGTTATTATAATTTATTAATAATTATTAGTACTTGTTGGTAGGTACTAGGCTTAGGGCTAAGAGCTAAATATTTCATTTTCAATATGATTCATCAACATTAATATACATTATTTTTAATGTAAGTACATTGGTTTATATTTTATATTTTAATAATATATTTTTTATAAATTATAATATTTTTTTGTTATTCAATTAAAAATAATATTACTTATATAATCATTTAAGATTTTTTATTATTATAAAAATCTTATTATTATTATTTATAATTATTTATTATATAATAGAACATATAATATAATTATAATGATATGATATATATGTAATAGAACATATATATCAATGATTATATAATATATTTATGAATACAATTTAAATTTAAATTAACATCATTACAGAAAATATAATTATATTTCATTTTAATTAATTAAAATATTTTATATATTATAATAAACTTATTAAATTTAAAATAGATTTATATAAAATCTAAAAGCAAGTACTAGTGGCACTTGTTTCATATCTTGCACCAATTTTATTTTATAAAATTTAATATATTTTTATTGAATTTTTCATATCATCTTTACAATAAAATGTTTATGATAGAAAATAAAATCATTTATTTATATTATATTATAACTATTATAATAATTATTACAAATTATATTTTATATATATAACAAATATTTTATATAAATAATTAAATTAACCCGAAATTAGGACACGTGTACGACAAGATTCTACCCAGAAATTAAAATCTCAACCATTGACTAAAAGAAAGATCAATGACCTGAGATGAATTTTAGGCCAATTTGGGGAATGCTTTCACATGTGCTTAGATTTATCTGGAATGATGACACGTGTTCGATCATAGCCAATTAGAAGACTTAGTTAATATTATTATTAATTATGTTTATAAACAATTATCAGATTTATCAATATATGTTAATAATTTATAGATAATTAAACTATATTACATTTTTATTTTGAAACTAAATAATAAATATGAATAAAAATATAACATTTGCATTATGTAATTATATTTTTAAATTTTATTTATTTTATTTAAATTAAACTATTGTCATTATAATTTATTAATAATTTAGTACTTTCCAGTAGGCTATGTACTAGGCTTAGGCTAAGAGCTAAATATTTTATTTTCAATGTGATTCATTAACGTTAATATATATATTTTTTTAATATAAGCACATTGGTTTATATTTTATATTTTAATAATGCTTTTTTTATAAATTATAATATGCTTTTTGTGATTCAATTAAAAATAATATTACTTATATTATACAATCATTTAAGATTTATTATTATTATTATTATTATTTATATTTATTATATAATAGAACATATAATATAATTATAACAATATGATATATATGTAATAGAACATATATATCAATGACTATATTTATGAATAAAATTTAAATTTAAATTAACATCATTATAGAAAAATATAATTATATTACATTTTTATTAATTTAAATATTTTATATATTATAATAAATTTATTAAATTTAAATTAGATTTATATAAAAACTAAAGGCAAGTACCAGCGGTACTTGTTTCATATCTTTCACCAATTTTATTTTATAAAATTTAATAACTATTATAATAATTGTTATAAATTATAATTATATATATATATATATATATATATATATAATATTTTATATAAATAATTAAATTAACTCAAAATTGGGACACGTGTACTATAAGATTCTACCCAAAAATTAAAATCCCAACCATTGACTAAAAGAAAGATTGACGACCCGAGATGAATTTCAAGCCGATCTGGAGAATGCTTTCCCATGTGCTTAGATTCATCTATAATTGTGACACGTGTCCTTGACAAAGGTCATAATTGACATGTGTCATGATTCTAGATGACTCTTGACAACAACGATATCACTCCACAAATTCACCTGAAAATCATATCAAATTATCGTCGATAAATAATTAAGTTCTATTTTTATTAATTAATTAATTTAAAATGACCAATTTTATTCAAATGTATATAAATATAATAATTTTTTACTTTTTTTTATTATTGTTATGTATATTACTACATTATTGAGTCTTGATTCTTTATGTCATTTAGATGTACATTGTACATAAAACTATTAATTACTTAATACTTTCATTTTAACTTTTAACTATTAAACTTCCAAGGTTTTACATTTTAGAGTATGAAGTTGAAAGTTCTCCAAGTTGAGAGTCTGATAGGATAGGGTTTTCAAATTTCAAATTTTCAAAAATTGGCAGAATTCCATTTTGTGTTCTGATTCCTAAAGACTAAAAGTGTGAAACTTGGGTATCAGATGACCACATCAATTATCCAATCTTGATTTTGGGTATTTAATTTTATTTTTTAAAATTATTGCAATTTGCAGCAATAGAAATCTTGATTTTAATTGTCTTAGGTTTACAGTTTACAATTATTTTAAATAGGGCCTAAATTTTTTTTGTGTGTAATAACCAGTTATAGGCATGGGAAAAACAAAGTCAAAAACCTCTTGTACAAGTATAAGCATAAAAGGAAAGAAAGACATTATAGAACTCAGGCAAGTGCTACAAACCCCAGGTTTCACCAATACATGTCATGATATTTTTGATCCTGTTATCCACGGAGATTTTGGAATAATGGGAATTAGAAATTCATTATTTAATAAGTGGAAAGATCCAAAGAAGGGGAGAAAATTTTACAAATATAATAATAGTATTCGTGCACATAGAAATAAACTATCTACTCTGGTTACTAGATTAGCAAACCTTGTTGTACCCAAAGTCTTCCCTTGCCCTGAAATTGTAATGCTATGTGCTCAAAATTATGATGAAAATAAAAAGGCAATTGTAAACCAAAATACTCAGTAGGAAATTTTATCCATAACTAAGAGTGAATTTTTCACTCTGTTAGACCTAGGGCTAGGGTTTTAAAAAAAAAGCTTTAACAAGTGCATTGACTTGGATGAACTAGCTCAGGCTTATGACAAGCTAGTAAGAGTTTTTCAAGATTCATATATTAAGGGCTTAATACACTCTGAGTCCTCTACTACTGTTACACTAGACATAGACCATAAGCCTCCTTATTAGTACGATATTTTTGTGCCATGGGTTCAAAATACTATTTATTTGTTATCATTTTGTTTGGGATGGGACAGTAACAAGGAAGTGGGGGTCAGTCAGTTGAGAAGGTAGATGTAAGATATAATTTTGTTCAACACATTATTGAATTTATGCAACAACAATTACTAATGATTAAACAAAGTAAAACTATAGGCAAGATGAAGACATTTAGGTTCACAAGTTACTTTAGCTACCTTCTTTTAGCAAAGCATCACCCAATATTTGAGATAATGAACAACAAGCTTGATATTGAGGTCTATAAGTTTGATGAGAAAACTCAGAAGAAATCAAAGACTCCAAGTCCAATAAATGAGTGGACACATAATATGAGGATGACTGTTAACAATAAAAACTAAAACCATTTTGTAGACTTCTTTTTGGTACCTATTTACCAAAAAATCATAGGCACTACAATGCCTAGATTTCTTGTGTCTTGTGAAGATTGCATTCAACTAGGAGGTTAGATTCAATTGGTTGACTGGTTCTTCATGGAAGAGTTCATTTTCTTAAGGTTTTACGGTTCAATAGTTGAACCTTGCAAACTTCCAATGCATGTTATAGAAAGGGGTTTTGCACTAGAATATGTACGATAGATGGAGAGCACAGATGAACTTTTCAGTGGACAACAAAAGAAAATGATATTTCCTTCCTTTCCTTTCACAATTGGAGGCCTCACATTTGAGAGAAAGGCTTTCAAAGTGGCAAATGAATTGGTAACTTTTTTTGGCTTTGATTTTGTTAGTCAATGGAATTATGATCCACTAAATATAATAAAAATAAGACTTATTGCCAATGGGAATTCTGCAAGCAAATATCAACACTAGGAGATGCCATTGATAGAAAAGCTAAAAAACAAGGATTCGTGGGATGAGGTTAAGAAAGAGATGGAGAAACATGCAATAGAGAATAATATTTCAATGCAAGAATTATCATCCCAAATTACAACATTGCACATATCAGAGTCACACAAATCAAAGCCTCTGACATACTTAAATTTCTATGAGAAAGCATCTTAACCTTCTAAGATGTCTATGCCGAAAGCAATTAAAGAGGCATGTATGTAATATCCCTAATTTTGACATATATTTTAATAATAAATAAATAAAAATAAATATTATAATTACACTATAAACAATAAAGATTATAATATATTTAAATACTATCACCTTTTAATAACTAATGGTAATAAATTGATTAATAAATTAATCAAAATAAAATTATATATATATATATATGTATGTATGTATGTATGTATGTATGTATGTATGTATGTATTAATAATACAAGAATTAATATAATTAATAATACAATATGGTATTATATCTACATAACATATAATTAAATATGTTACAATAACATATAAATATAACATATTTAATACTTATACACACACACACACACACACACACACACACACACACACACACACACACACACACACACATATATCACATACTCTTAATTAAATATAACACTTATACAATTCAACATACATAGACAAATGACAAATTAAATCATAATAAAAATAATAATAACACGCGTCTCATCATTTCATTCATGCCTCTTTAATATCAATGCAACTTATTTAAGAAGGTAAGACATGGATCAAAGGTTATGGGGAAATCACAGATGAAAGCACATTTAAAGAGGAGATAAATCTTCGGAGAGGAAGAGCGGTCACAAACAAACACTGCAAGCATTGCGTGGAGCAAGTATAGTCGCAAACTACCTCATTGATTCAATCTTTCATAACCAACGTGCATATAATCCATCGAGGACTCTATATTACCACCACCTCATTTCATTAGGTTTACACATCAAGATTTGAGGAAGGTACAATCAAAAGCCAGCGGTGAACAACTACTCATAGTGTGAAGGTATAGCGATGATAGGTCCCTTCTCACATAAGAGCTTGAACATTCCAAGATGCTCGTACTTACACTCAAGGCGATAATTAAGACACATTAACATTTTTTCAAGATTACTGATAGGGAGTTAATATAATTATTTAAAAAGGAGTTGAGTATAAAGTATATTTATAATTAGGATAGATTCCTAAATTATATATATATATATATATATATTCTATCTACATACTAGTCATCAATATATCAAGAGTTTGGAAATCTTTAAAGGTTAAAGGACAAATTCAATAGATTTCCCACTATAGAACCATATTTTGAAGTTGTTTACAAGGTTATAATTAAAAATAAGAGCAATTGGAGGTATAGTCCTAAACGAGACATTACAAGTTGTAATATCCCTAATTTTGACATATATTTTAATAATAAATAAATAAAAATAAATATTATAGTTACACTATAAACAATAAAGATTATAATATATTTAAATATTATAACCTTTTAATAACTAAAGGTAATAAATTGATTAATGAATTAATCATGGATGGAAGCACATTTAAGGAGGAGATAAATCTTCAGAGAGGAAGAGGAGTCACAGACAAACACTGCAAGCATTGCATGGAGCAAGTACAATCGCAGACTACCTCATTGATTCAATCTTTCATAACCGAGGTGCATATAATCCATCAAGGACTCTATATTACCACCACCTCATTTCATCAGGTTTGGACATCGAGCATTGAGGAAGGTACAATTGAGAGCCAATGGTGAACAACTAGTAATAATGTGAAGGTACAGCGATAACAGGTCACTTTTCACATAAGAGCTCAAACATTCCAAGATGCTCGTACTTACACTCAAGATGATAATTAAGACACATTATCATTATTTCAAGATTATTGATAGGGAATTAATAGAATTATTTAAAAAGGGGTTGAGTATAAGGTATATTTATAATTAGGATAGATTCCTAAATTATAAATATAAATATATATACTTTTTATCTACATACTAGTCATCAATATATCAAGAGTTTGAAAATTTTTAAAGGTTAAAGGATGAATTCAATAGATTTCCCACTATAGAACCATATTTTGAAGTTATTTACAAGGTTATAATTAAAACTAAGAGAAATTGGAGGTATAGTCCTAAATAGGACATTATAAGTGGTATAAGAGCACCTTTCTTGCCAACCTGTAGAAAAGTTGTTAATGCAAAAATGTCAAAGAGATCAAAGGGCATTAGAAAGGGAAGGAAGGAAACAATCCACCAATATGAACAACCAAATAAGTAATGAAATAAAAAAATTCATGGAACAAATGAACCAAACTACTCAAGCACTCATGGAACAAACTAAAAGAAACACTCGAGCCATAACCGAGCAAAGTGAAACAAATCGACTCCTCTTATAAGCTCTTCACAATATAAACAAAAATGGAAGAGATAAAAATTCTCACCAATCTGAAGATGATAACAATCAGTTTCATATACCAGAATCAAAACATAGGCCCACAAGACCCTCCTTCCTACTTGGAGAAGAACAAGAAGATGAGGATAAGGTAGATAGAATAAATAATATAAATGAAGTTATAAATGAGTACTCAAGAATTGATGTTGAACTTAGAAGGGAGATACCATTTAAAGATTATTGTAATGCTTAGATGAAGTCACTAAGTAGAAAGAGACAAACACACCAAGAGAAAGGACTAAGAGAGGAGATAAGTAAAGTAAGCCTTCCAAAATTTGACGGAACAGAAAGAACTACATCACATTCAAGGGTACAAATGTTGGATACATATATTTTCTTAAATCCTATGATTGAAAAATGTGTTATTCAATTTGCTATTGTTCATTTAAGAGGAGTAGCACAAGATTGGTGGCAACATGGCCTTAGCAACTAGGGACATAAAAAAATTAAGAGTTATGATGAATTTACCCAAAAACTCATAAAGTGATTTGATCGAATTGATGCAGAATGGTACTTCAAAAGATTAACCTAGCTTAGACAAGAGGGATCAGTGATGGAATTTTCTAGGGAATTTGAAAATTTATTAGCCATGGTACCTAAAATATCACAAAGGAGACTCACCTATTTATTTATAGATGGATTGAAGGAATCAA
The DNA here is from genome assembly GCA_028749045.1 of Cupressus sempervirens. Taxonomy (NCBI): domain Eukaryota; kingdom Viridiplantae; phylum Streptophyta; class Pinopsida; order Cupressales; family Cupressaceae; genus Cupressus; species Cupressus sempervirens. The sequence goes on from CM053788.1 coordinate 612,607,466, forward strand.
TCAAGACCGCAGTGAGAGCACATGAACCAAAAATACTAGAAGATGCCATCCAAAAGGCATTAGAATTTGATACGCACCAAATAAATGATAGGTCCAAGAACCATGCTCCTAGCACACATTCTAGACATTATGAAAAGGGAAGAAATCACTCCAAGGACTTCCAAAAATATGAGTTATGTCACCATTGCAAGGAACCATGGGAATGTGGCCATAAATGTAGAGGAGAGATCAAGAGCTATCATGATGAACTAAAAAGAAAAATATCATGCTTTCATTGCAAGAAAAGATGGGAACTAGGACACACATGTGGGAAGAGAAGCCAAGTTCAAAAAATGGATACTGCACTTGATGAGGAAGAAAAGGACAAAGTAAATAAAAGACCTAAAGATAATCAAGAACATGATGAAAATGTGAAGGACCAACAAGAACTAGATGAGCTGCAATTTTAGTAGAATACATATATGTATGTAATAAAATGAATTATAATAAAGATTACCTCCTAAGTAGACCACCTTGATGGATGTCAAAGGTTGCCATCAAGGCCAAGAGGGCCAAAGTTCTACTCTTGGGCTTAGGTAAGATGTTTAAGAAGAATAAAGATTACCTCCTAAGTAGACCACCTTGATGGATGTCAAAGGCTACCATCAAGGCCAAGAGGGCCAAAGTTCTGCTCTTGGGCTTAGGTAGGATATTTAAGAAGAATAAACATTACCTCCTAAGTGGACCACCTTGATGGATGTCAAAGGCTGCCATCAAGGCCAAGAGGGCCAAAGTTTCACTCTTAGTATTAGGTAGGATGTTTAAGAAGAATAAAGATTACCTCCTAAGTAGACCACCTTGATGGATGTCAAAGGTTGCCATCAAGGCCAAGAGGACCAAAGTTTCACCCTTGGGCTTAGGTAGGAAGAATAAGATCACCATCTAAGTAGAACACCTTGATGGATATCAAAGGTTGCCATCAAGACCAGGGGTGTCAAAGTTCCACTCCTGTACTTAGATTGGTTAAGTTAAGACTTGACATCATGTCAACTCAATTTAGTTAAGAATCTGCCAAGTAGACCACCTTGATGGATGTCAAAGGCTGCCATCAAGGCCAAGAGGGCCAAAGTTTTACTCTTGGGCTTGGTAGGAAATTGGTTCAGAACTAATTTATCATGACTAATATTTTCTTTGAAGCTATTATATACATATACATGCTAATAACTATTTGTGTGTGCAAGATCCACAATAAAAAAGTGTACTAGGAACTATGTGTTATAAATCATTCCCTTTACCCTACTTCATTATGAAAAATTATAAAGAATGTATGGTGTGTTTGTATCATGTATGCTTCGTGTCTTCATCTATCTGCATCATGTCTACTCTGTGTTTCCATAAAAGATGTATTTTTGTAAAATCTTCTAGGCTTTTTATGTTCTTGTCTATGAAAGAGCTTGTGAATCATAATAAAAATAATAATAACACACATCTCATCATTTCATTCACACCTCTCCAATATCGATGCAACTTATTTAAGAAGGTAATACATAGATCAAAGGTTATGGTGAAATCATGGATGGAAGCACATTTAAGGAGGAGATAAATCTTCAGAGAGGAAGAGTGGTCACAGACAAACACTGCAAGCATTGTGTGGAACAAGTACAGGCACAGACTACCTCATTGATTCAATCTTTCATAACTGACATGCATATAATCCATCAAGGACTCTATATTACCACCACCTCATTTAATCAGGTTTGGACATCGAGCATAAAGGAAGGTACAATTGAGAGCCAGCACTGAACAACTAGTCACAGTGCGAAGGTACAATGACGACAGGTCCCTTTTCATGTAAGAGCTCGAACATTCCAAGATGCTCATACTTATACTCAAGATGATAATTAAGACACATTAAAATTGTTTCAAGATTATTGATAGGGAGTTAATAGAATTATTTAAAAAGGGGTTGAGTATAAAGTATATTTATAATTAGGATAGATTCCTAAATTATAAATATATATATATATATAATCTACACACTAGTCATCAATATATCAAGAGTTTGGAAATATTTAAAGGCTAAAGGACAAATTCAATAGATTTCCCACTATAGAACCATATTTTGAAGTTATTTACAAGGTTATAATTAAAACTAAGAGCAATTGGAGGTATAGTCCTAAAAAGGACATTACAACGCACATCTAAATCATGGTGTCAAACCAAGATGCTTGATTTTTGGAAAATAAGGAAAAATTTGGGAGAACCAAAGACATTAGTAGGTTTTGAGGAAATTGATGATAATGAAATTTTCAGCGATTATTGGGATAAAGAGCATCCAACTGTACTATATGATTTTGGTAGTTGTAGTGACAGTGATATTCAAAGATAGAAGGACCTCGAGTCTGATGCTAACATTTAAGGTATTTAGGATTCTAGGTCAAAAAGGGGCAGAGATATTGTTAAACTTCAAATGATTGATTCTATTAAACAAACATATAGTAAAGGGGCAACTATGATACAAAAAGTGGGTTATGCAGGTACAGGGCCCATTGGTGCAAGTGGTAAAGAAATTTGGAATCCAATTTCAGTACCAGACCCACCCAAAAGAGGAAGTAAGCCAATCATTGGACTCTTTGAATTTGAATATGAAAGGGAAAGAAAATTTATACTTCTTCTTTTGAAGTTCATCCCAACACATTATTTGTTAAATCTTCAATTCCAATTGTAGTTGATCCCACTAGCACTGGCACTGGCACTAGCATGGATGAACCTTGTGCAAAAAAGAAAAAACTTATGACAATTACACCGCAAGCAATGTCAATGATTATTTTACCAATGTATGCGCCAGTAGCTTCTGTACAAAACCTTGAAAATAGTCTTAAAATGCTAGGATTTGGAATGGGCCATCTTCAATATATTGGCAATCCTCACAATACAATTGTAGGTCGAGTAAGTTTAACTAGAGTTGGAGGAGCATACAATGATACAATTGATAATTCACCTTTCAAACACTCAATTGTGTCATCAAACTTGGAATTTAGTTTGAATGAGTTTGCATCAAAGTTTCATCATACAAGTGAAAGAAATAGGAAAATTATGAAGACTTTGAAAAGTGATGCAATTGCTGAATGTTAGGAATCTACTAACAGAATATTTCCAACATATGATCAAAATAATGAAATGATGAACTTCATGGCTATTATGCCCCTGGGTAGAGACAATAATTAACTAGAAAATGTAATAAATCATAATGATGTACAAGTTACCAGCCTTCAAATGGATTTGTCAAAAGTGAAAAATATTGACAAAATCAATTTATCAAAAGAGAGCAATAAAATTGTCTACTCTACACTTCTGAAAGTGGAGAGGGAGAAAAAAAAGCTTACAAAGCAAATAGAAATGTTATAGGTAGACCTTGATAATGTGAAGGCCAAGGAGAAAGTAGTAGACAATAGGTTCAAAGAATTGCAAAACAAAATAAAGAATTCTTCTCCTACAAAGGCAATTGTCTAGCATGAAAAGATGAATGAACAAGTGCAAAATTTGACTAAAGAATTGGATGAGTGCCAAAATAGACTTCAACATGAAGAAGCCTCTACTACACAATTTTTCAAGTCCATAGAGAGTAGTGCAAAGGTCATCAATAAATTGAAAACTAACCTAGACTCTGCTATCAAGGAAAATAATAATTTGAAGATTGAATTGGAGGATGAAAAGAAACAAGAGGAGTCTAGGGCGAAGATGATTTATAATTTACAAAAGGAATTGGGGAATGAGAAGAAAAAAGAGGAGTCTAGTGCAAACACAATCCATAATTTGAATAAGCAATTGGAGAATATGGAATAAAAAGAGGAGTCAACTGCAAAAAAAATCCTTGATTTGAAGAAGGAATTGGAGAATGTGAAAAAAATAGAGTCTAGTGCTATTGCAAGCACTAACACAACCCACCATATGAGGAGGGAATTGGATAAATACAAAGAAAAAAGAGGAGTCAGTTGCAAAGAAAATATTGAATTTGACAAAGGAATTGGAGAACACGAAGAACGAGGAGTCTACTCAAAGACTCCATGATTTGAAGAAAGAATTGAACAATGCAAAGAAAAAGGAGGAGTACACTGCATTGACAATCCATGATTTGAAAAGGTAACTCGAGGATGAGAAGAAAAAAGAGGTAACTATTGCAAATACAATCCAAGATTTGAAGAAGAAATTGTAGGATGAGAGGAAGAGAGAAACTAATTAGCAAGGGCAACTAGAGAAAATACAGAAAAAAGAGCTAAAAAGAGATGTTTGAAATGAAGAAAAAGATGGATAATGTAATTTCACAAAATAGAATGACCTCTTCCAAAGACCATCATTTGAAGGATACTATAATAAACACAGTTAAGCTTATCAAACAAGAAAGTTGGGACAAAATAATGAAGAACAGTGATAATTTTTTTGAATGGCTTGATTTAAATAGAAATCTTAGACTTCTCTTTGAAAATGTAAAAAATGATGTTCAACATAAAAGATGAATCTTCACGAATTCCTTAAGAAATCTTGTTGACCAAATTTTGAATAAACTATGAAGATCTAGTGACAGGGATTTGGCAAACCATGGAATAAACAACCACTTGGATGCCTCTGTAATGGCCATTGTTGTTAATCACAATTGTGAATAAGTAATGGAAATAGGTGAAGCTCTCAAATATATTTCCAAAGACTTGATGAAGATGAATCACATCATATTGAACTTGCTAAATGTTGGATTACCAAATCCAGCTAACTTAGATGACAGATTCATTGGAAAATAAGATTACATGAAAAAGTTGTAGGACACCATGAATTTTGATTTAGGTAGCTTAGCTGAGGAAACCACTCCATAAGGAATTGCAACTTATATCAAACCACTATCAACAATGAATGAGGTTATAGATAAATTCCTTGATTCATGTACAACTATCTCTATGAAGTATTCATTGTTTATGAGGTTATAAATATTCACCTAAAACCTCAAAGAAATGGAGCTTCCAAATGACGCAAAATGGAGCACCCTAAAGAACTTCATTGGAGCTGGGTCATCTTCTCAAACTGTTACTATTGTTGTCAGTGGCAGTCATAGCTTATAGCATTAAGAAGTAACAACTTAGTAAGTGATAGTACTATAATCATTTTGTTACTTGATGCTCTTTAATTTCAAATTTTGTATTTAATTTCAACTTTGTTTAAAGTTAATTATTATATGAATCAAGATCCAACATATCAAGATAGTTGGGAAGCTAGGCACTGGCATACTATTACTACATAGAGTAGATGGAAAAAATTTCCCTACTACTTGAAAAAATTGTACAATTGGCAATGTGGAAAATTGGCAATGTGATTGTACACACATAATGTATTATGTAGTAATAATCTAATTATATATACAGTTACAAACTAACCTACAACTATTGTTGCTCCCTTGTATCTACAAAAGGAAATTTAGGGTCATTTAAATTTGACATTGAGTCATTTGCAAAGGGTTGTAATTGTTTGTAATTTACAATTGTTAAATGTATTATGTTACAAGGTGATTTATAATTATAAATTATAATACAAATTTTTTTTAAATAGAGCTTATTTTGTTAAATGCATTATGTTACAATTTCTTAAAGAAACTAGAATCAATGAAAATCTCAACATGTAAGTTTGTAACATCAACATGTTCAAAAAAAAAAAATTAAACATCTATAAAGGGAGAGTGAATGAAGGCTATAAATTAACTTCTAAAAACATAATTAATTAGTAGGTAGAGTCTTAGATTAGAGCTACTAGCCTACTACTTGACTCACACAGAAGTTAGAACTTGAGGTTGAGAAGCTGCTATAGTTGTCATTCCTCCTGGACCAGCTCAACATCACTATCATCAAAATCCTCCTCATTTATTACAAATAACATTTCATTGTTCATTGTGTTTTCTTTAGATTCATTTTCAGCATCATACTCAGTATGATGCCAAAGTCAACATCATCTTCATTGCTTCCAATATCAAGATATGAACCACTACCACCACCACTGCCACTACCACTACCACCACTACTATCACTACGACTTGGGTTTGAAAATTTGGAAATACCTCTTCTTTGACATTGGTTTCTCCAAATGCTGATAGCCCTCTCATAAGGGAAACTTTCTACCTCATACCTAAAATTATAGAGCCTCAAACAATTATCCAAATTTTTGTCTAATTTGTTTCTAACCTTTAACTTTAGGAAGCCCAGAGTATTAAAAAATCTCTCATCCTCCACTAAACCCAATATCATTGTCAAACATAAATCAATAAGCTTGAAATATTATGGTATTGAATCTCTCAACTAATTTCTCTCACCAAGGTTTTTCCAAAGCTTTGTTACCACTCACTCTTCATTTGGGTTCTCTATATGATCATATTGTTCCCTCATTATGTTTGCAAAAGAATATGATTGATCTCTTAGTTGAGATTTATTTTAAATTATATTTATAGTGACCCCATTGATTACTTTAGGTTTGCAAAAATGTTGAATCAAAGTTGTCTTCCTTCTTTAAAAATCAGTTAGACAGTTTAGAGACAAATATTGTGAAAAAACAATTGACATTTCTTTGAGTAGTTACTCTAGAGGGAATTTGAATCTGATTTCTATCAAAAGATTGTAGCAAACTCACTTGATAGTGTCAAGCACAGAGTCTTTGATCTTCTTGAAGTCTTCACTTATAACATGTGAAAGTGCCTTCTCTGGTTTTGATTCAACTTTGCTTCCTGCTTCATTGGGGTTGGAGTCAAGGTTGACATGGGCATAGTACTACATTGGTATGTCAATTCCACATACCCTAGCATATGCCTCATTGTTTGCACTAGTATGCAAAAAGTTCCTAGGATTGTTCAAATTTGAGATTTCTAACCACTTTGCAAATTGTGATTCATCTAATGGTATTAATCGATATTGAGTATCTAGGCTATTACATGTCATTTTATGAAACTTATTATATTTTGCAATGTACATAGCTCTTTGTTGAACCTTTTTTTATAATATTTCTCATGTCTAGTAGCATGGGGAGAATAGCTGCTAAAGTTAAGAGTACCTTAACATTAGTTACATTTGAATATAGTTGAGGGAATCTGTCTCGCGCAAAGTGAATTAGTCCAAACAATGAAAGATATTTAGACACTACTCAATGCATTGGTTCATCCAAAGAGATCCATCTAGTATCATTGTCTTTAAGAAGCTTCCTCCCATCAGTAAGTCCTTGAGCAAAGTGTTGAAATTCTTGGACTCATTTTGGACTTCGAAAGAAGTATTGGTAAATCTCTTTGATTAGAGATTCCACTTTACTTACACAACCAAAATCACTGACAATTCAAAAAGATAGATTCATTCAATGGGCTATACAATGAATGAGAGTAGTGTAGGATGCCAAATCATTCTTGATCTTTTTGCAAAGACTGCCTTTATGAACTTGCATAACCAAAGCTCCATCTTCTCCAACACACATCGACTTTTTGGCAATCTCCATGTTATCCAAATCTTTAGATTCAATTGGAGTAGTCTTTAATAATTAATATAAATTTTTAGCTGTCACACTATGATTCAATTTAGCAATAGATAGTAGAAAGGGTTGATGACAAAGATCATTTACCGTATAAATATGCATCCACAGCCAGGAAGTATTATCAATTGTTGTAACTTTATCTAGAGACAGTGCAATGAAATATGAGTCTTAGTTTTTCCTTCATATTTTCTTTTTCAACTTGTGCAACATATCTAGCCCATTCCCACCTGTTGTTTACTAACCAGTGACAGTTCAAATAGTTTTGAGTTTTCAAAAAGCACAATAAGGTAGTAATTGAAGGGTAGTCTATCATAGCACGTCCTCTACTCAAAATATAAAAGACCACACTTAATTGAACTACTTTTTCCATATTTTGCACTTCCATTTCTTTTCCAATGAAATCTTCAATTGAACCTTTTACTGCAGAACACTTCTCCCATAATTGTTGGTGTGACTCACATATTTTGGCATTCCTGATATGTAAATAGTTGTCCTTTTTTTCCAAGTTAGCACAGATTTTTCAACTCCATCCATAGTTTCCTTTTTGTAAACTTTACCGATATGCTTTTCTATGGTATCAAGTTTATGTTGCAACCTCTTCTCCTTCTTTGTTATCTCTGTGCAAATCTTACATCTTCATTCTACAAGAGGCTCACCATTAATTGGATTGGGAACTAGTTCAATGAACTAGTAATTTTCCACCATTCAAATTGAAAATTCCTTTTGGACAGATCCCAACATGATCAATCTTTCTTCAATTCCAATTTTATTTTCCCCTTTTGTGCATGAACGTGATTTATGGACTCAATTTTTGTTTTCTCACTGGACTGGTCTAGGACTGGCTCCAACTCTATAATCTTAGTTTGTAACTCTCTACTCAAGGGAAGTGCCTCCAAATAGTGTTCAAGTTTGTCCTCGACTAAGATATCAAGTTCACCATCTTGAACTTCAATGTGGTTTGAGGGTCCAACTTGTGATGAATCTCCTTTTTCAATAAGCACTAGAGATCTAACTTGTGAATCTTGTAGGTTGCCAAAATTTCCACCACCAAAATATGCTACTATGGTTTTGAAAATTTCCACCTCTAACTCTTCTCATCAAATTTTTCAACTAAAAAAGTAGCATCTTCCATATCAAGGTAGAATATATTACCTCTAGTTTGATCACCTTTTCCAATTAGCTTTCCATCAGTATCATATATTTTACCAATCTTGTTCTCAAACTCAACCTTACAACTTGAACTATTTAATTGTGACACACTAAACAAATTATAGTTAAGTCCTTCAACATAATAATCATTGTCACATAAAATATTTTCTATGAGTTTGATAAAAACTTTTCCTTTTATCAGATAGGGTGCTTCGTTACTAAACCTTACAATATTTCCATCATAATAATTCAAGGTAATAAACTTAGTTTTATCTCCACTCATGTGATGTGAATAGCCATTGTTACTGCTCCATTTGTCTATCTTGTTCACACATGAAACTAATGTAGTTGCTTCATCCTCATCAAAATCATCCTTCATTGCAACATACACCACTTCATCATCATGATGGTTAGATCCATCTTTAGTTTCCTCTTCAATAATGTAGCAAGAAATCTTTCCTTTGTCTTCACAATCTTTGTTGTCTTCATCTCTTCTAATTTTGTACTTGTCTCCACCTTTATAATTCTTCTTTGGACATCTAGCATAAATATGACCAAACTCATTGCAATTGGAACACATGATAGGTAACTTACTTCTAAATTTTCATTTACCTCTATGAAATCTCTTTGCTAGTAGTGTTTCAAGTTGTTCTACATCTTCCTCATCTATATCACTATCACTAGAAACATATTTTACCTTTTTATACTTCTTATCATTAGATTCCTTCAATGATACCTTAAATTTTAAAGTAGATTGAACATTTTTAAATTTTTTATTATCAAAATTAGATAGCTCAAAAGCAGTATGCCTACCTACCAGATCTTGAAGAGTTAGATTAGAACCTAGTACACATCTAAGCTCTTGTATTATAGAAACTCTAATAGAATAGATGGGAAATAGAGTTCTCAAAACTTTCCTTAGTATAGTCTCATCATCTATCTTACCAATATCTCCTCTTATTTCATTAACAACATTTTATTATCCTAGAGAAATATTGAGAAACATTCCCACCTACTTGCATTTCCATATCATCAAAATTACCTATAATTTTTTAGATTTAGCTCTCAAAAAATTTGGATCCTCCATAGATGTTGTAAGCACATCCCACATTTTCTTTACACTATCGCAATTATTGATATCATCAAACTCAGTGTAGCTTAGGGAAAACGAAATCTCCATCATTGCCTAGTTGTGTTCTTTCTTCTTTTTTAGATTTTAAATAGTTAGGGCTCTAGCAAGATCAACATGCTTAGTAGCTATGGTAGATTTTGCATGATCTCCAAGACCTCCTATGTGTAGCTTCATTATACTTTTCCATGTAGGAAAGATATCTCTATTAATCTTAGGTACCTCTCTTTTTGACATCTTGATCTTTTGCTTCTAGTACCTTCAAACTAGTCCTCTTAAGTAGACGACTCTGATACCAATTGTTGGAATTATTTAGAATAATTGGGGTGAATTAGTTATCCAAGGTCCAGATGTACAAGTAAAAATTTTCACATCTTAGTGAACCCATATCCATGAAACATAGTCATCATGCATGCATCAATTACATCATACAATCACTTAAACTTTGTAGGTTATTGTCAAATCAACTTTGTAGAAATGTAAGCATGGAAAATAAAAGATTCAAAAACACATTTGACACAATGATTTTATGTGGAAATCCAATTTGGGAAAAACCACCAGCAACATGCTACTCATTCTCACTCTTTTGAAGTGATGCCCTATGAAAGGCCAACCCTGTTAAAGTTTACAATGCACACTATTAAATGTGACCTGGTTAAAGGATTTCAATCACTCTATTAGGTGTGAGCCTTGTTAGAAGACTTTAGATCATTCATTTGGAATGTCACCCAGTCAAAGGAGTTTCAAATGACTATTAGGTCAACCTTAATCTAATGGAATTACCCTAGACTGATATAGTGATTAGAAACTAACAATAAGGCTTGATTTGATAACAATTTACAACACACTTGCAGATCACAAATCTCTATTTTTAGTCCTCCATTCTTCTTGGCTTTTACACACTTTAGCTTTGATAAATTTATCACCCTTAAAGCATACATACCCTTAATCCTTCTTTCTTGGCTTGCCAATAGTAGTCTCTTCTCTTTGGTCACTTAATGAACCAATACCCTAGACTCCTTGTCTTCCTTAGGTTCTTGTACATGACAACCTTTACTTTTGATTAGCCATCTCTATAAATAGAAAATTAAAATATTTTTTTTTCATCCTCTATTATCCATTTTAGGGTTAGGTAGGATTAGGTAGGATTTAATGAATCTACCCATATTTTCATTTTATTCCTTTCTAGAAACTTCTCTTTTAATCCTCTTTGAATTTTCTTGAACAATTGTTCATCTTGAATTCTATGCCACCAACTCATCAAGCTTATCTGCCACATGGTTCACATAATCTAAGAAATCAAACTTGTCAGCTCAAATTGGTCAAAGTAATGATCTTTCTCATAATGCTTTGACTTGGCATTAACTTGCTTCTGATGCTTGGCACATACTATGTTACTAAACATCCACTATCTTATTACTCAATGTGAACTCAAGTTTATTGGTGCTCAACATCAAGTAAACTTTACTTGACTAACATTGTATCACTTGAGAAACACTAAAATTTGAGTTTCCTTGCCTCCAACTAATTTTTATCTCGGCTTACACTAACTTTTCTTGGCACCTACTGTGTAGATTGTTAAGCTTGGCACACATAATTCATTTTATTTTTTCTTCTAAACTTAGTCAGTTTATCCATCCTTTGCAAACTTAAGTAGATTATCAGTGCACTATAATATCACCATCTTAACTAATATTTTTACTCCTTTTCCATGTCATAACTCAACCTTTCCTCTAGGTGCTATTGTTACCTCATTTGATCAAATCATCTTCATCAATAAAAAAAAATGATAGTACTCAAATCATCTAAGAAATTATCTTACCAAAAAGTAGCAGGTTTGAAATTAGTGACAAAATAATGAGTAAAATACATTCTCATACTTGTATCAATCTATTTTTAATAGCAAGGTTGGGTTGCAAGAACTTACCAAGAAAGGTAGGGTTGCATATTGTTGCAGACACAAAGTTGGTAGTTCCTCCAGAGTGATGTTGACTCTACCAAGATATAGATGTCTCTCGAGCATTAAAGAATTAGCTAAGTAGAGGACAGCCTATCACCAAGTAAGTATGAAGCATAAAGCATTAATTGCAATTGAATAGAGGAAATTTGTTACAAGGAAGAAATTGAAGGCATTGTTTCACCACAAATTTCTAAAGCTATTTGTGAGAAGTGAATTTAGATCCCCTGAGTGATTTGATTATTTATTGTTGAAGAGTTTTTGAAGTTTTTAGAAACCCTACTGAGCATGGCATCTTCCAACAATAAAGAGAAGAAAGGTTCAGAAATGTTTGTTCATAAAGTCAACTATAAGGCACCTAATTTCAAGTTGAGTCTAGTGATTGCAGAGGTTCTTGAACCATTTGGCATACAATCTCAAATTATACCTAAGGTGTTACTTTTGTACGATATCCATTCCTTTTACCACTATTCTGATCAGGAACTCATAACCCTAGAGATGAATGAAGAATTCAAAGAATTGTGTGTGGATTTTGTACTAAAGGTTGAACATCAACATTTGAAAACCAAGGGCTTGACACATATCTCTTATATGCCAAGAGAATTTTAGGTCAAATTAATTAGATATATTTTAAGTTGTGTACATAGTGGGTAGTAATGGTTGGACAAACCCATTTAGATTATGAAGTAGAATGATTCATATAATCATTGGGCTTCCAATGCTAAACAAAGGCAAGACAACCAAAATGCTAGGTTAGGCAGAACTAACCGAGAAGACTCTTGCCGAGTGGGATGGAAGAGATATGATGCTTAATGGAGTAACATAAATGGAGCTAAATGATAAGAATTTCACTCTCAAATTAAACACTTGTATGATATTTCTTAAGGACATTGAATATATGTGAATGTAGCTATAACTACAGGGAAAAAAATCTACCAGTTGCATCAACCTAGTGACTTTATTATGCATGTCAATGACAAGTATGATGAAGATGAGGAAGAAATTGTAGAAATAAAGGATGATGAGAAGGAAGAATAGGAAGCTATTGGAGGAATCCTTCTAGAGATTCAAAGCATTAAGGAAATAGATGCAAAGAAAATTGTAGTAGCAATCATGGGCTCATTTCCTTACTGTCCAAGCATAACCTTAGTGTAATCTAGCTTAGAGAAACCTTCTATTGAGTTGGTTTTTGATACCACTTCTATATCAAGCACTTAATAAGATCTAAATCTATTCAACTAAAAGTTACATTGACTAATGTACCCAACACTTCATCTGCTGAGAAACAAGGTCCTCCATCATCAAGTTTGACTAAGATGCAACAAGGTATTCCTGTTGTTAGTATTGTTTCAACATTTGTTTCTAGTCCATCTAGCTCAAAGAAAGCTTCTATTGAGTTGGTTGTTGATACCACTTCTATATCAAGAACCCAACAAGCTCTGAATCTATTCAACTAAAAGTTACATTGACTAATGTACCCAACAATTCATCTGTTGAGCAACAAGGTCCTCCATCATCAGGCTTGACTAAGAAGCAACAAGGTATTCCTGTTGTTAGTATTGTTTCAACATTTTTTTCTAGTCCATCAATTTCTACAATTATTTCTATTCGAAGTATCTCCATAGCTAAAACAATAAAAATTGAGAACCAGTCTCAACTGAGTATTGAAGTCCTAAACAAGGGAAAGCAAATATTTTCCACCGTTCTGAAGGAAAAGGGAAAAGAAGCACAAGATATTGAGTTGGGTGAAGATATAGCTATTCCAAATTGGGATATCTCTACCCTCACTCCTGATTGAATGGACACCATGAGTGAGTTACTGAAGAAGAGAGCTAAGAAGATAAAGCCTAGAGAAGAGAACAAGAACAAAATTTAAGTTTCTAAAGACATAAAGAGCATATTTGTTGATGCTTTGAGTATTGAGGTTGATAGTACTCAACCTATTCTTGATCAATTAGCAAAAACTATCCACAAATTCAATGAAGAATTGAATGGACATGAGAATCTACTTTAAAGAGCTGAAAGAAAGTTTGAGTATAGTATGTTGGAACAAGTTGTACAAAGAATTGCTATAGATTGAGTAGATTTAGCTACTATTCTTGGTTCACTGGAAACCTTTTTTAATAATTTTGTTTCACTATTTGTCAAGTAACACATCTATCTTTACAAATGAGATTAAGGATAAATTTTCCAAGATTGGTGAAGACATGAATGCAAGTGCACACCAACTGTCACCCAAGTCATAGTTCTACACATTATTCAAATATTAGATATCTAAAAAATTTGAAGACATAATTATCATAGGCAGAAGCCAAAATCTAGGCCACACTAGTAGAAATCTAGGGCACAATTCTTCGAAACATGGATGCATTGTGAAAAAACTCATCCATGATAACATATTCTCCATAGCTGATCACATGATGTCAAGGTATTATAGGAGAATTGGGACAAGAAAATGGTACTTATTTTGAAGGTACATTCTAAATTCTTGCAACATTTTGGTATTATCATATAGATATTATACACCTTTGGCATTTATGTGAAAAAGAGAGAGAAGTATATATGTAGTAATATGTAAAGAGGGAAATGATATTTTAAAGGAGAAGAAAACATACTATACTCCTTATGTATATAAGAGAGGTATATGTAAGGGGGAGTAGTATAGTATCATGAAGATACTTGTATAGATAAGCATAAAATATCTTTAAAAAATCAATTTTGAAAAATCATAAAAATAGAGTATGTTACCAAGCTATAGTTTCAAGAAGTCAAACTAAGTTGAAAACATAGATTGATGGTAAAGGAAGTTTTATGTTTTTGACTCATACTATTGAAGTTCAAATTTTTGGTTTGATAAGTGATTTTGTCACTAATGCCAAGGGGTGGAGATTGTTGACATAAAGGTATATTTTTCTATCAGTGACTCAACACTTAGTCAAATGGTTACATTGCTACTAAACTCTATAGTTGTTACTAAGATTATCATTTAGTTTGCATTCTTAACTAATTGATTTAGTTTTTCTCAAGCCAAGTAGTTAGAATACAGTGTCTATTGAGCACCTGAGTCAGTTTGCAATGTTTGCTAAGCTACACATTGTTTATCGAGCTTCATAAACAAAGTCTAATGAAAAATGAGCATAGAAGAAACTACTGAGATATTTAGTAGAACTGAAGAAGATCATAGTGTTAACCAAGCTTTCTAGTGTTAACCAAGTTCAATAGTTTCTAACGAGCTCATAGGGTTAACAAACTAAATCTAGTGTTGACTGTGTCATGCAGTATCACCTGAGTGATTTAGTTGCTACCGAGTTTTTTAATGTTCACTGAGTCACATAGTACTAACTAAGTTTGACATACTTGGAATTGATTAGTATAGACCAAGCTTCAAGTTCAATTGAGTGTCAAAGATTTTTGAGCATTGACATTGTTTGCCAAGTATTAGAACATCACAAAGTTTGTGTTGAGAACCTGAGTTACAATAGTTGGGTTAACTTTGTGAATTATGATGAAATTTATATTGTAGCTGACTCTAATAAATTGTAATTTGGATTGGTATATATGTAATTCATTATATCATATCCAAATATATGTGTGAAGAGATATGGTGAGAAGAAGTGTGAATTGAAGAAGGCTACAAGCAGTATAAGGGACAACTGAGATTTATTTATCACAGTTAGGTGATCATTGTAATACAGGGAATCTCAACAAAAAAATTAGAGTTATAGATCAGAGATCAGGGTAAACTTTAAGAAAGACACCTTCAAAAATAGATATAAAATATTTGTATATAAGAAGTTTTCTGGATTTGATCGGATTGTGTAAATCAGTTGAATCCAAAAAACTTCTTATATATAAATAGATTGTGGAAATCTGATGATGTTAATATAAAATATTGGTGAATCTTCCATTATTTTGAAAAAAAAATAAAATTATTTCTATTGGCCAATCTCACAAATTTTTATTCTAAATACGATTAATTTTGGCTATTATTTTTGAATCATATTTTTTTTTTGTATAAAATATTGACTAAACTCAATAATAATAAGAAATTTATTAATCACCATGGAATATTATGAGGATCATTACATATACTTTAAATCAATAGTGAAAACTAAATATTGATGATATATCCTTAAAGTAACTAATAATTATGATAATTATTGGTCAGTTCAATTTAATTTCTCCAATAATATATTATATTTAGGTGACTTAAATCTAATCATGTAATGAATATTGTGGTGAATATTTGATTTTAAATTTTTCAATAAAATAAATTATTGAGCAATTTTAAATATTCTAGAACTAAATTTTATAAAACTATGGCAATTTAGGTTGTATTAAGTCTTTAAATATTAGCCAAATTACTAGCCAGATTTTTTTAAGATTAGCCAATTTGTGAATATTAGCCACTGAGTGTTAGTGATCAACCACTAGTTCATCCTAATAGTTGTATCAGTTAAATCCTTTAACAGGGTATACTTAATAGTCTTTGCTAAATCTCTTAACCTAGTGCATATTCATTTTATGTTTTTAAATCCTTTAACAAGGTAGATCTCATAGACCTTATTTCTCCTAACAAGGAAGATCATTAGAAGTGGTCAATTGTAAGCCTTAATAGGTTAACTTTATATTGCAATACTAAATCTTGTGGGTATCATCCCCACTCCAGTTTTACTTTCTATTTGGAAGGTTTTTGAGTTGCCATATCTTGTGTCAAAGTGTTATGAATGTTTATTTTCTTTCACACTTTCATGCATAGAATTAGATCAAATATTATATGAAGGATTAATTAGTGATGTAAGATAAAGTTTTATTGGTTCTTGATTCACCCCTCCCCTCTTAGTAACCTTGCCTATCTTATATTTCCAACAAAAATAATAAAATTCACTCAATAGGTAGCATGGCCATGGGTATTGTCACAAGCTTTTAAATATAACTATATAAGGAGTCAGTTAGGATGTATATAGGTTAACCTTACATTAACTGTAAAATACATCACAAAGATTTCACCTAGGTATTACATGCAATATTGTATGCCTCTAGTGTGCAGATGACTTGGACATAATTAGGTAGCACTTAAATATTTTAAGACATTATATGTTAACTCACAAGATTCATTCCCTTCTAGAAGCCTCTTGCCAAATCACCCAAGATGGCTAGAATATCTAGCTGAGCACCTCATATATTGCTCAATTTCTTGAGTTTATCTTTGACATAATTTTGATCACATAATTTCTTGAGTTTATCACATATCCAATCCTCACCCTATTCCTATTCTTTTATATCTCATTTTAAAATGATGTACTTCTATTTGTAGTGATGAGGAGATAATCAGGTTGGATTATGTGCACTTGAGTAATGGGCCCTCAAACATGCTTAAATAGGAAACTAGGTTCATACCCATTGATATGGTATCTCAAAACCCAACAGTTCTCAAAGCCAATTCAGATGCAACCAACTTTATAGAGCCCTCTTTCAAACTGCAAGACTCAAAGTTCAACCCCTTAACTATTTTTATGACAAGATCCAAAGATCATTATCCCTTGAGTGTATACTCCCCTCTATTAAGTGGTAAAACAAGAATTTAGTAATTCAAGCATGGGTAGACCCTCAAGCTCCTATTCTCAATCATTTGGATGCAAACTACCAATGTTCCCAAACCTATTCTTCCTCCAAGATTTGAACTCCACACTTTAGGCCTAAAAGAGACCTAATTCTAGGTGAACACCTTAAAATGGCCTGAACAATATAGCTACTGGGATGTTCATTTGTAGGAATTGATATTCGTACTAGAGATTAAAGTTGCATGCTATATTCAACTACAATCCTCTCACCTATGTGTAACACAATATGAGCTTCAAAAAGTGGTAAAACAAAGAGGTGTTGTTATTCTAGTTACCCTTAAAGGGTAATCTTTGTCTACATTATCCTTTTCATAATTTTCTCTCTGATTCCTTGTTAATTTGTGTAGGAACCCATTTGATTCTCTCCCTCTACAATCCTATCATTTAATCTATAGACCTTTTATTTATCAACTACTTTAATGAAGGTAATATTTCTTTTGGTATTGATACTAGCAATTAGCAATTTAGTAGTTACAACTACAATAGTATTTTGGCACTTTTCTTATATTTGTATATGGCATGTTACTATTGAAATGCTTTAGAATAATTTAGAGGGGGGTGAATCAATTTTCTAAGGTCTAGATGTACAATTAAAACATTTCACAACTTAGTGAACCCATATCCATAAATCATCTTTATCATGCATGGATTGATTAGGTCATCCAATCACTTAAACATAATAGATTCCATAACACATTTGACACAATGATTTAACATGGAAACCCAATTTGGGAAAAACCACTAGTACCATGCTACTCATTCTCACTCTTCTCAAGTGATGCCTTGTGAAAGGCCAACCCTATTAAAGGTTACAATGAACACTATTAAATGTGACCTAGTTAAAGGATTTCAATTACCCTGTTAGGAATGAGTCTTTTTAGAGGACTTTAGATCATTCACATGGAATGTCACTTGGTTAAAGGATTTACAAATGACTCTTAGGTCAACCTTAATCTAAAGGATTTACCCTATAGTGATAAAATGATTAGAAAGTAACAACAAGGCTTGATCTGATAACAACTTAAAACACACTTCAACATTACAAATCTCTATTATAGTCTCTTCTCTTAGGTGAATGAATGAAGCAATACCCCAGACTCCTTTTCTTCCTTAGGCTCTCACACATGAAAACCTTTGTTTCTAACCAACCATCTCTATAAATATAAAATTAAGATCTTTTTCCATTCATCCTCCATTGTCAATTTTAGGGTTAGATTGGATTAGGTAGGATTCAATGAATCTACCCATCATTTCATTTTATTTACTTTTAGAAACTTCTCCTTCAATATTCTTTGAATTTATCTCAAAATGGTTCACCATAAATTTCATGCTACCAATTCATCAATCTTATCTTCCACCTAGTTCACACAATCTAAGAAATTAAACTTTTTAGCTAAGATTCATCGAATTCATGATCTTTCTCATAATGCTGACACTTGACATTAACTTGCTTCTGATGCTTGACACATACTACATTTCTCGACATCTACTATCAAAACACTTGGCATGAACTAAAGTTTAGTAGTGCTCAAAATCAACTAAACATTACTTAGTTTACACTATATCACTTGTCTTACACTAAAATTAACTTTGCATAGATCCAACTAATTTTCTGCTTGGCTTAAATTAACTTTTCTTGGTACCTACTATGCAGATTGTTAAGCTTGGTAGACATACTTTATTTAACTTTTTCTTCTAAACTTAATTAGTTTATCCATTATTTGCAACATTAAGTAGATTATCAATGCACTATAATATCACTATCTTAACTAATCCTTGTACTCCTTTTCTATATCATAACTCAATCTTTCCTCTAGGTGCTACTGTTACCTCATTTGATCAAATTCTCTACATCAATCAAAAAAATGATAGTACAAAAATCATCTAAGAAATTGCCTTACAAGAAAATAGTAGGTTTGACATTAGTGAGAAAAAAATGATTGAAACACATTTTCATACTTGTATCAATCTATTTTCAACAATCTCCCTCCTTGGCATTAATGGAAAACTAGACTATCCAAACTTAATTAGTTCAACCAACGAAATACCAAAAAGAAAATATTTTCTTGTATTCAAATCTCTCCCTCTATTAACAACTTTTATCTTCTAAATAGGTTACAAAATTATGTTTTGATCAATAGACAATCAATAAATTTATCCTTATGACTCCCTCTAGATCACTTCTTATATCTCCTTTGACATTAACTCCCTCTTACAAGGTATTCCATGTTTCTTTTGTGTTTTCATCCATCTCCCTCTTTGAAAACAATGTCTTCCTCAACAAATTTCTTCTATGTTTTCTTTCATCTCCCTCTTTGACAACAATATCTCCCTCAATAGTCAGGATTTCTTACTCTGAATAATTTCTCCCTCTTTGATAAAAATTTCATCTTAATATGTAGATATGAACATTTTTTAGTTTTTCCCTTATTCACCTAGCTTGTGATTGATTTATAACTCTAGCTTTTTTATTACATTAGGCAGCTCCTAAAGTAAGATCCACTACATCAATGTATAACATATGTCAATCAACATGTTTGATACATGGCACTTCACATGCTTCTTAGATAGCCTTTGATAGGGATATCACCCCTATTTTACCTCTTAAATATCATGAGCATCCTTAGGTAATGCTTTTGTGAATATATCATCTATTTTCTCTTTTGTGTTAAAATATTCCATCTTTACCTCTTTATCTTGAAATAGTTCTCTCAAGTAATGATACTTGATTGCAATGTGCTTAGTCTTTGTATGCATCACATGATTCCTTAATATATTTATAGAACTTGTATTATCACAATAAATTATCATAGGTTCAATGATTTCCTCCATAATTATGATTAGTTGTTTGATCCTTACAATGTTTGTACAATTTCTTGTAGCAACAACATATTCAGCTTAAGTAGTAGATTGAGAGTTGTAGTTTTATTTCTTTCTAGTCCATGTAAACAACCTTTTGCCTAAGAAAAATGCTCCTCCTATTGATCTTAGATTGGTTTTGACAATCGAGTGTCAACACACTTCATTACTTACTCAGTTCATGCCGAGTACAAAATATAAATATAGACTATGTCAAGTTGCAATGAGTGTCGAGTAACTCACATGTCGAGTCACTCAAGTGCAAAGAAGATAGACCATGCCAAGTGATTCAAGTTTTGATAAAGATAGTTGATGTTGAGTAGTTCAGGTCCCGATCCAGAAATAGAATTATAGTATGTGCAAAGCATCAGTAACCTAAAGTGTGGAGTAACACAAATTGGACATACTTGTTTGTGATGGCACAAACAACTATGTAAACCATTTTTATGCTTACTTATGGATAGATCTCAATCTTTTAAAGATAAGGAAAAATCTATTTGAATTCCCTATACAATTACATGTAGCCAATCAAAAAAATAGGAAGAGTTAAGTAGCAAAATGAATGAATCTTAGCCATAGATTCATACCTATCCCTAAGCCACAAAAGTCTTTATAAGTAAGATGAAGCCCCAAAAATTTATTATTGAGAGAGAAATAATAGAAGGAAGATATCAAGGAGAAAATGACTGAATTGTTTAGAGAGAATTCAAGGTGACTTAGTAGTATGAAAGAATTACAAAATTAGTTAAGTACAAAATAGAGGATTAAGGACACAACATTGTTATATTAGATCAAATAGGATCAAAAAGGAATAAATTGGATCTGAAATTAGCAAAATAAATTTGTAATTTCTATTAGATCAAAATATCTATTGTTACTCTCTAATGATTATATTAGTTAGGGTAAAATCCTTTGGACTAAGGTTGATTTAATAGTCATTATCAAATCCTTTAGCAAGGTGACATTCCAAGTGAATGTTCTAAAGTCCTTTAGGTAGGCACACTTCTAATAGGGTGTTAAAATCCTCTAACAAGGTGAGACTTAATAGTCTTTGTGAGCCTTTAATAGGGAAGGCCTTTCACATTGCAGATCATGTTTCATGGTCAACTTATTATAATCTTAATATGCTACACTTTATTACTGTAGGAGTAAATATATGTGGGTGTCATCCCCACCCCAGTTTTACTTTCTTATTTGGAGAGTTTCTGGGTAATCATATCAAGTGCCAAATGTGTATATGTGCTTACATGTTTTAGATGCATTTACTTTATATTTTATTTTAGTTCATATATTAAATACATCTAATGAGTGGTGAAAGTTTTAATTGCTAAAGTTTGAACTTTCGATTCACCTCCACTAGAAGTATATGGTTCCCATTTGTAATTCCAACAATTGGTATTAGAGCTAAGTTCTCAAAAGGAGAAGCTTTACAACTTAGAGAAAAAATCTTGAAATGGAAGTCTACGAATTGGGAAAGATTATTGAGAACCAAGGAATTGAGATACAACTCATTCTACATTAGTTGGACGAGGCCAAAGAGGAGTTAAGAAAATCCTTAAAGAGAAGGAAAGAGATAGCCATTGTAAAAAATGACACACAGTACAAAGAGATCGACACCACCAAGCTATTTGCAAATGGAGACTCAAATGAATTCAATGTAGCAATTGTAGATCTGATGGAAAAGAATAGAGTAAAAGTTGAGGAAATAAAAAATCTCAAGATAGAACAAGAATCTCAAACCATGATTCTGTGCAAAGTAACTAAACAAAAGAAGAGAGCTATAGAAGACAAGGCCATGATTGAAGAAGACAAGAGAACTCTAACAAATAGACTAGAAGAGAAGTCAACCGAGCTTACCATAATCTCCAACATGTAATTGGATACCCTAAGCTAGATGATGAATGCTCACCATTAGTTGAATGTCAAAGAGAGTGAGATAATTACATTGAAGTTGTAGAATCAACAACTACAAAATGACCTAAGAAGAGAAAGAGAGATTGTTGAATGTTTCAACAAGCCAAATTAAGCCATCAAGTAGTTTGAGAAATTACTAAAATATCCTAGATCCAACAAAGACATATTGGGATTGGGATACACAAGCACTAAAGAAGGAGAATCATCCAAAGTTACTGAAGAAAGGAATCACAAAAGTAAGAACTCCAAAGCCACTTTTCATTATTGTAGTAAGAAAGGACATACTACTAATGTGTGTAGGAGAAACAATGCAAATTAGCATGTCAAACCTAAGAATTTGGGTCACTATCATAAGTGTAATAAACAAGGTCATCAAGCACATGAATGCAAAACCAAAACTATGCATGCACCAAGATTTGAATGTTGCTACTACAATTATCTGAAATATGCACATAGAGACTTTGAATGTCAATCCAAATCTATGTGGTCACAAAAATAAGTTAACCAAAGAACGAAGACATGGACACTTCTATAACTAGGATTACAACACAACACAAAGCTATCATTATTGTCAAGAGTATGGACATATCCCTTATAATTGCATTAGAATGCACTTTAGTGGTAACTACAATAGATGCTTGAGTCAAACTACATGCTTTAGCTGTTTAAAGATTGGTCACATTAGCAAACATTGTCCAACAAGATCAAAGGCACCAAATTCTAAGTTTGACAAAGGAAAAAGCAAGGTAGATGCCAAGCACATTAGAGGAGAGATGAAAAAGACATGTAAAAAGAGAGATGGATGGAATACATCAAGTACATGGATCAATCCACCTAATAGGTCAAGTGGTCACACCTCATCAAACTAAGAAAAAAGAAGTATGTGGGATTGATACTCAAAGTATTATATCTTACATCAATTCCAAAAGTAAATAGCACTGAATAGAATAAATTAGCATGAATCAAGATGCAAGATGTGAGAAAAGTTCAATGTTAAAACTTCAAATTTTCATGTTGTTGCTAAGTATGGAAAGTCTTCTATAGATGCTGAGTAAAATGATATTGAGTGTCGAGTTGCTAGTCAAAGTTAGTTAGAGTTGAGTCTATAGTAGATGCTGAGTGAGGGTAATATCTGTAGATGCCAAGTAAACTAGAGATCATCTTGATGCTGAGTTTATAGTTGTACAAGCATTAAGCATTAAATGTGAAGTTTTGAAGGGTATATGATTGATTTTCACTCATTTTGTGTCATTATGAATTTAAGCAAGAGAAAGCAAAGCTAAAGGCAACTCAAGAATCTGTTCAAGTCATTTGCAAAGATCATAGCAATGATCACATTCCAATTCATCAAATTTCCAAGGTATTCTTCATTAGCCAAGCTACATATTTTGAAATTTGTTAAACCCTAGTTTGAAAAAATGGCTTCCATCTCAAAGAATTGGAAAGAAAAAGATTTTTTAGATGTGCAGCTAGTCAGTACGAGGTCAAACAACCAAATTTTAAGGCTATTCTAGACATAGCTTACAAACAAGACCCATCAAGTGTGTTATCCATGATTCCACCTAAGGTCATAATGGTCCAAGACATTAGAAAGTGTTATAACTACAAGATAGGAGGGATAGGTGATATGGAAATAAGGAAAGCCTATGATAGGTTGTGTTAAAATGGCATTTTGAAGGAAGAATTTAAGTTTGTTTAGAGAAAGGGTTTAACATGTGCCCTAGATTTTCCCACGGTGTTCTAAATGGAATAGATCAGGATAGTATTAAGCAAAATTCACGATAGATGTTTGTTGTTGGAGGGTGGACCAATCAAAATTTCAAAAAGAATAGTTCATAGGGTAACTAGATATCCAACCCTAGATCAGCCCAAGACCCTGTGAAGTGACTCCAAGGAGGTTATTGAGAAAAAAAATGGAACGCAAGAGGAATGACCATAGACACCATCATAGATCCACTACTTGATTTTTCAATTAGGGAAATTTCTCACAAATTTTATCAATCAAGCATATTAAATAGTGTACCCTACATCGTAGTACATGTTGGCTATAAATTTTTTAAGAAAGATCACACTTATGATCTTGTCGAGCTTCAATTACAATAGTTGATAGAAAATCGTGGAGCAGTCAGAAAGACCAAGAGTGCACAATGCAATTTTGGATCAATACTTGTGTGCATATTTTTCTATGTTCAGAACACATTTCCATGTTTTGGTATAGTTGGTTCAAAGACCAATAGATCAGTGGTTGTACAAATCAATGAATATATTGAGAAAATGGGAGAGAAATTTGACACAATCATGACCATCTACTTTTAAGACTTCAAGAAGTCTATGAAGCAAAGGATGAGAATACCTATCTCTTTAGTTGAACAATACTACAATGATATATGTTTTGTTGTAGATATTGATTATACATACATACAAGCTACCATAACTAGGGTAAGATGGCTAAGACCTCTAAGATATGAAATAAATGTTGATGAAGCTACAAAAAAAGAAAAATATTTGGAAACTATGATGTTATAAAATCCAAAGTTGAGATGGAGTTGAAGACAGCTTCCATAGTAAAGAAGAAATACAAATTAGTGAGGAAATTAAATGCAAAATTTGGAGAAGGTGTAGGTGAAGAGGAAGAGGAAGAGGAAGAGGAAGAGGAAGAAGATGATGAAGAGGATGAAGAGGAAGAATAGGAACAAGCCTAAGAACCTTTTGCATTAAACCAAGGAATGGGAGAAGATAGGGATGAAGAAGAAGAAGAAGAAGAAGGTGTTGAGGAAGAGGAAACCAAAGAAGCACCATTAAAAACAAAACCAAAGAAGAGAAAGGCCAAGGCACAACCTATGGTAAAAAAAGGGCAAAGAAGATTTCCAAGCCAAGCCTAGCAAAGCCAACAACACCAATAACCAGGGCAAGCACAAGGGCCACTACACAAAAGGCTAAGGAGAAAGCCAAAGAAAAGACAAAGGTTATAGAAAAAAAAGGCCCAGTGCAAAAAAAATAAAGAAGAAAATACATTGCACAATCAAAAACTAATGATGAGAGAACAAAATCAGAAGATACAAGTCAATTTAGACTGGTAAGTCATCCACCAAAATTTGATCTTGAAAATATTAGTGAAAATGTAAGTGTTGGTGTAAATAAGTATTTACTATTTACACTTTACTTAAGTTTTTTTAGGTTAATAAATTATTTAATTATTTATTAGTTAGTCACCTAGGAGTATGTGTACTCTTGTGAGTTGTCATGTTGAAAACATAGGAGTTAGCACTCTAACTATGCACATGGTGTCTACAACATAGGAGTTAACACTTTATTTGAGCACATGGTGTCTACAACATATCTACACATGAGACACCTTATCATACTTATTCTATCATTGATGCATGTATATTCATGCATAATGGAGGACGTGTGCTTAGTTGTCATGGTTATCTCCTAGTTCTTTCTAGAACCATTCTAGCTGCATCTTAGAAGCCTTTATATATAGGCACTCCTAGTGTGTACATACATGTTTTGAGATATTCATTCTCATATTGATCATACTCTTTTGGTCTACTATTGTGCTTGTACTTGAGTTCCTTAATCTTGGGTGATTTTTCCCTAAGGAAAATTCTTACATGGTATTAGAGCTATACCAAATTCTTACATGGTATCAAAACTTAGGGAGATTCTCTTCACATAGTCATTCAAGATCATTATTTCTTTAGTACCTTTACCCAGATCTAGAGTATCTGCAGATATTGGGAGAGTCTAGAGCCAAAGTAGACCTTGCCATTGTGTCTGAAATGTCAATTCAATGAAAATTGGCTATAAATTTGCCTATGTTGGTCAATAGTCAAAATTGAAGCAATTTTTTTTTTGCAAACTAGAAACCCAAAGGCTCGATTTGTAGAATTGGTATGATCATTTTAGATCTATACAATTAAATTTTAGATATGCATTTTTCATCTGCATCTCTATAAATTTTTTCAGATCTGCATTATTTTTCAAAAAAAAATTGCCTATCAAGCCAGTAGAAGAGGTTTTTGTGGGTGAAGATTGAAGCTTGCTAGTGCAAATCAAATATTTGCATCACATTCAAAAGGTCAAAAAAACCCCAAATCAGATTTTGTTTCATCAAAATTGGACATCTCAGGCCAAATCTAGAGCCTTTTGATTTTTGGAGGTGCGACAACAACAATTCAAGAAAAATAACAATAGAGGTGGTTTTCAAATAGCGATATCTCCCTCATATGGACTCCATTTTTTGAGATTTTTTTTAATGTTTTGGGGTCGAATTTTGTGATCTACACATTGGTGTAGGTGGTTTGAGGTCTCTATTCCTAAATTTTTCTGCAAATTAGAGATCCCAATTTTTGCCACTTCTAATGCTTATTACGGGCTCGTAGGGACACATATTCAAGTTCCATTTTTTTTTAAAGTGCATAATTTTTTTTCTACTTTCTAGATCTACAATTAGATTATAGGTTCTATGGATAGAAATATTACTTTCATAAATATGCCCTAAATTGGCTATTGTAGGCGCACTAAGTATAAAGTGCCTAAATCATACATCAGGGGGGTTTCTTTGATTCTCTCTTGCATTTTGGGGGGTGCATACATTCATTGATCTCATGGAGGAGCTTTTTTCCCCATGTCAAGGTGGTCTTACACCAAGGTTGAAAAAGAGGAACTATCAAAAATGAAGTGCCTCACTCATTGATCATCTAAGGAGAGAACATCTAGAAGTATTTCCTTACTTATGTTCCAATGAAATGATCTCTTGCATTGGTCACATAACTAATCTACCACTTGTTAAAAGACTTTTGGATATCATTTATTTCAATCTCTCTTCTTCTAATTTTTATAAGGTCATAGACAAGTTATGATATCCTTATGATATTTGGATGTGTCTTTGGAAAACATATGGAGATCCTTGAGTCCCTCCATGCCTAGAGGACATTATATCCTTAGTCACTTTAGTAATGGTTCCTCCAACTCTAGATGAGATCTCACCTCCTAATACTATTGTTGATACTACTGATCCAATTCCACCCATAGATGATTTAGATTTAGTGCAATAGGAAACATTATGTCTTCCTACTTCAACTTCATGGGATGACTTCCTTGTAGACATTGCAGAGCTATTTTTGGACTCTCACATTGAAGATGTGGGAGACATAATTGATGAAATCCATCTTCTCTTTCTTGAAGAGACTACTTCATGCATTGTAGATATTGATCGTGACACTAGTAGTAGTGCTTCAACAAATTCAAACATGTGGGGTCTTATTGATTCATACAGGGAGAGGTCACAACATTAGTCACATTCCACATACACAAATTGCCATAGTGATAGGTCCAACACAATAGGGTACACCTAGTCTTTCAACTCCGGCATCAGTGGATGACTTCTTGATAGATATTTCAAGTTTGTTCATGGAGTCACACATAGCCAATTTGGGAGACATTCTTGATGATATACATCTTCTCTTTAATGAAGAAGATCCTTCTTCAATTGTTACAAGGGCTCACTATGACCCTCATGTCCATTCTCTACATGACTAGTCTTTAGAGGTTGATATGATTGTGGCTCCTTATGTATAGTAGTTGCAGGAGGTTTCTTTATCATTTGAGGAGATAATAGATTCTTTGGGATAGGTTCTACATCCATCCTTGCTAATCTGCACTTGTTCTTTTCAACAGTGTTGGAAGGAGTGACCCTCAACATTGACACAAGGACAGTTAAGCAGGTTTTAGAGACATCATTCCTCTTTAGGATTCTTTCTACACATAGGGGAAGCATCTAACCTTTACCTTTGCCATTGTTTCTTCCAAAGGAGAGGAACATTTTTTAGCATTCCTGGATCAACTTCTACATCAGAGCAACTAACAATGATCAGTACTTTTCATTTGGGGGGGAGACTACCTTGTCTCTCTTCTTCTTCTCTTTTATGGGGTGGACTTTTTCCTCTTATTGGGTTTTGTCCTTCTCCTAATTCTCTATTGTATATACTTGATGAATGTCATGGGGGGGTCTTGATTACTCCATCCATCCATGCATCTTTTCTTTTCATCTTTCTTTTTGTGGGAGGGTTTTTCCTATGAGGTTTTCCCTCTTTCTCCACTTTATGAGAGATTTCATTTCATTATGTACAGGGGTACCTAACATGGCCTAGTATTTGAGACCCATTATGTATTTCATCCTAGCTTTCATAAGCTTAAGTACATTCCCCTAAGTTACACTTAAGGGTGGGTAGGGGGGTTGGTGTAAATAAGTATTTACTATTTACACTTTACTTAAGTTTACTTATGTTAATGCATTATTTAATTATTTATTAGTTATTCACTTAGGAGTATGCGTACTCTTGTGAGCTATCATGTTAATAACACATGAGTTAGCACTCTAATTAGGCACATGGTTTCTGCAACATAGGAGTTAGCACTCTATTTGACTGCATGGTGTCTACAACATCTCTACATGTGACATACCTTGTCATACTCATCCTCTTATTGATGCACATATATTCATGCACAATGGAGGACACATGCTTAGTTGTCATGCTTATCTCCTAGTTCTTTCTAGAACCATTCTAGATGCATCTTAGAGGCCTTTATATACAAGAACTCCTAGTGTGTATGTACATGTTTTGAGATATTCATTCTCATATTGATCATACTCTTTTGGTATACTATTGTGCTTGTGCTTGAGTTCCTTGATCTTGAGTGATTTTTCCCTAAGGAAAATTCTTACATGGTATTAGAGCTATACCAAATTCTTATAGCAAGAAACAATGCAAATTTGAGTGGTTTGAAGTGTATTGATTTTGATAAACTTAGTAGAGAGGAGAAGAATCAAGTAGAAGATTCAATATATGCAATGATGTCTAAATTCAAGAACACTCCACTTGAATGAGACAATACTATGCCAAAAAAATTATATACTATTGTTGAAAATAAGTGGCATTACTATTTAAACCTAGAGAAAGAAATTAGAGAATCCACATTAGCCTAGGTAATTCCAGAGCTAACAAAATGATATATTGTCAAAGAAAATAAGAAATATGGTGGAAATTTTGCACCAATATACAAGGCATTCAACATTCTTCAGAATAACATTGAAGATGTTGTGAAGAAATCCTTTCAAATGTGGAAATTAATCTATGGATTGAGAACTGTCAAAGAAGGAGAAGAAGACCCATTTGAAGGTAGAAACAATGGAGATGAAGATGAGGAAAAGGAGGAAGAAATAGAAAAGGATAATATTGTTGTGGAGGAGACACAAAAGAAAACAAAAGACATGGCTATAGCTGAAGAGCTATAGGAAGAATAGAGTGCGCAAGACACACAAATGGCAAGTATGAGCCCTCCACATGACACAAGTATGCATGTAGAAACTATAACTATTAAGGATGTTCTTGATAGTTTAGCTCAAAACATCAATCCTTTGACTACAGAAGATCTACAGAATATTCTTGACCAATCCACACTACAAGCTAGATTATGTGAAAATCTAGTATTGGTCAGTGTTGATGAACATTAGAAGGTGGTAGCTGACATTACAGGGGATAAGGTGAATACACAATAGCCATCTTTTTTCATCCCTTCAGCTACTAGTGCTCAACCTTTGATTCAAAAATTAGTAGACTCATTCAAAAAGGTTGATACAACTGTTAAAATTGATTTGGTTGAATAGAGACAAACTACAATAGAAGAGAAAGAAGCAACAAATGATCAACCTAATGCACAAACACAAGGTGCAAGTCAGATCATTATGATTGACCAAAGAATATCTGACAAGAGTAAAGACACACCAAAGGAGAAGGAGAAAGAGGCCATTCAAGCATTGGTAACTCTACCAACATCAAGAACTCCTACAAAAGTCCTTTAGAAGCCAAGCACTGAAGTCATACCCTTGCAGATCTTAGCAGTACCAGGGTCAAGTTCTTCTAAGTTTGCCAAGGTAATTCACTATAGAGATGTAACTTTAGATGAAGAGATAGTGATACCCTAAGTATGATTATGCAAACATAACATTAGAACAAATAGGAATTATGCAACAAGCCTTAGAGAAGAAGAAAAATTAGGAAATACCCAGGAAGGAGTATAGATAGAGGCAAGCACTACAAGAAATTAAAGACATCTTCTTAGATGCTTTCATCTTTCCAACACTAGAAGAATCAAAGCCACTATTGGAATAGTTATCAAAAATTGTGGAACAAGTGAACAATGAAGACTAAGACACAAATTTCAAGCTTTTGGAATGGTCAAAAAGAAAATTTCAAGGAAAGTAAATGAGAAGATATCTAGTGACATAGCATCGATGCAAGTTGAATTGATAAAAAAGATTGAGAAAGTGAAGAAGGTACTTGAGAAAATATTCTCATTGTAAACCAAACTATGTGATCCCATGCTCTTCACTTAAGATACAAGCCATAGAATTCTAATTTTGGAGAGGAATTTAAAAGTCTTAGGTATGCAATTAACTCAGAACCCAACTCAGAATGAGAAGCATTTTCACACATTGCTTTAGTCATGGAGTCAACTAGATATGTTAACAGTAAAAGAGGCTAATATAAGAGCCAAGTTCACCAATATCCAAGCCTCCCTTACCCCCCATAGCGAGATACTCCATAAAGAACTAGGATTTGCAAAAAATTTGTTAAAGAAAGATCCTAATCTTTTTACATCATGTGGACTAGGTCACCTTACAACAGAGCTAGCTATCTAACTAAAGTCATCGGATGTTGCATGTGAGAAATGGAATGTTGCTCTAAAAATAATCATGGAAGTCCATAAATCCTTTTTGGACAAATACACAATTAGTGTATAAACCCTTTGATGTAAGTGTCAAAAAGGGGGAAAGACAATAAGAAGAAAGGGGGAGAATAAGGAGAATAATGAAAGGGGGAGAAAACAAAATAGAAAAAGAATAGAAACAAAGCATATCAAATAAGGAGTATAAGCACATTGAAGTCAAAGAGTATCAACAAGAGACAAATTTACCGAGAATGGAGAACATATTTTGGATACACAATAGGCACATTAACTCAGAGGGAGTTACAAAATTTTGAAAATTTTGAAGTTTTGTATATAAGCTGAGTTGTAAATATGTTATACTCAAGAAGATTAGATTTTTTATGTCCAAGTTAAATGTTTTTGACACTCATGTCAAAGGGGGAGATTGTTGATCTCAGATCAGTTTTGACAATTAAGTGTCAACACACTTAATCACTTACTCAGTTCATGCCAAGTATAAGTTATAAATATAGACTATGCCAAGTTGCAATGAGTGTCGAGTAACTCATGTCCTGAGTCACTCAAGCGCTGAGTAGATAGACCATGTTGAGTGATTCAAATGTCGAGCAAGAAAGTTGACACTGGGCAGTTTAGGTGCCAAGCTAGAAATAAAATTATACTATGTGTTGAGCATTAGTAACCTCAAGTGCTGAGTAACATAGATTGGACATAGTTGTTTGCGATGGAACAAAAAACTATGTAAACCATTTTTATGCTAACTTATGGATAGATCTCGATCTTTTAAAGATAAGGACAAATCTTTTTGAATTTCCTATGCAATTACATGTAGCCAATTAGAAAATAGGAAGAGTTAAGCAGAAAAATGAATGAATCTCATCCATAGATTCATACCTAACCCTAAGACACCAAAATATTTATAAAGAAGAAAAAGCCCCAAACATTTAGTATTGAGAGAGTAGTAATAGAATGAAGATATCAAGGGGCAAATGGCTGAATTGTTCAAAGATCATTCACGGTGACTTAGTAGTGTGAAAGAATTGTAGAATCAGTTAAGTATAGAATAGAGGATTGAGGACACAACATTTTTATGTCAGATCAAAGAGGATCAATAAGGACTAAATTGGATCTAAAATCAGAAAGATAGATTTGTAAGTTGTATCAGATCAAAAGCTCTATTGGTACTCTCTAACAATTGTATTAGTTAGGGTAAAATCCTTTGGACTAAGGTTGATTTAATAGTCATTATCAAATCCTTTAGCAAGGTGACATTCCAAGTGAATGTTCTAAATTCCTTTAACTAGGAACACTTCAAATTGGGTGTTAAAATCCTCTAACAAGGTGGGACTTAACAGTCTTTGTAAGCCTTTAGCAGGGTAGGCCTTTTACAAGGTAGATCATGTTTCCTGGTCAACTTATTGTAACCTTAATTGGCTACACTTTATTACTACAAGAGTAAAGTTTTTTGGATGTCATCCCCACCCCATTTTTACCTTCTCATTTGGATGCATCTAATGAATGGTGAAAGTTTTAATTGTGAAAGTTTGACCTTCTAATTAACACCCCCCCCACCCCCCAACCCCCCCTCAGAAGTATATGGTTCCCATTTGTAATTCCAACACCTAAACTATTGCTCTTTCTGCCATCAATATTTCCAAACCAATCAACATTAATGTAGGCTTTCAATTCAAATTTTTCATTTTTCTTGTAGTATAGACCATAGTCTTCTATTCCTTTCAGATATCTTATTATTTTCTTAATAGCCATCAAATTATTCTCCCTAGGATTAGTAGAGAATCTTGCAACTATCTTTGTAGATAATGCAATATCAGGTCTGTTGTGTACTACAGATTGTAATTTTCCAATGATAGACTCGTATAATGTTTGATTTACCTCAAATGAATCATCATTCTTTGACAATTTATGTCATGTCACCATAGATGTGCTTACTGGCTTGGAATCCCCCAATCCAAAAGTTTTCAATATCTCCTTTACATATTTTGACTAAGTGATGTAAATACCATATTTCATCTGACGTACTTGCGAACCCATAAAGAACTTGATCTCTCCAAACATAGACATCTTAAATTCTTTCTTCATTTCATTTGAAAAATATTTACATAGAGTATCTTGACCTCTAAACATGATATCATCAATAAAAAATTTAGATAATAGAATACCCTTTCCTTTCCATATCTTCAAGTACAGATTGTTTTTATCATCATTTCTCTCAAATCTAATATTCACAAGATAATTATGAAGCCTTTCATACCATGCTCTTGGTGCTTGCTTCAAACCATATAAATCTTTGCGTAGTTTACATACCATGTTTTTGTTGTGAGCATCAACAAATCCTTTTGGCTATTTTATATAAAGCTCTTTCTCTAATATACCATTCAAAAATGCAAACTTAACATCCATTTTGATAAACTTTGAAATGTTTGTATGTAGAGTAAGCAAGTAGAGTTCTTACTCCTATCCTTGCAATAGGGGTGAATGTTTCTCCATAGTCTATTCCTTCCTCTCATGCATTTCCTTTACAAACTAATCTTTCCTTGTTCCTTATGACTTCACAATTTTAATCTAACTTATTTTTATATACCCACTTGGTGCCAATCACATTTTTGTCTTTTGGTCTAGGAACTAGAGTCCATGTCTTATTTTTCTCAATTCATTCAATCTGTTCTTTCATGGCTTTACTCTATTCCAGATCTTATAAGGAATCTTTCACTAATTCAGGTTTTTTCATGTTAAGAAAACATGTATCATTTCTCAATGTGTTCCTTGTCATTGGTCTAGCATTTTTATCTCCAATGATTTGTGTAGTACAATAATGTCTCTTGATGTACTTAGACAATATTATCTCTTCTCTATTTACTTCAGTTGGTCTCTCAACTTCTAAATCACTATCTAATCTCTTTTAAGAAATTCAACATCTCTTTCATGTACACTAATCTCATAATTAGAATGTGCCTCAACTTTAATTTGTAACTTGGCACCTGAATGTAGCTTGGTTCCTGAATGCAACTTGACATTAATATTATGTGATTTGACAGGCACTAAAACTTGATGTTGATTTGTAACTTGATTTACAACATCTTCATTAGTAGGCATACCTTCATAAAAGTATACAAATGATTTGTATTCTTCTAGTTCCTTCATAGGTTCAGCCTCATGTACTTCTGTATATTCATCAAATTTCACATTTGCACTTTCCAAACCTTTGTTAGTGTTAGTATTTAGACACTTATAAGCTTTAGTTATTATGAAATAACCAAGGAATATACCTTTTTCAATTTTTGCATCTAATTTACCATTGAAATCCTTGAGATTATAACACCTACTTCCAAATACCTTAAAATATTTTACATTGGGTGATTATCCATACCATAGTTTAGAAGGTGTTGAATGATACCTTTCTTGACTTGCACATGGTTCAAGGTATAGATAGTTGTACTTACAACTTCTCTCTAGTATTTCAAAGCAACATTTTCCTCCATCATGAGTGTCCTAGCATAGTATATTATAGACATGTTCCTCCTTTCAAAAATTCTATTTTGTGGAGGGGTCCTAGGAGCAAATGTTTGCCTTTTGATTCCTCTGTCATTACAAAACATCTCAAACTCATTTGATGTAAGTTCTCCTCCTTTGTTAGAGCTCAAACATTTCAGACTTTTACCTATTTCCTTCTCAACTCTTGCTAAGTACCACTTAAATATTTGGAAAGCATCAAATTTTTGTTTCAGAAACACATCTATCATCATTCTAGAATAATCATCAACAAATACATAATGTACTTATCTCTTATGTAGCTTTGCACATCAATTGGTCCACACATGTCAGTATGAACAATTTCTAATATTACTTTAGAGGTATGAGTCTTACTCTTAAAACTTTATTTTGTCATTTTGCTTAACTGACATTGTTTGCAAATTATATTGCCATGCTTCTTCAATTTAGGTAAACTTCTAACTCTTCTCATGTTACTAATACTAACCAAGTTATCAAAATTAACATGACATAACCTCTTATTCCATAGCCATACATCATCAAATTATACAACTAAACAAGTAGTATCCTTGATATCAAGATAGAATAGATTACCTCTAGTTTGATCACATTTTCCAATTAGTTTTCCATCAATATCATATATCTTAGGAATCTTGTTTTCAAACTCAACCTTACAAACTAAATTATTCAATTGTGACACACTCAACAAATTATAGTTAAGTCCTTCAACATAATAAGTATTGTCACATAAAATATTTTCTATAAGTTTGATATAACCTTTTCCTTTTATCAGACAAGGTGTATCATTACCAAACCTTACACTATTTCCATCATAATAATTCAAGGTAATGAACTTACTTTTACCTCCAATCATGTGATGTGAACACCTACTATCAATGATCCATCTATCATTCTTTTTCACACAAGACATCTATGCAGTTACCTCATTCTCATTAGATTCATCACTCATTGCAACATACACCACTTCATCATCATGATCATTAGATCCATCTTTTGTTTCCTCTTCAACAATATAGCAAGACTTCTTGCTTTTATCTTTGTAATTTTTTTTTTCTTCATCTCTTCTACTTGTGTACTTGTCTCAACCTCTATAATTCTTCTTCTCTGAACATTTAGCAACAATATGACCAACCTCATTGCAATTAAAATACATGATAGGTAAATTACCTTTGAAATTTCATTTACCTCTATGAAATCTCCTTGCTAGTAGTGTTTCAAGTTGTTACACATCTTCCTTATCTATATCGTTATCACCAGACAGATATTTTACCTTTTCCTTCTTCTTCTCATTAGGTTCCTTCAATGAAAACTTGGCTTTGAAAGAAGATTCAGCATTGATAGTTTTGTAATTATCAAAATTAGATAGCTCAAAAGTAGTGAGCCTACCTACTAGACTTTCAAGAGTCAGATCAATGCCTAGTATACATCTTAGTTCTTGTATTGCAAAAACTCTAATAGCATAAATAGGAAGTAGTTTTCTCAAACCTTTTCTTAGTACAGTCTCATCATCTATTTTACCATTAGCTCCTCTTATTTCATTAACAAAATCTTTTATCCTAGAGAAATATTGAGAAATATTCTCACCTTCTTTCATTTTCATATCATTGAACTTACCTCTAAGACTTTTAGATTTGGCTCTTAGAATATTTTTTTCACTCCACAGATAGTGTGTAGAGCATCCCACATTTTCTTTGTACTTTCATAACGCTTGATATCATCAAAATCAACATAAATTAGGGCAAATGAAATCTCCAACATTGTCTAGTTGTGTTCTTTCTTCTTTTTTCAAATCTTTAACAATTAGGGCTCCAATAGGATCACATGCTCTATGTTGATGGTAGATTGTGCATGATCTCCAAGACCTTGTAGGTATAGATTCATTAGAATTTTCCATGCAAGAAATTTATCTCTTTTAAGTTTGGGTACCTCTCTTTTTGACATCTTTATTTTTTTGCTTCTAGTGCCTTCAAACTAGTCCTCTTAAGTAGATGGCTCTGATACCAATTGTTGGAACTCTTTAGAATAACCAAGAGGTGGGTGAATTAGTTATCCAAGCTCTATATGTACAATTAAAATTTTTCACAACTCAATGAACCCATATCCATAAATTATTTTCATCATGCATGCACCCATTAGGTCATACAGTCACTTAAACTCATAGGTTATTATCAAATCAACTTTGTAGAAATGTAAACATGAAACATAATAGATTCAATAACATATTTGACATAATGGTTTAATGTGGAAACCCAATTTGGGGAAAAGTGCCAGTAACATGTGACTCATTTGCACTCTTTTGAAGTAATGCCCTATGAAAGGCCAACCTTATTAAAGGTTACAATACACGCTATTAAATATGACCTGGTTAAAAGGATTTCAATCACCCTCTTATGAGTGAGCCTTGTTAGAGGACTTTAGAATATTCGCTTGGAATGTCAACTAGTTAAAGCTTTTACAAATTATTGTTAGGTCAACCTTAATCCAAAGGATTTATTCTAGACTGGTACAATGATTAGAAAGTAATAGTAAGGCTTGATCTAATAACAACTTACAACACACTTGGAGATTACAAATCTTTATTTTAATCCTCCATTTTTCTTAGCTTTCACACACTTCATCTCCAATATCTTATTCACCCTTCAAGAAAACATACCCTTAAGTCTTCTTTATTTTCTTGCCAATGTAGTCTCTTCTCTTAGGTCATTGAATGAAGCAATACCCTAGACTCCTTGTCTTCCTTAGGTTCTCACACATGAAAACCTTGTCTTCTGACCAACCATATCTATAAATAGAAAATTAAGATCATTTTTCTTTCATCCTCCATCGTCCATTTTAGGACTAGGTTGGATTAGGTAGGATTCAATTAATCTACCCATCATTTCATTTCATTCCCTTCTAGAAACTTCTCCTTCAATCTTCTTTGAATTTACCTCAAAATAGTTCACCATGAATTTTGTGCCACTAGATTATCAATCTTATCTCCAACATAGTTCACAAAATCCAAGAAATCAAACTTGTTGGCTCACATTCATCAAATTCACAATCTTTCTCATAATGTTGACACTCAACATTAACTTGCTTTTGATGCTCGATACATACTGCATTACTTAGCATTCACTATCAAAAAACATGGCATGAACTAAAGTTTACTGGTGCTCGACATCAACTAAAATTTACTCAACTTACATTGTATCCCTCATCTTACATTGAAATTGACTTTTTTTGGTTCCAACTAATTTTTTGCTTGGCTTACACTAACTTTTCTCAGCACCTATTGTGAAAATTGTTAAGCTTGGCAGACATACTTCATTTTACTTGTTCTTCAAAAATTAATTAGTGTATCTATTCTTTGCAACCTTAAGTAGATTATCAATGCACTATAATATCATTGTCTTAATTGATCCTTGTACTCCTTTTCCATATCATAACTTAACCTTCCCTCTAGGTGTTATTGTTACCTCATTTGATCAAGTCATCTTCATCAATAAAAAAAATGATAGTACAAAAATCATCTAAGTATTTATCTTACTAGAAAGTAGCATGTTTGACATTTGTGACAAAACAATGATTGAAACACATTTTCATACTTCTATCAATCTATTTTCAATAGTTATATTACTGTTCAAGCATTCATATTTTGATTGTATGACCCCATTTAACTATATTGTGTAATTTGTATGTTACATCACTATAAGCATTTTATTCAAATCAAATTCATCACTACCCATTTTGATGCACAAATTAGTATTTTAATCTCTAGCCTCAAAATAGTGAAATATATTGTGTGGTATGAAAAAGAATTACTTACCCCTAAATTTTCAAATACCATATACCATATCTTAAAATTGTAAATATATGTTGTTCTCTTTCTTGATACAATGCTTTGGAACATAAGATTTGGCCTAGAACAAATACGTCCATTACTATTTTCTATATTGGTTTCACTAGTTATCCTAGATTTGATAGACTAATTATATAAAGGATGTGAAAGTCATATGGGCACAATGAGAGGAATAATTGATCACACTAGTCACTTTTTCTTCAAATTTTTTGAGATTCCGAAGTACAATCATATCATTAATGTTTTGAGATTATCAAATTGTGTGTCAATAAAACTATCTTCCTATCACTTTAAAATTAAGAAATAATAGAGTTCAAAATTCAATAAACTTAGTAATATTTGATAGGAGTCAAGCCATGTTTTGTTATCATTAGAAAGACTAAGAGGGTGTTGGTTCATGGAATAGATTATTGACCTATTAATAGTACAATAATAGCACTAGTACAATTTCAGCACAAAAAAAATCTATCAAAAATAAAAAGCAAAATGATTCAATAATAAAAATGTTTAGTAATCATGTATTAGCCTATTATTAGTCTGATATACAGTGAGACTATTTCATTATTTCTTAAAAACTTTGGCTATCATTTATATTTAGTTGTGGCCTATCATTGATGGTATGAAAAGCCTGTCGAATCATCTCTAGATGTCCTCACTATTTTGACATAGACTAATGACGATGGTATGAAAAACCTACCAAATCATCTCTAGCTAACATTGATAATTTGATGCAGCTTTTCATCAATTGTATAACAAACCCGTCGAATCATCTCTAGCTAGCATCGATAGTCTGAGGTCTCCAATTAGTTTTTTGATGTTGCCATGTGACATAGATGGGGATGATTTTCAATGAAGTTTCCTGTTGATAAATTGACATCCATGGAGTGCGTCAAAATTTTTACACAATTCTAGTGACCTTAAATTTTGACGTTTAAGTGTCAAAATTTAGACCACCTACATGTTGAAAAATGGGTCCAAATTTACTGGTGTCTACATGTTTGTTTAAATTTATATAGATGACCCTTCTTACTCTAACAACATAAGGGGATAAGAAAATTGAGTCATATTATTCTTCTATTTGCATGTTACTTCTTATATATATATATGTGTGTGTGTGTGTGTGTGTGTGTGTGTGTGTGTGTGTGTGTGTGTGTGTGTGTGTGTGTGTGTGTGTGTGTGTGTGTGTGTGTGTGTTATTGTGTATGTGTGTTGGTGTTTGCAATTGTATCCTTGTGTTGTCCACTTGCATTCGCAACATGGCAGAGATAGTTCTTCTTTTAATCCATGACAGTAGCCGAAAAAGACTCTTCTCTGTAATTGTTATTTATCTTTCTTTCAATTTGGTGTAGTTCTACTTCCTTTGGGGAATGATGATATTTCATACTTCGTGTGATATTCACATATTATTATATGATCATAGTGACCCCAAAGTTTGTAGATCCCTCTATGATCTACATATATTATGTGATTATTTACCTTAATTTTTCTTCTCTTGGGGAAATTAAATAGTGAAAATATCTCTTAGTTCATGTACATATATTCTATTAAAGTCATTGCTCCTATTAAAGTGTTAGCAATGACTTTAAGATGTGGGTATACACTCTTATCATCCTACTTTCAATAATGGAATAGTAAATATGGATTCTAAGATGGCTTAGGATAATTTAGCTTTGGATGCTTGGTATTCTTCCTAAGTTATCAAAAAATCTATGCATTTCTACTTCATCCCTTCTTTTTGCACACATCTTGTGATTCACTTTATGGATTATGCACAATCCTAAAGAATGGATCCTCCACACAAACTTTCAATTTAGGAAATGAGCATTCTTAACATTGGGTCTCTCTCTCTCCTTTACATGCACACATGCTAAATCTTGTATATTTGTAACATGTACAAGTTCACTAATTTCCATACATTGTTAATACATATAGACATATATATGTCTATAAGAATTTTCTAGACCTCATATATAACTAACATATTCAAGCACAATAGGATATGTCCCATACATAGGTAACACAATTTCTTTTTGTGATTCACAATGAGATGTACATTTATCATTAGAGAATTAATCACACCCCTTCTCTTTCTACTTATTTTAGTCTATGATTTCTCTCTTATTATGATCTTGGAGTTAGCAAAGACTCAATCCCTTGGGGACTTGATGGATTCTTTATGTACTTGGTTGTGATAAGACTATCTTATGTCTTGTGCTCTACTTTACCAAGAGTTTGGATTGAGTCCACACTCTTACTAAAGTGGGGGCTAAATATGTCATCTTAAATTGGAAGCACTATAATTTAATGATGGTTTAACACCTATATAACATGAGATCATCTCCTTGAATATCTCCTCTTTTCTTCTCCTTTTTTCTCATTTCTCCTAGGTGAAATATGGGTAAGACCTAATTGATCATCTTTAAAGTTCTTATTTTTATGGCATAAATATTGAGGTAGGATCTAACCACCTAGGTCATCCCTTTCCTTCAACCAATCACTTAGAATCTATTTTTTGTGCTATAATAGTCATATCTTGCAAACTATACATGATTTTCAAGATCCATGACCTATTTTTGGACCTTGAGGATGTCCCCAGTGTTGTGGGCCCTGGTTAGTGGGGACATAATGTGTCCCTTCCCCATCAAGGACATAATACATCACTACATCCCTTCATGCACCCTATCTTGGGCCCCTTGAGGTAGGTCAGTCTGTAGGAGAAAGTTTATTCTAAGCCCTTTATAAACCCATCTATTTTCTCCATTTTTCATATCATGCATTCAATTTACACACACAAGAATTCACGCACTCCAGCATTCAAGTTTTCAAGAACTCAAGTCTTCAAGCATCCTTTAAGATAATTTCTCCATTAAAGATCAAAAATTAAAATATTTAAGCAATTAAAGGGTGTTATCTTCAATATCTCCCTCAGTCCATTCAAGGTCCTTTGTTGCACATTCTACATATATTCATCTACATTCTTGATCTAATCCAATTGGTAAAGAGAGCACATTACATTCAATTTGAGAAATTTAACTATTGTAAGGTGAATTGATACATTTTTAATGTTTCTATAGTTTAGTTATTTCAATTCATGGTTAATTCGTAAACTGGGGTTTGAATGAGGTGAACCCCCATCAAAAAATACAAGCCCTTTTAATTGGAGGTTTTAGAACTTGGGTTGGTGAACAGATTGCAGATTTGAATACCCTTTTCATCATTTGTTAGAACTATAAAATTGGATTTAGGATTGGACATTATTGACTAGGGACATAATGCTCCACTTCTTTAGGAAATAGTTGACCTTACACATAGGAGTTGACATTGCACATCAAATTTGACCTTGCTAGATCACTAAATGATTTTTGGGATTTGAAGATTTGATAGTTTCAATCCTAGATTCAACACTATTTTGCCATTTTTAGTAGAAAAAAAAGCATAAAATTAGATTTAAAAAGTGAGCCTTTTAATCCCCTTTTTAATTTCAACACATTTTTTCATTATATCTACATACTCATTATAATTAGGGTTTTCTAGGACTTTTTCTTCTTTTCCCATATTCTACTCACTAGATCTTAGATTTTCATTTGTGCCCTTTTATCACTTGGGTAGCACTAATCTTTCAAGATCTAGTTTTGTAGAATTGGGATTAAATGATTTATTCCATGATTCCTTTTTTGAGTTGTGTAAGTGTGGTTATGTGGTGAACTTAGGGTTTATTTCCTTGGTTTACATTCTCCCCTTAACACATAGGTCAAGATTGTAATTTTATCATAAGAAGTCTTAATCTTGTGTAATTTTACCATTAATGACAACATCCATGCTATTACTTCAGCCAACTTTCCAATAAAATCTACAAATTCAAGGGCTAGATAATCTTTGCATAGTTTCTCCCCCCAAGGTTGTGGTGATCAATTAGGTTGATGAAGAGGGTTTATTGCTTGGCACTAATTCTTCTTTATCTAGTGTAACATTGTACTCTTTTTCCTTTCATACCTTATTACTTCCACCCTTAATCTCTTTCAAAAAAGTATTATTGATATTCTTATAATTTTTCTGGTTCAAACTATTGTTCCTTCTTCTATTATAGTTATTCCTTTTGACATTATGCATCCTTACATTTCTCAAAATCTATTAAATATGCAATATCTAGTTGTATTTCATAGATTATTACACTTGTAGCATGTAACACCTAAGCTTCCATACCTTGGTCTATTGTGATTTACTTATAATTTGTAATCTATAGAAATGTGCCCAAAGTTGTTGCATTTGTAACATGTCACTCCAATAGATGTACCATTATTGTTCCCAATAGGTTTCCTTGATTTAGGTCTTCTTTTAAATCTTTCATTTTTTCTTCCAATTTTCTTTTGATTATATCTACCTTTTCGATTATATGAATTATTCCCATAAAGCCAATAATTGAAATAATAACCAATCAAAGGCTTAGTGGCAGTCTTACCTTTGCAATGTTTCTTGTGTATTTGTACTTTTTGCATGCATAGAATATTCCTTTGATGTTCTTTGTATTCTCTTTAGGTTCTTTATTTTGAATGATTGTTTGAATAGGGTATTGCATTGGTCCTTCCTATTCTTCTTTAGAAAATTCATCATCATTATATCCAATTATTTT
This sequence comes from Cupressus sempervirens, assembly GCA_028749045.1. Lineage (NCBI taxonomy): Eukaryota > Viridiplantae > Streptophyta > Pinopsida > Cupressales > Cupressaceae > Cupressus > Cupressus sempervirens. Next base: position 612,650,363 of record CM053788.1, read on the forward strand.
CATGTCACTTTTAGATATATACTTTTGTGATTTTCCTTAAAGTTTATCATTGCTTGAGTAAATCTTTTCAAGATGTAACTTTGTCTTTATAAGATAACCCTAAAAAATGTTAGTATATTTCTCAAGTTCTTATGAATTAGACAATGAATCTTCAAGTTCTAATTTCAGCATTCTAAGATGTGCACTCAAATAATTACATTAACTTGTCTCCCTTATTAGACTCACTTTAATTTTTCTCTTTATGTCCTTTTGTATTCAATATATTTGGCCATTTGAAGTCATGTCATCTAAAATTCATGTCTAAGTGTTTGATTTTCCTTTTGAATTATTTTAACCAGATCTATCCCATCTTCATCTAATTTAGGCTCTTTCCCTTTTAATTTATTAACTAGTAATATATATTTGAGTCTCTTGATGTAATTATGTACATCTCTTAGCTTTAATTTAAATCTTTCCTTTGTCTATATTCTATCTATCTAATTCTTCAAGTTCCACAACAAAATTAATTTATAAGCTACTTGCATCCATTAGTATCTTCCTCAAGTTGTAAGACTTCTTGTGAGGAACTAAGATTTAATACCAATTGCGTAGATCAAGAAAAGTTAAGGGTGGGGTGGGGTGGGCGGGGTGAGGGGTGAATCAATCTTGCTCCACTTTAAAATCAATTAATAATTTTGAAACTTAATCATAATACAAGAAAGTAAAACATATAATAATAAATAACTCATAAAACCATGTTTTTTTTAAGGAAAATATAGCCAAGGGAAAACCCTAGTGAGGATGCTAACATTAACTACATGCACTAATTTGAAAGGTCTTTTAAAAGAAATTTGAACCTGTTAGGAGTCATTACAAAAAAATTAGCACACAAGCCCTTGTTAAAGGACTAGACCTTGTTAGAGGTCTCAACCCTATTAGGAGTTGTTTTACATAAATAAAAGTGCACTTGTTGTTGAAATTATAGTCAAGTTTATTATTAGTGACATACAATTATTTAGATTATAAGTATCTACTGAGCTTATTTACGGTTAATAGTGTTAACCAAGAATTTTAGTTGTTACCAAGTTCTATAGTTGCTACCAAGTCCTTTGGATAGATTTCAATTTGTGCTAAGCAGTTACTACTATGATAATGATCAGTAGTGTAAATTGAGCATCTTAGTGTATGCCGAGTTTACCAGTGCAAACCAAGTTGAGTAGTACTTACTAAGTTCGTAGTTGATGTGATGTGAGCCTTGTGTTAATCAAGCTAGTTAGTGTTAACCAAGTGATTCAATTTATACTGAGCTCGTAGTGAGAGCATTGACTGAGATATGTAGTGTGAATCAAGTGATTTAGTTTATATGACATGTTTCATAATATTCACTAAGTCACCAGTGCAGATTGAGTTCAAGACTACTTGGAAGTCATCAGTATGGACTGAGCTTCTATGTCTATTAAGTGCATGATGATGTTGAGCATTGACAATGGATGCCAGGTATCAAAACCTAACCGAGTCAATCTTCAAAACATGAGTTCCTGTAGTATGAGCTGACTTTGTAATATTTGTGTAAACTTGTATTATGGCCAGCTTTGTAATTTTGTAATTAGATTGGTATAAATGTAATTTTTTGTATCACATCCAAAGTGTGTAATTGTAATCAAATGGAAGAAAAGTAATCAAAGAAGAGAAGAAGAGCGAATTGCAAAGGCTACAATAGTATAAGGATCATAAAAGATTTTTCTATCACAACAAGGTGATTTTTGCACTCAAAGGAATCTCATTCAACAAACCTAGTTGCATATTAGAGATTAGCTACTGCTTCATCCTCATAGGTGGATCAATGAAATCCTTTAACAAGATAGACCTAATAGTCTTGTGTAAATCTCTTTATCAAGTGCATACTTCATTGAATTTTTGTAAATCCCTTAATAAGGTGGACCTAGTAGTCTTTATTGCTCTTGATTGAGAAGTTCACTGGAAGTGATCATTGTAAGCCTTAACTGGCCAACTTTATATTGTAGTACTAAAGCTTGTGGTATCATCCCCACTCCAATTTTACTTTCTATCTGGAACATTTCTAGGTCACCAAATCTTGTGTGTTAAAGTGTTGTGTATGCTTTCATGTTTTCAGTTTCTCATGCATGCAACTAGATCAAAATGCATATGAAGGATTAGTTGGTAATTATAGTTCAAAGTTTTATCTATTACTAATTCACCCCTCCCCTCTCAATATCTTAGCCTTTCATAATATTTCCAACAATTGGTATCAGAGCTTTTGTTGTTCTCAGAGAAAAGTTTAACAACTTGAGAAAAGATCAAAGGTTATGGAGATATTCAAACTTGACAAGGTTATTGATAATGAAAATATAGATTTGGAAATGGCTATTGCCCAACTTAAGAAAGAAATGGAGAAACTCTCTCAATCCCTGAAAAGAAGAAAAGATCTTGCAATTCAAATGAATGATCATCTCTACACTAAAGAAATAATTGAAGACCTTAATTTAGCAAGAAACCTAGATGAAGCCAATGAAACAATCAAAGAACTATTAGAAAAGAGTGGTTCACTACAAGAAAAGTAAGAAAACTAGGAAGAGAGTAAGAAATTGAGTCAGTAAGGCTATGTGAAGCTATGGAAGAGAAAAATAAGATAAAAGAAGAAATAGAAGGAAAATATAATAAGATTCAACATTTATCCCTTTAGCAAGCTAACTTCATTAATTAGATCTCCAATGCAAATGAAGAAATCATCAATCTAAGATCAAAAAATTAAAGATTGTAGAATGATCTAAACACTAAAAGAAAAACCAATGAAAGAATTATGAAATCCCAAGAAGACATAAATCAGTTGAATGAGAAAAGTCTTTATAGACAAAAAGGAAAAAAAGGAGCTCAAAAGAAGCAAAAACCTACTTGCAATCACTATGGCAAGATAGGTCATACATCAAACAAATTTTGGAGTAATGGGAAAGAAAAATTTAATGGAAAGTGCTACAATTGCAATTAGCATGGTCATAATGCTAATGAATGCAAAGAGAAACCTAAGTTTGAAGGCAAATGTCACAAATTTAAAAAACATGGGAACAAGTCAAAAATAAGATACTAAATATAGTAGAATAGATTATAAAAGTTATATTTGGTTGGGACTATACAACCTGGTGTAGATGTCATTACTATGGAGAATTTGGACACATTGGAATGAATTGTGTAAAGCATCATATGAGGACAAGAGATACTACTACAAGATGTTTTATTTGTATAGAACTTGGTCATCTTGCTAAGAACTACATGAATACTTGAAGAGTTAAAGATGAAAGAAGGCAAAATTTGATAGCATCAAAAAATAGATGAGACAACAATGGGTTCCAAAATATTCTAAGAATGCAAGTCTGAGTTGTGAGGATCAAGTCACTCACAAATTGGGCAACTCCACCTTCTCCACTTGATCTCTCAAAGGAAAATTGGAATTAGGGTACTAAAGAAGACATCATATATCAATTCCAATTAGCAAGATGAAAGATCCAAATGAGCATTCAAGATGCAAAAGGTATTAGAATAAAAGATGGAAGTTACTACAAAGTAAGGTTGGGTTACTATCTTATTGAGCAAGGTTAAGTCACGAACTCTATCGAGCAAGGTCGAGAGTAACTAAATTGTGTGTGGTTATTGAGTCATGAAAGACTTCATCGAACATTCAATGCAAGAGAAGTGGATGATAGTCTATCAACTAGAAAAAACATTCATACGAAGCATTTATGGTGAATTTTGATAAAAATGGTGAAAATGAAGTCATTTCTCACCATGAATTTTCAAGAGCTATTTATGCAGAGCAATTTTTGAGCATTCAATCAATTTCTACAAATTGTTGAAAGATTTTCAAACTCTACCAAGTAAAGATGGCAGCCACCAATAGAAAAGTGAATAAAGGTTAAAAAATGTTGATTCAAGGTGCATAATGGAAGGTGCCAGATTTCAAGCTAATTCCTATCATTATAGAAACCCTAGATCCGAGCGGAGTGCAATCTCAGATTCCACCTAAGGTACTCTTGATAAATGATATTCATTCTCATTTTAAATGTACAATTTAGGATATTGGGACTCTAGAAATGGATGAAACGTTAGAAAAGTTGTGTTAATGGTGTGTAGAAGTCAAAAAACCAACATTTGGAAGGGAAAGGTTTAACACAAATTCCTCACATGCCACGAGATTTCCAAATTAAATGGATAAGGTACATCATTAGTAATGTGCATACTAGTTAGTTGTGGTTGGAGCAACCATTTTTTACCACAATGAAGATGATCCATAGGATCAACAGACTCCCCATGCTAACAAAATCCAAAATGACTAAAACCCTAAGTTAGGTTGAACTGGAAAAGCAAACCCTTGCCAAGTGGGACAGAAGGGATATGAAAATAAGCAGTGTGACTAACATGGAACTAAATTTTGGCATTCAAATCATAGCACACAAAATATATAGCTCTAGCAAGTTGAACAATGTGTCATGTAAAGCTGTGGACTTGTCTTACAAGGTGGTTAAGAATAACCTTTCTCTTGACCTTGCCGAGTTACTGTTGAACCAATTCAATAAGAACAAAGAGAGCATCAAGACCTCAAAGAACAATCCATGTAAGTTTGGTTCACTTTTGACTTGTTTATTTTTTTATGTTCAAAAATTCTTCCCATCAAAAGGTACTATTGTTTAGAGAAAAGATGTGTCAATCCTTTATCAGATTAATGAGCACATTGTTGAAATGGAAGAGAATTATACAAGTGTTACAAACAACTATTTTGATGCATTTAAGGAGAAAATGAATAAAAGATTGAGTATTACAAGGTAATTAGTTGAAGATTACAAGGATGATATTTATTTCATGGTTTACAGTGACAAAGTATATATTTAGGAAGTTAGACCAAGAATTGCATGGGTAAAACCTTTTGGATATGAGGTCAATATTGATGAAACAAAAGATATAATTGAGGCATTGATTAATGAGATAGTTGATCCAAAAGAGGACTATTTTGGCACATATGATGAGGCAAAGGCTAAGATAGAACTAGAGATTAAGCTACCTTAGGCGGTCAACAAAGGAAAAAGGAGAATCACCAAGTTGAAAACCAACACCCTTCTCCTGTTGATTGAGGGAAAAGGTGAACATGAAGAAGTAGAGGATGAATAAAAGTCAGAGGAAGAAGAGCCACTAAAGAAGAAGGGTAAGGTAATTATTACCAAACCTACCAAGACATCCACTATTGTATTCACAAGAAGGGCATCAAGGAAGAAAGGAGACAAGAAAGGAGGAGACATAATTTTTAGAAAACCTCCACCCACCTTCCAAGATAGAATGAAAGATTTAGAATCAAGCTCTAGAATTAAAAATTTCAAGGCAATAAAATATGAAATCAGGACTGAAGAAGAGCAAAATAAAATTGAAGACTTGGTCATAACCAAGATGGGTAAGTGGAAATACTCACCTGTTCAGCTTGCACTTTAGATTCCTAGTGTTTTAATGGACACGATAAAGCTAATATGGGAGTTTGTAATGAAAATTGTAAAATATATATATGAGAAAACCCTACGGAAACTTATGTTGAGCTTAACCAAAAAGGAGGTCAAGGAATCTTTGAAGAAAAATGAAGAAAAATTAACATTGAGATTCAACACTTCTCTGGTATTATTGAAAGAAATTGAGCATGTTGTGAAGAATGCTACAAACACATGGAAGAATGTATATCTTCTTCACATGAAAAGTGATTTTTTTGTTAGTATAAGTGATAAGGATGATGATGATGATCAGGAGGAGAAAGATGAAGAGGTGAATCATTTTGATAATGTAGATCATGAAGAGGAACAAGGGCAAGAAGCTATTGAGGAAGATACACAAGCTACAAAGGAGACCAACCTAGTAAAGATTATTGCAATGGTCATAGCCTCACTTACTCATTCTCCCAGAAAAATATTGATAACACCAAGCTCATAAATAGCCTCAACATGATTGATTTTGACCAACACTAAAAGCACAAGCACTCAATAAATCTTTGCACTAGTCTAACTTAGCACTACATTGATTGAAGTGCCAAAAACTTCATCTACCGAGCTGCATATTCTTCTCTCTATATTAGTTTTGGATACATTAGGTATTTTTGCTAGTAGTATTTCAATGAGTGTAGTATCCATTTTTACACTGAGTCCTACCGTTTCGACAATTGTTTCTATTTTGAGTATGCAAGCAATAAGTGCAAAGACAGTTCAGACCAAGCCTCAACTGAGCAAAAAAATTTTGGGTAAAGGAAAATAAAAGGAAGAGGACATAGATCTTGATGAGGAGATTGTGATTCCTAATTGGGATATTTTGAATCTCAATCCTAATCAATTGTGAACCTTTAGAGAAATACTCCAAAAGAAAGCCAAGCAGCAAGGACTAAGAGAAGAAGGAAACAAGGAATTTAAGATTATTGAGGATGCTAAGAATATTCTAGTAGAGGCTCTAGGCATAGAGGTTGATACTTCTTAACTAATTTTGTATCAATTAGCAAATTCAATCCATAAATATAATGAAGATTTAGATGGACAAGAAAAATTATTGCAGAAAGTCGAGAAAAAGTTTGAGAATAAAGTTTTAGAGCTTATTGCTCAACAAATTTCCATTCACCAAGTAGAACTATCTACTATTTTAGGCTCTCTAGAGACCTCATGCATCAGTGTATCTTTATTTTTTGGTAAATTATGTGATATTTCAAATGTTACAAAGAAAATAAAAGAAAAATTGTCTAAAATTGATGAGTATCTTAAGGCAAGTGCACAACAGTTGCAACTTGACCCGAGTTTAAGCTTTGCCCACTTCAATAAGATCAAATTTCTAATAGATATGTAGGTAGAATTTCTTAGAGAAGAGGTAAGAATTAGATCTACATTGATAGATATTTAGAAGATGATTATGCTGAACATGGATGGACTGTAGAACCACATTGAACATTCATAAATGCTCATCCATGACAATAACTTCTCCATTGTAGACCACATGATTGAATTATCAACAAAAGTATAGGTTGCATTACACACATGCAAGGTCTTGAAAGAGAATTGCGACAAGACTTTGGTGCTTATCCTAAAGGTACATTTAGATTTCTTGTCACATTTTGGCATTAGTATGTAAAAATATAGTATAAATCTTTGGCATTAATGTCAAAAAGGGGAAGAAGAAGTTGTAAGGAGAAAGGGGGATCAAATTAAAAGAAGATTGAAAGATTGTAAAGAAAATGCATATTGTATAAAGGGGAGAAGATGTATTTAGGTGTACATATCATATGTTTAGTACACTATATATTATGTATGGGGAAACATTACCATGTATAGAAATATATCTCTCACAAAACCAATTTTGAAAAATCTAAAAATAGTATACTCTACCAAGTTAGAATCATAAGGGGATGGATAGAGGTGTTAATGAACTCTTTCGAATTTAGTTTTGAATGATAAGTGTTTTTGTCACTAATGCCAAAGGGAGAGATTGTTGACATTATAGTCAAGTTTGTTATTAGTGACATACACTTATTTAGATTGTAAGTATCTACCAAGCTTATTGTATAGCTAATAGTGTTAACCAAGCATATCAGTTGTTGTTGAGTTCTACATTTTGTATTGAGTCTTTGGATAGATTTCAGTTTGCACTGAGCAATTACTGCTATGATAATGATCGGTAGTGTAAACTAAGTTTCTTAGTGTATACCAAGTTTACTAGTGCAAACCAAGTTTATTAGTACTTACCGAGTTCATAGTTGATGTGATGTGAGTCTAGTGTTAATTGAGCTACTCAATGTTAACTAAGTGATTCAGTTTATACTGAACTTGTAGTGAGAGCATTGATCGAGCTATGCAGTGTGAATCAAGTGATTCAATTTATATGCCAAGTTTCACAATATTTATCGAGTCACCAGTGCAGACCAAGTTCAAAACTACTTGGAAGTGATCAATATGGATTGAGCTTCTACATCTACTAAGTGCATGATGATGTTGGGCATTGATAGTGGATGTTGAGTATCATAACCTTATCGAGTCAGTCTTTAGAACCTGAGTTCCTACCATATGAGCCAACTTTGTAATATTTGTGTAAACTTGTATTGTGGATGAATTTTTAATTTTTTAATTGGATTGATATAAATTTAATGTTTAGTATCACCTCTAAAGTGTTTAACTGTAATCAAATGGAAGAAATGTAATAAAAAGAGAGCAGAGGAGTGAATTGCAAAGGCTACAATAGTATAAGGAGCGACAGAGATTTTTCTATCACAGCAAGGTAATTTGTACACTTAGAGGAATTCCATTTAGCAAACCTAGCTATAGATTAGAGATTATCCACTACTTCATCCTATTAGGTGGATTAGTCAAATCCTTTAATAAGGTAGACCTAACAGTCTTGTGTAAATATCTTTACCAAGTGCATACTTCATTATATGTTTGTAAATCCTTTAAAAAGGTGGACCTAGAAATCCTTATTGCTCCTAACAGGGTAGATCATCAGAAGTGATTATTGCAAGCCTTAACTGGCCAACTTTATACTATAGTACAAAAGCTTGTGGGTATCATCCCTACCCTAGTTTTACTTTGTATTTGGAAGGTTTCTGGGTACCAAAATCTTGTGTGTTAAAGTGTTGTGTATGCTTTCATGTTTTTAGTTTCTCATGCATGCAACTAGATCCCAATACATATAAAGGATTAGTTGGTAATTAAAGTTTAAAGTTTTATCTGTTATTGATTCACCCCTCCCCTCTCAATAACTTATCCTTTCATAATATTTCCATCACTTGCTTGATAAATAACTTACTACCCATTTATAACAAAATTATAATAATATCAAAGGGCTATACTGATATCAAAATGATTGATTATTCTCCAATGAAGATCAAATCTAATATGATCTAATATCAAGGCTCATACATGTTAAAAAAAACATCATCATAGCATTATAGTCCATTCTCACATACACAAATAAGATTTCCTTTATAACCTTCACAATTCTTTATTTAGTCAGCTAGCAAAAAACTTTCACAAATTTTTTATCAAAAAATCCAAAATACAATATAGCAATGCACTATCCAAGGGTTGGCATCTAGGATGTCATCCCTACAATGCCAAATAATTTAATTAATCAAACAATTCAACTTGCTAGGCTAATTTGCATGATCACCATAGTTGTCTTGGATAACTACTATAGTTTTTTAGTTATACCCCACTCAACCAAACTATGTGCCAATCAAACTACTATCATAAAAAAACATACCTAAAGCACATATACACTTTATATTACAAATATCAAAAATTGTATCCATGTTTGATAATTATTTTGACAAAAATTGTATGTCTACTTACTAGTTTCATGCTTTGTACTTAAGCATTTTTCATGAATAACTTCCAACAAAATTGATATATTGAGAAAGAAACCTTACCAAAAAGATATGTTTCCATCAATGAAAACATATATGCCTTCATCTAATATTAAATTTCCAAGAATTTCCCCCTAAATTATTTGTTCTTATATTATGGACATGTTATAAGTGCAGTGCAATTTATTCTCAAATATCTAGGCAAAATTCTTGAGGTTCCTTTTTTTTTTTTTTTTCACATATAGAGTGCACTTATAAGATACCCTCTATGTAGGCAAGAGCCTACAACACAATGGTAAATTGTGAGCCTCTTGATTGGGAGGTCTTAGGTTCGAATTTACTCAAGCTTAACTAATAACAAAAAATAATTACCCACAATGAATAATAATAAACTTGGCTTTGGCCTCTTACGGATCAAAAATAAATAAAAATAAGATACCTTCTATGTATTTAGCTATGTGCCTTCCTCATTTGACTACTTGCATAGATATATTTTTTTCCTGGCTGGTAAGATCTTCTTCTACTTCATTAGGGAGTGATAGTTTTCTATAATTTTGCACCCACTCATACCATGTACATCATGTTATTCCTTTCTTGTGAGATGATTTCAATCTCTTTAAACTCCAAATTTGGATAACACTTAGGTGTTTACTTTATGGTGGAATATGAGATTCTTTGATTGTTCTCTATAATTGTCAATGTCTTTCACTTGTTCCTTGATGTGGAGATATATTCTCACCAATTCTTCTCCCTCTTCATATTATTATAACTTGAGTTCTCCCTCTTTCCCAATGTGCATAGTATATATTCTTTATTTCATTGGAAAAAAGTAAATTAAATATTATAGGTGTGGTTTGTAATTGTGACACATCCTTCTTCCTTCCTCGATTCCTTTCCTTGTACCATTTAGGAATTTTTTCTAATATTTGAGCACTCTTTATCATCTCAAAGATATTAGAGGGTTATTATGTTATATGTGAGAAACTAAAAGCCGTAGTAGGAGGTGTACAAATTTGTCTTTCACTCTTAAATTTTCTCAAGCATTGATCTTAAAGAGCCCTTTAAGGAAAAATTTTCTTTGAACAAAGGAGTTGATAGATACTTCTTATACGCATACAAGGACATCTTGTATAATGCATCCTTCACTTTGTTTTCTTCCTTGGATTGAGAGGATTCAATTATTTGTAGGGTCAGCCCATTACAATGTTAGACTACCTATTTTCATTCTTCATGCACCCCACTAGGGAACCCAAAAGAAATTAACCTAAAGTTTCACTAAGTTTGCCAAACATTTTTTTTAAAGATAAATATACAACAAAAAATATAGAATAGTGGAAGTAATTAACATACACTCATACATCAAAAACACATAAACAAGTTACAACTCTTAAGGGTCTCATGACATTGAATCACATTTAAGTTTAATTAATACTAAAACCAATATACCCATATTGAATAATATCTACAAGAACAAATTCCATTTAAATAATACACAATTATATATGATGCCACTTGGCAATAAATATAATGCACAATCATCCACTATACAAGTCATAGGGTATGAAAGGTTGAAATAATATACATCATGAAATAGATAACATCATCTTATAAGTTCTATGAAATCAAATATAATACACTAGGTATAACCATCCATCATAGAAATATAGGAATAGATAGAAAGGAACATCTAGTAGCAGCATCTAACAATTGGATCTTAGTGGTATAAGAAAAAGAACTACAACCAGACCTTGTGGAACCTAAATTGCCCACTCCCACTGTGCTAAGTAGATAAACTCAACTCCCAAATAGGATAACAAAATTAAAAGTCAAAACCAACATCTACGTTCAAGGAATCACCTAAAAGAAAACTATCTCAGGGTACCAAAAACACAAGAATCAGCTAAACCCAGAGGCAACATAGACACATAGGAAGTCTATTATGCATGTGGGAAAGTGTCATAACACAAACCAACTCTAGGGTTACCCAACTAGTCTTTTAATCCTCCACCCACTTAGTGACTCAATGTGGCACTAGTATCCTTTTATACTAACAATTCATACTAATGAAGCATGGTTGCAACCAAGCATCCTCTCTACTCCCGTCCTAGCCTATACTAGCACTCGAGGCATGGCCGAGGAAAGTAATGATTCTTATTAATTCATCTTAAACTCATTTAATGAAATGTTATCACTTATTAAATAACCTACAATGGGTTTCCCGTCAGCCTCTTTAGGGCCTTGACCTCCATTGCAAGCCACTTCCCAACATTGCATATAGATAACCTACCCTAATCTCAATAAAATCAAAAGATCACAAAAGACCACATACCATACATTAATTCTTAAACAAGCAACTAGCAAGCATTGAAATATCACTGGTCAAAATATAAGCATTACTTAAAATGATCATCCTAAAAGGATTGATCCAAGAAAGTACATATAAACCAATTCACATCATAACATGGCATCACCAAGAACAAATCATACAAACATCTCAATCATATACAAGTGACTGGAAAGAAATCCAAATACAGCTAATCAAAGACTCAAAGGTTATACCAAATAGGTCACACCATTCACCTCAGTTTCACACAAGAACACTGAAAAGCAATAACAATAAATAGATAAAAAATCATAGAGTCAGATAATGAATATATATAGTTGGGAAATGAAAATGTACCTATTGAAAATTATAATGCTAGAATTAAAAATTTAAAGAATGAAAATTTTGAGGATGAAATGCTACCAGATCATAATGCAAATTGCATAATTGACCACATGCCACATCCTAAACACTATTTGGAAGTAAGTCAAACTATGTTGTTCAAACAATTTAGAGAGAGTCATCCAAATCTTCATATATCACAAAGGTCTTTTGAATATTTGAAGTCATTTTATTGTGTGCCACTCAAAATTTGAAATACATGTTGTTGCAAAATATCATGTTGAGTTTTCTATGTACCATGAACTATTATGCTCTATCAATTCTTCTTTGCATATTAAAGAAATGTTGAAGGATTGTGGTGCTAGTGGGCTTCCAAAATCATCAAGAGACTTGCTAGATCAACTTTTATGTTGTAGAGTTGATGGTTGTTTCTTTTATAGAAATGCTTGCTTAAATGACAAGTGTTTAGAATGTGGTGGCTTATCCAAGTTTGACACATGTTTCCATTAGGCGTGTGAACAAGATTTTGGAAAGACAATAGAGAAAAAAAAGGTATATGAAATGGTGAAATACACATTGAAGATTGGGGGTGAGAGCTCTAAATGCGAATTGCTTGGAAAAGATATTAGTGTGGCTAGTTTTATTTGAAATTTCAAGGCAAATATTTTTTTAAAGTATGCAAGACATAGTCACTGGTCTCAGTGGTTGGATCAAGAATTTAGAATGTGTAAGGAGACTTTTCCCATTGGCACTATTATATTAGTTGTTGATTTTGCTAAGAACTACACATTGCAACCTCAAATTGAGACACAATCTCAATATTACAACTCGATTCATAGTGCTATTTTCATTCACATAACATATAGACATGCCCTTGATAGTGCAGAAGATAATGAAAAGATTATTAGAGAGTATCATTTTTATGAGTGATGATAGATCTCACTCTCACAAGTTTGTGCAACACTGTTTCAAGAATTATTTTGATTTCTTGCATGAGCATGCAATTGCTATGGATAGACATATCATTTGGTCAGATAACTATATAGGTCAATTCAAGAATGCTCACATGTTTTATTGCAAGGAAAGTAATGACTCTTATTAATTCTTTTTAAAATCATTTAATGAAATTTTATCACTTATTAAATAACCTACAATGGGTTGCTGGTCAACCTCTTTATGGCCTTGACCTCCATTGCAAGCCACTTCCCAACATGGCATACAGATAACCTACCCTAAGCTCAATAAAATCAAAAGATCACAAAATACCACATACCATACATTGGTTCTTAAACAAGCAATTGGAAAGCATTAAAATATCACTGGTCAAAATATAAGCATTACTTAAAATGATCATCCTAACAGGATTGATCCAAGAAAGTACATATAAACCAATTCACATCATAACATGGCATCACCAAGAACAAATAATACAAACATCTCAGTCCTATACAAGTGACTAAAAAGAAATCCAAATACAACTGATCAAAGACTCAAAGGTTATACCAGATAGGTCACACCATTCACCTCAGTTTCACACAATAACACTAAAAAGCAATAACAATCAGTAGATCAAAAATCATAGGGTTAGATAATGAATATGTATAGTTGGGGAATGAAAATGTACCTATTGAAAATGATAATGCCAAAATTGAAAATTTAAAGAATGAAAATTTTGAGGATGAAATGCTACCAGGTCATAATGCAAATTGCATAATTGACCATGTCGAACATGACAATGCACATGAACCTAATGCACAAGAATCTTACATATCTCCTAATTCTAATTGACATGAAGGTTCTAAAATACCAAAATGGATAATTGAAATCGATGAAAAAATTATTACTAGTTTGGAAGGGGCAAAATCAGAATGAACCATTCAGTTATGGGCTTCAAGACTATATAAGATGTTTTTTGACAACAAGACGGTGGTAGAGCAATGTCATCTTTTCATGCACTTATTAAAGATGCAAAAGATGAGACCTATGCTTTCCAAATTGAAGATTTGTGTCAATAAAAAGTTGGAAAGAAATGCCATTATTGTGAAGAATCTTTTCAGTGCTCTCACTAGCATTAGGAAAAATAGTAGGGAGAAGGATAACAAAGCTGCTCGAAGGGTTATTGCAACCTCTTTAGTAAGTCATCATTTGAGAAAGGGTAGATATATGAGACAAACTTGTATTGATTTGAATCTAAATTGTGCTACTTTGAGAAGAGCACTTAGTCGACGAGAGAAAATTGTTGATCCTCTTCAAAATGAATTATGGGAATTTGGTGGGAGACTTCCACATTTTGATAAGAAGCTATTTGATGATGTGAAGGAAGAAATTACACAATTTTGGCACTGTAGCTCATGAGTATCACCTAATGCTAAAGACATGTTAAAGTTGAAAATTGGCATCAGAGACCACATGCCACATCCTAAACAATATTTGGAGGTAAGTCAAACTATGTTGTTCAAACAATTTAGAGAGAGTCATCCAAGTCTTCATATATCACAAAGGGCTTATGAAACTTTGAAGCCATTTTATTGTGTGCCACTCAAAATTTGAAATACATGTTGCAAATATCATGTTGAGTTTTCTATTCACCATGAACTATTATGCTCCATCCCTTCTACTTTGCATAGTAAAGAAATGTTGGAAGATTCTGGTTCTAGTGGGCTTCCAAAATCATCAAGAGACTTGCTAGATCAACTTTTTATGTTGTAGAGTTGATGGTTGTTTCTTTTATAGAAATTATTTCTCAAATGACAAGTGTTCAGAATGTGGTGGCTTATACAAGTTTGACACATGTTTCCATGAGGTGTGTGAACAAGATCTTGGAAAGACAATAGTGAAAAAAAAGGTATATGAAATGGTGAAATACACATTGAAGAGTGGGGGTTAGAGCTCTAAATTTGAATTTCTTGAAAAAGATATCAGTGTGGCTAGTTTTATTTCAGATTTCAAAGCAAATCTTTTTTACAAGTATGCAAGACATAGTCACAGGTCTCAGTGGTAGGATCAAGAATTTAGAATGTGTAAGGAGACTTTTCCCATTGGCACTATTATATTAGTTGTTGATTTTTCTGAGAATTACACATTACAACCTCAAAATGAGACATAATCTCAGTATTACAACTCCATTCAGATTTCTATTTTCATTCACATAACATATAGACATGCCCCTGATAGTGTGAAAGATAATCGAAAGATTATTAGAGAGTATCATTTTTATATGAGTGATGATAGATCTCACTCTCACGAGTTTGTGCAAAATTGTTTCAAGAATTATTTTGATTTCTTACATGAGCATGTAATTTTTATGGATAGACATATCATTTGGTCAGATAACTATATAGGTCAATTCAAGAATGCTCACATGTTTTATTGGTTGTATATGATGCACATAGAGGGAGGGGTGCCTCATATTTGGAGTTTTTTTTAGTCCGACCATGGAAAAGGGGAACATGATGGAGTAGGGGCATGTGTGAAGAGAGCTCTAGTTAAGGAGCAACTTAAGATTTCAGTAGTAGAGCTTCTTGATGCTCATAGCATTGTTGATTGGTGTAGTTTAGCATTATCATAGTGGAGAACTCTTGATTTAGTGGTATGTAGGTTCTTTTGGTTGGTTGAGGAAGGGTCCATAGCTGATAGATCAGATTGTACTACAGTGAGAGACTCATAAAAAATGCATTCATTTTGGAGCTCTGATTCTAGTACATGGACCATTTGGACATGACAGCTAGCTTGCTTTTGTCCTAGTTATTTTTAGTGTGATTGGGATCATTGTGATTCAAGTGAGTGGATGGACACATGGGCTTCACATTATCTTACTCCATTGTCTATTATACCCTCTATCAAAAATGATGACATGGAAAGTTCACTTGAGTATAACCATCTATCAAATCTACTTCAGCTAGGACATTTCTTTGCATTGGTTGCACCATAAGGGAATGATGAGAAATCTAATTATTGGTTAGCACGTTGTGTAAGAGGTAAACAAAAAATTACACAACTGATCACAGATGATGATGGATTCACATATCCTACTGGTTCAGTGGTTTTCGCTGGAACATGACTGTGGACATACATGCTTAGAAGGAATGGAATTCTTGCATTTGAAGACTACCAGAAGCACAAAATAATTCTCATATATTCACATCTTATTATAGCAAAAAATGTAAAGTTGTTGAAACATCAAGGAAGACCAAAAGTAAAAGAACTTTTTACTATATTAATGCTGATCATGAAGGTATATTAATTTCTTATGTTATTTTCTTCATAATGATTCAATGAACTGATGATTATCTTGTTTAATACAATAAGTTACTAATTTTTATATGATATTGGAATGTAGGTACATCATGAAGAGTTGGGGGGGGGGGGGGGGGGGGGGCTAGGGGGTGTTGGGGAGAATTCCTAAGATTTATGGTGTATTATGATGTAAAATGTGAACTTTTTTTGTATATGGTTTTTGTAATAATGAAAAAGACAGGTTAAATTAATTGCACATTCTAATTTGTATTTTTTTAGGTTCTTTGTAAGTAATTATAAGAGGAAGATATTGAACAAGTTCTTGCAAATCATATTTGCATGTGATACAAGTCTATAAGGACAATTTTAAGAGCATTTATAACTATATGAAAGGTAATTGCTTGTGGATATCTTATTACAAGTTTGGCTTTTTTCTTATTTGACATAGAGCTAACATTATGATTATTACTATTTCTATCAAACTAATCAAATAAGAAAAATGTAGAAAGTATGGATGAACAATTAGAATAATTTATTTCTTAAAAAACAATTTGGGGAAGGTGTCAATAAGTTTGAATACTCATTCGCAATGAGGCATTGAAATAAAAAGTGAATTTATGATGCTAATATTGTGTAAAATCGAAATGAATCCTTTTGCATGCAATCTCAAGCCTCCCCAAATGAGCTAGTCATTACCAAGGTGGTTCAACATCACCCATTAGTGTTAAACCCTTAGGCCCAACCTTCGAACTGAGAGGAAAACTAGTTCTTAGTCCAATAACATTAATGAAATATAGGGTTGTTAATCATCCACATACCTACTACATCTAATAAAAAGAATTTTCAAGAATGCATGGCATGTTTCCAAATTCATATCCATAAAAATGCACAAAAATGAAATTCTATAATATTAAAGGATGCTACTCCCTTTGCATACACCCTTTAGCATCTTTAGAAGAGCAAGTGATTTTCGTGTGGATTCAATATCACCCAAACATGTTGAGCCCTTAGGCACACCCATTTGAATTAGTAGGAAAATGGATTGGTTATCTAACAATTCTCAAGCTAAGAAAGCTTGTTAATCGATCACATACCAACCACATCTCATCAAAAATAAATAAATCAAGTAACGCATGCATGAGGTATGCACAATCACTAACCATTCTATGCACTTTTTTATCACATCAATACACGGAACACTAGTGCAAAGAACCTAATCATTTTTTTTTCTTGATGTAATAACGTCTAGGGATAGATCTAATAATCTCCCTGTGACCATTTGCATTTGTAATGGACACAAGACCCCATGGTACAACTAGAAGCCTTGGCCATCAATTGGTCCAATAAAGTGGATTTTTGGTAAATTCCATGTTTTTTAGGTAATTCTAGATGTTAACATTATTAGGGTCCCTAGGAGTTTGTAGAGTCCATTTGCAAACAAATTTGCAGTAAAACTTGTCTTAGCGCAAAAATTGCAAAAGGTTGCTTAGCAACTTTTGCAATTTTCTTTACAACTTTTCAAAATCTAACTCCTAATGGCTAGAACTATTCGAATCATCAACATCATTAGCTTAGAGTGGGTGGGTGAACCCTCGTGACATCCTTTTTCCAGCCACAGAGACCATCCATCATTCGCGGCCACCCTATACTAAGGAGTCTCCAAGGTGCTCTAAGTGTGTTTCGAGGTCAATATTCTAAGGGTCATAACTCAGAGCTCATGAGGGCTATTGATGAACTATCAAATGCTATAGGATGATGATGCTAAGGCCTAAAATAACCTATCTCATTTTTGAGAGATCACATTCTATTTGGATTTGGCACAATGATCTCACTCGATGCCAAAACTCACTGTGTGCCTCAGTTCATAGGTGCACCACAACGTAACTTTGAAATTGCTGATCTTGGCATCGAATTGTCAGCACCATTAGCTCTAGGTGGGTGGGTGAATCCTATTCAAACCCTTTTTCTAACTATGGAGACCATCCATCATCCGTGGACACCCTATACCGAGGAGTCTCCAAGGTGCTCTAAGTGCATTTTGAGGTCAATCTTTTGAGGGTCATAACTCAGAGCTCATGAGGGCTATTAATGAACTATCAAATGTTACAGGATGGTGATGATGAGATATAAAATAACCTATCTCATTTTTGAGAGATCACATTTCATTTGGATTCGACACAATGATCTTGCTTGATGCCAAAACTTGTAGTGTGCCTCAGTTCATAGGTGCACCACAGTGTAACTTCGAAATCACTGATCTTGGCATCAAATCGTCAGCACCATTAGCTTTGGGTGGGTGGGTGAACCCTTTTCAAACCCTTTTTCTGGCCATGAAGACCATCCATCATCTGCAGCCACCCCATACCAAGGAGTCTCCAAGGTGCTCTAAGTGCATCTCGAGGTCGATCTTTTAAGGGTCATAACTCAGAGCTCATGAGGCCTATTAATGAATTATAAAATGCTATAGGATGGTGATATTGAGGCCTAAAATAACCTATCTCATTTTTGAGAGATCACATTCTGTTTGGATTTGACATAGCGATCTCGCTCGATGCCAAAACTCGCAGTGTGCCTTAGTTCATATGTGCACCATAGCATAACTTTGAAAACATTGATCTTGGCATCAAATCACTAGTGCCATCAGCTTTGGGTGGGCAGGTGAACCTTAGTCACACCCTTGTTCTAGCCACTAGGACCATACATCATCTGCGGCCACCCCGTACCAAGGAGTCTCCAAGGTGTTCTAAATGCATTTTGAGGTCGATCTTCTGAGAGTCATAACTCAGAGCTCATGAGGGATATTGATGAACTATCAAATGCTAAAGGATGGTGATGTTGAGACATAAAATAACCTATCTCATTTTTGAGAGATCATATTCCGTTTGGATTCGGCACAACGATCTCGCTCGATGCCAAAACTCGCAGTGTGCCTTAGTTCATAGGTGCACCACAATGTAACTTTGAAACCATTGATCTTGGAATCAAATCATCAATTCCATTAGCTTTGAGTGGGTAGGTGAACCCTAGTCACACCTTTGTTCCAGCCACAGAGACCATCCATTGTTCGTAGCCACCCCATACCGAGGAGTCTCCAAGGTGCTCTAAGTGCATTTCGAGGTTGATCTTTCGAGGATCATACCTTGGAGCTCATGAGGGCTATTGATGAACTATCAAATTCTATAGGATAGTGATATTGAGACCTAAAATAACCAATCTCATTTTTGAGAGATCATATTTTGTTTGGATTCGGCACAGTGATCTCGCTCGATGCCAGAACTCGCAGTGTGCCTTAGTTCATAGGTGCACCATAGCGTAACTTTGAAACTACTAATCTTGGCATCAAATTGTTAGTGCCATTAGCTCTAAATGGGAGGGTGAGCCCTAGTGACACCCTTGTTCTAGCCATGGAGACCATCCATCATCCGTAGCCACCCCGTATTGAGGAGTCTCCAAGGTGCTCTAAGTGCATTTCAAGGTCGATCTTCCAAGGGTCATAACTCAGAGCTTGTGAGGGATATCAATGAACTATAAAATGCTATAGGATGGTGATGCTGAGGCCTAAAATAACCTATCTCATTTTTGAGAGATCACATTCTATTTGGATTCGGCATAGTGATCTTGCTCGATGCCAAAACTTGCAGTGTGCCTCAATTCATATGTGCACCACAGTGTAACTTTGAAATCGTTGATCTTGGCATCAAATCATCAATGCCATTAGGTTTGGGTGGGTGGATGAACCCTAGTCACACCCTTGTTCCAACCATGGAGACCATCCATTTTTCGCGACCACCCCATACCGAGGAGTCTCCAAGGTGCTCTAAGTGCATTTCGAGGTCAATCTTTTGAGGATCATAACTCAGAACTTGTGAGGACTAACGATGAATTTTTTAATGCTATAGGATGGTGATTTTGAGACCTAAAAGAACCTATCTCATTTTATACAGATCACATTCTGTTTGGATTCGGCATAACGATCTCGCTTGATGCCAAAACTCGTAGTGTGCCTCAGTTCATAGGTGCACCACAGTGTAACTTTGAAACCTTTGATCTTGGCATCAAATCATTAGCACCATTAGCCCCCAGTGGGAAGGTGAACCCTAGTCACACTATTTTTTTAACCATGGAGACCATTTATTGTCCATGGCCACCCCATACTAAGGAGTCTCCAAGGTGCTCTAAGTGTGTTTCAAGGTCAATCTTTTGAGGGTCATAACTCAAAGCTCGTGAGGGATATTGATTAACTATCAAATGCTATAGGATGGTGATGTTCAGGCCTAAAATAACCTATCTCATTTTTGAGAGATCACATTCTATTTGGATTTGGCACAACAATCTCGCTCGATGCCAAAACTCATAGTGTGCCTCAGTTCATAGGTGCATCAGAGCATAACTTTGAAACCACTAATCTTGGCATCAAATTTTTAGTGCCATTAGCTCTAGGTGGGAAGGTGAACCCTAGTGACACCCTTATTTCAGCCACAGAGACTATCCATCATTCGCGGCCACCCCATACCGAGGAGTCTTCAAGGTGCTCTAAGTGCATTTTGAGGTCAATATTTTGAGGGTCATACCTCGAAGCTCGTGAGGGATATTGATGAACTATAAAATGATATAGGATGGTGATGCTAAGACCTATAATAACCTATCTCATTTTTGAGAGATCACATTCCATTTGGATTTGGCATAGCGATCTCGCTCGATGCCAAAACTCGTAGTGTGCCTTAGTTCATAGGTGCACCACAGCGTAACTTTGAAACCACTGATCTTGGCATCAAATCATCAGTGTCATTAGCTCCAGGTGGGTGGGTGAACCTTAGTGACACCCTTGTTCTAGCCATGGACACCATCTATCATCCCCGGCCACCCCATACCAAGGAGTCTTGAAGGTGCTCTAAGTGTATTTCGAGGTCGATCTTCCGAGGGTCATAACTCAGAGCTTGTGAGGGCTATCAATGAACTATTGAATGCTATAGGATGGTGATGCTGAGTCCTAAAATAACTTGGAGCTCATGAGGGCTATCGATGAACTATCCAATCAACTCTCTTAAGTTGAGATATTTTGAAGTTATGTTGAAATTGAAAAGTTGTAGTATGAGGATAGTAACAAAGTGAAGTGCTAGCTATCAAAGATTATGAATCTATGAATGACTTGGTGGTTGGGAATAGAATCCATGGTTGAGGAGTGGAGTCCTTAACTATGTTGAGATTAGATTTGAAGCCAAGAGTTAGTTTTAAGGTTAAGGTGGAGTTTAAAATCAGATTTGGGGTTAACTGAACCTTGTGTAGGAGGTTAACAAGTGTGTTTATGTCATGATAGCACTTCAAATTATACATTGCATCCAAATTTGATAATAAATGTTGTTAAAATTTTATTCAAAAATCATTGCATTTGAATTGAATATAACAAACATAATCAAAATTAATGATATTCCATAAACATGAACAATACACATGATCCACGATCAATTGAACAATACTAGATACTAAATTAATATGTATATCATTGTGCACATAAATGAAAAAAATATATATCAAAGATCATGTATCTATAGACAAAGTACTCAAATATATATCAAAATACATAGATCCATATACAAAATGTGGCTGATCATGCCATCAAAATGTGTATAATATCAATGTTTATGGATACAATGTGGCATATGCCATCTCAAAATGTCTTATGATGCATCCTATGACAACTATACTATGCTAGGGTGCTGGTGGATGATCAAAGTGCAACCTCTTCGCTACAATAGGTGGATCAGATGCCTCCTACATAAACAAAAAAGGAAAACCCAAAGTTAGACTACTAAATTTATATGATTCTTTGTATCTAACATTGAATTACTCAAATGCATAATGATATTTTTTGTAATGAATATTTATACCATCAAAATTTCAAAATAAATACGTCTCTTATTGACCTCCTATACCAGTTAGGAGTCCTCTCGTATGCCCTCAACAATGCTACTACCTCCTTGATTATGGGCTATATATGTTGAAATACATTTGTCAAATGAATCTACAATTTAAACTATAATATTATAATTCATAGCATGCTAAATTTATAACATATTTAATCATGAATTAAAACTACAACTTACTATTGTAGGCTCCTCCTCAGAAGAGATTGGCCACATCATCAAATCTACATAACTCTCCTCTTGGACCTCATGTGCACTAGGAGTCTCCTATGAGATACAAAATAGTAGTTGTTAATATCAAAAAAATTAGTTTTGAATTTATTTATGAAGATAAGGATAATAAAAAATAAATGATACTTATACATACAAGGGGCTCTCAGTGCGAATGGAAATCCCTGATGATCTACGAAGTAGAATTTGTACAAGCTCATTGCCAGTAGCCACTTCCTACATACAATAAATAATGTAATTAAATGGGACTACCATAAATATTTTACAAGAATGCATCAATATTTAATCAAATAGAAAGATCCTAATTACCTTTCCTTTGTCAATGTGTGCTGGCTCACCCCCCGCACTTTGTCCCCCTAGAACAGGTGGTACCTAAAAGATAAAAGAAAGATTAGCAACCATATATGCTACAATATCAAATAGAAAAAAAAATGCAAACACAACATAATGTATTGTAGATGTCTCAAGGCCAAATGAAATGGCTGAGAGTATTCCATCATCAATCTATCTGAGCTCCTCCTCAGTCATCAACTAAACATGAATGAAGATCACATACATATAAAAGTCAATATGGCTTAAAAATTAAAATTAATCTATTATAAAAATTAAATTTAAATCGCATATGTCATAACAAAAATATATATACATGTACCGACACTGAAGGAGTCCATGCCTCTACATTCCCCTCCTCTCTCACATCAGGATCTATAGCCTCTATACATGTGTCTGGTGTATCCTCGTCTAATACAAAATGATACTCAATAAGATCACCTATGGGATGCAGGCAAATATTCTTGCAGCTAATGCAAGTGTGAGGCACACAAACATGTGATGAGCTACTCGATGATGAATTGGAACCAACATCATCAACATGAGGAGGTAGGACAAACCTAGCCTAAGATATCACTAGGCTACTCAGCCTATGAATGGCTTTGATGGTCTGAGAGCTAGCCTCTGTCATAATATCTAGATACTGCACTTGAGGAGGGGGGGAGATATCAATGGGGGGGGGCCAAAAGTTCTAGCTTTCTTCCACTAGGAAGAGGGTCTATCCTAAGGAGGTCCTAGTCCTAAGCCCATGTTGGGCTTCATGCTCCAATAGTTCACTTTAAGTTTCAACAAAAATTCTACATATAATTTTCTAAGGAAATAAAATGGTATGTCTAAATTTCCATGTGGAGGGATATCAAATACCATCTACCAAAAATCTAAAAATTTTGCACATATGGCATCATTTGTGCACCAATATTTAATCGATAGTTTGCATTTTTTTGGGTTGACTGGTAAACTCATTTTCAGGTTTGCAAAAAGGCTAGCCAAATCATCTTTGTTTATTTTGAGGGCCGCAACCTCATCATAATCCAAACCATCATCAAACATCTCCTGCATTTCATCATGCCAATGAAGAGAGGCATTTTTTTTGGTTTGTAAGGGTTTCAATGTTATCCATTATGATGTTTAACATGGATAATATAGGAACCAATGTGGGTACATTATTATATGGTCTATCCAAACCTCTCAACTCAATGAGATTTTCATTTATCAAATCCTTTATACGAGGAGGGTTTTGAGGGGGTAGAGGATCATTTGGTGGACAATTTTTTTGGGGGTACTGGATTGTTTGGTGGGAGTTTACGAGGAATATTATTCCTTGCCTCAATGTCATCATTATGTTCAGTCATTCCTATTGAATTGCAAAACGTAATATATAATTTTAAAAAACCTTAATTTTAACCATTTTTTTCAGAAAAACCCTAGATTCAACTTAAAAAAACAAAATCATCCTAAAATCTATTGAATTTAGGTTAAAAATGAGTTGGAAAAAAAAACATGCCTTAATATCGGATATTTGATCTTGAATCGTATATCTGATTGCTTTTGCAATACTAGTCCCAAATTAACGTAATAAGAGGGCCTACGAGTCTGTGTTTTTATTTTATGTTATGCGTAGGTATCAGATATCTGATATGCCCACAATATTATATATTAATTATAACATATAATATCTTACATTTTTATTATTATATTATATTATTATAATGTATTATATTATATTATTATAATTTATAATATATTATACTTTTACTATTATATATTATATTATATTATAGTATAACAATTATAATTATTATATTGTTATAATATTATTATGCTAATTATTGGATACTCAATATGTGATCGTCAGATATCCGATGTCAAATCAGATATCCGATAAGGCTTGGTCTTACCTTCCAGGTTTGGTACCTAGATAGGTGAAAAAAGTTAGAGGAGATTTTGAAGCACTTTTAGACATCTTCAAAACTCTATCTTTTTCACATCGCCACTTTTTGGCACACCATGATCCTGCACATACACTCAAGTGCTTAGTGCAAGATCATTACTGAATCATTCTAGTACGTGATTTAGTTAAATCTCTTAAAAAATTAGTCATAACATGCTATATTGAAATCCTTTAATAAGGTACTTATTTAATTATGACTTGAAGTCCTTTAACTAGGCACACTTCCAATAGGGTGTCAAAATCCTTTAATAGGGTAAGACCTACTAGTCTTTGTAAACAAGGCAAACCTTTCATAGGGTAGATCATGTCTCATGATCAAAAACTTGTAACCTTTATTGGATACATTTTATTTATGCAATAGTGAAGATTTGTGGGTGTTATCCCCACCCTAGTTTTACCTTCTTATTGGAGGGTTTCTAGGTAATCATATCAGGTGTCATGCATGTGTCAATATTTACTTGTTTTCATGTTTTAGATGTACATGCTTTACATGGTATTTTAGTTTACTTAGTAAATGTATGAGATGGATGTGTGGTGAAAGTTTTTATGGGTAGAAGTTTAAACTACTGATTCACACCCCCCTCCCTCAAAAGTTTTCTTTTCCTATTGTAAATTCCAATAGATGCACAAAAGTGAAAATCATGTTGACTGAACCATGTACATATGATGACAACCACTCATATCCAAGAAGATGACTAAACTATGTATAGATGATAGCTAGTTATAGAAGGTATAGATTATCCTCTCATGAGATGTATATAAGTTAATTAAGAATGCAAAAGAAAAGTACATAAAAACAAGATGCATAAACAAGGATGTTTATCATGGTTCATGAAAAATTGTGGCTATGTCCACACTGAGAGTAGAGGAATTATATCAATGAAATAGAACGAGTTTACAAATAGATGCCATCAACATTTATAGATCACAAATGATCAGTTGAAGAGACACAATACAAGTGGAGGGAAAACAACCATGTAACTACTGGCCTCCAATATTCAACAATCTCCCACCTAAAGATAATAGATACACTAGCTGATCACTCATTCCCATGCTCTACATGCTGACCTACTTCTTTTTAACAAGGCCAAGAGAAGTCTTGACACATTCAAACTTCCCCTTGGCAAAAACCTTCACCAACATGTCTACTAGATTGATCTTTGTATCAATTTTGGCAACCTTTAATTTCCCTACTTCTACCACATAGCAAACATAGTGAGCATGCTTGTCAATATGTTTTGAGTGTCTCTGAGAGGAATGATTGTGAGACATAAAAATTGTACTTTGACTATCAAAAAATAAAATATAATCATCTTGTTTCCAATGTAGATCATTGAACAAGAATTGCAACCAAATCATCTCTCTAGTTCCTTTCCAAAGAGACAAGTATTTTTCTTCAATAGAAGAAAGTACAACACAATGTTGCAGCCTTGAGACCCAACTAATGGCACCTTGAAAAATATAAAAGCATAACCAATAGTAGACCTACATTTTTCTCGATCTTTGACAAGATCTGCATTGTTGAATCCTTTTAGTTGAGCATGATTTCTACCAAAACACAATGCATAATTAAGTACCATTGAGATACCACAATATCCACTTTACAGGTTCCCAATGAGGCTTCCAGGGATTGCCCATGAATCTATTAACTACTCCCACCACATGAGAAATGTTGCGATGTGTAAAAACCATAGTATACATCATGCTACCATCTACTGATTTATAAGGAACATCATGCATAAAATCCTTCTCTTCTTGTGTTTTGGGACACAAATTAGAACTTAGGCAGAAGTGAGGAGCAAGAGGAATAGGAACATGTTTATCTTTAGCCATACCAAATTGCTCTAAATATTTGTCAATGTATGATTTTTATTACAAAGTAAGCACCTTTTTCTATCTATCTCTAGAGATAGCCATTCCTAGAATTTTTTTGACAACCCCTAGATCTTTCATGGAAAATCAAGAAGCCAACTCTTTCTTTAACTTGTTGACTATTTGAAGAGAAGAATCAACAACTAAAATGTCATCAATATAGAGTAGAAGAATGAAAAAATCACCATTGGGAAGTCTTTTATATTAGATTCACTGATCTAATTTGCACTGGGTGAAGTTGTGTTCGACCATGAACTGATCAAACTTAATGTACCAATGTCTTGGAGCTTTCTTAAGCCCACACAAACTTTTCTTCAGCCATCAATAGAGATTTTCTTTCCCCTTTTGAAAAAAGCCTTCAATTTACAACTCCTCATTAATGTCACCATGTAGAAAATCTATCTTGACATTAAGCTGTTCAAGATCAAAATCCCAAATAGCTACCAATCCCAAAATTGCTTGGATTGTAGTCATTCATACAACTAGTGAGAAAATCCATACAAAGTCTAGCCCCTTTTTCTAAGCATACACTTTGACAATTGACCGAGCATGATATCTTTTTTTGCAACCATCTTTCTCTTTCACCTTATATACCCAATGATTTTTTAGAGCTTTACAGTTGGGTGGAAGTGAAACTAGATCCCAAGTTCTATTGGTTTTAAGATAATTCATCTCTTCTTTCATCATAATCATCAACAAATTTTTATTAGTACTTCTACAAGTGTCTTTGAAATTAGCTAATTCAATCTGATTAGATATTAAAATCTCAAGATTTACCTCCTCAGAGTAAAGCAATTCATTATCTAAATATCTTGCAAGAATTCTTCTCTACCTAGTAGATCGGCTTAAGTTTGGAATATGTTCTTCATTCTAAGAATTCCTTCTTAGCAATTCATAACTGCTACCTTTTGAAGATGTGTATGTCTTAAATGTTGGATTTGATGACTAGACATATCCTTTAAATCACCCAAATTTCCTAGCACCAAGGTAAGATGGAGTTGGGTTTGATTCTTCAATTCCAAAATTGTGATTTTCCACTAGTCTTTTAGCAAAAGAAGTAATGCTTCCACCTTAATAAGATGTTTAGCTATCAAGAGAAACTATAACCTACATATTATTAGTGAAGTGGTGTCTAATATTTGTAGATGTTCCTTTGACTGCATAATGGTGTTGGGAAGACATAGCATTACTACAGACTTTGACTACAACTTCTTCAAATGACCCCCAAGAGATATCATACCCGCGTGGATTAAGGCTACCATGCTCTACATTTTGACTTTTATTTCCATTAGGTATGAATGGACTTTGATAAACTCTAGCACCATGGTCAAATAAGTCTAATGCACAAGTGGATGCTCTACATTAGTGAGCTAGGTCTAGAGGAGGACAATTATTTAGCAATGGCTCTGTATCAGTGTGGGCAGAAGCAAAGGGGGTAGTGACATTTCCAAGAATGTTCTTACTACAATGACTTGTCTCCTACATAGCATCTCAATGCTCTCTCTCATTGTGGATATCTTCACAAGATCCCCAAATAACATCAAACCCATGTGGATTCATTATGCCATTGTCTACATCCCATGTAATACTATTGGAACCATTATTGTGTTGTGTAAACTACTCTCTGTGAGAAAGAGGAGTGTTATTCAATGGTAGTGAGCTTCCTTTAGAAAATTCTTCAATCTTCTAATTAACATGATAAAGATCCAAGTTTGACACATGGGATGAAGATAGAGTAGGATTTGGAGCTAAAATAGAGGTAGGAGTAGATACCATAGCCTGACATTGTGGATTTAATGAAGAATTATTCTCATTAAACAAAGACATAGGAATAAAATCTTGAACAACTCTTGCTTGTGGTGTTGATTGAAGAGCTAGATACTTTGTCTCATTAAAGACCACACTTCTACTCTATACGATCTTCTTTGCAATATGATCCCATACCTAAAATCCAAATTGATCTTCACCATAGCCCATGTAGATACAATACAATGATATTGAATCCAAATTTCTCTTTTTTAATTTAGGAACATGAACAAATAAAAAAACTTGAAGATGTGAGAAGTAAATACTTCTACCCAACAATTCCTCTTCCAAAATTTTAAAGTCCAAACAAGATGAAGGACTTCAATTAATTAAGTACACTTCTATATTGTAGGTCTCCACCCATAATTCTTTTCCTAAACTAGCATTAGATTGCATGCATCAAACTTTCTCAAGTATAGTTCAATTTAATCTTTCCGCTGCCCCATTTTCTTGAGGGGTGAATGGCACAACTTTCACCCATCAAATACCTTGATCTGCAAAAAAGTTATCAAGCTCCAATGAAAAAATTTCACCTCTGTTATTTGATTTTAAACATTTGATTTTGTGCCCACTCTAATTTTCAACAAGAGCTTTAAAAAATTTTAATTTTGAGAAAACTTCAGACTTTCTAGACATTATATAGACCCAAACCTTTCTAGTACAATCATCAAGAAAGGAAACAAAGAAATTTGTGCCTCCATGAGAGGTTGCCTCTATTGGACCAAAGACATCTGAGTACACTAACTCCAATGGTGTAGTCTTCTTGTCATGGCCATTCTTCAAAAAGCTAACACATTTTTATTTCCTATGAAGACAATGCTCATAGAATTATAAATCCACTAATTGGAGACCTGGAGGTTGATCTCAATTAGCAAAACTTTTGGCACCTTTTTTCTCAGGTAGCCTAATATTTGATGCCAAAGTGCAGCATTGTTTTCCATAATAGTCATCACAGCTCCCACCTCATCATTAGTTTCTACAACATATCAGCTACAAACTTTTTCCCCTTCGGCGATAATCATGGAACTCTTGGTAATTTTCTATGTGTCTGTGAGGAGTGTAAGAAATCCTTGAGCATGTAATTGACTAACAAAAATTAAATTTATTTTCAATTTGGGAACATTCCTAACATCCTGAAGCAATAATTTAGCACCTCCTTCTATTGATAAAAAAATATCACCCTTTCCTACTATTTCATAAGCATTTTTATCTCCCAAATAAACATTTCCAAATTTACCTTCCTTATAGTTTGTGAAGGCTTCGCTACAAGAAGATGCATGAATGAAGCCCTAGAGTCAATTACCCATGAATTTAAAGTTGTGTCACTTATCACAAGAACCAAAACACCATCACCGTAATCATGAATGATATTTTATCTATTGTCAAAAACCTTTTCTTGAGCCCTTTTAAATTTTCTATAGTCCATTTTAACATGACCAACCTTTTTACAAAACCAACAACCACTTTGTTTACCCCAAGATTACAATCTTCTAGCTGATTGTGACCTTCAATTATTGTTATTTTTGCCTCTATGTTGAGTTCTTCCTCTCTTTTTTGTACTAGCCATTGTTAGCCCATCACCAGATGAAGATCTTTACTAGTTCTCCTCATGTATTCACTAAATAACATGGAAGCCACCTCATCATAGACCATCTTTTTTTACTGGCAATAGAAGTGTTGACCACTATTGCCACACCATCCTAGTTGTCTGGTAAAGAACATAATAAGATAAATGCCTTATTTTCATAATCTTGAGGCATACCAATGGAGTGTGCCTGACATAAAAGAGTATATAACTCATTTATGTCATTGCTATTTTGTCCTTCATCTTCAACTTGTAAAGCTTCTTAATGATTTTTTTTTTATAGCAGACATTCTTTCGTACATACCTTGAATTTTTTCCCATACCTCCTTTGTTGAATTTTCATTGTTCACATTGAATAAAATGCTCTCAAACAGTGAGAGAAAAATCTCTACCATTGTCTTTTCATTAGTTTTATTCCAAGTCTCATTTGTCATGCAAGTTGGCTTCTTCACTTTACCTCTGATTGCAATTACAAGATCATGCTTGACTAGTAATGATCACATGTGTACCTTCTACAAACTAAAATTATTCCTCAAGAATTTTTTCACTCTTAAGTCCTCCATGACTTCATAATTTGATCACCTAAATTGATCATAGGCTCTAATACCAAATGTAAGTTAATTAAGAATGTAAGAGAAAAGTACAGAACAACAAGATGTGTAAATACAGAAGTTTATGATGATTCACCACAAATTGTGGCTACATCCACACTGATAGTAGAGGAATTATATTGATGAAATATAATGAGTTTACAAATAGATGCCATCAACATTTATAGATCACAAATGATCAACTAAAGAGATGGAGGGAAAACACCCATGTGACTATTGGCCTTCAATATTTAATAATGTATACAACTAATTAGAGAGTTGGAGATTAATAGTCAATAATTATTTCTTTTCTATATTATTAAGAATACTAAATGAAGTAAAAATCTTATTTTGTACGCACCTATTATTACTAAACAAAAATTGACCACAATGGTGTTCAATTTATTGAATACATGCCTAGCCAAAAATTTTTGCATTATAGCCACTTGGTTTTAGTCACAAAGGTTCAGTTTGGCATTATGTGAAAAAAAGGATATAGCAAACCAAAGTGGAGGTTAGATATCAAGAAGCATGAAAAGTTGTTGGAGATAATTAAAGATAAAGAGGATCCTGACCATATGTATCAGTAACTTCCTGATTGATAGATAGGTTTAATGATTCATAAAATCATTTCAAATTTATATATACATAAATTGTTTTTCAATAGTTATACATGTTTTTATTTTTCAATATTTATACACTTCTACAAAACACCTAGAAAATGATGTAACATTTCTTTTTCATTAATTAATAAAACATGTAAATTTATTACACATTAACAAATATCTAAAAAATAATATATTTATTTCTATTTACATTTATATTTTCTATACGCTTTTACAACACACCTAGAAAATCATGTAACACATATTTTCATTTATTTATATAACACTTAAATTTCTTACACATTAACAATTTTCTAAATAAAAATGTAGTAGATATTTCAAAAACATGTTTCCATATTTATGTAAAAGATATTCTATAAATGTAAATATCAAATATATCAACTATATATTAACATGGTCACATAACTCATGAGAAAATCATATATGTCAACTATAAATGTAAATGGGCACATAACTCATGAAAATATCATATATAGACCTACTATAAATGCAAATGGTTAGATAACTCATGCTAATATGAAATATGTCAAATATGAGCATGTTGTAAATGTAAAATGTCCCATAGTACAAATCTAAATGATATCATCATAAATCAATATCAAACATCATGTATCATGACATATATGAATATCAAACATGACCATGTTGCGCTCCACAATGTGATCAACTGAGATGAGATCTCAAACCCTATGTCCAATATAAGAACAAATTCAATAAATAATAACATAAATACAATTAAATTTACCTGTGACTTAGGATGACTAGGGTCGATAGCTATCTCTCCATCTCCATCCTAATAAGTTGTAGATTTAGTTTGTATGCAATAAAAGAAACAAATATGTCACAAGTTATACTTTACTAAAGTTTTAAATATAAGATCTGTAGGTCCAATTAAATAGACATGTTTGTAAATTTTTACCTATATCTCCTATTGCATAGGATGCATAGGTGTCTATAAGTCCCCATATGCCATCATCATTGTAAATATATGCCTACCTATCTCACTCAAGTTGGTATCACTAAAGGTCATATCTCTAATGTCAAATGTAGGATCCGTGAGCATATCTGTGAACAATGAAAATCATGATGGGTAAGAACCTACCTCAGTGGGTGGGCTACATCCTCCTTGAAGGTGGTCTATGGTGGAGCTATAGCTGAAACATGTATGTCCTCCTTCCCCTAACCACCCTATAAATCTGATGTACCTCTGATGATACAACTCACATATGATGGCACTAAACTAAGTTGCTATCTGATCAACAACTTAATAGCTTGATAGGCTGAAAGTAGATCAATGGACAAACATGTACTGATATCCCTTAAGCGATCTATTGAAGACTCTATGAAAACATCTGGAGATGGGATGTAAACCTCATGATACATATCATCACCTAAAGATGATGCAATAGTGACACCACCTATAGATGTAGATCCTAATTGTTTATGTATTTGTGCACTTGGTTAGAAGACATCTCATGTACCTAGGTAGCAATAGTGGCAATCCTCTCATACACATATCTACATGTATCATTTTCCACTCTATCTCTAGCTGCAACTAACTCCAAAAAATTTGGCATCACCAAAAGGTTTGGACCAATCAATGCCCATTTGTTAACGGGCGCAGGAGCATCTGGGTGTTTGAATTTATCTAAGAACCTACCCTAACCTTGCCCAGCATACTAAGGGATATTGATCAATGTAATCAACCTCTTGATGTAGATGTAATTTTGAAAATAATTATTTGCAAAATTATAAAGGGAACTCATCCTTTTGGGGTCAAATGTGATGTGTAGCCAACCAACAAGGATATATGAAAGGTGCCACCAATGGATTAGTACAACTTGTATTGAAATACCCTTTGACCTTTTTCAAAGGTCGATAATGTGGGAACATGCTCTTCACACTCTCTACCGAGACCATCTCATCTATCTCCCTCTATCACAAACCACTACTAACACTATGAGATATAGCACTATAAAATGTGTCCAAACTAGCACTATCACAAGGGTTAAAACCCTCAATAGTGTGCATCATGCTAATCAGCTTATCAATAATCATAGTCACCTTATCCCTATGTTGTAGGGTAGGTGAAGTCTATAGACTTTGATTAATAGTATCAAGTGCACTCTATAAGCATTGAATAGTATCACTAAATAATGTCTCCCTATCCTAGGTAATAGTAGTTGATCTATGGGATAAACCACTATGGGGACAACCATGTATACTAGGCTCTCTAGAATCACTACTCCCCAATGCCATAATGATGAAATATATAAACACACAAAACTAGATAGGTGATAATAGAGATCGGCACATGCATACATATACATATATACACATATTATTATATAAACTAGTTGAATCAAAACACACTAAATGAATCTTTCTAAAAAAACCTATTATACAATATATAAAGACCATTTAACTACATTATATTTTTTTATAGTAATAGGGACAAATCAAATTTATATAACAAGTTTAGGGATTATGGGGTTAGAGAAAAATTTAGGGTTTAGAGAGATGGGGTTTAGGAGTTAGAGATTGGTATAGAGTTTAAAGAGATGGTGTTCATGAGTTAGAGAGAGGTTTAGGGTTTAGAGAGATGGGGTTTACGAGTTACAAAGTGGTTTAGGGTTTAAAGAGATGGGGTCTAGGAGTTAGAGAGAGACAAAGGGTTAAAAGTTTGAGATCTAGAAAGAGAGAGATGAGGTTACGTTTGGGAGAGATAAGTTATGTAAATTCTAAAGAGAGATAAGTTTAGGGATTATGGGGTTAGAGAAAGGTTTAGGGTTTAGAGAGATGGGATTTAGCAATTAGAGAGTAGTTTAGGGTTTAAAGGTATGGGGTTTAGGAGTTTGAGAGATATTTAGGGTTTATAGAGATGGGGTTTATGAGTTACAAAGTAGTTTAGGGTTTAGAGAGATGGGGTCTAGGAGTTAGAGAGAGAAAAAGGTTTCAAAGTTTGAGATCTAGAAAGAGAGAGATGAGGCTAAGGTTGGGAGAGATTTAAGTTATGTAAATTCTAGAGAGAGAAGTTTAGAGATTATGGGGTTTAGGGTTTAGAGAGATGGGGTTTAGGAGTTAGAGAGTGGTTTAGGGTTTAAAGAGATGGGATTTAGGAGTTAGAGAGTAGTTTGGGGTTTAGAGAGATGGGTTTTATGAGTTACAAGGTGGTTTAGGGTTTAGAGAGATGGGGTCTAGGAGTTAGAGAGAGACAAAGGGTTAAAATTTTGAGATCTAGAAAGAGAGAGATGAGGCTAGGGTTGGGAGAGGTAAGTTACATAAATTTTAGAGAGAGAAGTTTATGGATTATGAGGTTAGAGAGTCGTTTAGGGTTTAGAGAGATGGGGTTTAGGACATAGAGAGTGGTTTAGGGGTTAAATAGATGGGATTTAGGAGTTAGAGAGTAGTTTAGTGTTTACAAAAATGGGGCTTAGGACTTAGAGAGTGATTTAGGGTTTCAATTAGAATTTATTTGTGTTCATGGTAAGAGTTAGAGCTTGATTTAGTTCAATCTAATGGTTTTACTTACTAGTTTATAGTACTTTCTAAAGTTTTACCTTTACAACAATTTCTAATGATTTCTAATAAATACAAAATAAAAATAAATTAAATTCTCTAATATTATATCTAACTAATTTTCTATATTTTATATTTTTTTCTATTATTTTTTAAAGTTTCTAATTGTTCTAATATTTTCTAAATTTTCTAATATTGTCTGTATAATTTTTGAAATAATGTTTTACAATTAATCCAATTTCTCTAATAATGTATAATTTTACTACATTTCAATACTTTTTCTAAACTTTATATAATGCCTCACTTTTTACCATGTACCAATTTTGAAAAGTGGAGATTAACTTGTATTGTGTTTAGTTTAGTTGAGTCAATTGATCCTTTTCTTCCTCAAGTATTAAGTATCTCCATCAAGTTTTCATCTTTTCCCTTCTCTCACATTGTATGGCCGGGTGGGTTTGGTTTATCATCATGAGTCTTTGGGGTAGTTTAGGACCTTGCTTGATGAAGATTCTTAAATTATGTTTCTTCAAATGAACTTACTTACAGGTCATTTTTTTCTAAACTTATAGAAATTTGAACTGGCAGAAAATCCAGTTTCATCTTCTCCTTGGAAGGTTTCACACACCAAAGGTGAAACTCTGTCGAGATACACAAATGCGATTCTTGAGCTTAAATGAAGAGAAGAAAATT
The DNA here is from genome assembly GCA_028749045.1 of Cupressus sempervirens. NCBI lineage: Eukaryota > Viridiplantae > Streptophyta > Pinopsida > Cupressales > Cupressaceae > Cupressus > Cupressus sempervirens. Next base: position 612,685,749 of record CM053788.1, read on the forward strand.
ATGTTATGGATAGATCATTAAAGTGTTGCCATGTTTTCACTATGGGAATCTTTCAAAACTCACTAAGATGATTAAAAAGGGCATTAGTGAAAAACACAAAAACAGCTTCTCCTCGGCAGGTTTTGAACCAAGAAGTCAGTCTTTCGAAAGAGCATTTGTGAAAGAATAAGGTGAGTCAGTGGGTCCCACCTTTCACTTGTGAAGCCGATTTTATATTTTTTGAAGGCTTAAAGTAAAGTGGTTAGGGTAGAGAAGGTTAAATGAGGGAAAAAGTGGAAAAGTGGAAATCATCTTCTCCTCTGCGGGGTTTCTACCCTTGAAGGCAGTTTCTCACATCCAACGAAAAATTACTCTTCCAAGCATGGTTATTTGATGAATCAGTTATAGGAGGCTTAAAAAAGGTAAGGGAAGCATGTTGATCACTTTGAAGAAGGTATTCTATTCAAAATCTTGCTAAGCAGAATTTCACTCACGGAGTACCCCGTTCTTAATTCTCCACAGCTTGGTGAAAAATGGGAAAGTAAAACTGTAATAAAGGAAAATAACCATTGGGCCAACATAAATAGTGAAAAGACAAGAAATAATCGATTATAACCTCCACATTTACTAATCTAACAAATTTATCATTTAATTCATTTGTGTGGCATGGATTTTATAGATTAACAAGTGCATTGGAGTTTCTATATAGAGATGAACATAACGAATTTTCAAACTACTGCTTACTCATTTGAACTCTTATGCTGTTACTTAAGTTGACTATTGATTCTGAAATCCCCATAGATACAAATTTCTACTCTCTATCCTATTTTGAGTTTTAAGATTTCCAATTTATCTCTACCTCAGTCGAGATGGCAACAAGATTTGTTGGATTTGATGGATTGGGCGGAATCAAGTCTACATGGCAGAATATCACAGACACTTCACTCTGTTTCTTTGACATGCAAGATTTCCAAAGAAGGTTGAGGACAGAACCAATCCATCCCATAATAGAGAAACTTTGAAGAAGTGGGCTGGTAGAAGCAGCAGGATTTCCCGTAGTAGTACAAGCCTCGGAGCTATTTATTGAATGTATCAATCACTATAACCCAGATACAAAGCAAATCTTACTGCCTGATCAAACGGTGTTAATATCAATTGATAGGCAAGTAGTGGTCAATTTTCTATGGATTCCAGAAATAGAGGAGTTCTCTAAGTTAACAATTGGAGGAGGTATGTCTAAATTCTCTCCGAAGAAGATGGTGCGGTGAAAGGAGATCATGAGTTATTGGTTCCAAAAGCCAAGGGGAGCTAAAAGTAAAGTTCTTAAAACCCTTTTGGCACTAATCTCAAGCCCAAGATCATAGAAATTCTAGTTCTTCTACATCGATTAAAAGGTGAGGTCAAAGCCCTTAATTTTGTAGAACAATACTTCTTTTTGGTACAAATTATTTGCTCGAATACACAATATGTTGACTGGACATATGAGGTAAGTGAGCATTTGTCTAGGGCTCTCAGTGCAACCAAGTTCTACAATTCATTTTATATGTCTTCTTTCTTGATATATATGTTGGCTTACCTACAATTATGATAGGGCCTTCCTAGAATAGAGAATTTTCCAGATGATGTAAAGAGTTATGAGTTTTATCCATGCTTGCAATTATAGAATAATTATGTAGAGTATATTAGAGTTAATGATGCATTTACAATGAGGCTTTGCAGGGAACTCCAAGGGCGTCTGGAGAGGAGATTCATCCTAGAAGCAATGGCAGCCATCAGTCAGTTTAGTAGTTATTTCATCCAATTCTCATCCTTTTCATATTTGCATCTTGCAGCTTTCGATGGATTTCTCCTGAAGCTACCTAGATATCTTGATGACACAATCATGCTCATTGAGATTGTGAGACAAGCAATCTAGGTGAATGTGCTAAGTGCTAGTTTGAAGAAAAAGGGATTAGAATTTCCCATAAAAGTTGGTGCATACTATTGTGAGTCCTGATCAAATGCCAAAAACATGCTCAAGGCATTCAAGAACAAGTTAAAATTAGAAGAATATGAAGCGGTGAGGCCTATGTTTGACCTAAATGGATATGCCAGAGATGTGCTTCAAATTGGAAGCATGATTAAACATGTTACTACTATGGAAGATTATTGGGTGGATAGTAAAAATGAGTTGGAAAGTCAAGATCGGGCTTTTGCTAGATTAACAATAGAACAAATAAAGACATATGGCATTAACTTAGATGTGGAAGGGCTAGAGAATGATGGGAAAAATATGTATAGTAATACATATTTGACCAAATTGAGAAATACTCCAATCAGTTCCAAGCCATATGTTGATGTGGAAGAAGACCTTGATGTTATGATGGCCCAGATTGTCAAAAGAAATAGAAAATGGGTCGAGTGGACAGTGAAAAAGGGCTGGAGTAGGAGCAAGACTACTCAAGCTTCTCTAGTCATTGGTACTCCCACTTCTTCTCAAAGTGCCACACCTAGTGTTACAACCACAACTGCTCAAGGACTTGCTCAATCTACAAGAGGAGGTGACCAACCCTCAAAGAAGAACATTTCAATAGTGCCAACTTGCCAAGGTGGTCCTCTACCAGTTATTGGAGCCCAAGCTAGCACCAAAGAAAAGAGGACCGAGATCCGAAATATGGTGTTACCGCTCCAATTTCACCTCCTCATGTTACTACTCCAATTTCACCTCCTCATGTTACTGCTCCAGTTTCACCTCCTCATGTGACTGCTACTCCATCTCCTCATCATAGCCCTGGTCCATTTGCAAGCGCTCCACTTTTGAAGCCAACTGGTTCTCCCATTCAGTTAGTAGAGATCGGGGATGAACAGAGAAGTAGTAGCGAATCCACTGAATCTGACAAAGCCGCAAGGAAAACTCAAGAGCAAGAGAAAGCCCTAAGTTCTTCTAGGATTCTATTTTAGGATCCTAAGAATCCTTTTTTTGCAACTTTAGGGCCAGTGACTCTGGTGAAGAAGAAGATGTTCAGTATAGAGTCACTCAGGGTTTCTTCTAAAGTGATCAGCACAGAGTCCTAGCTAGAAGACACCTTAGAAAGGAAGAGAAAGAGGAAAGAGGAGAGTATCCCTACAAAGGATACTGTGTCTCAAGCAGTTCGCTCTGGATCTATAGTAGTGAAAGCTAAGAAGCAGAAGACTTTATCAATACTTGGGCAAGATCTAGAAACATGACAGTTAACAATGGAGGTAGCAAAGCCAAAAAAAGTAGGGAGACTTGAGGACATGACACCCGATGATTTCACTCTACATTTGATTGATCTTGGAGAGGCCAGACATGATACAAAGGTGGGCCTATAGAGATCAAGTAATGAGGTGATAAAAGAACAATTGGAGAGCCTCAAATTGTCAAAAATTAGAATGAAGGCCAAGATTGAAGAATTGACAAAATTTATTAGGAAATTGGTTGTTCCATTGGCAACCATTACTGGTGTGCTTGCTACTGAGAACCCTACAATAGAAGATGTAGAAGACTTCATCTCACAGCTCCAGAAGGATAGGCATTTTGGTCAGATCGGAAGAGAATGGATTGAGAAACTTAATGCAGATGGAATTACTCTGATTAATGAAATTGGAAATGTTATTCTTCAATTGGAAACTGAGAAGGATAATATCATATCTACTCACAACACTTTGGCCACAAAGAAGGCAAGGTGTGATGAATGTATTTCACTCCTAAATATGGTCATCCAAATGAAGGCAAAAGAGGCAGTTGAAGCAAAGATTTTGAAGACAGGGATTGAGCCTCTATTCGAATGGCTTCAAAACATGCAATTTAAGTAGGAGATGATTTAAGAGGCTGAAGAAGGACTCAAAGAAACAAGGGAAAAAGTGAGGAAGCTCCAAGACAGAGCATTCAAACTCATGCGATGATTACACACTGACCCACAAACCAGTGGGCAAGGGAAAGCTCTCATCAGAGTAGAAGTAATGAAAAAAAGCTTCTCCACATACTTGAGCAATCTATCTATAATGACTTCAAGTAGTCAAGATAGAGTGGTAGAGTTTCAGATGCTTGGTGGATGCATACATGTGGCTATTGGAGAATTGACAAGTCAACTAAATGCAGTGAAGGAGCTAGCTCAAGAGCATTCAAAGTGGCTCTTAAGATTCACTAATGTATATGTGCCTAGTCACAAAGAAATGATTCCAATTATAGTTGCTGCTAAGGCATATAGAGCGAAAGCTAAAAAGGGAAAGAAGTCCAAGTGATTTAGTTGACACTTCATTTTCATTTTCTAATGTAAATTTTGCAAATTTTGTAAATTTTGTAATACGACGAACTGGCATCTTGCCATTTTTCATCCTTAGAAGATGAACCGTTTAAAATTCCTATTGTAATGGTTATCTCTCAACTCTATATGTATGAAGTTGAATGGTTAATGAAAGGTCGGAAAATTTTTGGTGTAAAGTACTTTTTGTTGCAGAGTCAATTAAATGGTATTTTATGTCAATCATTTTTTGTTCCAGTAGGTATTGTGCTCAATCCATGTCTCCTTTTTGGTTTACAGAGAACTAGGGAGGAACAGAGCTTCATTTCCCCTATTTTCAAGATCATGAATGGACGTGATAAGTATTGTTATGATTCATTCAACTAAAAGATATTGCTAACATTCCTGATTTATTAGTTATAGTTTAGATTTGAATTTTGGCTTATTCTAGCCTTATGTGAATAAATTTATGGATTCATATGATGTGTGGGTACATTAATCTATTTCAGTATTGAGAAGTTTTTCTTGCCTGAATTAAGTTCTAGTTAGGCTTAATTTGGTTTTCCTCTTCTGCTCTCAGGTTAAGAGCATACCCCACATTAGTTTTAGGAACAAAACATAATTCCTTGAACATAATTCACATAGGGAGTTGTACCTACCAATTTAGAGAGAAGCAAGTAATCACAGAGCGGCTTTTCAACTGTTGTATTTAGATATTGTTCCTAATTTGAGGCATTAAGAATCATATTTTCACAAGAAACAAGAAAGGACAAATCTGTTTGCCAACATATTGCAGTACTTAAAACATAAACATATAATAATATTTTTAAAAATGAACTTTTTGAAACAATCTACATAAAAAATACACATTAAAAACCATATTTTTACCTAAGGAAACTTGAAATAAAACTCAAAACATATTAAAAAACTGGGGGAAAATGCTGACATGCCTGATTCGACCGAATGGCTCCTATAGCTCTTCCCACTCTGCACTTCCAGTAGGCTCGTATAATGCAAATGACTATCAAATTTTTCTTTTTGTGGCTTATATAATTTTTTTGGTTCCGGTTAGATCCCTACAGATCTATACACACCACTTGGCACCTACTTGGTGCCGCATGGTTTTGATCCCACCAGATTAAGTCCTGTTGGATTCAATCCTGCTGAATTAATAAAAGTAGCCCCAAAGGTGACACAAATCCATGCTTTCACCCTTACCCAAAATTTGGTTTAGATTACTAACCATTGACAACTACTCGCAACAACTAATCAAAAGGACATGCCATTATACTTCCAACTATAACATTGCTAATAATTATTCTTAAACATGATAGCTATCCTAAACATAGGAAAATTGACATATTCTCAGCCATGGGAGATGGTAGGATTAAAAGTATGACTATCTATATAAGATATGACTTATGTGGATTCACTTGAGACAAGTATAGATATGCAGTGAGCCAAAAGCTAGAATAATGTATGAGTGAGCTCATGTGTAGTATGAACTAGTTGCATAGGTAAACAATAACTAATTTTCTTATGTACACTTTTCACACAAAAAACTCATATAGGTCATACAAAATGACATGGAATGATATAACGACATTTGAGCGAGTCCTATGTTACTAAAGAGTGCACAAAACATAAAATAAAATCAAGTTGCATTGCATGACTCCATACAGATTATATGAGTACTCATTGATTAATGAGTTTGTAAATTACATTCTCATTCCTTTTACTTTTAATTTTGTGTGTAAAAGTGGAGACAATACAAGTTTGAAAAGTGCATAGTTTTCTTTTCCCCTTTTTTTATTTATTTCCTTTGACCTTTTTGTCCCTAAGGCATTGATGAGTAGAAAACCAACCTATTTTGTTCGTAAGTTGGTAAAACAATGTTAACCCATCCTGACATATAATAAGGATTCAAATATGCTCTTCAATTGCAACCTTATATTCCCCTATGTTAATTTTGCAACATAGAAACAAATTTTACATTACACCTATGTGAATCCCTTCCCATCAAGTTATTATACGAGATAACCAAATAAAAATAACTATTTAAACTATATATAAAAATACACTAGGAATCACTAAGCATGCCAAAAAAATATTAAATTTCATTACATGTTACATTATAGAAGATTATAATATTATTTTCTTTTAAAGATCTATATAACTACTAGACTTTTTTTTCATTGTAAGACTTTTTTCCTAATGTGTTTATCGTCTCTCCCCTATTTTAAATGTAGATTTTATGAATCAAGGCAATCCAATTTCTAACATCAAATTCAATACAATTCAAATCCATGTATAGAACTTAGTTATGTAGACTTGAACACAAATTCAATATACACAATTTAGCTAGCCAATACAGGAAACAATTTTTTTTACATTTTCAAGAAAATTATAGAATAGATTTTAAATTTCTAATACTTCAATAATCAATTTATAGCACTTTTCATAACCAAATCTTCATCAAACATAAAACTAAATATTATTTATTTATTTTGAAATATTTATTTAAACAACATTCAGGTTTAATCTCTTAGATTGATTTAAAAATAAGGAACAATTATACTTTTATATACATATAATTTCAAATATAATTTATTTATTTTCAAATATTTATTTAAATAACCTTCAATTTCAATCTCTCAAATTGATTAAAAAATAAGGAGCAATTATACTTTTATATACATATAATTTCATTACAACAACATTTAGGAAAAAAACAAAAAACAAAAAACTAATTGTAAAAACATCCATTTCTATAAAAATCCAAGCATCTATCATGAATTGACAAAGCTTAAAAAAAGGAACAATTCTACTTGTGTGTGTGTGTGTGTGTGTGTGTGTGTGTGTGTGTGTGTCTATCTATCTATCTATCTATCTATCTATCTATCTATCTATCTATCTATCTATCTATCTATCTATCTATATATATATATATATATATATATATATATATATATATATATATATATATATATATATATATATATATATATATAACATGAACATTCAGAGAAAAACACAAAACTAATTGTAAAAGCATTCATTTCTGTAAGAGACAATTCTTTGTGTAACAAATTGATACCTCTAAAGATTTGCTATTGTATTTCTACAACGATAGCTTATATTTATAAGTTTGTATACAAAGAGAGACTGAAGAGTACAAAAACTAATATTTGCAAATGCCACTTGCTATAGACCTATAATCATGACATGTTGCCAATTTCAATAAATCTACACAACCTTCTCCTATCAACAAATCAAGACAAACTTCTCCTCCAACTATTTGATTACAATACTACAATATAATGTTATATCAGATACAATAACATCAAGTGTTCAAGTCATATGGAATCACATGTCCTCATATGCAACATTCTTCACACAACCAACAACAACAGAGGGCTGCTATGCTGCAATCACAAACCCCAAAGAACACATATAAGAATATAACCTTTATGCATATAAAAGCTACAAATTATAAGCAAAAAGAAGTGTAAGAGGCATATATACCATCCTTCTAGAAAGCCTTTCTCCCTTCTACTCTGTGTTTTGACAAGACCTGCCTCTGCATATTGTGATGGTGGAGCTTGAGTTGGATACCCTAAAAGTAATACCCATTTTAATATCAGCAATTAAATAAGTAATACCCATAAAAGAAAACACATTTTGTGCTTTTCTACTACATAAATGATTTGTGATTGTGGAACCTGAGTGAGGAATAGATAGTTTATAGTTTTTCAATTTCTCATTTATCTTTTTCCTTTAGTATAAATGAATATTTAGAACTAATAAAGAAACGAAAAAGATAATGAGAGTAAAATTTAAGAATATATAATAATAATAATAATAATTAGACATAGTCAGGAAAAGTTTAAATATGATCAAATATTATATGTAAAGCATAAATGTTAATAATCTAACAAAACTCTAGTTTTCATTAGTTAAAATGTAAAACAAACAAAGAAGAATAAGAAAAGAGAATATGTTATTTCGCAATATGAGTGGTAGAGGCATATTTCTTCATGGCAGTAGAGTCAAAGCATCATTTTATCTTGAAGTGTCTATATGTCAATATGTCTAAACAGAACTAACTAATAAGTTAGAAAATACTGAAGACTTTAATATCATGATATTATTATTAGTCCTATAGATTACTTTAGATTGCTTCAGCCTTGTCCAGTCTGTAAAAATCTTTCATTCATTCTTTAATCAATAAAGAAACAAACAATCAAAAGAATATAAAACTAGCACTTGCACCCAAAGGAGATGCAAGGGGTAAGCTGATAGTTTAAAAAAGGTGCAAGTCTATATAAGATGGTTTCCCACATATTTTTCTTGTTAAGCATTGAATATGATGTGAAAGAAAATGTAAAAGAGGAGCACAAAATAAAAATAGTTAAATAATAAAAGCTTGGACCACATACATAGTTTGTTCTTAAATTCACTTTTCTTGCAACTTCACATTGTTAGACATTTGGGCATTCCTTTCTTAGTCCAACCTTCTATTAAGGATATGTGGTTGTCAATCTTTTCTAAGATTGAAGACAGGCATAAAAAAATGGAAAATCCAATGGTTATATCTTGTTGGAAGGGTCCAGATTGTGTAAAAAAATTTTGCATCTCACACAATATATTACTTCTCTACTTGGATGTTTTCTAGTTAATAGTGCAACGTGCTAGAATATCTTTTAAGAGACTTTCTGTGTTATGACGATTTGGATAAGAAATTAGGCATTGTGCTTGTTGGTATTATCCTTGCAAACCTAAAGTACTTGGTGAGTTGGGCTTAAGGGATCTTAAATACATGGTGTTTCTCTTGCTACCAAGCGGATTTTCAAAGCCTTGCTTGGAAATGAACCATGGAAATTTTTTGTTCTAAGAAAACATATATTTGTAGGTTTGGAATAAAAAAAGGTAAACAATGGAAAAATGTCCCTATATGTGATATTATTTTTGGAGATTTTGAGATGAAAACATTTGGTTCCTCCATCTTTCATTCCTTATAGAAGGCATGGTGTCAAGTAAGGAATCTTCTCTATTGTAGAGTAGCCATTAATAAATCTCATGCATATGTTGTCCTTGATAGATCTTTATCGTGGGTCCCTAAATCTTAAGCCTCTTACCCTTACCCAATGTTGTTTTGTTAAAGAGTGGAATGCCAAATGGACTTCATTGGTTAAGGATATTTTGGTTGACAATTGGTTAAATTCTTGGGAGGAGGTTAGTGAGAAATTTGGCCATCCTTCCTCTTTGAAGAAAACATATACTTTGATCACCCAAACAATGGAAAAATTATTTCTAGGTAAACTATATGGCAATGACATAATTAGACAAATCTAAGGTGCTATTTCATTTTTTCGAAAAAATTATTTGGTGCGAGGTTGACTTTATCATCAAATTGGTTGGATAATGCAGTATAATATAATAATTTGTTATTTGAAAGAAATGTACTAAATAATAGATTGTTTGAATAAATTTTTAAACCTTACACTGAAATAAATCTAAGCCTGATGAAATCCACATTATTAGAGAGAAAACTCCAATTTGTATTGGTACATTGTTAATGTGAAGTACAAGGCCATATTTTGACCACAGTTTTATCAAGACAAACTGAATTGTAGTGATGAATTTGAACCCCCAACAATTTGATTTCAGAACTTGGATTTGTGTGTTCAAATTTGTATTCATTCTAAATTCATAATTGAGAGAGTAGTTGCATAACATAGACAATTAGTACACATAAATGTTAGAGCCAAGAATTGATTGATATAGTGGATGGCATTAAAAAGTTTGAGCTCTTTTGCAATTTCCAATGGTCAACAGAAGCAATGGTATTTGGGATGAAGGCTAGAATTACATCTTTCAGAAGATCAAACTTGTATATGAATACAAACATGGCCTCACACTACTCTTCTCAAGAATATCGCCATGATGTGTAAGCATGATCCTGGAAGATGTTGTTGTGACTAATGAGCTGATAACATATGAATATGTATATAAGTAGGTGAAATAAGGATCAGTGTGGATACCTAAAAAGGCTTGCTGAGATAGATTGATGTTGCTAGCACATCTAGAGGGACAGTAATCAACTATATTTAACACGATTGGTCCTCCCTTGCATGATGATTCATAGCTACCATTCGCTGGGTCGATGTAATGACTTCCATAGGCATTAACTGTCACGTGCCAACGTCTTTCTCCCTGGTGCGGAGCATGTTGAAGTTCTCTACCACCTTGAATGTCACATTCATAGGAAAATCCATCAGAATTCAACCCTCTAGTGTGCTCTAAGACTATACAAATTTACTTTTGATTTACCCAACAAAATTTATAACCCTACTTTAACTAAATTCCTTATAATTTTTCTATGGCACATTAAATATGATTTTGCCAATATGCATTTCATACTAATTGATACTATTAACCATTGCATTTAAAATAATAAAATAATAAATTTATAAATACTACTCTTAATAACATTTAATATTTATATGAAATAAAATATAAGCTAATTTGAAATTACTAAATGAAACTAACTTTAGATCGTCTAGTTTAAAAGTACTAAGTTAAACTAACTTTAAACTAGAAACCAGAGCTAAAAACAAGAACAGACCCATTTCTAACTCACAGGAGATGGGGAGCCATGTTATTGCCCTAGACTGTTGTTTAATCTAAATTACGCATCAATCCTTTAGTGGGTTTACAGATCATTAATATTCTATGAAATTTTCATTATTCTGATGATGAGTGTGATCTTAATAAAAAGAAAATATATACAATCTAAATGAAAAACAACGACAAAAACTACAATAAACTGTAAAAAAAACTATAGCAGTTGAGTCTTTCACAAACAACTAAAAGATAAAAGGAAAAAAGAGTAAACAGATTGCCTGGTGGAGGATATCCTTCTGGATAAGCAGAAGGCGGTGTTACCGCAGTGGACTTCTGTTGTTCAGACATTCTGATTTCGCGTCTTCTCTCTCTGATGGGTTTTCTGATCTCAGCTTTTCACTTCCTCTACACGGAATTCTTCTTCAACTGAATTGTGATCTGTAAATTGTATTTGGGTATGCGTTTATATAGATAAGGAAGAACTTCCCTGTACATCTCTCTTAACCGACAATACATCATACGAAAAAGAAAAAGAAAACATAAAAGTATTTTGAGTGGTCTGATTCATTTCTATAATGACCATCCAATGGGGTTTAAGTGGAAAAAGAGAGGGTTTGTGTCCTAACTATTCAAAGTATGTTGGGTGGTTTGATTCATTATCCAATGGGATTTAAGCAGTGAGCTCGCTGGGGAATAAATAATATAAAAAGCTAGAATATAAAAGCTTGAATAAATGTAAGGGATTCCAATGGGATTCCAATGGGATTGAATAAATAATTCTTAAATGCTAAGAATATAAAAGGGAGCATCCTCCATCCACTATTTGTATAATAGATGTAAGGGATTTCAACAAAGTTTAGTCGATGATAAAATCATAGTATTAAAATGACCTTTTCTTCTTTTAAGTGTAACTTTTAGCTAAGTATAACTCATCCCATCTTATGACTGGTTTGGTAGAATGTCTCGAAATGGAAAAATAGTTTGGTAAGTAGTATAATTTGTGTTGGGTTTGGTTGGTAGTGTGTCATTATTATACTTTTATTCATACTATTTTATATTTATCTTTTTGTCATAATAATATTATTTTATTCTTTCTGAGAAGAATGGAGAGTTTCTAAGTTTAACTCTTTACAAGGTGAGTCATCTATAATCTCTTGAGTGATGTGCAATGGTCTTTCATCCCAATATCAGGAGCAAATCCAGAGAGAGATGAACCTATGATCTAACATACCTAAAGAAGCAACCAAGACCTAATATGAGAGACCATGAAATTATCATTGTATTCCTAGACATCATTTTTCAATAATGTGGAATTGCTTTAATTCAGTCCCATGAGATAAAAAGAATAATTCCAAAACATAAATTATCACATGTGAGTTCTAATTTTATGCCCTTTCCTACCAGTCCTTTAAATCAACTTAATACACATTTGCATGATAAATTGCTATATAATAGTATTTAAAGAAATTATGCGAGACTATTAAATATCTAGGGATCTCAGTTTGATTTTCTAAAAGACAAATAATATACATTGTTGTCATATATGTGACTTGCATGATAGTTTATAGTGTATATGTATCATCCATTGTATTTATTCTAGTATGTGAAATTACTTGGCCCAAGAGAGCTATCAAGTGCCTCATAAATTCCCCAATACTACCCTTGGATACCATCTAAATAGGCTCATCTATTAAGAAGATAAAGACAAATAGGCTTTACAAGAATACATTTTAATAGATTGATCGTGCATATCATCAACCACTTTCATGCATCAAAATGAATTTGCATGACAGAAGATCACCATGTAGCTTCCGAAATAAAAAACACCAATTTTTCTAAAGGATTGGATAGGTCTTAGCATAATCATTAATTCAAGGAAATAAATTGTAGACAAGAACAAATAAATACAATATTACATTTGCACAATTCTTTAATTACCGATTCTAATATAAACCCAATCCCCTACAATTAAAATTATCAATCTCAACTTACCTAGATTAATATCTTCTATCTAGCCATATTTAATTGATTAAATTAAATTAATTCAAGATAATTATTTGTTTAATAAATTTAATAAATTTTAGCCAATTTAATTTACCTTTAATATTTAATATTAGAAAAACCCAAGAGTGGCAAAGGGAAAGTTGAACCTTAATTTTTCTTAACATGAAGCTCACCAAATCCATTATGAACAAAAATTATCTCATCTAGTTAAACTCCTTATACACATAGTTCATGGTTCTATGTATTGATAGTAGAAAAAATTGGCTCATCTCTATTATACATATTGTAATGCTCCACCAAGGAACCCTTGGAACAAAGGGTTAAATATGCACTTAAAATATTTTTTTCTAAAATATGGAATAAGTATCACTTAACCATAACATAAGAAAGATACAGCATGCAAGAGAATATAAGCATATCCTCAAATGACCATACATGAGTGGAAGACTTCACAAACACTTCCAAAGGTTCCCAAGAAACCAAAACCAAAACATGAGTAGTAAAGCTACATTCAAGCCATCACATAAGGGTTTAGACTTTTCCCATGAACCTCTTGGATCATGATTGAACCTTCATCAACATGGTCGTCCAAATCATCCTTGTGGAAATTCAATACAAGAAGCCAATAAGCCTTAAGACAAGAGACACATGAATAAAAGCACATCATGATGTATCTAAGTTTTGACCGTGCTAACTCAAAAGGCATACTAGGAGACAACTATATCCAAATCTAAAATTGAATTTTTGACTAGGCCTTGGGAAGTACTCACTATTTTCTACATGATAAAGTGTATTCTCTAAAATAGGAGGCAAGTACAATAAATCCTACGAAAAATGATTATGGAAATCTATTAGTTTGAATTATATGCCACTTTATTGATATATGGAACATTTCATGGGTCATGTGTGCAAAAGTATTGATCAAATGCTAAGAAACATTAGACCTATATAGTGAAAAGGGGAGAAAAGGAGACAATGTATAAGTCATATGTGATGGAATATGACTCAAATGTGTTAGAATAATTTTAAAACTTCCAAATTATTTTAGAGGCCAAATTTGTAGGGTAATTTTGGTTCTAATAGTGTGAAGGCTTTTTCACAGTAGTATATAGCTAAAATGTAGGATTTCTCCACACCAATGACTAATAGATCATTACATATTGAGGAAATTCTTGTAAAAATCAAGACCTATAATAACATTAAAAATTAACAAGTATATGTATCTAAAAAATGCATAAATATAAATGTGAAATGACAAGGGATAGAAAGGAGAAGACCGTGCTCAAGAAATATATTATTGGAAGAAAACATCCATTTGGACATTGGTCCCCAATAGTGGTATAGTACAATTCCACCCTACCACATGAAACCCTTAGGCCCACCCCAAAATGGTCAAAGAGATAGTAACTTGACCATAAAACATAGTGTAAGCACACACACCAAGAATGGATAACAGTCACACAAATAAGATCCATACAATGGATAGATGGTATATAGGTCTAATGCAACACATAAGTACAACACAAAAATCCAATGAGAAAAATCAACATGTGGACTATTGTCTAGAGATAAATCACAATATCACATATCACAACTCATCAAGGTGTTAATGACTACTAATGAGCCTACACACCATAGTACCAACCATAAGGATTATCTCTTATCGCATGGATCAATATTGAAATCTAAGGCACAATCATTTGCCTCACACACAAATCTCTCATTATGTCTTAGGATTCAATGGTATTCACCATATATGCTCACACTCAAATAACTCATGAAATTTGGAGACTAAATGATATCTAGCTCACATTTTCATCTGTGCTCACATTTGGGTTATGTATGCCATTCAAGGATAGAAAGGAGCAGACTATGCTCAGGAAATGTATTACTGGAAGAGAACTTCCATTTGGACATTGGTCCCCAATGTGCGGTATAGTGAAATTCCACCCTACCACATGGAACCCTTAGGCCAACCCCACAATACTTACAAAGATGATAAGTTGACCATAAACATAGTGTAAGAAAACACACCAAGAATGGATAACACTCAAACCAAGAAGATCTATACAATAGAAGGATGGTATATAGGTATAATACAACACATAAGTACAATGAAATAATCTATAGAAAAATCTCAACATGTGGACTAAGATCCAAATATCAATCATAATATCACATATCACAACTCATCAAGCTGTTAATGACTACTAATGAGAAAAGACATCAAATTACCAACCATAGGGATTATCTCTTGCCACATGGATCAATATTGAAATCTAAGGCACAATCATGTAACTCATACACAAATCTCTTATGATGTACTAGAATTAAATGGTATCCACCATATATACCCACACTCAAATAACTCAAGAAATTTTGGGACTAAATTATATTCACATTGTCATCTATGCTCACATTTGGGTTATGTATGACATCCAAGGATTTGAGGCATCCACATAACCAATTAATTTTGTTTAGTATTTATACCCAATATATTCTATTATGGTTTTCACTTTTTAAGGAACTCCTTTTCATAGCCTATGTGGCCACTTCTAGGTCAAGTTCCATGTATGGAGATACTCCCCATGCCTACTCAAAGTAACTAGTCCTATGGATCAACATCACACAAGCTCAATCTTAAGAAGGAAAATAATGCAATATCATGTTCACTCAGTCTACACCAAAGATATGAAAAAATACTTCATCTACTTAGTCTACATTGAGGAAAAGATAACCATCAATTTTCCACTCAATCTATATTGAGTACAAGAGAATAAAATATGTACCATCTACTTGGGTTGATGCTAATGACAAGAAATAATGAAGTCTTAATAACAAGAAAGTAATCACTAGAGAATGAATTCACTCTATGACAACCAAGGCATGCAAGTTGAGTAAACAAAATAACAAGAAATAATAGAATGCTAAGTTACTCTCAAGAACTCAAGGTAGGACACTGAGTATATTTTCAGTAGAAAGGGTTGTTGCTCCATCCATCACAGACAATATCACATACTTCCAAGTCTTTCAAGATGATCAACATATACTTGAATTTATCATGTGCAGTGACCACTTTAAAGGGCAAGAAATTGATGACACACTAGATGACAAACCTAAGAATGATGAACTCAAAGATGAAGATGAGATTCTAAATTTAGAAACCAACACTATTCCTAAGGAAATGGTTGAGTTGGAATGCATTTTTGACCATGATGAATCAACATTTCATAGAAGAATGATCAAAGAAAAGGGAATCGAGGAATGCGACTCATACAACTTAGGCATCGATGATGATCCTAGAATGGTAAGGATCAGGAAATCATGCAATGCACAAGAAAAGGAAGACATGCTTAAATTACTTTTAGAGTATTAGGATGTCATTGCTTGGAGCTATGAAGAGCTAAAAACATATGATCCTAAAATTATAACGCATGACATTCCTTTGAAACTAGATACAAAGCCTTTTCGTCAAAGGCAAAGACTTGTTAATCCTATCATTGAATCACTGTTAATGAAAGAAATTCAAAAGCTTCTTGACACCAAGATCATTTTCCCCATTGTTCATTCCACATGGGTGGCCAATTTGGTTCCTATATAGAAAAATATTGGAGAGATTCATTTTCTGTAACTTGAATGTAGCATCTCAAAAGGACAATTATCCTTTACCTTCACTAGATGAAGTCCTAAAAATTGTAAATGGTTCAAAAATGATGCCTTTCTTGGATGGATATTTAGGATATAATTAGGTAATGGTTGATAAAGAATATAGGCTAAAGAAAACTTTCATGACTAAGTGGGGAACTTTTCCCTACAGAAGAATGCATTTTGGGATGACTAATGTGAAGGCCACATTTAAAGGAGCCATGGATGAAGCATTTAAAGGATTGATAAACAAATGTATAGTCATCTACATGGATGACTTTACTATCTTTTCAAAGGATTGAAGCACTCACATAGCTGATTTAAGACAGGTATTCAACAGATGTCATAAATATGACATATCTCTCAATTCCAAGAAATGTTCATTTGGGGTCACTAAAGAAAATTTCCTAGGTTCTATTATCTCTAAAGAAGGAATCTCCATTGATCCTGATAGAATTGAAGCTATTCTAAAGTTATCACCACCTCATAGTCGAAAAGAACTTAAGTCTTTCTTTGGGAAGATAAATTTTGTGCAAAAATTCATAAGTAGATTTGTAAAGATAGTCCATCCCCTTAATGATCTGCTCAAAAAGGGAGCTAAAACAGAATGGGTTCCAGAGATTAAGAAGTCATTTGAGGATATCAAAGTGGCCATTTATATGGCCCTAGTACTAGTGAGTCTAGATTACGAGCTACCTTTCAAAATATACTCTTTTGCCTCAAAACATTCATGTGTTGGGATTCTTACGCAAAAGAAAGAAAAGGAAGATGAAAGGCCTATTGCCTTTATGATTTGTCCTCTAAAAAATGTTGATTTAAATTATTCTAACCTTGAAAAACAATATTTTACTTTAATCAAAATGATAAGGAAGTTCTGCCATTATATACTAAGAAGCAAGTTGTATGCGATAGTACCTGATCTAGTAGTTAAGACTTTGTTGATGCAAAATGAACTTGGTGAAAGGCGAGGAAAATAGATGGTGATCCTTCAAGAATTTTACTTGGAAACTCAACCCATGAGATTGGGTAGGGGTCAAGGATTATAAAAAATGATAGCAGATAACCAAATTGAAGATAAAAAGGAATTTAGGTTTGACAGTGAAACAAATGAGAATGATAAAAAGAAAATGATCGTATCTCAAGTTGATATTGGTTAAGGTGTAGTGATGGATTTTTGGTACCAAGATATTGTTTACTATCTTCTACGAAATTAGTGCCCTAGTTGGATGAATAGTTCTTAGTGTAGGGGGCTCAAGATGAAGTGTGAGTCCTACATGTTGCATGATAGAAAGTTGTACAAGAGGAATTATGAAGGAATCTACCTAAAGTGATTAGGACGTGAGGAAGCAAAGGAAGTTCTGGAATAGTTTCATGATAAATATGGTACAGGGCATGGTTCGAAAAAAGAAACTACTTATATGATCCTAAGATCAGGTTATTTTTGGCCCAGGATATTCAAAGACAGTTTTGAACATGTACATTCTTGTCAGATTAGTGCTAACAAGGAAAGACAACCAGTGATGCCATTACAGCTAGTGTTTGAAGTACGCCCCTTCATAAAGTGGGGGCTAGATATCATAGATCTTGTCAGTCCACCATCATCAACTAGACATACTTTTATTCTCACAGCCATAGATTATTGTATGAGATGGACATAAGCATAAACTTTTAGAAGTTGCACTGCTAAGGTGGTAACAAACTTCTTGGAAGAACATATTTTTACTAGATTCGAGATGCCATTCTCCTTGGTGTGCAATAACAGATCAGCTTTTGCATCGATATTCTTAACTTAGTGGGCATTAGAAAATCAATTCATCATCAAGTTCTCTTCAAATTATTATCCACAAGGGAATGGTGTTGTGGAATCTACAAACAAGAACTTGATCAAAGTAATAAGATCTTTGTTAAAGGAGAATCCTAAAGATTGGCATATGAAACTTAAATATTCTTTATGGATAGATCAGGTGAGGGTCAAAAATGCTTTGTGGACTTCTCCATACTTGCTTGTTTATAGACAAGAGTTAGTATTCCTACTAAACTGTAGGATTCATGTTCTAATATTCATGAGTAGGTACTCTGAAGATGCTGACAAAGCACAAATTAGATTGATAAATCTTTTAGAGATGGACAAAAAAATGGATAGATGCATTGGAGCACATGGCTAAACATCAAGCAATCATCAAGAGATGGTTTCATAGGAGAGCCATGATAAAATCGTTTAGAATTTCCAACCTTGTTCTACTTTGGGATAAGGCGAAAGAAAAGCCAGGTAGCCGCACCAAGTGTCAACACTTGTGGATTGGTCCTTATCAGATTGTAGAGATTCTTGGAGAAAATACTTTTTGTCTCAATTCCTTACAAGGGGAATTAGTTTCGTTGCCAGTCAAAGTGCATTTTCTAAAACATTATTTTGAAGACTAGAAAAATAAAAATAAATAATTAAATTTAGTTAGATTTTATTTCTACAAGTGTTTTTATTTTCTAATGGTGTATTTGCTTTTAGTTTTACATTTCCTTTTAGTCGCATCTTTGTTTTCAAAGTTGTGTCAGTCCTTGGGTGCAAGGTGCACTTGAGATTTTATCTTGAGATATCATACTAACTACTCTTTTGGTTTTGATTTTAGGAAGAGGTATTTCATTTGTCAAAAGTTTTGGACAATTGTGTGTCTTATACCAATTGAGGAATGGATGTCACTTGCAATAATAGGGGGACTTTTAGTCTTGAGTTTAGGATTCTAGACCAGCAAGTTCTCAACATTTTGCAAATTTAAAGGTCAATTGTCTCAGGTGTTGTTAAACCAAGGTTGAAAGCAGCAAGGGATGGTCCAAGCCCCAAGTGGTTCAAATAGAAGGGTCTTCTCAAAGGATTGCTAAGATCATTGTTTGGCATGAGAGTTTCTAAAAATTTCTAAAAGAGAAATGCAAGGGATGTTCACAAAAGGATCAAATCCAAGAAACAACACCAATTTCCTAACTACACAGTCTAAGCATAGTCAGGATACAGAAGAAAATAAAAAGAAAGAACAATGTTAAGACTGGAGGATTCCAAAAGATCTAAAAGGGGTAATCTGATTCAAAATGATTCATCTAGTACTAAACATTATGAGCTACATGGAGTGATTATTCAAAAGATTTCTGAAAACTTAAAAGAAAAGTGACAGCTCACTAAGAGCCCTCAAACTAATTCTCTCATCTAGTCAGACAAAGGATTGAAAAAAACCTTTATGGAGATACCTGACGGATGAACCAAGAGGGATGGAAGATTGTTTTCAAGTTGTCAAAAAATTTTGATAGACCACATCCTGAGATCTTGAGGGAAATAAATACACTAAACACAGACTAAACTTGAAGATTTTGGATCCCAAAGTTTTGACTATGAAGTCATTTGAAATACACTCAAAACATCTAAAATTTAGTTGGTGTTTGACCCACGTTGAAGGAATCTTTATTGATAAAGAAATGTCTTTTTCATTTCTTCCTTTTTTGGGGTCTATTCATTGTGCTTCCACAACACACACCCCATTTCCTATCAAGAAATGAGGACCGCCCTATCTTGCAAAGGTTTTTGGACTTTTAAATTTGGGATCGTAGTCATCTAAAGGTCCCCCACTAACTCCTAATTCACATCTAGGTCTTGTCAAAAAACCATGAGGGTCAAAAACTCAAGACATTCAAAAAAAGGTGAGTTTTGGAATTTTTGGCACACTAGGCGCACCTCCCATGGTGCGCTAGTGCACCTAAGTGTTGGGAAAGCATTATGCCAACTGCATAGCTATGCAGTTGGTGCACCTATAGCTATGCATCCACACTAAAGACCCCAAATATATATTAGGGGAGTCCCTTTACCCTTCACCCTTTACCCTTTTCTTATATGTAGCTTATGCTTACATCTAGTCTTGAGAATAATGACTCTCAAAAGGGTGCTTCTTTAAACTTAGTTACTGTTCCTGCTATGTTCTTGACATTTCTCCTCTATCAAGTTGTCCACCTTATTTTCATACTACTAACCAAGATAGGGGAGGAGGGAAATGCACATGAGTGAGTGATCTAGCATAATATATTTTGTGTGTTTTCTTGTTGTCATGTACTTCCCCCATATTTCTTTTTCTCACTAGTACATTTGAGTTCCATTTTTAACCTAAATTTTTGATGATAGGCCAATTTGGCTTGTCAAATTCATTTTAAAAAAATTGATCCTGATAATGTCAAAATTTTGATGACAGTTAAGTTTAGCATCAAAATTTTGACATTATTAGGGATATAAACAAAAAGAAAATAAAAATGAAACTTTATTCGTTTACACAACAAAGTGCAGGTGAGAGGCTTCCAGTGGTGTGACAAAGAGTTTTTTTAGTGCCATTCAAGGTAAGGGTTTTTAGTGTTAAGTTGGGAGTAAGGGATACTAAGTCTTAAATTTTGTTTGATTATGCTATAGCATGATAACAAATGGATCCCAAATTTATTGAAATTTGAGCACACCATCTCCATCCACTTCATCCAATTCAAAATCAGCATTGATCACCTTGAAAGAATAGGTGTAGCATAGAGAATGAAGCTTACTCAACCTTAAACCATCAAGATTTAAATTTAACCATACTCTTTTGAGAACAAAGAGACATGTAAAAATAGGGATTGCAAATTATTAGATATGTTACCCTTAATAGAGATCCAACCCTCTTCCACTTTAATTGCCTCATTGTGTTAGACCAATGAACTCAATGTTGGACCAACATCACCAAAAGAAAAATTGCTTTCAGAGAAAATGTCTACCATTTTAGGAGGGTCGGGATTCTTAATGTTGATCATTTAAAATGTGGTAATTTGATTAATGAAGACTAATACCTTTGAACGAGATCAAATCTCTTCAGCATGTAAGTTTTACTAAAATACATTAAAAGCCATATAGTGATCAATTAGGGTTTTGAGATCAATAAAGTAACATAAGAAGCCATAATCAGACTGTATTTATATTTTTAAGCATGAAAATGACTAATTAGATCAATTATTCCAATTTAAAGTACCAATCATGGATGATTGTTGGAGCATTTTTGTAAAAGTATTGAATTTACACTCCAACATTTTTAGGTGACAAAGAAAATGATTAATATGAAAATAAGAAATATATTTTAGATGATGCTTTGAAATAACTACTTTGCACACATAACAAATCCCAAAATTTATCTTTACTACTTAGAGGCCAAAATAATAGTCTTAAGTAGTTAAATTGCATATGAAAAGAATGATAAAATAATTAAAATATAATGTACCATTTAGAATATGTAGGTACACAAAGTTGACTATAACAACTACTAATTCCCTTGTTTTGTTTAGATTTTAACTATCTAATTTTTGTATTTTTCATGGTGACAATAATGTCCATTTAATTATCCACATCTTGTAGATGGTATTTTATTGAATATTCTATATTTTGGGCTTTTTGGCACCTAATTTGATGCAATATTAGCAAAGATATAATGATTTTTCTATAGACTATCAAAACCCTCATCTTGAGTACCGAGTGAGAAAAGGAAATGTAAATATATGTTATTTTACATGTACCAAATCCCCGTGAAGGATGTAATGGGGGGTAACCATGTATTTTATTATTATATATGGTGCATGTAGTGAATCATGCATCAAATGGAATAAGGACCCAATAATAAAAATGTCTAAATTTTTGTGTTAGACTAATTGTACTATTAAAGATTGGTCTAGTTTGGGAATTTGAACAATAAAAGGAAATTGTATGAGAATAAATGAATTAGGAATGTATAGGGGTGAGTAATGAGGATGTCTTAACCCTTAATAGATTAGGAACAAGGGAAAACTTAATTTAAGTTTAGGTTGGTGGTTTTCTCTACAAAGGAGTTGTAGACATGACTAGTTTTCTAAATGTTGAACAAAATTAAGGTATGGGTATTAGTGTTTGGGGGTAGTATATGGTCAAGGGGTTGAATAGGTTTTAATGTGCATTGGAATAAGATCCTTAGAAGGGGGGAAATATTAGAAGACCAAGGTCAAGAACTGATCAATGATATGGATCTATGGAGATATCTATAGTGGGTTTGTTTGTGAGAGGGACAATCACATTGAGTTGCAATATGATGACAGAGATGGTAGTTGTTGTTGTAGTAGAAAGTGAGGAATCCTAGTTGGGATTATTAAGGGATAAGGTTTGGTTCTTGGCATGGAGAGTGGTGGCATGATAATCAGATTTGGGAATGCAATCAAATTAGAGTTATTGTGATCAATGGAATTGTTGAGTCTATGACTAATTGTTTGTTGAGTGGAGGCATAAAACATTGGTAAGAGGATTTGAGAGTAGGCCTAATGCTTGAGACATACCATTGAGGGTCATTTGGGAGAAACAAGAGTTGTGATTGTGGTCATATTTTTGGATCTATAGGTTGATCCTAAGATTATCACATTGGGATTTGAGATGCTTTGAACGTGTGATTAGTGTTAAGAGTGGAAGCTTGGGGACCTTGGAGATTAGTCCAAATAGTTGACAGAGTGTGAGATGATCAATTATGAAGCCTTGAGAAGGTAGGGTTGTTCCAAAAAAAAGTAGAAAATGGAAACTTTCCTACTAAATGCTAGTTGGACCATGATGCTCTACATTACAAACCAAGATCCTCCATCTTCAATCTAAGCCTCATACACTTAATTTGAAAGCTGGTGAGAAACATGAGTAATTTTTGCATACTACATCTAAGCTTTAATTAGAGTTTGTCACACTTACAAAGAAGGTGAAAGACAAATTGCTAGTCTTAATCACTTAGAGAGCTCTTCCTCAGTTTAGGATATTTGACATTAAATTGTAGTACTAAGAAGGTTTCATTGGAAGAATATGTTTACTTCAAAAATAAGACTACATCTAGTCATTACAAGATGACTTTGGAGATGAATCATTTATTTTGAGAAAAATTGACAAATAATTTATCTAAATAAATAGGTATGCCATTTTAGAGCCATCCTATTGGGTAAATTTAACTTGTATATACTTCAGTGAATTAGTTTCTTGTTTAAAAAGTGAGATGGATTACCATGGCAAGATTGTTTAGCAATATAAAAGTGAATATTTTTTTGAATAGTTTTTATCAAAAAATATTTCAGCCTTGTCAATATTTTTTACCTAAGGATAACCTTGTGAAACATGGAAACAACCTCCAAGCTATGGGACTTGATCTATGAGGTTGAGTCTTTGGAGAAGGCTAACTTCCTTTACTATTATGATGCACTTAAACTATTCTTACATAGAAAAGGGAGAAGGAATACATGAAAGAAACTACCAAATATATTCTAAAGAGGTGATGCACCAAAATAGGGTGTTCAAACCAATCTCTTCCCATACATACACAACATAATTATAATGACAATCCAAAGATATATAGATTTAGGCTTTCTTTAATATATTAGCTACATACATATCAAACAAAAAAATGAGTGACACAAGGAAAAGGCTTCACTTCTTATCATTAATAGGCCAAATGCAATATAGAAATGTAGATTATATATATTCATAGTAATCAAAGAGAGGCAAACAAATCTTGCACAATACATTAGTGGCTAAAGGAGATAAGACATGATGTCATATAATTCAGAGGTAAAGAGGGAATTTATAGTGGCATTCCAAGGAAATACTAGAGAAATAGAGAAGATCCAACCCTAAGAAAGAGTACACCATCTATTTTTACAGTGTAAGCATAATTTAGATAGCTTCCACCCTAAGATAGAATTCAACCACTACAATCAACATTACAAAGAATAATTACTAAAAAACTAGAAAAGATCTTATCATAGTACAAATCCAAATGTGAGAAGATCACTTATTCACCAAACAATCTTTGAGAGGAGAAAACTGACAACCATTAACCATTTGACTAATTATATGGATCAATAAGCATCGATGAAGAGTTATGTTACATTTATTAGGTCTGAGGAATGATGAAAATGGTTGTAGGAGATCTGAAAGATCGTATCTATCATCAAAGAGCTATTTACCCTATTATCAACTTGCCAAATTAGGTGGAAAGCATAGATCAACTGTATTCAACTATCACTCTGTACAATTCTTGCTACCTGATTGGTTGGGAGTTCCCCTTCATCCAGCTTGGTGGATGAAATTCTTTATATGTTTTGATCAACATTGAACTCACAATACTATGAGCATCAACTATATAACCTTGACTTCTATGATCTTATGATTTCCAATACTTCATAGCATCACGCCCATCCCTTGTTCTCTTTATGATCCTTCAATAGCAACAAGATCATACGATCTCATGACAAAATGATGGTCCTTAACATCCCTGGTGTAAGGTCACAGTACCACTATTTTTTCTTGTGATGTCATACCATGGTCAAATTGACTTTATGATCTTATAATTGTAGTCCATTATATCAAAAACCATGGCAATAATTCTCGTGATCCTATGATCATGGTTTTACTATCTTTGTCATGACCTCAGGAGGTATCCTCACTTGTGCTTGCAACCTTATAGCTTTAAGATCATGTGATCCACCTTCCCCTTCATAGCATTGGTGACCTAGGAAGTCAACTTTGTGATCCTATGATCATTGACCCTCATGGCATTAGAACATATCCTCACAATACTTATGATCTTATGATTTCCTATAGTCATAAAAATGGGTAAGCCCTTTCTTTGGCTTATGATCTCTCAATTGTCCACAATATTATGACAACCTAACCATTTGACTAATAGGAACCTCTTATCATCCTTTCATGGCTCTGAGATATAAATTATAGAATTGAATCTTGTGATCATTGACTGTTCGTCAAATATTTGAAATTAATCATTAGCATGAAGGCATTTTTTGCCAACATTTCTAGTGACTCAATGTGGATACAAGCTTACTTGGCATATGACCAGTGGCCACCAAAAGATCCATTGGGCTATGGAGTCTCTAAAACAATGAAACTCATCAAATTTATCACTTCTACCACATTGTAAGCCATAAAACATGTCTTTCTACCTTTGTAGTTCTACAAAACAAAAGGGACCAAAATTCTCGTCAACAAAGAAACCTATGCTCAACACTTCTTGGAAATAGGAAAGAACAGGAAGAAAACTTCTCTAATTATGTACAAAAAACCTCATCCTTTCTTTAGAAACAGGGCTTGAGATATATTCCATTTACTAGAATAGACAGAATTTCACCATAAGGTTTTCTTAACTAGAAAGCATTGGCCTATTTACAACTGATAATTACATAGGGACCACTCCATAAAGTATCAAATTTTGAGTGTCTCCCTAATTTTTCTCTATCTACATCCCACATCATCACAAGGTCACCCTCCCTAAAATTTCTGACCTTAGCCTTCTTATCAAAGATCCTCTTCATCTATTGCTGATGTATTTCTAAGGTCTATATTGCTTGACTTCTTTTCTACTCTAGCTCCATCAAATTTTCCATTCTTATAGACATTACATCATTTCCAATTAGTTCTAACTAATGAGCCAGCTCAAGAGCTAGAAACTCTAATGAGATTCGAAGTCTAGCTTCCTCGCCATATACTAATGTGAAAGGACAATTTCCAATATTCCTTTTGGGTATTATTCTATCATCCTAAGGGTAAGTCTTCAATTTTTGGTGCCAACATCTTTGATTATCTTCAATAGTCCTCTTGATGCTTCTAATTAAATTCTTATTGGATGACTCAACCAAACCATTACCTTGAGGGCAATAATTAGAAGATGTGCTCAAGTAAATACCATGATCAATTACCCAAGCACAAATATAAGCTCCTACAAATGATTTTACATTATCTGATATTATAGTGGAAGGAGCAACAAATCTGGTAACAATTCCATTAAGGAATTCCACAACTAAAGCCTCTGTAGAATCCTTCAAGGCTATTGTCTTTGTCCACCTTGTAAAATAATATGTTGTAGCCAAAATCCACCTATGACCTAGAATAGAAGGCAGATTAATGGGACCAATAAAATCTAATCTCCACCAAGGAAAAGGTTGATTAACCTAGATGGGGTGAAGTGGGCGGGTTTCAAGGCTCTTTTTTCCAGAGAAAAAGGCACATTTTTCACACTTCCTTACATGTTTGTGGTAGTCATGGAAAAAGGATGGCCAAAGTAACTGTCTCTCATGATCTTCATTGCAGTGGTTCCTACTAAAAAGTGGCTACCATTAGGACCGTCATGAAACTCCTTAATCATTCTCTCTACTTGATCTATGCCAATACACCTTAGCAAGGCTCCATTGAAGTGCCTCCTAAAAAGAACACCATCAATTATAGCATAAGGAATAGACTATAGTCTAAACTATCTTCTTTTAGCTTTATCCAATGTTTGAGGATATCCATTCCCAGCTAAGAAGGTCTTGATGGGATCTATACAAATCCTTGGATTATGATTCCTCACCTCCTGCTATTCTGTCAATACCAAGACAACTACCTCATCATGCTTGTGAGATGAGATCATCTGTCTACACAACCCCTTCCCTCTTACTCATTTGGTAACTTGGATGTCCACATCATACTCCATCACCTTAGTGATCCAACCTACCCTTTTCTCACTAATATATTTTCTTAACAATAAATTTTTAACACTTGCATGAGGGACCAGCAAATGGATTTTATTATGAGACAATAGGTGTCTGAATTTCTTCAAGGCTCTTATGACTGCAAGGGCTTTCTTTTCCACATAGTTGTACTTATTTTCATACTCTTTCAACCCTTCACTAAATAAAGCAATATGCTACTCTTTATTTTTTCTTTTTAATTGAGTCAAAACAATAGAAATACTTGACTGACCTCCTAAGGTGTAAAGAATGAAATCCTTATCAAATTTTGAATTGATTAGAGTAGGGTTGAAGCTTTGGCTACTTTGATTTATTCAAAAATTTCTTTCAGTGATAACTTTAAGAAACCACTCCCAAAGAAAATGCCTAAAATGATAACTTCAATCTGAATTTGGTTTGCAATTGCACTTTGCAAAGTTTCTGGAATCTTAGTCATGCATACACCAATTCGCCTGAAATGCACTAATATGGCTCTGCAAAAGCCCTTTTTGGGCAGGATTCCTGACGATGTCCTTACCATAGTTTGCAAGCCAAATACCCAAAGTTCTCTTATCCACCATGCTATATTCATGGTCATCAGCCATGAATTCTTGAGAAATGATTAGAGATACTGTGTGTCCACGAATACTACCTCCTACTTCCTCACGTCTCTTCTTGACCTTGGAAGCACTCAAATAGACATTTTGATGCTTTTGCATAGCATTTTTAAAGAAACATTTTTAGAAGATGATGTCAAAATTCTTGTATTAGCCAAGTAGGTACTGAGGCCAAGAATTAGCATCCCTTTTGTAGACATATCAGACAAGCGTTGGGAGGAAGGCATAGGGTGTATTATACATAAGCATCCTTTCTTGCTTGGCATGAATGAGTGACAATTGATTTGCCATCAAAAGTGGGCGTGGCTTGGAAGGGATTTTCTACATGAGTAGTTGTTGTTGGACGACATCAGTGAGACCGACTTCACATGGCTAGATGAGTTCAGCAACATCATCTTCTCCAATATATTCCTCCTATAGGGACTTGAAGACCTTTATGATTGAAGGCTTCAAGCCCTAGGCCCCGCTCAACCCACTGATGCTTCTAGCCTCCCTATCCCCTGGTTCTTGTTCCCTATTTCCTAAATACTATTTCCTTAACCATTGCCCTTTGAGAAAAAAAATGATTTTAAGATATTTGTATTTTTCTTTGGATTGGGCCTTGCCCTTTTTTGTAAATTTTGAAATAGTAAAACCACATTGATTTAGTCAGCTATTTTGAATATCTATGTTATGAATCAGTTTTATGTACATTATACAGTCTAAAATATTATCAATGAAAACAATAATTTTTGGCTTCTCAAATTGTTGTTCTTGTTAGTCTACGACTTTGTATTTGTAAGTTTGTTTTTGGAATCTTGATTCTCAATGCACTATTGAAATGTTACTATTAGTCTTAAAAATAGTTAACTATTAATAATTAACTATTTTTCTTTAATCTGATTGGTTAAAACAAATGGAGCTTTAAGGAAAACTAAAGATTAATAGATTATAACTTTAACAAAGTTAAATATAATTTTGATAATTTGTGTCAAATTTTTATTTCATACCTATCTTTTCACCTATTGCGAACTTTTTTTTTTCATTATGAAATCTTTAAAATGATGAAGAATAGTTTATAAACAATAATTACAATTTTCAATATATGTTAATAATTTATAGATAATTTAACTATATTATATTTTAATTTTGAAACTAAATAATAAATATGAATTAAAATATAGCATTTGCAATTATATTTTTAAATTATAATTATTTTATTTACATTAAACTATTGTCATTATTATTTCATATCTTGCACCAATTTTATTTTATAAAATTTAATATATCTTCATTGAATTTTTCATATAATCTTTATAATAAAAAGCTTATGATAGAAAAGAAAATCATTTCTAAAATTCTATAATAGAAAAGAAAATCCTTTATTTATATATATTAAAACTATTATAATAATTATTATAAATTATATTATATATATAATATTTTATATACCAACAAAGTGATATCAGATAGAATTGTTAAAATTTTGGAATTTTTAGAGGACTTTCTTCCATCAACATATCTTGGAATTCCATTTTTTATGGGATCAAATAAGACAAGCTACTGGAATTTGGTTATTCAAAGAATTAGGTCTAGAGTGGTAGCTTGGAAAGCTAGGTGGCTTTCTTTAGCAGGAAGAATTCTACTTATAAAATTAGTACTTTCAACAATCCCAAATTACTATATTGCGCTCCTTAAAGTGCTGGCATCAATCTTATTACAAATCCAAAACTTGATTAGAGGCTTCCTTTGGGCAAGAAATATGAATGGGGATAAAAAGATTTCTCTTGTATCACTTCATGACATGGCTCATATTCTAGCCATTGGTGGAGCAGGTATTCATGATTTGACAAAGAGAAATGCAGCTTTTGGTGGGTAACTCATTTCGCATATGTACACTAAACCTCAATCAACATGTTGTCAGATAATGCAACAAAAGTATTTAGATAATAATGACCCCACAAGAATTTTTTCAATTCTTAATCCCCCTAAAGGCTCTATGATTTGGGATTTTATGATCTCTTCCAAGGATATTGTTCTTAAATATATTTCTTGGGAGTTGAATAAGGGAGATAGAGTCAACTTTTGGAGGGACTCATGGAATGGATTTCCACCTCTTCATACTTTGCAGTTTTCTCAGAACATAATCAACATTTCAGAATCAGTTTGGGGAGATAGAGTCATTGATTTTATAGATAAAATTTGTCCCTATTCTAGGAAAGTCACTTGGAAAAATCTAGATCACCTGCCTTTGTCTATTCAAGAGAAAAAAATGTTTAGGGACTATTTAGACAAGAGCCTTGTTTACATTTCAGATGGGGAAGATAGATTGTTTTGGGCTCCAGCTAAAGATGGTTGCTATTGAGTCAAAGAGGGGTATAAGTTGTTACAGAGAATGGTTGCACAAAAGAATCCATCTAGAGCTTATAAATTTTGTTGGAACCATGTTGTTCTTCCAAAAGCTAGATGTTTCACATGGCTTGCACTTAAACATAGAATTCCTACAAGTGACAGATTGACTAAGTTCAATATTGCTCCTCCATTTAAACGTATCTTGTGTAATGAAGAATATGAATCAGTGGATCACTTGTTTGTCACCTGCTCATTCACATATGATTGTTCAGTTTTTGTTCTCAAAAAACTTCATTATTATACTCCTCTTCAAAATAACCTTTGGGAGATTTTTCAATCTTGGCTGCTTCTTTTTTTGAAAGCTTTATTTGCAAGAATTTGGATATGTACTCTAGCTTTGGTTATTTGGGCTATTTGATGGGAGAGGAACAAGAGGATATTTAGAAATGAGTTTGCAGAGAAAGAAATAGTGTTACAAGGCATTGAAAAGTCTATATCAGAAGTCACTAATGCATGCCTTTTTAGATGCAAAATCAATCCTACAATCTCAGTTTGGGACAGCTTCATCATTTGAGAGTGGAAATCTCTTCTTATTCCATGGGGGAGTGAAATTAGCAACAATCAACATTCCAAGATAGATAGCGCAGTTGTGCAATGGCTACCTCCTAAGTCGAGTATAGTGAAACTTAATTTTGATGGCATTTCAAGGGGAAATCTAGGTAAATTAGGTCTTGGGGCATGTGTCAGAGATAGTAAAGGTATAGTTATAGCAATTTCATCCTCCCCACTGCCAGATGGGACTAATAATTCAGCAGAAACACAAGCTCTCTTGGTAGGCCTTGTACTGCTTAAAACAGGTAATTTTGACAGAGTCCATATTGAAGGTGATTCTCAAATGGTTATTAACAGTTGCATTAAATGACAATCCTATTCATGGCATTTGTAATATATCTTCAAGAAAATTTGGTACTCGATTGATAAATTTTCAAAAGTTACCATATCACATACCTTGTGAGAAGGAAATAAAGTGGTCGATTTCATATCTAATCTCAAGTGTGATGGTGTCGTTGTTAATACACATCAACCCAACTCATTTATTGACCAATTCAAACAATTGCATTCATTGATTGCATCTAAAAGTTGTTTATCATGCTCATAAAATTTAGATGTAAGGCTTGACTCAGGACAAAGTTTTCAATGGTATAGTTTTATGAGCCTCGATTTTGTCGATATAATATCTATTGTAAATATCGATAAATATCTTTATGTAGATTTGTATATAAGCAATGATTCCAGATTTTCTTTCTGGTTCTTTCCTGGTTGAGCTCTTTGAACTAGTTTTATTAATAAATATATTCAGTGGCTAGCCCATATTTGCAAACAAAATAAAATTAAATAAAATTAACATCATGACTTTGACATGCTCATAGCCTCATTGCTCAAGCTTAAAAGTAAAATAATAATAATTTCTTTTATTTTTCTCTATATTAATTAATATGCTATCTTAATTATTTTCAATGACTGTGGCTCAATTTTGAGCCAAATTTTAAGATTGAAGAAAAAGTCTATTTCTACTCGAAATCGAGACATGTGTACTCAAAGATTCTACCCAAAATACTGATCATTGCATAAAAGAAAGATCGACGGCTTAAGATGAATTTCAGGCTGATTTGGGGAATGCTTTCCCATGTGCCTAGATTCATCCAAAATTGTGACACGTGTCCATTCATTACCAATTGGAAGACTTGGTTAATATTATTAATAATTATGTTTATAAACAATTATCACAATTATCAATATATGTTAATAATTTATAGATTATTAAACTCTATTACATTTTTATTTCAAAACTAAATAATAAATATGAATAAAAATATAACATTTATAATTATATTTTCAAACTTTATTTATTTTATTTAAATTAAACTATTGTCATTATAATTTATTAATAATTATTAGTACTTGCCGGTAGGTACTAGTCTTAGGGCTAAGAGCTAAATATATCATTTTCAATGTGATTCATCAATGTTAATATTTTTATTTTTTTAATGTAAGTACATTGGTTTATATTTTATATTTTAATAATGTTTTTTTTTTATAAATTATAATATGTTTTTTGTCATTCAATTAAAAATAATATTACTTATATTATATAATCATTTAAGATTTTTTATTATTATAAAATATTATTATTTTTATTTATAATTGTTTATTATATAATAGAACATATAATATAATTATAACCATATGATATATATGTAATAGAACATATATATCAATGATTATATAATATATTTATCAATAAAATTTAAATTTAAATTAACATCATGACAGAAAAATATAATTATATTACATTTTTATTAATTAAAATATTTTATATATTATAATAAATTTATTAAATTTAAATTGGATTTACATAAAATTAAAGGCAAGTACTAGTGGCACTTGTTTCATATCTTGTACCAATTTTATTTTATAAAATTTAATATATCTTTATTGAAGTTTTCATATCATCTTTAAAATAAAATGTTTATGATAGAAAAGAAAATCATTTATATAATAGAAAACAAAATCCTTTATTAATATTATATTATAACTATTATAATAATTATTACAAATTATATTTTTTATATATAAAAAATATTTTATATAAATAATTAAATTAACCTGAAATTAGGGCACGTATACTACAAGATTCTACCCAAAAATTAAAATCCCAGCCATTGACTAAAAGAAAGATTGATGACCTGAGATGAATTTTGGGCCAATTTGGAGAATGCTTTCACATGTGCCTAGATTTATCTGCAATCATGACACGTGTTCGGTCATGGCCAATTAGAAGACTTAGTTAATATTATTAATAATTATGTTTATAAACAATTGTCACAATTATCAATATATGTTAATAATTTATAGATAATTAAACTATATTACATTTTTATTTTGAAACTAAATAATAAATATGACTAAATAAATAACATTTGCATTATGTAATTATATTTTTAAATTATATTTATTTTATTTAAATTAAACTATTGTCATTATAATTTATTAATAATTATTAGTACTTGCTCGTAGGCTAGGTACTAGGCTTAGGCTAAGAGCTAAATATTTCATTTTCCATGTGATTCATTAACGTTAATATTTTTATTTTTTTAATATAAGTGCATTGGTTTATATTTTATATTTTATTAATGTATTTTTTATAAATTATAATATATATTTTTTCATTTAATTAAAAATAATATTACTTATATTATATAATCATTTAAGATTTATTATTATTATTAAAATATATTTTTTAATTTATATTTATTATATAATAGAACATATAATATAATTAATTATAATATAATATAATATAATATAGTTATAACCATATGATATATATGTAATAGAACATATATATCAATGAATATATTTATGAATAAAATTAAATTTAAATTAACATCATCATAGAAAAATATAATTATATTACATTTTTATTAATTAAAATATTTTATATATTATAATAAATTTATTAAATTTAAATTAGATTTATATAAAAACTAAAGGCAAGTACTAGTGGCACTTGTTTCATATCTTTCACTAATTTTATTTTATAAAATTTAATAACTATTATAATAATTGTTATAAATTATATATATATATATATATATATATATATATATATATATATATATATAATATTTTATATAAATAATTAAATTAACCCAAAATCAGGACACGTGTACTACAAGATTCTACCCAAAAATTGAAGTCATGGATAAAGTCCTTGATTCATGTAAAACTATCTCTGTAAAGTATTCATTGTTGACGAGGTTACAACTATTTACCTACAACCTCAAAGAAATGGAGCTTACAAATGACGCAAAATGGAGCACCCTAAAGAACTTCATTGGAGCTGGGTCATCTTCTCAAATTATTACTATTGTCGTCAGTGGCAATCATAATTGATAGCACTAAGAAGTAACAACTTAGGAAGTGATAGTACTATAATAATTTTGTTAGTTGTTGCTCTTTAATTTCAAATTTTGGATTTAATTTCAGCTTTGTTTAATGTTAATTATTATATGAATCAAGAGCCAACATATCAAGATAGTTGGGAAGCCAGGCACTGGCATACTATTACTACACAGAGCAGATGGAAAA
The DNA here is from genome assembly GCA_028749045.1 of Cupressus sempervirens. Lineage (NCBI taxonomy): Eukaryota > Viridiplantae > Streptophyta > Pinopsida > Cupressales > Cupressaceae > Cupressus > Cupressus sempervirens. Next base: position 612,719,887 of record CM053788.1, read on the forward strand.
AATTTCCCTACTACTTGAAAAAATTGTACAATTGGCAATGTGATTGTACACACATAATGTATTATGTAGTAATAATCTAATTATATATACAATTACAAAATGACCTACAGCTATTGTTGCTCCCTTGTATCTGCAAAAAGAAATTTAAGGTCATTTCAATTTGACATTGAGTCATTTTCAAAGGGTTGTAATTGTTTGTAATTGACAATTGTTAAATGTATTATGTTACAATTTCTTAAAGAAACTAGAATCAATGAAAATCTCAACATGTAAGTTTGTAACATCAACATGTTCAAAAAAAAAAAAATTAAACATCTATAAAGGGATAGTGAATGAAGGCTATAAATTAACTTCTACAAACATAATTAATTAGTAGGTAGAGTCTTAGATCAGAGCTACTAGCCTAGTACTTGACTCACACAGAAGTTAGAACTTCAGGTTGAGAAGCTACTATAGTGGTCATTCCGCCTGGACTGGCTCAGCATCACTATCATCAAAATCCTCCTCATTTATTACATATAACATTTCATTATTCATTGTGTTTTCTTTAGATTCATTGTCAGCGTCAAACTCAATATGCATGCCAAAGTCAACATCATCTTCATTGCTTCCAATATTAGGATATGAACCACTACCACCGCCACTACCACTACCACTACCATTGCTACTGTCACTACCACTTGGGTTTGAAATGTTGGCAATCCCTCTTCTTTGACATTGGTTTCTCCAAATGATGATAGCCCTCTATTAAGGGAAACTTTCTACCTCATACCTAGAATTATAGAGCCTCAAACAATCATCCAAATTTTTGTCTAATTTGTTTCTAACCTTTGACTTCAGGAAGACCAAAGTACTAAAAACTCTCTCATCCTCCACTAAACCCAATATCATTGTCAAACATAAATCAGTAAGTTTGAAATATTATGGTATTGACTCTCTCAACTGATTGCTCTCACCAAGATTTTTTCAAAGCTTTGTTACCACTCCCTCTTCATTTGGGTTCTCCATAAGATCATATTGTTCCCTCATTATGTTTGCAAAAGAATATGATTGATCTCTCAGTTGAGATTCATCTAAAATTCCATTTATAGTGACTCCATTGATTACTTTAGGTTTGCAAAAATATTGAATCAAAGTTGTCATCCTTCTTTAAAAATCAATCAGACAGTTTAGAGATCAATATTGTGAAAAAATAATTGACATTGCTTTGACTAGTTCCTCTAGGAGGAATTTGAATCTAATTTCTAACAAAAGATTGTAGAAAACTCGCTTGATAGTGTCAAGCATAGAGTCTTTGATCTTCTTGAAGTCTTCACTAGTAACATGTGAAAGTGCCTTCTCTAGTTCTGATTCAACTTCACTTCCTACTTCATTGGGGTTGGAGTTAGGGTTAACATGGGCATAGTACTGCATTGGTATGTCAACACCACGTACCCTCGCATATACCTCATCATTTGCACCAGTATGCAAAAAGTTCCCAAGATTGTTCAAATTTGAGATTTCTAACCACTTTGCAAATTTTGATTCATCTAATGGTATTAATCGATACTGAGTATCTAGGTTATTACATGTCATTTTATGAAACTTATTATATTTTGTAATGTACATAGCTCTTTGTTGAACCTTTTTTTATAATATTTCTCATGTCCTGTAGCATGGGGAGAATAGCTAGTAAAGTTAAGAGTACCTTAACATTAGCTAGATTTGAATATAGCCAAGGGAATCTATCTCCAAACAATGATAGATATTCAGACTTTACTCAATGCATTGGTCCATCCAAAGAGATCCATCTAGTATCATTGTCTTTAAGAAGCTTCCTCCCATCAGTAAGTCCTTGAGTAAAGTGTTGAAATTCTTGGACTCATTTTGGACTTCAACAGAAGTATTGGTAAATCTCTTTGATTAGAGATTCCAATTTACTTACACAACCAAAATCACTGACAATTCCAAAAGATAGATTCATTCGATAAGGCATACAATGAATGAGAGTAGTGTAAGGTGCCAAATCATTCTTGATCTTTTTGCAAAGGTTGCCTTTATGACCTTGCATAACCAAAACTCCATCCGCTCCAACACACACCAAATTTTTGGTAATCTCCATGTTATCCAAACCTTTAGATTCAATTGGAGTAGTCTTTAATAATTCATATAAATTTTTAGTTGTCACACTACAATTCAATTTAACAATAGATAGTAGAAAGGGTTGATGACAAAGATCATTTATAGTATAAACATGCATGCACACCCAAGAAGTATTATCAATTGTTGTAACTTTATCTAGAGACAGTGCAATGAAATTTGAGTCTTATTTTTTCCTTCATATCTTCTTTTTCAACCTGTGCAAGATATTTAGCCCATTCCCACCTTTTGTTTACTAACCAGTGACTGTCCAAATAGTTTTGAGGTTTCAAAAAGCACAATAAGGTAGTAATTGAAGGGTAGTCTATCATAGCATGTCCTCTACTCAAAATATAAAAGACCACACTTAATTGAACTACTTTTTTCATATTTTGCACTTCCGTTTCTTTCCCAATGAAATCTTCAATTGAACCTTTTACTGCACAACACTTCTCCCATGATTGTTGGTGTAACTCATATATTTTGGCATTCTTGATATGCAAATAGTTGTCCTTATTTTTCCAATTTAGCACAAATTTTTCAACTCTATCCATAGTTTCCTTCTTGAAAACTTTACTGACATGCTATTCTATGGTACCAAGTTTATGTTGGAACCTCTTCTCCTTCTTTGTTATCTCTGTGCAAATCTTACATCTGCATTCTACGGGAGGCTCACCATTAATTAGATTGGGCACTGGTTCAATGAACTAGTACTTTTCCACCATTCTAACTAAAAATTCCTTTTGGAAAAATCCTAGCAAGATCAATCTTTCTTCAATTCTAATTTTATTTTCCCCTTTTGTGCATAAACATGATTTATGGAATCAATTTTGGTTTTCTCACTTGATTGGTCTAGGACTAGCTCCAACTCTATAATCTTAGTTTGTAACTCTCTACTCAAGAGAAGTGCCTCCAAATTGTGTTCAAGTTCATCATCGACTAAGATATCAAGTTCACCATCTTGAACTTCAATGCGGTCTAAGGGTCCAACTTGTGATGAATCTCCTTTTTCAATAAGCACTGGAGATCTAACTTGTGAATCTTGTAGGTTGCCAACATTTCCACCACCAAACTATGCCGCTATGGTTCTCCATTTTGGTAATGGTGGCCTCTCTTGGCTTTTAGGGATCCCACTAGAACCCCTATTACCCCTCTTGTTTGACATAGAAAACTGATAAAGGCTACAAAAAATATATCAACTTATTTGTTGAACAAAAGACTCAACTACTTAGACTACATATAATAACAATACTATGATTCATTCTCAAAAAAAGGGTACTGCTACTATAGTACGACCCAATATAATTTGCAAACCTATAGGCTATCTTAGCATGTGAGATGTCTAGTCACTAGTGGACACTAGATAGTAAAACTAAAAAAAAAACTATACCAATCTACCAGTGGTCCAATACCACTGTTGAAATAAAAAATAAATTAAAAATCATTTTCCTTTTACAAAAACCAAGGTCCATGAGTCAATGGGAAATGCACTCAGCATTCTAAAAGTTCAGCAGCAATAAGAAACACCAATCTCTAGACTAGAAAATAGCGAATTGTGTAGAATAATAATATCCTATAGTCCAATCTAGGTTGGTGAATTAGGTGGGATTAAAAAGTGGGAATGTCAAATGTAGGTGAGACATACCTTCCTATGCAAGCCCACAGTAGGAAACAATTGGCTAAATGGGGCTGGTGGTTGACACATGTTAGGAAAATGGTTGGCGACGACCAACCCAAGGGAAAATTATGTGGTTGTAGTAATGGTGAAAGAATGTGGGCCAATAAGAAACAACATGCAAAAGATGGCGAAATATTCAAAATAAAGTTATCCAAAATGTAGATTGCATTGGTAATTGAACTAATATTTTTGACCAATCATGTGATAACTAATGGGCAACTACCTTGGGTATTGGACCCAAATCTACTGAATATCTAGTGACACAGTTGACCTGCATTGTATGCGCTATTCACCAAATGACAATTGACCTATTAGATGGGATTGCCAAAAGGTGAAGATTTTCCACTTAAGTAATCTCTACTTGCTTTCCCTTCCTTGGTCCATGAGAAGACTATATTTTTTTTAAGCATTTTTGTAAGAGGTTTCACCATGGTAGCTAGATTAGGAATAAATCTTCTCACATAATTTATTCTACCGAGAAAACTTTACATACCATTCTTGTCACTAGGAAGAGAAAGGGCAAGTATTTCCCTTATTCTTTTTGGATCAATAGTCAAACCATCCTTAGATACAATATGTCCTAATAGTTTCCCTTGATTAGTGGCAAAGACACACTTTCTTGGATTCAAAGATACTCCATACTCTCTACATATTATAAACACTTGTCTAAGATGACCAAAATACTTTGCTACATCTTTTGAATATACTATGATATCATCAAGGTAGACCAACACAAACCTTTCAATCATATTTTTGAAAGCCATCTCCATTTCCTTTTGAAATGTGGCACTTGCATTTGTTAGTCCAAAAGGCATTTTACTATAGGCATAGCTGCCCCATTTTGTAGTGAAATTAGTTTTATATTTGTCACCTCCTTTGACTAACACCTGATTATAACTCAAGAATCCATCCAAGAAGGAGAATCTCTTTGAACCACTAACATTGGACAATATTAGTTCCATGGAAGGAAGAGGATGATGATCTTTAAGGGAGGCTTGGTTAAGATCCCTAAAATCTACACATAGTCTAATTTATCCATTCTTTTTCCTAACAACAATGAGGTTTGCTACCCAAGAGGAGTGCTTAATAGGGAAAATGATATTGGCCTCAATTAATTTGGACAACTCATTTCTCATTAGTGGATCAATCTTGGGATTTACTGGTCTCTATTTTTTCCTAATAAGCTTGACATCATCAACTAGATCTATAGTATGTTGAAAAATACTAGGGTCAAAACCCTTTAAATCATCATATGTCCAAGAAAACACATCATTAAATTCTTGACATAGATTAACAAAACTTTCTTGCTCAGTTTCAAAATATACCTTCCCCATGTTTAACATTCTCCCATTAGCAACTACAACTGGCATATGATCTCCCTTTTTTGTAGCAAGATTCATGCCTATATCCCTTTCTTGGTTATCATGATTGAAGACACTCTCGAAGGTAATGAGTCCCTTAGGCAACTTATTGGAGCTGAAGTTGATGATTTGATCACCATATTGATCATACAATCTCGACTGATTTCTATCTGAGAACTTTGCTTCATTATACAAGAAACTCACAATTTGTGCATTAAACTCAAAGACCAGCCAATTGATATTATTATTAGGGATACTGGGTCTAACCACCACTTTAATCATTTGCTTCTTCTCATATTTGAGGCTTCTTGGGACATCATAAGATGCACCCACTACCGCTAGTCTGTTAGCATGTCTATTTCCTCTTCTAGGGATGCTCTAAATGTTAAATGAATTGAAACCTTGAAGAAAATCCCATACTCTATGATTATAAGACCCAAGCAAACCATTCTTAGTAATATTTTGATTCCTCACCTGATTGATCACCAGCTCACTATCTCCATATACACTTAATACTTGAATTCTTTTTCTTTTGAGTGAGTCAAAGACCCTAAACCAATGCCTCATATTTGGCCACATTATCAGTACAAATAAATTGAAGCCTAAATGAGAAGTAGTACCTTTATAGTTCATGAAAAACAAACATCACACGAACCCCTAATCCATTAAAATACATACTCCATATCCCACTTGTGTCTTCTTTGATTTTTATCAAGTTGGGGATAAGAACATCTTTTTTTGATATAAAATAAGTGCTTAGGCCTATCTCCAACATTTTTAATATAGGATCAATCTAATATGCATTAGCCCACTCATCCAAGAGAAAATTACGCATCTCTACTAAAGAAGTGGCAGGATCATTTGCTGTGTGATTTTTATCTATTTCTAGGATGGTATAGTTCATGTTGATGAGATTAGGTGTAGGGCTCAATATGATGGAGGGATAATGTTTCTACTTTGATTGATGCTTTGGTTCCATATCTAGTTCCAAAAAACATATATGACCAATTAGAAGATATGTAACTGCCTATTTGAGCAGTGAAATGTCTTGAAAGACAAATGGAAAACTGTGGTTTAACCTCAACAATTGATATATCTTAAACTAAACTACAACTTGGGCATGCATGTTAGGTCATTTAAATATTTCTAATGATTCCCATAGTGGGACCATAGTAAGAGGTTGACTTACAAAGTAAACATGAATAGGGGCTATAGAAGGCTAATGATTGGGCATGTTAGGGAAGAAAGGAATTGGGGGCCTTGGAGCTAATTGTCCTCCTTATATCAAATTTTTTCACTCTTATGGCATCCTCATAAGCATTTGGTAGAGTGTCTCCTCCCATAGATTTTGGAGTGGTAGAAATATCACTATTGAAGGCTCTAAGATAATACAAGAATGCATGACCAAGAGAGGGCTTCACTGCAGTAGATATTCTGTCCCTTGTCTTCTAAGATCTATAATTGAAATTAGTCATACATTCACGGGGGGTCTCTTGATAGTTGTCATCTATTCTAAAAGTGATAGGTGATCACTTTTTTCCTCAAAATGCTTACATAGGGCTGCCCCTAACCCATCCTAATCAGTAATAGAGTTATGAGGAAAACCTCTATACTATTCTAGTGCCTTCCCTTTCAAGGATGAGGCAAGAAGCCTAACTAGTACATCATCCTTAGTGATGCTATGAATATTGCAAATGTTAGACACCTCTTGAATATGCTCAATAGGGGAGATGGAGGTCTCACTAGTAAAATGAGGTATACTTTTAAGAGTTAATACTGGTATGTCGTGCCTTTGGGCTAATAGAAGGGGGCTACCACCATTAAATGTGGTGAAAGCATGAGCTTTATCCATGTAATTAATAAGAAAGTGATCTATTGATATGATTGGATGGTATTCTAGGTAGTGATCTAACAATAGGGGGAGTGGAGATGGATCTTATAGGGGTATGTCTTACTATTGCGCTCCTAATTGGTGATAGAGGTACCCTAGCCTTTCTACTTAGATTATAAAAAGAAAGCTCATGTTATTGGAAATTACATCTAGAAGATGTCCTTGTATGAGTCTCTAGAGAAGGCCAACTTCCTCTACTATTAAGATGCACTTAAACTATTCTTGAAGAGGAAAGGGAGAAGGAATAAATGAAAGAAACTATCTAGTCTATTCTAAAGAGGTGATGCACTAAAATAGGGTGTTCAGACCAATCACTGCACATACATATATAGTACAATTATCATGAAAATCCAAAGATATATAGATTTAGGCTTGCTTTAATCTATTAGCTACATAAATATTAGATAATTAAATGAGTGACACAAGGAAAAGGCTTCACTACTTATCATTCATAGGTCAAAAGAAATATAGAAATGTAGACTATAGATATTCGTAGTACATTGAAGAGAGGCAAAAAAAGAATGTATAGTACATTAGTGGATAAAGGAGATAATAAAAGATTTTGTATAATTCAAAGTCAAAGAGGGAATTTACTGAGCATGGCATCTTCATACAACAAAGAGAAGAAAGGTACTGAAATGTTGGTTCATAAAGTTGACTGCAAGGCACCTAATTTCAAGTTGAGTCTAGCGATTGCAGAGGAACTTGAACCATTTGGTGTACAATCTCAAATTATACCTAAGGTATTACTATTTTACTATATCCATTCCTTTTACCACTATTCTATTGAAGAACTCATAACCCTAGAGATGAATGAAGAATTCAAAGAATTGTGTGTGGATGGTGTATTAAAGCTTGAACATCAACATTTGAAAACCAAGGGCTTGAAACATATCTCTTATATGCCAAGAGAATTTTAGGTCAAATTAATTAGATATATTCTAAGTTGTGTACATAGTGGGCAGTTATGGTTGGACAATCCCATTTAGATTATGCAGTAAAATGATTCATAGAATCACTAGGCTTCCAATGCTAAACAAAGGCAAGACAACCAAAACTCTAGGTCAGGCAGAACTAACCAAGAAGACTCTTGTCGAGTGGGATGGAAGAGATATGAAGCTTAATGGAGCAACACACATGGAGCTAAAGTTTGGTATACATGTAATTCAACATAAGATATACAACTCTAGTCAGTTAAACAACTTGTCATGCAAATCTTTTGATATTGCATACAAAGTTTTGAAGAATAACCTATCCTTCAAACTTGTCAAGTTTTTGTTGAACCAATTCACCAAGAACATGGAGAGCACTAGAGGATCAAATAATAATCCATGTAAGTTTAGATCTCTTTTGACATGTTTTTTCTTCTTTTTTCAAAAAATGTTTCCTTCCAAAGGTGCAATAGTATGGATGAAAGATGTTCCTGTTTTATAGTAGATCAATGAATATATAGCATAAATGGGTGAAATTTTTTATAGCATCATCGATAACTATTTTGAATCATTCAAAGAGAAGATGCATAATAGATTTAGGATCCTAAAGAAACTTGTAGAAGATTACAAGGATGATATTTGTTTCATGGTGGACTATAAAAAAGTATATATTCAAGCAGTCACACCTAGAATGGCATGGGTTAAGCCTCTAGAGTATGAGGTTAAAATTGATGACACTAAGTATATAAGTGAGGCTCTACTGAATGAGCCTATGGATTTTAAAGCCACCTATTTTTGAACTTATGATGAGGCAAAGGAAAGAATTGAACTTGAGATCAAGGTACCTTAAGTAGTGAATAAAGGAAGGAGAAGAGTAGAGAAGCTATTAAAAATCACTAAGCAAGAAAGTTCTCCTCTAATCCTTACTGAGGGTAATAGTGATGATATAAAAGATGATGATGTAGAGGATGAAGAAGAAGAAGCCAAATTTGAGGAAGAATAGCCTTTTAGGAAGAAAGGTAAGGTTATTATAACTAGACCTGCCAAGTCATTCCTTGCTATATTCACAAGAAGGGTAACCAATTCTAGGAGGAAATTGAAGTTAGGTGAAGATGAAGCTGAGAAGATGATATTCAAGAGATCTACACCTACACTTCAAGAAATGTTAAAGAAGATGGAAGAAGGATTTGGCATTGAAAATTTCAAAAATTTCAAGTATGAGACAATGAACAAGGATGAGAAAAGGAAAATAGAAGATTCACTCATGACCAAGGTGCATAAATGTAAGTATTCACTAGATGAGCTTGCATAAAAAATACCTAATGAACATATATAGGAAATAAAGCCTAGATGGGAAAATGCAAATAAGATTGCCAGGGACATCTATGAATACAAGCCAGATCTTAGTAAAGAGGTAAAAGAATCTGTGAAGAAAAATGATAAGAATTTCACTCTCAAATTAAACACATATGATATTTCTTAAGGACATTGAACATATGGTGAATGTAGCTACAACTTCATGGAAAAGCATCTATCAGTTGCATCAACCTAGTGACTTTATTGTGCACGTTGATGACAAGGATGATGAAGATGAGGAAGAAAATGTAGAAATAAAGGATGATGAGATAGATGATGTCAATCTGGATGATGAGAAGGAAGAATAGGAAGCTATTGGAGGAAGCCTTCTAGAGATTCAATGCATTGAGGAAATAGATGTAGAGAAAATTGTAGTAGCAATCATGGGCTCATTTCCTTACTGTCTACCCATAACCTTAGTGTAATCTAGCTTAGAGAAAGCTTCTATTGAGTTGGTTGTTGATACCACTTCTATATCAAGCACCCAAAAAGCTTTGAATTTGTTCAACTAAAAGTTACATTGACTGATGTGCCCAACACTTCATCTGCCAAGTAACAAGGTCCTCCATCATCAGGCTTGACCAAGAAGCAACAAGGTATTCCTATTGTTAGTATTGTTTCAACATTTGTTTCTAGTCCATAAATTTCTACAATTATTTCTATTCCAAGTATCTCCATAGCTAGAACAATAAAAATTGAGAACCAGTCTCAACTGAGTATTGAAGTCCTAAAAAAGGGAAAGCAAATATTTGCCACCATTCTGAAGGAAAAGGGAAAAGAAGCACAAGATATTGAGTTGGGTGAAGATATAGCTATTCCAAATTGGGATATCTCTACCCTCACCCTTAATTGAATGGACACCAGGGGTGAGTTACTGAAGAAATGAGCTAAGAAGATAAAGCCTAGAGAAGAGAACAAGAACAAAATTTAAGTTTCTAAAGACATAAAGAGCATATTTGTTGATGCTTTGAGTATTGAGGTTGATAGTGTTAGTGTAGTTTTTTATTTTTCCTATTTTGCTAGGTTTTTCCTACACTTTTAATAATCTCGCTTAGGTTAATAAAGCATGTCTTATTAGGTGAATGGTTGTGAGGTGTCATCTTCCTACATGTGAGCATCCATTAGCTATCTTGGGAAGATACTTTGCTATCTATAGTCTGATAGATGGTTGCTCCTCATTGGTTGGTGTTGCCACCTCCTCCCTCTTCCTAGCCTATATAAGCATGCTACCTGGCTTGTATTTGCATCTCTTATTTTTGCACCCTCTTAATGCTATTTTGCTTCCAGCATTTACATTACTCTCTTGGAGACTAAGTCTATGATGCTATTTTGATTTTGTATCATTTGCATTCATAGTTTAGATATTTACTCTTTGCACTAGTTTTCTGGGTTATTAATCTTTTCAGATTCTAACATGGTATCAGAGTTTTTCTATGTGCAAGAGTAGATTTTAGTTTCCTTATTTGAGAGATTTGGGGGGGGGGCAAATAAATTTTATTGTAGTTTTTTAAAAAATGAAGTATGCTCTTCTCTTGCATCTTTGGATGATTCTGAGAATCAGAAAAGTTTTGACAAAAACAATTTTTTTCTAGGGTTTCAATCTCAAATCTGACAACCAACTTGCATATTTAAAGTTTTTAATCAGTTTTGCAGGTTTCAGCATGCCATTGATGGACTTAAGAAGCTGATCCAGCATTTGCATGTCAAATTTTGGTTGCTGGGGTCGTTTTCTAATTTTTGGAGCCATTTTTTACTGTTAAAGGCATCTGATTTACACTACAACAACATCTTCTGTTCATCAGCAAGAAAAATGCTTTTTGGGTTTTGTTTGCAGCCCTAAAAAACCATCTGGGTATCTTTTAGATTTTGCATGCAAGCTGTATATTTTTCAGGATCGAGCATGCAAAGCTACAACCATACCCCTCTCCGTTGGCAGCCGCAGATTTGAATGCAGTTTTCAAATGTCTCGTTCTTGCTCATACGGACTTCGATTTTGATGATTCTTGTTATGAACTTGGCTATTTTTTTGTGCTCTATCCACTAGTGGAGTTATTTTTTGATTTTCATGCATGAATTCTTCAGAAATTTCTCAGCCGTGACTGTGCACAGTTCTCATTTTGGAAACTTCAGAGGATCATAACTTTCTCATACGACCTCGTATCGAGGTGATTCTTTTTTTGAAAGTGCATGATTTTTCGAGTAGATCACAGTGGTGCTGTTTGTTTCCTTTATTATTGTGCCCAAGTTTCACTTTTAGCATATGCTCTTCATGAGGGTTTGTAATGCATTGAAATCAAGACCACTAAGTATCTCTTTCTAGTGGTAGTTGTAAATGCACTAAAATAAAGTGCCAAATCATATTTCTTTGGGGGGGGTTCTTTGATTGAGTAAAAAGGGGGGGGGCATTGTTGTGGCTGGGTTCTCTTCTTTTTAGCATTTCTTTGCATTTCTTCATCATGGATCAAACAAATATGCCCATCCTAACTCCATACAATTACTTTGAGTGGAAATCACGCATAAAAATTCACTTAAGGAAAGCTGGATTAAATAGGATAACTATGGGACTTGAAACTGAACCTGCTAAAGATGAAGATAAACCTAAGTGGTTTAACAAATGTGATGAGGCATTTGGAACATTGTGTTTGTCTGTTTCTCCTGACTTGCTATTTCACATTGAGTCTTTGGATACACCAAATGAAGTATGGACAAAGCTAGAAACACTATTTGGCACACAAGATTCAATGAGGGGTCATATGTTGGAAAATGAATTAATAAGTTTGAGTCCAGGCAATTTCAACACAATCCAAGATTTCTTTACCAAATTGAAATCACTAAGGCTACAGTTAAAACAATGTGGAATTGAAAAGAAAGATGAACAACTGATTCTTAGTATTCTCTCTAAGCTAAGTTCAGAATATTCTGTGTTTGTCTCTACCTTCTATGCTACTAAGGGTGCACTTGGTACTCAATTCACCATGCCATCTTTAGATGATTTTGCTATCAATCTCACTCGAGAACAAGACAAGCTAATCCAGATGGGCATTCTTAAGTCCTCTAAGTCACATGCCTTGGCTGCCAACCAAGGCACAAAAGAACAAAAAGGACAAAATAGTAACAACAATAGTAAGGACAAGAAACAAAAGAATAGCGAGGAGAAGAAGGATCAGATGCCAGTTTCTTCAAAAGCAACTATTGATACACCATCTTCCAAGGGCGATAAACCTAAGAAAGAAAAGGTTAAATGTGCTTATTGTAAAAGACCTGGTCATGATGAACATAAATGTTTGCAGAAACAACTTGATCACTTGAGATACATTCTTGAGAAGAATAATATCAGTGTTCTTGAGTCTATCAAACAAAGTTCTAATGAAGGGTCTAACAAAGAAAAAGAAAACAGCAAGGGGAAAGGAAAGGGCAAGGCCCTTTTTGCAGTTGCTTCCTCACCATCCACTTGGGTTCTTGATTCGGGTGCTTCACACCACATGGCTTCATCTAAGGAAGAAATTGCATCCTTGGAGCAATGTACTATGCCTTCTATGTTGAATGGTGACAACACTCCTATTGAGGTGTGTGGGAGAGGGTCTGTTGATGTGGGGGATGGCACATTCCATGATGTTCCTTATGTACCCTCATTGTTAACTAATCTCCTATCGGTACACCAGATCACTCACACAAGTTTAGGCAAGCGGGTTGAGTTCACTCCTAATTCAGTGGAGATACGTGAGTTGCACAATGATTCTACAATTGCAGTTGGGAGAGCAGATCATCAGTCAAGACTCTATATGTTTTCTCACCTTGTTCCTGATCCTCCTTTGACTATTTTTCTCACTCACTCTAATGATGTGAGTAGATTATGGCATGAGCAGTTTGGCCATCTTAACTTCCACTACTTGCATCAGCTTAACTAGAAGAGCATGGTCACAGGTTGCCTTCTACTTTGACATTGGAGTCACTTGGAATACATGATAGATCTTCTGATGGGTCAGATTCACTTGAGCAGTCTTCTACCTCCACTTTTGATGCAGAGAGTGATTCAGAGGACTCACCTCCTTCCTCTCCTAGTCATCATTCACAGGTTGATGATTCTCCTCTAGATTCTCCATCTTCTGGTCCACTTTGGGCTAGACAGACCTTGCAGTTTGCAGGTGATTGGGTTGGGGATCCATCAGACACCAAGAAAACTCGTTCACAATTCCAGGATGCTCTACATATCTTCATTGCTACTGCCTCAAATCCACAGTCCTTTCATGAGGCTTCTGGTATTTTTGAGTGGGATACAGCTATGCAGGAAGAGTATAGTTCCTTGATGAGGAACCACACTTGGGATCTTGTCCATTTTTCTAAGGGAAGAAAAATTGTTCGATGTAAGTGGATCTACCGGACAAAATTTGCAAGCTTTGCTGGAGGTGCAGGATGCTACATCTTTTGGGGGGGCCTCTTCCTCTCACTTGGAGTCCTAATTTTCTTTGGGGAGTCTCTTTTCTCTCTATTTTGGGGGAATTTTATGTACATGGGTACCTCATCAGGCTTGACTTGCCGGGACCCATTTCTACATCCACCTAAGCTTCGCTTATGGGGGGGTGTTAGTGTAGTTTTTTATTTTTCCTATTTTGCTAGGTTTTTCCTACACTTTTAATAATCTCGCTTAGGTTAATAAAGCATGTCTTATTAGGTGAATGGTTGTGAGGTTTCATCTTCCTACATGTGAGCATCCATTAGCTATCTTGGGAAGATACTTTGCTATCTTTAGTCTGATAGATGGTTGCTCCTCATTGGTTGGTGTTGCCACCTCCTCCCTCTTCCTAGCCTATATAAGCATGCTACCTGGCTTGTATTTGCATCTCTTATTTTTGCACCCTCTTAATGCTATTTTGCTTCCAGCATTTGCATTACTCTCTTGGAGACTAACTCTATGATGCTATTTTGATTTTGTATCATTTGCATTCATAGTTTAGATATTTACTCTTTGCACTAGTTTTCTAGGTTATTAATCTTTTTAGATTCTAACAGATAGTACTCAACCTATTCTTAATCAATTAGCAAAAATTATCCACAAATTCAATGAAGACTTGAATGGACATGAGAATCTACTTCAAAGAGCTAAAAGAAAGTTTGAGTACCATATGTTGGAACAAGTTGCACAAAGAATTGCAATAGATCAAGTAGATTTAGCTACTATTCTTGGTTCACTAGAAACCTTTGTTAGTAATGTTGTTTCACTATTTTTCAAGTAACACATATATCTTTACAAATGAGATTAAGGATAAATTTTCCAACATGGATGAAGACATGAATGCAAGTGCACACCAATATTGGCTATTATTTTTGAATCATAATTTTTTTGGTATAAAATATTGACAAAACTCAATAATAATAAGAAGTTTAATAATCACCATGGAATATTATGAGGATCATTACATATACTTTAAATCAATAGTGAAAACTAAATATTGATGATATATCCTTAAAGTAACTAATAATTATCATAATTATTGGTTGGTTCAATTTAATTTCTCCAATAATATATTATATTTAGGTGACTTAAATCTAATCATGTAATGAATATTGTGGTGAATATTTGATTTTAAATTTTTCAATAAAATAAATTATTGAGCAATTTTAAATATTCTAGAACTAAATTTTATAAAACTATGGCAATTTAGGTTGTATTAAGTCTTTATATATTAGCCAAATTACTAGCCAAAAAATTCTAAGATTAGCCAATTTGTGAATATTAGCCACAAAAAATACATTGTTAGAGATCAACCACTAGTTCATCCTAACATTTGTATCAATTAAATCCTTTAATGGGGTAGACTTAATAGTCTTTGCTAAATCTCTTAATCAAGTGCATATTCATTGTATGTTTTTAAATCCTTTAACAAGGTAGATCTCACAGACCTTATTTATCCTAACAAGGAAGATCATTAGAAGTGGTCAATTGTAAGCCTTAATAGGTTAACTTTATACTGTAGTATTAAAGCTTGTGGGTATCATCTCCACTCCAGTTTTACTTTCTATTTGGAAGGTTTTTGAGTTTCCATATCTTGTGTCAAAGTGTTATGAATGTTTATTTTCTTTCACTCTTTCATGCATACAATTATATCAAATATTATATGAAGGATTAATTAGTGATGTAAGGTAAAGTTTTATTGGTTTTTGATTCACCCCTCCCCTCTTAGTAACCTTTCCTATCTTATATTTCCAACAAAAATAATAAGATTCACTCAACAAGTAGCATGGCCATGGGTATTGTCACAAGCTTTTAAACATAACTATATAAGGAGTGAGTTAGGATGTATATAGGTTAACCTTACATTAACTGTAAAATACAACACAAAGATTTGACCTAGGTATTACATGCATTATTGTATGCCTTTGGTGTGCAAATGACTTGGACATAATTAGGTAGCACTTAAATATTTTAAGACATTATATATTAACTCACAAGATTCATTCACTTCTAGAAGCCTCTTGCCAAATCACCCAAGATGGCTAGAATATCTGGCTGAGCACCTCATATATTGCTCAATTTCTTGAGTTCATCTTTGATATAATTTTGATTATTTATAAGAGGATTATATGTTTCTTCATTCATTCCAATATCTATGTTAATTCTAAATATGTACTCTTACTTGTTTTTAGCACAATATTTGACAACAATTTACCTTTTCATTGTTGTTAGGACCTCAGCTTTAGAATCAACATAAGTTAATTTGCATGGTATTAGAATTTCTTTAATTTATTGACATAGTACTAAGTGGAATCCAAAATATTTCTTCTCAATTCTTCATTAGGAACATAATCATATTTTATTCCTTAATTTTGGATATAGTAATGAGGGTCTTAACTTAGGCCATGGGAGAGCATTTGAGTTGTGAACATAAAATTAGGAATGATTTATGTCATGTTTTATTTTTATTATTATTTATATCTAAAATAAACTTCACATTGTGTTGTAACTCTAAGATAGGTGTTTGATCCTCGATAGCTTTCATTTCAGCATCTCAACATTCAAGTTTTCAAGTTTCTTCTTCATTATATGTTTGGTTTATTAATGATTTCCTCCAGTTCAATTACTATATGATCCAGAATGTTATGAAGTACTGAAGCCAATAGTAACTTTTCTCAGGTCTCTACAAAACGTAGCATAGGTTTAGGGTCCCTTGGCTCCCAGGAATTTGTAGCATAGGTTCAGAATAGAAATTCCTTAGACTCAACTCTATATTGAATTTACTTTCACTACCACAATGACATTACCTATAAACTATACAAAGGATGTTGAAGTGGTTCCCAAACTTGAAAAACTCTTATAACTTAAGAAATGGCAAAGCAAATGTAGATGCAATACATGACAAACTACACAACTTGTAGTCTATATATATAGAGAGATCTCTTTTAGCGTTCTTATTACACATTAGCACAAAAGAAAAGTTGTTCCAACTACATACATATTCTAGAATTCAAATAATATAACAATAAAACTAACTCAACCCATGATAATTGGAAAGCCATAACCTAGTTCAATTGGTCTAGTTGTTGATTAGTTGGGTTGATTACAAATTCTTGTAGAACTATTATTAGATTAGGTAGAACAAAATGAACAATTAGTTGTTACTAGCTAGCATTAACTTGAATGGTCCCATCGATTATTGTCACAAGCTTTTAAACATAGCTATACAAGGATTGAGTAAGGATGTATATAGGTTAACCTTACATTAATTACAAACTTCAACATAATAGTTGCACTAGGGTATTATAGTATTGTAATAATAGAAAATTACCTGGTAAACCCAAGTGGGTGTATGATGGAGAAGAGTTGTATTAGGTGAGTAAAGATCACTAGTGGTTATAGGAATACAACTACATCAAAAAAAATAGAAACCAATACTACATATTCATTAGAGTGAGTAGTTCAAGGGTCTTGATCCCATGGATATAGGTATGTAGGTAGCCTGGTAGGTGAAGTATGCCTCCAGTGTGTAGATGCCTTGGACATAGTTAGGTAGCACTTAACCATGTATGTATGTATGTATGTATGTATGTAACTATTCTCTCCTTAACAATGCCATCCACATGGGGGGGAGTGGGGGTAGTTGACCTTGCACCTTTTGCAATACTTCATTTCCATTATTTGTGCTCTCTAAATCAAAGGTCTATAACTTTATCACTTGTAACTATAATTTTCATAGTACAAACCACAATATTTTCTTATAATTCTATGTTTCTCTTTGCAAGTTTATAAAATTGAAGTTTTAAAATTAATTGCATTTATATACATCTTTTTCAAGTTTGATATTTCTCTTTTTTGTGACTCACAGTCCAAGAATAATTTTTCAAAACACATACTAACCAGTTAGAGATTGATCCAAAAAAATGTAAGAAATATTATGCCAAAAGAGATTAAAAACATGATTGGTACATGATAATCATCTTTTTATGCTCTTTTTGACATAGTTGTTCTTACATTTGATGATTTTTGGTGAGAAAAAAATTCCAAACTAATCAAGTAGGTGATCCAAAATTAAATCATAATTGGTTGAGGCATGTTTAAATACATTATTTCACACGTTATTGAATGTTATATGTTTATGTGCTACTATTAATGAATGTTAAAGGATGAACGTTCTAGGTTGTTGTGCCAAAATAGATAAATCATGATTTGAAATGCAAAATTGGGTGCTTAACTTAATGAATGAACACATCAAGTGAAAGACCTTGTGTGATGAAAGATTATATGTTTTTCTACATATTTCACCACATAGCACTACATTGCAGGTTCACATACATTCTTAAGTAGACATTTGTGAGCACTAGGTGTGTGAAAACTCCATACAAAAACATGTAGAAGCAAAAAAGGTTGTGGTGAACATTTTTGATGACATGTAGGCCAAGAGCATACACAAATTCATCAAGGGACTTCACATTATTAAAATTTCATCTTTTCCAACACCACCACTCTTCCTCCATATCCTACACAAATAAAAAATGTTGCCTCCAACATTGCAACCATATGATAAATGGCAACCTATTTAAATTGGTCTAGTTGCTAATGAGTTGGGTTGATTACAAATTCCTATAGAACTATACTTAGATTAGGTACAATATTAAAATGAACAATCAATTGTTCCTAGCTAGAAGGATCAAACACAATTTTCCAAGGTGATAAAATTGCATATGAAGATAAATCACTTGAATGTCTAGCATGAAGTACATTCCCCAATTTATAATGAATGGTTAGATATAAAGGCTCCATAAGCTAGCCCAAAAATGGAAGCCAAGGATGTGACCATGCATTTATTGGCATTCTTTCCCTATGAGTATCCCAAGTATCTACTATCGTTGTTAATTTGAGCATCACTATATGATCCAAAATGTTATGAAGTATTGAAGCTAGTAGTAACTTCTCCCATGTCTCCAAAAAACATATCATAGGTTCAAGGTCCCTTGGCTCCCAAAAATTTATATTAGCTATTCTCACTACTAGAAGAATAACTTCAATGAAGAGTTGAGTGTAAGGAGTTGAAGAAGCAAGCTCTGCTTCTGTGCAAATTCCTTAATCACGAGGGTCATCCCTTGCAAAAGCCATAAACTAGTTAAATATATGTATTTATCAACTCAACTAATCAAAAACTAGACCCATTTAGGTGGTTTATGGCTTGTTTCTTTCCAAAAATATCTGCTATGATATGTTTTTGTAAAATTTCTTGCAAACTTTGCCCATTTTTTCTATTATGTATTATATTTATGGAGGATATTGAGGTAAGTCACTTAGCACCTTAAAAAAGATCTCTTTGTATATATACACACATACATACATGTATGTATGTATATATTTATGTATGTATGTATATATGTATTTATATATGTATATGTGTGTGTGTGTGTGTGTGTGTGTGTGTGTGTGTATCCCCTTGTGATTGCTACATTTCATTGCCATGCCCTTGTGATCTCTACATCTTGTTGCAATGCCCTTCTACTCTATGTATATGTATGTATGTAGGTATGTACCATTGTGATCTTTACATTTTGTTGCCATGCCCTTGTGATCTATGTATATGTATGTACATATATACATATATATGTATGTATATACATACATACATACATACATACATACATATATATATATATATATGTATGTATGTATGTATGTATGTATGTATGTATGTATGTATATGTGTGTGTGTGTGTGTATGTGCATATGTATGTATTTATATATGTATATAAATAGAGAGATCTTGGCACAATAGAAAAATAATAAAACTCACACAATAGGTAACATGACCACATATGCAATGGCAATGCCTATTGGTAAGTAGATTCCTCTTTTTCTCTCTCATTTTTCATGTGTTTATTTCACTTGAACTATTATTTCTTAGGAGGCATTTTCTAATATTGGACTCATTTTATGTAGGAGGTGATGAGGACATTCTTGGATGTGCTTGTGTGATGAATTTTTTGTAAGAAATGAAGATGGACTTCCCCTGAGAGTAGTAGGAGGCAATGAGGACATTTCAAGTTCTTTAAAGATTTATCCTTTCTTAAAGATTTTAGATGTTAACAAGGAATTTAGATGTTAGGGGGTAAGTAAAATTAGCTTCCACCTTCATGTGGTTGGCCCTGATTAGTAGAGAATATTAAACTATTCTTGAAACTGAAGGTCAACCTTAACCTATGATTGTATGACAACTAATTGTGTGAATCTGTTGGTTTTAGGAAATGCAAAAGGACTCTATAGTTCAATATGCAATATCAATTCATATGCATATGAAATTAGGCAGAGCTAAAAACACAACAGGTTTGAATTTTTGTTAGAGGTCTTTAATTAGGTATTTTAAGTTATGGTTGTTTATGATGGTCTATAATCTTAAAAACTTAATAGACATATTAAATAAATGTAATCATATTGTGTTTTCTCATCGATACTTGTTGTCCATTCATTTGAATGTAGCTACACATGCATTCTTGATTCATAGTGGTACAATCATATTTTGGATGTGATGGAAAAATGACATCCACCAGAAGATGGGAAAATGAAGCCACTTTTGCAAGTCTGAAACCTTTTTTTGTAATTTAAATATTGATCCTTTCTTAAATATTTTATATGTTAATGAGAAATTTAGATGTTAGGGGGTGGATGGGTGCGGCCAAATGAGTTTCAGCTACTTTTACATGGTTGGCCCACCTTCAATTGCTTTCTATTGCAATTGGGACAGTGAAAATGAACTCTTTTCGAATGACTTGACCCAATTTATGACAATTGTGTCTGTCACTTTTTTAATGGTTGCCCTTTCTATCAAAAATTGTGAGGGAAAAAGTCTGACACTTTTTCGATGTGAGACAATTCCATATCTAGTAAGACTATGTTACTATTCCATGCACTATGTTTTAAAGATTTGTGACCATGGATTCCTTTTTAATGGATCTATCAGTAGTCCTCTAATGAACCTCAATAAATGTTTGTTTGGTGGTTTTACTGATGTGGCTGGATTCATACTTGGTTCATGGTAGAATTTTTATCCATAGCTAATGGGAAGCTCTATCTCAAACTATATAACCACATCATGCCTAAACATATCAAATCCTCGCCCTATTTATATTCTTCTATATCTCATTTCAAAATGATGTACTCCTATTTGTAGTGATGAGGGGATAATCAGACTAGATTATGTGCACTCTAGTAATGTGCCCACAAACATGCTTAAATAGGAAACTAGGTTCATAGCCCTTGATATGGTATCTCAAAACCCAATAGTTCTCAAAACCAATTTAGATACAAACAACTTTATAGAGCCCTCTTTCAAATTTCAAGACTCAAAGTTCAACCCATTAACTATTTTTGTGACAAGATCCAAAGATCATTATCCCTTGAGTGTATACTCCCCTCTATTAAGTGGTAAAACAAGAACTTAGTACTTCAAGCATGGGTAGACCCTCAAGCTCTTATTCTCAATCATTTGGATGCAAACTACCAATGTTCCCAAACCTATTCTTCCTCCAAGATTTGAACTCTACACTTTAGGCCTAAAAGAGACCTAGTTCTAGGTGAACACCTTAAAATGGCCTTAACAATACAACTATTGGGATGTTCATTTGTAGGGATTTATATTCATACTAGAGATTGAAGCTGCATGCTATATTCAATTACAATCCTCTCACCTTATGTGTAACACAATATGAGCTTCAAAAAGTGGTAAAACAAAGAGGTGTTGTTATTCTAGTTACCCTTAAAGGGTAATCTTTATCTACATTATACTTTTCATAATTTTCTCTCTAATTCCTTATTAATTTGTGTAGGAACCCATTTGATTCTCTCCCTCTACAATCCTATCATTTAATCTATAAACCTTTTATTTATCAACTACTTTAATCAAGGTAATATTTCATTTGGTATTGATACTAGCAATTAGCAATTTAGCACTTACAACTACAATAGTGTTTTGGAACTTTTCTTATATTTGTATATGGCATGTTACTATTGAAATGCTTTAGAATAATTTAGAGGTGGATGAATCAGTTTTCCAAGTTCCAGATGTACAATTAAAACTTTTCACAACTTAGTGAACCGATATCCATAAATCATCTTCATCATGCATGGATCCATTAGGTCATACAATCACTTAAACTTGTAGGTTACTATCAAATCAACTTTGTATAAATGTAAACATGAAACATAATAGATTCAATAACACATTTGACACAATGATTTAACATGGAAATCTGATTTGGGAAAAACCACTAGTAGCATGCTACTCATTCTCACTCTTCGCAAGTGATGCCTTGAGAAAGGCCAACCCTATTAAAGGTTACAATGGACACTATTAAACGTGACCTAGTTAAAGGATTTCAATTACTCTATTAGGAATGAGTCTTTTTAGAGGACTTTAGATCATTCAAATGGAATGTCACTTGGTTAGAGGATTTACAAATGACTCTTAGGTCAAACTTAATTTAAAGGATTTACCCTATATTGATACAATGATTAGAATGTAATAGCAAGGCTTGATCTAATAACAACTTAAAACACACTTCAAGATTACAAATCTCTATCACAGTCTCTTCTCTTAGGTGACTAAATGAAGCAATACCCCAAACTCCTTTTCTTCCTTAGGTTCTCACACATGACAACCTTTGTTTCTAACCAACCATCTTTATAAAAAGAAAATTAAGATCTTTTTCCATTCATCCTCCATTGTCAATTTTAGGGTTAAGTTGGATTAGGTAGGATTCAATGAATCGAACCATCATTTCATTTTATTCCCTTTTAGAAACTTCTTCTTCAATCTTCTTTGAATTTATCTCAAAATGGTTCACCATAAATTCTATGCCACCAACTCATCAATCTTATCTTCCACCTAGTTCACACAATCTAAGAAATCAAACTTTTTAGCTGAGATTCATCAAATTCATGATCTTTTTCATAATTTTGACACTTGACACTAACTTGCTTTTGATGCTTGACACATACTACGTTGCTCGACATCTACTATCAAAACAGTTGGCATGAACTAAATTTTACTAGTGCTCAACATCAACTAAACTTTTCTTAGCTTACACTATATCTCTCATCTTACACTAAAACTGATGTTTCTTAGATCCAACTAATTCTTTTCTTAGCTTACATTAACTTTTCTTGGTACCTACTATGCAGATTGTTAAGCTATTGTTACCTCATTTGATCAAATTCTCTTCATCAATCAAACAAATAATAGTACAAAAATCATCTAAGAAATTTCCTTACAAGAAAATAGTAGGTTTGACATCAATGAGAAAAAAATGATTGAAACACATTTTCATACTTGTATCAATCTATTTTCAACAATCTCCCTCCTTGGCATTAATGGAAAACCAGACTATCCAAACTTAATTAGTTCAACCAACAAAATACCAAAAAGAAAATATTTCCTTGTATTCAAATCTCTCCCTCTATCAACAACTTTTATCTTCTAAATAGGTTACAAAATTATGTTTTGATCAATAGACAATCAATAAATTCATCCTTATGACTCCCTCTAGATCACTTCTTATATCTCCTTCAACATTAACTCCCTCTTACTAGGTATTCCATGTTTCTTTTGTGTTTTCATCCATCTCCCTCTTTGACAAAAATGTCTTCCTCGGCAGGTTTCTTCTATGTTTTCTTTCATCTCCCTCTTTGACAACAATATCTCCCTCAATAGTCAGGATTTCTTACTCTGAAGAATTTCTCCCTCTTTGATAAAAATTCTAGAGACTTGTCATCTTAATATGTAGATATGAAATTTTTTTAGTTTTTCCCTTAGTCACCTAGCTTGTGACTGATTTATAACTCCAGCTTTTTTATTACATTAGGTAGCTCCGAAAGTAAGATCCACTGCATCAATGTATAACATATGTCAATCAACTTGTTTAATACATGGAAGTTCACATGCTTCTTAGATAGCCTTTGATAGGGGTATCACCCCTGTTTTACCGCTTAAATACTCATGAGAATCCTTAGGTAATACTTTTGTGAATATATCATCTATTTTCTCTTTTGTGTTAAAATATTCCATCTTCACCTCTTAATCTTGAAATAGTTCTCTCAAGTAATGATACTTGATTGCAATGTGCTTAGTCTTTGTATGCATCACATGATTCCTTAATATATTTATAGAACTTTATTATCACAATAAAGTATCATAGGTTAAGTGATTACCTCCATAATTTTGATTAGTTGTTTGATCCTTACAATGTTTGTACAATTTGTTGTGGCAACAACATATTCAGCTTAAGTAGTAGATTGAGAGTTGTAGTTTTGTTTCTTGCTAGTCCATGTAACCAACCTTTTTCCTAACAAAAATGCTCCTTCTATTGATCTTAGATTGGTTTTGATAATTGACTGTCAACACACTTCATTACTTAGTTCATGCCAAGTAAAAAATATAAATATAGACTATGTCAAGTTGCAATGAGTGCTGAGTCACTCAAGTGCCAAGAAGATAGACCATGCCGAGTGATTCAAGTGCTAAGCAAGATAGTCAATGCTGAGCAGTTTAGGTGTTAATCTAGAAATAGAATTATAGTATGTGCAAAGCATCAGTAATCTAAAGTGTCGAATAACACAAATTGGACATAGTTGTTTGTGATGGCACAATCAACTATGTAAACCATTTTTATGCTTACTTATGGATAGATCTCAATCTCTTAAAGATAAGGAAAAATCTATTTGAATTCCCTATGCAATTACATATAGCCAATCAAAAAAAAAGGAAGAGTTAAGTAGCAAAATGAATGAATCTTAACCATAGATTCATACCTAACCCTAAGCCACAAAATTCTTTATAAGGAAGATGAAGCCCCAAACATTTAGTATTGAGGGAGAAATGATAGAAGGAAGATATCAAGGAGCAAATGATTGAATTGTTCAGAGAGAATTCAAGATGACTTAGTAGTATAAAAGAATTATAGAATTAGTTAAGTACAAAAGAGAGGATTGAAGACACAACATTTTTATATTAGATCAAAGAGGATAAAGAAGGACTAAATTGGATTTGAAATCAGAAAAATAAATTTGTAAGTTGTATCAGATCAAAATCTCCATTGTTACTCTCAAACAATTATATCGGTTAGGATAAAATCCTTTGGACTAAGGTTGATTTAATAGTCATTATAAAATCCTTTTGTAGGGTGACATTCCAAGTGAATGTTCTAAAGTCCTTTAACTAGGCACACTTCTAACAGGGTGTTAAAATCCTCTAACAAGGTGGGACTTAATAGTCTTTGTGAGCCTTTAATAGGGAAGGCCTTTCACATTGTAGATCATGTTTCATGGTCAACTTATTATAATCTTAATTGGATACACTTTATTTCTGTAGGAGTAAAGATCTATGGTTGTCAACCCCACCCTAGTTTTACCTTCTTATTTGGAGAGTTTTTGGGTAATCATATCAAGTGCCAAATGTCTGTATGTGCATACATGTTTTAGATGCATTTATTTTGTATTTTATTATAGTTCATATATTAAATACATCTAATGAATGGTGAAAGTTTTAATTGCTAAAGTTTGAAACATTGATTCACCCCCACTAGAAGTATATGGTTCCCATTTTTAATTCCAACAATTGGTATTAGACCTAAGTTCTCAAAAGGAGAAGCTTTACAACTTAGAGAAAAAATCTTGAAATGGAAGTCTACAAATTGGGAAAGATTATTGAGAACCAAGGAATTGAGATACAACTCATTCTACATTCATTGGATGAGGCCATAGAGGAGTTAAGAAAATCCTTAAAGAGAAGGAAAGAGATAGCCATTGCATAAAATCACACACAGTACAAAGAGATCAACACCACCAAGCTATTTGCAAATGGAGACTCAAATGAATTCAATGTAGCAATTGTAGATCTGATGGAAAAGAATAGAGTACAAGTTGAGGAAATCAAAAATCTCAAGCTAGAACAAGAATCTCAAACCATAATGCTATGCAAAGTAACTAAACAAAAGAAGAGAGCTATAGAAGATAAGGCCATGATTAAAGAAGACAAGAGAACTCTAACAAACAGACTGGAAGAGAAGTCAACTGATCTTACCAAAATCTCCAACATGCAATTGGATACCCTAAGCTAGATAATGAATTCTCACCATGAGTTGAATGTCAAAGACATTGAGATAATTACATTGAAGTTGTAGAATCAACAACTGCAAAATGACCTAAGAAGAGAAAGAGAGATTGTTGAATGTTTCAACAAGCTAAATTAAGCCATCAAGTATTTTGAGAAATTACTAAAATATCCTAGATCCAACAAGGTCAAAGGCACCCAATTCTAAGTTTGACAAAGGAAAAAGAAAGGTAGATGCTAAGAACATTAGAGGAGAGATGAAAAAGACATGGAAAACGAGAGATGGATGCAATACATCAAGTACATGGATCACTCCACCTAATAGATTAAGTGGTCACACCTCATCAAACTAAGCAAAAAGAGTTATGTGAGACTAATACTTAAAGTATTATATCTTACATCAATTCCAAAAGTAAATAGCACTAAATAGAATAAATTAGCATGAATCAAGATGCAAGATGTGAGAAAAGTTCAAGGTTAAAACTTCAAATTTTCATGTTGTTGCTGAGTATGGAAAGTCTTCTATAGATGTCAAGTAAAATACTATTGAGTGCCGAGCTACTAGTCAAAGTTAGTTAGAGCTGATTCTATAATAGATGTTGAGTGAGGGTAATATTTGTAGATGCTGAGTAAACCAGAGATCATGTTGATGTTGAGTTTATAGCTATACAAACATTAAGCATTAAATGTGAAGTTTTGAAGGGTATATGATTGATTTTCACTCATTTTGTGTCGTTATGAATTTAAGCAAGAGAAAGCAGAGCTAAAGGCAACTCAAGAATTTGTTCAAGTCATTTGCAAAGATCATAGCAATGATCACATTCTAGTTCATCAAATTTCCAAGGTATTCTTCATTAGCCAAGCTACACAGTTTGAAATCTATTAAACCCTAGTTTGACAAAATGGCTTCCATCTCAAAGAATTGGAAAGAAAAAGATGTTTTAGATGTGCAATTAGTTAGTAATGAGGTCAAACAACCAAATTTTAAGGCTATCCTAGACATATCTTACAAACAAGACCCATTAAGCATGTTATCCATGATTCCACCTAAGGTCATAATCATCCAAGACATTAGAAAGTGTTATAACTACAAGATAGGAGGCATAGGTGATATGTAAATAAGGAAAACATATGATAGGTTGTGTTAAAATGACATTTTGAAGGAAGAATTTAAGATTGTTGAGAGAAAGGGTTTAACTTGTGCCCTAGATTTTCCCACGGTGTTCTAAATGGAATGGATTAGGATAGTATTAAGTAGAATTCATTATGGATGTTTGTGGTTGGAGGGTGAACCAATCAGAATTTCAAAAAGAATAGTTCATAGGGTAACTAGATATCCAACCCTAGATCGGCCCAAGACCCTATGAAGTGACTCCAAGGAGGTTATTGAGAAAAACAATGGAACACAAGAGGAATGACCATAGACACCATCATAGATCCACTACTTGATTCTGCAATTAGGGAAATTTCTCACAAATTTTATCAATCAAGCATATTAGATAGTGTACCCTACATCGCAATAGATGTTGGCTATAAAATTGTTAAGAAAGATCACACTTATGATCTTGCTAAGCTTCAATTACAATAGTTGATAGAAAATCTTGAAGCGGTTAGAAAGACCAAGAGTGCACAATGCAAGTTTGGATCAATACTTGTGTGCATATTTTTCTATGTTCAAAACACATTTCCATCTTTTGGTATAGTTGGTTCAAAGACAAATAGATTAGTGGTTGTACAAATTAATGAATATATTGAGAAAATGGGAGAGAACTTTGACACAATCATGACCATCTACTTTGAAGACTTTAAGAACTGTATGAAGCAAAGGATGAGAATACCTATCTCTTAAGTTTAACAATACTACAATGATATATGTTTTCTTGTAGATATTGATTATACATACATAAAAGATGCCATAACTAGGGTAAGATGGCTAAGACCTCTAAGATATGAAATAAATGTTGATGAAGCATATGTAGCAATAACAAAACTTCTAGCTAAAGAAGTTGACAAAACAAAAAAAATGTTTGGAAACTATGATGTTATAAAATCCAAAGTTGAGATATAGTTGAAGATAGCTTCCACAGTAAGGAAGAAAGACAAATTTGTGATGAAATTAAAGGTAAAATTTGGATAAGGTGTAGGTGAAGAGGAAGAGGAAGAAGATGATGAAGAGGATGAAGAGGAAGAACAAGAACAAGCCCAAGAACCTCTTGCATTAAACCAAAGAATGGGAGAAGATAGGGATGATGATGAAGAAGAAGAAGTTGTTGAGGAAGAGGAAACCAAAGAAGGGCGAAGAAGATTTCCAAGCCAAGCCCGACAAAGCTAACAACACCAACAACTAGGGCAAGCACAAGGGCCACTACACAAAAGGCTAAGGAGAAAGCCAAAGAAAAGACAAAGGCTATAGAAAAAAAAAGGCCTAGAGCAAAAGAAACAAAGAAGAAAATACATTGCACAATCAAAAACTAATGATGAGTGAACAAAATTAGAAGATACAAGTCAATTTAGAGTGGTAAGTCATCTGTCAAAATCTGATCTTGAAAATATCTATGAAAATGTAAGTGTTGGTGTAAATAAGTATTTACTATTTACACTTTACTTAAGTTTTCTTAGGTTAATACATTATTTAATTATTTATTAGTTAGTCACCTAGGAGTATGTGTACTCTTGTGAGTTGTCCTGTTGACAACATAGGAGTTAGCACTCTAACTATGCACATGGTGTCTACAACATATCTACACATGAGACACCTTATCATACTTATTCTATCATTGATGCATGTATATTCATGCATAATGGAGGACATGTGCTTAGTTGTCATGCTTATCTCCTAGTTCTTTCTAGAACCATTCTAGCTGCATCTTAGAAGCCTTTATATATAGGCACTCCTAGTGTGTATGTACATGTTTTGAGATATTCATTGTCATATTGATCATACTCTTTTGGTTTACTATTGTGATTGTGCTTGAGTTCCTTAATCTTGGGTGATTTTTTCCTAAGGAAAATTCTTACATGGTATCAGAGCTATACCAAATTCTTACATGGTATCAGAGCTTGGGGAGATTCTCTTCACATAGTCATTCGAGACCATGCTTTCTTCAGCACCTTGACCCAAATCTAGAGTATCTATAGATATCAGGAGAGTCTAGAGCCAAAGAAAACCTTGCCATTGTGTCTAAAATGTCAATTCGGTGAAAATTGGCTATAAATTCACCTATGTTGGGCAATAGTCAAAATTGAAGCAATTATTTTTTGCAAACTGGCAACCCAAAGGCTTGATTTGTAGAATTGGTATGATCATTTTAGATCTGTACAATTAATTTTCAGATATGCATTTTTCATCTACATCTCTACAATTTTTTTCAGATCTATATTATTTTTCAAAAAAAATTTGGCCATCAAGCTAGTAGAAGAGGTTTTTGTGGGTCAAGATTGAAGCTTGCTGATGCAAATCAAATATTTGCATCACATTCAAAAGCTCAAAAAAACCCCAAATCAGATTTTGTTTCATCAAAATTGGACATCTTAGGCCAAATCTAGAGCCTTTTGATTTTTGGAGGTGCGACAACAACAATTCAAGAAAAATAACAATAGAGGTGATTTTCAAATAGCAATATCTCCCTCATATGGACTCCTTTTTTTGAGATTTTTTTTTTGTTTTTGGGTAGAATTTTTTGATCTACACATTGGTGTAGGTGGTTTGAGGTCTCTATTCCTAAATTTTTCTGCAAATTAGAGATCCCAATTTTTGCCACTTCAAATGCTTATTACGAGCTCATCTGGACACATATTTAGGTTCCAATTTTTTTGAAAGTGCATAATTTTTTGTCTACTTTCTAGATCTACAATCAGATTATAGGTTCTGTGGATAGAAATATTACTTTCATAAATATGCCCTAAATTGGCTATTGTAATTGCACTAAGTATAAATTGCTTAAATCATACATCAGGGGGGTTTCTTTGATTCTCTCTTGCATTTTGGGGGTGCATAAATTCATTGATCTCATGGAGGAGCATTTTTCCCCATGTCAAGGTGGTCTTACACCAAGGTTGACAAAGAGGAAATATCAGAAATGAAGTGCCTCACTCATTGCTCATCTAAGGAGAGAACATCTAGAAGTATTTCCTTACTTATGTTCCAACGAACTGATCTCTTCCATTGGTCACATAATTGATCTACCACCTATTTAAAGACTTTTGGATATCATTTATTTCAATTTCTCTTCTTCTAATTTTTATAAGGTCATAGACAAGTTATGATATCCTTATGACATTTGGATGTGTCTTTGGAAAATATATGGAGATCCTTGAGTCCCTCCATTCCAAAGGACATTATATCCTTAGTCACTTCAGTAATGGTTCCTCCAACTCTAGATGAGATCTCACCTCCTGATACTATTGCTGATACTACTAATCTAATTCTAGCCACAGATGCTTTTGATTCAGTACAATAGGAAACATTATGTCTTCCTACTTCAACTTCATGGGATGACTTCCTTTTAGACATTGTAGAGCTATTTTTGGACTCTCACATTGAGGATGTGGGAGACATCATTGATTAAATTCATCATCTCTTTCTTGAAGAGACTGCTTCATGCATTGTAGAAATTGATCGTGACACTAGCAGTAGTGCTTCAACAAATTCAAATATGTGGTGTCCTATTGATACATACAGGGAGAGGTCACAATATTAGTCACATTCCACATACACAAATATCCATAGTGATAGGTCCAACACAACAAGGTACACCTGGTCTTTCAACTCCGACATTAGTGGATGACTTCTTGATAGATATTTCAAGTTTGTTCATGGAGTCACACATAGCCAATTTGGGAGACATTCTTGATGATATGTATCTTCTCTTTAATGAAGAAGATCCTTCTTCAATTATTTCAAGGGCTCACTCTGACCCTCATGTCCATTCTCTACATGATCAGTCTTTAGAGGTTGATATGATTGTGGATCCTTATGTATAGTAGTTGCAGGAGGTTTCTTTATCATTTGAGGAGATAATAGATTCTTTGGGATAGGTTCCTTGCTAGATCTACACTTGTTCTTTTTAATAGTGTTGGAAGGAGTAACCCTCAACATTGACATAGGGACAGTTAAGCAAGTTTTAGAGATATCATTCATCTTTAGGATTCTTTCTACACATAGGGGAAGCATCTAACCTGTACCTCTACCATTGTTTCTTCCAAAGGGGAGGAACATTATTTAGCATTCCTAGATCAACTTCTACATTAGAGAAACTAATAATGATCAGCACTCTTCATTTGGGGGGGAGACTACCTTGTCTCTCTTCTTCTTCTCTTTTATAGCGGGGGCTTTTTTCTCTTATGGGTTTTTTTCCTTCTCCTAATTCTCTATTGTATATACTCGATCTATGTCATGGGGGGGTCTTGATTACTCCATCCATCCATGCATCTTATCTTTTCATCTTTCTTTTTGTGGGAGGGTTTTTCCCATGAGGTTTTCCCTCTTTCTCCACTTTATGAGAGATTGTATTTCATTATGTACATGGTCTAGTAGCTGAGACCCATTATGTATTTCATCCTAGCATTCATAAGCTTAAGTACATTCCCCTAAGTTACATTCTCCTTGATACACTTTATTTGACCACATGGTGTCTACAACATCTCTACATGTGAGACACCTTGTCATACTTATCCTCTCATTGATGCACATATATTCATGCACAATGGAGGACACATCCTTAGTTGTCATGCTTATCTCCTAGTTCTTTCTAGAACCATTCTAGATGCATCTTAGAGGCTTTTATATACAAGAACTCCTAGTGTGTATGTACATGTTTTGAGATATTCATTCTCATATTGATCATACTCTTTTGGTATACTATTGTGCTTGTTCTTGAGTTCCTTGATCTTGAGTGATTTTTCCCTAAGAAAAATTCTTACATGGTATTAGAGCTATACCAAATTCTTACAGCAAGAAACAATGCAAATTTGATTGGTTTGAAAAGTATTGATTTTGATAAACTTATTAGAGAGGAGAAGAATCAAGTAGAAGAGTCAATATATGCAATGATGTCTAAATTCAAGAACACTCCACTTGAATGAGACAATACTATGCCAAAAGAATTATATACTATTGTTGAAAATAAAAGGCATTACTATTTAAAGCTGGAGAAATAAATTAGAGAATCCACATTAGCCTCGGTAATGCCAAAGCTAACAAAATGATAGATTGTCAAAGAAAATAAGAAATATGGTGGACAATTTGCACCAATATACAGGGCATTCAACATTCTTTAGAATGACATTGAAGATCTTGTGAAGAAATCCATTCAAATGTAGAAATTAATCTATGGATTGAGAACTATCAAAGAAGGAGAAGAAGACCCATTTGAAGGTAGAAACGATGGATATGAAGATGAGCAAAAGGAGGAAGAAATAGAAAAGGATAATATTGTTGTGGAGGAGACACAAAAGAAAACAAAAGACATGGCTATAGCTAAAGAGCTACAGGAAGAACAAAGTGTGTAAGACACACAAATGCCAAGTATGAGCCCTCCACATGACACAAGTATGCCTATAGAAACTATAACTATTAAGGATGTTTTTGATAGGTTAGCTCAGAACATCAATCCTTTGACTATAGAAGCTCTAAAGAATATTCTTGACCAATCCACACTACAAGCTAGATTATGTGAAAATCTAGTATTGGTCAGTGTTGATGAACTTTAGAAGCTAGTAGCTGACATTACAAGGGATAAGGTGAATACACAATAGCCATATTTTTTCATCCCTTTAGCTACTAGTTCTCAACCTTTGATTCAAACATTAGTAGACTCATTCAAAAAGGTTGACAAAATTGTTAAAGTTGATTTGGTTGAACAGAGACAGACTACAATAGAAGATAAAGAAGCAAAAAATGATCAGCCTAATGAAAAAACACAAGGTGCAAGTCAAATCATTATGATTGACCAAAGAAGATCTGACAAGAGTAAAGACACACCAAAGAAGAAGGAAAAAGAGGCCATTCAAGCATTGGTAACTCTACCAACATCAGGAACTCCTACAAAAGTCCTTCAGAAGCCAACCACTAAAGTTGTACCCTTGCAGATCTTAGCAGTACCAGTGTCAAGTTCTTCTAAGGTTTCCAAGGTAATTCACTATAGAGATGTAACTTTAGATGAAGAGATAGTGATACCTAAGTATGATTATGCAACCATAACATTAGAATAGATAGGAATTATTCAACAAGCCTTAGAGAAGAAGAAAAATTAGGAAATACCTAGGAAGGAGTATAGATAGAGGCAAGCACTGCAAGAAATTAAAGACATCTTCTTAGATTCTTTCATCTTGCCAACACCAGAAGAATCAAAGCCACTATTGGAATAGTTATCAAAAATTTTGGAACAAGTGAACAATGAAGACTAAGACACAAATTTCAAGCTTTTGGAATGGTCAAAAAGAAAATTTCAAGGGAAAGTAAATGAGAAGATATCTAGTGACATACAAGGAAATTAGTTGAAGATTATAAGGATGTTATTTTTTTCATGGTTGATAGTGACAAAGTATATATTTAGGAAGTTAGACCAAGAATTGCATGGGTAAAACCTTTTGGATATGAGGTCAATATTGATGAAACAAAAAATATAATTGAGGCATTGATTAATGAGCTAGTTGATCCCAAAGAATACTATTTTGGCACATATGATGAGGCAAAGGCTAAGATAGAACTAGAGATTAAGCTACCTCAAGTAGTCAACAAAGGAAAAAGGAGAATCACCAAGTTGAAAACCAACACCCTTCTCCTGTTGATTGAGGGAAAAGGTGAAGATGAAGAAGTAGCGGATGAAGAAAAGTCAGAGGAAGAAGAGCCACTAAAGAAGAAGGGTAAGGTAATTATTACCAAACCTACCAAGACATCCACTATTGTATTCACAAGAAGGGCATCAAGGAAGAATGGAGACAAGAAAGGAGGAGACATAATTTTCAGAAAACCATCACCCACCTTCCAAGATAGAATGAAAGATTCAGAATGAAGCTCTAGCATTACAAATTTCAAGGCACTAAAATATGAAATCAGGACTAAAGAAGAGAAAAATAAAATTGAAGACTTGGTCATAACCAAGATGGGTAAATGGAAATACTCACCTGATCAGCTTATACTTCAAATTCCTAGTGTTTTAATGGACAAGATAAAGCCAAGATGGGAGTTTTCATGCAAATTGTGAAATATATATATGAGAAAACCCTGAGGTGACTTATGTTGAGCTTAACCAACAAGGAGGTCAAGGAATCTTTGAAGAAAAATTAAGAAAAATTAACCTTGAGATTCAACACTTGTCTAGTATTATTGAAAGAAATTGAGCATGTTGTGAAGAATGCTACAAACACATGGAAGAATGTATATCTTCTTCACAGGCCAAGTGATTTTGTTGTTAGTGTAAGTGATAAGGGTGATGATGATGATTAGGAGGAGAAAGATGAAGAAAAATATTATGAAGAGGTGAATCATTCTAATAATGCAGATGATGAAGAGGAACAGGGGCAAGATGCTATTGAGGAAGATACACAAGCTACAAAGGAGATCAACCTAGTAAAGATTATTGCAATGGTCATAGCCTCACTTACTCATTCTCCTAAATATTGATAACACCAAGCTTATAAATAGCCTCAACATGATTGATTGTGACCAACACTGAAAGCACAAGCACTCAATCAAACTTTGCACTAGTCCAACTCAACACTACGTTGATTGAAGTGCCAAACACTTCATCTATCGAGCTGCAGACTCTTCCCTCTACATCAATTTTGGATACATTAGGTATTTCTACTAGTGGTATTTCAATGAGTGTAGTATCCATTTTTATAGTGAGTCCTACCATTTCAACAATTGTTTCCATTCTAAGTATGCAAGCAATAAGTGCAAAGATAGTTGAGACCAAGCCTCAACTGAGCACAAATTTTTTGGGTAAAGGAATATAAAAGGAAGAGGACATAGATCTTGATGAGGAGATTGTGATTCCTAATTGGGATATTTTCAATCTCAATCCTAATCAATTGTGAACCTTTAGAGAAATACTCCAAAAGAAAGCCAAGCAGTAAAGACTAAGAGAAGAAAGAAACAAAGAATTTAAGATTATTGAGGATGCTAAGAATATTCTAGCAGAGACTCTAGGCATAGAGGTTGATACTTCTTAACCAATTTTGTATCAATTAGTAGAGGCAATCCATAAATATAATGAAGATTTAGATGGATAGGACAAATTATTGCAGAAAGATGTGAAAAAGTTTGAGAATAAAGTTTTAGAGCTTATTGCTCAACAAATTGCAATTCACCAAGTAGAACTATCTACTATTTTAGGCTCTCTAGAGGCCTCATGCATCAGTGTATCTTTATCTTTTGGTAAATTATGTGATATTTCAAATTTTACAAATTAAATAAAAAAGAAATTGTTTAACATTGATGAGTATCTTAAGGCAAGTGCACAAAAGTTGCAACTTGACCCGAGTTTAAGCTCTGCCCACTTCAATAAGATCAAATTTCTAATAGATATGTAGGTAGAATTTCTTAGAGAAGAGGTAAGAATTAGATCTACATTGATAGATATTTAGAGGATGATTCTACTTAACATGGATGCACTATAGAACCACATTGAACATTCAAAAATGCTCATCCATGAAATAACTTCTCCATTGTAGACCACATGATTGAATTATCAACAAAGGTATAGGTTGCATTGCACACATGCAAGGTATTGCAAGAGAATTGGAACAAGACTTTGGTGCTTATCCTTAAGGTACATATATATTTCTTGTCACATTTTGGCATTACTATGTAAACATATAGTATAAATATTTGACATTAATGTCAAAAAGGGGAAGAAAAAGTTGTAAGGAGAAAGGGGGAGAAAATTAAAAGAAGATTGAAAGATTGTAAAGAAAATGCATATTGTATAAAGGGGAGAATATGTATTTAGGTGTACATATCATATTTTTAGTACACTATATATTATGTATGGGGAAACATTACCATGTATAGAAATATATCTCTCACAAAACCAATTTTGAAAAATCTAAAAAATAGTATACTCTACTGAGTTAGAATCATAAGGTGATGGATAAATGTGTTAATGAACTCTTTTGAATTTAGTTTTGATTGATAGGTGTTTTTGTCACTAATGCCAAAGGGAGAGATTTTTGACATTATAGTCAATATTGTTATTAGTGACATACACTTATTCAAATTGTAAGTATCTATCAAGCTTATTGTATAGTTAATAGTGTTAACCAAGCATTTTAGTTGCTATCGAGTTCTACATTTTCTATTGAGTCCTTTGGATAGATTTCAATTTGCACTAAGAAATTACTACTATGCTAATGATCAGCAGTGTAAACTGAGCTTCTTATTGTATGCCAAGTTTACCAGTGCAAACCAAGTTGAGTAGTACTTACTGAGTTCATAGTTGATGTGATGCAAGTCTAGTGTTAATTAAGCTACTCAATGTTAACCAAGTGATTCAGTTTATACCGAGCTTGTAGTGAGAGCATTGACTGAGCTATGTAGTGTGAATCAAGTGATTCAATTTATATGCCAAGTTTCACAATATTTATCGAGTCACCAATGCAGACCAAGTTCAAGACTACTTGGAAGTGATCAGTATGGATCAAGCTTCTACATCTACTAAGTGCATGATGATGTCAGGCATTGACAGTGGATGTTGAGTATCAAAACCTTACCAAGTCAGTCTTTAGAACCGGAGTTCCTACCATATGAGCCAACTTTGTAATATTTTTGTAAACTTGTATTGTGGATGAATTTGTAATTTTGTAATTGGATTGGTATAAATTTAATGTTTAGTATCACATCCAAAGTGTGTAACTATAATCAAATGGAAGAAATGTAATAAAAAAAGAGTAGAGGAGTGAATTGCAAAGGCTGCAATAGTATAAGGAGCAACAAATATTTTTCTATCATAGCAAGGTGATTTGTACACTCAGAGGAATTCCATTTAGCAAACCTAGTTGTAGATCAGAGATTAGCCACTACTTCATCTTATTAGGTGGATTAGTCAAATCCTTTAATGAGGTAGACCTAACTGTCTTGTGTAAATATCTTTACCAACTGCATACTTCATTATATATTTGTAAATCCTTTAACAAGGTGGACCTAGCAATCCTTATTGCTCCTAACAGGGTAGATCATCAAAAGTGATTATTGTAAGCCTTAACTGGCCAACTTTATACTATAGTACTAAAGCTTATGGGTATCATCCCCACCCTAGTTTTACTTTGTATTTGGAAGGTTTCTCGGTACCAAAATCTTGTGTGTTAAAGTGTTGTGTATGCTTTCATATTTTCAGTTTCTCATCCATACAACTAGATCTGAATACATATAAAGAATTAGTTGGTAATTAAAGTTTAAAGTTTTATCTGTTATTGATTCACCCCTCCCCTCTCAATAACTTAACCTTTCATAATATTTCCAACACTTGTTTGATAAATGACTTACTACCCATTTATAACAAAATTATAATAATATCAAAAGACTATACTAATATCAAAATGATTGACTATTCTCCAATGAATATCAAATCTAAAATGATCCAACATCAAGGCTCATACATGTAAAAACCAACATCATCATAGCATCATAGTCCATTCTCACATACAAAAACAAGATTTCCTTTATAACCTTCACAATTCTTTATTTAGTTAGCTAGCAAAAAACTTTCACAAATTTTTTATCACAGAATCCAAAATACAATATAACAATACACTATCCAAGAGTTGGCATCTAGGATGTCATCCCTACAATGCCAAATAATTGAATTAATCAAACAATTCAACTTGCTAGGCCAATTTGCATGATCACCATAGTTGTCCTGGATAACTACTATAGTTTTTCAGTTATACCCCACTCAACCAAACTATGTGCCAATAAATATATTATCATACAACAGCATACCTAAAGCACATATACACTTTATATTACAAATATCAAAAATTGTATCCATGTTTGATAATTATTTTGATGAAAATTGTATGTCTACTTACTAGTTTCTTGCTTTGTACTTAAGCATTTTTCATGAATAACTTCCAACAAAATTGATATATTGAGAAAGAAACCTTACCAACAAGATATGTTTCCATCAATGACAACATATATGCCTTCATCTAATATTAAATTTCCAAGAATTTTCCCCTAAATTATTTGTTCTTATATTATGGATATGTTATTAGTGCAGTGCAATTTATTCTCAAATATCTAGGCAACCTCATTCTTAAGGTTCCTTTTTTTTCTTTTTTGTCACATATAGAGTGCACTTATAAGATACCCTCTACGTAGGCAAGTGCCTACAACACAATGGTAAATTGTGAGCCTCTTAATTGCAAGGTCTTAGGTTTGAATTTACTCAAGCTTAACTAATAACAATAAATAATTAACCACAATAAATAATAATAAACTTGGCTTCGGTCTCTTGAGGATCAAAAATAAATAAAAATAAGACACCCTCTATGTATTTAGCTATGTGCCTTCCTCATTTGACTACTTGCATAGATATATTATTTTCCTAGCTATTAAGATCTTCTTCTACTTCATTAGGGAGTGATAGTTTTCTATAATTTTCCACCCACTCATACCATGTACATCATGTTATTCCTTTCTTGTGAGATGATTTCAATCTCTTTAAACTCCAATTTTGGATAACACTTAGGTTTTTACTTTATGGTGGAATATGAGATTCTTTGATTGTTCTCTATAATTGTCAATGTCTTTCACTTGTTCCTTGATTTGGAGATATATTCTCACCAATTCTTCTCCCTCTTCATGTTATTATAACTTGAATTCTCCCTCTTTCCCAATGTGCATAGTATATCTTCTTTATTTCATTGGAAAAAAGGGAATTAATTATTATAGGTGTGGTTTCTAATTGTGAAACATCCTTCTTCATTCCTTGATTCCTTTCCTTGTACCATTTAGTATTTTTTGCTAATATTTGAGCTCTCTTTATCATTTCAAAGATATTAGAGGATTATTATGTTATATGTGAGAAACTAAAAGCCTTAGTAGGAGGTGTACACATTTGTCTTTCACTCTTAAATTTTCTCAAGCATTGATCTTAGAGAACCCTTTAAGGAAATTTTTTCTTTGAACATAGGAGTTGATAGATACTTCCTATATGCATACAAGGACATCTTGTGTAACTCATCCTTCACTCTATTTTCTTCCATGGATTGAGAGGATTCAATTATTTGTAGGGTTGCCCCATTACAATGTTATATTACCTATTTTCATTCTTCATGCACCCCACTAGGGAACCCATAAGAAATTAACCTAAATTTTCACTAAGTATGCCAAAAAAATTTTTTAAAGATAAAGATACAAAAAGAAATATAGAATAGTGGAAGTAATTACCATACACTCATACATCAACAACACATAAACAGGTTACAACTCTTAAGGGTCTCATGATATTGAATCACATTTAAGTTTAATTAATACTAAAATCAATATACCCATATTGAAGAATATCTATAAGTACAAATTCCATTTAAATAATACATAATTATATATGATGCCACTTGGCAATAAATAGAATGAACAATCATCCACTATACAAGTCCCAGGGTATGAAAGGCTGAAATAATATACATCATGAAATAAATAAGATCATCTTGTAAGATCTATGAAATCAAATACAATACACTAGGTATAACCATCCATCATAGAAATATAGGAATAGATAGAAAGAAACGTCTACACAAA
Source organism: Cupressus sempervirens (assembly GCA_028749045.1). Classification (NCBI taxonomy): domain Eukaryota; kingdom Viridiplantae; phylum Streptophyta; class Pinopsida; order Cupressales; family Cupressaceae; genus Cupressus; species Cupressus sempervirens. Next base: position 612,759,550 of record CM053788.1, read on the forward strand.
CGCATCTAGTAGTGGCATTCGACTATTGGATCTTAGTGGTATAAGAAAAAGAGCTACAACCAGACCTTGTGGAACCTAAATTGCCCACTCCCACCACGCTATGGAGATAAACTCAAGTCCCAAATAGGATAAAAAAATTAAAAGTCAAAACCAAAATCTACATTCAAGGAATCACCTCAAAGAAAACTATCTTAGGGTACAAAAAACACAAGAATCGGCTAAACACAAAGGCAACACAGACACATAGGAAATCTATTATGCATGTGGGAAAGTGTCATAACACAAACCAACTCTAGGGTTACCCAACTAGTCTTTTAATCCTCCACCCACCTAGTGACTCTATGTGGCACTAGTATCCTTTCATACTAACAAGGCATACTAATGAAGCATGGTTGCAACCAAGCGTCCTCTCTACTACAGCCCTAGCCTATACTAGCACTCAAGGCATGGCTGAGGAAAGTAATGACTCTTATTAATTCATTTTAAACTCATTTAATGAAATTTTATCACTTATTAAATAACCTACAATGGGTTGCCCGTCAGCCTCTTTAGGGCCTTGACCTCCATTGCAAGCCACTTACCAACATGGCATACAGATAAGCTACCCTAAGCTCAATAAAATCAAAAGATCACAAAAGACCACATACCATACATTAGTTCTTAAACAAGCAACTAGCAAGCATTGAAATATCACTGGTCAAAATATAAGCATTACTTAAAATGATCATCCTAATAGGATTGATCCAAGAAAGTACATATAAACCAATTCACATCATAACATGGCATTAACAAGAACAAATCATACAAACATCTCAATCCTATACAATTGATTGGAAAGCAATCCAAATACAACTGATCAAAGACTCAAAGGTTATACCAGATAGGTCACACCATTCACCTTAGTTTCACACAAGAACACTGAAAAGCAATAACAATCAATAGATCAAAAATCATAGAGTTAGATAATGAATATGTACAATTGGGGAATGAAAATGTACCTATTGAAAATGATAATGCCAAAATTCAAAATTTAAAGAATGAAAATTGTGAGGACAAAATGCTACTGGGTCATAATAAAAATTGCATAATTGACCACATGCCATATCTTAAACACTATTTGGAGGTAAGTGAAACTATGTTGTTCAAAAAATTTAGAGAGAGTCATCCAAGTCTTCATATATCACAAAGGGCTTTTGAATCTTTGAAGCCATTTTATTGTGTGCCACTCAAAATTTGAAATACATGTTGTTGCAAATATCATGTTGAGTTTTCTATGTACCATGAACTATTATGCTCCATCCATTCTACTTTGCATAGTAAAGAAATGTTGGAGGATTGCAGTGCTAATGGGCTTCCAAAATCATTATGAGACTTGCTAGATCAACTTTTATGTCATAGAGTTGATGGTTGTTTCTTTTATAGAAATGCTTTCTTAAATGACAAGTGTTAAGAATGTGGTGGCTTATCCAAGTTTGACACATGTTTCCATGAGATGTGTGAACAAGATCTTGGAAAGATAATAGTGAAAAAAAAGGTATATGAAACAGTGAAATACACATTTAAGAGTGGGGGTGAGAGCTCTAAATATGAATTGGTTGGAAAACATATTAGTGTGGCTAGTTTTATTTTAGATTTCAAGGAAAATCCTTTTTACAAGTATGCAAGACATAGTCTTGGGTCTTAGTGGTTGGATCAACAATTTAGAATGTGTAAGGAGACTTTTCCCATTGGCACTATTATATCAGTTGTTGATTTTGCTGAGAACTACACATTGCAACCTCAAATTGAAACACAATCTCAGTATTACAACTTCATTCAGATTGCTATTTTCATTCACATAACATATAGTCATGCCCCTGATGGTGCTAAAGATAATTGGAAGATAATTAGAGAGTATCATTTTTATAGGAGTGATGATAGATCTCACTCTCATGAGTTTGTGCAACATTGTTTCGAGAATTATTTTGATTTCTTGCATGAGCATGCAATTTCTATGGATAGACATATCATTTGGTTAGATAACTGTATAGTTCAATTCAATAATGTTCACATGTTTTATTGGTTGTATAGGATGCACACAGAGGGAGGGGTGCCTCATATTTGGAGTTTTTTTTGAATTTGACCATGGAAAAGGGGGACATGATGGAGTAGGGGCATGTGTGAAGAGAGATCTAGTTAAGGAGCAACTGAAGATTGCAGTAGTAGAGCTTTTTGATGCTCGTAGCATTGTTGATTGGTATAGTTTAGCATTATCACAGGGGGGAACTCTTGATTTAGTGGTATGAAAGTTCTTTTGGTTGGTTGAGGAAGGGTCTATAGCTGATAGATTATATTTTTCTATAGTGATAGACTCATCAAAAATGCATTCATTTCGAAGCTTTGATTCTAGTACATGGACCATTTGAACATGATAACTAGCTTGCTTTTGTCCTAGTTGTTTTTAGTGTGATTGGGATCACTGTGAGTCGAGTGGGTGGACACATGGGCTCCACATTATCTTACTCCGTTGTCTATCATACCCTCTATCATAAATGATGATGTGGAAAGTTCACTTGAGCATAACCATCTATCAAATCTACTTCAACCAAGACATGTCTCTGCATTGGTTGCACCACAAGGGAATGAAGAGAAATTTGATTATTGGTTAGCACATTGTGTAAGAGGTAAAAAAAACTTGCACAATCGATCACAGATGATGATGGATTCACATATCCTACTGGTTAAGTGGTTCTTGCTGGAACATGGTTGTAGACATACATGCTTAGAAGGAACGGAATTCTTGCATTTGAAGACTATCGAAAGCACAAAATAATTCTCATATATTTGCATCTTATTATAGCAACAAATGTAAAGTTGTTGAAGCATCAAGGAAGAACAAAAGTAAAAGAACTTTTTACTATTGTTAATTCTGATCATGAAGCCCTATTGGAGACCCTAAAATAGAGAGAGGACCCTACTAGAACACTTGATTAGGTATATTTACTTCTTATGTTATTTTCTTCATAATGATTCAATGAACTGATGATTATCTTGTTTAATACAATAAGTTACTAATTTTTTTATGATTTTAAAATGTAGGTACATCATGAAGAGTTGGCGGGGTGGTGGGAGGGGGGTTTGGGGGTGTTGGGGAGAATTCCTAAGGTTTATGATGTATTATGATGTAAAATGTGAACTTTTTTTGTATATGGTTTTTGTAATAATGAAAATGATAGGTTAAATTAGTTGCATATTCTAATTTTTATTTTGGTAGGTTCTTTGTAAGGAATTATAAGAGGAAGATATTGAACAAGTTCTTGCAAATCATATTTGCATGTGATACAAGTCTATAAGGACAATTTTAAGAGCATTTATAACTGCATGAAAGATAATTGCTTGCAGATATCTTATTACAAGTTCAGCTTTTGTCTTATTTGATAGAGAGCTGACATTATGATTATTAAAAATATTTTTATCAAAATAATCAAATAAGAAAAATCTAGAAAGTATAGATGAACAATTAGAATACTTGATTTATTAAAAAATAATTTGGGGAAGGTGTCAATAAGTTTGAATACTCATTCGCAATGAGGCATTGAAACAAAAAGTGATTTTATGATGCTAATATTGTGTAAAATTGACAAGAATCCCTTTGCATGCAATCTCAAGCCTCCCCAAATGAACTAGTCATTACCAAGGTGGTTCAACATCACATTAGTGTTGAAACCTTAGGCCCACCCTTCCAACTGAGAGGAAAACTAGTTCTTAGTCCAATAACATTAATGAAATACACGGTTGTTGATCATCCACATACCTACTACATCTAATAAAAAGAATTTTCAAGAATGCATGGCATGTTTCCAAATTCATATCCATAAAAATGCACAAAAATGAAATTCTATAATATTAAAGGATGCTAGTCCCTTTGCATACACCCTTTAGCATCTCTAGAAGAGCCAGTAATTTCTATGTGGATTCAATATCACCCAAACATGTTGAGCCCTTAGGCATACCCATTTGAATTAGTAGGAAAATGGATTGGTCATCTAACAATTCTCATGCTAAGAAAGCTTGTTAATCGATCACATACCAACCACATCTCATCAAAAATAAATAAATCAAGTAACACATACATGAGGTATGCACAATCACTAACCATTCTACGCACTTTTTTATCACATCAATACATAGAACACTAGTGTAAAGAACCTAATCATTTTTCTTTTCTTGATGTAATAAGGTCTATGGATAGATCTAATGATCTCCCTATGACCATCCACATTTGTAATGGACACAAGACCCCATGGTACGACTATAAGCCTTGGCCATCAAATTGTCCAATAAAGTGGGATTTTGGTAAATTCCATGTTTTTTAGGTAAGTCTAGATGTTTAGAACATTATTAGGGTCCCTAGAAGTTTGTAGAGTCCATTTGAAAAAAAAATTGCAATAAAACTTGTCTTAGTGCAAAAATTGCAAATGCAATTTTCTTGACAACTTTTCAAAATCTAACTCCTGACAGCTAGAACTATTTGAATCATCAATTCCATTAGCTCCAAGTGGGTAGGTGAACCCTAGTGACATCCTTGTTCCAGCCACAGAGACCATCCATTGTTCATGACCACCCTGTACCAAGGAGTCTCCAAGGTGCTCTAAGTGCATTTTGAGGTTGATCTTTTGAGGGTCATAAATCAGAGCTCATGAGGGCTATTAATGAAATATAAAATGCTACAGGATGATGATGTTGAGGCCTAAAATAACCTATCTCATTTTTGAGAGATCACATTTTGTTTGGATTTGGCACAGTGATCTCGCTCGATGCCAAAATTCAGAGTGTGCTTCAGTTCATAGGCGTACCATAGCATAACTTTGAAACCGCTGATCTTGGCATCAAATCATCAGCACCATTAGCTCTAGGTAGGTGGGTGAACCCCAGTCACACCCTTATTCTAGCCATGGAGACCATCCATCATCCGCGGCCACCCTATACCAAGGAGTCTCCAAGGTACTCTAAGTGCATTTTGAGGTTGATCTTTCTAGGGTCATAACTTAGAGCTCATGAGGGTTATCGATGAATGGTCAAATGTTATAGGATGGTTATGATGAAACCTAAAATAACCTATCTCATTTTTGGGAGATCACATTTTATTTAGATTCGACACAACAATTTTGCTCGACACCAAAACTCGTAGTGTACCTCAGTTCATAGGTGCACCACAGTGTAACTTTGAAACCGCTGATCTTGGGATCGAATTGTTAGTGCCATTGGCTCCACGTGGGTGGGTGAACCCTAGTCAAACCCTTGTTCTAGCCATGAAGACCATCCATTGTTTGCAGAAACCCCGTACCAAGGAGTCTCCAAGGTGCTCTAAGTGCATTTCGAGGTCAATCTATCAAGGGTCATAACTCAGAGCTTGTGAGGGCTATTAATGAACTATAAAATGCTATAGGATGGTGATGCTAAGGCCTAAAATAACCTATCTCATTTTTGAGATATCACATTCCATTTGGATTTAGCACAACGATCTCGCTCAATGCCAAAACTCAAAGTATGCCTTAGTTCATAGGTGCACCATAGCGTAACTTTCAAACCACTGATCTTGGCATCAAATCACTAGCACCCTTAGCTCCAAGTGGGTGGGTGAACCCTATTCATACCCTTGTTCTAGCCATGAAGACCATTCATTGTTCGTGACCACCCCATACCAAGGAGTCTCCAAGGTGCTCTAAGTGCATTTCAAGGTCGATCTTCTGAGGGTCATAACTCAGAGTTCATGATGGCTATTGATTAACTGTCAAATGTTATAGGATGGTGATGTTGAGATATAAAATAACCTATATCAATTTTAAGAGATCACATTCTATTTGGATTCAACACACTGATCTCGCTCGGTGCCAAAACTCATAGTGTGCCTTAGTTCATATGTGCACCACAGTGTAACTTTGAAACCATTGATCTTGACATTGAATAATCAATGCCATTAGCTTTGGGTGGGTAGGTGAACCCTAATCACACCCTTTTTCCAGCCACAAAGACCATCCATCATTTGCAACCACCCTATACCAAGGAGTCTCCAAGGTGCTCTAAGTGCATTTCGTGATCGATCTTTCAAGGGTCATGCCTCGGATCTCATGAGGGCTATTGATGAACTATAAAATGCTATAGGATAATGATTCTGAGACATAAAATAACCTATCTAATTTTTGAGAGATCACATTCCGTTGGATTCGACAAAGTGATCTCGCTCGATGCCAAAGCTCACAGTGTGCTTCAATTCATAGGTGCACCACATCGTAACTTTGAAACTATTGATCTTGGCATCAAATTATTAGTGCCATTAGCTTTGGGTGGATAGGTGAACCCTAGTGACACCCTTTTTCTTGCTATGAAGACCATCCATCGTTTGCAGCCACCCCGTATCGAGGAGTCTCCAGGGTGCTCTAAGTGCATTTCAAAGTCCATCTTTCGAGGGTCATAACTTGGAACTCATTAGGGCTATTGATGAACTATAAAATGTTATAGGATGGTTATGATGACACCTAAAATAACCTATCTCATTTTTGGGAGATCACATTCCATTTGGATTCAGCACAGTGATCTTGCTCGATGCCAAAACTCATAGTGTGCCTCAGTTCATAGGTGCACCACAGTGTAACTCTGAAACCACTGATCTTGGCATTGAATCGTCAATGCCATTAGGTTTGAGTGGCCGAGTGTTCACCCTAGTCACACCCTTATTCCATCCATGGAGACCATCAATCATTCATGGCCACCCCATACCGAGGAGTTCTAAGGTGCTCTAAGTGTGTTTCACATCGATCTTTTTCAGGGTCATAACTTAGAGCTCGTGAGGGATATTGATGAATTGTCAAATGCTATAGGATGGTGATGTTGAGACCTAAAATGGCCTATGTCATTTTTGAGAGATCACATTCTGTTTGGATTTGGCACAGCAATATCACTCGATGCCAAAATTCGTAGTGTGCCTCAGTTCATAGGTGCACCACAACGTAACTTTGAAACCGCTGATCTTGGCATCAAATTGTTAGCACCATTAGCTCTGGGTGGGCCAGTGAACCCTACTCACATCCTTGTTTTGACCATGGAGACCATCCATCATCCGTGGCTACCCCAAACTGAGGAGTCTCCAAGGTGCTCTAAGTGTGTTTCGAGGTCAATAATCTAAGGGTCATAACTTGGAGCTCGTGAGGGCTATTTATGGACTATCAAATGCTACAAGATGGTGATATTGAGGCCTAAAATAACCTATCTCATTTTTGAGAGATTATATTCTATTTGGATTCAGCACAATGATCTCACTCGATGCCAAAACTCGTAGTGTGCCTCAGTTCATAGGTGCACCACAGTGTAACTCTGAAACTGCTGATCTTGGCATCGAATCATTAGTGCCATTAGCTCCAGGTGGGTGGGTGAACCATAGTGACACCCTTGTTCTAGCCACATAAACTATCCATTGTTCGTGGCCACCTCGTACCAAAGAGTCTCCAAGGTGCTCTAAGTGCATTTCAAGGTCAATCTTTCGAGGGTCATACCTTGAAGCTCATGAGGGCTATTGATGAACTATCAAATTCTATAGGATAGTGATGCTAAGACCTAAAATAACCTATCTCATTTTTGAGAGATCACATTCTATTGGGATTTGGCACATCAATCTCGCTTGATGCCAAAACTTGCAGTGTGCCTTAGTTCATAGGTGCACCACAGCGTAATTTTGAAACCACTGATCCTGGCATCAAATCATTAGTGCCATTAGCTCTAGGTGGGTAGGTGAACCTTAATGCCACCCTTTTTTTGGCCACGAAGACCATCCATAGACAAAGTATCCATAGACAAAGTACTCAAATATATATCAAAATACATAGATCCATATACAAAATGTGTATAATATCAATGTTTCTATATAAAATGTGGCATATGCCATCTCAAAATGTCTCATGATTCATCCTATGACAACTATACTATCCTAGGGTGCTAGTGGATGATCAAAATGCAACCTCTTCATTGCACTAGGTGGATCGGATGCCTCCTACATAAACAAAAAAGGAAAACCCAAAGTTAAACTATGAAATTTATATGATTCTTTTTATCTAACATTGAAATACTCAAATGCATAATGATCTTTTTTGTAATGAAGATTTATACTATCAAAATTTCATAATAAATACCTCTCTCATTGACCTCCTACACTGGTTAGGAGTCCCCTCGTATGCCCTCAGCAATGCTTGTACCTCTCTGATTGTGGGCTATATATGTTGAAATACATTTGTCACATGAATCTACAATTTAAAATATAACATTATAATTCATAGCATGCTAAATTTATAACATATTTAATCATGAATTCAAACTACAACTAACTATTGTAGGCTCCTCCTCAGGAGAGAGTGGCTGCATCATCAAATCTACATAACTCTCCTATTGGACCTCATGTGCACTAGGAGTCTCCTATGAGATACAAAATAACAGTTGTTAATATCACATAAATCAGTTTTGAATTTATTTATGAAGATAAGGATAATAAAAAATAAATGATACTTGTACATACAATAGTTCTCTCAGTGCGAATGGAAATCCTTGATGATCTACGACATAGAATTTGTACAGGCTCATTGCCAATAGCCACACCCTATATACAATAAAGAATGTAATTAAATGGGATTACCACAAATATTTTACAAGAATGCATCGATATTTAATCAAATAGAAAGCACCTAATTACCTTTCCTTTGTCAATACATGCTGACTCACCCCCCACACTTTGTCCCCCTAGGACAGGTGGTACCTACAAGATAAAAGAAAGATTAGCAACCATATATGCTACAATATCAAATAGAAAAAAAATTCAAACACAACATAATGTATCGTAGATGTCTCAAGGCCAAATGAAATGTTTGAGAGCGTGGCATCATCAATCTATTTGAGCTCCTCCTCAGTCATCAACTAAACATGAATGAAGATCACATACATATAAAAGTCAATATGGATTAAAAATTAAAATTAGTCTATTATAAAAATTAACTTTAAATTGCATATGTCATAACCAAAAAAAAACATGTACCAACACCAAAGGATTCCATGCCTTTGCATTAGGGTCTGTAGCCTCTATGCGTGTGTTTGGTGTATCCTTGTCTAATACAAAATGATACTCAAGAATATCACCTATGGGACCCAAGCAAATATTCTTGCATGTAATGCAAGTGTGAGGCACACAAATGTGTGATGAGCTAGCTGATGATGAACTGGCACCAACATCATCAACATGAGGAGGTAGGACTGACCTAGCCTAAGATATCATTAGGCTACTCAGCCTATAAATGGCTCTAATGGTCTAAGAGCTAGCCTCTATCATAATATCTAGATGTTGCAGTCGAGGAGGGGGGGAGATATCAATGGGGGGGACAAAAGTGTGAGCTTTCTTCCACTAGGAAGAGGGTATATCCTGAGGAGGTCCTAGTCCTAAGCCCATGTTGGGCTCCATGCTCAATTAGTTCACTTTAAGTTTCAACACAAATTCTACATATAATTTTCTAAGGAAATAAAATGGTATGTCTAAATTTCCATGTGGAGGGATATCAAAGGCCATCAACCAAAAATCCCAAAATTTTGTGCGTATGGCATCATTTGTGCACCATTTAATCAATATTTTGGATTTTTTTTTTGGGTCGACTGGTAAACCCATTTTCAGGTTCGCTAAAAGGCTAGCCAAATCATCTTTGCTTATTTTGAGGACTGAAACCTCATCATAATCCAAACCATCATCAAACATCTCATGCATTTCATCACACCAATGAAGAGCAGAATTTTGTTGGTTCGTAAGGGTTTCAATGTTATCCACTATGGTGTTTAACGTGGATAACATAGGAGCCAATGTGGGTACATTATTATATGTTCTATGCAAACCTCTCAACTCGGTGAGATTTTCATTTATCAAATCCTTTATTTGAGGAGGGTTTTGAGGGGGTAGAGGATCATTTGGTGGATGGTTTTATGGGGGTACTATATTGTTTGGTGGGGGGACATGAGGAATGTTATTCTCTACCTCAGTGTCATCATTCTGATCAGCCATTCCTATTAAATTGTAAAACGTAATATATATTTTTAAGAAAACCTTAATTTTAACCATTTTTTTCAAAAAAACCCTAGATTCAACTTAAACAAAAAAAATCATCCTAAAATTATTTTAGACGTCTTCAAAACTTTATTTTTTTCACATCGCCACTTTTTGGCACACCATGATCCTGCACATACACTCAAGTGCTTATTGCAGGATCAATACTAAATCATTCTAGTAGGTGAATTAGTTAAATCTCTTAACAAATTAGTCCTAACAGGCTATACTGAAATCCTTTAATAAGATACTTATTTAATTATGAGTTGAAGTCCTTTAACTAGGCACACTTCTAATAGGGTGTCAAAATCCTTTAACAAGGTAAGACCTAACAGTCTTTGTAAACAAGGTAGACCTTTCACAGTGTAGATCATGTCTCATGATAAAAAACTTGTAACCTTCATTGGATACATTTTATTACTACAGTAGTGAAGATTTTTGGGTGTCATCCCCAACCTAATTTTACCTTCTTATTGGAGGGTTTCAAGTAATCATATCAGGTGTCATGCATGTGTGAATGTTTACTTGTTCTCATGTTTTAGATGTACATGCTTTACATGGTATTTTAGTTTACTTAGTAAATGTATGAGATGGATGTGTGGTGAAAGTTTTTATGGGTAAAAGTTTAAACTACTGATTCACACCCCCCTCCCTCAGAATTTTTCTTTTCCTATTGTAAATTCCAATAGATGCACAAAAAATGAAAATCATGTTGACTGAACCATGTACATATGATGAGATGATAACTAGTTATAGAAGGTATAGATTATCCTCTCATGAGATGTATGTAAGTTAATTAAGAATGCAAAAGAAAAGTACATAAAAACAAGATGCATAAATAAGGATGTTTATCATGGTGCATGAAAATCGTGGCTATGTCCACACTGAGAGTAGAAGAATTCTATCAATGAAATAGAATGAGTTTACAAATAGATGTTATCAACATTTATAGATCACAAATGATCAATTGAAGAGACACAATACAAGTGGAGGGAAAACAACCATGTAACTACTGGCCTCCAATATTCAACAATCTCCCACCTGAAGACAATAGATACACTAGCTGATCACTCATTCCCATGCTCTACATGCTGACCTACTTCTTTTTAACAAGGCCAAGAGAAGTCCTGACACATTCAAACTTCTCCTTGGCAAAAACCTTCGCCAACATGTCTACTGGATTGATCTTTGTATCAATTTTTGCAACCTTTAGTTTCCCTACTTCTACCACATAGCAAACATAGTGAGCATGCTTGTCAATATGTTTTGAGTGTCTCTAAGAGGAATGATTGTGAGACATAAAAATTTCACTTTGACTATCAAAAAATAAAACATAATCATCTTGTTTCCAATGTAGATTATTGAACAACAATTGCAACCAAATCATCTCTCTAGTTCCTTTCGAAAGAGCTAAGTATTTGGCTTCAATAGAAGAAAGTATAACAGAATGTTGCAACCTTGAGACCCAACTAATGGCACCCTGACAAATATAAAAGCATAACCAGTAGTAGACCTACAGTTTTCTCGATCTTTGACAAGATATGCATTGTTGAATCCTTGTAGCTAAGCATGATTTCTACCAAAACATAATGCATAATTAAGTACCATTGAGATACCACAATATCCACTTTGCAGGTTCCCAATGAGGCTTCCTAGGATTGCCCATGAATTTATTAACTACTCCCAACACATGAGCAATGTTTTGATTTGTAGAAACCATAGCATACATCATGCTACAATCTATTGATTTATAAGAAACATCATGCATAAAATCCTTCTCTTCTTGTGTTTTGGGACACATATTAGAACTTAGGCAGAAGTGAGGAGCAAGAGGAATAGGAACATGTTTACCTTTAGCCATAATAAATTTCTCTACAACTTTTTCAATGTATAATTTTTATGACAAAGCAAGCACCTTTTTCTATCTATCTCTAGAGATAGTCATTCCTAGAAATTTTTTGACAACCCCTAGATCTTTCATGGAAAACGGAGAAGCCAACTCTTTCTTTAACTTGCTGACTATTTGAGGAGAAGAATCAACAACTACAATGTCATCAATATAGAGTAGAAGAAAGAAAAACTCACCACTAGGAAGTCTTTAATAGTAGATGCACCTATCTAATTTGCACTGGGTGAAGTTGTGTTCAACCATGAATTGATCAAACTTAATCTACCAATGTCTTGGAGCTTTCTTAAGCCCATACAAACTTTGCTTCAGCCATCAATAGAGATTTTCTTTCCCCTTTTGAACAAAGCCTTCAATTTGGTCCATGTACAACTCCTCATTGATGTCACCATGTAGAAAACCTATCTTGACATCAACCTATTCAAGATCAAAATCCCAAATAGCTACCTATCCCAAAACTACTTGGATTGTAGTCATTCATACAACTGGTGAGAAAATTCCTACAAAGTCTAGCCCCTTTTTCTAAGCATACACTTTGACAACTAGATCCCAAGTTCTATTGATTTTAAGAGAATTCATCTCTTCTTCCATCATAATCATCCACTGATTTTCATTATTACTTCTACAAGTGTCTTTGAAATTAGCTGATTCAATCTGATTAGAGATTAAAATCTCAAGATTTTCCTCCTCAGAGTAAAGCAATTCATTATCTAAATATCTTGCAAGCATTCTTCTCTGCCTAGTAGATTGCCTTAAGTCTAGAATGCGTTCTTCATTCTAAGAATTTCTTCTTAGCAATTCATAACTGCTACCTTTTGAAGATGTGTATGTCTTATGTTGGATTTGATGACTAGACATGTCCTTTAAATCACCCAAATTGTTCCCAGCACCAAGGTAAGATGGAGTCGGGTTTGATTCTTCAATTCCAAAATTGTGATTTTCCACTAGTCTTTCAGCAAAAGAAGTAATGCTTCCACCTTAATGAGACGTTTGGCTATCAAAAGAAACTATAACCTACATATTATTAGTGAATTGGTGTCTAATATTTGTAGATGTTCCTTTGACCATATAATGGTGTTGGGAAGACATAGCATTACTATAGAATTTGACTAAAACTTCTTCACATGACCCCCAAGAGATATCATAACCGCGTGGATTAAGGATACCATGCTCTACATTCTAACTTTTATTTGCATTGGGTATGAATGGACTTTGATAAACTCTAGCACCATGGTCAAAGAAGTCTAATGCCCAAGTGGATGCTCTACATTGGTGAGAGAGGTTCAAAGAAGGACAATTATTTAGCAATGGCTCTGTATCAGTGTGGGCAGAAGCAGAGGTGGCAATGACATTTCCAAGTATGTTCTTACTACTGTGACTTTTCTCCTGCATAGCATCTTGATGCTCTCTCTCATTGTGGATATCTTCACAAGATCCCAAAATGACATCAGACCCACATGGATTCATTATGCCATTGTCTACATCCCATGTAATTCTATTGGAACCATTATTGTGTTGTGTAAACTATTCCTTGTGAGAAAGAGGAGTGTTATTCAATGGCAGTGGGATTCCTTTAGACAATTCTTCAATCTTCTAATTAACATGATAAAGATCCAAGTTTGAAACATGGGATGAAGATAGAGTAGGATTTGGAGCTAAAATAGAGGTAGGAGTAGATACCATAGCCTGACACTGTGGATTTAATGAAGAATTATTCTCATTAAACAAAGATATAGGAATAAAATCTTCAACAACTCTTGCTTGTGGTGTTGATTGAAGAGCTAGAAACTTTGTCTCATTAAAGACCACACCTCTACTCTGTACAATCTTCTTTGCAATATGATCCCATAACTAAAATCCAAATTTATCTTCACCAGAGCCCATGAAGATACACTACTATGATTTTGAATCCAAATTTCTCATTTTTTCTTTAGGAACATGAACAAATAAAAAACTTGAAGATGTGAGAAGTAAATCCTTCTACCTAACCATTCCTCTTCTAAAATTTTAAAGTCCAAACAAGATGAAGGACTTTGATTAATTAAGTACACTTCTATATTGGTGGCCTCCACCCAGAATTCTTTTCCTAAATTGGCATTAGATTGCATGCATCAAACTTTCTCAAGTATAGTTCAATTTAGTCATTCCGCTGCCCCATTTTCTTGAGGGGTGAATTGCACAAAATTCACCCATCAAATACCTTGATCTGCCCAAAAGTTATCAAACTCCAATGAACAAAATTCACCTCTATTATCTGATTTTAAACATTTGATTTTGTGCCCACTCTAATTTTCAACAAGAGCTTTAAAAAAATTTAATTTTGAGAAAACTTCAGACTTTCTAGACATTATATAGACCCAAACCTTTCTATTACAATCATCAAGAAAGGAAACAAATAAATTTGTGCCTCCATGAGAGGTTACCTCTATTGGACTAAAGACATCTGAGTACACTAACTCCAATGGTGTAGTCTTCTTGTCATGTCCATTATTCAAAAAGCTAACACATTTTTGTTTCCTATGAAGACAATGCTCATAGAATTATAAATCTACTAATTAGAGACCTAGAGGTTGATCTTAATTAGCATAACTTTTGGCCCCTTTTTTCTCAGGTAGCCTAATATTTGATGCCAAAGTGTAGCATTGCTGTCCACAATAGTCATCGCAGCTCCCACCTCATCATTAGTTTCTACAACATATAGGCTGCCAACATTTTCCCCTTTGGCAATAATCATGGAACTCTTGGTAATTTTCTATGTGCTCGTGAGGAGTGTAAGAAAACCTTGAGCATGTAACTAATTGATGAAAATCAATTTTCTTTTCAATTTGGGAACATGCCTAACATCCTGAAGAAATAATTGAGCACCTCCTTCTATTGATAAAAAAATATCACCCTTTCCTACTATTTCATAAGCATTTTTATCACCCAAATAAACATTTCCAAATTTACCTTCCTTATAGTTCGTGAAGGCTTCACTGCAAGAAGATGCATGAAATGAAGCCCGAGAGTCAATTACCCATGAATTTAAAGTTGTGTCACTTGTCACAAGAACAAAAAAACCATCACCGTAATCATGAATGATATTTACTCTACTATCAAAAACCTTTTCCTGAGCCCTTCTAAACTTTCTATAGTCCATTTTAACATGACCAAACTTTCGACAAAACCAACAACCACTTTGTTTACCCCGAGACTGTGATCTTCTGGCTAATTGTGACCTTCAATTATTGTTATTTATGCCTCTATGTTGAGTTCTTCCTCTCTTTTTTGTACTAGCCATTGTTAGCCCATCACTACATCAAGACTCTTTACTAGTTCTCCTCATGTCTTCACTAAGTAACATGGAAGCCACCTCATCATAGACCATTTTTTTTACTAGCAATAGAAGTGCTAATCGCTATTGCCACACCATCCTAGCTATCTGGTAAAGAGCATAATAAGATAAATTCCTTATTTTCATCATATTGAGGCATATCAATGGAATGTACCTAAAACAAAAGAGTATTTAACTCATTTATGTGATCTAACATCACTATTTTTTCCTTCATCTTCAACTTGTAAAGCTTCTTCATGATAAAAATTTTGTTTGTAGCAAACATTCTTTCGTACATATCTTGAATTTTGTCCCATACCTCCTTTGTTGACTTTTCATTGTTCACATTGAACAACATGTTCTCAAACAATGAGAGAAAAATCTCTACCATTTTCTTTTCATTGGTTTTATTCCAAGTCTCATCTATCATGCAAGTTGGCTTCTTCACTTTACCTCTGATTGCAATTGCAAGATCATGCTTGACTAGTAATGATCACATGTGTACCTTCTACAAAATAAAATTCTTCCTCAAGAATTTTTTCACTCTTAAGTCCTCAGTGACTTTGGAATTTGATCATCGAAATTGATCATAGGCTCTGATACCAAATGTAAGTTAATCAAGAATGTAAAACAAAAGTACAGAACAACAAGATGCATAAACACAGAAGTTTATTATGATTCACCACAAATTGTGGCTACATCCACATTGATAGTAGAGGAATTATATTGATGAAATATAATGAGTTTACAAATAGATTCCATTAGCATTTATAGATCATAAATGATCAACTAAAGAGACACAATACAAGTGGAGGGAAAAAACCCATGTGACTATTGGCCTTCAATATTCAACAATGTATACAACTAATTAGAGAGTGGGAGATTAATAGTAAAACTTTATTTCTTTTCTATATTTTCAAGAATACTAAATGAAGTAAACATCTTATTTTGTAGGCACCAATTATTAGCAAACAAAAATTGACCACAATGGTGTTCAATTTATTGAATACATGCCTAGCCAAAAAGTTTTGCATTATAGCCACTTGGTTTTAGTCACAAAGATTCTGTTTGATATTATGCCAAAAAAGGGATATTGTTGGCATAAAGTTATTTTCCATTAGTGACAACACTTTTCTCACAGTCCAAACCAAGCATCGAAGACCTAGTTCAAACTGAGTGTTGAAGACTCAGTTCAAACCGAGCATCGGTGACAACAGTTCAAACCGAGTAGATGGACTCAGTATTAACCGAGTTCAGTCGATTAACATAGAACTCAATGTTAACCGAGTTCATTCGGTTAATTAAGAACTTAGTGTTAACCAAGTGAAGATAGAAGCAGTGTTAACCGAGTAAAGTTGCACTTAGTGTTAACCGAGTAAAGTTGTACTTAGTGTTAACCGAGTGAAAATGCACTTAGTGTTAACCGAGTGTAGTATTAACCGAGTGAAGATGAAAGTAGTGTTAACCAAGTGTAGTATTAATCAAGTGAAGAAGGAAGCAGTATTAACCGAGTAAAGAAGGACTCAATGTTAATCGAGCTCAGTCAGTAAGCAAAGAAGTTAGTTTCTGCTGAGTGACACTATATCTACCGAGTCACCAATAGTTACCGAGTTCCAGGCAACATTGTATGACTAGTATGAACCGTGCCCCTACCTCTACCTAGTGCATGACGATGCCGTGTAATGTGGTGGTTGCCATGTATCAGAAGTTCATCATGTCTGTCTGAAGAACTCGAGTTTATTTTACCATTTGGCCGACTCAGTTGTATTTTGTTTACTTGTGTTCAGCTGACCTTGCATCTATTATTACTGGAATGGTATAAATAATGCTTTACATTTTGTAAAAAAGAGACAACAATAATAATAATAACAATGAAAGGATGTGTGATGCAAATATAGCAGCAGAACAATATATTAGCAAGGTCTACAAGGTGCAGCAAAGACTTCATCAGTCACAAGAGGTGATCAATTGTAAAAGATCTAATCAAGTCATATATAGATCTGATTGGTTCATCCTAACAGGTGAATCATCTTGTAAATCCTCTAACCAGGTAGACTTAACAGTCTTTGTATAAAATCTCCTAATAGAGTGCATACTTATAAAGTGTGTTTCAAATCCTTTAACAAGGTGGATCTAGCAATCCTTCATGCTCTTAATAGGGCAGATCACGAGAAGTGATCATTGTATGCCTTAACCGGCTAACTTCCTACTGCAGTAAAGAAGATTTGTGGGTTTCATCCCCACCCTAGTTTTACTCTCTATTTTGGAAGGTTTCTGGGTCACCAAAATCTTTTTGTATATATGTTTTGGATGTTTATTTATCTCTTACATGCTGCAGATTAGGTGAATGAATACTTTACTAGTTTATGTTGAATTGATTAGAAGGTTTATTGTTACTGATTCACCCCTCCCCTCTCAGTAACCTGTTATATCTTGAATATTTCCAAAAATTGGTATCAGAGCTTTTTTGGTTCTCAGGACAAAGCTTGAAAACTTGAGCAAAGATCAAAGTCAATGGAGATATTCAGAATGGAGAAAGTTATAGAAAATGAAAAGTTATATCTAGAAATGGCCATGGTTCAACTCAAAGAAGCAAAGGAACATCTTTCTCAATCCCTAAAAAGAAGAAAGGAACTTGCAAAACAAATGAATGACCATCTTTATGTCGAAGAAAGGATTGAAGATCTGTTACCATCAAGCAATTCAAAAGAAGCTGACAAAGAAATCAAAGAACTTCTAGGAAAGAATGCATCTCTGCAAGAAGAGGTAAGAAAGCTTAAGAGAGAACAAGAAATACAGTCAATCAGGCTATGTGAAGTTTTAGATCAAAGAAACAAAGCACAAGAAGAACTGGAAGATAGAAGTCATGAAATCTACAATCAATCTCATCAGCATGATGATCTTATAGACCAACTTGCCAATGCAAATGAAGAAATCAAGATTCTCAGAGCACAAAATGAAAGAATAAGGAATGATTTAAACACTGAAAAGCAAATCAATGAAAGTCTACAGAGTGACTTAAGATCTGAGAGACAAATCAATGAAATCTTGGAAAATGACCTAATCTCTGAAAGGCAAGTCAATGAAAGGATGATGAAATCTCAGGCAAATGTGAATCAATTAAATGAGCAGAATCTTCACAGACAAACAGGCAAAGCTGGTCTTGGATACAAGGAAGCTGGTGAATCCTTCAAACAAGGTGAACAAAGGAATAAAAGACTCACTTGTAATCACTGTGGAAAGTTAGGTCATACATCAAACAAATGCTGGAGCAATGGGAAAGCAAAATTCAATGGTAAATGCTTCAACTGCAATCAGCATGGTCACAAGGCAAATGAGTGTAAAGAAAAACCAAAATTTGAGAGCAATTGTCACAAATGCAAAAAGCATGGTCATAAGGCATTCCAGTGTAAATCCAAATCATTCAATCCATCTGAACAACTTGTCAAAGCTATATTCGGACGGGACTACAACACCTGGTGCAGATGTCACTATTGTGGAGAATATGGACATACTGGCATAAATTGTGCTAGACATCACCTAAGGAAGAAGGACACTACTGTAAGGCGCTATACATGTACAGAACTTGGTCATATAGCTAAAAATTGCATGAATATCAAAAGAATTAAAGATGAGAATAAAATCAAAGCAAACAACATTCGAAAACAAATGAAACAACAATGGATTCCAAAATCTACCGAGCAAGATAAGTCAGATAGAAATGTCACTCAAGAAATGGGTGACTCCACCATTTCTAATTAATATTCATATAAGAAATATTGGAACTGCAACCTCCAAGATTTATCCTAAGCAGATCCAAAGGAAGAAGAATGATCAAATCAGTATTTCGGATACACTTTGATTCTAGGTCTATTCAACACTTTACCGAGTTCGATCGGTTGTAACAAAGCTTCATTAACCGAGTAGCAGTTATCGAGTTGAGTCGGTAAGAGACTTTATCGAGTTTGGACGGACACAACAAAGTTTCATTAACCAATTTGTTCCAACCGAGCGAGGTCAGTTCGTGACCTAACTAAGTTAGGTCGGTACTTCAATATTTTCATTCGATCGCCGAGTTGATAATATTTACCGAGCTAGTGGATGACAACCTGTCATTTCATCTACCATCGTACCAAAAAATTTATGGCGAATTTGTTATCAAAAGGGGCAAAATTTGATCTTAATTTTTACTGCGAACAAAGAGCTAAGTTATCTTCTGCGATTTCAGAGCGAGCTTAAAACATTCTCGAGCGAATTTTTCAAAAGGGAGAAAGAATCAGTTCAGAATTCTTCTACACCTACTGAGTAGCAATGGCATCTGGAAGCGGCATCTCCAAGACGAAGAAAGGTTCAGAAATGCTAGTTAAAGGAGAAGAATGGAAGGCACCGAACTTCAAATTGGCACCAACTATTGCAGAATCACTGGACCCTAACGGTGCTCAATCTCAAATCCCTACAAAGGTACTTCTTATTAATGATATCCGCTCTCATTTCAAATGCTCCATTCAAGAACTTAGAAACCTAGAAATTGATAATGCCCTAGGTGAAATGAGCATAAATGGAAACCTAAAACCCGAACATAAACATCTTGAAACAAAAGGGTTAACCCACATTTCGCACTTGCCAAGGAAATTTCATGTAAAATGGGTTAGATATGTACTCAGTCGGGTTCACAATGGCCAATTTTGGTTAGAGCAACCAGTGCCCATCACAAAGAAAATGATTAGCAAAATTACTGGACTCCCTATGTTGAGCAAAGCCAAGACTACCAAAACCCTAGGTTGGGAAGAATTGTAGAGACTGACCCAAGCAGAATGGGATGGTAGGGGACTTAAGCTCAGTATAGTAGCTGACGTTGAATTGAGATTTGGTATTCACATCATTGCTCACAAAATCTACAGTTCAAGCCATCCAAATAGTGTATCCTGTGAAGCTGTGGATTTGGCATACAAAATAGTAAAGAAGAATGTAGAATTTGATTTATCGGAATTGCTTTTGTCCCAATTTAATAAGAATATGGAAAGCATAAGAACTTCCAAAAACAATCCTTGCAAATTTGGTTCGCTTTTGGTTTGTTTATTTTTCTATATTCAAAAGTCTTTTCCATCAAAGGGGTCAGTAGTATGGAGTAAAGATATTCCAATTCTTTATCAGATAAATGAGTTCATTGTAGAATTAGGCGAAAATTTTGATAGTGTTTTGGATAACTATTTTGAACATTTTAAGGAAAGAATGAACCATAGGTTCCGAATTCCACCCAGACTTGTTGAAGAATACAAGGAAGAAGTATGCTTCATGGTAGACTGCGACAAGGTATACATACAGGCAGTCAGGCCTCGGGTAGCATGGGTGAAACCTCTTCCCTATGAGGTAAATATTGATGAAACCAGGGACATCATAGAAGCACTGGTGAATGAACCAGTAGACCCAAGGAAACTAGTTTTTGGAACATATGATCAAGCTAAGGCTAGAATTGAGCTTCAAATTAAAATCCCTCAGGCCATTAGCAAAGGAAAGAGAAGGGTAGCCCAACTAAAAATAGAAGTTGGTTCTCTTATGATAAAAGAAGGCAAAGGAGAAGATGATGAAGAAGAAGAGGAAACTAAGTCAGAAAAAGAAAAAAGAGCCTCAACGAAAGAAAGGTAAGGTGATC
The DNA here is from genome assembly GCA_028749045.1 of Cupressus sempervirens. Lineage (NCBI taxonomy): Eukaryota > Viridiplantae > Streptophyta > Pinopsida > Cupressales > Cupressaceae > Cupressus > Cupressus sempervirens. Next base: position 612,780,530 of record CM053788.1, read on the forward strand.
ATCACCAAACCTAAAAGGGAAACTTCTGTAGTTTTCTCCAGAAGAACAAGATAGGGGAAGAAGGAACCTGTACTCGTTAAGCCTCCACTCAAATTTGAGGCAAGATTGAAGCAATTAGAAGTAGGTGCTAGCTTCACAAACTTCAAAGCATTGAAGTTTGAAACCAGAATAGAATAGTAAAAGATGCAGATTGAGGAACTGGTACTGAACAAGATGGGTAAATGGAAATACTCACCGGATCAGATAGCCTCTCAAATCTCCAAAGAACTATTGGAGAGGTTGCAATCAAGATGGGAAGCTGCAACCAAGACTGTCAAAGACATCTATGAGCAGACCCTGAGGAATCTCCTGCCAAGTCTCACTGATGCTGAAGTGAAGACATCACTGAAAGACCACGAAAGTAACATGATGATTAGATTCCACACCTATTTGATACTTGTCAAAGATATTGAGCATGTGGTAAATGATGCAACAAACATGTGGAAAAACATCTATCATCTACACAAATCCAGTGATGATACTGTTGAAATCAAGGACATTGACAGTAGTGATGATGATGATGATGATGATATTGAAGATATTCCAGGGGATCTCCATTCAATAATGTTAGAAGTTGAAGAAGAAGCTAGAAAAGAAATTGAGGAAGAAGAAGTTGAAAGAGAAATGGAGGAAGAAGAAGATGAACAAGACAAAGAGGAAGAAGATCCAGTAAAAATTGTAGCTTAAGTCATTGCATCTCTTCCAAACTCTCCACCTAAAATAGTTATAGCTTCTACTAGTGAGATTGTGAGCTCATTGACCTCATCAATTGATCAATCTTCACCTGTCTCCTCTCAGGTCTGGGTACCATCTATGCAAGTGTCAACCACTTCATCAACCGAGATGCAGCCACCTTCATTGACCGAGTCTTCCTCAGTCACAGTAGTAAGATCATCAAGCACATCAACTTCTACTACAGAGTGTATAGTAAGTGTACCTACAGGTACTACAATTTTGACTTCTCCTGCTCCAATTTTGGCAACTGTTAGTTCTCCCACTCCATCTTGTACAACAATTTTGGGAGTAACATCAATTTTTGATACTATTAGCACATCTCTCAGTCTTCCTCTACTTAGTCCTATTCGAATTTTGTCAGCCAGCCCTGCCTCATCAACTATAATCTCAGTTTCCAAGGGTCAAGGTGAAGTCTTTGCAGGAAAAGCAAAAGGATACATGTTTTCCAGCAAGACAATGGATGAGGAAATTGACTTGGATAAGGACATTGTCATTCCTAAAATAGATCTAGATACAACATATGTTGATGAAATGAGAATGCTCAGTCAACTATTAGAGTAGAAGGCTAGGCAAAAATAGCTCAGGCATGAAAGAGACCAGGAATATAGCATTATTGAAAGTGCTAAAAATATAATAACAGAGGCTATAGGTGTTGAAGTAGATTCTACTCAACACATTTTGATTCAGTTGGAAGAGGCTATATATAAATTCAATGAGGATACCTCTGGCCAAGAAAAATTTATTGAAAAGGCAGAGAAGATATTTGACAATACGGTGCTTGAGCACATTGCTCAGCATATTGCATTAAAATAGGTAGAATTGTCTACAATTCTGAGTAATTTTCTGAATTCTTTTAATAATGTAACTTCACTTTTTGGCAAACTTTGTGATGTTACCAAGTATACCAAAGAAATCAAAGAAAAGTTGAATAAAATTGATGAGGACATGAAGGTCAGTGCCCAAATGCTGCAATCTAACCACAATGCAAGTTCATCCCATCATCATAAAATAAGATTTTTGTCAGAGAAACAGGTAGAATTGCTGAGAGAGGAAGCAAGCATCAGGTCTACTCTGATTGATATCCAAAATATGATTCTTCCTATCATGGATACAATGTAGAAGCATATTGCCCATTCCAAAACATTGATCCATGACAACAACTTCTCAATTGCAGATCATATGATTGAACTTTCTGCAGAAATTCAAATAGCACTCTCCACTAGCAAAATTTTGCAAGAAAATTGGGATAAGACTTTGGCTCTTATTCTCAAGGTACATTCAGGATTTATCTCTCATTTTGGAATCTCTATGTAAATTGTTTGGCATTATTGTCAAAAAGGGGGAGATAGAACTTCAAGAGCTAACTGTGCAAAGAAATATGTATTGACTTGTAAATACTGTGCATATTATATGGGGGAGACATATATGTAGACACATCTAATAAGATTTTCATTTTTGAAAAATTTTGAACTATATGTCAATTTTTGTACATAAACTTTGATTCATAATTGTTTTTGTCACTAATGCCAAAGGGGGAGATTGTTGGCTTAAAGTTCTTTGCCATTAGTGACAACACTTTTCTCACAATCCAAACCAAGCATCGAAGACACAGTTCAAACCGAGTGTTGAAGACTCAGTTCAAACCGAGCATTGGTGACAACAGTTCAAATCGAGCAGATGGACTCAGTATTAACCAAGTTTAGTCAGTTAACATAGAACTCAGTATTAACCGAGTTCATTCGGTTAATTAAGAACTTAGTGTTAACCGAGTGAAGATGGAAGCAGTGTTAACCGAGTATAGTTGCACTTAGTGTTAACCGAGTAAAGTTGCACTTAGTGTTAATGAAGTGAAGTTGCACTTAGTGTTAACCGAGTGAAAATGCACTTAGTGTTAACCGAGCGTAGTATTAATCGAGTGAAGATGAAAGCAGTGTTAACCGAGTGTAGTATTAACCGAGTGAAGACAGAAGCAGTATTAACCGAGTAAAGAAGGACTCAACGTTAACCAAGCTCAGTCGATAAGAAAAGAAGTTAGTTTCTGCCGAGTGACACTATATCTACCGAGTCACCAATGGTTACCAAGTTCTAGGCAACGTTGTATGACTAGTATGAACCGCGCCCCTACCTCTACCTAGTGCATGATGATTTCGTGTAACGTGGTGGTTGCCGTGTATTAGAAGGTCATCATGTCTGTCTGAAGAACCCGAGTTTATTTTACCATTTGGCTGACTCAGTTGTATTTTGTTTACTTGTGTTCAGCTGACCTTGCATCTATTATTACTGGAATGGTATAAATAATGCTTTACATTTTGTAAAAAAGAGACAACAATAATAATAACAATGAAAGGATGTGTGATGCAAATATAGCAGCAGAATAGTATATTAGCAAGGTCTACAAGGTGTAGCAAAGACTTCATCAATCACAAGAGGTGATCAATTGTAAAAGATCTAATCCAGTCATATATAGATCTGATTGGTTTATCCTAACAGGTGAATCATCTTGTAAATCCTCTAACAAGGTAGACTTAACAATCTTTGTATAAAATCTCCTAACAGAGTGCATACTTATAAAGTTTGTTTCAAATCCTTTAACAAGGTGGATCTAGCAATCCTTCATGCTCTTAACAGGGCAGATCACCAGAAGTGATCATTGTATGCCTTAACCGGCTAACTTCCTACTGCAGTAAAGAAGATTTGTGGGTTTCATCCCCACCCCAGTTTTACTTTCAATTTTGGAAGGTTTCTGGGTCACCAAAATCTTTGTGTATATATGTTTTGGATGTTTATTTATCTCTTACATGCTGCATATTAGGTGAATGAATACTTTACTAGTTTATGTTGAATTGATTAAAAGGTGTATTGTTACTGATTCACCCCTCCCCTCTCAGTAACCTGTTATATCTTGAATATTTCCAACAAATATATCAAACCAAAGTGGAGGTTAGATACGAAGAAGCATGAAAAGTTGTTGGAGATAATTAAAGATAAAGAGGATCTTGACCATATGTGTCAGTAACTTCCTAATTAATAGATAGGTTTAATGATTCATAAAATCATTTCAAATTTATATATATAAACTATTTTTCAATAGTTATACATGTTTTTGTTTTTCAATATTTATACACTTCTAAAAAACACCTAGAAAATGATGTAAGATGTCTTTTTCATTAATTTATAAAACCTGTAAATTCATTACACATTAGCAATTATCTAAAAAATAATATATTTATTTCTATTTACATTTATATTTTCTATACACTTTTACAACACACCAAGAAAATTATGTAACACATATTTTCATTAATTTATAGAACACTTAAATTTCTTACACATTAACAATTATCTAAATAAAAATGTAGGAGATATTTCAAAAATATGTTTCCACATCTATGTAAAATATATTCTATAAATGTAAATATCAAATATATCAACTATGTATTAACGTGGTCACATAACTCATCAAAATATCATATATGGACCTACTTACTATAAATGCAAATGGTTAGATAACTCATGCTAATATGAAATATGTCAAATATGAGCATGTTGTAAATGTAAAATGTCCCATAGTACAAATCTAAATGATATCATCATAAATCAATATCAAACATCATGTATCATGACATATATGAATATCAAACATGATCATGTCACGGTCCACAATGTGATCGACTAAGATGAGATCTCAAATCCTATATCCAATATAAGAAAAAATTCAATAAATAATAAAATAAGTACAATTAAATTTACCTGTGACTTAGGATGACTAGGGTTGATAGCTATCTCTCCATCTCCATCCTAATGAGTTGCAGATGTAGTTTGTATGCAATAAATGAAACAAATATGTCACAAGTTATACTTTACTAAAGTTTTAAATATAAGATGTGTAGGTCCAATTAAATAGACATGTTTGTAAAGTTTTACCTATATCTCCTATTGCATAGGATGCATAGGTGTCTGTAAGTCCCTATATACCATCATCATTGTAAATATATGCCTACCTATCTCACTTAAGTTTGTATAACTAAAGGTCATATCTTTGATGTCAAATGTAGGATCTGTGAGCATATCAATGAACAATGAAAGTCGTGATGGGTAAGAACCTACCTCTGTGGGTGGGCTACATCCTCCTCAATGGTGGTCTATGGTGGAGCCATAGCTAAAACATATATGTCCTCCTTCCCCTAACCACCCTGTGCCTCTGATGTACCTTTGATGATACAAATCCCATATGATGGCACTAAAATAAGTTGCTATCTGATCAACAACTTAATAGCTTGATAGGCTAAAAGTAGATTAGTGGACAAACATGTATTGATATCCCTTAAGTAGTCTATTGAAGACTCTATGAAGACATTTGGAGATGGGATGTAAAACTCATTATACATATCATCACCTAAAGATGATGCAATAGTGTAACCACCTATAGATGTAGATCCTAATTGTTTATGTATCTGTGCACTCGGTTAGAAGACATCTCATGTATCTAGGTAGAAATAGTGGAAATCCTCTAATACACATATCTATGTGTATCATCTGCCACTCTATCTCCAGCTACAACTAACTCCAAACATTTTGGCATCACCAAAAGTTTTGGACCAATCAGTGCTCATTTGTTAACAGGTGCAGGAGCATCTAGGTGTCTGAATTTATGTAAGAACCTACGCTAACCTTGCCTAGCATACTAAGGGATATTGATTAGTGTAATCAACCTCTTGATGTAGATGAAATTTTAATAACAATTATTTGCAGAATTATAAGGGGAACTCATCCTTTCGGGGCCACATGTGATGTGCAACCAACCAACAAGGATATATGAAAGGTACCACCAATGGATTAGTACACCTTGTAGTGAAATACCCTTTGACCTTTTTCAAAGGTTGATAATGTGGGAACATTCTCTTCACACTCTCTACTAAGACCATCTCATAAATCTCCCTCTATCACAAACCACTACTGACACTACGAGATAGAGTGCTATAAAATGTGTCCAAACTAGCACTATCACAAGGGTTAAAACCCTCAATAGTGTGCATCATGCTAATTAGCTCATCTCTAATCATAGTCACCTTATCCCTATGTTGTAGGGTAGGTGAAGTCTATAGACTCCGATTAATAGTATCAAGTGCACTCTATAAGCATTGAATAGTATCACTAAATAATGTCTCCCTATCCTAGGTAATAGTATTTGATCTATGGGATGAACCACTATGGGGACAACCATGTACACTGGCCTCTCTAGAATCACTACCCTCGAATGCCATAATGATGAAATATATAAACACACAAAACTAGATAGGTGATAATAGAGATCTGCACATGCATACATATACATATATACACATATTATTATATAAACTAATTGAATCAAAACACACTAAATGAATCTTGCTAAACAAACTTATTGTACAACATATAAAGACATGTTAACTACATTACATTTTTTTATAGTAATAGGTAAAAATAAAATTTAGATAACAAGTTTAGGGATTATGGGGTTAGAGAACAATTTAGGGTTTAGAGAAATTGGGTTTAGGAGTTAGAGAGAGGTATAGGGTTTAAAGAGATGGGGTTTAGGAGTTAGAGAGTGGTTTAGGGTTTAGAGAGATGAGGTTTATGAGTTACAAAGTGGTTTAGCATTTAAAGAGATGGGGTCTAGGAGTTAGAGAGAGACAAAGGGTTAAAAGTTTGAGATCTAGAAAGAGAGAGATTAGGTTAGGTTTGGTAGAGATAAGTTATGTAAATTCTAAAGAGAGAGAAGTTTAGGGATTATGGGGTTAGAGAAAGGTTTAGGGTTTAGAGAGATGGGATTTAGCAATTAGAGAGTAGTTTAGGGTTTAAAGGGATGGGGTTTAGGAGTTTGAGAGATATTTAGGGTTAATAGAGATGGGGTTTACGAGTTACAAAGTAGTTTAGGGTTTAGAGAGATGGGGTCTAGGAGTTAGAGAGAGACAAAGGGTTCAAAGTTTGATATCTAGAAAGAGAGAGATGAGGCTAAGGTTGGGAGAGATTTAAGTTATGTAAATTTTAGAGAGAGAAGTTTAGGGATTATGGGGTTTAGGGTTTAGAGAGATGAGGTTTAGGAGTTAGAGAGTGGTTTAGGGTTTAAAGAGATGGGATTTAGGAGTTAGAGAGTATTTTAGGGTTTAGAGAGATGGGTTTTATGAGTTACAAAGTGGTTTAGGGTTTAGATAGATGGGATCTAGGAGTTAGAGAGATAAAGGGTTAAAATTTTGATATCTAGAAAGAGAGAGATGAGGCTAGGGTTGGGAGAGATAAGTTATGTAAATTCTAGAGAGACAGAAGTTTATGGATTATGAGTTTAGAGAGTGGTTTAGGGTTTAGGACTTAGAGAGTGGTTTAGGGGTTAAATAGATGGGATTTAGGAGTTAGAGAGTAGTTTAGTGTTTACAAAAATGGGGCTTAGGACTTAGAGAGTGATTTAGGGTTTAAAGAGATGGGGTTTATGAGTTAGAGAGAAGTTTAGGGTTTAGAGAGATGGGGCTTATGAGTTACAGAGCAGTTTAGGGTTTAGAGAGATTGGGTGTAGGAGTAAGAGAGAAAAAAAGGGTTAAAAGTTTGAGATATAGAAAGAGAGATGAGGTTAGGGTTGGGAGAGATGAAGTTATGTAAGTTCTAGAGAGAGAGAGAGAGAGAGAGAGAGAGAGAGAGAGAGAGAGAGAGAGAGAGAGAGAAGTTTAGGGATTATGGGGTTAGAGAGCGGTTTAAGGTTTAGAGAGATGGGGTTTAGGACTTAGAGAGAGACAAAGGGTTACAAGTTTGAGATCTAGAGAGAGAGGGTTTCACATTTAGAGTTTAGGTCAACATATTTGAATTTAAGGTTCAATATGGGTGTTGGAGTCTAATTTGGTTCAATGTGAGAGTTTTAGTTCAAGTTTGATTAGATTTAATGTTGTGGTTTAATGTTAAGGTTTCAATTAGAATTTATTTGTGTTCATGGTAAGAGTTAGAGATTGATGTAGTTCAATCTAATGGTTTTACTTACTAGTTTATAGTACTTTCTAAACTTTTACCTTTACAACAATTTCTAATGATTTCTAATAAAAATAAAATAAAATAACTTAAATTCTCTAATATTATATCTAACTAATTTTCTATATATATATATATATATATTCTATTATTATTTAAAGTTTCTAACTATTCTAATATTTTCTAAATTTTCTAATATTGTCTATATAATTTTTGAAATAATGTTTTACAATTAATCTAATTTCTCTAATAATGTATAATTTTACTACATTTCAATACTTTTTCTAAACTTTATATAATGCCTCACTTTTTACCATGTACTAATTTTGCAAAGTGGAGATTAACTTGTATTGTGTTTTGTTTAGTCGAGTCAGTTGATGCTTTTCTTCCTCAAGTATTAAGTATCTCCATCAAGTTTTCATCTTTTCCCTTCTCTCGCATTGTATGGTCAGGTGGGTTTTGTTTATCATCATGAGTCTTTTGGGTAGTTTAGGATCTTGTTTGATCGAGATTATTAAATTATGTTTCTTTAGATGAACTTACTTATAGGTCATTTTGTTCCAAACTTATAGAAAGTTGAACTAGAAAAAAATCCAGTTTCGTGTTCTCCTTGGCGGGTTTTGCACCCCAAAGGTGAAACTCTGCCGAGATTCACAAATACTATTCTCAAGCTTCAATGAAGAGAAGAAAATTATGTTATGGATAGATCATTCAAGTGTTGCCATGTTTTTGCTATGGGAATCTTTCAAAACTCACTAAGATGATTAAAAAGGGCATTAGCGAAAAACTCAGAAATAGCTTCTCCTCGACGGGTTTTGAACCAAGAAGTTAGTCTTTTGAAAGAGCATTTGTGAAAGAATAAGGTGAGTCAGTGGGTCCCACCTTTCACTTGCAAAGCAAATTTTATATTTTCTAAAGGCTTAAAGTAAATTGGTTAGGGCATAGAAGGTAAAATGAGGGCAAAAGCGAAAAAGTGGAAATCATCTTCTCCTCGGCGGGGTTTCTACCCTTGAAGGCAATTTCTTGCATCCAACGAAAAATCACTCTTGCAAGCCTGGCTATTTGATGAATTAGTTATAGGAGGCTAAAAAAAGGTAAGGAAAGCATGTTGATCACTTTGACGAAGGTATTCTATTCAAAATCTGGCTAAGCAAAAGTTTACTCACAGGGTACTTCGTTCTTAATTTTCTGTAGCATGGTAAAAAATGGGAAAGTAAAACTATAATAAAGTAAAATAACCTTTGGGCCAATGGAAACAATGAAAAGACAAGAAAGAATCCATTGCAACCTCCACATTTACTAATCTAATGAATTTATCATTTAGTTTGGTTGTGTGGCACGAATTTTAAAGATTAACGAGTGGATTGGAGTTTCTATATAGAGATGAACATAGCGAATTTTCAAACTACTGCTTACTCATTTGAACTATTATGCTGTTAAGTTCCCACAAATAAAAAGTTATACTCTTTATCCTATTTTGAGTTTTAAGATTTCCAATTTATCTCTACCTCAGTTGAGATGGCAACAAGATTTGTTGGATTTGATGGATTGGGCAGAATATATCTACATGGAAAAATATCGTACACACTTCACTCCATTTCTTTGACATGCAAGTTTTCCAAAGAAGGTTAAGGATGAAACCAATCCATCCCATAATAGAGAAACTCCAAAGAAGTGGGCTGGTAGAAGCGACAGGATTTCCTATAGCAGTACAACCTCCAATGCTAATTATTGAATGTATCAATCACTATAACCCAAATACGAAGCAAATCTTACTACCTAATCAAACAATGTTAATCTCAATTTATAGGCAAGAAGTGGTCAATTTTCTATGGATTCTAGAAAAAGAGGAGTTCTCTAAATTAACAATTGGAGGAGCTATGTCTAAATTCTCTCTCAAGAAGATGGTGTGGCAAAAGGAGATCATGAGTTCTTGGTTCCAAAAGCCAAGGGAAGCTAAAAGTAAAGTTCCTAAAACCCTTTTTGGCACTGATCTCAAGCCTGAGATCATGGACATTCTAGTTCTTTTGCATCAATTGAAAGGTGAGGTTGAAGCCCTTAATTTTGTAGAACAATACTTCTTTTTGGTGCAAATTGTTTACTCAGATACACAATATGTTGACTGGGCATATGAGGTAAGTGAGCATCTATCTAGGGCTCTCAATGCAGCCAGGTTCTATAATTCATTTTATATGTCTTCTTTCTTGATATATATGTTGGCTTCCCTAAAATTATGGTCTTGCCTTCCCAGAAAAAGAATTTTCTAGATGATGTAAAGAGTTATGAATTTTATCCATGCTTGTAGTTATAGAATAGTTATGTAGAGTACATCAAAGTTAATGATGCATTTACAATGAGGTTTTGCAGGGAAATCAAAGGGTGCCCGAAGAGGAGATTCAACCTAGAAGAAATGGTAGCCATCAGTTAGTTTGGTATTTATTTCATCCAATTCTCATCCTTTTTGTATTTGCATCTTGGAGCTTTTGATGGATTTCCTCTGAAGCTGCCCAGATATCTAGATGACATGATCATGCTCATTGAGATCATGAGACAAGCAATCCAAGTGAATGTGGTGAGTGCCAGTTTGAAGAAAAAGAGATACAAATTTCCCATAAAAGTTGGGGCATAGAGTTGTGAGTCCCGATCATATGCCAAAAACATGCTCAAGGCATTCGAGAAAAAGTTCAAATTAGAAGAATATGAAGCAGTGAGGCCTATGTTTGACCCAAATGGATATGCCAGAGATGTGCTTCAAATTAGAAGTGTGATTAAACATGTTACTACTGTGGAAGATTATTCGGCAGATAATAAAAATGAGTTGGAAAGCCGAGATCAAGCTTTTGCTAGATTAACAATAGAACAAATAAAGATATATTGCATTAACTTAGATGTAGAAGGGCTAGAGGATAATGGGAAAAATATGTTACAACCACAGCTACTCAAGGACCTACTCAACCATAGCTACTCACCGAAGCTAGCATGTCCAACTTAATGCAAGCCCAAGCTAGCACCGAAGAAAAGAGGACTGAAGAGCCAAAAGATGGTGTTACTGCTCTAGCTTCACCTCCTCATGTTACTGCTCCAGTTTCACCTCCTCATGTTACTGCTCTAGTTTCACCTCCTCATGTGACTTCTACTCCATCTCCTCATCATAGCTTTGGTCCATATACAAGCACTCCCCTTTTAAAGCCAACTGGTTCCCCCATTTAGATAGTAGAGATCAAGGATGTTCACAGAGCAGTAGCAACAAATCTACTGAATCTGACGAAGCCGCAAGGAAAACTCAAGAGTAAGAGAAATCCTCGAGTTCTTCTAGGCTTCTATTTCAGGATCCTAAGAATCCTTTTTCTACAACTTTAGTGCCAGTGACTCTGGTGAAGAAGAAGATGTTCAGTATAGAGTCACTTGGGGTTGCTTCTAAAGTGATTAGCACAGAGTCTTGGCTAGAAGACACCTTAGAAAGGAAGAGAAAGATGAAAGACGAGAGTATCCCTACAGAGGATACTGTGTCTCAAGTAGTTCACTCTGGATCTACAATAATGAAAGCTAAGAAGCAAAAGACTTTATCAATACTTGGGCAAGATCTAGAAATAGGACACTTAACAATGGAGGTAGCAAAGCCAAACAAAGCAAGGAGAATTGAGGACATGACACTCAATGATTTCACTCTGCATTCAATTGATCTTGGAGAGGCTAGACATGATACAAAGGTGGGCCTATGGAGATCAAGTAACGAGGTGATAGAAGAACAATTGGAGAGCCTCAAATTGTCAAAAATTAGAATGAAGGCCGAGATTGAAGAATTGAAAAAATTTATCAAGAAATTGGTTGTTCCATTGGCAACCATTACTGATGTGCCTACTACTGAGAACCCTACAATAGAAGAAGTGCAAGCCTTCATCTCATAGCTTCAGAAGGGTAGGAATTTTGGTCAGATCAGAAGGGAATGGATTGAGAAACTCAATGCAGATGGAACTGCTTTGATTGATCAAATTAGAAATATTATCCTTTGATTGGAAACTGAGAAGGATAGTATCATATCTAATCACAACACTTTGGCCACAAAGAAGGCAAGGTGTGATGAATGTATTTCTCTCCTTAATATGGTCATCCAAATGAAGGAAAAAGAGGTAGTTGAATCAAATATTTTGAAGAAAGGGACTGAGCCTCTATTCGAATGGCTTCAAAACATGCAATTTAAGCAAGAGATGATTCAAGAGGCTGAAGAATGACTCAAAGAAACAAGGGAAAAAGTGAGGAAGATCCAAGACAGAGCGTTCAAACTCATGCAAGGATTACACACTAACCCACAAACTAGTGGGCAAGGGAAAGCTCTCATTGGAGTAGAAGTAATGAAAAACAACTTCTTCACATACTTGAGCAATCTATCTGGAATGACTTCAAGTAGTCAAGATAGAGTGGTAGATTTGCAATGCTTGGTGGATATGTGCATGTGGCTACTAGAGAATTGACAAGTCAGCTAAATGTAGTAAAGGAGCTATCTTGAGAGCATTCAAAGTGGCTCTTAAGATTCACTAATATACATGTGCCTAGTCACGAAGAAATGATTCCAAGTATAGTTGTTGCTAATGCATATAGAGAAAAAGCTAGAAAGGGAAAGAAGTCCAAGTGATTCATTTGACACTTCCTTTTTTTTTTCTAATGTAAATTTTGTAAATTTTGTAAATTTTGTAATACGACGAACTGGCATCTTGCCATTTTTCATCCTCAGAAGATGAACTGGTTAAAATTCCTATTATAACGGTCATCTCTCAACTCTATATGTATGAAGTTGAATGGTTCATGAAAGGTCAAAATTTTTTTGGTGTGAAGTACTTTTTGTTGTAGATTCTATTAATGGTATTTTATGTCAATCAATTTCTATTCCAGTAGGTATTGTGTTCAGTCCATGTTTCCTTTTCATTTTACAGAGAACTAGGGAGGAACAGAGCTTCATTTCCCCTATTTTCAAGATCATGAATGGATGTGATAAGTATTGTTATGATTCATTCAACTAAAATATTTTGTTAACATTCTTGATTTATCAGTTATAGTTTAGATTTGAATTTTGGCTTATTCTAGCCTTATGCAAATAGATTTATGGATTCATAAGATGTGTGGGTATGTGAATCTATTTCAATATTGAAAAGTTTTTCTTGCCTAAATTAAGCTCTAGCTAGGCTTAATTTGGTCTACTCTCAGGTTAAGCGTATACCCCACATTAGTTTTAGGAACAAAACATAATTCCTTGAGCATCATTCACATAGGGAGCTGTACCTACCAATTCAGAGAGAAGCCAGTAATAACAGAGTGGCTTTTCAACTATTGTATTCAGATATTGTTCCTAATTTGAGGCACTAAGAGTCATATTTTCACAAGAAACAAGAAAGGACACATTTTTTTACCAACATATTGTAGTACTTAAAACATAAACATATAATAATATTTTTTAAAATGAACTTTTTAAAACAATCTACATTAAAAATACACATTAAAAACCATATTTTTACCTAAGGAAACTTGAAATAAAACTCAAAACATATTAAAAAATTAGGGGAAAATGCTAACATGCCTGATTCGACCGAATGGCTCCTATAGCTCTTCCCACTCTGCACTTCTAGCAAGCTCATAAATTGCAAATGACTATCGAATTTGTCTTTATGTGGCTTATATAATTTTCATGTTTTTGATCAGATCCCTACAAATCTATGCACACCACTTGGCACCTACTTGGTGCCACGTGGTTTCGATCCAACCAAATTGAGTCCTATTGGATTCAATCCCACTGAATTAATAAAAGTAGCCCCAAAGGTGACATAGATCCATGCTTTCACCCTTACCCAACAATTGGTTTAGATTACCAACCATTAACAACTACCTGCAACAACTAATCAAAAGAAAATGCCATTAGACTTCCAACTATAACATTGCTAATAATTATTCTTAAACATGATAGCTATCCTAAACATGAGAAAATTGACATATTCTAGAATATGTTAGTACAGGTACAAGACCACATAGAGCTACTAGGGAATCTTGAGCTAATATTTTCCCAAACATAAAATTCAAGTCATGTATAGATCTCCCAAATACAATTTAATTTGGGGACAAAATGTATATGCACTTTAAAATTATACCATTTTGAAAACATAGTGTTATGGTCAAACCTCTTAGGAATAGTCCTCCAAGGAAATGATGCACTTACCCATACCCTCATCCTTGGGAGATGGTAGGATTAACAGTATGACTATCTCTATAATATATGTCTTATGTGGATTCACTTGAGACAAGTATAGATATGTAGTGAGCCAAAAGCTAGAATAATGTATGAGTGAGCTCATGTGTAGTATGAACTAGTTGCATAGATAAAAAATAACTAATTTTCTTATGTACACTTTTCACACAAAAAACTCATATAGGTCATACAAAATGACATGGAATGATATAATGACATTTGAGCAAGTCCTATGCTACTAAAGAGTGCACAAAACATAAAATAAAATCAAGCTGCATTGCATGACTCCATACGGATTATATGAGTACTCACTAATTAATGAGTTTGTAAATTACTTTCTCATTCCTTTTACTTTCAATTTTGTATGTAAAAGTGGAGACAATACAAGTTTGAAAAGTGCATAGTTTTCTTTTCCCCTTTTTTTATTTATTCCCTTTGACCTTTTTGTCCCTAAGGCGTTGATGAGTTGAAAACCAACCTATTTTGTTTGTAAGTTGGAAAAACAATGTTAACCGATCCCCAAATATAGTAAGGATTCAAATATGCACTTCAATTGCAACCTTATATTCCCCTATGTTAATTTTGCAACATAGAAACAAATTTTAAATTACACCTATGTGAATCCCTTCCCATCAAGTTATTATATGAGATAACCAAATAAAAATAACTATTTAAATTGTATATAAAAATACACTAGGAATCACTAAGCATGCCAAAAAAATATTAAATTTCATTACATGTTACATTATAGAAGATTATAATATTATTTTCCGTTAAAGATCTATATAACTATTAGACATTTTTTTCATTGTAAGACTTTTTTCCTAATGTGTTTATCATATCTCCCCTATTTCAAATGTAGATTTTATGAATCAAGGCAATCCAATTTCTAACATCAAATTCAATACAATTCAAATCCATGTATAGAACTTAGTTATGTAGACTTGAACACAAATTCAATATACACAATTTAGCTAGCCAAAACAAGAAACAATTTTTTTTACAATTTCAAGAAAATTATAGAATAGATTTTAAATTTCTAATACTTCAATAATCAATTTATAGCACTTTTCATAACCAAATCTTCATCAAACATAAAACTAAAAATTATTTATTTATTTTGAAATATTTATTTAAACAACATTTAGGTTCAATCTCTTAAATTGATTTAAAAATAAGGAACAATTATACTTTTATATACATATAATTTCAAATATAAAACTAAATATAATTTATTTATTTTCAAATATTTATTTAAATAACCTTCAATTTCAATCTCTCAAATTGATTAGAAAATAAGGAGCAATTATACTTTTATATACATATAATTTCATCACAACAACATTTAGGAAAAAATAAAACAGAAAACTAATTGTAAAAACATCCATTTCTATAAAAATCCAAGCTACTATCATGAATTGACGAAGCTGAAAAAAAAGGAACAATTCTACTTATATATATATATATATAAGAACAACAACATTTAGAAAGAAAAAAAACACAAAACTAATTGTAAAAGCATTCATTTCTATAAGAGACAATTCTTTGTGTGAAAAATTGATACCTCTAAAGATTTGCTATTGTATTTCTACAATGATAACTTATATTTATAAGTTTGTATACAAAGAGAGACTGAAGAGTACAGAAACTAATATTTGCAAATGCCACTTGCTATAGACCTATAATCATGACATGTTGCCAATTCCAATAAATCTACAAAACCTTCTCCTATCAACAAATCAAGACAAACTTCTCCTCCAACTATTTCATTACAATACTAAAATATAATGTTATATCATATACAATAACATCAAGTGTTCAAGTCATATGGAATCACATGTCCTCATATGCAACATTCTTCACACAACCAATAATAGAAGAGGGTTGCTATACTGCAATCACAAACCCAAAAGAACATAGATAAGAATATAACCTTACTTTATGCATATAAAAGATGCAAATTATAAGCAAAAAGAAGTGTAAGAGGCATATATACCATCCTTCTAGAAAGCCTTTCTCCCTTCTGCTCTATGTTTTGACAAGACCTACCTCTACATATTGTGATGGTGGAGCTTGAGTGGGATACCCTAAAAGTAATACCCATTTTAATATCAGCAATTAAATAAGTAATACCCATAAAAGAAAACACATTTTGTGCTTTTCTACTACATAAATGATTTGTGATTGTGGAACCTAAGTGAGGAATAGATAGTTTATAGTTTTTCAATTTCTCATTTGTCTTTTTCCTTTAAAATAAATGAGTGTTTAGGACTAATAAATAAATGAAAAAGATAATGAGAGTAAAATTTAAGAATATATAATAATAATAATTAGACATAGTCAGGAAAAGTTTAAATATGATCAAATATTATATGTAAAGCATAAATGTTAATAATCTAACAAAAATCTAGTTTTCATTATTTAAAATGTAAAACAAACAAAGAAGAATAAGAAAAGAGAATATGTTTTTTTTCAATATGACTGGTAGAGGCATATTTCTTCATGGCAGTAGAGTCAAAGCATCATTTTATCTTGAAGTGTCTATATGTCAATATGTCTAAATAGATCTAACTAATAAGTTAGAAAATACTGAAGACTTTAATATCAGGATATTATTATTAGTCCCATAGATTACTTTAGATTTATTCAGCCTTCTCCAGTCTGTAAAAATCTTTCATTCATTCTTTAATCAATAAAAAAAAAACAATCAAAAGAATATGAAACTAGCACTTGCACCCAAAGGAGATGCAAGGGGTTCATCGATAGTTAAAAAAAGGTGCAAGTCTATATAAGATGGTTTCCCACATATTTTTCTTGTTAAGCATTGAATATGATGTCAAAACAAATGTAAAAGAGGAGCACAAAATAAAAATAGTTAAATAATAAAAGCTTAGACCACGTACATAGTTTGTTCTTAAATTCACTTTTCTTGCAACTTCACATTGTTAGATATTTGGGCATTCCTTTCTTAGTCTAACCTTCTATTAAGGATATGTGGTTGTCGATCTTTTCTAAGATTGAAGACAGGCATAAAAAATGGAAGATACAATGGTTATATCTTGTTGGAAGGGTCCAAATTGTGTAAAAAGTTTTGGCATGTCACACAATATATTACTTCTCTAGTTGGATGTTTTCTAGTTATTAGTTCAATGTGATAGAAAATCTTTTAAGAGACTTTTTGCGGTATGATGATTTGGATAAGAAATTAAGCATTGTGCTTGTTGGTATTATTCTTGCAAACCTAAAGTACTTGGTGAGTTGGGCTTAAAAAATCTTAAATACATGGTGTTTCTCTTTCTACCAAGTGGATTCTCATGGCCTTTGTTGGAAATGAACCATGGAAATTTTTTGTTCTCAGAAATCATATATTTGTAGGTTTGGAATTAAAAAAGGTAAATAATGGAAAAATGTCCCTATATGTGATATCATTTTTGGGGATTTTGAGATGAAAACACTTGGTTCCTCCATCTTTCATTCCTTATAGAAGGCATGGTTTCAAGTAAGGAATCTTCTCCATTGTAGAGTAGCCATTACTAAATCTCATGCATATGTTGTCCTTGATAGATCCTTATCGTGGGTCCCTAAATCTTAAGCCTCTTACCCTTACCCAATGTTGTTTTGTTAAAGAGTGGAATGCCAAATGGACTTCATTGGTTAAGGATGTTTTGGTTGACAATTGGTTAGATTCTTGGGAGGAGGTTAGTGAGAAATTTGGCCATCCTTCCTCTCTGAAGAAAACATATATTTCACCCAAACAATGGACAATTTATTTCTAGGTAAACTATATGACAATGATAGTATTGTTACTCAATTACGATGCGATAATAGTACTATTTATTTTGATATATCCACGAAATAACTTTGTAATAATATGAAGAATGATTTAGTTTTTATTAGCAACATTAACCAAAGTTGGGGCCTCGAGTGGTCTATCTCTTTTTGGCATCATATTTTTGAGCTTTTCTTGCATTCTCCTTTGGAGCCTGAGAAGACTAGTTTTAGATGGTTTATTATTCTTAAAAATTTATTTGTTGGGTCTATTTTATCCCCTATTGGTATTGAACCCTTGATGTGCTCTCTTTATCACTAGCTTAAAACTTTTGAGCATCTTGTTCTTGAGTGCAAATTTGTTGTTGAAAACTAGTCATTATTTTTTGGGAAGCAAATTTTCTAGGATGGTTGTGTTCGTCTATCATAGCATGAGGTCTAGGTTGGTTATGTTGATGCTATTAATCTCAAATTAAACAAGTTCTATTTTTCCTTTTCCATTGAAGTACCTTGGTATCTTTGGAAAAAGAGGAATGCAAAGGTTTTTCAAAACAAGAGGAGGGGTCCTACTAAGTTTAACTTTAAACTCATGTTTTTTTAACTTTAATTTCATGTTTTGACAATGTCACATGTTTTTGTTGTTCTTGAGATCCCGAGGGCTAGACTCAGGATTTTGTGAAGTAGAGCATCCTAGATGTAAGGGCAATCTTGCATCACCCAAAAATAATTCTATTTCTAGTTTTTATGTTTTCAATAAGGACTATTCCTATGCAGAGTTGTTATTTGTAGAGGCTTGCTAATTTTAGTAAGTTAGTCTTATGTGCTCAGATTTTTCTAATCTCATATATGAAGGTTCATCTTAGACATATCAGCCTACCAAATGAGTTTCATTACCGTAGATCATATGTATTAGTATAGTTGTTATAGATTTTTTATCTAAATTTTGTCTATCCAAACTTCAAGCTTTGCGATGAAGGCCTAAATCACTCTGAAATAAGGTCAAACCTTGACTAATGAATTATTGCATTATTAGCCATTGTATAACTTTAGCAAAGGATTCTAGAATTGGGTTATAGTAGCCCATGGGGTGAATTATTTGTTAGTCATGGCCTTTAGAAGTAGGGCATCAAAAAATGTAATTTGTAAATTGTCTTGAGTTGCTCCTATGAAATAAATTGTGATAAAATAATATAATATGAGGTTGGTTGGTGTCTACGGTTAGGCCTTAGTGTCTAAAACCTTATTGGGTGATGAAAAATGCCTATATAAGGAAGGCCTGTAGGTTTTCTAGGGTAGTTCTAGGTGATAGTTGCAGCTATGTCTAGTAGATTATTGTAAGGAAGGCACCCATGAGGGTTTGCATATTGTAATTTTGAATTCTATAATTCCACTCTTGTGGAGATAATAATCTAATCCTGTAATTTGTTCTCTCAAATTGCGATTGTTCCTCTGTGTCTATTGTGTGTTGTGGTATTAAGGGGAGAACCCTTCATCATCTTGGTTAGAGAAGGTGCAATGAGCATTAGAGAATATACAATCTACACTTTTATTAAAACTTATATGGACATGCTCAATTGGAAAGAAGTGGAGGCATTGAACTCGTTTACTATGTACAAAGTTATTGACATAAAGAAAGAGAATGAGATCATCAAAGAAAAGTGGGATTTTGTTGGTCCAAGCTGGGAGATCACTCCATACACTTCTCTAGTTATGGATCCCCCTATTAGTTATGATTCTAATAATGTTGACTACAACATCAAAATTATTAGTGCTTGGGACTTAACATATTTTCCTTTTTAGTTGTTTCATTTTTTGGCTAGTTTTGAAACTTATTGTTAATATCCCCAATGAACTTATATTTTTCTTTATACGATGTAAAGTGATATAGCTTTATAGTTGATGGTCACTCAATATATCTTGCTAGAGTCATTAGAGATGAATATTGTGTTTCGTAGGTTGGACTCTCATGAGAGATGATGTACTCCTCATTCCTTACCATCTTAATATATAATAAAATGATAATATTAAAGTTTGTTTTTATTTTTTAATAAAAAATAATTTTAATTCATCAAATATTACTATTTGTATATTCAACAAATTTAGTCATTGCTTAAACTTTGGCTTTGAACAAATTGAAGAAAAATCAAGTACAACATGTTGGAAAAAATAGGAAAACCCCAAATTAACAACATATGAGATGAAAAAACATAGAATTCACTACCAAACTTCTCTAACGAATGACTTAATTATGTACTATTATTTTGGCCACCCTTAAACTTCACACTAAGGAAAAAATTAAGTTTGGAAAAAGTAAGTCAACTTTGACTATTTAACACTTTTAGCCTAGGAATCAAGCCATAGCATGTGGTGTTTTAACCATCCGTATTATTTATCTATTGTACTTGATTATGTTAATCATTTTTTTAAATTTATTTTTGATACAAATTTTAAGTTTATGGTTTGTTTTCAAGCTATAATTTTGTATGTTATAAATTATAGTATTCATATGTTTGTACTCATATTAATGTGTTTACTAATATTTTGAAATTAGACATTTGATGAGAAATCATTTCTTTTCAAATTATCCTTTAAACATTTATTTGCTAGTATCCTAATATGCAATGTTGAAAAATCAAACAATTAAAGATGGGAAAAACTTAAATGTTCCTTAACAAAATAAATGCTTGAACATGTAGATGGAGATAAAAGACAGGTATGAGCATGCAACATGCCCTAAATAATACTAGAATGGGTATTGGATAAACTTATCATTTCTTCTTTACTTGAAAGTAAATGTACACCTAGTTATGGGCCCATCAAAAATGGCTATTATGGTATTACAGTCACACCACCTCATATGAGCTCAAATATTTCTCTCATAAAAAATGGCTATTATTGTATTATAGTCACACCACCTCATATGAGCTCAAATCTTTCTCTAAGATTTAGATGAAGTTTTTCATTTCCAATCTTCTTGATTTTGATCAATCATTAAATGCGATCTCAAATCTATCTCTAAGATTTGGGTGAAGATTTTTACTTTAATGAATGCCATTATTTTGATCTAAATTTTTGTTCAATATTCTTGAATAAATGCATAAATGTATATGGAAGAGAAGATTGACCTTTCTTGTTGCCATATTCAAGAAAACCTAACTTGTTGGGAGCAAGAGTAAACAAGCACACATTAGTTGCATGGGTATATCAAATATTCAAAATAAAACAAAACACAACTAATACCTGTAGACACCTAAAAACCTTTAGAAAATAAAGTATTTTTATTTTCTAAAAAAGTCCTGATGACATCATCATTTATTAATTAATTAATTAATTAATTAATTAATTAATTTTTATGCCATTATATCCCTTTATCTTAATTAAAAATATTTAATTAAGGAATCCCTCCCAAAAATGTTTAAATCTTATTTAAACATTATTTCCTTATTTATTAATTATTTAATTATAAATTGACCAAAAATCCCAAAATAAATAATTTATTTATTTTTTGCCCAAAACTTGGCCAATTTCCTTATGACCAATAACCTCTTCCAAAATCTTCTAATCCTTCTTTAATTTCGATTAAAGGCTAATCTCATCATTTCCTACTCCTAACCCCAACTCAAAATATTTAATTAAGATTAAATATTAATCCTCATGTTTATTAAAAAAGTTTTAATAAATATCTCCTCAACCCAAACCCTTGAAATAAATAAAACTTTATTTATTTTCTAAAAATCTAATTTATCCTCACCCTAAGAAGTTCTAGACTCTTCTAGAAAGTCTTCATCCTCATCCTAGGAAATTCTAGACTATTCTAGAAAGTTTTTATCCTCATCCAAAGTCTAGACTCTTCTAGAAGATGTCTTTAAACCTAATCCTAATCCCCTCCTAACCTTGTCACATTCCCTAAACATGGGTTAAGACTTACTAACCCAAGCCAAAGTTAACAAATATCTCCTCCTTCACCCACCCTCATTAAATGCCATCCACTTGCCTATCCCTAAGTTAATCCTAAACCATTCTAATCCATCCTCTAATCATTTGCACAAGCCTAAGAAAGCTTAAAACCTTCCTAATCAAGTCCAAGTCGAAATTGCTCTCATCACCCTCAAAATATCTCAACCATAAAACTTTATGAAGTCCACTAGGCCATAAATGACTCTTACAAGCCCTTTTATTGCTCTTACAAGTCATTATGAGGGTCTTTATGAAGATTTTATCCCTTGAGCCTCCTTTGTTGACTCATCGTTCCCCTTTTCTCCATCCTCTCACCATGTGACATGTGTCACTCCTTGATTGGCTATAAGGAAGCACAATCCATGTGCTCTCCTCTCATGCAATCTAAGCCCTCCATGAGCTTTTTTCCATCCTTGCATCTTAGCCCTCAATCCCTCAAGCCTCTTGCCTATAAATTGGATCCTTCCCCTTTGCAAAATAACACAATCCATGAAGTAAAGTTATAATGCTATTTTGAGAGCCAAATCCATACTAAAGCCATCTATCCACACCAAAAATCCACCATCATCCATTGAAGCCTTTGGAAGCATATTGAGCATACATCCTATCTATTTAGACAAAGCTACTCAACAAGAGAGCTTCTCATTGAGAGAGCCCATTAATGGCTCATATTCTCAATTGAGAGTTCATCTTAGTCTATCTTGAAGTTTATGAATTTTGTTTAGTTTGTAGAAGCTTTATTTAAATTTGGTTTCTATTAGCATACTAACATTGCTCATATACAATACCATGCTTGAGTTTTGAAACTCATTGCAACCAAAAAGCAAAGTCCTCATGCAACCTCAAAGTAGCTCAACAAAGACACCCATGAGAGTGTTGGAAATGAGAATAGAGTAACTGAGAGGGGGAGGGGGTGAATCAGTTACTCCAAAAACTTTCACAGTCCCTAAGATGTCTGAATATCTCCTTGATCTGATTAATATGAAGTGCCAAAACTTGATAATGCAGCAAA
Source organism: Cupressus sempervirens (assembly GCA_028749045.1). Lineage (NCBI taxonomy): Eukaryota > Viridiplantae > Streptophyta > Pinopsida > Cupressales > Cupressaceae > Cupressus > Cupressus sempervirens. Next base: position 612,803,269 of record CM053788.1, read on the forward strand.
TGACAAATATTAAGAACTGATATGTTATCATGCACAAAGCAATTTAGTAATTAAGAACACAGGAGACACCAGATTTAACGCAGAAACCCAATATGGGAAAAACCACCAATGTAACTAGATACTATTTTTCACTCTTTTGAAGTGAGCCCTGTTAGGAGCCAACCCTGTTAAAGGTTACAAAAACACACTGTTAGATGTGACCCTATTAAAGGATTTAATCACCTTGTTAGGAGTGGCCTTACTAGAGGTCTTTAGAACAATTCAATTGAACTGTCACCTTGTTAGAGGATTTATTGAATGGCTGTTAAACCAACTCTGTTAAGAGATTTTGAATTCACTATTACAGTGGTTAGAAAGAAACAATGAAGTGACCTGACGTAAGGTACAACTTATCTTTGCTGATTGCAGATCTCTATTATGCTTGGCTGGATCCTCACTGATCAAATGCAACTTTACAATTCCTTCAACACATCTGATCCTTCATCAGACTTTGCTCAACATTTGCCTTATTGTTTCATACTATAATTTGCATTCATAACTTTTTCTTTTTTATCTCACACACTTAATTCATAACTGGAATGACCATATATACCTTTCAAATTATCTAAGTCGGCTCGAATCACTGACTAAACAAACAATTAACATAGTTGGCTAGAAGTAATTAATTTGCAAATCCCTATACTAGCCGACCCTACACGGTAATTTTTGTCAAAAAATAATTCTTGTGTTGATCGAATGAGCTCGGTGAATACGAAAATTTTTGTGACAATCCTTCAATCATCGAGAGAACTCAATAAGTACTAAGTTTCCTGAGATAACCGAGTGAGCTCGGTGGAAACTATCCTTTGGAGATCGAGTGAAGCTCGGTTAACACTGACTTCTCCATAATTCCTTTGATGATCGAGTGAGCTTGGTGGAAACTTCCCTTTGGAGACTAAGTGGAGCTCAGTTAATATTGACTTCCTCATTTCCTTCGTTGACCGAGTGAGCTCGGTGATCACTGTCTTTCATCTTTCCTTTGTTTGACCGAGTTAGCTCAGTTGACACTGTCTTCCACATTTCTTTTGATGACCGAGTGAGCTCTGTTGACACTATAGATTGCATTGTAGACTCTCTGAGCTTGGTGAATTTGAGACTAATGACTGATATGACATTTGTGTGACATCAAGGACAACATTATCCAACAATATCCCTCTTTGGCATTGACGGCAACACAACATGTCATAACATAATGAAATTTTGAAAACAAGTCCAACAAGATAACAAACTTCTCCCTCTTTCAATAATCTCCCTCTGTTAAGGGACTATATGATAGACTTAACAAACTTTTCAAATTTCACAAATTTCATAAGGATATGATAGTAAATCTCTCCCTCTTTGACAACACATGCCAAAGATGAAAGAAGTTAAGTGAATTGTAATGTACCTTTAGTACTGATTCATATGCAATGATTTCTGATTAAACTACATCAACAGATAGATCTTCAATCTTTCATGCGTTGATGCATCACTAGAGCTCATTTTTAGTGAACTTTAGATAGGGGAATGACCCCTAACTTACCTCTGAGATACAAAAATGCATCCTTAGGTAAAGGTTTTGTGAATATGTCAACAATTTGTTCCTTTGTATGGACATATTCCAATCTGATCTCCTTGTCTTGCACCAATTCTCTGACAAAATGATATTTTATTGCAATATGCTTGGTCTTGGAATGCATCACAGGATTCTTAGATATGTTGATTGCACTAGTATTGTCACAGAACATGACAACTGGTTCTTTGATGTCCATCTTCATTCCTTGTAATAACTACTTAAACCAAACAATATTTTAACAGTTTACTGCTGCAGCAACATACTCTGCCTCTGTTGTAGATTGGGATGTACAATTTTGCTTTTTGCTTGTCCAAGAAACCAATCTTTTTCCAAGAAAGAATGCTCCTCCACTTGTACTTTTTCTATCATCAAGGTTTCCTGCCCAATCAGCATCAGTAAACACTTTCAAATCTAAATTACCTTCGAATTTGTACCATAAGCCATAATCTTCAGTTCCTTTCAAATATCTCATTATTCTTTTGATTGCCATCAGATGAGTTTCTCTTGGTTTTTCTGAAAATCTTGCAACAATACCAACTGCAAGGGCAATATCTGGCCTGGTATGAACTATGTATTGCAATTTTCCAATCATAGATCTATACAATGTTTGATCTACCTCTTTGGATTCATCATCTTTGGTAAGTTTCAATCTAGTACACATAGGAGTTCCAACAGTTTTACAGTCCTCCATACCAAACTTTTTCAATATCTCTCTGATGTATTTTGATTGAGTGATGTAGATGCCATTCTTATTTTTTTGGTTTTGGAGACCAACAAAGAATTTTATTTCACCAAACATAGACATTTCAAATTCCTTGTTCATTTATTCTGAAAATTCTTTGCAAAGATCATCATGCCCTGTGAAGACAGTATCATCTACAAATATTTCTGCTAGGACAATCTTATTATCTAGTCCTTCTTTTATATACAAGCTACTATTATCATTAGTTCTTTGAAAACCAATCTGAATAAGATAGTTATGCAATCTTTCATACCATGCTCTAGGGGCTTGTTTCAGACCATATAGTGCCTTGTGTAATTTGTAGATCATGTTCTTTTTATCTGGATCAACAAAACCTTCAGGTTGTTCAATGTAAACCTCTTCATCCAGTATTCCATTGAGGAATGCTAACTTGACATCCATTTGATAAACTTTGAATCCTTTGTGAGCAGCATATGCAAGTAAGGTTCTGACTCCTTCCAATCTTGCAATAGGAGCAAAGGTTTCTCCATAATCTATGTCTTCTTCTTGAGAGTATCCTTTGCATACTAATCTGGCTTTGTTTCTGGATACTTAACCATCTTCAGTCAACTTGTTTCTGAATACCCACTTGGTTCCAATTACATTCTTATTTTTATGTCTAGGTACTAGAGTCCATGTCTTTTTCTTCTCTATCTATTCTATTTCCTCGTTCATTGCCTCAATCCAACTATTATTTGTCAATGCATCTTTAATGCTTCTAGGTTCAAAATCAGCAAGTAAACAAGTATTTTTCAGCTTGCTTCTTGTCAAGGTTCCTTCAGACTTGTCTCCAATGATATGATCTAGTGCATGATGTCTTCTGACATATTTAGCTAATACATGTTCTTTTCCTTTTGAATGAGTTTCATTGCTATCTCCTTGTGCTTCAATTTCATGTTCAGGTTGTTCTAGCTCGGTAAGAATTGGCTCGAGTGCTTCAGACTTGGTAGATACTTGCTTGGTAATGTTTGAATGTTGTTGTGGCTCAGTTTGAACCTTTTGTAACTCGGTTACTGATGACTTGGGATTTGAGGATTCTTGAGTGAACGGTATGCTTGGTATAGTATCAGGTTCAATGTAAACAAATCTTTTGTAATCTTCAGGTACCTTTTTGCTTTCTTCCTCAGATTTGTTTGCAAACTCATCAACTTTCACATGTGCACTTTCTATGACTTTGTGAGTGGATAGATTTAAACATCTATATGCTTTGCTTTTGCAAGAATATCCTAAAAATATTCCTTCATCACCTTTTACATCAAATTTTCCTTTTCTAGATTCTTTCAAAATATAACATTTGTTTCCAAATACTTTCAGATAACTTACATTGGGTTTGTAACCATACCATAATTCATAGGGAGTTTTGAATGAGTCCTTTTTCAACTGTACTCGATTTAAGGTATGAACTACAGTGCTGATGGCTTCCTTCCAATATTTGATAGCAATTTTCTTTTCTATCATCAGGATTCTTGCACAATCCATGATGGATCTATTTCTTCTTTCAGCTATTCCATTTTGTTCAGGAGTTCCTGGTGCTGAAACCTATCTTTTAATACCTTTTTCAATGCAGAAGTTGTTGAATTCATGTGAGATGAATTCACCACCACTATCTGACCTTAAACATCTTAGTCTTTTTCCCATTTCTTTTTCTACTCTTGCTAAATACCATTTGAATTTTTCAAATGCTTCTAATTTATTCTTTAGATACATGACAGTCATCATTCTTGAACAGTCATCAACAAAAAGAATGAAAAACTTTTCTCTAGTATAGCTTTCTATTCCAATGGGTCCACATAAATCAATATACACAATTTCTAATATATCTTGAGGCTGATAGTTCTTACTTTTAAAACTAGTCTTTCCCATTTTACCAATTTGACAATTCTTGCATAGACCAACCTCAGGTTTCTTAATGTTAGAAATGCCTCTCACTTTCTTGAAGTTGCTTATTTTTACTAGATTATCAAAATTGACATGACACAACCTTTTATGTCATAACCAACTTTCTTCAATTTGAGCAATAAAACATGAGCATTCACCAAGTTCTAGATAAAACAAGTTACCTTTAGTTTGGGTGCCAGATTCTATCAACTTTCCTTGCTCATTCAACAGTCTTGCCTTTCTATGCATGAATTCCACCTTGAATCTAGTATTGAGTAATTGTGCCACACTTAGCAAATTATGTTTAAGACCTTCAACCCAATAGGCATTATTACATACAAGTTCTTTGGTTAGATAGATTCTTCCTCTTCCTTTTATGAAACAAGGTTCATTATTACCAAACCTTATACTGCCACCATCATAGTCTTCAAACTGATCAAACTTAGTTTTATCAGCAGTCATATGATGTGAGCAACCACTGTCTATAATCCATGTATCATTCTTACTTGTATGAGAAAAAAGTGCCATTTTATCTTCTTCATCATTATTAGAATCATCTTTAATGACAATATAAACAATTTCATCCTCACTATTATCAGAATCTTTAGAATTTTCAGCCATGAAGCATGATTTCTTACCTTTGTTCTTGGATGATTTGAAGTCTTTCTTGCCATTCCATTTCTTTTCATCATGGTTTTTCTTGTTTGGACACCTTGCTGCAATATGACCAATTTTTTCACAAGAAAAACAGATTAGGGGAACTTTACCTTTGTATTTTCCTCTACCTCTAGAATATTTCTTTGCTAGTAGAGCTTCAAGCACTTCGAGGTCACTGTCTGAACTTTGGCTTGATTCACTTTCACTTTCTGGCTGAGATTCCTTCTCCTTTTTGTTTTTCTCCTTGAGTGAGAGCTCGGCTTGAAATGCTGATTCAATGTTCTTGGAAGCTAGAACATAGTTGTTAAAGTTATCTAGTTCAAATGCAGTTAGTCTTCCAACTATGGCCTCAAGATTTATCTGATGATTTGTTTCACACCTTCTTTCCTGAATTGTAGAAACTCTGATTGCATAAATGAGAAGCAAGGTTCTGAGAACTTTTCTTATAACTGTTTCTCCTTTGATATCACCTCCAAATGCTCTGATCACACTCACACATGCTTTAACTCTTTCAACATACTTTGCAATGTTTTCATCCTCTCTCATTCTTATTTGATCAAATTGTCCTCTTAGACTTTCTGCTTTTACTCTTCTCACATTATCATATCCTCCATAGATTTCTTTTAGCTTGTTTCACATCTCAAAGACAGTTTTGTAGTCCTTAATGTCATCAAATTCTTCATAACTAATAGTGGATGCTATGTCTATCATCATATTGTTGTGAGTCTTCTTTTTAGCAATGTCATTGACAGACAATGTGTCAGGAGGTTCTTCATATTTTTCTTCAAGGTATTTTAGTCTAGTATTACCAACAGTAGCTAGATGAAGTCTCATCAATCCTTGCCATGCGGAGAAGTTATCTCTGTTGAGTTTTGGAATTTCTCTTTTGTAAGACATCTTGATCTTTGGCTTAAATCCTTGAAATCTCTTCTTGCAAGCACCAAATGCTCTGATACCAATTGTTGGAAATGAGAATAGAGTAACTGAGAGGGGGAGGGGGTGAATCAGTTACTCCAAAAACTTTCACAGTCCCTAAGATGTCTGAATATCTCCTCAATCTGATTAATATGAAGTGCTAAAACTTGATAATGCAGCAAATGACAAATATTAAGAACTGATATGTTATCATGCACAAAGAAATTTAGTAATTAAGAACACAGGAGACACCAGATTTAACATGGAAACCCAATATGGGAAAAACCACCAATGTAACTAGATACTATTTTTCACTCTTTTGAAGTGAGCCCTGTTAGGAGCCAACCCTATTAAAGGTTACAAAAACACACTGTTAGATGTGACCCTGTTAAAGGATTTAATCACCCTGTTAGGAGTGGCCTTGCTAGAGGTCTTTAGAACAATTCAACTGAACTGTCACCTTGTTAGAGGATTTATTGAATGGCTGTTAAACCAACTCTGTTAAGAGATTTTGAATTCACTTTTATAGTGGTTAGAAAGAAACAATGAAGTGACCTGACATAAGGTACAACTTATCTTTGCTGATTGCAGATCTTTGTTATGCTTGGCTGGATCCTCACTGATCAAATGCAACTTTACAGTTCCTTCAACACATCTGATCCTTCATCAAACTTTGCTCAACATTTGCCTTATTGTTTCATACTATAATTTGCATTCATAACTTCTTCTTTTTTATCTCACACACTTAATTCATAACTAGAATGACCATATATACCTTTGAGATTATCTTAGTCGGCTCGAATCACTGACTAAACAAACAATTACAATAGTTGGCTAGAAGTAATTAATTTGCAAATCCCTATACTAGCCAACCCTACACGGTAATTTTTTTCAAAAAATAATTCCTGTGTTGACCAACTGAGCTTGGTGAATACGACAAATTTTGTGACAATCCTTCAATCATCAAGAGAACTTGATAAGTACTAAGTTTCCTGAGATAACCGAGTGAGCTCGATGGAAACTATCCTTTGGAGACCGAGTGAAGCTTGGTTAACACTAACTTCTCCATAATTCCTTTGATGACCGAGTGAGCTCGGTGGAAACTTCCCTTTGGAGACCGAGTGAAGCTTGGTTAATATTGACTTCCTCATTTCCTTCGTTGATTGAGTGAGCTCGATGATCATTGTCTTTCATCTTTCCTTTGTTTGACGGAGTTAGCTCGGTTGACACTGTCTTCCACATTTCTTTTGATGACCGAGTGAGATCAGTTGAAACTATAGATTGCATTGCAGACTGTCTGAGCTTGGTGAATTTGAGAATAATGACTGATATGACATTTGTGTGACATCAAGGACAACATATCCAACAAAGAGGCCATGTTGGTGTGCTTTAGATTGAAGGAATGTGGTGTGCTCTCCCAAATCACAAATATGGAATCCCTTGATAAAAATGCAACATGAAATGATATGATCCTAAATCTAAATGAGTGGAGAAACCTTCAAGAAATGGCTATGAGTGAGCCAATCCTCAAAGGATTCTAGGATGTGAGATGGATAATGCAAAGAACTAAACTAACAATGATAATCCAATATCAAATAAAAGCATAAGTGCAATAAATCTAACATCTACCAAAGGTTAGTAGCAAATATGCAAATCACAACTAAAAGCTCTAATAACAAACTAGCATGATAACAATGCAAATGAGGGAGATGTCCAATGCTTGAGACAAGGGTTATATTTATACACTTGAGAGAGGCCTTGGGGAGGTGGCATCTATGTGGCATCCACATAGGTGCCACAAGGGAGACATGTAGACAAGTCATGCAAGTGGTCAATATTCAAAGTTTTCTCACACACGTGTGAGAAAACTTGAAGGAAGGAGTGGGGGACAAAGGTGTAAGAAGTGTGGAAGGCATGAGAGGTGTGAGAAGTGTGAGGGTTCCTCACACATGTGTGAGCACACACTTAGGACTAAAAGGAGGTTTAGCAAGGTGTTTAGGAAAAATAAGTGGGATTAAGTAGTGGGTAGGCTTAGAAGGATGAAAGTGATGGGTGTAGACTAGGTTTTAGGGTAGGTTTAAGACTAAATTAAATAGGATTTAATGTAATCATAGGTTTAGAGAATTTAATGAAATGGAGGGAATTAAATAAATAAGATTTATTTAAAAGGGAATTTATGGAGGATCATGCATTAAATAAATTTAACACATTAGGGATGGAAGTATTTAAATTAAATTTAAATACATTAGGAAAATGAACCTATTTAATTAAATAAGTAGAAGAATATGAAAAATATAATTAATTAATAAATAATCAATTATAATGTCAAGGGAAATATTAAATAAATTAATATAGCGTTTAGGACAATTTTAAGTGTCTATAGTTGCTTGCGTAACTTTATGACCAAATTTCATTAAAAAAAGTAAATACAAAATATAAAAAGCATATCAAAATGAAAAATTAATGTTCTTGCATGTGGACTTCATTTCAAATAAAGAATATGAAGAATTGTTTTTATCATCCTTACAACTGAACTTTTTCTTTAGGGTTTCAAAATAATTTAAGACGTAAATCAAGGCTTAAAATGACATCTATGTCATGCCCAAAATATAAGGCAAAACACACACAAAATTTATTTTTTAAAATTAAGAACGATGATTAATTTAGATAATGTGGTCGTAAGGGATTTTAAAAGTTTATCTATAATGGAATTAATTTGTTCAAGAAGTTTTAAGTTCAGATACCTACAGTACTATGAGACTAGATGCAAGTTCACCATTGATTTAAAAAGGTTACAACATAGTTTGAACATTTTGTTGAAGAGATTATTAGGTTAAACTGAGAGTTTCTAATAAATCAATTAATTGAATTAAATGACTAATCTGTTATGTCTCAAAGACCTACCAACTAAAATATCTTTCTATCTCCTAGTTACACAACTTGTTTAACACCAATCTAATTATGATCAAATACTACATCCTTGAAGATGACTTAACTAACTAGCCCCTATTTATTAAATTGATAAGTTGAACGTCATCTCAATTTTAATCATTTACTTTAGGCTTAATGTCATTAATTAACTTCTTTCAACTTCATTCTAATTTACATTTTAAAACTTTAATCCAAAATCCATACTAACCTTAGAATTTTCTCCAACATACTTATACAGTCTAATTAATTAATTTAATGTTTGCTATAAAAAAAGGAAGACTAGAAGAATTTCAAATAAGTCTATAAGTTACTAAACTTTATTGAAATTATTATAATTTAAGGTCCAATATTGGAATGTCAACATTACAATAAATCTAACTAGTTCAAAATAGTATCAAACTCGTTATAAAACATTAAACCTATTTTAATTAAAATGTCCTAATATCAACTTAAACTTTTAAATTAGAAATTATAACAATCTACTTTTAAATTTCTATTCCATTCTAAATTCATTATAACATTATAGTTAAAGCTTAATTATCAACCTAAGAATATAGCATGGCACAAAAGATCCTAAATTAACCAAGCTCAATATGAAAAAGAGACAATTTAAATATTCCCTAATCTCATAAATTAAAAATATCTAATTAATAAATTAATAAGGATCTAATCTAAGCTAACCATTAAATCTATCCACAAAATAATAATACCAACTACTAAAAATTTCCTACCCATACCCCACCCTTACCCCTAGGCCAAGAGGACTAGCCACCCATGTTTCCCACATTCCAATGGGCAGTGCGCTGCCCTAGGTCTGCAGTACGCAAACCTATCCCCCTCCTCATTCTTGCATGAGCAGGGATGAGGAAACTTGCACTTGGGAGAAGGGTGATGGCATTCTTTTGCCTTTTTCATTTAATGTTTTAGGTGAAGGCACTTGCCTTGCTTCCCTATGACATGACCTAGCCATCGAGTGGCTTGGGTACAATGCAAGTGATGGAAAATTCCATGCCTAGCATTGATATGGAATGAAGAAAAAGGATAGGAGATAGATAAAAATAATAAAAAAGTGGGTGGGGCTTAGATTTAGTTGATTTAAAAATTAAAATGGACATAGAGTCCTAGTCTAGAGCCTTGCCTCCTAGCCTCTAGGAGTTAATGTAAAAGTTTTATTGTTGAGAAATGTCATCAAGCATACATTTAAATATTTTCAATTTTACATGTAATTGATTTACATATTTTTATTAAAGGATTTAATATTGGTCTTTAATTGCAATCCAAGAGGACAGTATAGAGAATATTCTCTATGACCTTTGGGAGGATTAAAATTTTTCCCATACATTTTCTAGAGAGGTTTTTACTCCTGGGAATGCTCTTTTTTTTTTGGCCAATTTTGACTATGTGTAGACATAATTTTCTTTTCTATATATTTATTGTTATCTTAAGAGTGCATTCCAGCCTAATGACAACATAGACTACTTTAGCAAGAATCATAATCTAAGGTTGTGCATAGGGTTATATTTGTCTTTCATCTTATAATTTATGTTTTATCTATTCATTATACATCAAGGTGTATGTTTCTTCTATATTCAGAATTCAAGGTGGAGCCAAAAATTTTAAACAAATTTGATTTTGACAACTATGAAGCTTAACAAGGAGAGGGATAACTTTGTGATCATGATGTAGTAATTTTATTTCATCATATTGCTTATAACATTAAATTGAAATCTTTAACATATCCAATTGCTTTTCATTACATAATTGAAACTTAGAATTTCAAAATTCAAAGGCATTATCTATAATTCTATTTTCTCCTAAACACATGCAAAACTTGAAATCACATGAGAGCAATACAAGGAGGTTTTCATAATCCTTTTTTTTTCTTCTCTATTATTCATCCTGGTTCAAGGCTCCATCAGGAAAGAACCAATAAGAAAACCCAATGTCGTTGCCAATACAACAAAATTCAAATACATTTTTTTCGTGTTCATAATATTACATTTCAAATGAAGTCTCTTTAAATCTTTCACAATTTCTTTCTTCCAATACCTTCAAACTTCAAGGAAATACAAGGATAAGACAAGAGCCAATCATGGAGGTAAACAACATAACAAGGAGAACAATTCAAGCATGTATTCCAAACCGAGTTTTGCACAGTAGGTTCAACAATGAACCAAATAAGGGGGGAGGTGGATTTTCTCAATAGGAGATGTCAATCACCATACCATAACATAACCCTTTCAGGGCTAAAACTTCAAGAACTTCCATTCTTTTACAAGGCCCTTTCGAGGCTATTTTCACAAGGATTTTCATTCCTTTTCATATTCAAGAATTCTCAATAACAACAAGGTATGGGATGACAAGTAGGGGCCCATACACCCTACCCTCTTTCCCTCGTCTCACCATGAGAGGAGACTCTACACTATCGAGGTCCAACTAAGGCCCTTCCACCAAACATGGCCAGTTCTTCTCTCCCAAGGGTGAGTGATGCCAAAACAATCCCCATGAAATCTTCTCAAAAACATGAAACATCAAGCAAGCATGGGAAAAACATCAAAAGAAAATAAGATAAGATCCCTCCCAATAGACCCCAAACACACAAGCAAGCAATACATAAACAACACAAAACCTTATGCAAGATTCAAACATGATTCAAGCATGAGCACATGAAGAAACAACTCAAAGGAGTGAAGAACTCCTACCTTCACAAAGAGTGATGGCAAATGGTGGGTTGAGAAGAGCTTTCCCTTTTTTTTTTCAATCTTCAAAACTTCCTCTAAAACTAGAGGTTGGGTAAAAACCCCAAAACTACTCCAAAATGCCTCTAAGTATCATCCCTAACTCAACTAGACTTCAAGTAACTCAAGATGGAGTTTTGAGTACAAATCAAGTAGATGTCAATCCATTTTCGCAATCCATCAAAAATAGGGCTTTTGAGTGCCCCTAAAAGTCAAACTAAGAGGCTAAGGGGGTGGAAAGTACTCCCCACCCATACCCTTACCCCTACGACACTTAAATTTGATGTTTTTAAGCCCTAAAGACATAATAGGAACAATTAAAAGCTAGGAGAATAATAAAATCAAATAACAACCTTTAAAGAATTACAATGCAAGATAGCACAAAATTAACAAGTGATTTAGTCTTGCCTTCCCATTGAGTTTTCTCAGCTAATTTTCCTGCAGACATCAGTAGATCAAGAATTCTCATACATTATGTAAATTATGTATCAGAAAAAAAATCATATAAATTAAAGCATCCATTTTCTAATAATCAATTGTTTATCCAATTCTACTCATATTTCTGGCCATTAGACTTGCATAATCAAAGTGTTAGTTTTGCATACATTTACTTCATCATTATATATGTTCATAAAGCATTAAATGAAAAAATCAAATAACTGAAGTAAACCATCACACATCATAAAATAGCATAATAATGTTCAGTGCATCAAATAATGTTCTGACATATCGAGCCATGAGTATCAAAATAATAATGTATCATCGGTGCTAGGATGGGTCGGGGCGAGGCCTCACAATCTATCAATCAATCAAATATTTTAAAGATTAAATCCTTTTATTGGTCAGGATGATTGATAAGTGGTATGGTCCAATGTAAAGGGAAATAATGTCACACACATGCTTTCTCCACTCGTCTTTGACATTTCATATATCTTCATGTATGAATCGTGACCTTCTGAATTCCTAACTAAACTATCATTTTCTTCTTGTAATGCATTTCATATTTTCTTTGCCTTTTAGTCATACCCTATGTTATGTCATGAAATGCCCTTATTATGACATAATTAGACAAATCTAAGGAGCTATTTCATTTTTCTGAAAAAATTATTTGGTGCGAGGTTGACTTTATTGTCAAATTGGTTGGATAATACAGTATAATATCATAATTTGTTATTTGAAAGAAATTTACTAAATAATAGATTGTTCGAGTAAATTTGTAAACCCTACACTAAAATAAATCTAAGCCTGATAAAATCCACATTATTAGAGAGAAAACTCCAATCTGTACTGGTACATTGTTAATGTGAAGTACAAGGCCATATTTTGACCACAGTTTTATCAGGACAAACTAAATTGCAGTGATGAATTTGAACCCCCCACAATTTGATTTTAGAACTTGGATTTGTGTGTTCAATTTTGTATTCATTCTAAATTCATAATTGAGAGAGTAGTTGCATAACAAAGATAATTAGTACACATAAATGTAAGAGCTAGGAGTTGATTGATATAATGGATGACATTAAAAAGTTTGAGCTCTTTTACAATTTGCAATGGTCAGTAGAAGCGATTGTATTTGGGATGAAGGCTATAATTACATCTTTCAGAAGATTAAACATGTATATGAATACAAACATGGCCTCACACTACTCTTCTCAAGAATATCACCATGATGTGTAAGCATGATCCTAGAAGATGTTGTTGTGACTAATGATCTGAGAACATATGAATATGTATATAAGTAGGTCAAGTAAGGATCAACGTGGATACCAAAAAAGGCTTGTTGAGATAGATTGATGTTGCTAATGCATCTAGAGGGATAGTAATCAACAATATTTAACACGATCGGTCCTCCCTTGCATGATGATTCATAGGTCCCATTCATTGGGTCGATGCAATGACTTCCATAGGCATCAACTATCACATGCCAACATCCTTCTCGCTGGTGCAGAGCATGTTGAAGTTCTCTACCACCTTCAATGTCACATTCATAGGAAAATCCATCGCAATTCAACCCTCTAGTGTGCTCTAAGGCTATAAAAATTTACTTTTCATTTACCCTACAAAATTTATAACCTACTTTAACTAAATCCCATATAATTTTTCTACCACACATTAAATATGATTTTTTCCAATATGCATTTAATACTAATTGATACTTTTAACCATTACATTTAAAATTAAAAAAATAATTAATTTATAAATACTACTCTTAATAACATTTAATATTTATATGAAATAAAATATAAGCTAATTTGAAATTACTAAATGAAACTAACTTTAGATTGTCTAGTTTAAAAGTACTAAGTTAAACTAATTTTAAACATTGAATTTACTCTTATCTAAAATACTAAATTAAAATAACTTTAAAACATTAGTTTTAATCTAAATTAAAAATACTAACTAAACAACTCACTAAAAGTAATGCATTTACTACTAATTAGTTTAGTTTATTTACGATCTAAATTACTTACTCACTAATTAATAAAATATATTTACCACTAATTAATTTATTTACTATTAACATTAATATATTTACTAACCAACTTAAATTTATTCTAATTATTAATTAATAAAAAAAATCATTTAAATAAAACTTTTTAAAAAATAAAAAAATTTAAAACTACTTATTACAAAATGAACCAAATCATTTATTGTAGTGCCTGCCCCTAGTTTGCATTTTATTATTATTGTCGAACTCTTTTAGGCCAATTTTATGCTTGATGGATATTAGCATTGTTTGGAGATTATCAGATATTGTTTCAGATTCAATTGATTTATGATGAGATTACTTGGTACTCTATACTTCACGTATGCATGATGATTATTATAGTGCTTTTAGTTATTGATGATGATTAGTTAGATGGTTTATCATATGTGTGTTCTTATGGATACTTACCTAATACTACATGTTTATGGTGTGTGTGTGTGTGTGTGTGTGTGTGTGTGTGTTTTTTTTATGTATGACATTTCTGATGTGGTTAAGGAAGGGAGTCATAGTCACCTGCTAGTTAGGATCTACATGATGTACCACTTCCTGCCATTGTCTATTTAGTTTAGAATATTGTGTTTGTATATGCGTAGATTTTATGCAAATTGTAGGTACTAGGTATTGACTTCCCTAAATTGCCAAGATGAGCATATGCTATCACATTATCTCAATGGTAAGAGAGAGGAGATAAATTCTTAAGTCCAAATCCTAAACCTTTGAGCCGTTTGTCTTAGAAAATTAGGACAAGTATCTGAGTGCTCTACCCTCCGAATGAATGATGTTAATTCATGATTATAGCCCTTTAGTTTGATTTTGTATATGTTTTTCTATGATGAGTTTTTGTATTTTATTTTATGAGTCTTTAGTGAAATTTTTGTTAATTAAGTCAAATTAAATTATAATATTTTTAATTTTTAATTATATTTCATTAATTGGGAAATTAATTAAATAAAAAAAATTAAATTTAAGGATAAAAGATAAAAGTATAATTTTAGAACGTGATAATATTTATTTAATTTAGTAATAAAATATTCAGAGTTCATTTTTAAATCAATGCTAAAATGTATTATTGTTTAAGTTAATAAATAATTTAATAATTAAAACATTTTAAAATAAATTAAGAAGTAAAAAGATATTAATTTATTAAAAGTTGTTAGATTGCATAATGCGTGCATGAGATTAAATTTAATTAATTAATTGAAAAGCGAAGTCAAGTTCAAAGTAAATAAATTAATTTAATAATTCAATAAACGTGCATGGGAAAGAAAAAGAAAAGATAAAGGAAAGTTAAAGAAAAGTTGATTTAGAGTTGGAGTCTGGTGAGCAAGGAGTTCTCTCAAGTGAACGCACAATTGGTGCCCCAATTTTTGGGAGAGAATTCCACATCACAATTTGGGAGTTCATTTTCGAATGACAGCAAATTTTGGAGAATGAAGGAATTTTTGGAAAGGAGAAGGTTTTGAGAGGAGGAATTTTTGTACAATTTTCTTGAGCATAGCGATTAGCATCAGTGTCCAAGTAGGCACTTGTGATTATTTGCTAAATTTATTCCACTCCTTTCCTGTCTTCATCATGTCTGTTGACTATTTTTTTGAAGAATTCTTGTGACAAATGTTTTTAGTAATATGCATTCCTAGTATGAATATTAAATCTTCTATTTATTGAGAAAATCAAAAGATTTGTATAAACCTCTTTCAGTAGATTAAAGAAATGAGAAATTAATCGAGAAGGGTTTGAATCATAATGGATATTTTCTTAATAATAATAATAATAATAATAATTTGGTGGGTTCACTGTAATTTCTCAATCAGGTTAATGCTAAGATTGCGATATAAAAAAAATGTTTTAATTACATTGTTTTATTTATTTATTTTATTAATTAAAAATTTAATATAAAATAAATTAACTTTGAAATAAATGTTATATATATATATATATATATATTGATTGGGGGAGGGAATTACCCCATACACCCCCTTCTTCTATCACGTGCAGTCAATACCTGTCATTGTAGGTACTATGATGATAGAGGTACTTTGTACCCTATCGCAACAGGCCCTGCGACAGTAGGGTAGTATGGTGGGCCATGGGCCTTTAATAAAAGTCGGTGGGCTTTAACCACTAATTCATATATATTTTTTAAAATTAATTTTTATTTAAATTAATTTTATATAATGTTTTTAATTAATATTTAATTAATTTTTTAATATTACTTTATTAATAATATTTATTAATAATTTTAATTTTTAATAATTCATCAAATATTAATTATATAATTATTAGTTTGATTAAATTTAAATTAATTAATTTAATAATGAGAATTAGATAATTAGGTGTAAAATTATTTAAGTTCGACTTTACTGAATTTCAATTATTTTTATTGAAGTTCAATGAGGAATGTTTTAAATGATCCTTTAAATATATATATATATATATATATATATATATATATATATATGATTATCCTTAGAATATTTTAGGTAATTGACTTAAAATATAATGAGGTAATTCTACATTTTAATTGATTAAATGAATGAGTTAAACTATAGGGTAAATAGAGAATCTTTTTACTTAAAATATACACTGAAATAAAAACTGAAACCCTACATTTAACTCAACTATGTGTTTTCAAAACAAACCAATATGACACTTACACCTTGTTATTTGTATGTTGTCTATGTTTTGGGTTTGGGTTGACTAGAGTGTTGACCAATCCCAAGATGTTACTAGAGGCTTGGGAGTTCTGTGATTGTGATGCTATGTTGATTTGATCTTGATCTTTTAAACCCAACCATAGTAATGTGCTTGATATTCTCTATGATGAGTTTGTATTTATTGTTCGTTATTACTTTCTAATATTCTTATCTGACACTAAGGTGAATGTATGACCTACTTGACTTAACTATTTTTAGTCACCAATCAGTTATATTTTGATTGCTTTCCAGTCGTTTTTATATGACTGAGGTGTTTGGGTATGATTTGTTATTGTTGATGTCATGTTGTGACATATTTGACTTGACCATTTTGGAGTCTTTGATCAGTATTTTTGAGATGCTTTCTAGTTTTTTATTGAGAACTGATGGGTATTGTGATTTATCTTTTGATGCTTTTCAGTCACTTGTATAGGACTGAGGTGATTTTATATGATTCTTTGATTTGTGTTTTTATGAGCCTAGGGTAGGTTATCTACATGTAATGTCTAGAAGTGGCTTGCAATAGAGGTTGGGCCCCTAACTACTTCCCAGGGTAACCCATTGTAAGTTGTTTAATAAGTGAAAACACTACACTAAATGAGAGTAAAATGAACCTAATAAGAGTCTTTGTATGTTCTCGCCCATGCCTCGAGTGCTAGTATAGACTAGGATGGGAGTAGAGCGAATACTTGGTTGTGACCTTGCATCCATAGTATGCCTTGTCAATACAAGAGGATACTAGTGGCCACACATGGATTATTACGGGCCCGAGGTCTTGAGTGACTACCAAAGTAACTCTAGTGTGATTCATGTGATGACACTTGCCTGCTTACATAGTAGATTTTTTATGTGTCTTGTGTGCCTTTGGGTCTAGATGTCGATCTATTTTGGAACCTTTCAGTTAGAATACTTTTAGGATTTCCTAGACTTAGAGAGTACTTTTGATATGTGGTTTGATATCCTATTTGGGACTTGAGACTATCTCCTCAGCATGGTGGGAGTGTTTTTCCACTCTTACCATTGAGATTCGTCTGTAGTCGCCATAGCTAGAGTTTCCTTTTCTGCATTTCCTTTCATTCTATCTATGTATCTTTACGATAGATGTTTGTACCTTTTTATGCTAGATGGATATATCATGTATGGTGGATGGTTTCATTTATTTTATTGTAACTTGTATCATGGATCTGAGGAGGAGGATGTATTTCTATTTCGATATATGTATATTTTTTTAAGCATTTCATACCCTATGACATGTACAGTGGATGATTGAGCATTCCAAATTTTATTGCCAAGTGGCATTCAGAACAGATGTATATTATTTAAATGGACATTGGACATTTTAATTCTTCTTTCATATGGATGTGGTATTTGTTAGACTTAGTATTAATTAAATTTAAATGTGACTAAACGTCTTGGGATACTTAAGAAACGTAACATGGTATATATGCTTATAGTTGATTGTATGTTCTTGCTTCCACTACTTTATGTTGACAAGTATGTTTTATTCTTCTTGTTCAAAAAAAAAAATGTTGGCAAACTTAGTAAAACTTTTGGTTATTACTTTTAGATCCCTTGGTGGGGCGTTACATTTATAAACTTAATTACAAGTATGAACCACAAGTTTACTTTACTTTGTCTTTACTTACTAATTTAATTTCATTATTCACTATCTAAATTAATTCAACTACTAACTAGCTATTTACTTAACTTTCTAACTAAAACACCAACTTTCTAACTAAACTAATTTACTTTAGTATCCACTACTTCTTATTTCCCTTACCCTACCTTTCCCATATTCTAGCCCTCACCCATGTACTAGCAAGTGGGGGACATATTAATTTGCATTAAAAAAATAGCATGGCTGCATTTAAGCCCGAGCCAAAGAAATGCACCGATTTGACATTTTGTTTCTTTTGAATTAATTAATAATTTAAATATTTGTCCAAACCACCTTTCAAAACAGTTAACAATTTTATGTGTCGGACAAGTTTAGATGAAAGTCTCACCTATAATAGCCTATCGGCTAATAAAGATTTAAAAAAAACTATATATTTATAATGTGATTAAAAAATTTTAAAAAAATTTAAAAAAATGAAACTAAGTTATGTCCTTTTGTCTTTAAATAGTTCTTATTTAAATAGTTCCTTGCACTGGAAACCAGAGATAAAAACAAGAACAGACCCATTTCTAACTCATAGGAGATGGGGAGTCATGTTATTTCCCTACAGTGTTGTTTAATCTAAATTACGCATCAATCCTTTAGTGGGTTTACAGATCATTAATCATCTTTAGCTTTAGGACGAACAATTCTTTGTTCTGTCTGCAATTTTACATTGGATAATCCAATTTTCTTTCTATTCTATGAAATTTTCATTAATCTGAAGATGAGTGTGATCTTAATAAAAAGAAAATATAGACAATCTAAATGAAAAACAACGACAAAAACTACAATAAACTGTAAAGAAAACTATAGCTCTTAAGTCTTTCACAAACAACTAAAAAATAAAAGGAAAAAAGAGTAAGTAATTGCCTGGTGGAGGATTTCCTTCTCGATAAGTAGAAGGCGGTGTTCTACTGTTGTTCAGACATTCTGATTTCCCGTCTTCTCTCTCTGATGGGTT
Source organism: Cupressus sempervirens (assembly GCA_028749045.1). Lineage (NCBI taxonomy): Eukaryota > Viridiplantae > Streptophyta > Pinopsida > Cupressales > Cupressaceae > Cupressus > Cupressus sempervirens. The sequence continues at coordinate 612,822,526 of CM053788.1, forward strand.
TTCTATTCTCAGCTTTTCACTTCTAGACGAAAAATGGGTTTTCCTCTACACTGAATTCTTCTTCAACTGAATTGTGATCTATAAATTGTATAAGGAAGAGCTTCCCTGCACATCTCTCTTAGTGAGCTGGAAAGTTTGAGATTTATTCTAAACCAACAACACATCATATGAAAAAGAAGATTCATTTCTTACATGGACACCTAAAAACAATTGAAACATCAAAGAATGTTGGGTGGTTTGACTCATTTCTATAATGACCATCCAATGGGATTTAAGCAGTGAGCTAGCTGGGGAATAAATAATTCTTAAATGCCCTAGATAAGAAGCTAAGAATATAATAGATGTAAGGGATTTCAACAAAGTTTAGTCTATGATAAAATCATAGTGTTAAAATGACCTTTTTTTCTTTCAAGTGTAACTTTTCGCTAAGTATAATTCATCCCATCTTATGACTGGTTTGGTAGAATGTCTTGAAATGGAATAATACTTTGGTAAGTAGTATAATTTGTGTTGGGTTTGGTTGGTAGTGTATCATTATTATACTTTTATTCATACTATTTTATATTTATCTTTTTGCCATAATATTATTATTTTATTCTTTCTGAGAAGAATGGAGAGTTTCTAAGTTTAACTCTTAACAAGGTGAGCCATCTATAATCTCTTGAGTGATGTGCAATGGTCTCTCATCCCAATATCAGGAGCAAATCCAAAGAGAGTTGAACCCATGATCTAACCTGCCTAAAGAAGCAACCAAGATCTAATATGAGAGACCATAAAATTATCATTATATTCCTAGACAATATTTTTCAATAATGTGGAATTGGTTTAATTTAGTCCCATGAGATAAAAAGAATAATTCCAAAACATAAATTATTACATGTGAGTTCTAATTTTATGCCCTTTCCTACTAGTCCTTTAAATCAAATTAATACACATTTGCATGATAAATTGCTATATAATAGTATTTAAAGAAATTATGAGAGACTATAAAATATCTAGGGATCTCAGTTTGATTTTCTAAAAGACAAATAATATACATTGTTGTCATATATGTGACTTGCATCATAGTTTATAGTGTATATGTATCATCCATTGTATTTATTCTAGTATGTGAAATTACCTCACAAATTCCCCAATACTACCCTTGGATACCATCTAAATAGGTTTATCTATTAAGAACATAAAGACAAATAGGCTTTACAAGAATACATTTTAATAGATTGATCGTACATATCATCAACCACTTCCAATGCATCAAAATGAATTTGCATGACGGAAGATCACCATGTAGCTTCCCAAATCAAAAACACCAATTTTTCTAAAGGATTGGATAGGTTTTGGCATAGTCATTAATTCAAGGAAATAAATTGTAGACAAGAACAAATAAATACAACATTACATTTGCACAATTCTTTAATTACCAATTCTAATATAAACCCAATCCCCTACAATTAAAATGATCAATCTCAACTTACCTAGATTAATATCTTCTATCTAGCCATATTTAATTGATTAAATTAAATTAATTCAAGATAATTATTTATTTAATAAATTTAATAAATTTTAGCCAATTTAATTTACCTTTAATATTTAATATTAGAAAACCCAAGAGTGGAAAAGGGAAAGTTGAACCTTAATTTTTCTTAACATGAAGCTCACCAAATCCATTATGAACAAAAATTATCTCATCTAGTTAAATTCCTTATACACATAGTTCATGGTTCTATGTATTAATAGTAGAAAGAATTGGCTCATCTCTATTATACATATTGTAATGCTCTACCAAGGAACCCTTGGAACAAAGGGTTAAATATGCACTTAACATATTTTTTTCTAAAATATGGAATAAGCATCACTTAACCATAACATAAGAAAGATACAACATGCAAGAGAATATAAGCATATCCTCAAATAACCATACATGAATGGAAGACTTCACAAACACTTTGAAAGGCTCCCAAGAAACCAAATCCAAAACATGAGTAGTAAAGCCACATTCAAGCCATCACATAAGGGGTTAGACTTCTCCCATGAACCTCTTGGATCATGATTGAACCTTCATCAACATGGTCGTCCAAACCATCCTTGTGGAAATTCAATACAAGAATCCAATAAGCCTTAACACAAGAGACACCTGAATAAAAGCACATCATGATGTATCTAAGTTTTGACTGTGCTAACTCAAAAGGCATACCAAGAGACAACTATATCCAAATCTAAAATTGAATTTTTTACTAGGACTTGGGAAGTACTCACTATTTTCTACATGATAAAGTGTATTCTCTAAAATAGGAGGCAAGTACAATAAATCTTACGAAAAATGATTATGGAAATCTATTAGTTTGTATCATATGCCACTTTATTGACATATGGAACATTTCATGGGTCATGTGTGCAAAAGTATTGATCCTATGCTAAGAAACATCAGACCTATATAGTGAAAAGGGGAGAAAAGGAGACAATGTATAAGTCATATGTGATGGAATATGACTCAAATGTGTTAGAATAATTTTAAAACTTCCAAATTATTTTAGAGGCCAAATTTGTAGGCTAATTTGGGTTCTAATAGTGTGAAGGCATTTTGACAATAGTATATAGCTAAAATGTAAGATTTCTCCACATCAATGACTAATAGATCATTACATATTGAGGAAATTCTTGTAAAAATCAAGACCTATAATAACATTAAAAATTAACAAGTATATGTATCTAAAAAATGCATAAATATAAATGTGAAATGACAAGTGATAGAAAGGAGAAGACCGTGCTCAAGAAATCTATTATTGGAAGAAAACATCCATTTAGACATTGGTCCCCAATAGTGGTATAGTACAATTCCACCTTACCACATGAAACCCTTAGGCGCACCCCAAAATGGTCATAGAGATAGTAACTTGACCATAAAACATAGTTTAAGCACACACACCAAGAATGGATAACACTCACACAAATAAGATCCATACAATGGAAGGATGGTATATAGGTCTAATGCAACACATAAATACAACACAAAAATCCAAGGAGAAAAATCAACATGTGGACTATTGTCTAGAGATAAATCACAATATCACATATCATAACTCATCAAGGTGTTAATGACTACTAATGAGACTACACACCATAGTACCAACCAAAAGGATTATCTCTTACCACATGGATCAATATTGAAATCTAAGGCACAATCATCTACCTCACACACAAATCTCTCATTATGTCTTAGGATTCAATGGTATTCACCATATATGCTCACACTCAAATAACTCATCAAATTTGGAGACTAAATGATATCTATCTCACATTTTCATCTGTGCTCACATTTGGGTTATGTATGACATTTGAGGATAGAAAGGAGCAGGCTATGCTTAGGAAATATATTACTGGAAGAGAACTTCCATTTGGACATTGGTCCCCAATGTGCAATATAGTGAAATTCCACCCTACCACATGGAACCCTTTGGCCCACCCCACAATGCTCACAGAGATGATAAGTTGACCATAAACATAGTGTAAGAAAACACACCAAGAATGGATAACACTCAAACCAAGAAGATCTATACAATAGAAGGATGGTATATAGGTATAATACAACACATAAGTAAAATGAAATAATATATAGAGAACACTCAATATGTGGAATAATATCCAAAGATCAATCATAATATCACATATCACAACTCATCAAGGTGTTAATGACTAGTAATGAGAAAAGATATCAAATTACCAACCATAGGGATTATCTCTTGCCACATGGATCAATATTAAAATCTACAGCACAATCATGTACCTCATACAAAAATCTCTCATGATGTATTAGAATTAAATGGTAGCCACCATATATACTCACACTCAAATAACTCATGAAATTTGGGGACTAAAGTATATTCACATTGTCATCTATGCTCACATTTGGGTTATGTATGACATCCGAGGATTTGAGGCATCCAGATAACCAATTAATTTTTTTTAGTATTTATACCCAATATATTCTATTATGGTTTTCACTTTGTAAGGAACTCCTTGTCATAGCCTATGTGGCCACTTCTAGGTCAAGTTCCATGTATGGAGATACTCCCCATGCCTACTCAAAGTAACTAGTCCTATGGATCAACATCACACAAGCTCCATCTTAAGAAGGAAACCAATGCAATATCATGTTCACTCAGTCTACGCTGAAGATATTAAAAAATAAGTCATCTACTTAGTCTACATTGAGGAAAAGATAACCAACGATTTTCCACTAAATCTATATTGAGGACAAGAGAATAAAATATTTACCATCTACTTGGGTTGATTCTAATGATAAGAAATAATGAAGCCTTAATAACAAGAAAGTAATCACTAGAAATGAATCCACTCTATGACAACCAAGGCATCATTTTCTTTTTATCATTCTCATTATTCCTTTTTATTTTCAAGTTGTTATTTGCTATCATTTTTGATAATCCTTGACCCTTACCCAATCTCATGGGTTGAATTTCCAAAGAAAAATTTCGAAGGATCACCATCTATTTTCCTCACCTTTCACCAAGTTCATTTTGCATCAACAAAGTCTTAACTATTAGATCAGGTACTATCATAAAGTGTTTCAAATAGAAGGGTCTTCTACAAAATAAGTGCCCCAATTCGATGAATAGGTCTTAGTGTAGGGGGCTCAAGATGAAGTGTGAGTCCTACATGTTGCATAATAGAAAGTTGTTCAAGAGGAATTATGAAGGGATCTACCTAAAGTGCTTAGGACGTGAGGAAGCAAAGGAAGTTCTTGAATAGTTTCATGATAAATATGGTATAGGGCATGGTTCAGTAGAAGCAACTACTCATATGATCCTAATATTAGGTTATTTTTGGCCTAGAATATTCAAAGATAGTTTTAAACATGTACATTCTTGTCAAATTAGTGCTAACAGGGAAAGACACCTAGTGATGCCATTACAACTAGTGTTTGAAGTACGCCACTTCATAAAGTGGGGGCTAGATTTCATAGGTCTTGTCACTCCACCATCATCAACTAAACATACTTTTATTCTCACAGCCACAGATTATTGTACGAGATGGACATAAGCATAAACTTTTAGAAATTGTACTGTTAAGGTGGTAATGAACTTCTTTGAAGAACATATTGTTACTAGATTCAGGATGCCATTCTCCTTGGTGTGCAATAACGGATCAGCTTTTGCATTAGTATTCTTAACTCAGTGGGAATTGGAAAATCAATTCATCATCAAGTTCTCTTCAAAATATTATCCACAAGGGAATGGTGTTGTAGAATCTACAAACAAGAACTTGATCACATTAATAAGATGTTTGTTAAAGGAGAATCTTAAAGATTAGCATATGCAACTCAAATATGCTTTATGGATAGATCGGGTGAGGGTCAAAAATGCTTTGGGGACTTCTCCATACTTGCTTGTTTATAGACAAGAGTCAGTATTCCTACTAAACCTTAGGATTCTTGTTCCAAAATTCATGAGAAGGTACACTGAAGATGCCGAAAAAGCACAAATTAGATTGATAAATCTTTTAGAGATGGACAAAAAATGGATAGATGCATTGGAGCACATGGCTAAACATCAGGCAGTCATCAAGAGATGGTTCAATAAGAGAGCCATGACAAAATCCTTTAGAATTTCCAACCTTGTTCTACTTTGGGATAAGGTGAAAGAAAAACTAGGTAGCCACACCAAGTGTCAATGCTTGTGGATTGGTCCTTATCAGATTGCAGAGATTCTTGGAGAAAATACTTTTTGGCTCAATTCCTTATAGGGGGAATTAGTTTTGTTGCTAGTCAATGTGCATTTTCTGAAACATTATTTTGAAGACTAGAAAAATATAAATAAATAAATTTAGTTAGATTTTATTTCTACAAGTGTTTTTATTTTCTTCTAGTGTGTTTTCTTTTAGTTTTACATTTCCTTTTAGTCGCATCTTTGTTTTCAAAGTTTCGTCAGACCTAGGGTGTAAGGTGCACTTCAGATTTTATCTTGAGATATCATACTAACTAGTCTTTTGATTTTGATTTTAGGAAGAGGTATTTCTTTGTCAAAACTTTTGGATAATTGTGTGTCTTATACCAACTAAGGAACGTATGTTACTTGCAATAATAGGGGGACTTTTAGTCTTGAGTTCAGGATTCTAGACTAGCAAGTTCTCAACACTTTGCAAATTTAAAGATCAATTGTCTTAGGTGTTGTTAAACCAAGGTTGAAAGCAACAAGGGATGGTCCAAACCCCAAGTGGTTCAAACAGAAGGGTCTTCTCAAAGGATTGCTAAGATCATTGTTTGGCATGAGAGTTTCTAAAAAGTTCTAAAAGAGGAATGCAAGGGATGTTCACAAAAGGATCGAATCCAAGAAACAACACCAATGTCCTAACTACACAGTCTAAGCATAGTCAGGATACAAAAGAAAATAAAAAGAAAGAACAATGTTAAGGCTGAAGGATTGTAAAAGATCTAAAAGGGGTAATCTGATTCAAAATGAGTCATCTAGTAATAAAGAATTGCTTCATCCAAGAGTCAAAATGGTGACATTATTAGCTACATGGAGTGATTATTCGAAAGATTGCTGAAAATTCAAAAGAAAAGTGACAACTCGCTAAGAGCCCTCAAACTAATTCTCTCATCTAGTCAGACAAAGGATTGAAAATAACCTTTATGGAGATGCCCAATGGATGAACCAAGAGGGATGGAAGATTGTTTTTGACTTGTCAAAATAAATTTATAGACCACATCCTAAGATGTCGAGGGAAATAAATACACTGAACACACACTAAACTTGAAGATTTTGGATCCCAAAATTTTGACTGTGAAGTCATTCGAAATACACTCAAAACATCCAAAATTTAGTTGGTGTTTGACCCACGTTGAAGGAATTTTTTCTGATAAAGAAATGCCTTTGTCATTTCTTCCTTTTTTTGGGGCTATTCATTGTGCTTCCATAACACGCACCCCATTTCCTGTCAAAATTTTGATGACAGTTAAGTTTAGCATCAAAATTTTGACATTATCAAGGATATAACCTAAAAGAAAATAAAAATGAAACTTTATTCATTTACACAACAAAGTGCAAGTGAGAGGCTTCCAGTGGTGTGACAAAGAGTTTTTCAGCACCATTCAAGGTAAGGGTTTTCAGTGTTAAGGTGGGAGTAAGGGATACTAAGACTTAAATTTTGTTTGATTATGCTATAGCATGACAACAAATGGATCCCAAATTTATTGAAATTTGAGCACACCATCTCCATCCACTTCATCCAATTCAAAATCACCATTGACCACCTTGAAAGAATTGGTGTAGCATAGAGAATGAAGCTCAGTCAACCTTAAACCATCACGATTTAAATTTAACCATACTCTTTTGAGAACAAAGACACATGTAAAAAGAGGAATTGAAAATTATTATATGTGTTACCCTTAATAGAGATCCAACCCTCTTCCACTTTTATTGCCTCACTGTGTTAGACCAATGAACTCAATGTTGGACCACCATCACCAAAAGAAAAATTGCTTGCAGAGAAAATTTCTACCATTTTAGGGGGGTTAGGATTCTTAATGTTGATTTAAAATGTGGTAATTTGATTAATGAAAACTAATACCTTTGAACAAGATCAAATCTCTTCAGCATGTAAATTTTACTAAAATACATTAAAAGCCATATAGTGATCAATTAGGGTTTTGAGATCAATAACGTAACATGAGAAGCCATAATCAAACTGTATTTATATTTTTAAGCATGAAAATGACTAATTAGATCAATTATGCCAATTTAAAGTACCAATTATGGATGATTGTTGGAGCATTTGTGCAAAAGTATTGAATTTACACTCCAACATTTTTAGTTGACAAAGAAAATGATTAATATGAAAATAAGAAATATATTTCAGATGATGTTTTGAAATAACTACTTTGCACACATAACAAATCCCAAAATTTATCTTTACTACTTAGAGGCCAGAATAATAGTTTTAAGTAGTTAAATTACATATGAAAAGAATGATAAAATAATTAAAATCTAATGTACCATTTAGAATATGTAGGTACACAAAGTTAACTATAACAACTACTAATACCCTTGTTCTATTTAGATTTCAACTATCTAATTTTTGTATTTTTCATGGTGACAATGATGTCCATTTAATTATCCACATCTTGTAGATGTTATTTTATTGAATATTCTTTATTTTGGGCTTTTTGGCACCCAATTTCATGCAATATTAGCAAAGATATAATGATTTTTCTATAGACTATCAAAACCCTCATCTTGAGTACCAAGTGAGAAAAGGAAATGTAAATATATGTTATTTTACATGTACCAAATCCCCATGAAGGGTGTAATAGGGGGTAACCATGTATTGTATTATTATATATCGTTCATGTAGTGAATCATGCATCAAATGGAATGTGGATCCAATAATAAAAATGTCTAAATTTTTGTGTTACACTAATTGCACTGTTAAAGATTGGTCTAGACTAGGAATTTGAACAATACAAGGAAATTGTACAAGAATAAATGGATTAGGAATGTATAGGGGCGAGTAAGGAGGATGTCTTAACTCTTAAGTGATTAGGAACAAGGTAAAACTTAATTTAAGTTTAGGTTGGTGGTTGTCTCTACAAAGGAGTTGTAGACATGACTAGTTTTCTAAATGTTGAACAAAATTAAGGTATGGGTATTAGTGTTTGGGGGTAGTATATGGTCAAGCGGTTGAATAGGGTTTAATGTGCATTGGAATAAGATCCTTATAAGGGGGAAAATATTAGAAGACCAAGGTCAAGAACTGATCAATGATAAGGATCTATGGAGATATGTATAGTGGGTTTGTTTGTCAGAGGGACAATCACAATGAGTTGCAATATGATGATAGAGATGGTAGTTGTAGTAGGAATTATGGATTGAAAACTTCATTTGTAGAATAATAGAAAGTGAGGGATTCTAGTTGGGATTTTTAAGGGATAAGGTTTGGTTCTTGGCATGGAGAGTGGTGGCATGATAATCAGATTTGGAAATGCAATCAAATCAGAGTTGTTGTGATCAATGGAATTGTTGAGTCTATGACTGATTGTTTGTTGAGTGGAGGCATAAAGCATTGGTAAAAGAATTTGAGAGTAGGCCTAATGCTTGAGACATACCATTGAGGGTTATTTGGGAGAAACAAGAGTTGTGATTGTGGTCATATTTTTGGATCTATAGGTTGATCCTAAGATTATGACATTGGGATTTGAGATGCTTTGAATGTGTGATTAGAGTTAAGAGTGGAAGCTTGGGGACCTTGGAGATTAGTCCAAATAGTTGACAGAGTGTGAGATGATCAAGTATGAAGCCTTGAGAAGGTAGGGTTGTTCCAAAAAAAGGTAGAAAATGGAAACTTTCCTAGTACATGTTAGTTGGACCATGATGATCTACATTACAAACCAAGATCCTCCATCTTCACTCTAGGCCTCATACACTTAATGTGAAAGTTGGTGAGAAACATGAGTAATTTTTGCATACTATATCTAAGCTTTAACTAGAGTTTGTCACACTTACAAAGAAGGTGAAAGACAAATTGCTAGTCTTAATCACTTAGAGAGTTATTCCTCAGTTTAGGATATTTGACATTAAATTGTAGTATTGAGAAGGTTTCATTGGAAGAACATGCTTACTTCAAAAATAAGACTACATATAGTCATTACAAGATGATTTTGGAGATGAATCATTTATTTTGAGAAAAATGGACAAATAGTTTATCTAAAGAAATAGGTATGCCATTTTAGAGCCATCCTATTGGGTGAATTTAACTTGTATATACTTCAGTGAATTAGTTTCTTGTTTAAAAAATGAGATGGATTACCATGGAAGGATTGTTTAGCAATATAAAAGAGAATATTTTTTTGAATAGTTTTTATCAAAAAATATTTCACCCTCGTCCAAATTTTTTACCTAAGGACAACCTTGTGAAACATGGAAACAACCTCCAAGCTATGGGACTTGATTTATGAGGTTGAATCTTTGGAGAAGGCTGACTTCTTTTATTATTAGGATGCACTTAAACTATTCTTACATAGAAAAGGGAGAAGAAATACATGAAATAAACTACCAAATATATTCTAAAGAGGTGATGCACCAAAATAGGGTGTTCAGACCAATCTCTTCCCATACATACACAACACAATTATCATGACAATCCAAAGATATATAGATTCAGGCTTTCTTTAATATATTAGCTACATACAGATCAGACAACCAAATGAGTGACACAAGGAAAAGGCTTCACTTCTTATCATTAATAGGCCAAACACAATATATAAATGTAGACTATATATATCTAGAGTAATCAAAGAGAGGCAAATAAAGCTTGTACAATACATTAGTGGCTAAAGGAGATAAGACATGATGTGATATAATTTTGAGGTAAAGAGGGAATTTATAGTGGCATGCCAAGGAAATACTAGAGAAATAGAGAAGATCCAACCCTAAGAAAGAGTACACCATCTACTTTTATAGTGTAAGCATAATTTAGATAGCTTCCACCCTAAGATAGAATTCAACCACTACATTCAACTTTACAAAGAATAATTACTACAAAACTAGAAAAGATCTGATCATAGTACAAATCCAAATGTGAGAATATCACTTATCCACCAAATAATCTTTGAGAGGAGAAGAATGAAAACCATTAACCATTTGACTAAGTAGATGGATCAATAGGCATCGATGGAGAGTTATGTTACATTTATTAGGTCTGAGGAATGATGAAAGTGGTTGTAGGAGATCTGAAAGATTGTATCTATCATTAAAGAGCTATTTACCCTATTATCAACCTACCAAATTAGGTGGAAAGCATAGGTCAACTATATTCAAATATCACTCTATACAATTCTTACTACATAATTGGTTGGGAGTTCCCGTTCATCCAGCTTGGTGGATGAAATTCTTTATATGTTTCGGTCAACACTAAACTAACAATTCTATGAGGAACAATTTTTGTCAAACCCCTTTAAATCACCTTTTGTTCATAACCTTGACTTCTATGATCTTATGATTTCCAATACTTCATAGCATCGAGCCCATCTCTTATTCTCTTTATGATCCTTCGATAGCAACAAGATCATACAATCTCACGACAAAATGATGATCCTTAACATCCCCGGTGTAAGGTCATAGTACCATTATTTTTTCTTGTGATGTCATAGCATGGTCAAATTGACCTTTATGATCTTATAATTGCAGTCCATTGTTATATCGGCAACCATGGAAATAATGCTTGTGATCCTATAATCATGGTTTTACTATCTTTGTCTTGACCTTAGGAGGTGTCCTCACTTGTGCTTGCAACCTTATAGCTTTAAGATCATATGATCCACCTTCCCCTTCATAGCATTGGTGACCTCAGAAGTCAACTTTGTGATCCTATGATCATTGACCCTCATGGCATTAGAACATATCCTCACAATACTTATGATCTTATGATTGCTTAGTGTCATAGCATTGGGCAAGACCTTTCTTTGGCTTACAATCTCTCGACTGTCCACAATATTATGACAACCTAACTATTTGACTAATAGGAACTTCTTATCATCTTATCACTACTTGATTCATATAATGATCCTCTAATACATGAGCTATCATAAGATCGGGAGCGTACCATCCTGTCATGGCTCTAAGATTTAAATTATAGAATTGAATCTTGTGATCATTGAGTGTTGTTCAAATATTTGAAATTAATCATTAGCGAGAAGGCATTTTTTGCCAACATTTCTAGTGACTCAAGGGGATACAAGCTTACTTGTCATATGACCAGTGGCCACCAAAAGATCCATTGGGCTATGGAGTCCCTGAAACCATGAAACTCATCAAATTTATCACTTCTACCATATTGTAAGACATAAAACATGCCTTTCTACCTTTGTAACTCTACAAAACAAAAGGGACCAAAATTCTCGGCAACAAAGAAACCTATGCTCAACAGTTCTTGGAAAATAGGAAAGAATAGGAAACAAACTTCTCTAATTACATACACAATAACCTCATCTTTTCTTTAGAAACAAGGCTTGAGATATATTCCATTTACTAGAATAGACAGAATTTCATCATAAGGTTTTCTTAACTAGAAAGCATTGGCCTATTTACAATCGATAATTACATAGGGACCACTCCATAAAATATGAAATTTTGAGTGTCTCCCTACTTTTTCTCTATCTACATTCCTTGACTTCTTTTCTCCTCTAGCTCCATCAAATTTTCCATTCTTATAGACATAACATCATTTCTAATTAGTTCTAACTAATGAGCTAGCTCAAGAGCTAGAAACTCAATTAAGATTGGAAGTCTAGCTTCCTTGCCATATACTAACGTGAAAGGACGATTTCCAATATTCCTTTTAGGTGTTATTCTATAATCCTAAAGCAAAGTCTTCAATTTTTGGTGCCAACACCTTTGATTATCTTCAATAGTCCTCTTGATGATTCTGATCAAATTCTTATTGGATGACTCAGCCAAACCATTACCTTGAGGGCAATAATTAGAAGATGTGCTCAAGTAAATACCATGATCAATTACCCAAGCACAAATATAAGATCCTACAAATGATTTTACATTATTTGATATTATAGTGGAAGGAGCACCGAATCTAGTAACAATTCCATTAAGGAATTCCACAACTAAAGCATCTGTAGAATCCTTCAAGGCTATTGTCTTTGTCCACCTTGTAAAATAATATGTTGCAACCAAAATCCACCTATGACCTAGAATAGAAGACAGATTAATGGGACCAATAAAATATAATCTCCACTGAGCAAAAGGTTGATTGACTTGGATGGGGTGAAGTGGGAGGGTTGCAAGGCTCTATTTTCCAGAGAAGAAGGCATATTTTTCACACTTCCTTACATGTTTGTGGCAGTCATGGAAAAAGGATGGCCAAAGTAATTGGCTCTCACGATCTTCATTGTAGTGGTTCCTACTAAAAAGTGGTTGCCATCAGGACCATCATGAAACTCCTTAATCATTCTCTCTACTTGATCTGTGCCAATACACCTTAGCAAGGCTCCATTGAAGTGCCTCCTAAAAAGAACACCATCAATTATAGCATAAGGAATAGACTATAGTATGAACTATCTTCTTTTAGCTTTACCCAACCTTTGAGGATATCCATTCCCAGCTAAGAAGGTCTTCATGTTATCTATACAACTCCTTGGATTATCATTCCTCACCTCCTACTATTTTGCCAATACCAAGACAACTACCTCATTAGGCTTGTGAGATGAGATCATCTGTCTGCACAACCCCTTCACTCTTACTCATTTGGAAATTTGGATGTCCACATCACACTCCATCACCTTAGTGATCCAACCTACCCTTTTCTCACTAATATATTTGCTTAACACGAAATTCTTAACAGTTGCATGAGGGACCAACAAATAGATTTTGTTATGAGACAATAGGTGCTTGAATTTCTTCAAGGCTCTTATGAATACAAGGGCCTACTTTTCCACATAGTTGTACTTATTTTCATACTCTTTCAACCCTTCACTAAAGAAAGCAATATGCTAGTCTTCATTTTTTTTATTTAATTGAGTCAAAACAACAGAAATACTTGACTCACCTCCTAAGGTGTAAAGAATAAAATCCTTATCAAATTTTGAATTGATTAGAGTAGGGGCTAAAGCTTTGGCTGCTTTGATTTCTTCAAAACTTTCTTTTAGTGATAACTTTAAGAAACCCCTCCCAAAAAAAAATGCCTAAAATGCTAGCGAATCTAACATTTTGTGGGTAGGAACATTTTAATGTTGAGGGTGATTTTTTTTTCCATATAGGGAAATAAAATATTATATGTTGGTGATTTTTTTCTTGCCCTAGCAAAAATCAATTTAAATATGGCGAATTAATATTTTTTTTGGTTGGTAGATAAATAAATTATGGCTATTTTTTCTCTTGCCAAAAATGAATTAATAATGTTAGAGGCAAATTACTCTTTTGGTAGGAGAATGAATAATAATGGTCTTGGCTAATCTTTAGTGGTAAACTGAAAAATTGTTTAATTTGAAAGAAAAATTTGCAAAATTTAATGTCATAACATCATTACATTAGTGTCACTATTACCAAGTTGGCTATCATCACTTTGATATTGTTAATAATAAATACAATAATTTTATTAGCTGTTGATTAATTAGAGATAAACGACAGAAGATGCATCTCGAGGCCACTCACTTGAAAAGACCTGGAGTCTTACAAAATTCTCCAGAATGGAGACACATGGAAATGTTTGCATGGAAATAATTACTCAATGTCAGGCACTCTTGACTGTCTAACATTAATGCTAGTACATTTTGGCATTTTGCATAGCTAAAAACTAAATGGAATATGAAAAAATAAGATATGAAAGATCGTGAATGCAAAAGAATTTAATGCAACTGCCATTAAATAGCCTCTTCAATTCATCTTTCATTATCATTTCTCATATTCTTCAATTTGAATTTGGTTTGCAATTGCACTTTGCAGAGTTTCTTAAATCTTAGTCATGGATACACCAATTTTCTTGAAATGCACTAATATGGCTCTGCAAAAGCTCTTTTTGAACAGGATTCCTGACAATGTCCTTGCCATGGTTTGCAAGCCAAATTCTCAAAGTTCTCTTATCCAGCATGCTATATTCATGGTCCTTGGCCATGAATTCTTGAGAAATGATAAGAGGTATTGTGTGTCCACAGATATTACCTCCCGCTCCCTCGTGTCTCTTCTCAACCTTGGAGGCACTCAGATAGACATTCTGATGCTTCTGCATAACATTTTTATAAGATGATATCAAAATTCTTGTATTGGCCTAGTAGGTACCAAGGCCAAGAATTGGCATCCCTTTTGCAGACGTAGCAGACAAGCGCTGGGAGGAAGGCATATGGTGCATTATACATAAGCATCATTTTTTGCTTGGCATGAATGAATGACAATTGACTCACCATTTGAAGCAGGCATTGTTCAGAAGGGATCTTCTATAGGAGTGGTTGTTGTTGGATGACATCAATGAGACTGACTTCACATGGCTGGATGAGTTTAGCGACATCATCTTCTCCAATATATTCCTCCTAGAGGGACTTGAAGACCTTTTTGATTGAAGGCTTCAAGCCCTAGGCCCCTCTCAACCCACTGATGCTTCTAGCCTCCCTATCCCCTAGTTCATGTTCCCTATTTCCTGAATACGATTTCCTTAACCATTGCCCTTTGAGCAAAAAGATGTTTTTAAGATATTTGTATTTTTCTTTGGATTGGGCCTTGCCCTTTTTTGTAAATTACAAAATAGTAAAACCACATTGATTTAATTAGCTATTTTGAATATCTATGCTATGAATAAGTATTAGGTACATTATACAGTATAAAATATTATCAATGAAAACAATAGTTTTGGCTTCTCAAATTGTTGTTCTTGTTAGTCTACTACTTTGTATTTGTAAGTTTATTTTTTGCATCTTGATTCTCAATGCACTATTGAAATGTTACTGTTAGTCTTAAAAATAGTTAATTGTTAATAATTAACTATTTTTCTTTAATCTGATTGGTTAAAAAAAATGCAGCTTCATGGAAAACTAAAGATTAATAAATTATAACCTTAAAAAAGTTAAATATAATTTTGATAATTTGTGTCAAATTTTTATTTCATACCTATCTTTTCACCTATTCCTAACTTTTTTATTCATTATGAAATCTTTTAAATGATGAAGAATAGTTTATAAACAATGATTACAATTTTCAATATATGTTAATAATTTATAGATAATTTAGCTATATTATATTTTAATTTTGAAACTAAATAATAAATATGAATAAAAATATAGCATTTGCAATTATATTTTTAAATTGTAATTATTTTATTTACATTAAACTATTGCCATTATTTATTCATATCTTGCACCAATTTTATTTTATAAAATTTAATATATCTTCATTGAATTTTTCATATAATCTTTACAATAAAAAGCTTATGATAGAAAAGAAAATCATTTCTAAAATTCTATAATAGAAAAAAAAAATCATTTATTTATATATATTAAAACTATTATAATAATTATTATAAATTGTATTATATATATAATATTTTATATAAATAATTAAATTAACATCATGACTTTGACATGCTCATAGCCTCATTGCTCAAGCTTAAAAGTAAAATAATAATAATTAATAACAATTTTTTAAATTTTTCTCTATAATAATTAATATGCTATGTAAATTCTTTTCAATGACCATGGCTCAATATTTAGCCAAATTTTAAAAGATTGAAGACAAAGTCTATTTCTACTAGAAACTAAGACATGTCTACTCGAAGATTCTACCCAAAATCTTGACCGTTGCATAAAAGAAAGATTGACGGCATGAGATGAATTTCGGGCTGATTTGGAGAATACTTTCCCATGCACCTAGATTCATCCGAAACTGTGACACGTGTCTGGTCATTACCAATTGGAAGACTTGGTTAATATTATTAATAATTATGTTTATAAACAATTATCACAATTATCAATATATGTTAATAATTTATAGATTATTAAACTATTTTGCATTTTTATTTTGAAACTAAATAATAAATATGAATAAAAATATAACATTTGCAATTATATTTTTAAATTTTATTTATTTTATTTAAATTAAACTATTGTCATTATAATTTATTAATAATTATTAGTACTTGCAGTAGGTACTAGGCTTAGGGCTAAGAGCTAAATATTTCATTTTCAATGTGATTCATCAACGTTAATATTTTTATTTTTTTAATGTAAGTACATTGGTTTATATTTTATATTTTAATAATGTATTTTTTGTCATTCAATTAAAAATAATATTACTTATATTATATAATCATTTAAAATTTAGTATTATTATAACAATATTTTTATTTTTATTTATAATTATTTATTATATAATAGAACATATATTATAATTATTTATAATATAATTATAACCATATGATATATATGTAATAGAACATATATATCAATGATTATATAATATATTTATAAATAAAATTTAAATTTAAATTAATGTCATTACAGGAAAAATATAATTATATTACATTTTTACTAATTAAAATATTTTATATATTATGATAAATTTATTAAATTTAAATTAGATTTATATAAAAACTAAAAGCAAGTACTAGTGACACTTGTTTCATATCTTGCACAAATTTTATTTTATAAAACTTAATATATATTTATTAAAATTTTCATATCATCTTTACAATAAAATGTTTATGATAGAAAAGAAAATCTTTTATTTATATTATATTATAACTATTATAATAATTATTACAAATTATATTTTATATAAATAATTAAATTAACTCAAAATTAAGATACGTGTACTACAAGATTCTACCCAAAAATTAAAATTCCAACCATTGACTAAAAGAAAGATCGATGACTTGAGATGAATTTTAGGTCAATTTGGAGAATGCTTTCACATGTGCCTAGATTAATCTAGAATCATGACACATGTTCGCTCATGGCCAATTAGAAGACTTAGCTAATATTATTATTAATTATGTTTATAAACAATTATCACAATTATCAATATATGCTAATAATTTATAGATAATTAAACTATATTACATTTTTATTTTGAAATTAAATAATAAGTATGAATAAAAATATAACATTTGTATTATGTAATTATATTTTTAAATTTTATTTAAATTAAACTATTGTCATTATAATTTATTAATAATAATTATTACTTGTTGGTAGGCTAGGTACTAGGCTTAGGCCAAGAGCTAAATATTTCATTTTCAATATTATTTATTAACGTTAATAAATTAATTTTTTTAATATAAGTGCATTGGTTTATATTTTATATTTTAATAATTTATTTTTTATAAATTATAATATATTTTTTTCATTCAATTAAAAATAATATTACTTATATTATATAATCATTTAACATTTATTATTATTTATATTTATATTTATTATATAATAGAACATATAATATAATTATTTATAATATAATATAATTATAACCATATGATATATATGTAATAAAACATATATATCAATGAATATATTTATGAATAAAATTTAAATCTAAATTAACATCATTATAGAAAAATATAATTATATTATATTTTTATTAATTAAAATATTTTATATATTATAATAAATTTATTAAATTTAAATTAGATTTATATAAAAACTAAAGGCAAGTACTGGTGGCACTTGTTTCATATCTTTCACCAATTCTATTTTATAAAATTTAATAACTATTATAATAATTGTTATAAATTATATTATATATATAATATTTTATATAAATAATTAAATTAACCCAAAATCGGGATATGTGTACTACAAGATTCTACCCAAAAATTGAAATCTCAAGCATTGACTAAAAGAAAGATTGACGACCTGAGATGAATTTTAGGCCGATTTGGGGAATGCTTTCCTATGTGCCTAAGATTCATTTAGAATTGTGACACGTGTCCTTGACAAAGGTCATAATTGACATGTGTCATGATTCCAGATGACTCTTGACAAAAATGATATCACTCCACGAATTCACCTAAAAATCATATCGAATCATCATCGATTAATAATTAAGTTCTATTTTTATTAATTTATTTATTTAAAATGAACAATTTTATTCAAATGTATATCAATATAATAAATTTTTACTTTTTATTATTATTGTTATGTACATTACTACATTATTGAGTCTTGACTCTTTATGTCATTTAGATGTACATTGTACATAAAACCATTAATTACTTAATACTTTCATTTTAACTTTTAACTATTAAACTTCTAAGTTTTTACTTTTTAGAGTATGAAGTTGAAAGTTCTCCAAGTCGAGAGTCCGATAGGATAGGGTTTTCAAATTTCAAATTTTCAAAGATTGATAGAATTCCATTTTGTGTTCTTATTCTTGAAGACTGAAAGTGTGAAACTTGGGTATTAGATGACAACATCAATTATCCAATCTCAATTTTGGGTATTTAATTTTTTCTTTTTAATTTCATTGCGATTTGCAGCAATAGAAATCTTGATTTTAATTGTCTTAGGTTCACACTTTACAATTATTTTTAAAAGGGAAAGAAAGACATTATAGAACTCAGGCAAGTGCTACAAACCCCAGGTTTCACCAATGAATGTCATGATATTTTTGATCCTGTTATCCATAGAGATTTTGAAATCATGGTAACTAGACATTAATTGTTTAATAAGTGGAAAGATCCACAGAAGGGGAAAATTGTTTACAAATATAATAGCAGTATTTGTGCACATATAAATAAACTAGCTACTATGGTTCTTGGATTAGCAAACCTTTTTGTACCCAAAGTATTCCCTTGCCCTAAAATTGTAATGCTATGTGCTCAAAATTATGATGAAAATAAAAAGGCAATTATAAACCAAAACACTTAGTAGGAAATTTTATCCATAACTAAGAGTGAATTTTTCACTATGTTGGACCTAGGGCTAGGGTTTAAAAAAGAAAGCTTTAACAAGTGCATAGACTTGGATAAACTAGCTCGGGCTTATGACAAGCTAGAAAGAGTTTTTCAAGATTTATATGTTAAGGGTTTAATACACTCCGAGTCCTCTACTAGTGTTATACTAGACATAGATCATAAGCCTCCTTATCAGTATGATATTTTTATGCCATGGGTTCAAAATACTATTTCTTTGTTATCATTTTGTCTGGGATTGGACAGTAACAAGGAAGTGGGGGCTAGTGTTCTTGAAATGATTTATAATATCTATTGTCGAGGTCAATCAGTTGAGAAGGTAGATGTAAGATATAATTTTGTTCAACACATTATTGAATTTATGCAACAACAATTACTAATGATTAAAAAAAAAGTAAAACTACAGGCAAGATGAAGATATTTAGGTTCACAAGTTACTTGTGCTACCTTCTTTTAGCAAAGCACCACCCAATATTTGAGATAGAGAACAACAAGCTTGATATTGAGGTCTATAAGTTTGATGAGAAAACCCGGAAGAAATTAAAGAATCCAATTCCAATATATGAGTGGACACATAAGATGAGGAGTACTGCTAACAATAAAAACTACAACCATTTTGTAGACTCCTTTTTGGTTCCTATTTTCCAAAAAATCACAGGCAATACAATGACTAGATTGCTTGTGTCTTGTGAAGATTGCATTCAACTGGGAAGTTAGATTCAATTGGCTGACTCATTCTTCACGGAAGAGTACATTGTCTTAAGGTTTTACATTTCAATGGTTGAACCTTGCAAACTTCCAATGCATGTTACAGAAAGGGTTTTTGCACTAGAATATGTATGAAAAATGGAGAGCACAAATGAACTTTTTAGTGGACAACAAAAGAAAATAATATTTCCTTCCTTGCCTTTTGCAATTGGAGGCCTCATATTTGAGAGAAAGGCTTTCAAAGTGGCAAATGAATTGGTAACTTTTTTTGGCTTTGATTTTTTTAGTCACTGGAATTATGATCTACTGAACATAATAAAAATAAGACTTATTTCCAATGGGAACTCTGCAAGCAAATATCAACACTAAGAGATGCCATTGATAGAAAAGTTTTAAAAATAAGGATTTGTGGGATGAGGTTAAGAAAGAGATGGAGAAACATGCAATAGAGAATAATATTTCAATGCAAGAATTATCATCCCAAATTACGACATTGCACATATCAGAGTCACACAAATCAGAGCCTCTGACATACATAAATTTCTACAAGAAAGCATCTTAACCTTCTAAGATGTCTATGCCGAAAGCAATTAAAGAGGCATTCATGTAATATCCCTAATTTTGACATATATTTTAATAATAAATAAATTTAAAAAAATATTATAATTACACTATAAACAATAAAGATTATAATATATTTAAATATTATCACATTTTAATAACTAATGGTAATAAATTGATTAATAAATTAATCAAAATAATATTATATATATATAATACAAGAATTAATATAAATAATTATACAATATGGTATTATATCTACATAACATATAATTAAATATGTTACAATAACATATAAATATAACATATTTAATACTTATATCTTATAAAAAATAAATATATCACATACTCTTAATTAAATATAACTCTTATACAATTTGACATACATAGAAAAATGATAAATTAAATCATAATAAAAATAATAATAACACATGTCTCGTCATTTCATTCACGCCTCTCTAATATCGATGTATCTTATTTAAGAAGGTAAGGCATGGATTGAAGGTTATGGGGAAATCACAGATGGAAGCACATTTAAGGAGGAGACAAATCTTCGGAGAGGAAGAGCAGTCACAAACAAACACTGCAAGCATTGTGTGGAGTAAGTACAGTTGCAAACTACCTCATTGATTCAATCTTTCATAACCAATGTGCATATAATCCATCGCGGACTCTATATTACCACCACCTCATTTCATCAGGTTTAGACATCAAGCATTGAGGAAGGTGCAATTGAGAGCCAGCGGTGAACAACTACTCACAGTGCAAAGGTACAACGATGACAAGTCCCTTTTCATGTAAGAGCTCAAACATTCCAAGATGCTCATACTTACACTGAAGACAATAATTAAGACACATTAACATTGTTTCAAGATTATTGATAGGGAGTTAATTGAATTATTTAAAAAGGGGTTGAGTATAAAGTATATTTATAATTAGGATAGATTTCTAAATTATAAATACATACATACATATATATCTATATATATATATATATATATATATATATATATATATATATATATATATATATATATATATATATATATATATATATATATTCTATCTACATACTAGTCATCAATATATCAAGAGTTTGGAAATCTTTAAAGGTTAAAGGACAAATTCAATAGATTTCCCACTATAGAACCATATTTTGAAGTTATTTACAAGGTTATAATTAAAACTAAGAGCAATTGGAGGTATAGTCCTAAATGGGACATTACAAGCTATAATATCCCTAATTTTGACATATATTTTAATAATAAATAAATAAAATAAAATAAAATATTATAATTACACTATAAACAATAAAGATTATAATGTATTTAAATATTATCACCTTTTAATAACTAATGGTAATAAATTAATCATGGACGGAAGCACATTTAAGGAGGATATAAATCTTCAGAGAGGAAGAGCAGTCACAAACAAACACTGCAAGCATTGCATGGAGCAAGTATAGTCACAGACTACCTCATTGATTCAATCTTTCATAGCCAACATGCATATAATCCATCAAGGACTCTATATTACCACCACCTCATTTCATCAAGTTTGGACATTGAGGATCGAGGAAGGTACAATCGAGAGCCAATGATGAACAACTAGTAACAATGTGAAGGTAGAGCAATGACATGTCCCTTTCCATGTAAGAGCTCAAACATTCCAGGATGCTCGTACTTAAACTCAAGATGATAATTAAGACAAATTAACATTGTGTTAAGATTATTGATAGGCAGTTAATAGAACTATTTAAAAAGGGGTTGAGTATAAGGTATATTTATAATTTGGATAGATTTCTAAATTATAAATATAAATATATATACTTTTTATCTACATACTAGTCATTAATATATCAAGAGTTTGGAAATCTTTAAAGGTTAAAGGACAAATTCAATAGATTTCCCACTATAGAACCACATTTTGAAGTTATTTACAAGGTTATAATTAAAACTAAGAGTAATTGGAGGTATAGTCCTAAATAGGACATTACAAGTGGTATCAGAGCAACTTTCTTGCCATCCTATAGAAAAGTTGTTAATGCAAAAATGTCAAAGAGATTAAAGGGCATTAGAAAGGGAAGAAAGGAAAAAATCCACCAATATGAACAACCAAATAAGTAATGAAATAAAAGTTTTCATGGAACAAACGAATCGAACTACTCAAGCACTCATGGAACAAACTAAAAGAAACACTCGAGCCATAACCAAGCAAAGTGAAACAAATTGACCCCTTTTAGAAGATCTTCACAATATAAACAAAAATGGAAGAGATACAAATTTTCACCAATATAAAGATGATAACAATCAATTTCATATACTATAATTAGAACATAGGCCCACAAGACCCTCCTTCCTACTTGGAGAAGAACAAGAAGATGAGGACAAGGTAGATAGAGTAAATAATATAAATGAAGTTATAAATGAGTACTCAAGAATTGATCCTAAACTTAGAAGGGAGATACCATTTAAAGATTATTATAATGCTTAGATGAAGTCACTAACAAGTAGAAAGAGACAAACACACCAAGAGAAAGGACTAAGAGAGGAGATAAGTAAAGTAAGCCTTCAAAAATTTGATGGAACAGAAAGAACTACAGTGCATTCATGGGTACAAATGTTGGATACATATCTTTCCTCAAATCCTATGACTGAAAAAGTTCTATTCAATTTGCTATCCTTCATTTAAGAGGAGTATCACAATATTGGTGGCAAAATGGCCTTAGCAACCAGGGACATAAACAAATTAAGAGTTATGATGAATTTACCCAAAACCTCATAAAGTGATTTGATTGAATAGATGCAGAATGGTACTTCAAAAGATTAACCCAGCCTAGACAAAAGGGATCAGTGATGGAATTTTCTAGGGAATTTGAAAAGTTATTAGCCATGGTACCTAAAATATCACAAAGGAGACTCACCTATTTATTTATAGATGGATTGAAGGAATCAATCAAGAGCATAGTGGGAGCACATGAACCAAAAAGACTAGAAGATGCTATCCAAAAGGCGTTAAAATTTGATACGCACCAAATAAATGATAGGTCCAAGAACCATGCACCTAGCACACATTCTAGACATTATGAAAATGGAAGAAATCATTCCAAGGACTTCAAAAAATATGAGTTATGCCATTGAAAGGAACCATGGGAATGTGGCCATAAATGTAGAAGAGAGATCAAGAGCTATCATGATGAACTAAAAAGGAAAACATTATGCTTTCATTGCAAGGAAAGGTGGGAACTAGGACACACATGTGGGAAGAGAAGCCAAGTTCAAAAAATGGATGATGTACTTGATGAGGAAGCAAAGGAAAAAGTAAATAAGAGACCTAAAGATAATCAAGAACATGATGAAAATGTGAAGGACCAACAAGAACTAGATGAGCTGCAATTTTAGTAGAATACATATATGTATGTAATAAAATGAATTATAATAAAGATTACCTCCTAAGTAGACCACCTTGATGGATGTCGAAGGTTGCCATCAAGGCCAAGAGGGCCAAAGTTTTGCTCTTGGGCTTAGGTAGGATGTTTAAGAAGAATAAAGATTACCTCCTAAGTAGACTACCTTGATGGATGTCAAAGGCTGCCATCAAGGCCAAGAGGACTACAGTTCCGCTCTTGGGCTTAGGTAGGATTTTTAAGAAGAATAAAGATTACCTCCTAAGTAGACCACCTTGATGGATGTCAAAGGCTGCCATCAAGGCCAAGAGGGCCAAAGTTTCACTCTTGGGCTTAGGTAGGAAGAATAAGATCACCATCTAAGTAGAACACCTTGATGGATATCAAAGGGTACCATCAAGACCAGGGGGATCAAAGTTCTACTCCTGGGCTTAGATTGGTTAAGTTAAGACTTGACATTATGTCAACTCAATTTAGTTAAGAATCTGCCAAGTAGACCACCTTGATGGATGTCAAAGGCTGCCATCAAGGCCAAGAGGGCCAAAGTTTCACTCTTGGGCTTGGTAGGAAATTGGTTTAGAACTAATTTATCATGACTAATATTTTCTTAGAAGCTATTATATACATATACATGCTAATAACTATTTGTGTGTGCAAGATCCACAATAAAAAAGTGTATTGAGAACTATGTGTTATAAATCATTCCCTTTACCCTACTTCATTATGAAAAATTATAAAGAATCTATGTTGTGTCCGTATTGTGTATGCTTCATGTCTTTATCTTTCTGCATCGTGTCTACTCCTTGTTTTCATTAAAGATGTATGTTTGTAAAATCTTCTAGGCTTTTTATGTTCTTGTCTATGAAAGAGCTTGTGAATAATTTTGCTTGAGGACTTTCGAGAAGGGAGGGTTGTAATATCCCTAATTTTGACATATATTTTAATAATAAATAAATAAAAATAAATATTATAATTACACTATAAACAATAAAGATTATAATATATTTACATATTATCACCTTTTAATAACTAATGGTAATAAATTAATCAAAATAATATTATATATATATATATATATATACATATACATATACATATATATATACATATACATATACATATATATATACATATACATATACATATATATATACACATATCCATATATATATATACATATATATATATACATATATATACATATATATATGTATATGTGTATATATATGTATATTTATATATATATATATATTAATAATACAAGAATTAATATAAATAATAATACAATATGGTATTATATCTACATAAGATATAAATATAACATATTTAATAGTTATATCTTATGAAAAAAATATTTTATATACTCTTAATTAAATATAACTCTTATACAATTCAACATACATAGACAAATGATAAATCAAATCATAATAAAAATAATAATAACACACATCTGATCATTTCATTCACACCTCTCCAATATCGATGTAGCTTATTTAAGAAGGTAATACATGGATCAAAGGTTATGGGAAAATCACAAACAGAAGCACATTTAAGGAGGAGATAAATCTTTAGAGAGGAAGAGTGGTCATAGACAAACACTGCAAGCATTAAGTGGAGCAAGTACAGTCGTAGACTACCTCATTGATTCAATCTTTCATAACTAATGTGCATATAATCCATCGAGGACTCTATATTACCACCACCTCATTTAATCAGGTTTGGACATTGAGCATCGAGGAAGGTACAATCGAGAGCCAACGTTGAACAACCAGTCATAGTGCGAAGGTATAGCGATGACAGGTCCCTTTTCACATAAGAGCTCGAACATTCCAAGATGCTCATACTTACACTCAAGATGATAATTAAGACGCATTAAATTTTTTTCAAGATTATTGATAGGGAGTTAATAGAATTATTTTAAAAGGGGTTGAGTATAAATTATATTTATAATTAGGATAGATTCCTAAATTATAAATATATATATATATATATATATATATATATATATATATATATATATATATATATATATATATATATATATATATTTTTCTACATACTAGTAATCAATATATCAAGAGTTTGGAAATATTTAAAGGTTAAAGGAAAAATTCAATATATTTCCCACTATAGAACCATATTTTGAAGTTATTGACAAGGTTATAATTAAAACTAAGAGAAATTGGAGGTATAGTCCTAAACAAGACATTACAATGCAAATCTAAATCATGGTGTCAACCCAAGATGATTGATTTTTGGAAAATGAGGCAAAATTTGGGTGAGCCAAAGACATCTGCAGGTTTTGAGGAAATTGATGAAGATGAAATTTTTAGTGATTATTGGGATAAAGAGCATCCAACTGTACTATATGATTTTGGCAGTTGCAGTGACAATGATATTCAAAGACAAAAAGACCTTGAGTCTGATGCTAACATTCAAGGTATTCAAGATTCTAGGTCAACTAGGGGTAGAGATATTGTTAAACTTCAAATCAAGGATTTTATTAAACAAACATATAGTAAAGGGGCAACTATGATACAAAAAATGGGTTATGCAGGTATAGGGCCCATTGGTGCAAGTGGTGAAGGAATTTGGAATGCAATTTCAGTACTAGACCCACCCAAAAGAGGAAGTAAGAAAATCATTGGACTCTTTGAGATTGAAGATGACTGGGCAAAAAAAATTATACTTCTTCTTTTGAAGGTCATCCCAACACATTGTTTGTTAAATCTTCAAATCCAATTGTAGTTGATCCCACTAGCACTAGCATGGATGAACCTTGTGCAAAAAAGAAAAAACTTATGACAATTACACCCCAAGCAATTTCAATGGTTGTTTCACCAATGTATGCACCAGTAGCTTCTGTACAAAACCTTGAAAATAGTCCTAAAATGCTAGGATTTGGAATGGGCCATCTTCAATATATTGGCAATCCTCAAAATACAATTGTAGGTGGAGTAAGTTTAACTAGAATTGGAGGATCATACAATGATACAATTGATAATTCACCTTTCAAACACTCAATTGTTTCATTAAACTTGGAATTTAGTTTTAATGAGTTTGCATCAAAGTTTCATCAGACAAGTGAAGAAATAGGCAAATTATGAAGACTTTGAAAAGTGATGCAATTGCTGAATGTTAGGAATCTACTAACATAATATTTCCAACATATGATCAAAATAATGAAATGATGAACTTCATGGCTATTATGCCCCTAGATAGAGACAATAATCAACAAGAAAATGTAATAAATCATAATGATGTACAAGTTACCAGTCTTCAAATAGATTTGTCAAAAGTGAAAAATATTGACAAAATCAATTTATCAAAAGAGAGCAATAAAATCATCTACTCTACACTTATGAAAGTGGAGAGGGAGAAAAAAAGGCTTACAAAGAAAATAGAAAAGTTATAGGTAGACCTTGATAATGTGAAGGCCAAGGAGAAAGCAATAGACAATAGGTTCAAAGACTTGCAAAAGAAGATAAAGAATTCTTCTACTATAGAGGCAATTGTCAAGCATGAAAAGATGAATGAACAAGTGCAAAATTTGACTAAAGAATTGGATGAGTGCCAAAAAAGACTTCAACATGAAGAAGCCTCTACTACACAATTGTTCAAGTCCACAGAAAGTAGTGCAAAGGTCATCAATAAATTGAAAATTGACCTGGACTCTATTGTCAAGGAAAATAATAATTTGAAGATTGAATTGGAGGATGAAAAGAAAAAAGAGGAGTCTAGGGCGAAGACGATTTATAATTTGCAAAAGGAATTGGGGAATGAGAAGAAAAAAGAGGAGTCTAGTGCAAACACAATCCATAATTTGAATAAGTAATTGGAGAATATGGAATAAAAAGAGGAGTCAACTGCAAAAAAAATCCTTGATTTGAAGAAGGAATTGGAGAATTCAAAGAAAATAGAGTCTAGTGCTACTGCAAGCACTAACACAATCCACCATATGAGGAGGGAATTGGAGAATGCAAAGAAAAAAGAGGAGCTAGCTGCAAAGAAAATCTTGAATTTGACAAAAAAATTGGAGAACACAAAGAAAGAGAAGTCTACTCAAAGACTCCATGATTTGAAGAAGGATTGAACAATGCAAAGAAAAAGGAGGAGTACAGTACAAAGAAAATCCATGATTTGAAAAGGCAACTCGAGGATGAGAAGAAAAAAGAGATAACTATTGCAAATACAATTCAAGATTTGAAGAAGAAATTGCAGGATGAGAGGAAGAGAGAAACTAATTGGCAAGGGCAACTAGAGAAAATACAAAAAAAGAGTTAAAAAGAGATGTCTGAAATGAAGAAAAAGATGGATAATGTAATTTCACAAAATAGAATGACCTCTTCCAAAGACCATCATTTGAAGGATACTCTAATAAACATGGTTAAGCTTATCAAACAAGAAAATTGGGACAAAATAATGAAGAATAGTGATAGTTTGTTTGAATGGCTTGATTTAAATAGCAATCTTAGACTTCTCTTTGAAAATGTAAAAAATGATGTTTAACGTAAAAAATAAATCTTCACAAATTCCTTAAGAAATCTTGCTAACAAAATTTTGAATAAAGTATGAAGATCTAGTGATAGGGATTTGACAAACCATGGAATAAACAACCACTTGGATGCATTTGTAATGGCCATTACTGTCAGTCACAATTGTGAACAAGTAATTGAAATAGGTGAAGCTCTCAAATCTGCTTCCAAAGACTTGATGAAGATGAATCACATCATACTAAACTTGCTAAATGTTAGATTACCAAATCCAGCTAACTTAGATGATAGATTCATTGGAAAATAAGATTACATGAAAAAATTGCAGGACACAATGAATTTTGATTTAGGTAGCTTGCCTGAGGAAACCACTCCAGAAGGAATTGCATGTTACATCAAACTACTATCAACAATGAATGAAGTTATAGATAAATTCTTTGATTCATGGAAAACTATCTCTATGAAGTATTCATTGTTGATGAGGTTACAACTATTTATCTACAACCTCAAAGAAATGGAGCTTCCAAATGATGCCAAATGGAGCAACCTAAAGAACTTCATTGGAGCTGGGTCATCTTCTCAAACTATTACTATTCTTGTCAGTGGCAGTCATAGCTGATAGCACTAAGAAGTAACAACTTAGTAAGTGATAGTACTATAATCATTTTGTTACTTGTTGCTCTTTAATTTCAAATTTTGGATTTAATTTTAACTTTTTTTAATGTTAATTATTATATGAATCAAGAGCCAGCATATCAAGATAGTTGGGAAGTCAGGCACTGGCATACTATTACTATACAGAGCAGATGGAAAAAATTTCCATACAATTGACATTTGTTAAATGTATTTGTTATAGGGTGATTTATAATTATAAATTATAATACAATTTTTTTAAAAATAGAGCTTATTTTGTTAAATGCATTATGTTACAATTTTTTAAAGAAACTAGAATCAATAAAAATCTCAACATGTAAGTTTGCAACATCAACATGTTCAAAAAAAAAAAATTAAACATCTATAAAGGGATAGTGAATGAAGGCTATAAATTAACTTCTACAAACATAATTAATTAGTAAGTAGAGTCTTAGATCAGAGCTACTAGCCTACTACTTGACTCACAGAGATGTTAGAACTTCAGGTTGAGAAGCTTCTATAGTTGTCATTCCACTTGGATAGGCTTAGCATCACTATCATCAAAATCTTCCTCATTTATTACATATAACATTTCATTTCTCATTGTGTTTTCTTTAGATTCATTGTCAGCGTTATACTCAGTATGCATGCCAAAGTCAACATCATCTTCATTGCTTCCAATATCAGGATATGAACCACTACCACTGCCACTGCCACTACCACTACCACTGCTACTATCACTACTACTTGGGTTTGAAATGTTGGAAATCCCTCTTCTTTGACATTGGTTTCTCCAAATGCTGATAGCCCTCTCATAAGGAAAACTTTCTACCTCATACCTAGAATTATAGAGCCTCAAACAATTATCCAAATTTTTGTCTAATTTGTTTCTAACCTTTGACTTTAGGAAGTCCTAAGTACTAAAAACTCTCTCATCCTCCCCTTAACCTAATATCATTGTCAAACATAAATCAATAAGCTTGAAATATTATGGTATTGACTCTCTCAACTGATTGCTCTCACCAAGATTTTTCTAAAGCTTTGTTACCACTCCCTCTTCATTTAGATTCTCCATAAGATCATATTGTTCCCTCATTATGTTTGAAAAAGAATATGATTGATCTCTCAGTTGAGATTCATCTAAAATTCCATTTATAGTGACTCCATTGATTACTTTAGGTTTGCAAAAATGTGGAATCAAATTTGTCATCCTTCTTTAAAAATTAGTCACACAGTTTAGAGACCAATATTGTGAAAAAATAATTGACATTGCTTTGAGTAGTTCCTCTAGAAAACTTGCTTGATAGAGCCAAGCATAGAGTCTTTGATCTTCTTGAAGTATTCACTTGTAACATATGAAAATACCTTCTCTAGTTCTGATTCAACTTTGCTGCTTGCTTCATTGGGATTGGAGTCAGGGTTGACATGGGCATAGTACTGCATTGGTATGTCAACTCCACGCACCCTTGCAAATACCTCATCATTTGCAAAAAACTTTCTTGATAGAGCCAAGCACAGAGTCTTTGATCTTCTTGAAGTCTTCACTTGTAACATATGAAAATACCTTCTTTGGTTCTGATTCAACTTCGCTTCTTGCTTCATTTGGATTGGAGTCAGGGTTGACATGGGCATAGTACTGCATTGGTATGTCAACTCCATGTACCCTTGCAAATACCTCATCATTTGCACCAATATGCAAAAAGTTCCCAAGATTGTTCAAATTTGAGATTTCTAACCACTTTGCAAATTTTGATTCATCTAATGGTATTAATTGATACTGAGTATCTAGGCTATTACATGTCATTTTATGCAACTTATTATATTTTTCAATGTACATAGCTCTTTGTTGAACATTTTTTTAATAATATTTCTCATTTCTTGTACCATAAGGAGAATAGCTGCTAAAGTTAAGAGTACCTTAACATTAGTTAGATTTGAATATAGCTGAGGGAATCTGTCTCACACAAAGTGGATTAGTCCAAACAATGATAGATATTTAGATATTACTCAATGCATTAGTCCATCCAAAGAGATCCATCTAGTATCATTGTCTTTAAGAAGCTTTCTCCCATCAGTAAGTCCTTGAGCAAAGTGTTGAAATTCCTAGACTCATTTTGGATTTCAATAGAAGTATTTTTAAATCTCTTTGATTAGAGATTCCACTTTACTTACACAACCAAAAGCACTAAAAATTCCAAAAGATAGATTCATTCGATGGGCCATATAATGAATGAGAGTCGTGTAGGGTGCCAAATCATTCTTGATCTTTTTGCAAAGACTGCCTTTATGACCTCGCATAACCAAAGCTCCATCTAGTCCAACACACACAAAATTTTTGGCAATCTCCATGTTATCCAAACCTTTAGATTTAATTGGAGTAGTCTTTAATAATTCATATAAATTTTCAGCTATCACAATACGATTCAATTTAGCAATATATAGTAGAAAGGGTTGATGACAAAGATTATTTATAGTATAAACATGCATGCACACCCAATAAGTATTATCAGTTGTTGTAACTTTATCTAGAGACAGTGCAATGAAATTTGAGTCTTATTTTTTCCTTCATATCTTCTTTTTTAACATGTGCAAGATATCTAGCCAATTCCCACCTGCTGTTTACTAACTAGTGACTATTCAAATAGTTTTGAGTTTTCAAAAAACACAATAAGGTAGTAATTGAAGGGCAATCTGTCATAGCACATCCTCTACTAAAAATATAAAAGACCACATTTAATTGAACTACTTTTCCCATATTTTTCACTTTGATTTCTTTCTCAATGAAATCTTCAGTTGTACCTTTTACTGTAGAAAACTTCTCCCATAATTGTTGGTGTAACTCATATATTTCGGCATTTCTGATATGCAAAAAGTTGTCCTTTTTTTTCCAAGTTAGCATAGATTTTTCAACTCCATCCATAGTTTCCTTCTTGTAAACTTTACTGACATGCTTTTCTATGGTATCAAGTTTATGTTGCAACCTTTTCTCCTTCTTTGTTATCTCTATGCAAATCTTACATCTGTATTCTACATGAGGCTCACCATTTATTGGATTGGGCACTAGTTCAATGAACTAGTACTTTTCCACCATTCTAATTGAAAATTCCTTTTGGACAGATCCCAAAAAGATCAATCTTTCTTCAATTCCAATTTTATTTTCCTCTTTTGTCCATGAACGTGATTTATGGAATCAATTTTGGTTTTCTCACCCGACTGGTCTAGGACTAGTTCTAACTCTATAATCTTAGTTTGTAACTCTCTACTCAAGGGAAGTGCCTCCAAATCATTTTCAAGTTCATTCTCGACTAAGATATCAAGTTCACCATCTTGAACTTCAATGCGGTTTGAGGGTCCAACTTGTGATGAATCTCCTTTTTCAATAATCGTTGGAGATCTAACTTGTCAATCTTGTAGGTTGCCAAAATTTCCACCACCAAAATATGCCACTATGGTTCTGCATTTTGGTAATGGTGGCCTCTCTTGGCTTTTAGGGATCCTACCAGAACCCCTATTACCCCTCTTAGTTGACATAGAAAGCTGATAAAGGCTACAAAAAATATATCAACTTAATTGTTGAACAAAAGACTCAACTACTTAGACTACATATAATAAAAATACTATGATTCATTCTCAAAAAAATGGTAGTACTACCCAATATAATTTGCAAACCTATAGGTTATCTTAGCATGTGAGATTTCTAGCACCAGTGGACACTAGATAGTAAAATTTAAAAAAAAACTAGTACCACTATACTAGTGGTCCAGTACCATTGTTGACATAAAAAATAAATTAAAAATCATTTTCCTTTTACAAAAACTAGGGTCCACAAGTCAATGGGCAATGCACTTAGCTCTCTAAAAGTTCGACAGCAATAAGAAACACCAATCTCCAAACTAGAAAATAGTGAATTGTGTAGAATAATAATATCCTATAGTCCAATCTAGGTTGGAAAATTAGGCGGGATTAACAAGTGGGAATGTCAAATGTAGGTGATACATACCTTCCTATGCAAGCCCATAATAGGAAACAGTTGGCTAAATGAGGTTGGTGGTTGACACATGTCAAGAAAATGGTTGGCGAAGTCCAACCCAAGGGAAAATTATGTGGTTGTAGTAATGGTGAAAGAACATGGGCCAATAAGAAACAACATGAAAAGGATGGAAAAATGTTCAAAATAAATTTATCCAAAATGTAGATTGCATTGGCAATTGAACTAATATTTTTTACCAATCATGTGATAACTAATGGGTGACTACCATAGGCATTGGACCCAAATATACTAAATATCTAGTGATGTAGTTGACCTACATTGCATGTGCTATTCGCCAAATGATGATTGACTTGTTAGATGGGATTGCCAAAGGGTGAAGATTTTCCACTTAAGTAATCTCTACTTTCTTTCCCTTCCTTGGTCCATGAGAAGACTATATTCTTTTTAAGCATTTTTGTAAGAGATTTCACCATGGTAGCTAGATTAGGAATAAATCTTCTCACATAATTTATTCTACTAAGAAAACTTTACATACCATTCTTGTCACTAGGAAGAGAAAGAGCAAGTATTTCCCTTATTCTTTTTGGATCAATAGTCAAACCATCCTTAGATAAAATATGTCCTAATAATTTCCCTTGATTAATGGAAAATACACACTTTCTTGGATTCAAAGATACTCCATACTCTCTACATATTATAAACACTTGTCTAAGATGACCAAAATGCTTTGCTACATCTTTTGAATATACTATGATATCATCAAGGTGGACCAACACAAACCTTTCAATCATATTTTTGAAAGCCATATCCATTTACTTTTGAAATGTGGCACCTAAATTTGTTAGTCCAAAAGGCATTTTACTATAGGCATAGGTGCCCCATTTTGTAGTGAAATTAGTTTTATATTTGTCAGCTCCTTTGACTAACACCTGATTATAACTTGAGAATCCATCCACGAAGGAGAATCTCTCTAAACCACTAACTTTGGACAATATCAATTCCATGGAAGGAAGAGGATGATGATGTTTAAGGGAGGCTTGGTTAAGATCCCTAAAATCTACACATAGTCTAATTTCTTCATTCTTTTTCCTAACAACAATGAGGTTTGCCACCCAAGAGGAGTGCTTAATAGGGAAAATGATATTGGCCTCAATTAATTTGGACAACTCATTTCTCATTAGTGGCTCAATCTTGGGATTTATTGGTCTCTATTTTTGCCTAATAAGCTTGACATCATCAACTAGATCTATAGTATGTTGAAAAATACAAGGGTCAAAACCCTTTAAATCATCATAAGTCCAAGAAAACACATCATTAAATTCTTGACATAGATTAACAAAACTTTCTTGCTCAGTTTCAAAATATACTTTCCCCATGTTTAACATTCTCCCATTAGCAACTACAACTGGCATATGATCTCCTTTTTTTGTAGCAAGATTCATGCATCTATCCCTTTCTTGGCTATCATGATTGAAGACACTCTCTAAGGTAATGAGACCCTTAGGAAACTTATTGGAGCTGAGGTTGATGATTTGATCACCATATTGGTCATAAAATCTTGACTAATTTCTATCTAAGAACTTTGCTTCATTACACAAGAAACTCACAATTTGTGCATTAGATTCAAAGACCTACCAATTGATATTATTATTAGGGATACTAGGTCTAACCACCACTTTAATCTTCTGCTTCTTCTCATCTTTGAGGCTTCTTGGGACATCATAAGATGCACCCACTACCACTAGTTTGTTAGCATGTCTATTTCCTCTTCTAGGGATGCTCTAAATGTTAAATGCATTGAAGCCTTGAAGAAAATACCATACTCTATTATTATAAGACCCAAGCAAACCATTCTTAGTAATATTTTGATTCCTCACCTGATTGATCACCAGCTCACTATCTCAATATACACTTAATACTTGAATTCTTTTTTTTGAGTGAGTCAGAGACCCTAAACCAATGCCTCATATTTGGCCACATTATTAGTATAATTAAATTAAAGCTTAAATGAGAAGTATTACCTTTCTAGTGCATGAAAAACCAACATCACACCAACCCCTAATCCATTAAAATACATACTCTGTATCCCACTTGTGTCTTTGTTGATTTTCATCAAGTTGGGGATAAGAGCATGTTTTTTCAATATACAATAAGTGCTTAGGCCTGTCTCCAAGGTTTCTAATATAGGATGAAACTAATATGCATTAGCCCACTCATCCAAGAGAAAATCAATTATGTCTACTAAAGAAGTGGTAGGATCATTTGCTGTATGATTTTTGTCTATTTCTAGGATGGTACAGTTCATGTTGACGAGATTAGGTGTAGGGCTCAATATGATGGAGGTATAATGTTTCTACTTTGATTGAAGCTTTGGTTCCATATCTAGTTCTTAAAAACATATATGACCAATTAGAAGATATGTAACTACCTATTTGGGCAATGAAATCTCTTGAAAGACAAATGGCAAACTGTGGTTTAACCTCAACAATTTATATATCTTAAACTAAACTACAACTTGGGCATGCATGTTAGGTCATTTAAATATTTCTAATGATTCCTATTGTCTTGATAGTACTACCATCTAACTGCAATATATCATTAACAATCAGTTCATATTTCACTTCTAAATTATTAGCAACACATTTAGGCATTACTAAACTACTAACCCCTAAACCAATCATGCAGTTATGGACTAGTTTATCTCCTATAATCAAAGAAACATAAATGGAGGGGGTAAACCATTTTTACTTATCTCTACCTCCTTTGATGGTTGTACCAAAATCACAACATTCTCCATGTTAGTTAGCTAATCTATGAGTTCAATTCTTTCTAACTCCTATTGCAATAGCTTCTTTTGTGATGGTATAGTAGCAACAACATCCCACATAGAAATGTTCACATTAGCCTTCCTCATTTGATCTACCATACTAAAAGATGTATTATATGTTTTCGTAGAATCCCTATAAGTAGAAGCTTGAGGTGGAACTACCTAAGGGTTATACACATCTCCTCTACTTTCATTTTGTCTTTGCTACCTAGGGACATTAGTAGGTTGATTCACATTTTGTTGTTGGGAAACTACTTGTACATGCAGCACTACACTTGATGTTGAAGCCTTTTTAGAAGGAGGGTGAGTAACCTCTTCCACAACTCTTCTTTTTCTCCTAGTATTGTAAGTACAAGAATCTTGGTTTAGATTACAATGCTCTTCCACCATATGGCTCATGAAAGAAGAACCATCCTATTGAAAAGTATCAGCAAGTTGATTAGTGTTGTGTTGTTGGGAAATTACTCACTCTGGTATAGTTAAAGCCAAGTAGGATTCTTCTTTCTAACACATGTAATATCCATAGGAGTCGTTACAAGAAGGGCAAAAATCTTGATCTTGGGTAAGATTGTTCTGAGGGACTAAAGCCCTATTTAGGTTGGTGTTTGAAGATTGGGGGTGGTTGATAGTTCTATTCTTATTGTAGGAGACATGAATCTAGTTTGGGGGTCTACTATGAATGATATCTTGACTTTGGAGTTGGAGAGGCCTATTATTTTGAGCTTGTTATTTCTTCATAGTTACCAACTCATTTCCCATCTTTTTTACTTCTGCACTATTGTCCTCCATCTTCTTTTCTTGATCCTACATCCTCCTATCTACATTCTACATTAGGGTCTACATCATGCCCTCAATCCTATCAACTCCATTAGATGATGTAGAGGCTAGTGGGACCATAGTAAGAGATTGACTTACAAAGGAAACATGAATAGGGGCTATAGAAGGCTAATGATTGGGCATGTTAGGGAAGAAATGCTTTTGGAGCCTTGGAGCTAATTGTCCTCCTTGTATCAAAATATTTTTCACTCTTATGACAACCTCATAAGCATTTGGTAGAGTGTCCCCTCCCATAGATTGTGGAGTGGTAGAAATATCACTATTGAAGGCTTTAAGATAATACAAGAATGCATGACTAGGAGAGGGCTTCACTACAGTAGATATTCTATCCCTTGTCTTCTAAAATCTATAATTGAAATTTTTCATACATTCATGGGGGGTCTCTTGATAGTTGTTAGCTATTCTAAAAGAGATAGGTGATCACTTTTTTCCTCAAAATGCTTGCATAGGGCTGCCCCTAACCCATCCTAATCAGCAATAGAGTTATGAGGAAAACCTCTATACTATTCTAGTGCCTTCCCTTTCAAGGATGAGGCCAGAAGCCTGACTAGTACATCATCCTTTGTGATGCTATGAATATTGCACATGTTAGACACCTTTTGAATATGCTCAATAGGGGAGATGGAGGTCTCACTAGTAAAATTAGGTACACTTTTAAGAGCTAATACTGGTATGTCATGCCTTTGGGCTAATAGAACAGGGCTACCACCATTAAAGGTGGTGAAAGCATGAGCTTTAGCCATGCAATTAATAAGAAAGTGATGTATTGATATGAGTGGATGGTATTCTAGGTAGTGATCTAACAATAGGGGGGGTGGAGATGGATTTTATAGGGGTATGTGTGACTATCACGATCCTAATTGGTGATAGAGATACCCTAGCCTTTCTACTCAAATTATAAAAAGAAAGCTCTTGTTATTGGAAATTATGTCTAGAAGATGTCCTTGTATGAGTCTCCAGAGAAGGCCAACTTCCTCTACTATTAAGATGCACTTAAACTATTCTTGAAGAGAAAAGGGAGAAGGAATACATGAAAGAAACTATCTAGTCTATTCTAAAGAGGTGATGCACTAAAATAGGGTGTTCAGACCAATCTCTACCCATACATATAGTACAATTGTCATGACAATCCAAAGATATATAGATTTAGGCTTGCTTTTATCTATTAGCTACATAAATATTAGACAATTAAATGAGTGACACAAGGAAAAGGCTTCACTACTTATCATGCATAGGCCAAAAGAGATATAGAAATGTAGATTATAGATATCCGCAGTACATTGAAGAGAGGAAAACAAGGTTTGTATAGTACATCAATGGATAAAGGAGATAATACAAGATTTCATATAATTCAAAGGCAAAGAGGGAATTTACAATGGCATGCCAAGGTAATACCAGAGAAATAGAGAATATATGACCCTAAGAAAGAGTACAACATCTACTTTTATAGTGTAAGAATAATTCAAATAGCTTTCACCCTAAGATAAAATTCAAACACTACAATCAACTTTACAGAGAATAATTACTACAAAAATGGAAAAGATCTTATAAAAACACACATCTAGATGTGAGAAGATCACTTATCCACTAAACAATCTTTGAGAGGACAAGAACAATAACCATTAACCATCTAAGTAGATAGATCAAGCAGTAATGATGAAGTGTTGTGTTTCATTTATCTGGCTTGGAGAGTGATAAAAGTAGTTGTAGGAGATCCAAAATATTAAATCTATCATCAAAGATCTATTTCCCTTGTTATCCATCTACCAAATCAGGTGGAAAGTATAGGTCAACCATATTCAACTGTCTCTCTATAACTCTCCTACTACTTGATTGGTTGGGAGTTCCCCTTCATCCATCTTGGTGGATGAAATTCTTTATATATTTTGGTCAACACTAAACTCATGATCCTACAAGTGTTAACTATGGTCAAATCCCTTTAAATCACCTTTTATTCATAACCCTAATTTCTATTATCTTATGATTACTAATACTTCATAGCATCAAGCCCATCCCTCATTCTCTTTATTATCCTTCAACAACAAAAAGATCATACAATCTCATGACATCATGAGGTCCTTAACATCCTTGGTGTAAGGTCGCAATACCATTTTTTTTTCTTGCAATGTCATGGCATGGTTGACTTGACCTTTACAATCTTACAATCATAGTCCATCATGATATTGACAGCCATTGTAATAACCCTTGTGATACTACAATCATGGTTTGACTATCTTTTTCAACCTCAAGAGGCATCCTCACTTTTAATTGCAACCTTACAACTTTAAGATCATATGATCCATCTTCCCCTTCTTAGCATCAATGACCTAGGAATTCAACTCCATGATCCTATGATCATTGACCCTTGTGGTGTCAAAAAATATCCTCATGACACTTAGGATGTTA
Source organism: Cupressus sempervirens (assembly GCA_028749045.1). NCBI lineage: Eukaryota > Viridiplantae > Streptophyta > Pinopsida > Cupressales > Cupressaceae > Cupressus > Cupressus sempervirens. The sequence goes on from CM053788.1 coordinate 612,861,807, forward strand.
GGATCACTTACTAGTGTAACATTACGCAAGACCTTGTTGGAAATGATTGAAAAGATCATAAGCAAGATTGTTGGAATGATCATATGGAACTAGTAAAGAATGTTCTCAATCATTGTTTTGTCATTGATGTCAAACTTGCTACTTGCAGGAATGAAAATTTCTTTAGTGATCAAAATAATATCAATTAGTTGATTATCAAAGAGGAGGAAATCAATAAGATGTAACTAGAACACCTAGAGAAAGGTTGAAGTTATGATGTTGGAATGAATTAGAAGGATCAGTCAAGCCATTGATGAAATAATGTACTGATGACATACTCTAAGACACAGAGAATGGGCACACTGAAACATATCAAAGATATAAGGTTTTAGCTAAGACATCTGTAAAGCCTAACTAAAGTTCATTAGTGAAAAGGAGCCAAGCAAGCTAGTAGGTGCTGAACAGATTCCTAGTTGGAGCCGAGCAAGTTCAACTTCAAGTGCCAAGTGAACTTCATATGCCAAGTGATACAGAGTTTATCAAGTGCCAACTGATATCAAGTGTCGAGTGATACAGATTTTATCAAGTGCCGAGTGATATCAAGTGTCGAGTGATACAATTTTATTTAGGTGCCGAGCTATCTAGGAAATAGATGTCAAGCATCCAAAAACCAATAGTGTTGAGTAACACAGAGATGATGAGCATCAATAAACCAATAATGCCGAGTTGTTGCATTATTTTGATAATAGAAGATTTCCCAGATCTAAGTCAACAAGGTTGTTATGTAGAAGTCCGTGAATTAAATGGAAGATAAGAATGATGAGCTGGTGGCACAAAACACCATGTAGAACATTTTTGAGGTTACAACTGGAACCTAGATGAAGTCTCTAGATAAGAACAAGATATGAGGTAGATAGATTGTATCCTACCTAATCCATTTGAAACCCTACAAATTGGAGAGGGAGAATTGAGTGGAAAAGGTAAAATTAGATTTCTATTTAAGGAGTCATAAGGTCATGAAGCAAAGAGAGAGAGGTGGTCAAGCATGAAAGCATAATTGCTGAAGAAGGTGCTAAGGTGAAGAAAGCACAGAAATACTATTTGGATAGACGACCACAAGGATGATTGCATTGGCATGATGGGTAAGAAGACTCAAGGAGACGAACCTTGAGAGGAAGACAAGTTGTCAGAGCTGAAATGATTAAAGCCAAGCAATAGGACTAAACTGAAAAAGTGATCTAAAATCTGCAAAGTATGTTGTAAGTTGTATTAGATCAAAAATCCATTATTGTTACTCTCTAGCAATTGTAATAGATAGTTTAAATCCTATGGACTTAGGTTGGTTTAATAGCCATGAGGTAAATCCTTTAACAGGGCGACATTCCTAGTGAATGTTCAAAAGTCCTTTAACCAGGCCTATTCTTAACAGTTTGGTGAAATCTTCTAACAAGGTCACATTTAATAGTGTGTTGTAAGCCTTTAACAGGGTAGGCTTTTAACAGGGCATCACTTTGGAAGAGTGAAAATCAAGTAGCATGTTACTGGTGGTTTTTCCCAAATTGGGTTTCCATGTAAATCATTGTGTCATGTGTTGATCTTGCATGTTTTATCTCTGCATGTTGATTTACTGTAACTTGCTAATATGGTTGATTTTAGTGTATGGATTCATTAAAAGTAGTGAAAAAGTGTTATTAGGACATTTGGACCTCGAATAACTGATTCACCCCCCCCCCCCCCCCCCCCCTTAGTTATTCTAAAAGAATTCTAATAGACCTTTCTTTGGCTTACGATCTCTTGACTATCTATGATGTCACAACAACCTGACCATTCAACCAACATGAGCCTCATAGTATCTTATCAGTGTTGGAATATGATTGAAAAGATCATTGAGATTGTTGAAGAAGTATGTTTCAATCACTATTTTTTCATTGATGTCAAACTTGCTATTTTCTAGTAAGATAATTGCTTATAAGATCCAAGCACTATCACTTAGTTGATTGATGAAGAGAATTTGATCAATAAGATGTAACAGCAACACCTAAAGGAAAGGTTGAGTTATAATTTTTTAATGAAGTGCAAGGATCAGTAAAGACAATGGTTGAATAATGTATTGGTAATATACTTGAAGATACAAAGGTTGGCTACACTAAAAAAGTCTAGAAGAATAAGCTATAACAAAGATTATCTAAAAAGCCCAAACAAAGTTTATAATGGGTGCCGAGAAAAGTTAGTTCATGCCAAGAAAGATTACCAGTATGTGCTGAGTAAATGGAAAATTTAGTGTGTGTTGAGTAACTTCGTTGGTGCTGAGAAAAATGTAACAAGTGTTGAGCATCAGAAAAACATAGTTGATGCCGAGTGAAAATGCAATAGGTGCCGAGTAACATAGTATGTGCCAAGCATCAAAAATTCAATAATGCCAAGCTACTGCATTATTTGAAAATTCAAAGATTTACTAGATCTAAGTTGATAAGTTTGTTACCTTGAATTTTGTGAAATAGATGGAAGATAAGGATGTTGAGTTGGTGGTATAGAATTCTAGGCTAACTATTTTTAGGTGAATACAAGTGGATTCCATAAGAAGTTTCTAGAAGGAAATAAGATAAGGGATAGATACATTGTATCCTACCTAATCTAATCAAACCCTAATTTTGATGAGGGAAATTAGAGCAAGAAAATAATTGAAAAATCTTATTTAAGGAATGCAAGGTCATAAGATGAAATAGATAGAAAGTAGTCAAGTAGATAGGAGAAAGTGGTGCCAAAGAGAAGGCATTGAGAAGGCTAAGAGAAAACCTAAGAGAATAGAGTACAGGTACTCTACTTCGTCAATGGACCACTGAAGTGACTACATTGGTACAACAAGAAAGAAGCTTAACGAGACAAAATCTTGAAGAGGGAACAAGTTGTCAAAACTACAGAGATTAAAAACCAAGTAGATTTGTGAACAAAATAGTGATCTGATATCAACAAGTCAAGTTGTAAGTCTTTTTAGGACAAAATCCATCATTGAATACTCTTTAGAAATTGTATTAGTTATGGAAAATCCTTTGGATTAAGTTTGGTTTAACAGCCATTTGAAAATCCTTTAGCAGAGTGGCATCCCAAGTGAATGTTCTAAAGTCCTCTAACCAGGCTCACTCCTAATAGGGTCGTTGAAATCCCTTATCTAGGTCACATTTAATAGTGTGTGTTGTAGCCTTTAATAGGGTAGGCATTTCACAATGTATCACTTTAGAAGAGTGAGAAACAAGGTAGCATGTTATTGGTGATTTTTCCCAAATAGGGTTTCCACATAAATTATTTTGTTATGTGTTGATCTTTCATGTTGTATTGTTGCATGTTGATTTATCAGTAACCTGCAAGTTTAGATTAATAAGCTTGGATGCATGAATATTTAATGGGCTCACTAGGATAAGTGAAAAGTTTTATTGGACCTTAAGTAACTGATTCACCCCCCTTCTTAGTTACTCTAAAGAATTATAACAATCACTACTTGATTTGTTCAATGATCCTCTGATACATGAGCTATCATAAAATCAAGACCATACCATCCCATTGTGGCTTTGAGATTTAAAATATAGAATTGAATCTTGTGACCATTGGGTGTTGTTCAAATATTTGAAATTAATCCTTAGTGGGAAGGCTTTTTTGGCCAACAATACCCACAACACAATATCATTTTTGAATCACTGCATGTTGAAGATTATCTTTAAAGGAAAATTAGTCACACTAATGCTTCATCTCTATCTACAAAATAGCTAATCCTTGTATCCTTACTAGAAAATAAATATATTATGGCTAGTTATGATAAGTATCACTCCCTTCTTCACAAGATAGAAGACACATGCTTTCATTCGCACAATTTTTGAGTGTCAAATTCATTGGAATTATTTAGAATAATTGAGGTTGGGGGGGGGGGTGGTGGTGATGGTGAATCAGTTATCCAAGCTCTAGATGTACAAATAAAAAATTTCACAGCTTAGTGAACCCACATTTATAAAACATATTCATTAGATCATAAAATCACTTAAACTTTGTAGGTTACTATCAAATCAACTTTATAGAAATTTATGCATGAAGCTAAAATCTTCTTTTTGTTCATCATCTATCATCCATGTTAAGGTTAGGTAGAATTAGGTAGGGTTCAATGAATCTGTCCATATTTTCATTTTATTCCCTTCTAGAAATTTCTCCTCCAATCCTCTTTGAATTTGCCTAAAAATTGTCTCATCTTGAATTATGTGCCACCAACTTATCAATCTTATCTTCTACATGTTTCACACAATCCAAGAAATCAAACTTGTCATCTCAGATTCATTGAATTCATGATCTTTCTCATGATGTTGTCACTTAGCATTAACTTTCTTCTAACGCTCAACACATATTGTGTTGCTTAGCACCCACTATCAAATCACTCGGCATAAACTATATTTTATTGGTGCTTGACATCAACTAAACTATACTCTTCTAACACCGTATCACTCAACATACACTAAAATTTTAATTTTCTCAGCTCCAACTAATTTTCTGCTTGACTTACACTAACTTTGGTTGACACCTACTTTGAAAATTGTTAAGCTTGGTAGCCATTATTCATTTTACTTATTCTTTTTAACTTAGTCAATGTATCCATCCTTTGCAACCTTAATTAGATAATCAATGCACTATAATGTCATCATCTTAATTGATCTTTGTACTTCTTTTCCATGTCATAACTCAACCTTTCCTCTAGGTGATATTGTTACCTCATTTTATCAAATCCTCTTCATCAATCAAATAAATGATAGCACTCTAATCATCTAAGCAATCATCTTACTAGCAAGTAGTAGGTTTGACATCAATGGCAAAACAATGATTGAAATACATTCTCATACTTGTATCAATCTATTTTCAACAATATCCCTCTTTGGAATTGATGATAAACCAAACTTAATCAGTACAACCAACAATAATACCAAAAATAAAATATTCCTTGTATTGAAATACCTCCCTCTATCAACAAATTTCATCTTCTAAATAGGTTTGAAAATTCTATTACAATAAATAGACAATCAACTCATCCTTATGACTCCCTCTTGATCACTTCTTATATCTCCCTTAGCACTATCTCACTCTAAGGAGATATTCCATGTTTCTATCTTTGTTTTCCTTTCTCCGTCTTTGAAAAAAATGCCAAAGACTTTTTATTTTAAAATGAAGATATGAAGATTTCCAATTTCCCCTTCTATCCCTAGCTTGTGACTGATTTGTAGCTCTAGCTCTTTGATTTCTTTAGGAAGCTCTTAAAGTAAGATCCACTACATCACTATGTAACATATCTCAATCATCTTTTTTGATGCAAGGCACTTCTCATACTTCTTAAATAGCTTTTGATAGGGGTATGACCCCTTATCATGATCATCCTTATATAATGCTTTTTTTAATATATCAACTATTTTCTCTTTTGTGTTAACATATTCTATCTTCACCTCTTTATCTTGAACTAACTCTCTCAAGAAATGATACTTGATTGCAATATGCTTAGTCTTTGTATGCATCACATGATTCTTTGATATATTTATAGCACTTTTATTATCGCAATAAAGTATCATAGGTTCAATGATTTCCTCCTTCATACATGTTGTGGTTTCATAGTGCATGCCCCATTTCTCCTAGAAATGGGAACCCCCTAGTAAAAGTTTTATTTCCCAGACCCCTAGTCTAGGGCTTGGGTCATTTTTGGAACTCTAATAGATTCCAGGTTTAGCCTTTGCCTCTAATTTAGTAGACATTGGTATCAAAATTAGGAAAATTTTGAGAAAAGGACCTTTGAAGGTGTGCTAGGTGCACTATTTTGCATATCAAGGACAAAAGGGGGATTAACTTGTTTTTTCATTTTTTTGAAGCATTTGGGCTCAGTTTTTTGTTACTTAAGGTTTGTTTTGGGTTAGGTTTTCATCTCTTTAGACTAATGTTTCCTTTTTTATGTAATTAAAAAGCTATCCTTAACTTGTGGGGGTAATAACTTTTGATCAAGATTTTGGAATTGAAAACCATTTACACCATTGAAAAGAAGAACTAAAAATCTAATTTTAGTCCCTAAAATAGTGAGCCTTTCCATTTTTAGAAACTAATGAAAGTTTCAACATAAAATTTTGAGTAGAAGACCTCAAAAAAAACCAGTTAAAAATTCCTATAAAATCTTGCTAAAAATAAATATATAATTTTTTAAAAACATTTGATCATTCTGGATAATTTGGATCACTTAGTCTCTAACCAAGAAGGATAGGGTAGTCAAAGAGAAGAAGAAATCAAGGATAGACTTTGCAATACATGAAGAGGTGCATAACACAAAGGTACACAAAGGTGTGGCACATAATACACATGTGCATAGATCATCATAGCATCTTCATTATCAGTAGCAATAGAGATCTCACATAACTTGGTAACCTTTACCTTCAAAGGATTCATACATAAGTTTTGATTCATGAATTTGCACTAAAGATCAAAGATATAAAGGTTGGACACATGAACTAGAAAAAGTTCCTCATCATATGCAACTATTAATGACAAGATTCAACATAGGTGCCTTGAGATTTTAGATAGAAGAAGCAGAAGGAGTTCAAATCAATGAAAATGTTTGGCTATAAATAGGTTATAAATCATCAAAAAAGGAAAAAATAAGTACACTAGAGTGCTCCCAAACCTCATCAAAGGAAAACCCTAAAATCATTTTTAAAACTAAGAAGTTTGATTTTTTTGGTGAATTAAGCACCTTACATAAATTTCATCAATGTGTACAAGGTGCACAAGGTGCACTACTCCAAAGGTGTGCTTCTCCAAAGGTGCACCAATTTTTTTGAAGAAGTTAGAGGTGCACCTATAGTTAACTGCCAATTCCAAATTTAGAGTTTTCCATGCACTAGAAACACATTCTGACAATAATTTAACTCCTAAAAACATTCAGAGAAGGTCAAGATTCTATGTTTAGAGCTTCCAGTGACTCTTAGATCCTCTTACAACTTCCTTCTTCTTATCTACTCTTTTTTTAAAAAAATACATGTGATGGCTTATGCATATATTAATTGATATAAACAAGGGTGGAGTCCTACTTAGCACCATTTAGAGAGTCTGTTTGTACATAAATAGATTTCTTTTATTAGTTTCAAAGAATATGTTTGCATTAAGAGGTCTCTCACTCTCAACACAAATTGAGGAGATGATTTTTTATAAATTTAAGAATGTAACATGTATTCCAGACTTCTATTTTGATGCAATAACATATGCTATTGGTGCTCTCATTCTGAGTGTAGCTATTCATGTTGGAATGTGTTATATTCTATGGATATATGTTCATCGAGTGTAATGGAGCCAATGGTTAAGTTATGTTATTTTGATTGAGTGATCTTTTAATTCTGGTGCTTGCTATATATTTAAAATTTTTGCTAACGTACTTAGAGAAGAGGTCACCTACTATTCATACATAGCTTTTTGTCTTACATGAGTGCACTTTTAGTGGCCTTGTGATCTGAGGAAAAGTGAAATATCTTGCAGTTACTAAATTTAAAGGCTTAACTCGTAGATGTATTATTACCATGGTTTATGTTTGTTAGGAATTACCCTTTTATGATATTTACTTTCATCTCTCATTACCTTATATTTTTTATTTTCTTTCCTAACCCTTGGTTAAATTAGGAATTCACATAGTTTCACTGTTAGATTGCATTCATTTAAAAATAGAAAATACCAAAAACCTATCTCTTTTTGTGGTTAATTTTGAAACAACAAAAAAATTGATCATCTTATTTGAAATTGGTTTGAAATAGCAAAGGGCTCTTTGTGAACAACTACATTTATCTTCAACTAAGCAGAATCTACTAGGTTGTAAAATTTCCCAAAACCTTGGAGTTGATTCTGGATTAGCTTTTTCAAGAGAGGAGTTTGAAGGGATTCCTACTATTAAGTATCATGCAAAATGACAACGCAACAATAATTTTGAGTAGTTGTTTGATTCATACAATGTTTTTATAATTTACTATAGTAGAAACATATTCAACTTTAATAGTAGATTGAGTTATGCCGTTTTATTTCTTTCTAGTCCATCTAACCAACCTTATTCCTAAGGAAAACATTCCTCGACTAGTGCTCTTTGTATCATCAATATTTCTAGCCCAATCATCATTAGTGTAGGATCTCAATTCAAATTTCTTCTTTTTCTTAGAGACATAAATCTTCTATATCTTTCAGATATCTCATTACTCTCTTAACATCCATCAAATGATTCTCCCTAAGATTAGCAAAGAATCTTGCAACTATCCCAACAAATAATGCAAAATTAGGTCTATTGTATACTACATATTGTAATTTACCAATCATAGACCTATACAATGTTTGATTCACCTCATCTGAATCATCATTCTTTGAAAATTTATGTCCTATCACCATAGGTGTTGTTACTAACTTGGAATCTTCCAATCCAAAAGTTTTTAGTATCTCCTTTACATACTTTGATTGAGTGATGTATATACCATATTCCATCTAATGTACTTGCGAACCCACAAAGAACTTGATCTCTCCAAACATAGACATGTTAAATTCTTTCTTTATTTCATTTGCAAAAGCTTTACATAAAGTATCTTGACCTCCAAATATGATATCATCAACAAAAATTTTAGATAGTAAAATATCTTTTTCTTTCTATGTCTTCAAGTACATATTGTTGTTATCATTAGTCCTCTCAAATCCAATCTTCACAAGATAATTATGAAGCCTTTCATACCATGCTCTTAGTGCTCGCTTCAAACCATATAAAGCTTTTTGTAGTCTACATACCATATTTTTGTTGTTAGCATTAACAAATACTTATGGTTGTTCTATATAAACCTCTTCTTACAATATGCCATTCAGAAATGCAGATTTAACATCTGTTTGATAAACAATGAAACCTTTGTATGCATAGTAAGCAAGTAGAGTTCTTACTCATTCCAATCTTGCAATAGGAGTGAATGCTTCTCCATAGTCTATCCATTCTTTTTGTGCATATCCTTTACAAACTAATCTTTCCTTGTTCCTTGTGACTTTACCATTTTTATCTAAATTGTTTCTATATAACTACTTGGTGTCAATCACATTTTTATCTTCTGGTCTAGGAACTAGAGTCCATGTCTTATTTTTCTCAATTTGTTTAATCTCTTCTTTCATGCTTTTACTCCAATCCACATCTTCTAAGACATCTTTCAATATTTTAGGTTCATGCATGCTAAGAAAGCATGTATCATTTCTCAACTTTTTCCTTGTCATTGGTCTTGCATCTTTGTCTCCAATGTTTTTTGCTATAGGGTGATGTCTCTTGAGATACTTTGACAATCTTGGTTTTTCTATGTTTCTCTCAACTTTTAAATCACTATGTACCTCTCTACCAGGTAGTTCAACATCTCTTTCATGTACACTAATCTCAGGATCAAAATGTGCCTCAACTTCATTCTATAACTTGGCACTTAAATGTAGCTCAATTCCTAAATGCAACTTGACATTCATAGTATGTGACTCAACAGTTACTAAAATTTGCTATTGATTTGCAATTTTATTTACAACATCTTCATCAACAGACACACCTTCATAAAAATATACAAATGATTTGTATTCCTCTTGTTCCTTGATAGGTGTAGCCTCATTTACTTATGTATATTCATCAAATTTTACATTTACACTTTCTACAACCTTTTTAGTGTTAGTATTTAAACACTTATAAGCTTTACTTCTTGTGAAATAGCTAAGGAATATAACTACTTCACTTTTACATCTAATTTACCATTCCAAAAATCATTGAGAGTATAACACTAGCTTCCAAATACCTTAAAATATTTTACATTAGGTGAGTATCCATACCATAGTTCAAAATGTGTTGGATCGACTACCTTTCTTGACTTGCACATAGTTCAAGGTATAAACAACTGTACTTATAGCTTTTCTCCAGTATTTCAAAGCAATATTTTTCTCCATCATGAGTGTCCTAGCACAATCCATTACAAATCTATTCCTCCTTTCAACAATTCTATATTGTGGAGGGGTCCTAGAGGCAGATGTTTGTGTAGACACCTAAAAATCCTTTAAAAAATAAAGTATTTTTATTTTTTGAAAAAATCCCTGATGACATCATCATTTATTAATTAATTAATTTTTATGCCATTAAATCCCTTTATCTTAATTAAAAATATTTAATTAAGGAATCCCTCTCAAAAATGTTTAAATCTTATTTAAACATTATTTCCTTATTTATTAATTATTTAATTAATAAATTGACCAAAAATCCTAAAATAAATAAAAAATTTATTTTTTGCCCAAAACTTGGCCAATTTTCTTATGACCAATAACCTCTTCCAAAATCTTCTAATCCTTCTTTAATTTCGATTAAAGGCTAATCCCATCATTTCCTACCCCTAATCCCAACTCAAAATATTTAATTAAGATTAAATATTAATCCTCATGTTTATTAAAAAAGTTTTAATAAATATCTCCTCAACCCAAACCCTTGAAATAAATAAAACTTTATTTATTTCATAAAAATCTAATTTATCCTCATCCTAAGAAGTTCTAGACTCTTCTAGAAAGTCTTCATCCTCATCCTAGGAAATTCTAGACTATTCTAGAAAGTCTTTATCCTCATCCAAAGTCTAGACTCTTCTATAAGATGTCTTTAAACCTAATCCTAATCCCCTCCTAATCTTGTCACATTCTCTAAACATGGGTTAAAACTTACTAACCCAAGCCAAAGTTAACAAATATCTCCTCCTTCACCCACCCTCATTAAATGCCATCCACTTGCCTACCCCTAAGCTAATCCTAAACCATCCTAATCCATCCTCTAATCATTTGCACAATCCTAAGCAAGCTTAAAACCTTCCTAATCAAGTCCAAGTCCAAATTGCTCTCATCACCCTCAAAATATCTCAACCATAAAACTGTATGAAGTCCACTAGGCCATAAATGACTCTTCCAAGCCCTTTTATTGCTCTTACAAGTCATTATGAGGGTCTTTGTGAAGATTATATCCCTTGAGCCTCCTTTGTTGACTCATCCTTCCCCTTTCCTCCATCCTCTCACCATGTGACATGTGTCACTCCTTGATTGGCTATAAGGAAGCACAATCCATGTGCTCTCCTCTCATGCAATCTGAGCCCTCCATAAGCTTTTTCCCATCCTTGCATCTTAGCCCTCAATCTCTCAAGCCTCTTGCCTATAAATTGGATCCTTCCCCTTTGCAAAATAACACAATCCATGAAGTAAAGTCATAATGCCATTTTGAGAAGCCATTTTACATCAAAACCATACACTCACATCCAAATTCCAACTCCATTTGAAGCCCTTTTTGAAGCATAAGCTTGAGCATACATCCTATCTATTTAGACAAAGCCACTCAACAAGAGAGTTTCTCATTGAGAGAGTCCATTAATGGCTCATATTCTAAATTGAGAGTTCATCTTAGTCTATCTTGAAGTTTATGAATTTTGTTTAGTTTGTAGAAGCTTTATTTAAATTTGGTTTCTATTAGCATACTAACATTGCTCATATACAGTTTGTCCTTTGATTCCTCTATTATTACAAAAAATCTCAAACTCATTTGACATAAATTCTCCTCCTCTATCAAATCTCAAACATTTATGACTTTTACCTATTTCTTTCTCAACTCTTGCTAAGTACCGATTAAACATTTGGAAAGCATCATATTTCTATTTTAGAAACATAACTAGCATCATTCTAGAATAATCATCAAAAAAAATCATAATATACTTATCCCCTTTGTATCTTTGCACATCAATTGGTCCACACAAGTTAGTATGAAAAATGTCTAATATTCCTTTGGACGTATGAGTCTTACTCTTAAAACTTGACTTTATTATTTTGCCTAACTAACATTATTTGCAAATTATATTTTTAGGTTTCTTCAACTTAGGAAAACCTCTAACTCTTCTCATTAAATTCTTCAACTAAAAAGGGAGCATCCTCCATATCAAGGTAGAATAGATTACCTCTAGTTTGATCACCTTTTCCAATTAGCTTTCCATTAGTATCATATATTTTACCAATCTTGTTCTCAAACTCAACCTTACAACTTGAACTATTTAATTGTGACACACTCAACAAATTATAGTTAAGTCCTTCAACATAATAAGCATTGTCACATAAAATATGTTCAATGAGTTTGATAAAAACTTTTCCTTTTATCAGATAGTGTGCTTCATTACTAAACCTTAAAATATTTCCATCATAATAATTCAAGGTAATAAACTTAATTTTATCTCCAGTCATGTGATGTGAACACCTACTGTGAATGCTCCATTTGTCTATCTTCTTCACACAAGACACTAATGTAGTTGCTTCATCCTCATCAGAATCATCCTTCATTGTAACATACACCACTTCATCATCATGATGGTTAGATCCATCTTTAGTTTCCTCTTCAAGAATGTAGCAAGAATTCTTGCCTTTGTCTTCACAATCTTTGTTGTCTTCATCTCTTCTACTTTTGTACTTGTCTCCACCTTTATAATTCTTCTTTGGACATCTAGCATAAATATGACCAAACTCATTGCAATTGAAACACATTATAGGTGACTTACTTCTGAATTTTCATTTACCTCTATGAAATCTCCTTGCTATTAGTGCTTCAATTTGTTCTACATTTTCATCATCTATATCACTGTCACTAGAAACATAATTTCCCTTTTTATTCCTCTTCTAATTAGATTCCTTCAATGATAGCTTAGCTTTGAAAGTAGATTGAACTTTTTTGAATTTTTATTTATCAAAATTAGATAGCTCAAAAGCAGTGAGCCTACCTACCAGATCTTGAAGAGTCAAATTAGAACCTAGTACACATCCGAGCTCTTGTATTATAGAAACTCTAATAGAATAGATGGTCAATAGAGTTCTCAAAACTTTCCTTAGTATAGTCTCATCATCTATCTTACCAGTATCTCCTCTTATTGCATTAACAACATTTTTTTATCCTAGAGCAATATTGAGAAACATTCTTACCTTCTTGCATTTCCATATCATCAAACTTACCTATAATTTTTCAGATTTAGCTATCAAAACATTTGGATCCTTTATAGATGGTGTAAGAACATCTCACATTTTCTTTGCACTATTTCTATCCTTGATATAATCAAATTCGATGTAGCTTAGAGAAAAGGAAATCTCCATCATTGCCTAGTTGTGTTCTTTCTTTTTTTTCAAATTTTAAATAGTTAGGGCTCTAGCAAGATCAACATGCTTAATAGCTATTTTAGATTGTGCATAATCTCCAAGACCTCCTATGTGTAGCTTCATTAGAATTTTCCATGTAGGAAAGATATCTCTATTAATCTTAGGTACCTCTCTTTTTGACATCTTGATCTTTTGCTTCTAGTACCTTCAAACTAGTCCTCTTAAGTAGATGACTTTGATACCAATTGTTGGAATTATTTAGAATAATTGGGGTGAATTAGTTATCCAAGGTCCAAATGTACAAATAAAACTTTTCACATCTTAGTGAACCCATATCCATAAAACATATTCACCATGCATGCATCCATTACATCATACAATCACTTAAACTTTGTAGTTTATTGTCAAATCAACTTTGTAGAAATGTAAGCATGGAAAATAACAGATTCAAAAATGCATTTGACACAATGATTTTATGTGGAAATCCAATTTGGGAAAAACCACCAGAAACATGCTACTCATTCTCACTCTTCTAAAGTGATGCCCTTTGAAAGGCCAACCCTGTTAAAGGTTACAATGCACACTATTAAATGTGACCTGGTTAAAGGATTTCAGTCACTCTGTTAGGTGTGAGCCTTTTTAGAGGACTTTAGATCATCCATTCGGAATGTCACCTAGTCAAAGGAGTTTCAAATGACTATAAGGTCAACCTTAATCTAATGGAATTACCCTAGACTAATATAGTGATTAAAAAGTAACAATAAGGCTTGATTTGATAACAATGTACAACACACTTGCAGATCATAGATCTCTATTTTTAGTCCTACATTCTGCTTGGCTTTTACACACTTTAACTTTGATAACTTGTTCACCCTTAAAGCATGCATACCCTTAATCCTTCTTTCTTGGCTTGCCAATAGTAGTCTCTTCTCTTTGGTCACTAAATGAACCAATACCCTAGACTCCTTGTCTTCCTTAGGTTCTTGCACATGACAACCTTTACTTTTGATTAGCCATATCTATAAATAGAAAATTAAATTTTTTTTTTCATCCTCTATTATCCATTTTAGGGTTAGGTAGGATTAGGTAGGATTTAATGAATTTACCCATATTTTCATTTTATTCCCTTCTAGAAACTTCTCTTTTAATCCTCTTTGAATTTTCCTAAAAGATGTTTCATCTTGAATTCTATGCCACCAACTCATCAAGCTTATCTTTTGCATGGTTCACATAATCTAAGAAATCAAACTTTAAGCTCAGATTCATCAAAGTCATGATCTTTCTCATAATGCTTTGACTTGGCATTAACTTACTTTTGATGCTTGGCACATACTATGTTACTCGACATCCACTACCATATTACTCAATGTGAACTCAAGTTTATTGGTGCTCAACATCAAATAAACTTTACTCGACTAACATTGTATCACTCGACATACACTAAAATTTGAGTTTCCTTGCCTCCAACTAATTTTAATCTCGACTTACACTAACTTTTCTTGGCACCTACATTGCAGATTGTTAAGCTTGGCACACACAATTCATTTCATTTGTTCTTCTAAACTTAGTTAGTTTATCCATCCTTTTCAACCTTAAGTATATTATCAATGCACTATAATATCACCATCTTAACTAATATTTGTACTCCTTTTCCATGTCATAACTCAACCTTTCCTCTAGGTGCTATTGTTACCTCATTTGATCAAATCATCTTCATCAATCAAAAAAATGATAGTACTCAAATCATCTAAGCAATTATCTTACCAACAAGTAGCAGGTTTGACATCAGTGACAAAAAAATGATTAAAATGCATTCTCATACTTGTATCAATCTATTTTCAATAGCAAGGTCAGGTTGCAAGACCTTACCAAGAAAGGTAGGGTTTCATATTATCGCAGACAAAAATTTGGTAGTTCCTATAGAGTGATGTTGACTCTACCGAGATATAGATGTCTCTCGAGCATTAAAGAATTAGCTGAGTAGAGGAGAACCTATCACCAAGTGAGTATGAAGCACAAAGCATTAATGACAATTGAATAGAGGAAATTTGTTAAAAGGAATAAATTAAAGGCATTGTTTCAACGCAAATTTCTAAAGCTATTTGTGAGGAGTGAATTCAAATCCCCTGAGTGATTTGAGTATTTATTGTTGAAGAATTTATGAAGTTTCTAGAAACCCTACTGAGCATGGCATCTTCCAACAACAAAGAGAAGAAAGGTTCTGAAATTTTGGTTCATAAAGTCAACTACAAGGCACCTAATTTCAAGTTGAGTCTAGCGATTATAGAGGCAATTGAACCATTTGGTGTATAATCTCAAATTATACCTAAGGTATTACTTTTGTACGATATCGATTCCTTTTACCACTATTCTATTCAGGAACTCATAACCCTAGAGATGAATGCAGAATTCAATGAATTGTGTGTGGATGGTGTATTAAAGCTTGAACATTAACATTTGAAAACCAAGGGCTTAACACATATCTCTTATATGCCAAGAGAATTTTAGGTCAAATTAATTAGATATATTCTAAGTTATGTACATAGTGGGCAGTTATGGTTTGACAAGCCCATTTAGATTACGAAGTAGAATGATTCACAGAATCACTGGGCTTCCAATGCTAAACAAAGGCAAGACAACCAAAACCCTAGGTCAACAGAACTAACCAAGAAGACTTTTTTTGAGTGGGATGGAAGAGATATGAAGCTTAATGGAGTAACATACATGGAGCTAAAGTTTGGCATGCATGCAATTCAACATAAGATATAAAACTTTAGTCAGTTAAACAATGTGTCATGTAAAGCTTTTGATATTGCATACAAGGTTTTGAAGAATAACCTATCCTTCAACCTTGTCAAGTTTCTATTGAACCAATTCACCAAGAACATGGAGAGGACTAGAGGATCAAATAATAATCCATTTATGTTTAGATCTCTTTTGACATGCTTTTTCTTCTTTGTTCAGAAAATTTTCCCTTCCAAAGGTGCAATAGTATGGATGAAAGATGTTCCTATTTTATAGCAGATCAATGAATATATAGCATAAATAGGTGAAATTTTTTATAGAATCATTGATAACTATTTTGAATCAGTCAAAGAGAAGATGCATAATAGATTTAGGATCCCCAAGAAACTTGTAGAAGATTACAAGGAAGATATTTGTTTCATGGTGGACTGTGACAAAGTATATATTCAAGCAATCACACCTAGAATGGCATGGGTTAAGCCTATGGAGTATGAGGTTAAAATTGATGACACTAAGTATATAATTGAGGCTCTACTGAATGAGCCTATGGATTGTAAAGCCACCTATTTTGGAACTTATGATGAGGCAAAGGAAAGAATTGAACTTGAGATCAAGCTACCTTAAGTAGTGAATAAATGAAGGAGAAGAGTAGAGAAGCTACTGAAAATCACTAAGCAAGAAAGTTCTCCTATAATCCTTACTGAGGGTAATGATGATGATATAAAAGATGATGATGTAGAGGATGAAAAAGAAGAAGCCAAATTTGAGGAAGAATAGCCTCTTAGGAAGAAAGGTAAGGTTATTATAACTAGACCTGCCAAGTCATTCCTTGCTATATTCACAAGAAGGGTAACCAATTCTAGGAGGAAATTGAAGTTAGGTGAAGATGAAGCTAAGAAGATGATATTCAAGAGATCTACACCTACACTTCAAGAAAGGTTAAAGAAGATTGAAGAAGGATTTAGCATTGAAAATTTCAAATTTCTCAAGTATAAGATAATGAACGAGGATGAGAAAAGGAAAATAGAAGATTCACTCATGACCAAGCTACATAAATGGAAGTATTCACTAGATGAGTTTGCATCAAAAATACCTAATGAACATATATAGGAAATAAAGCCTAGATAGGAAAATGCAAATAAGATTGCCAAGGACATTTATGAATACAACTTGAAATAACTCATGCCAAATCTTAGTAAGGAGGAGGTAAAGGAATCTGTGAAGCAAAATGATAAGAATTTCAGTCCAAATTAAACACTTGAATGATATTTCTTAAGGACATTGAATATATGTGAATGTAGCTACAACTACAGGGAAAAAAATCTATTAGTTGCATCAACCTAGTGACTTTATTATGCATGTTGATGACAAGGATGATGAAGATGAGGAAGAAAATGTAGAAATAAAGGATGATGAGATAGATGATGTCAATCTGGATGATGAGAAGGAAGAATAGGAAGCTATTGGAGGAAGCCTTTTAGAGATTCAAAGCATTGAGGAAATAGATGCAGAGAAAATTGTAGTAGAAATCATGGGCTCATTTCCTTACTGTCCAAGCATAACCTTAGTTTAATCTAGCTCAGAGAAAGTTTCTATTGAGTTGGTTGTTGATACCACTTCTATATCAAGCACCCAACAAGCTCTGAATCTATTCAACTAAAAGTTACATTGACTGATGTGCCCAACACTTCATCTATGGAGCAAAAAAGTCCTCCATCATCAAGCTTGACCAAGAAGCAACAAGGTATTCCTGTTGTTAGTATTGTTTCAACAATTTTTTTCTAGTCCATCAATTTCTACAATCATTTCTATTCCAAGTATCTCCATAGCTAGAACAATAAAAATTGAGAACTAGTCTCAATTGAGTATTGAAGTCCTAAGCAAGGGAAAGTAAATATTTTCCACCATTTTGAAGGAAAAGGGAAAAGAAGCACAAGATATTGAATTGGGTGAAGATATAGCTATTCCAAATTGGGATATCTCTACATTTACCCTTGATTAAATGGAAACCATGGGTGAGGTACTAAATAAGAGAGCTAAGAAGATAACATCTGGGCCACACTAGCAGAAATCTAGGGCACAATTCTTCCAAACATGGATGCATTGTGAAAAAACTCATCCATGATAACATATTCTCCATAGCTGGTCACATGATGTCAAGGTATTATAGGAGAATTGGGACAAGACAATGGTACTTATTCTGAAGGCACATTCTAAATTCTTGCCACATTTTGGTATTATCATATAGATATTATACACCTTTGGCATTTATGTCAAAAAGAGAGAGAAGTATATATGTAGTAATATGTAAAGAGGGAAAAGATATTGTAAAGGAGAAGAAAATATACTATACTCCATTTTTATGTATATAAGAGAGATATATGTAAGGTGGAGTAGTATAGTATCATGAAGATACTTGTACAGATAAGCATAAAATATCTTTAAAAAATCAAATTTGAGAAATCACAAAATAAGAGTATGTTACCAAGCTATAGTTTCAAGAAGTCAAACTGAGTTGAAAACATAGATTGATGGTAAAGGAAGTTTTATTTTTTTGACTCATAGTGTTGTAGTTAAGATTTTTGGTTTGATAAGTGTTTTTGTCACTAATGCCAAAGGGGGGGAGATTGTTGACATAAAGGTAAATTTTTCTATCAGCGACTCAACACTTAGTCAAATGGTTACATTGATACTAAATTCTATAGTTGCTACTGAGATTATCATTTAGTTTGTAGTGTTAACTAATTGATTTAGTTTTTCTCGAGCCAAGTAGTTAGAATGCAGTGTCTATTGAGCACCTGAGTCAGTTTGCAGTGTTTGCTAAGCTACACAGTGTTTATCAAGCTTCATAAACAAAGTGTAATGAAAAATGAGCATAGAAGAAGCTACTAAGATATTTAGTGGAAGTGAAGAAGATCATAGTGTTAACCGAGCTTTGTAGTGTTAACCAAGTTCAATAGTTTCTAATGAGCTCACGAGGTTAACAAACTAAATCTAGTGTTGACTGTGTCATGCAGTATCACCTGAGTGATTTAGTTGCTACCAAGTTTCTCAATGTTCACTGAGTCACACAGTGCTAACCAAGTTTGACATACTTGGAATTGATTAGTATGGACCAAGCTTCAAGTTTAATTGAGTGTCATAGATTTCTAAGCATTGACAGTATTTGCTAAGTATTAGAACATCACTGAGTTTGTGTTGAGAACCTGAGTTACAATAGTTGGGCTAACTTTGTGAATTATGATGAAATTTATATTGTAGCTAACTCTAATAAATTGTAATTTGGATTGGTATATATGTAATTCATTATATCATATCCAAAGATATGTTTGAAGAGATATGGTGAGAAGAAGTGCGAATTGAAGAAGGCTACAAGCAACATAAGGGATAACTGAGATTTTGAAAAAAAAAAAAATTATTTCTATTTGCCAATCTCTCAAATTTTTATTCTAAATATGATTAATATTGGCTATTATTTTTTAATCAAAATTTTTTTTGTATAAAATATTGATGAAACTCAATAATAATAAGAAGTTTATTAATCACCATGGAATATTATGAGGATCGTTACATATACTTTAAATCAATAGTGAAAATTAAATATTGATGACATATCCTTAAAGTAACTAATAATTATGATAATTATTGGTCAATTCAATTTAATTTCTCCAATAATATATTATATTTAGGTGACTTAAATCTAATCATGTAATGAATATTGTGGTGAATATTTGATTTCAAATTTTTCAATAAAATAAATTATTGAGCAATTTTAAATATTCTAGAACTAAATGTAATAAAACTATGGCAATTTAGGTTGTATTAAGTCTTTAAATATTAGCCAAATTACTAGCCAAAAAATTCTAAGATTAGCCAATTTGTGAATATTAGCCACTAAAAATACATTGTCAGAGATCAACCACTAGTTCATCCTAACAGTTGTATCAGTTAAATCCTTTAACAGGGTAGACTTAATAGTCTTTGCTAAATCTCTTAATCGAGTGAATATTCATTGTATGTTTTTAAATCCTTTAACACGGTAGATCTCATAGACCTTATTTCTCCTAACAAGGAAGATCATTAGAAGTGGTCAATTGTAAGCCTTAATAGGCTAACTTTATACTATAGTACTAAAGCTTGTGGGTATAATCCCCACTCCAGCTTTACTTCCTATTTGGAAGGTTTTTGAGTTGCCATATCTTGTGTCAAAGTGTTATGAATGTTTATTTTCTGTTACTCTTTCATGCATACAATTAGATCAAATATTATATGAAGGATTAGTTAGTGATGTAAGATAATCTTTTATTGGTTCCTGATTCACCCCTCCCCTCTTAGTAACCTTGCCTATCTTATATTTCCAAAAAAAATAATAAAATTCACTCAACAGGTAGCATGGTCATGGGTATTGTCACAAGCTTTAGACATAACTATATAAGGAGTGAGTTAGGACGTATATAAGTTAACCTTACATTAACTATAAAATACAACACAAAGATTTCACCTAGGTATTACATGCAGTCTTGTATGCCTCTAGTGTGCAGATGACTTGGACATAATTAGGTAGCACTTAAATATTTTAAGACATAATATGTTAACTCACAAGATTCATTCCCTTCTAAATGCCTCTTGCCAAATCACCCAAGATGGCTAGAATATATGGCTGAGCACCTCATATATTGCTCAATTTCTTGATTTTATCTTTGACATAATTTTGATTATTTATAAGAGGATTATATGTTTCTTCATTTTTTCCAATATCTATGTTCATTCTAAATATGTAATCTTTCTTGTTTTTAGCACATTCTTTGACAACAATTTACCTTTTCACTTTTGTTAGGGCCTTAGCTTTAGAATCAATGTAAGTTAATTTTCATGGTATTAGAATTTCCAGAATTTATCAACTTAGTATTAAGTGGAATCCAAAAAATTGCATCTCAATTCTTCATTAGGGACATAATCATATTTTATTCCTTAATTTTAGATATAGTAATGAGGGTCTTAGCTCAGACCATGGGAAAGCATTTGAGTTGTGAACATAAAATTGGGAATGATTTATGTCATGTTTTATTTTATTATTATTTATATCTAAAATAAACTTCACATTGTGTTGTAACTCTAGCATACGTGTTTGATCCTCGATAGCTTTCATTTCAGCATTTCAGCATTCAAGTTTTCAAGTTTCTTCTTCATTATATGTTTGGTTTATTAATGATTTCCTCCAGTTCAATTACTATATGATCCAGAATGTTATGAAGTACTGAAGTCAATAGTAAATTTTCTCAAGTCTCTAGAAAATGTAGCATAGATTTAAGGTCCCTTGGCTCCTAGGAATTTGTAGCATAGGTTGAAGATGGAAACTCCTTACACTCAACTCTACACTAAAGTTATTTTCACTGCCACAATGACATTACCTATAAACCATGCAAAGGATGTTGAAGTGGTTCCCAAACTTGAAAAACTCTTATAACTTAAGAAATGGAAAAGCAAATGCAGATGCAATACATGACAAACTACACAACTTGTAGTCTATATATATACATAGAGATCTCTTTTAGGGTTCTTATTACATATTAGCACAACTGAAAAGTTGTTCCAACTACATACATATTATAGAATTCAAATAATATAACAATAAAACTAACTCAAGCCATGATAATTGGCAAGCCATAAACTAGTTCAATTGGTCTAGTTGATGATTAGCTAGGTTGATTACAAATTCCTCTAGAACTGTTATTAGATTAGGTAGAACAAAATGAACAATTAGTTGTTACTAGCTAGCATTAACTTGAATGGTCCCATTGATTATTGTCACAAGCTTTTAAACATAGCTATATAAGGATTGAGTTAGGATGTATTTAGGTTAACCTTACATTAATTGCAAACTACAACACAAAGGTTGCACTAGGGTATTATAGTATTGTAATAATAGAAAATTGTTTGATAAAACCAAGTGGGTGTATGATGGATAAGAGTTGTATTAGGTGAGTAAAGCTCACTAGTGGTTATAGGAATACAAATACATCAAAACAATTAGAAACCAAAAATACATATTCATTAGAGTGAGTAGTTCAAGGGTCTTGATCCCATGGATATAGGTATGTAGGTAGCCTAGTAGGGGAAGTATGCCTCTAGTGTGCAGATGCCTTGGACATAGTTAGGTAGCACTTAACCATGTATGTATGTATGTATGTATGTATGTAACTATTCTCTCCTTAACAGTGCCATCCGCATGGGGGGGGAGTGGGGGTAGTTGAGCTTGTACCTTTTGCAATACTTAATTTCTATTATTTGTGCTCTCTAAATCAAAGGTCTATAACTTTATCACTTGTAACTATAATTTTCATAGTACAAACCACAATAGTTTCTTATAATTCTATGTTTCTTTTTGTAAGTTTATAAAATTAAAGTTTTAAAATTAATTGCATTTATGTACATCTTTTTCAAGTTTGATATTTATCTTTTTCCTGACTCACAGTCCAAGAATAATTTTTCAAAACACATACTAACTAGTTAGAGATTGATCCAAAAAAATGTAAGAAATATTATGCCAAAAGAGATTAAAAACATGATTGGTGCATGATAATCATCTTTTTATGCTCTTTTTGACATAGTTGTTCATGCATTTGATGATTTTTGGTGAGAAAAAAATTCTGAACTAATCATGTAGGTGATCCAAAATTAAATCATAATTGGTTGAGGCATGTTTAAATACATTATTTCACATGTTATTGAATGTTATATGTTTATGTGCTACTGTTAATGAATGTTAAAGGATGAATGTTCTAGGTTGTTGTACCCTTTCTTAAGCCCAAAATAGATAAATCCTGATTTGAAATGCAAACTTTTGTTCTTAACTTAATGAATGAACACACCAAGTGAAAGACCTTGTGTGATGAAAGATTATATGTTTTTCTACATATTTCACCTCATAGCACTGCATTGTAGGTTCACATACATTGTTAAGTAGACACTTGTGAGCACTAAGTGTGTGAAGACTCCATTCAAAAACATGTGGAAGCAAAAAAGGTTGTGGTGAACATTTTCGATGACATGTAGGCCAAGAGCATACACAAATTAATCAAGGTGACTTCACATTATTAAATTTTCATGTTTGCCAACACCACCACTCTTCCTCCATATCCTGCACAAATAAAAAATGTTTCCTCCAACATTGCAACCATATGATAAATGGGAATAGAATATTCCTGATCCATAACCTATTTAAATTGGTCTAGTTGCTAATGAGTTGGGTTGATTACAAATTCTTGTAGAACTGTCATCAAATCAGGTACAATATTAAAATGAACAATCAACTATTCCTAGCTAAAAGGATCAAATGCAATTTTCCAAGATGATAAAATTGAATATGAAGATGCATCACTTGAATGTCTAGCATGAAGTACATTCCCCAATTTATAATGAATGGTTAGATATAAAGGCTCCATAAGCTAGCCTAACAATGGAAGCCAAGGATGTGACAATGCATTTATTGGCATGCTTTCCCTATGAGGATCCCAAGTATCTACTATTGCTATTAATTTGGGCATCACTCTATGATCCAAAATGTTATGAAGTACTGAAGCTGGTAGTAACTTCTCCCATGTCTCTAGAAAACATATCATAGGTTCAGGGTCCCTTGGCTCCTAGAAATTTATAGTAGCTATTCTCACTACTGGAAGAATAACTTCAATGAAGAGTTGAGTGTAAGGAGTTGAAGAAGTAAGCTCTACTTCTATGTAAATTCCATAATCACGGGGCTCATTCCCTTGCATAAGACATAAACCAGTTAAATATACATATTTATCAACTCAACTAATCAACAACTAGACCCGTTTAAGTGGTTTATGGCTTGTTTCTTTCTAAAAATATCTGCTACAATATGTTTTTGTAAAATTTCTTGCAAACTCTGCCCATTTTTCCTATACTGTATTATATTTATGGAGGATCTTGTGGTAAGTCAGTTAGCACCTTAAAAAAGATCTTTTTGTATATATACACACATACATACATGTATTTCTATATATATGTATGTATTTATGTACCATTGTGATCATTGCATTTCATTTTCATGCCCTTGTGATCTCTACATCTCATTGCCATGACCTTGTGATCTCTGTATATGTATGTACATATATATACATATATATATATACATATACATATATATACATATATATACATACATATATATACATATATATATATACATATATATATATACATATATATATGTATATGTATATGTCTATATATGTATATGTGTGTGTGTGTGTGCCTATGTGTGTGTGTATGTATTTATATATGTATATAAATAGAGAGATCTTGGCACAATAGAAAAATAATAAAACTCACTCAATAGGTAGCATGACCACATATGCGATGGCAATGCCTATTGGTAAGTAGATTCTTCTTTTTCTCTCTCATTTTTCATGTGTTTATTTCACTTGAAATATTACTTCTTAGGAGGGATTTTCTAATATTGGACTCATTTTATGTAGGAGGTGATGAGGAAATTCTTGGATGTACTTGTGTGATAAATTTCTTGTAAGCAATGAAGATGGACTTCCCTTGAGAGTAGCAAGAGGCAATGAGGACATTTTAGGTTCTTTAAATATTGATCCTTTCTTAAAGATTTTAGATGTTAACAGAGAATTTAGATGTTACGGCATAAGTAAAATGAGCTTCCACCTTCATGTGGTTGGCCCTAATTAGTAGAGAATATTAAACTATTATTGAAACTAAGTTAAGGTCAACCTTAACCTATGATTGTATGATGACTAATTGTGTGAATCTATTGGTTTTAGGAAATGCTAAAGGATTCCATAGTTCAATATGCAATATCAATTCATATGCATATGAAATTGGGCAAAGCTAAAAACACAATAGGTTTGAATTTTTGTTAGAGGATTTAATTAGGTATTTTAAGTTATGGTTGTTCATGATGGTCTATAATCTTAAAAACTTAATAGACATATTAAATAAATGTAATCATATTGTGTTTTATCATTGCTACTTGTTGTCCATTCATTTAAATGTAGCTACACATGCATTCTTGATTCAGAGTGGTAAAATCATATTTTGGATGTGATGGAGAAATGAGATCCACCAGAAGATGGGAAAATGAAGCCACTTTTGCAAGTCTAAAACATTTTTTTGTAATTTAAATATTGATCCTTTCTTAGATATTTTATATGTTAATGAGAAATTTAGATGTTAGGGGGTGGAGGGTTGGGGCCAAATGAGTTGGAGCTACTTTTACATGGTTGACCCACCTTCAATTGCTTTCTATTGCAATTGGGACAGTGAAAATGAACTCTTTTCCAACGACTTGACCCAATTTATGACAATTGTGTCTATGACTTTTGCAACGGTTGCCCTTTCTATCACAATTTGTGAGGGAAAAAATCTGACACTTGTCCGATGTGAGACAATTTCATATCTAGTAAGGCTATGTTACTATTCCATGCACTATGTTTTAAAGATTTGTGACCATGGATTCCTTTTTAATGGACTTATCAGTAGTCCTATAACAAACCTCAATAAATGTCTATTTGGTGGTTTTACTGATGTGGCTAGATTCATACTTGGTTTATGGTGGAATTTTTATCCATAGCCAATGGGAAGCTAAATCTCAAACTATATAAACACATCATGCCTAAACATATCCAATCCTCACCCTATTTATATTCTTTTATATCTCATTTAAAAATGTTGTACTCCTATTTGTAGTGATGAGGAAATAATCAGACTAGATTATGTGCACTTGAGTAATGGGCCCTCAAACATGTTTTAAAGATTTGTGATCATGGATTCCTTCTTGATTTGTGTAGGAACACATTTGATTCTCTCCCTCTACAATCCTATCATTTAATCTATAGACCTTTTATTTATCAACTACTTTAATGAAGGTAATATTTCTTTTGGTATTGATACTAGCAATTAGCAATTTAGTATTTACAACTACAATAGTGTTTTGGCACTTTTCTTATATTTGTATATGGCATATCACTATTGAAATGCTTTAGAATAATTTAGAGGGGGGTGAATCAATTTTCCAAGGTCTAGATGTACAATTAAAACTTTTCACAACTTAGTGAACCCATATCCATAAATCATCTTCATCATGCATGGAGCCATTAGGTCATACAATCACTTAAACTTGTAGGTTATTATCAAATCAACTTTCTAAAAATTCAAACATGAAACATAATAGATTCAATAACACATTTGGCACAATGATTTAACATGGAAACCCAATTTGGAAAAAACCACCAGTACCATGCTACTCATTCTCACTCTTCTCAAGTGATTCCTTGTGAAAGGCCAACCCTGTTAAAGGTTACAATGGACACTATTAAATGTGACCTAGTTAAATGATTTCAATTACCCTGTTAGGAATGACTCTTTTTAGAGGACTTTAGATCATTCACATGGAATTTCAGTTGGTTAAAGGATTTACAAATGACTCTTAGGTCAACCTTAATCCAAAGGATTTACCCTATACTGATACAATGATTAGAAAGTAACAGCAAGGCTTGATCTGATAACAACTTAAAACACACTTCAAGATTACAAATCTTTGTTACAATCTCTTCTCTTAGGTGACTGAATGAAGCAATACCCCAGACTCCTTTTATTCCTTAGCTTCTCACACATGACAACCTTTTTTTCTAACCAACCATCTCTATAAATAGAAAATTAAGATTTTTTTCCATTCATCCTCCATTGTCAATGTTAGGGTTAGGTTGGATTAGGTAGGATTCAATGAATCTACCCATCATTTCATTTTATTCCCTTTTAGAAACTTCTCCTTCAATATTCTTTGAATTTATCTCAAAATGGTTCACCATAAATTCTATGCCACCAACTCATCAATCTTATCTTCCACCTAGTTCACACAATATAAGAAATCAAACTTTTTAGCTGAGATTCATCAAATTCATGATCTTTCTTATAATGCTGACACTCGACATTAACTTGCTTCTAATGCCTGACACATACTACATTGCTCAACATCTACTATCAAAACACTTGGCATGAACTAAAGTTTACTAGTGCTCAACATCAACTAAAATTTACTTAGCTTACTCTATATCACTCGTCTTACACTAAAATTGACTTTGCTTAGATCCAACTAATTTTCTACTTGGCTTACATTAACTTTTCATGGTACCTACTATGAAAATTGTTAAGTGTGGTAGACATACTTTATTTAACTTGTTCTTCTAAACTTAATTAGTGTATCCATTCTTTGCAACATTAATTAGATTATCAATGCACTATAATATCACTATCTTAACTGATCCTTGTACTCATTTTCCATATCATAACTCAATATTTCCTCTAGGTGCTATTGTTACCTCATTTGATCAAATTCTCTTCATCAATCAAACAAATGATAGTACAAAAATATCTAAGAAATTGCCTTACAAGAAAATAGTAGGTTGACATCAGTGAGAAAAAAATGATTGAAACACATTTTCATACTTGTATCAATCTATTTTCAATAATCTCCCTCCTTGGCATTAATGGAAAACCATACTATCCAAACTTAATTAGTTTGACCAATGAAACACCAAAAAGAAAATATTTTCTTGTATTCAAATCTCTCCCTCTATCAACAACATTTATCTTCTAAATAGGTTACAAAATTATGTTTGGATCAATAGATAGTCAATAAATTCATCCTTATGACTCCCTCTAGATCACTTCTTATATCTCCTTTGACATTAACTCCCTCTTACTAGGTATTCCATGTTTCTTTTGTGTTTTCATCCATCTCCCTCTTTGACAACAATGTCTTCCTCAACAAGTTTCTTTTGTGTTTTCTTTCATCTCCCTCTTTGACAACAATATCTCCCTCAATAGTCAGGATTTCTCACTCTGAAGAATTTCTCCCTCTTTGATAAAAATGCCAAAGACTTGTCATCTTAATATGTAGATATGAACATTTTTTAGTTTTTTCCTCAGTCACCCAGCTTGTGACTAATTTATAACTCCAACTTTTTTATTACATTAGGCAGCTCCTAAAGTAAGATCCACTGCATCAATGTATAACATATGTCAATCAACTTTTTTGATACATGGCACTTCACATGATTCTTAGATAGCCTTTGATAGGGGTATCACCCCTATTTTACCTCTTAAATACTCATGAGCATCCTTAGGTAATGCTTTTGTGAATGTATCATCTATTTTCTCTTTTGTGTTAAAATATTCCATCTTCGCCTCTTTATCTTGAAATAGTTCTCTCAAGTAATGATACTTGATTGCAATGTGCTTAGTATTTGTATGCATCACATGATTCCTTAAAATATTTATAGAATTTGTATTATCACAATAAAGTATCATAGGTTCAGTGATTTCCTCCATAATTTTGATTAGTTGTTTGATCCTTACAATGTTTGTACAATTTGTTGTAGCAACAACATATTCATCTTAAGTAGTAGATTGAGAGTTGTAGTTTTGTTTCTTGCTAGTCCATGTAACCAACCTTTTGCCTAAGTAAAATGCTCCTCCTGTTGATCTTAGATTGGTTTTGACAATTGAGTGTCAACACACTTTATTACTTACTCAATTCATACCAAGTATAAAATATAAATATTGACTATGTCAAGTTGCAATGAGTGTCGAGTCACTCACATGTCGAGTCACTCAAGTGCCAAGAAGCTAGACCATGCTAAGTGATTCAAGTGCTGAGCAAGATAGTTGATGTTGAGTACTTCAGGTGCCAATCTAGAAATAGAATTATAGTATGTGCAAAGCATTAGCAACCTAAAGTGTCAAGTAACACAAATTGGACATAGTTATTTTTGATGCCACAAACAACTATGTAAACCATTTTTATGCTTACTTATGGATAGATCTCAATATTTTAAAGATAAGGACAAATCAATTTGAATTCCCTATGCAATTACATGTAGCCAATCAAAAAAAGAGGAAGAATTAAGTAGCAAAATGAATGAATCTTAGCCATAGATTCATACCTAACCCTAAGCCACAAAAGTCTTTATAAGGAAGATGAAGCCCCAAACATTTAGTATTGAGAGAGAAATAATAGAAGGAAGATATCAAGGAGCAAATGATTGAATTGTTTAGAAAGCATTCAAGGTGACTTAGTAGTATGAAAGAATTATAGAATTAGTTAAGTACAAAATAGAGGATTGAGGACACAAGATTGTTATATTAGATCAAAGAGGATCAAGAAGGACTAAATTGGATCTGAAATCAGCAAAATAAATTTGTAAGTTGTATCAAATCAAAATCTCTATTGTTACTCTCTAATGATTATATCAGTTAGGGTAAAATCCTTTGGACTAAGGTTGATTTAATAGTCATTATCAAATCCTTTAGAAGGGTGACATTCCAAGTGAATTTTCTAAAGTCCTTTAACTAGGCACACTTCTAATAGGGTGTTAAAATTGTCTAACAAGCTGGGACTTAACAATCTTTGTGAGCCTTTAACAGGGAAGGCCTTTCACATTGCAGATCACGTTTCATGGTCAACTTATTATAATCTTAATTGGCTACACTTTATTGCTATAGGGGTAAAGATCTGTGGGTGTCATCCCTACCCTAGTTTTACCTTCTTATTTGGAGAGTTTCTAAGTAATCATATCACGTGCCAAATGTGTGTATGTGCTTACATGTTTTAGATGCATTTACTTTATATTTTATTTTAGTTCATATATTGAATACATCTAATGAATGGTGAAAGTTTTAAGTGCTAAAGTTTGAACTTCTGATTCACCCCCACTAGAAGTATATGGTTCCCATTTGTAATTCCAACAATTGGTATCAGAGCTAAGTTCTCAAAAGGAGAAGCTTTACAACTTAGAGAAAAAATATTGAAATGGAAGTCTACAAATTGGGAAAGATTATTGAGAACCAAGGAATTGAGATTCAACTCATTCTACATTCATTGGACGAGGCCAAAGAGGAGTTAAGAAAATCCTTAAAGAGAAGGAAAGAGATAACCATTATAGAAAATGACAAACAGTACAAAGAGATCGACACCACCAAGCTAATTTGCAAATGGAGACTCAAATGAATTCAATGTAGCAATTGTAGATTTGATGGAAAAGAATAGAGTACAAGTTGAGGAAATCAAAAATCTTAAGCTAGAACAAGAATCTCAAACCATGATGCTATGCAAAGTAACTGAACAAAAGAAGAGAGCTATAGAAGACAAGGCCATGATTGAAGAAGACAAGAGAACTCTAAAAAACAGACTAGAAGAGAAGTCAACTAAGCTTACCAAAATCTCCAACATGCAATTAGATACCATAAGCAAGATGATGAATGCTCACCATGAGTTGAATGTCAAAGACATTGAGATAATTGCATTGAAGTTGTAGAATCAACAACTGCAAAATGGCCTGAGAAGAGAAAGAGAGATTTTTGAATGTTTCAACGAGCCAAATCAAGCCATCAAGTATTTTGAGAAATTACTAAAATATCTTAGATCCAATAATGATACATTGGGATTGGGCTACACAAGCTCTAAAGAAGTTGAATCATCCAAAGTTGCTAAAGAAAGGAATGACAAAAGTAAGAACTCCAAACCCACTTTTCATTATTGTGGTAAGAAAGGACATAATACTGATGTGTGCAGGAGAAAGAATGCAAATTAGTATGTCAAACCTAATAACATGGGTCACTATCATAAGTGTAATAAAAAAAGTCATCAATCACATGAATGCAAAACTAGAACTATGCATGCACCAAGATTTGAATGTTACTACTACAATTATCTAAAATATGGACATAGAGCCTTTAAATGTTGATCCAAATCCATGTGGTCACAAAATAAGTCAACCAAAGAAAGAAGACATGGACACTTCTATAACTAGGATTACAACACAACACAAAGATTTCATTATTGTCAAAAGTATGGACATATCCCTAAGAATTGCATTAGAATGCACTTTAGTGGTAACTACAATAGATGGTTGAGTCAAACTACATTTTTAAGCTATTTAAAGACTGGTCACATTAGCAAACATTGTCCAACAAGGTCAAAGGCACCCAATTTTGAGTTTGACAAAGGAAAAAGAAAGGTAAATGCTAAGCACATCAGAGGAGAGATGAAAAAGATATGGAAAAAGAGAGATGAATGCAATACATCAAGTGCATGGATCACTCCACCTAATAGGTCAAGTGGTAACACCTCATCAAACTGAGCAAAAAGAGGTATGTGGGACTGATACTCAAAGTATTATATCTTACATCAATTCCAAAAGTAAATAGCACTGAATAGAATAAATTAGCATGAATCAAGATGCAAGATGTGAGAAAATTTCGAGGTTAAAACTTCAAATTTTCATGTTGTTGTTGAGTATGGAAAGTCTTCTATAGATGAAAAGTAAAATACTATTGAGTGTCGATCTACTATTCAAAGTTAGTTAGAGATGAGTTTGTAGTAGATGCTGAGTGAGGGTAATATTTGTAGATGCCGAGCAAACCAGAGATCATGTTGCTGCTAAGTTTATAGCTGTACAAGAATTAAGCATTAAATGTGAAGTTTTGAAGGGTATATGATTGATTTTCACTCATTTTGTGTCATTATGAATTTAAGCAAGAGAAAGTAGAGCTAAAGGAAACTCAAGAATCTATTCAAGTCATTTTCAAAGATCATAGCAATGATCATTCCAATTCATAAAATTTCCAAGGTATTCTTCATTAGCCAAGCTACATAGTTTGAAATAGCTTAAACCCTAGTTTGATAAAATGGCTTCCATCTCAAAGAATTGGAAAGAAAAAGATGTTTTAGATGTGCAACTAGTCAGTAACAAGGTCAAACAACCAAATTTTAAGGCTATCCCAGACATAACTTACAAACAAGACCCATCAAGCATCTTATCCATGATTCCACCTAAGGTCATAATGATCCAAGACATTAGAAAGTGTTATAATCACAAGATAGGTGATATGGAAATAAGGAAAGCCTATGATAGGTTGTATTAAAATGACATTTTGAATGAAGAATTTAAGATTGTTGAGAGAAAGGGTTTAACCTGTGCCCTAGATTTTCCTACGGTGCTCTAAATGGAATGGATCAGGATAGTATTAAGTAGAATTCATGATGGATGTTTGTGGTTGAAGGGTGGACCAATCAAAATTTAAAAAAGAATAGTTCATAGGGTAACTAGATATCCAACCCTAGATCGGCCCAAGACCCTATGAAGTGACTCCAAGGAGGTTATTGAGAAAAACAATGGAACACAAGAAGAATGACCATAGGCATCATCATAGATCCACTACTTGACTTTGCAATTACAAAAATTTCTCACAAATTTTATCAATCAAGCATATTAAATAGTGTACCTTGCATCACAGTAGATGTTGGCTATAAAATTGTTAAGAAAGATCACACTTATGATCTTACTAAGCTCCAATTATAGTAGTTTATAGAAAATCTTGGAGTAGTCAAAAAGACCAAGAGTGCACAATGCAAGTTTGGATAAATACTTGTGTGCATATTTTTCTATGTTCAGAACACATTGAGAAAATGGGAGAGAACTTTGACACAATCATGACCGTCTACTTTGAGGACTTCAAGAATTCTATGAAGCAAAGGATGAGAATACCTATCTCTTTAGTTGAACAATACTATAATGATATATGTTTTCTTGTAGATATTGATTATACATACATACAAGCTACCATAGCTAGGGTAAGATGGCTAAGACCTCTCAGATATGAAATAAATGTTGATGAAGCATATGTAGCAATAACAACACTTCTAGCTAAAGAAGTTGACAAAACAACAAAAATATTTGGAAACTATGATGTTATAAAATCCAAAGTTGAGATGGAGTTGAAGACAGCTTCCATAGTAATGAAGAAATACAAATTAGTGAGGAAATTAAAGGCAAAATTTGGAGAAGGTGTAAGTGAAGAGGAAGAGGAAGAAGATGATGAAGAGGATGAAGATGAAGAACAAGAACAAGACCAAGAACCTCTTGCATTAAACCAAGGAATGGGAGAAGATAGGGAAGAAGAAGAAGAAGAAGAAGGTGTTGAGGAAGAGGAAACCAAAGAAGCACCAGTACAAACAAAACCAAAGAAGAGAAAGGCCAAGGCACAACCTATGGTAAAAAAAGGGCAAAGAAGATTGCCAAGCCAAGCCCAACAAAGTCAACAACACCAACAACCAGGGCAAGGACAAGGGCCACTGCACAAAAGGCTAAGGAGAAAGCAAAAGAAAAGATAAAGGTTATAGAAAAAAATGGCCTAGTGCAAAATAAACAAAGAAGAAAATACATTGCACAATCAAAAACTAATGATGAGAGAAAAAAATCAAAAGATACAAGTCAATTTAGAGTGGTAAGTCATCCACCAAAATTTGATCTTGAAAATATTTGTGAAAATGTAAGTGTTGGTGTGAATAAGTATTTACTATTTACACTTTACTTAAGTTTTCTTAGGTTAATACATTATTTAATTATTTATTAGTTAGTCACCTAGGAGTATGTGTACTCTTGTGAGTTGTGATGTTGACAACATAGGAGTTAGCACTCTAACTATGCACATGGTGTCTACAACATAGGAGTTAACACTTTATTTGAGCAAATAGTGTCTACAACATATCTACACATGAGACACCTTATCATACTTATTCTATCATTGATGCATTTATATTCATGCATAATGGAATATGGGTGCTTAGTTGTCATGCTTATCTCCTAGTTCTTTCTAGAACCATTCTAGCTACATCTTAGAAGCCTTTATATATAGGAACTCCTAGTGTGTATGTACATGTTTTGAGATATTCATTCTCATATTGATCATACTCTTTTGGTCTACTATTGTGCTTGTGCTTGAGTTCCTTAATCTTGGGTGATTTTTCCCTAAGGCAAAATTCTTACATGGTATCAGAGCTTGGGGAGATTCTCTTCACATAGTCGTTTGAGACCATTCTTTCTTCAGTACTTTGACCCAAATCTAGAGTATCTATAGATATTGGGAGAGTCTAGAGCCAAAGAAAACCTTGCCATTGTGTTTGAAACATCAATTCAGTAAAAATTGGCTATAAATTTGCCTATGTTGGGCAATAGTCAAAATTGAAGCAATTTTTTTTTTTTTTTGCAAACTAGCAACCCAAAAGATTGATTTGTAGAATTGGTATGATCATTTTAGATCCATACAATTAATTTTCAAATATGCATTTTTCATCTACATCTCTACAATTTTTTTCAGTTCTGCATTATTTTTCAAAAAAAATTTGGCCATCAAGCCAGTAGAAGAGGTTTTTGTAGGTGAAGATTGAAGCTTGCTGGTGCAAATTAAATATTTGCATCACATTAAAAAGGTCAAAAAACCCCCAAATCAGATTTTGTTTCATCAAAATTGGACATCTCAGACCAAAAGTAGAGCCTTTTGATTTTTGGAGGTGCGACAACAACAATTTAGGAAAAATAACAATAGAGGTGATTTTCAAAGAGCGATATCTCCCTCTTATGGACTCCTTTTTTGAAGATTTTTTTTTTTGTTTTGGGGTAGAATTTTGTGATCTACACATTGATGTAGGTGGTTTGAGATCTCTATTCCTAAATTTTTTTGTAAATTAGAGATCCCAATTTTTGCCACTTCAAATGCTTATTACGGGCTCATCTAGACACATATTTATGTTCCATTTTTTTTGAAAGTGCATAATTTTTTGTCTACTTTATAGATCTATAATTAGATTATAGGTCCTATTGATAGAATTATTACTTTCATAAATATACTCTAAATTACCTATTGTAATCACACTAAGCATAATCAGGTGGGTTTCTTTGATTCTCTCTTGCATTTGGGGGGTGCATACATTCATTGATCTCATGGAGGAGCTTTCTTTCCCATGTCAAGGTGGTCTTAGACTAAGGTTGACAAAGAGTAACTATCAAAAATTGAGTGCCTCACTCATTGATCATCTAAGGAGAGAACATCTAGAAGTATTTCCTTACTTATGTTACAACGAACTGATCTCTTCCATTGGTCACATCACTGATCTGCCACCTCTTAAAAGACTTTTGGATATCATTTATTTCAATCTCTCTTCTTCTAATTTTTATAAGGTCATAGACAAGCTATGATATCCTTATGAAATTTTTATGTGTCTTTGGAAAACATATGGAGATCCTTGAGTCCCTCCATTTCCAGAGGACATTATATCCTTAGTCACTTCAATAATGGTTCCTCCAACTCTAGATGAGATCTCACCTCCTGATACTATTGCTAATACTACTAATCCAATTCCAGCCATAGATGCTTTTGATTTAGTTAAATGGGAAATATTATGTCTTCCTACTTCAACTTCATGGGATGACTTCCTTTTAGACATTGCAGAGCTATTTTTGGACTCTCACATTGAAGATGTGGGAGACATCATTGATGAAATTCATCTTCTCTTTCTTGAGGAGATTACTTCATGCATTGTAGAAACTGATCATGACACTAGTAGTAGTGCTTCAAAAAATTCAAATATGATACATATAGGGAGAGGTCACAACATTAGTCACATTCCACATACACAAATTGCCATTAATGATAGGTCCAACACAACAGGGTACACCTAGTCTTTCAACTCTGGCATCAGTGGATGAATTCTTGATAGATATTTCAAGTTTGTTCATGGAGTCACACATAGCCAATTTGGGAGACATTCTTGATGATATGCATCTTCTCTTTAATGAAGAAGATCCTTCTTCAATTGTTGCAAGAGCTCACTCTAACCCTCATGTCCATTCTCTACATGATCAGTCTTTAGAGCTTGATATGATTGTGGATCCTTATGTATAGTAGTTTTAGGAGGTTTCTTTATCATTTTAGGAGATAATATATCCTTTGGGATAGGTTCTACATCCATCCTTGCTAGATCTGCACTTTTTCTTTTCAACAGTGTTGTAAGGAGTGATGCTCAACATTGATACATGGACAATTAAGCAGGTTTTAGAGACATCATTCATCTTTAGGATTCTTTCTACACATAGAGGAAGCATCTAACCTATACCTCTGCCATTATTTCTTCGAAAGGGGAGGAACATTATTCAACATTCCTGGATCAACTTTTACATCAAAGGAACTAACAATGATCAACACTCTTCATTTGGGGCGGAGACTACCTTGTCTCTCTTCTTCTTATCTTTTATGGGGGGGACTTTTTCCTCTTATGTGGTTTTTTCCTTCTCCTAATTCTCTATTGTATATACTTGATGTATGTCATGGGGGGGTCTTGATTACTCCATCCATCCATGCATCTTGTCTTTTCATCTTTCTTTTTGTGGGAGGGTTTTTCCCATGAGGTTTTTCCTCTTTCTCCACTTTATGAGAGATTTCATCTCATTATGTACATGGGTACCTAACATGGCCTAGTAGCTAAGAACCATTATGTATTTTATCCTAGCTTTCGTAAGCTTAAGTACATTCCCCTAAGTTACACTTAATGGTGGGTTGGGGGTGGGGGTGGTTGGTGTAAATAAGTATTTAATATTTACACTTTACTTAAGTTTACTTAGGTTAATACATTATTTAATTATTTATTAGTTAGTCACCTAGGAGTATGTGTACTCTTGTGAGCTGTCATGTTGATAACATAGGAGTTAGCACTCTAATAATGCACATGGTGTCTACAACATAGGAGTTAGCACTTTATTTGACTGCATGGTGTCTCCTAGTTCTTTCTAGAACTATTCTAGATGCATCTTAGAGGCCTTTGTATACAAGAACTCCTAGTGTGTATGTACATGTTTTGAGATATTCATTCTCATATTGATCATACTCTTTTGGTATACAATTGTGCTTGTGCTTGAGTTCCTTGATCTTGAGTGATTTTTCCCTATAGAAAATTCTTACAAGGTATTAGAGCTATACCAAATTCTTATAGCAAGAAACAATGCAAATTTGACTAGTTTGAAAAGTATTGATTTTGATAAACTTAGTAGAGAGGAAAAGAATCAAGTAGAAGAGTCAATATATGCAATGATGTCTAAATTCAAGAACACTCCAATTGAATGAGACAATACTATACTAAAAGAATTATATACTATTGTTGAAAATAAGTGGCATTACTATTTAAACTTGGAGAAAGAAATCAGAGAATCCACATTAGCCTAGGTAATGCCAGAGCTAACAAAATGATAGATTGTCAAAGAAAATAAGAAATATGGTGGACAGTTTGCACCAATATATAGGGCATTCAACATTCTTTAGAATAACATTGAAGATGTTGTGAAGAAATCCATTCAAATGTGGAAATTAATCTATGGATTGAGAACTATCAAAGAAGGAGAAGAAGACCCATTTGAAGGTAGAAACAATGGAGATGAAGATTAGGAAAACGAGGAAGAAATAGAAAAGGATAATATTTTTGTGGAGGAGACACAAAAGAAAACAAAAGACATGGCTATAGCTAAAGAGCTACAGGAAGAATAGAGTGTGCAAGACACACAAATGCCAAGTATGAGCCCTCCACATGAAACAAGTATGCCTATACAAACTATAACTATTAAGGATTTTCTTGATAGTTCGGCTTAGAAAATCAATCCTTTGACTACAGAAGATCTAAAGAAGATTCTTGACCAATCCACACTACAAGCTAGATTATGTGAAAATCTAGTATTGGTCAGTGTTGATGAACTTTAGAAGGTGGTAGCTGACATTACAAGGGATAAGCTGAATACAAAATAGCCATCTTTTTTTATCCCTTTAGCTACTAGTTCTCAACCTTTGATTCAAACATTAGTAGACTCATTCAAAAAGGTTGACACAACTGTTAAAGTTGATTTGGTTGAATAGAGACAAACTACAATAGAAGAGAAAGAAGCAACAAAAGATCAACCTAATGCACAAACATAAGGTGCAACTTAGATCATTATGATTGACCAAAGAAGATCTAACAAGAGTAAAGACACACCAAAGGAGAAGGAGAAAGAGGCCATTCAAGCATTGGTAACTCTACCAACATCAGGAACTCCTACAAAAGTCCTTCAGAAGCCAAGCACTGAAGCAGTACCCTTGCAAATCTTAGCAGTACCAGGATCAAGTTCTTGTAAGGTTTCCAAGGTAATTCACTATAGAGATGTAACTTTAGATGAAGAGATAGAGATACCTAAGTATGATTATGCAACAAGCCTTAGAGAAGAAGAAAAATTAGGAAATACCCAAGAAGGAGTATAGATAGAGGCAATCACTACAAGAAATTAAAGACACCTTCTTAGATGCTTTCATCTTGCCAACACTAGAAGAATCAAAGCCACAATTGGAATAGTTATCAAAAATTAAGGAACAAGTGAAAAATGAAGACTAAGACAAAAATTTCAAGCTTTTGGAATGGTCAAAAAGGAAATTTCAAGGGAAAGTAAATGAGAAGATATCTAGTGACATAGCAGTGATGTAAGTTGAATTGATAAAAAAGATTGAGAAAGTGAAGAAGGTACTTGAGAAAAAATTCCCATTGTACACCAAACTATGTGTTCCCATTCTCTTCACTTAAGATACAAGCCATAGAATTCTAAGTTTGGAGAGGAATTTAAAAGTCTTAGGTATGAAATTACCTCATAACCCAACTCAAAATGAGAAGCATTTTCACACATTGCTTCAGTCATAGAGTCAACTAGCTATGTTAACAGAAGAAGAGGCTACTATAAGAGCCAAGTTAACCAATATCCAAGCCTCCCTTACCCCCCATATGGAGATACTTGACAAAGAACTAGGATTTGCAAAAACTTTGTTAAAGAAAGATCCTAATCTTTCTACATCAGCTGGACTAGTTCACCTTACAATAGAGCTAGCTATCCAAATAAAGTCATTGGATGTTGCATGTGGCAACTGGAATGTTGCTCTGAAAATAATCATGGAAGTCCATAAATCCTTTTTGGACAAATACACAATTAGTGTTTAAACCCTTTGACATAAGTGTCAAAAAGGGGGAGAGAAAATAAGAAGAAAGGAAGAAAACAAGAAGAAAGGGGGAGAATAAGGAGAATAATGAAAGGGGGAGCAAAAATAATAGAAAAAGAAAAGAAAAAAAGCATATCAAATAAGGAGTATAAGCACATTGAAGTCAAAGAGTATCAAATAGAGAAAAATCTACCCAGAATGGAGAACAGATTTTGGATACACAATAGGCACATTAACTTAGAGGGAGTTACAAAATTTTGAGGTATATACTATATTACAAAATTTTGAAAATTTGTTTTGTATATAAGCTGAGTTGTAAATATGTTATACTCAAGAATATTAGATTTTTTATGTACAAGTTAAGTGTTTTTGACACTCATGTCAAAGGGGGAGATTGTTGATCTCAAATCAATTTTGATAATTAAGTATCAACACACTTAATCAATTACTCAATTCATGCCAAGTACAACATATAAATATAGACTATGCCAAGTTGCAATGAGTGTCAAGTAACTCATGTCCTGAGTTACTCAAGTGCTGAGTAGATAGACCATGTTGAGTGATTCAAGTGTCGAGCAAGATAGTTGACACTGAGAAATTTAGGTGACAAGCTAGAAAAAAAATTATACTATGTGTTGAGCATTAGTAACCTCAAGTGTTGAGTAATCTCAATCTTTTAAAGATAAGGACAAATCTATTTGAATTTCCTATGTAATTACATGCATCCAATCAGAAAATAGGAAGAGTTAAGCAGCAAAATGAATGAATCTCATCCATAGATTCATACCTAATCCTAAGCCACCAAAATATTTATAAAAAAGACAAAGCCCCAAACATTTAGTATTGAGAGAGTAGTAATAGAATGAAGATATCAAGGGGCAAATGACTGAATTGTTCAAAGAGCATTCAAGGTGACTTAGTAGTGTGAAAGAATTGTATAATCAGTTCAGTATAGAATAGAGGATTGAGGACACAACATTTTTATGTCACATT
The DNA here is from genome assembly GCA_028749045.1 of Cupressus sempervirens. Classification (NCBI taxonomy): domain Eukaryota; kingdom Viridiplantae; phylum Streptophyta; class Pinopsida; order Cupressales; family Cupressaceae; genus Cupressus; species Cupressus sempervirens. The sequence continues at coordinate 612,901,599 of CM053788.1, forward strand.
AGAGAGGATCAATGAGGACTAAATTGGATCTAAAATCAGCAAGATAAAGTTGTAAGTTGTATCAAATCAAAAGCTCTATTGGTACTCTCTAACAATTGTATTAGTTAGGGTAAAATCCTTTGTACTAAGGTTGATCTAATAGTTATTATCAAATCCTTTAGCAAGGTGACATTCCAAGTGAATGTTCTAAAGTTCTTTAACTAGAAACACTTCTAATAGGGTGTTAAAATCCTCTAACAAGGTGGGACTTAATAGTCTTTGTAAACCTTTAACAGGGTAGGCATTTCACTAGGAAGATCATGTTTCATGGTCAACTTATTATAACCTTAATTGGCTATACTTTATTACTGCACGAGTAAAGATTTGTGGGTGTCATCCCCACTCCATTTTTACTTTCTCATTTGGAGGGTTTCTAGGTAATCATATCAAGTGCCAAATATGTGTATGCGCTTACATGTTTTAGATGCATTTGCTTTGTATTTTATGTCAGTTCATATATTGAATGCATCTAATGAACGGTGAAATTTTTAATTGCCAAAGTTTGAACTTCTAATTCACACCCCCCCCTCTCAGAAGTATATGGTTCCCATTTTTAATTCCAACACCTAAACTATTGCTCTTTCTGCCATCAATATTTCCAAACCAATCAGCATCAATGTAGGCTCTCAATTCAAATTTCTCATTTTTCTTATACTATAGACCATAGTCTTCTATTCCTTTTAGATATCTTATTATTCTCTTAATATCCATCAAATGATTCTCTGTAGGATTAGTAAATAATCTTGTAACTATCCTAGTAGATAATGCAATATCAGGCCTATTGTGTACTACATATTGTAATTTTCTAATGATAGACCCGTATAATGTTTGATTCACCTCAAATGAATCATCATTCTTTGACAGTTTATGTGATGTCACCATAAATGTGCTTACTATCTTGGAATCCCCCAATCCAAAAAAAATCAATATCTCCTTTACATATTTTGACTAAGTGATGTAAATACCATATTTCATCTGATGTACTTGCGAACCCATAAAGAACTTGATCTCTCCAAACATAGACATCTTAAATTCTTTCTTCATTTCATTTGCAAAATATTTACATAGAGTATCTTGACTTTTGAATATGATATCATCAATAAAAAATTTAGATAATAGAATACCCTTTCCTTTCTCTATCTTCATGTATAGATTGTTTTTATCATCATTTCTCTCAAATCCAATATTCACAAGATAATTATGAAGCCTTCCATAACATGCTCTTGGTGCTTGCTTCAAACCATATAAATCTTTGCATAGTTTACATACCATTTTTTTTTTGTTAGCATCAACAAATACTTTTGGCTATTTTATATAAAGTTCTTCCTCTAATATACCATTCAGAAATGTAGACTTAACATCCATTTTGATAAACTTTGAAACATTTGTATGCAGAGTAAGCAAGTAGAGTTCTTACTCCTATCCTTGCAATAGGGTTGAATGTTTCTCCATAGTCTATTCCATCCTCTCATGTATATCATTTACAAACTAATCTTTCCTTATTCCTTGTGACTTCACTATTTTCATCTAACTTATTTTTATATACCCACTTGGTTCCAATCACATTTTTTTCTTTTGGTCTAGGAACTAGAGTCCATGTCTTATTTTTCTCAATTCATTCAATCTCTTCTTTCATGGCTTTACTCTATTCTAGATCTTCTAAGGAATCTTTCACTAATTTAGGTTCTTTCATGCTAAGAAAACATGTATCATTTCTCAATGTGCTCCTTGTCATTGGTCTAGTATTTTTATCTCCAATGATTTGTGTAGTACAATGATGTCTCTTGATGTACTTAGACAATCTTAGCTCTTCTCTATTTACTTCAATTGGTCTCTCAACTTCTAAATCAATATCTACATCTCTTTTAGGTAATTCAATATCTCTTTCATGTACACTAATCTAATAATTAGAATGTGCCTCAACTGTACTTTGTAACTTGGCACCTCAATGTAGCTTGGTTCCTGAATGCAACTTGACATTAATAGTATGTGACTCGGCAGGCACTAAAACTTGATGTTGATTTGTAACTTGATTTACAACATCTTTATTAGTAGGCATACCTTCATAAAATTATACAAATGATTTGTATTCTTCTAGTTCCTTCATAGATTCAGCCTCATGTACTTCTGTATATTCATCAAATTACACATTTGCACTTTCCAAACCTTTGTTAGTGTTATTATTTAGACACTTATAAGCTTTAGTTATTGTGGAATAACCAAGGAATATAACTTTTTCACTTTTTGCATCTAATTTACCACTGAAATCCTTGAGTTTATAACACCTACTTCCAAATACCTTAAAATATTTTACATTGGGTGATTATCTATACCATAGTTTAGAAGGTGTTGAATGATACCTTTCTCGACTTGCACATGGTTCAAGGTATAGACAATTGTACTTACAACTTCTCTCTAGTATTTCAAAGCAACATTTTCCTCCATCATGAGTGTCCTAGCACAGTATATTATAGACATGTTCCTCCTTTCAAAAATTCTATTTTGTGGAGGGGTCCTAGGAGAAAATGTTTGCCTTTTGATTCCTTTGTCATTACAAAACATCTGAAACTCATTTGATGTAAGTTCTCCTCCTCTGTTAGAGCTCAAACATTTTAGAATTTTACCTATTTCCTTCTCAATTCTTTCTAAGTACCACTTAAACATTTGGAAAGCATCAAATTTTTTTTCCAAAAATACATCTATCATCATTCTAGAATAATCATCAACAAATAGCATAATGTACTTATCTCCTTTGTAGCTTTTCACATCAATTGGTCCACACAAATTAGTATGAACAATTGCTAATTTACTTTAGAGGTATGAGTCTAACTCTTAAAATTTGATTTTGTCATTTTGCTTAACTAACATTGTTTGCAAATTATATTGCCATGCTTCTTCAATTTAGATAAACTTCTAACTCTTCTCATGTTACTAATACTAACCAAGTTATCAAAATTAACATGACATAACCTCTTGTGCCATAGCCATACATCATCAAATTATACAACTAAACAAGTAGCATTCTTGATATCAAGGTAGAATAGATTATCTCTAGTTTGATCACCTTTTCCAATTAGTTTTCCATCAATATCATATATCTTAGGAATCTTGTTTTCAAATTCAACCTTACAACCTAAATTATTCAATTGTGACACACTCAACAAATTATAATTAAGTCCTTCAACATAATAAGCATTGTCACATAAAATATTTTCTGTAAGTTTGATATAACCTTTTCCTTTTATCAGACAAGGTATATCATTCCCAAACCTTATACTATTTCCATCATAATAATTCAAGGTAATGAACTTACTTTTACCTTCAATCATGTGATGTGAACACATACTATCAATGATCCATCTATAATTCTTTTTCACACAAGACATCTATGTAGTTACCTCATCCTCATCAAATTCATCCTTCATTACAACATACACAACTTCATCATCATTATCATTAGATCCATCTTTTGTTTCCTCTTCAACAGTGTAGCAAGACTTCTTGCCTTTATCTTTGTAATTTTTTTTGTCTTCATCTCTTCTACTTTTGTACTAGTCTCCACCTCTGTAATTCTTCTTCTTTGGACATCTAGCAACAATATGACCAACCTCATTGCAATTAAAATACATGATAGGTGAATTACCTTTGAAATTTCCTTTACCTCTATGAAATCTCCTTGCTAGTAGTGTTTCAAGTTGTTACACATCTTCCTTATCTATATCATTATCACTAGACAGATATTTTACCTTTTTCTTCTTGTTCTCATTAGGTTCTTTCAATGAAAGCTTGGCTTTGAAATAAGATTCAACATTGATAGTTTTGTAATTATCAAAATTAGATAGCTCAAAAGTAGTGAGCCTACCTACTAGACTTTCAAGATTCAGATCAGTGCCTAGTATACATCTCAGTTCTTGTATTTTAGAAAATTTAATAGCATAAATAGGAAGTAGTTTTCTCAAAACTTTTCTTAGTATAGTCTCATCATCTATTTTACCATTAGCTCCTCTTATTTCATTAACAACATCTTTTATCCTAGAGAAATATTGAGAAATATTCTCACCTTCTTGCATTTTCATATCATTGAACTTACCTCTAAGACTTTTAGATTTGGCTCTTAGAATATTTTTGTCACCTCCATAGATAGTGTGTAGAGCATCCCACATTTTCTTTGTACCATCATAACCCTTGATATCATCAAACTCGGCATAATTTAGGGTAAATGAAATCTCCAACGTTGTCTGGTTGTGTTCTTTCTTCTTTTTTCAAATCTTCAACAATTAGCGCTCTAATAGGATCACATGTTTTGTGTTGATGGTATATTGTGCATGATCTCCAAGAACTTGTAGGTGTATATTCATTATAATTTTCCATGTAGGAAAGTTATCTCTATTAAGCTTGGGTACCTTTCTTTTTGAAATCTTGATCTTTTTGCTTCTAGTACCTTCAAACTAGTCCTCTTAAGTAGATGGCTTTGATACCAATTGTTGGAATTATTTAGAATAATTGAGAGGTTGGTGAATTAGTTATCTAAGCTCTAGATGTACAATTAGAAATTTTAACAACTTAGTGAACCCATATCCATAAATTATTTTCATCATGCATGCACCCATTAGGTTATACAGTCACTTAAACTCATAGGTTATTGTCAAATCAACTTTGTAGAAATATAAACATGAAACATAATAGATTCAATAACATATTTGACACAATGGTTTAATGTGGAAAACCAATTTGGAAAAAAATTCCAATAACATGCTACTCATTTGCACTCTTTATAATTAATGCCCTGTGAAAGGCCAACCCTATTAAAGGCTACAATGCACACTATTAAATATGACCTGGTTAAAAGGATTTCAATCACCCTATTATGAGCGAGCCTTGTTAGAGGACTTTAGAATATGCACTTGGAATGTCAACTAGTTAAATCTTTTACAAATTATTGTTAGGTCAACCTTAATCCAAAAGATTTACTCTAGACTGGTACAATGATTAGAAAGTAATAGTAAGGCTTGATCTAATAACAACTTACAACACACTTGCAGATTACAAATCTTTATTTTAGTCTTCCATTTTTCTTGGATTTCACACACTTCATCTCTAATATCTTATTCACCCTTCAAGCATACATACCCTTAAGTCTTCTTTCTTTGCTTGCCAATGCAGTCTCTTCTCTTAGGTCATTGAATGAAGCAATACCCTAGACTCCTTGTCTTCCTTAGGTTCTCGCACATGACAATATTTTCTTTTGACCAACCATATCTATAAATAGAAAATTAAGATCTTTTTCCTTTCATCTCCATCGTCCATTTTAGAACTAGGTTGGATTAGGTAGGATTCAATTAATCTACCCATCATTTCATTTCATTCCCTTCTAGAAACTTCTCCTTCAATCTTCTTTGAATTTACCTCAAAACAATTCACCATGAATTTTGTGCCACTAGCTCATCAATCTTATCTTCAACATAGTTCACAAAATCCAAGAAATCAAACTTGTTGGCTCAGATTCATCAAATTCACAATCTTTCTCATAATGGTGACACTCAGCATTAACTTGCTTTTGATGCTCGATACATACTGCATTGCTTAGCATCCACTATCAAAACACTTGGCATGAACTAAATTTTACTAGTGCTCAACATCAACTAAACTTTACTTGGCTTACATTGTATCCCTCATCTTACATCGAAATTGACTTTTTTTGGATCCAACTAATTTTTTCTTGGCTTACACTAACTTTTATTAGCACCTATTATGAAAATTGTTAAGCTTGGCAGACATACTTCATTTAACTTGTTATTTTTGACTTAATTAGTGTATCTATTCTTTGCAACCTAAATTAGATTATCAATACACTATAATATCATTGTCTTAATTGATCTTTTTACTCCTTTTCCATATCATAACCTAACCTTCCCTCTAGGTGCTATTGTTACCTCATTTGATCAAGTCATCTTCATCAATAAAACAAATGATAGTACAAAAATCATGTAAGCATTTATCTTACTAGAAAGTAGCATGTTTGACACTTGTGACAAAACAATGATTGAAACACATTTTCATACTTGTATCAATCTATTTTCAATAGTTATATTACTGTTCAAGCATTCATATTTTGATTGTATGACCCCATTTAACTATATTGTGTAATTTTTATGTTACATCACTATAGGCATTTTATTCAAACCAAATTCATCACTACCCATTTTGATGCACAAATTAGTATTTTAATCTCTAGCCTCAAAATAGTGAAAGAGATTGTGTGGTATGAAGAAGAATTACTTACCCCTAAATTTTCAAATACCTTATACCATATTTTAAAATTGTAAATCTATGTTGTTCTCTTTGTTGATACAATGCTTTGGAACATAAGATTTGGCCTAGAACAAATTCGTCCATTACTATTTTCTATATTGGTTTCATTGGTTATCCTACATTTGACAAACTAATTATATAAAGGATGTGAAAGTCATATGGGCACAATGAGAGGAATACTTGATCACACTAGTCACTTTTGCTTCAAAATTTTTGAGATTCCAAAGTACAATCATATAATTAATGTTTTGAGATTATCAAATTGTGTGTCAATAAAACTATCTTCCGATCACTTTAAAATTAAGAAATAATAGAGTTCAAAATTCAATAAACTTAGTAATATTTGATAGGAGTCAAGCCATGTTTTGTTATCATTAGAAAGAGTAAGAGGGTGTTGGTTCATGGAATAGATTATTGACCTATTAATAGTACAATAATAGCACTAGTACAATTTCAGCACCAAAAAAATTTGTCAAAAACAAAAAACAAAAAGATTCAATAATAAAAATGTCTAGTAATCATGTATTAGCCTATTATTAGCCTAAAATACAGTGAGACTATTTCATTTTTTCTTAAAAACTTTGGCTGTCATTGATATTTAGTTTTGGCCTACCATCGATGGTACAAAAAGCCTGTTGAATCATCTCTAGATGTCCTCAATATTTTGACGTAGACTAATGACGATGGTATGAAAAACCTACCAAATCATCTCTAGCTAACATCGATAGTTTGATGCAGCTTTTCATCAATGGTATAACAAACCCATTGAATCATCTCTAGCTAGCATCAATAGTTTGAGGTCTTGAATTAGTTTTTTCATGCTACTATGTGACATAGATGGGGATGATTTTCAATGGAGTTTCCTATCAATAAATTGACATCCATGGAGTGCATCAAAAATTTTACGCAATTCTAGTGACCTTAAATTTTGACGTTTAAGTATCAAAATTTTGACCACCTACATGTTGAAAAATAGGTCCAAATTTACTAGTTTCTACATGTTTGTAACACTTGCATTCACAACATTCTATAGATAATTCTTCTTTTTCTCCATGACGGTAGTTGAAAAAGACTCTTCTTTGTAACTGTTATTTATCTTTCTTTCAATTTTTTGTAGTACTACTTCCTTTGGGGAATGCTGATATTTCATACTTGATGTGATATTCACATATTATTATATGATCATAGTGACCCCAAAGTTAGTAGATCCCTCTATGCTCTATATATATTATGTGATTATTTACCTTAATTTGTCTTCTCTTGGGGGAATTAAATAGTGGAAATATCTCTTAGTTCATGTACATATATTCTATTAAAATCATTGCTCCTATTAAAGTGTTAGCAATGACTTTAACATGGGGGTATACACTCTTCTCATCCTACTTTCAATCATGGAATAGTAAATATGGATTCTAAGATGGCTTAGGATAATTTAGCTTTGGATGCTTGGTATTCTTCCTAAGTTATCAAAAAATCTATGCATTTCTACTTCATCCCTTCTTTCTGCACACATCTTGTGATTCACTTTATGGATTATGCAGAATCTTAAAGAATGGATCCTCCACACAAACTTTCAATTTAGGAAGTGAGCATTCTTAACATTGGATCTCTCTCTCTCCTTTACATGCACACATGCGAAATCTTGTATATTTGTAACATATACAAGATTAGTAATTTGCATACATGGTTAATACATATAGATATATATATGCTAAATCTTAAATATGGGAAACATATAAGAATTTTCCAAACCTCATATATAACTAACATATTCAAGCACAATAGGATATGTCCCATACATAGGTAACACAATTTTTTTTTTGTGATTCACAATGAGATGTACATTTATCATTAGAGAATTAATCACACCCATTCTCTCTCTAATTATTTTAGTCTATGATTTCTCTCTTATTATGATCTTGGAGTTAGCAAAGACTCAATCCCTTGGAGACTTGATGGATTCTTTATGTGCTTGGTTGTGATAAGACTATCTTATGTCTTGTGCTCTACTTTACCAAGAGTTTGGATTGAGTCCACACTCTTGCTAAAGTGGGGGCTAAATATGTCATCTTAAATTGGAAGCACTATAATTTAATGATGGTTTAACACCTATATAACATGAGATCATCTCCTTGCATATCTCCTCTTTTCTTCCCCATTTTTCTCATTTCTCCTAGGTGAAATATGGGTAAGAGCTAATTGATCATCTTTAAAATTCCTATTTTCATGGCATAAAGATTGAGGTAGGATCTAACCACCTAGGTCATCCCTTTCCTTCACCCAATCACTTAGAATCTAGTTTTTGTGCTATAATAGTCATATCTTGCAAACTATACATGATTTTCAAGATCCATGACCTATTTTTGGACCTTGAGGATGTCCCTAGTGTTTTTGGCCCTAGTTGGTAGGGACATAATGTGTCCCTTCCCCATCAAGGACATAATACATCCCTACATCCCTAATAGGCCCATTAGGGACATAGTGCATCCGTTCATGGGCCCTATCTTGGGCCCCTTGAGGTAGGCCAGTCTGTAGGAGAAAGTTTATTCTAAGCCCTTTATAAACCCATCTATTTTCTCCATTTTTCATATCATGCATTCAATTTACACACACAAGAATTCATGAACTCAAGCATTCAAGTTTTCAAGAACTCAAACCTTCAAGCATCCTTTAAGATAATTTCTTGATTAAATCAAACATTCAAATATTTAAGCAATTAAAGGGTGTTATCTTCAATATCTCCCTCAATCCATTCAAGGTTCTTTGTTGCACCTTCTACATATATTCATCTACATTCTTGATCCAATCCAGTTGGTAAAGAGAGCACATTACATTCAATTTGAGAAATTTAACTATTGTAAGGTGAATTTATACATTTTTTAATGTTTCTATAGTTCAGTTATTTCAATTCATGGTTAATTCCTAAACTGGGGTTTGAATGAGGTGAACCCCCCTCAAAAAATACAAGCCCTTTTTATTGGAGGTTTTATAACTTGGTTTGGTGAACAGACTGTAGATTTGAATACCCTTTTCATCATTTGTTAGAACTATAAAATTGGATTTAGGATTGGACATAATTGACCAAGGACATAATGCTCCACTTCTTTAGGAAATAGTTGACCTTACACATAGGAGTTGACATTGCACATCAAATTTGACCTTGCTAGATCACTAAATGATTTTTGGGATTTGAAGATTTGATAGTTTCAAGCCTAGATTCAACACTATTTTTCCATTTTCAGTAGAAAAAAAAAACGTAAAAATAGATTTTAAAAGTGAGTCTTTTAATGCCCTTTTTAATTTCAACACATTTCTTCATTATATCTACATACTCATTATAATTAGGGTTTTCAAGGACTTTTTCTTCTTTTCCCATATTCTACTCACTAGATCTTAGATTTTCATTTGTGCCCCTTTATCACTTGGCTAGCACTAATCTTTCTAGATCCAGTCTTGTGGAATTGGGATTAAATGATTGATTCCATGATTCCTTTTTTGAGTTGTGTAACTGTGGTTATGTGGTGAACTTAGGGTTTATTTCCTTGGTTTACATTCCCCCCTTAACACATAGGTCAATATTATAATTTTACCATAAGCAGTCTTAATCTTGTGTAATTTTACCATTAATGACAACATCCATGTTATTACTTTAGCCAACTTTCCAATAAAATCTACAAATTCAAGGGCTAGATAATCTCTGCATAGTTTCTCCCCCCAAGGTTATGGTGATCAATTAGGTTGATGAAGAGGGTTTATTGCTTGGCAATAATTCTTCTTTATCTAGTGTAACATTGTACTCTTTTTCCTTTCATACCTTATTACTTCCACCCTTAATCTCTTTTAGAAAAGTATTATTGATATTCTTATAATTTTTCTGGTTCAAACTATTGTTCCTTCTTCTATTATAGTTATTCCTTTTGACATTATGCATCCTTACACTTCTCAAAATCTATTAAATATGCAATATCTAGTTGTATGTCATAGATTATTACACTTGTAACATGTAACACCTAAACTTCCATATCTTGTTCTATTATGATTTACTTATAATTTGTAATCTACAAAAATGTGTCCAAAGTTGTTGCATTTGTAACATGTCACTCCAATAGATGTACCATCATTGTTCCTAGTAGGTTTCCTTGATTTAGGTCTTCTATTAAATCTTTCATTTTTTCTTCCAATTTTCTTTTGATTATATCTACCTTTTCAATTATATGAATTATTCGCATAAAGCCAATAATTGAAATAATAACCAATCAAAGGCTTAGTGGTAGTCTTACCTTTGCAATGTTTCTTGTGTATTTGTACTTTTTGCATGCATAGAATATTCCTTTGATGTTCTTTGTATTCTCTTTAGGTTCTTTATTTTGAATGATTGTTTGAATAGGATATTGCATTGGTCCTTCCTATTCTTCTTTAGAAAATTCATCATCATTATATCCAATTATTTTAATGTCACTTTTAGATCTATACTCTTGTGATTTGGCATAAAGTTTATCATTTCTTGAGTAAAGCTTTTCAAGATGTAATTTTGTCTCTACAAGATCACCCTCAAAAATGTTAGTATACTTCTCAAGTTCTTATGAATTAGACAACGAATCTTCAAGTTCTAATTTCACTATTCTAAGATGTGCACTCAAATAATTACATTAATTTGTCTCCCCTATTAGACTCACTTCAATTTTTTTCTTTATGTCCTTTCGTATTTAATATATTTGGCCATTTGAAGTCATGTCATCTAAAATTCATGTCTAAGTGTTTGATTTTCCTTTTGAATGATCTTAACCAGATCTATCCCATCTTCATCTAATTTAGACTCTTTCCTTTTTATTCTTTAACTATTAATATTTATTTGAGTCTCTTGATGTAATTATGCACATCTCTTAGCTTTAATTTAAATCTTTCCTTTTTCTATATTCTATCTATCTAATTCTTCAAGTTCCACAAAAAAATTAATTTATAAGCTACTTGCATCCATTAGGATCTTCTTCAAGTTGTAAGACTTTTTGTGAGGAACTAAGATTTAATACCAATTGCCTAGATCAAGAAAAATTAAGGGTGGGGTGAGGTGAGTAGGGTGAGGGGTGAATTAATCTTGCATCACTTTAAAATCAATTAATAACTTTGAAACTTAATCATATTACAAGAAAGTAAAACATATAATAATAAATAATTCATAAAAGCATGTTTTTTGAAAGGAAAATCTAGCCAAGGGAAAACCCCAGTGAGGATGCTAACCTTAACTACATGCACTAATTTGAAAGGTCTTTGTAAAAAAGTTTGAACCTGTTAGGAGTCATTACAAAAAAATTAACACACAAGCCCTTGTTTAAGGACTAGACCTTGTTAGAGGTCTCAACCCTATTAGGAGTTGTTTTACGTAAATAAAAGTGCACTTGCTATTGAAATTATAGTCAAGTTTATTATTAGTGACATACAATTATTTAAATTATAAGTATCTACTGAGCTTATTTACGATTAATAGTGTTAACCAAGCATTTTAGTTGTTACCAAGTTCTACAGTTGCTACCAAGTCCTTCAGGTAGATTTCAGTTTGTGCTAAGTAGTTACTACTATGATAATGATCAGTAGTGTAAATCAAGCATCTTAATTTATGCCACGTTTACCAGTGCAAACCAAGTTGAGTAGTACTTACTAAGTTCATAGTTGATGTGATGTGAGTCTAGTGTTAACCGAGCTACTCAGTGTTAACCAAGTGATTCAATTTATACAGAGCTCGTAGTGAGAGCATTGATTGAGATATGTAGTGTGAATCAAGTGATTTAGTTTATATGCCATGTTTCATAATATTCACTAAGTCACCAGTGTAGACTGAGTTCAAGAATACTTGGCAGTGATTAGTATGGACTGAGCTTCTATGTCTATTGAGTGCATGATGATGTTAAGCATCGAAAATGGATGTCGAGAATCATAACCTAACTGATTCAATCTTCAAAACCTAAGTTCTTATAGTATGAGCCAACTTTGTAATATTTGTGTAAACTTGTATTATGGCTAACTTTGTAATTTTGTAATTAGATTGGTATAAATGTAATTTTTTTAATCACATCCAAAGTGTGTAATTGTAATCAAATGGAAGAAATGTAATTAGAGAAGAGAAGAAGAGCGAATTGCAAAGGCTACAATAGTATAAGGAGCAAAAAAGATTTTTCTATCACAACAAGGTGATTTTTACATTCAAAGGAATCTAATTCCACAAATCTAGTTGCATATCAAAGATCAGATACCGCTTCATCCTCATAGGTGGATCAATCAAATCCTTTAACAAGGTAGACCTAACAGTCTTGTGTAAATCTCTTTATCAAGTCCATACTTCATTGAATGTTTGTAAATCCTTTAATAAGGTGGACTTAGTAGTCTTTATTGCTCCTAACTGAGAAGATCATCAGAAGTGATCATTGTAAGCCTTAACTGGCCAACTTTATATTGTAGTACTAAAGCTTGTGGTATCATCCCCACTCTAATTTTACTTTCTATCTAGAAGGTTTCTAGGTGATGGGGACACAACCCAAGAACAGAATGGACACAACAGAAAAGGGAAATTGTATTAACTGAGAAAATAAGCTAGTACACACAGTATAGAGAAAATAAACTTCAAAACATGCCCTGAGGGCTTACAATAGCATAAATCTAGAGATAATTTCTCCTTTTAGTACCTCCTCTCAAACTCCACTCCGAACTGCCTTTTACAATGCCAAAAATCTCCTTAAATAGACCCTGGAGGGTTAAGGACTAGGAGTACATTCTAGAAAGTGCTAGTAAGCATCCATCGACCAAATAGAAGGTTCCAAAAGCTACGTTAGAAGTCGGTGCAAATCTAGAAGAATCTAGAAATGGTAACCAAACTTCTGGGAGGCATAACTTCTGAACCGTAGCTCCGATTGATGAAATGTTTACATTTTCGAAAAGCTCTCAAAGCACTCTATAGCCCTATGGATGATCTTTGCTCATCCCCCATTTTTTGGCCCTTTTCAAGGTCATTTAATTCCCCTAACTTGACTTTGAAGCATTCTTAGGAGGTCTCCAAAACTCAAAAAACTACAATAACTTTCAAACCGTGGGGCCTTTTGACCTGATTCTTTTTTTGGAATGCTCTAAATCACAATTACATTCATCTAGCCAAATTAAACCTTCTAGGTTACCAAAATGATAGCCAAATTGCATGCTCCTATTTTTTTCAAGATTTTCTAGCACACTGATAGCTAAACTGTGAGAGTTGGAGCCTTTATTTGACCCAAATGGGTATCCAAAAATGAAAAGACATGAAACAGAAACTAAGTCTAAGTACATTTTTTTTTTGGGTGACATAGGATTTCCCTTATACCTCTGGATGCTCCTGCATCACTAGGTCACCAAATCTTGTGTGTTAAAGTGTTGTGTATGCTTTCATGTTTTCAATTTCTCATGCACGCAACTAGAACAAAATGCATATGAAGGAAAAGTTGGTAATTAAAGTTCGAAGTTTTATCTATTACTAATTCACCCCTCCCCTCTCAGTAACTTATCCTTTCATAATATTTCCAACAATTGGTATAAGAGCTTTTGTGGTTCTTAGAGAAAAGTTTAACAACTTAAGAAAAGATCAAAGGTTATGGAGATATTCAAACTTGACAAGGTTATTGATAATGAAAAGATAGATTTGGAAATGGCTATTGCCCAACTTAAGAAAGAAAAGGAGAAACTCTCTCAATCCCTGAAGAGAAGAAAAGATCTTGCAATTCAAATGAATGATTATCTCTACACTAAAGAAATAATTGAAGACCTTCATTTAGCAAGCAACCCAGATGAAGCTAATGAAGCAATCAAAGAACTATTAGAAAAGAGTGGTTCACTACAAGAAAAGTAAGAAAACTAGGAAGAGAGTAAGAAATTCAGTCAATAAGGCTATGTGAAGTTATGGAAGATAAAAATAAGATAAAAGAAGAAATAGAAGGAAAAGATAACGAGATTCAACATTTATCCCTTCAGCAAGCTGACTTCATTAATTAGCTCTCCAATGCAAATGACGAAATCATGAATCAAAGATCAAAAAATTAAAGATTGTAGAATGATTTAAACACTGAAAGGAAAACCAATGAAAGAATTATGAAACCCCAAGCAGAAATAAATTAGTTGAATGAGAAAAGTCTTTATAGACAAAAAGGAAAAGAAAGAATTGGATATACAAAAGAAGGTGAATCATCCAAAAAAGGAGCTCAAAAGAAGCAAAAACCTACTTGCAATCACTATGGTAAGATAGGTCATACATCAAACAAATGTTGGAGTAATGGGAAAGCAAAATTTAATGGAAAGTGCTACAATTGCAATCAGCATGGTCATAAGGCTAATGAATGCAAAGAGAAACCTAAGTTTGAGGGCAAATGTCACAAATGTAAAAGCATGGGAACAAGTCAAAAATAAGATACTAAATCCAATAGAATATATTATGAAAGTTATATTTGGTAGGGACTATAACACATGGTGTTACTGTGGAGAATTTGGACACATTGGAATGAATTGTGTAAAGCATCATATGAGAACAAGAGATAGTACTACAAGATGTTTTATTTGTATAGAACTTGGTCATCTTGCTAAGAACTACATGAATAATGGAAGAGTTAAAGATGAAAGAAGGCAAAATCTAATAGCATCAAAAAATAGATGAGACAACAATGGGTTCCAAAATATTCTAAGAATGCAAGTCTGAGCTATGAGGATCAAGTCACTCAAGAATTGGGCAACTCCACCTTCTCCACTTGATCTCTCAAAGGAAAATTGGAATTAGGGTACTAAAGAAGATATCATATATCAATTCCAATTAGCAAGATGAAAGATCCAAATCAGCATTCAAGATGAAAAAGGTATCAAAGAATAAAAGATGGAAGTTACAACCAAGTAAGGTTGGGTTACTATCTTATCAAGTAGGGTCAAGTCACAGAATCTATCGAGCAAGGTCAGGAGTAACTAAAGTGTGTGTGGTTACCGAGTTATGAAAGACTTCATTGAGCATTCAATGCAAGGGAAGTGGATGATAGGCTATCAACTTGAACAAACATTCATACCAAGCATTTATGGTGAATTTTGATAAAAATGGTGAAAATGAAGTCATTTCTCACCATAAATTTTCAAGAGCTATTTGTGCAGAGCAATTTTTGAGCATTCAATCAATTTCTACAAATTGTTGAAAGATTTTCAAACCCTACCAAGCAAAGATGGCAGCCACCAATAGCAAAGTGAATAAAGGTTCAAAAATGTTGATTCAAGGTGCATAATGGAAGGTGCCAGATTTCAAGCTAATTCCTATCATTGCAAAAACCCTAGATCCAAGTGGCGTGCAATCTTAGATTCCACCTAAGGTACTCTTGATAAATGATATTCATTCTCATTTTAAATGTACAATTTAGGATATTGGTACTCTAGAAATGGATGAAACCCTAGAAAAGTTGTGATAATGGTGTGTACAAGCAGGAACACCAACATTTGGAAGGGAAAGGTTTAACACATATTCCTCACATGCCACGAGATTTCCAAATTAAATGGATAAGGTACATCATTAGTCATGTGCATAATGGTTAGTTATGGTTAGAGCTGTATATGAGCAATGTTAGTATGCTAATAGAAACCAAATTTAAATAAAGCTTCTACAAACTAAACAAAATTCATAAACTTCAAGATAGACTAAGATGAGCTCTCAATTGAGAATATGAGCCATTAATGGGCTCTCTCAATGAGAAGCTCTCTTGTTGACTAGCTTTGTCTAAATAGATAGGATGTATGCTCAAGCTTATGCTTCAAAAAGGGCTTCAAATGGAGTTGGAATTTGGGTGTGGGTGTATGGTTTTGATGTAAAATGGCTTCTTAAAATGGCATTATGACTTTACTTCATGGATTGTGTTGTTTTGCAAAGGGGAAGGATCCAATTTATAGGCAAGAGGCTTGAGGGATTGAGGGCTAAGATGCAAGGATGGAAAAAAGCTCATGGAGGGCTCAGATTGCATGAGAGGAGAGCACATGGATTGTACTTCCTTACAGCCAATCAGGGAGTGACACATGTCATAGGGTGAGAGGATGGAGGAAAGGGGAAGGATGAGTCAAAAAAAGAGGCTCAAGGGATAAAATCTTCATAAAGACTCTCATAATGGCTTGTAAGAGCAATAAAAGGGCTTGGAAGAGTCATTTATGGCCTAGTGGGCTTCATAAAGTTTTATGGTTGAGATATTTTGAGAGAGATGAGAGCAATTTCAACTTAGGCTTGATTAGGAAGGTTTTAAGCTTTCTTAGGCTTGTGCAAATGATTAAAGGATGGATTAGGATGGTTTAGGATTAGCTTAGGGATAGGCAAGTGGATGGCATTTAATGAGGGTGGGTGAAGGAGGAGATATTTGTTTAACTTTGGCTTGGGTTAGTAAGTCTTAACCCATGTTTAGAGAATGTGAGAAGGTTAGGAGGGGATTAAGATTAGGTTTAAAGACATCTTCTAGAAGAGTCTAGACTTTGGATGAGGATAAAGACTTTCTAGAATAGTCTAGAATTTCCTAGGATGAGGATAAATTAGATTTTTAGAAAATAAATAATGTTTTATTTATTTCAAGGGTTTGGGTTGAGGAGATATTTATTAAAACTTTTTTAATAAACATGAGGATTAATATTTAATCTTAATTAAATATTTTGAGTTGGGATTAGGGGTAGGAAATGATGGGATTAGCCTTTAATCAAAATTAAAGAAGGATTAGAAGATTTTGGAAGAGGTTAGTGGTCTTAAAGAAATTGGCCAAGTTTTGGGCAAAATTTTTTTTTAAATTTATTTTGGATTTTTTGGTCAATTTATTAGTTAAATAATTAATAAATAAGGAAATAATGTTTAAATAAGATTTAAACATTTTTGGGAGGGATTCCTTAATTAAATATTTTTAATTAAGATAAAGGGATTTAATGGCATAAAAATTAATTAATTAATTAATTAATAAATGATGATGTCATCAGGAATTTTTTAGAAAATAAAAATTATTTATTTTCTAAAGTTTTTTAGGTGTCTACAAGAGAAATCATTTTTTATCACAATGAAGATGATCCATGGGATGAACAGTCTCCCCATGCTAACAAAATCCAAAATGACTAAAACCCTAACTTAGGTTGAACTAGAAAAGAAAACCCTTTCCAAATGGGACAAAAGGGATATGAAAATAAGTAGAGTGACTGACATGGAACTAAAGTTTGGCATTCAAATCATAGCACAGAAAATATATAGCTCTAGCAGGTTGAACAGTGTGTCATGCAAAGTTGTGGACTTTTCTTACAAGGTGGTTAAGAATAACCTTTCTCTTGACCTTGCCAAGTTACTATTGAACCAATTCAATAAGAACACATAGAGCATCAAGAACTCAAAGAAAAATCCATGTAAATTTGGTTCACTCTTGACATGTTTATTTTTTTATGTTCAAAAATTCTTCCCATCAAAAGCTACTATTGTTTGGAGAAAAGGTGTGTCAATCCTTTATTAGATTAATGAGTACATTGCTGAAATGGAAGAGAATTATACAAGTGTTATGGACAACTGTTTTGATGCATTTAAGGAGAAAATGAATAAAATATTGAGTATTACAAGGAAGTTAGATGAAGATTACAAGGATGATATCTGTTTCATGGTTGATAGTGACAAAGTATATATTTAGGAAGTTAGACCAAGAATTGCATGGGTAAAACCTTTTGGATATGAGGTCAATATTGAGGAAACAAAAGATATAATTGAGGCATTGATTAATGAGCTAGTTGAACCAAAAGAAGACTATTTTGTCACATATGATGAGGCAAAGGCTAAGATAGAACTAGAGATTAAGCTACCCCATGCAGTCAACAAAGGAAAAAGGAGAATCACCAAGTTGAAAACCAACACCCTTCTCCTATTGATTGAGGGAAAAGGTGAAGATGAAGAAGTAGAGGATGAAGAAACATCAAAGGAAGAAGAGCCACTAAAGAAGAAGGGTAAGGTAATTATTACCAAACCTACCAAGATATCCATTGTTGTACTCACAAGAAGGGCATCAAGGAAGATAGGAGACAAGAAAGGAGGAGACATAATATTCAGAAAACCTCCTCCCACCTTCCAAGATAGAATGAAAGATTCAGAATCAAGCTCTGGCATTACAAATTTCAAGGCACTAAAATATGAAATCAAGACTGAAGAAGAGCAAAAGAAAATTGAAGACTTGGTCATAACCAAGATGGGTAAGTGGAAATACTCACCTGATCAGCTTGCACTTTAGATTCCTAGTGTTTTAATGGACAAGATAAAGCCAAGATGGGAGTTTTCCATGCAAATTGTAAAATATATATATGAGAAAACCCTGAGGCAACTTATGTTAAGCTTAACCAACAAGGAGGTCAAGGAATCTTTGAAGAAAAATGAAGAAAAATTAACCTTGAGATTCAACACTTGTCTAGTATTATTGAAAGAAATTGAGCATGTTGTGAAGAATGCTACAAACACATGGAAGAATATACATCTTCTTCATAGGTCAAGTGAATTTGTTGTTAGTGTAAGTGATAAGGATGATGAGGAGGAGGAGGAGGAGAAAGATGAAGAAAAATATTATGAAGAGGTGAATCATTTTGATAATGTAGATGATGAAGAGGAATAGGGGCAAGAAGCTATTAAGGAAGATACACAAGCTACAAAGGAGACCAACCTAGTACATTATTGCAATGGTCATAGCCTCACTTACTCATTCTCCTAGCAAAATATTGATAACACCAAGCTCAAAAATAGCCTCAACATGATTGATTGTGACCAACACCGAAAGCACAAGCACTCAATCAATCTTTGCACTAGTCCAACTTAGTACTACATTGATTGAAGTGCCAAACACTTCATCTACTGAGCTGCAGACTCTTCCCTCTACATCCATTTTGGATACATCAGGTATTTCTACTAGTAGTATTTCAATGAGTGTAGTATCCATTTTTACAGTGAGTCCTACCATTTCAACAATTGTTTCCATTCTGAGTATGCAAGCAATAAGTGCAAAGATAGTTGAGACCAAGCCTCAACTGAGCACAAAATTTTTGGGTAAGGGAGAATAAAAGGAAGAGGACATAGATCTTGATGAGGAGATTGTGATTCCTAATTGGGATATTTTCAATCTCAATCTAATCAATTGTGAACCTTTAGAGAAATACTCCAAAAGAAAGCCAAGCAGTAAAGACTAAGAGAAGAAAGAAACAAAGAATTTAAGATTATTGAGGATGCTAAGAATATTCTAGCAGAGGCTCTAGGCATAGAGGTTGATACTTCTTAACCAATTTTGTATCAATTAGTAGAGGCAATCCATAAATATAATGAAGATTTAGATGGATAGGAAAAATTATTGCAGAAAGATGTGAAAAAGTTTGAGAAAGGGGGAGAAAATTAAAAGAAGATTCAAAGATTGTAAAGAAAATTCATATTTTATAAAGGGGAGAAGATGTAATTAGGTGTACATATCATATGTTTAGTACACTATATATTATGTATTGGGAAATGTTACCATGTATAAAAATATATCTCTCAAAAAACCAATTTTGGAAAATGTAAAAAATAGTATACTCTACCGAGTTAGAATCATAAGGTGATGGATAAAGGTGTTAATGAACTCTTTTGAATTTAGTTTTGACTGATAAGTGTTTTTGTCACTAATGCCAAAGGGAGAGATTGTTGACATTATAGTCAAGTTTGTTATTAGTGACATACACTTATTCAAATTGTAAGTATCTACCAAGCTTATTGTATAGTTAATAGTGTTAACCAAGCATTTTAGTTGTTGTTGAGTTCTACATTTTCTATTGAGTCCTTTGGATATATTTTAGTTTGCACTGAGCAATTACTACTATGATAATGATCGGTAGTGTAAATTGAGCTTCTTAGTGTATGCCAAGTTTATCAGTACAAACCAAGTTGAGTAGTACTTACCGAGTTCACAGTTGATGTGATGCGAGTCTAGTGTTAATCAAGCTACTCAGTTTTAACCAAGTGATTTAGTTTATACTGAGCTTGTAGTGAGAGCATTGACCAAGCTATGTAGTATGAATCAAGTGATTCAATTTATATGCCAAGTTTCACAATATTTATCGAGTCACTAGTGCAGACCTAGTTCAAGACTACTTGGAAGTGATCAGTATGGACTGATCTTCTACATTTATTGAGTGCATGATGATGTCAAGCATTGATAGTGGATGCCGAGTATCAGAACCTTATCGATTCAGTCTTTAGAACTTGAGTTCCTACCATATGAGCCAACTTTGTAATATTTGTGTAAACTTGTATTGTGGATGACTTTGTAATTTTGTAATTCGATTGGTATAAATTTAATGTTTAGTATCATGTCCAAAGTGTTTAATTGTAATCAAATGGAAGAAATGTAATAAAAAAAGAGTAGAGGAATGAATTGCAAAGGCTGCAATAGTATAAGGAGCAACAAAGATTTGTCTATCATAGCAAGGTGATTTGAACACTTAGAGGAATTCCATTTAGAAAACCTAGTTGTAGATCGGAGATTAGCCACTACTTCATCCTATTAGGTGGATCAGTCAAATCCTATAATGAGGTAGACCTAACATTCTTGTGTAAATATATTTACAAAGTGCATACTTCATTATATGTTTGTAAATCCTTTAACAAGGTGGACCTAGCAATCCTTATTGCTCCTAATAGGGTAGATCATTAGAAGTGATTATTGTAAGCCTTAACTGGCCAACTTTATACTATAGTACTAAAACTTGTGGGTATCATCCCCACCCCAGTTTTACTTTGTATTTGGAAGGTTTCTAGGTACCAAAATCTTGGGTGTTAAAGTGTTGTGTATGCTTTCATGTTTTTAGTTTCTCATGCATGCAACTAGATCCGAATACATTTAAAGGATTAGTTGGTAATTAAAGTTTAAAGTTTTATTTGTTATTGATTCACCCCTCCCCTCTCAGTAACTTAGCCTTTCATAATATTTTGAACACTTTCTTGATAAATGACTTACTACCCATTTATAACAAAATTATAATAATATCAAAGGACAATACTGATATCAAAATGATTGATTATTCTCCAATGAAGATCAAATCTAATATGATCCAAAATCAAGGCTCATACATGTGAAAAACAACATCATCATAGCATCATAGTCCATTCTCACATACACAAACAAGATTTCCTTTATAACCTTCACAATTCTTTATTTAGTCAGCTAGCAAAAAACTTTCACAAATTTTTTATCATAAAATCAAAAATACAATATAACAATGCACTATCCAAGGGTTGGCATCTAGGATGTCATCCCTACAATGCCAAATAATTGAATTAATCAAACAATTCAACTTGCTAGGCCAATTTGCATGATCACCATAGTTGTCCTGGATAACTACTATAGTTTTTCAGTTATACCCCACTCAACCAAACTATGTGCCAATCAAGATATTATCATACAACAATATACCTAAAGCACATATAGACTTTATATTGCAAATATCAAAAAATTTATCCACGTTTGATAATTATTTTGACTAAAATTCTATGTCTGGTTACTAATTTCTTGCTTTGTACTTAAGCATTTTTCATGAATAACTTCCATCAAAATTGATATATTGAGAAAGAAACCTTACCAACAAGATATGTTTCCATCAATGACAACATATATGCCTTCATCTAATATTAAATTTCCAATAATTTCCCCCTAAATTATTTGTTCTTATATTATGGACATGTTATTTGTGCAATGCCACCTAACTGGCCCACTCCCACCGTGCTAAGGAGATAAACTCAAGTCCCAAATAGGATAACAAAATTAAAATTCAAAACCAACATCTACGTTCAAGGAATTGCCTAAAAGAAAACTATCTTAGGGTACCAAAAACACAAGAATCAGCTAAACCTAGAGGCAACATAGACACGTAGGAAATCTATTAGACATGTGGGAAAGTGTCATAATACAAACCAACTCTAGGGTTACCTGATTGGTCTTTTAATCCTCCACCCACCTAGTGACTCTATGTGGCACTAGTATCCTTTCATACTAACAAAGCATACTGATGAAGCATGGTTGCAACCAAGTTTCCTCTCTACTCCCATCCTAGCCTATACTAGCACTCAAGGCATGACTGAGGAAAGTAATGACTCTGATTAATTCATTTTAAACTCATTTAATGAAATGTTATCACTTATTAAATAACCTACAATGGGTTTCCCATCAGCCTCTTTAGGGCCTTGACCTCCATTGCAAGCCACTTCCCAAAATGGCATACAAATAACCTATGCTAAGCTCAATAAAATCAAAATATCACAAAAGACCACATACCATGTACATTAGTTCTTAAACAAGCAACTAGCAAGCATTGAAATATCACTGGTCAAAATATAAGCATTACTTAAAATGATCATCCTAACAAGATTGATACAAGAAAGTACATATAAACCAATTCACATCATAATATGGCATCACCAAGAACAAATCATACAAACATCTCAGTCCTATACAAGTGACTGGAAAGCAATCCAAATAGAACTAATCAAAGATTTAAAGGTTATACCAGATAGGTCACACCATTCACCTTAGTTTCACACAACTAGACCAAAAAGCAATAACAATCAATATATCAAAACTCCTCATAGAGCATACACGACACATTACCATGGTTGAGTATAAAAGATCAAGATCGAAAGATCATCATGGCATCACAAAATAGAACTCCCGAGCCTCTGGTAAACATCCTAATTTGGTCAAAGATGAGTCAAACTAACACCCAATAGTAAAATCACACATCTTAAAAAGAGTGCATACAAAAGTAACTTTCACAATATATTAGATTTCGAAAACACACTAATTTACTTTTCATTAAAGGTCTTCAAGTTTCAATATTCATTTTTCAAATATTACAGTTCATAAAGTTTGTGATCTTAAACAAGGTTTCAGTTTCCATTTCTCTAGTTATCAAATTTACTAAGGTTTTTGAGTTCACTAGAATTCCAAATGACTCAACAAATCATATAAAGTTGTTTAAACATTTTTTCATAGTTTAATTCATTACGGAAAAAAAAAAAGATTTGATGTTTAAAACTAAGGGTTCAGTTTTCATTTTCCCAAAGTATTATAATTACTAAGGTTTTTGAATAATAAAATTTCGCTAGTACATTACAAATCATTTTCATATACCTGAACAATATAAACACATCCAAGTTTATAAAAGAAAACATTAATTCTCCCAATTAATTTATTTGATTTTAAATTTAATTTAAAATTATATTTAAATAATAAAGTAATAAATCAAATTTTCAAATAATTAAATTTAAAACTTTAACAACACTTATTAAAATTATTAATAATTATAATTATTAATTATTACCATAATAATTTTATCTTTATTAAACTTTGGAAAAACTTTCCCAAAAAGGAAATGTGCTAAAAATAGAAAATTTCCAAAAAATAGAAAGCTGCTAAAGTAGAAACTTTCCAAAAATAGAAACCTATTAAAAATGAAAACTTCCCAAAAATAGAAACCTACTAAAATAGAAACTTTCTTGAAATAGAAACTTGCTAAAAAATAGAGACCTTCTTGAAATGGAAACTTGCTAAAAATGGAAACTCTCCTAAAATGGAAACTTACAAAAAATAGAAACTTACTAAAAATAGAAACTTTCCAAAAATGAAACTTACTAAAAAATGAAAACTTTCCAAAATAGAAACTTTCAAAAAAAATGAAAACTTACTAAAAAGAGAAATTTTCCAATAGGAATCTAATATAGAAACCCAAATCAAACAATTAAAATCTATAAAGTAAAATTCATTTTCTTTTCAAAAAACAAATCTTGATTTCAACATCCAATTACGAAATACCGAAATAATCAAACAAATGTTTTCAATTTAATTCTTTCTCAGATGTATTCAAGAGTAGAGAACAGTAAATTTTAACATGAGGGTTTCAAATCTCTATTTCTCATATACAGATAATCGAACAAATGATAATTAAAATATATGACAAGGGTTTCAATTTTTATTAATTCATTCATGAACGTAATCAAGAATATAAAATAATAAATTTCAATCACAAGGGTTTCAAACAATTCTAAAAGTTATGAGAACAGATTTAACTAGACACAAAGAAGATAGGAAAATTGAAGAATGTAAATCTACTATGCAAATTAACCACAAGATTCTACCTAAATCATATGCTAATTTGACAACACATGAAGCATGCAAGAATTTTCCTTTCTTTCTGAAAACCTCCTTTTTCAAAGTTGCTCCTCCAAAAACAATGCAATTGCAAAATGAGCTCTAGATCTCCGATAAAGACTTCTCCCTTAATTTGGGGCTCTGATTGTGCAATCATGCAAAGGAACTCATTGATCAATCACTATTTATTACTTGTTATCTTTTACCTTTTCATGCACAATCTTTTAGATATTTAATTAAAATATCTTTATGATATTGCTATCAAGATTTAACTGTGTGATCTTTGAGTTGATGTGGAAATTATCTCCTACTTAAAATATCTTTATTAAATTAATTAGCTTTCTCTCTTTAATTTAATTTATTATATTTTAATTCCATGCATAAGCTTTATTCAATTTAATTAAAATAAACTTTATTAAATTATGTTTTCTCTCTTTAGTTAATTACAAGATCTTTTAATAATATATTTATTAATTCAACTAATATTATTATTTATTATTAAAATAAAACTCCTAAACGATAATTATTAAATTAAATAAATATAAATATGCCTTAATTAGAACTATAACTTTATCTTTAAGTTTCATTCTTTTATTTAATTAATTCATAAGATGTTTTTAATAATATATTTATTAACTTAATTAATAACATTATTTAGAGTTTATGATTAAAATAAAAATCCAAATAATTATCATTAAATTAAATAAATATAAATACGTCAAAAACAGAACTTTAATATAATCTTTTAAATTTAATTCTTTTATTTAATTAGTTCACAAGACATTTGTATTAATAACATTATTTAGAGTTTATTATTAAAATAAAACTCCTAAATAATTATCGTTAAAATAAATAAATATAAATATGCCAAAATAGAACTTTAATAAAATCCTTTAAAAATAAATCTTTTAATTTAATTAATTTTTTAATTAATTAAATATAACAAAAAATAAATTTTTTTATAAAATTTTCATTAAATTAAATCATTAAATTATCTTTTAATTCACTTTAATTATAACATAAAATCACCACATGCCTACAAGACTAAATACAAACACCCATCATACATAACATAAAACTAAATCAAACACCAGTGTCAAAGTCATGAATTCATGTCACTTAACAAATTTGGAAAGATGAAACTAACTCTGATACTTGTCCTTTTTTTAAGGACAATTGGCTTAGGTTAGGATTTGGACTCAAGAGTTATCTCTCCACTTATACCATTCACTAGTACATTTGACCCTATTTTTCGACCAAGAATTTCGACCATCCATTAAAATGTTTTAGATTAGTCAAAATCTGAAAGGAAAACATCTTTTTTTTAAAAATCCATTCCCATGTTGGTTTAAATTTCAACCAACACGGGCTTATAATGCAAAACTCAAAAAGGGCTTTCGCATTTCATTGTCATGGAATTGCCCGCGCGCGGGAGCTTCTTGCAAAAACGGTTTTTGCCCTTTGAATGCCAAAGATCTGTCCTCACTGTGAAACGCTAGTAGATGCTCTTTGTAAGTTTCTCTTGTCTTCATTCATCCATTTTCGTTTTGAGCTAAGATCGATTGGTGGAGTATTTAGGAAGAATGACTTGCTGTAATAGTGGAAGTTGTGGGCGTGCCCTAGTTTGTCATTTTTTAAGCTTGAAACTTCTGTTTCTTCCAATGAACCGATAGATGCCTTTAAATTTCAGTAAGGAAGAATGTAACATTATATTTTTCAAAGTTTTTTTGAAGCATATCATATTAATTTGAAGCATTCGGGCTCCCATTTTGTATGCATTCTCCCACAGGTAAGGAACTGAAGGTTACTCATTGTCTGAAGCTGCTTAATACACAATGAATATACAGTTCTGTACCTTGGATCCACTTTTTCCTTGTCAAAATCTTCTACTCAAAATCTCAATGATGATTAAGAAAGCACAGCTAGGGAGAACTTACTCTATTGTAGATCTGCGAGTCCATGGCTACGAATAAAATCCATGCGCATGAAACCAGGTTCCATACTCTAATTTCTTCCTTGGTCACGAACTGGGATTTCTTCTTTTGAGAGACTTTTGTTTGTTTGAAACTACATAAAACTTCAGCCTGACCTCAAAGCCCAAGAAGTATTTTTCATTTTTAGACAAATCCAATATCAAGAAAATCATGAACAATTATGCCAGTTTTTTACTAGAAAAAAGGGTGAACAGTCTTTTTCTTTTTAAATTTTCTTGATGTATTGTGCACATAAGAATAATTGAACCTGGTAGTCCAATGCAATATGTGATGTACTGGTGGGTGATATTTCTTGTATGACTACTTCATAGTATACAACAATGTCTCATAGGACTCACCTCAACCTGCACGTACTTGCCACTTCATAGTGTATGAGACACCCATAAATGTACAGAGTGGTGACACTCTCCACTTTGTACCCATATGACTCACATTGTACATAATGGATCACTATACGATGACTTCAACTACTGTTCCGCTAAGTCTTTTACAATAGTTTAAGAGGAGATATAAGATAGAACCAATACTTAGTATGGTGAAACAATTGCACAATTCCTCAGCTATTAATATAAGCAATAATATGTGTACAAAAGATATATATTTGATGCATAACATCATATATAGTTAGATATAAGCAAAGATGTTGAATTTCTAGCTTATTCACTAAATGGTAACAATCAATCATAGCAAGGTGGGAGGAAATACAAGGGGGTAAACTAACACAGGGTTCAGTAGCTACCCCATCTCATGAAGGATGGATAGAAGGTCTCTTGAGGTTCAAGAGGGATAGTATATCTGGTCTTGGGTCTAGGGTAGATGAACATTTCAAGCACCCTATCATGTCTCTGTATCCAAGCCTCATTGTGGTTAAACACATAATAAGTTATATATGTTATATGATTATGATGTTATATATGCCTCAGTCTAGATTGCCTTAGAAGTGGCTGGAAGAAGCCTGCACAAGTTTGAGACTATGAACTCTCCCTGCCTTGGCCAAGAAGAACTTGCCAATTCTCTACTATTATGGCAAACTACAGAGTGGTGTGGCTGGTCTGCAACCAACCAATAAGTTCACAATTAAAGGAATGAGCATTTTTTGTGTCTTCAAAAAATAAGGCAACAACTGATTCTAATTGGTGTCAAGGACTGCAAAGGAAGTAAAGAATGAACCCAGGATCTCCCAGAAACCAATGCATTATCCAATGGGCACTAGAGTCATAATGGGAGGCAACACAGAGTCTTATTGGGGAAACATGCGACAAGCTAAAAATAAGACCAGCACAAAACAATTTGGGGTGGATATCATCTTTGGGTCTTCTCAAAGATTTGGTGTCCCCCTGGACTATGGGGGCCCCTCATTTATATTGCTTGGTTACATCTTAAGAGTAAAAATGAATGATGTCTGGGAGGATTATTGGAGTTAATGTGGATTCCCATAGGAATCCTGTGCTAAGGATGGAAATGTAGACAAGGGAGCAACACATCAGGCAAGATAATGCCACTAGAAATATCTACATGATACATGCATTAATTAAAATATATCTTCTATGTATGCAATCTATCATGGTCTGGAAGGATTGAAAAAAAATGTAGAATGTGTACATGGTTTGGCGGGAGCATTTATTAGTGGATTAAAGAAATTGGGCATTGTTAATGTTGAGGATGCTCCATTCCTTTATATTGTAAAGGTTATATGCTTATCATTAAGCAAGGGGAGATGGGCATCAAAACTTCTATCATTACTGTCTCAGCTCATGGAATGAATCCTACAAGTGCTACAATGTGTGGAATGAAAATTGTTGTTGTTTGAACTGTTGCCAAAGAAAATATCAATATGGAGAAACTAAGGAAGGAAGGTATTAAATAAGATATGTTAAATCATTCAAACTTTAGCTGATAATTTTGTCATAAAACTCTGCAGGTGTGCAAACTGTGGACACAGAGATGAGCATGCACAAGATAATAGTTGTTGGGTCTATGGATTAGAAGATGGTGCTCAAGACTGTGAGAAAAATAGGAAGAAGAGCAGAGTTATGGCCATTGAATCCTTATCAGCTTGGTCACATCACCACTTCTATATATACCAAAGTTTATAATAATTATAGAAAGCATGGATACATTGGGAGTTTTGGGTATTTCAAGCTTGCAGATGAAGATGAGATTTCAAATAGACGCACTTTCATGTAAGTCAGAGCAAAACCCAATAAAGTAACTCAAACCCTATTTTATGTTTTATCCTAACCAATGTTGATAAAATGTGTTGATGGATAATCTTGTTGTAGGTTTATGTTAAGGTCACTTGCTAGATCTTTTCACCTTCCAAAGAAGAAAATAATTAGAGGTTCCAATGTTTAATGCATTATTGCAAATTTATCATCTTTAATGAATTCCCAACCCAAGTAGTCTATTACATAGCCCCACCTTTGACAATTTTTTGAATACTATGATCATTATGCTTAACATGGGCTAGTGATATTTTTAATAGTTGTAAATGCTCATTCTTGAGCATATTCTAATTGGAAAATCTCAATGAAAAAATACACGTGATTTGTAGATTTTGATTATAAAATTTATTTTTGTATAAGGAGTTTAAATTAAATTTTCCAAACCAGTTAGAGGAGCTAATTATTTTGTCATGTTATCACAGTTTTGGTTCATAGATAAATTTTATGAAATCATCTCCTACTACCAAGCGGCAAAGTTGATTTTACTAGAAGGAATAGACCAATACTTTGGGAATAGACCATTACTTTGGGACATTGTCAGTGGCCTTAAAGAGGCGACTTGGTGGGGTAGATTGGTGAGCCTACATAGAGAGGCCAACTTGGTGAGATGAGATGGTGAGTCGACTTGGTGAGATGACCTGGAGAGCTAACTTGGTGAGAGGACTTAAGGAGTTAATCCTTATTGACTAAAAATCAGTGGTTAATTGTCTGCAAATTTGGTTGGAGACAAATCCTTGTGTTTTTCTAGTGCTTGGACCAATTTAGTTGCCTCTTTGTCAGTAGTCTTTGATTGTTACCAAGCCGAGTGCTACATTTGTCTAATTTCACTGCCATGTTTATAGTGACTCACTACAAGTTATGTTCTCTATTGTTTATTTGTATCTTGAATCCTTCTCCCCAATCCTCAACCTCAATGTGGTTCCACTATCTTTTATCCCTTCCTTATGTTAGTATTGTTTGATGTTTTAATTTTGTAGCTTCTATTGTTAGTATTGTTTGATGTTTTAATTATTTTCTTCATGTATTTGCTTAATGTAGGGGGTACTTCATGATGGAACTACAATAGCAGTAAAGAAACTTTCTTCCAAATCATTCCAAGGACATGAAGAATTTTCCACAAAGAAACTTTTCATTAGCCATGTGCAGCATCAGAACCTTGTAGCATTAAAAGGGTGGTGTGTGAAGGAGAAAGAGAGAGTACTATTTGGCCGACACTCCAAGCTTCTCCAAGAGACACACTGCACAGATAGCTTCAGTTGAAAAGAGTTCATAGGTCAAAGACACCATGCTATGATAGATTAATAGTAGCTGGTGCACGTTGGAGTAACTAGGAGTTAGGAGCCCCTAACTGAGATCATTAAAGACATGCTGTAAAGAGCAGCATAGTTCCTCTGTTATCTGCGATTTATACCAGGTTCTCTTTATCATTTGTTTGTGTTGGTAACTTGTGTTAGTAATTTAAAAATAGATTAGTTTCTTTGGATACAGTCAGAGATTGCTCCTTCATGGTTTTGGATAGATTAAATGTTGTACAAGCTCTGTTGTAGTGGAGAATAATAAAAATTCAGAACTGTTATCTCTTGAGTTTTCATATTGTTTGCACATTCCTGTAATGCCCCGTCAAGGGATCCAAAGAATTAACCTAGTATTTCACTAAGTTTGGTAGTAGTTTTTTTTTTTTTTTTGGAAGTAATTACCACATACAACTTATGCACAATAACAGAAGCAATAGCAATGTCCATCTAAAGAGTAAACTTAACATATACAATAGATTACATTCTTTAAGATCCCCTTAATGTGAATTACTTACATGAATCCATCTAGTACAACATCCACATGAAATAATATGATAAGTCCAATGTTCAATTATTACATATCCAACTACTCATTCATCCACTGTACATGTCACAGGGTATGAAGGCTTAAAAGAATATACATATGTAGAATAAAGTACATCATCATATTCTAATCCATGATACATCAAAGTAAAGATAATCACATGATACTCATGATACATCATCATAAAAGTCATTTACATCTATCAGAAAGATCAAATAAATAAACTAAGTGCACGGTTCCTCCCAACCGTTAATAGCATCATTAGACCATCGTGGATCCTAGCCATCCCTCTGTGCATAACATTCCAAGCACCAAAGAGATCATCGGTATTATCATAGTAGGAATGTCACTCCTAAACATCCTAATAACATAAAAAGTAAAGCATAAGATATCATCATCTAACATATGCTAATCATCAATGAAAGGATACATATCCACCATCACGAAGGACGCATTAACCACAAAGTCTCAATGAATCTCAAATGATAAGAGTGGAAAATACACTACCACCCGACCGCGTGGCACCTAAGTGGTCCAATCCCACCGTGCTGAGGAGCTAATCTCAAGTCCCAAACAGGCTATCAAAACTACATAGCACAAATCTCTAAAGTCTAGGAATCCTAAAAGTATACTAACTCAAAGGTTCCAATCACAAAACAAACATCTACTTCCCAGAGGCACACAATGACATGTAGGAACCTACTATTCAAGCGGGAAAGTGTCATCACATTTATCTCGTACAAGTTACCCTGGTAGTTAGCTAAACTCCATGGGTCCATACAGATCTCATGTGGCAACTAGTATCCTTTCATACTAACAAGGCATACTATGGAATGCAAGGTCGCAACCATGCATTCTCTCTACTCCCATCCTAGCCTATACTAGCACTCAAGGCATGGGCAAGAACCGAAAACTCTTATCTTTTTAGGTTCATTCAGTTAGTATTAAGTGTGTGAATGTTATCACTTATTAACCAACTTACAATGAGTTACCCTAGCAATCTCTTAGGGCCCCGGCCCCCATTGCAAGCCACTTCCTGACACTACATGTAGATATCCTACCCTAATGCTCATGGTATCATAATCATAAAGAAAGTCCACAAAATCACCATAATAAGGATCAACAAATATCCATGATTAAAAATCATTAAATATGCATAAAAGCATCAAATCACCATGAGCAACATCCATAGAAAATCATGAACACAACAGCTCTCTATTGGCAACTGAAGTATCACTGATAATCAAAATATCCATTGGTTCTCAATAACCAAAATATATCTCAAAATCATACTGATCGAAGACTCCAAAATGGTTGAGTCAAACATGTCACATCATGACATCATCAATAATAAATCCACATATTAGTCCCATCATGGCGACTAGAATATATCCAAGGATAATTGATCGATGACCAAAATAATGGTTAAGTCAAGGGTTCCAGACATAAGAAATCTCAACTATAGCAATCAGTATTCACAACCAATTCATAGAGCATTCCATCACATAATCATGGTTGGGTTTATAAAGATCGAGATTAAAACGTCATCAAGACATCACATTCACATAACCCCCAAGCCTCTGGTAGACGTCCTATATCGGTCAACACTAGTCAACCCAAAACCCAAAACATTAGCATAATGAATACACAATGTAAACACATGTTTTGGTTTTGCTAAGTTTTCAAATTTGAATTCATATGCAAAATCTCAGTTTTTGTATCCCAAGTTTAGAGAAAGAACATTTTCCTACGTTTTTCCATGTATTAATTTTTGGTTGGATTGAAAATTCCCTCTAAACTTAAGTTTCCAATTATAACATTTAAAAGACGTTTCCACTAACTTAATTTTCATATGCTTCATATACCTTATAATCTTAAACTATTAATTCATAATAGTAAAGCTATAAAATTACAAAACTATTCATCATTAAAGAAGAGATGAATTTATAAATCTTTTATTATTAACCTTAAATCTTTTAATAACATATATATATATATATATATATATATATATATATATATATATATATATATATATATATATATATATATTACATACATACATATATGTATATTTATAATTAAACATATACATACGTACATATATAAAATAATATTTATTTTTTTGCATTTTATAAAAACGAAACCAAATTTTATTAATTTCGATTCATAAAGGAAATCGAATAACAAAGTTTCCTTAGAACAAAGCTGAATCAATTATGCCGTCGGCTATCACTGTGGTGACAATTGCCGTGTCGCAGGTACCCTGCGACCATTACAGTCGCAGGTACACTGCGCAGCAAGTACTGCGCGACCCTTTAAAGCACGGATACGGGTGCGATTCCGCCCCCACCCAAACATGTATTTGTTTAATCAAACAATCGCAGCGCAATTTAATAAGTTGCGATTCTGCCATAATAAGGTTGTGATTATATAAATATATATTATTTATATATATATGTATATGTATGTATATATATATATATAAAAAATTTTATGTATATATATATATATGTATATATATATATATATATAAAATTTACAGAATCTCAGATTGTTTATAAAAATACAAGCTTTCATTCTCAGAACCTCTCTATGAAACTTGTTCTTTAAAAAAATTCTCTGATGACTAATACTAATGGGTTTGTCCATGAATTGCAACCCTAGTCCGTATTATTTTCAGATCTAAACATGTAAAATCCTTAAATAAAACTTAATTGCCCAAATTGAAAATGCACAATGAAGACATATGGAGAATACGAAGAAGACAAGGGAAAGAAAGATGCAAAAGTATCATAATGAAATCACAAGAATCTACCCCAATTCTGATGCTAACTCGCTTATCCTCAGACAACCCGCAGAGCAAGCTCCCTTTCTTCATAATTTTCCCAAATCCTCCAATGCTTCAACTATTCTCCACTCTAACCATACTATCCATGATATGTCCCCTCTCTCTCCAAGCTATTAAGGAATGCCCGAATATAAAGAGCTTTTGGATAACCCTAGAATGCTTCTAGAATCAGCTGGAAGATATCGCCAACTAAGCATGGACCTATTTCCAACCTTTTTGATAATCCCTAGGGTTGTAGACACCATGTGCTTAATTGATGCACTAACCCCCGTGTTGTTGACACATGAAAAATAGGGAACTGCATTATTTCCTATGCAAACTTATAACTCCAATAACTTTTTAAATTAATTTTCATTTAAATATTTATAACTCCCACTTTAATCTTCATAACTTTTATTTTAACTTTTATAATTTTTTGTTATTAATATTTGTTCATTAATTTATTAATATTTTATAATTATTATTTATTTTAATTTCTAATTTTCTTTTGATTTAATTCTTTTCTCTCAATTAATTCTCCTTGAATTAATTATAATCAAAATATCAAAATCATGATATTTAATCTCTCAAATAATTAATTTATTAATTAAATCTATTTATTAAAACTTAGTTAATAGAAAATTCACCATAGACCTTCATGATAAAATATGAAAACCCATCATAGGTCAATTCATACGAAATCAGTCTAAAAGATTAAAAATCACAAAATATGTCATCTAACACATTCAGTGGGTACTCAACTCAGATACTTGTCCTAACTCACTAGGACAAATGGTTTTAGGGTTTGGGATTTGGACTTGAGAATTTATCTCCCCTCTCTTATCATTGAGATAGTATAATAGGGTACACTCATCCTGGCAATTCAGGGAAGTCGATACCCAGTACCTGTAACCTGCAGAAAAGCCATGAATGTACATACAAAATATATAGTGTTAAGCTAAACAGGTAATGGCAGGAAGTGGTGCATCGTGTAGATCCCGACTAAGCAGGTGACTACGACTCCCTTCCTTAACCACATCAGAAACACCATACAATAAGAAAACATGCACACCATACACATGCAAGCATGGGGTAAGTATCCATAATAAAACACATAAGATAATCAACCGTCTAACCAATCATCAGCAGTAACTGAAAACAATATAATGATCATCATACATACATGAAATGTGAAGTCTAAATGATCTCATCCTACAATAACTGAATCCATAAAATAATGTCTGATAGTGTCAAAACAATACCACTAATCCATCTACATAGAACTAGTCCATCAAAGTCTGATAACAATAGCAATAATATGTCCAGAGAAGATGTGAATGAGGGTAGGCACTACATCCACCCCCCCTTGGGTTAGGCTTACTCCTGGAAGCCTACAAACAAATAGGGATATAACTCCCTCAATCTAGCTGCATCCTCCCAAGTAGCTGAAAAATCATCATTAGGGTCCCATTGGACCCTTACCTGCTCGATGGTTCGACCCCTGAGGGTCAACCCTTGCTGCTCCAGAATATGAACTGGGTCCAAAGCCAGCTGCCCGTCCTCTACCTGCAACGCATTCCAATCAAGAACATGCACAATATCAGGAATATACTGCCTAAGTACTGAAACATGGAAAACATCATGAATGCGAGCTAGGCTGGGTGGTAGAGCAAGGCGGTAAGCAACCGGGCCAATCCTCTCCAAAATCTCGAATGGTCCTACAAAATGAGGTGCTAGCTTAGAACCCTTTCCATATCAGATTGGACTCTTTCATGGTCGCACTCTTAAGAAAACCTTATCTCCCACTGCAAACTGCTTATCCGTCCTATGAGCATCAACATACTCCTTCTGTCTATGCTGTATCGTAGTTAAATGCTCGCAGATACGCACTACCTGTTGCTCCATATCATGAAGCATCTCAAGACCCAACAGAATGCGATCCTCAAGGTTGTCCCAACTCAAGGGTGTACGACAAGGATGACCATATAATGCCTGAAAAGGTGCCATGCCAATAGAACTATGATATCCATTGTTGTAAGCAAACTCCACTAGATAGAGATAGTCCTCCCAATGTGTCTGCCTATCCATCACATACATCTGTAACATATCCTCCAAAACCTGATTCACTCTCTCCATCTGACCATCAGTTTCTGGATGATATGCTGAGCTAAAGTTTAACTGCATTCCAAGCTTATGCTGCAACGATGTCCAGAATGCAGATGTGAATACAGGATCCCTATCAGAAATGATCTTTCTAGGAATACCATGTAATCTCACAATGTCATGCATGAAGACATTAGCTACAGAAGCTATTGTGTAAGAAGACCTGATAGGTGAAAAATGTGCCACCTTAGTCAACCGATCAACCGTGACCATGATAGCATCATGATAGCGAACTTTCATAGGTAATCCTACAATGAAATCCATGGAAATAATATCCCACTTCCAAGAAGGAATGAGATTTGGTTGCAAAAGTCTAGCCGGGTGTTGATGTTCTGCCTTGACTGTCTAACACTCAAGACACCTAGCCACAAAATCAGCAATATCTCACTTCATTCCAGACCAAAAGAACAAACGTCTCAAATCAGCATGCATCTTTTTAACACCTGGGTGTGCTAAGTATGGTGTATGATGGGCTTCCACTAGAATTCAGTTGTGAAGCTCATCCATTAAAGGCACATAAATCCTCCTCAAATGTCTCAAAAGACCATCTGATTCTTGAACATAGCCTGCAAACTTTCCTTCCAAGGGTCTTCCTAAATCTATCTCTCTGCACACTTCTTGATACCATGAATCCATGGGAAGTGCCTGAAGAATCCGACCCCTCAAATCAACACTAAGAGTCATAGATGATACCACATGTCTCCTGCGACTCAAAGCATCTGCCACCACATTCTCCTTACCTTGAATGTACTTAACCTTAAAATTGTACTCACATAGAAACTCCATCCATCATCTCTGGCGAGCATTCAAATTAGGCTGAGTAAAAATATACTGAAGACTGCGATGATCACTGTGTAGCTCAAATTTGTGCCCCAACAAGAAGTATCTCCATCTTGTCAAAGCATGAACTACTACCGCTAACTCAAGATCATGCGTAGGATAATTTAACTCATGATCCTTGATCTTGTGTGATTCATATGCTATCACTCATCCATTCTGCATCAACACTACCCCAATACCTTCAAGAGAAGCATCTGTACACACCATGAAATCTCCCTCTAGATCAGGTACTGCTAAAATGGGTGCACTAGTTAAAAGTTCCTTAAGCTTCTGAAATGCTTCCTCACATTTCTCTATCCACACAAACTTGTTTCCTTTCCTCTGAAGAGAAGTGATAGGATGTGCTATCCTAGAGAAGTTCTGGACAAATCTACGATAATAACTAGCTAAACCCATGAAACTATGAATCTCTGACACGTTAGTCGGTGTTGGCCAATCTATTATTGCCTGAATCTTTGCAGGATCCACTGATATACCATCACCTCAAATAACATGCCCTAAATATTGAATCTCTGATTTGAAGAATTCGCACTTGGTTGCATTACCATAAAGCTAGTTGTCTCTCAAACACTGCAATACCAACCGCAAGTGTTCCTCATGCTCCTTCCGATTCTTGGAATATATAAATATATCATCAAGAAACACAAGTACGAATCTATCCAGATATGATCGAAAAACACCATTCATCAAACTCATGAATACTGATGGAGCATTAGTCACCCCAAAAGGTACCACTGTGAACTCATAATGTCCATAGCGAGTTCGAAAAGGGGTCTTGTGAATGTCAGCTTCCTTAATGCGAAGCTGGTGGTATCCTGACTTAAGGTCAATCTTGGAGAAAACTGTAGCCCCCTTGATCTAATCGAATAGGTCATCAATCCTAGGCAAAGGATACCTGTTCTTAATAGTCACCTTGTTCAACTGTCTATAATCGATACAAAGGCACAAAGAACCGTCTTTCTTCTTCACAAAGAGCACTGGAGCTCCCCATGGTGATACACTAGTTCAAATGCTCCCTTTAGCCAAAAGTTCCTCTAACTGAAGACGTAACTCTCCTAGTTCCTGTGTGGTCATGCAATAAGGAGCGTTAGAGATAGGTTCTGCTCCAGGAACTAGATCAATGCTAAAGTTGATATCCCTCTTTGGAGGCATGGTTGGAATCTCACTTGGAAAAACATCTGCGTACTCTTGCAAAATTGGGTGATCTAAAGCCTTCCTCACAGGATCTTCCTCATCAAGATCATTTACCATAACAGCAAATATGTGACATCCTTTACGGAAACTTCGCTTCATTTTAATAGTAGAAATCATCCGCAGAGATATAAGCCTTGGTATCTCAACTATCCTTACATCATTCCCTTGGTCATCTTGGCACATAATTATCTTCTTCCTGCAATCTATACTGGCTTTATGAGTTCCAAGCCAATCTCGCTCATACTCGGTCACTAACATAGTTCACTGCTTGAGATTATGAAATTCATCTGCCCTTTGCTATTTCCATTCCTTTGGTAGGAATCATTCTTGAAAAATCTCCAAAAATAGTTCCCAAGTGACACTGCTCATATCGATCCCTAGTTTCTTCTCCTCAATTGTCCACCAAGTGGCTCTAAAGTTCTCTAAATTGGTGATCACAAATCTTGCCTTAACATTGCTGTCAAAGTCTTGCATAGCAAAAATCCTGTCGAGAGAAATTAGCCACTGCTTGACCACATAACCAGACCCTTTCCCATTGAAAGGCTTAACCTTGGATCTTGAAAGATCCTTCATCTAAGTGGACACAATGGACCTCTGACGATCCTTCTGAGGGCTTCTAGATCTGGGTCTATGCTCTTGTTCTGTCTGATGCACTTTAGGCGGTTCTTGAACAGGAGGTCGACGTTCTATAATAGTTTGCATCAACTATCTCAGACCAACCTCTTCAGACTCAGCTTGGTCCTCTCTATGGCTCTCTTCCTGCTGCCTATTAGAGTGCTCTTCCCTGCTCTCTATATGAACTGATCCCTCATGGGAAGACTCATGGGCGCTGACAGTTCTGCCATGACCACGGCCTCTTCCATGGCCCCTACCTTGGCCTCTAACAGAAGACCTAGTCCCAGATACCATCCTGCAATAGTACGAAGTACTATTACAATCAAGAGTCACATGTTACAATAGACTAAGTTCAGTTCTATGTTTAGGTCTAAGTAAATTTTTTGTTTTGACAACTAAGTGTTAAAGTATGAGAAACATACAAGTACAGTTCAAGTTCTATTTTCAGTTTACCTAGTTCTAGTTCTAGTTGAAGAGATACACCTAATAGTTCAAGTTCTAGTTGTTCTGAAATACCCAGAGTTCCCAATGTAGAAACTCGGGCTCTGATACCAAATGTAATGCCCTGTCAAGGGATCCAAAGAATTAACCTAGTATTTCACTAAGTTTGGTAGCATTTTTTTTTTTTTTTTTGGAAGTAATTACCACATACAACTTATGCACAATAACAGAAGCAATAGCAATGTCCATCTAAAGAGTAAACTTAACATATACAATAGATTACATTCTTTAAGATCCCCTTAACATGAATTATTTACATGAATCCATCTAGTACAACATCTACATGAAATAATATGATAAGTCCAATGTTCAATTATTACATATCCAACTGCTCATTCATCCATTGTACATGTCACAGGGTATGAAGGCTTAAAAGAATATACATATGTAGAATAAAGTACATCATCCTATTCTAATCCATGATACATCCTAATTTGGTCAAAGATGAGTCAAACTAACACCCAATAGTAAAATCACACATCTTAAAAAGAGTGCATACAAAAGTAACTTTCACAATATATTAGATTTCGAAAACACACTAATTTACTTTTCATTAAAGGTCTTCAAGTTTCAATATTCATTTTTCAAATATTACAGTTCATAAAGTTTGTGATCTTAAACAAGGTTTCAGTTTCCATTTCTCTAGTTATCAAATTTACTAAGGTTTTTGAGTTCACTAGAATTCCAAATGACTCAACAAATCATATAAAGTTGTTTAAACATTTTTTCATAGTTTAATTCATTACGAAAAAAAAAAAAGATTTGATGTTTAAAACTAAGGGTTCAGTTTTCATTTTCCCAAAGTATTATAATTACTAAGGTTTTTGAATAATAAAATTTCGCTAGTACATTACAAATCATTTTCATATACCTGAACAATATAAACACATCCAAGTTTATAAAAGAAAACATTAATTCTCCCAATTAATTTATTTGATTTTAAATTTAATTTAAAATTATATTTAAATAATAAAGTAATAAATCAAATTTTCAAATAATTAAATTTAAAACTTTAACAACACTTATTAAAATTATTAATAATTATAATTATTAATTATTACCATAATAATTTTATCTTTATTAAACTTTGGAAAAACTTTCCCAAAAAGGAAATGTGCTAAAAATAGAAAATTTCCAAAAAATAGAAAGCTGCTAAAGTAGAAACTTTCCAAAAATAGAAACCTATTAAAAATGAAAACTTCCCAAAAATAGAAACCTACTAAAATAGAAACTTTCTTGAAATAGAAACTTGCTAAAAAATAGAGACCTTCTTGAAATGGAAACTTGCTAAAAATGGAAACTCTCCTAAAATGGAAACTTACAAAAAATAGAAACTTACTAAAAATAGAAACTTTCCAAAAATGAAACTTACTAAAAAATGAAAACTTTCCAAAATAGAAACTTTCAAAAAAAATGAAAACTTACTAAAAAGAGAAATTTTCCAATAGGAATCTAATATAGAAACCCAAATCAAACAATTAAAATCTATAAAGTAAAATTCATTTTCTTTTCAAAAAACAAATCTTGATTTCAACATCCAATTACGAAATACCGAAATAATCAAACAAATGTTTTCAATTTAATTCTTTCTCAGATGTATTCAAGAGTAGAGAACAGTAAATTTTAACATGAGGGTTTCAAATCTCTATTTCTCATATACAGATAATCGAACAAATGATAATTAAAATATATGACAAGGGTTTCAATTTTTATTAATTCATTCATGAACGTAATCAAGAATATAAAATAATAAATTTCAATCACAAGGGTTTCAAACAATTCTAAAAGTTATGAGAACAGATTTAACTAGACACAAAGAAGATAGGAAAATTGAAGAATGTAAATCTACTATGCAAATTAACCACAAGATTCTACCTAAATCATATGCTAATTTGACAACACATGAAGCATGCAAGAATTTTCCTTTCTTTCTGAAAACCTCCTTTTTCAAAGTTGCTCCTCCAAAAACAATGCAATTGCAAAATGAGCTCTAGATCTCCGATAAAGACTTCTCCCTTAATTTGGGGCTCTGATTGTGCAATCATGCAAAGGAACTCATTGATCAATCACTATTTATTACTTGTTATCTTTTACCTTTTCATGCACAATCTTTTAGATATTTAATTAAAATATCTTTATGATATTGCTATCAAGATTTAACTGTGTGATCTTTGAGTTGATGTGGAAATTATCTCCTACTTAAAATATCTTTATTAAATTAATTAGCTTTCTCTCTTTAATTTAATTTATTATATTTTAATTCCATGCATAAGCTTTATTCAATTTAATTAAAATAAACTTTATTAAATTATGTTTTCTCTCTTTAGTTAATTACAAGATCTTTTAATAATATATTTATTAATTCAACTAATATTATTATTTATTATTAAAATAAAACTCCTAAACGATAATTATTAAATTAAATAAATATAAATATGCCTTAATTAGAACTATAACTTTATCTTTAAGTTTCATTCTTTTATTTAATTAATTCATAAGATGTTTTTAATAATATATTTATTAACTTAATTAATAACATTATTTAGAGTTTATGATTAAAATAAAAATCCAAATAATTATCATTAAATTAAATAAATATAAATACGTCAAAAACAGAACTTTAATATAATCTTTTAAATTTAATTCTTTTATTTAATTAGTTCACAAGACATTTGTATTAATAACATTATTTAGAGTTTATTATTAAAATAAAACTCCTAAATAATTATCGTTAAAATAAATAAATATAAATATGCCAAAATAGAACTTTAATAAAATCCTTTAAAAATAAATCTTTTAATTTAATTAATTTTTTAATTAATTAAATATAACAAAAAATAAATTTTTTTATAAAATTTTCATTAAATTAAATCATTAAATTATCTTTTAATTCACTTTAATTATAACATAAAATCACCACATGCCTACAAGACTAAATACAAACACCCATCATACATAACATAAAACTAAATCAAACACCAGTGTCAAAGTCATGAATTCATGTCACTTAACAAATTTGGAAAGATGAAACTAACTCTGATACTTGTCCTTTTTTTAAGGACAATTGGCTTAGGTTAGGATTTGGACTCAAGAGTTATCTCTCCACTTATACCATTCACTAGTACATTTGACCCTATTTTTCGACCAAGAATTTCGACCATCCATTAAAATGTTTTAGATTAGTCAAAATCTGAAAGGAAAACATCTTTTTTTTAAAAATCCATTCCCATGTTGGTTTAAATTTCAACCAACACGGGCTTATAATGCAAAACTCAAAAAGGGCTTTCGCATTTCATTGTCATGGAATTGCCCGCGCGCGGGAGCTTCTTGCAAAAACGGTTTTTGCCCTTTGAATGCCAAA
This sequence comes from Cupressus sempervirens, assembly GCA_028749045.1. Lineage (NCBI taxonomy): Eukaryota > Viridiplantae > Streptophyta > Pinopsida > Cupressales > Cupressaceae > Cupressus > Cupressus sempervirens. Next base: position 612,943,700 of record CM053788.1, read on the forward strand.
GATCTGTCCTCACTGTGAAACGCTAGTAGATGCTCTTTGTAAGTTTCTCTTGTCTTCATTCATCCATTTTCGTTTTGAGCTAAGATCGATTGGTGGAGTATTTAGGAAGAATGACTTGCTGTAATAGTGGAAGTTGTGGGCGTGCCCTAGTTTGTCATTTTTTAAGCTTGAAACTTCTGTTTCTTCCAATGAACCGATAGATGCCTTTAAATTTCAGTAAGGAAGAATGTAACATTATATTTTTCAAAGTTTTTTTGAAGCATATCATATTAATTTGAAGCATTCGGGCTCCCATTTTGTATGCATTCTCCCACAGGTAAGGAACTGAAGGTTACTCATTGTCTGAAGCTGCTTAATACACAATGAATATACAGTTCTGTACCTTGGATCCACTTTTTCCTTGTCAAAATCTTCTACTCAAAATCTCAATGATGATTAAGAAAGCACAGCTAGGGAGAACTTACTCTATTGTAGATCTGCGAGTCCATGGCTACGAATAAAATCCATGCGCATGAAACCAGGTTCCATACTCTAATTTCTTCCTTGGTCACGAACTGGGATTTCTTCTTTTGAGAGACTTTTGTTTGTTTGAAACTACATAAAACTTCAGCCTGACCTCAAAGCCCAAGAAGTATTTTTCATTTTTAGACAAATCCAATATCAAGAAAATCATGAACAATTATGCCAGTTTTTTACTAGAAAAAAGGGTGAACAGTCTTTTTCTTTTTAAATTTTCTTGATGTATTGTGCACATAAGAATAATTGAACCTGGTAGTCCAATGCAATATGTGATGTACTGGTGGGTGATATTTCTTGTATGACTACTTCATAGTATACAACAATGTCTCATAGGACTCACCTCAACCTGCACGTACTTGCCACTTCATAGTGTATGAGACACCCATAAATGTACAGAGTGGTGACACTCTCCACTTTGTACCCATATGACTCACATTGTACATAATGGATCACTATACGATGACTTCAACTACTGTTCCGCTAAGTCTTTTACAATAGTTTAAGAGGAGATATAAGATAGAACCAATACTTAGTATGGTGAAACAATTGCACAATTCCTCAGCTATTAATATAAGCAATAATATGTGTACAAAAGATATATATTTGATGCATAACATCATATATAGTTAGATATAAGCAAAGATGTTGAATTTCTAGCTTATTCACTAAATGGTAACAATCAATCATAGCAAGGTGGGAGGAAATACAAGGGGGTAAACTAACACAGGGTTCAGTAGCTACCCCATCTCATGAAGGATGGATAGAAGGTCTCTTGAGGTTCAAGAGGGATAGTATATCTGGTCTTGGGTCTAGGGTAGATGAACATTTCAAGCACCCTATCATGTCTCTGTATCCAAGCCTCATTGTGGTTAAACACATAATAAGTTATATATGTTATATGATTATGATGTTATATATGCCTCAGTCTAGATTGCCTTAGAAGTGGCTGGAAGAAGCCTGCACAAGTTTGAGACTATGAACTCTCCCTGCCTTGGCCAAGAAGAACTTGCCAATTCTCTACTATTATGGCAAACTACAGAGTGGTGTGGCTGGTCTGCAACCAACCAATAAGTTCACAATTAAAGGAATGAGCATTTTTTGTGTCTTCAAAAAATAAGGCAACAACTGATTCTAATTGGTGTCAAGGACTGCAAAGGAAGTAAAGAATGAACCCAGGATCTCCCAGAAACCAATGCATTATCCAATGGGCACTAGAGTCATAATGGGAGGCAACACAGAGTCTTATTGGGGAAACATGCGACAAGCTAAAAATAAGACCAGCACAAAACAATTTGGGGTGGATATCATCTTTGGGTCTTCTCAAAGATTTGGTGTCCCCCTGGACTATGGGGGCCCCTCATTTATATTGCTTGGTTACATCTTAAGAGTAAAAATGAATGATGTCTGGGAGGATTATTGGAGTTAATGTGGATTCCCATAGGAATCCTGTGCTAAGGATGGAAATGTAGACAAGGGAGCAACACATCAGGCAAGATAATGCCACTAGAAATATCTACATGATACATGCATTAATTAAAATATATCTTCTATGTATGCAATCTATCATGGTCTGGAAGGATTGAAAAAAAATGTAGAATGTGTACATGGTTTGGCGGGAGCATTTATTAGTGGATTAAAGAAATTGGGCATTGTTAATGTTGAGGATGCTCCATTCCTTTATATTGTAAAGGTTATATGCTTATCATTAAGCAAGGGGAGATGGGCATCAAAACTTCTATCATTACTGTCTCAGCTCATGGAATGAATCCTACAAGTGCTACAATGTGTGGAATGAAAATTGTTGTTGTTTGAACTGTTGCCAAAGAAAATATCAATATGGAGAAACTAAGGAAGGAAGGTATTAAATAAGATATGTTAAATCATTCAAACTTTAGCTGATAATTTTGTCATAAAACTCTGCAGGTGTGCAAACTGTGGACACAGAGATGAGCATGCACAAGATAATAGTTGTTGGGTCTATGGATTAGAAGATGGTGCTCAAGACTGTGAGAAAAATAGGAAGAAGAGCAGAGTTATGGCCATTGAATCCTTATCAGCTTGGTCACATCACCACTTCTATATATACCAAAGTTTATAATAATTATAGAAAGCATGGATACATTGGGAGTTTTGGGTATTTCAAGCTTGCAGATGAAGATGAGATTTCAAATAGACGCACTTTCATGTAAGTCAGAGCAAAACCCAATAAAGTAACTCAAACCCTATTTTATGTTTTATCCTAACCAATGTTGATAAAATGTGTTGATGGATAATCTTGTTGTAGGTTTATGTTAAGGTCACTTGCTAGATCTTTTCACCTTCCAAAGAAGAAAATAATTAGAGGTTCCAATGTTTAATGCATTATTGCAAATTTATCATCTTTAATGAATTCCCAACCCAAGTAGTCTATTACATAGCCCCACCTTTGACAATTTTTTGAATACTATGATCATTATGCTTAACATGGGCTAGTGATATTTTTAATAGTTGTAAATGCTCATTCTTGAGCATATTCTAATTGGAAAATCTCAATGAAAAAATACACGTGATTTGTAGATTTTGATTATAAAATTTATTTTTGTATAAGGAGTTTAAATTAAATTTTCCAAACCAGTTAGAGGAGCTAATTATTTTGTCATGTTATCACAGTTTTGGTTCATAGATAAATTTTATGAAATCATCTCCTACTACCAAGCGGCAAAGTTGATTTTACTAGAAGGAATAGACCAATACTTTGGGAATAGACCATTACTTTGGGACATTGTCAGTGGCCTTAAAGAGGCGACTTGGTGGGGTAGATTGGTGAGCCTACATAGAGAGGCCAACTTGGTGAGATGAGATGGTGAGTCGACTTGGTGAGATGACCTGGAGAGCTAACTTGGTGAGAGGACTTAAGGAGTTAATCCTTATTGACTAAAAATCAGTGGTTAATTGTCTGAAAATTTGGTTGGAGACAAATCCTTGTGTTTTTCTAGTGCTTGGACCAATTTAGTTGCCTCTTTGTCAGTAGTCTTTGATTGTTACCAAGCCGAGTGCTACATTTGTCTAATTTCACTGCCATGTTTATAGTGACTCACTACAAGTTATGTTCTCTATTGTTTATTTGTATCTTGAATCCTTCTCCCCAATCCTCAACCTCAATGTGGTTCCACTATCTTTTATCCCTTCCTTATGTTAGTATTGTTTGATGTTTTAATTTTGTAGCTTCTATTGTTAGTATTGTTTGATGTTTTAATTATTTTCTTCATGTATTTGCTCAATGTAGGGGGTACTTCATGATGGAACTACAATAGCAGTAAAGAAACTTTCTTCCAAATCATTCCAAGGACATGAAGAATTTTCCACAAAGAAACTTTTCATTAGCCATGTGCAGCATCAGAACCTTGTAGCATTAAAAGGGTGGTGTGTGAAGGAGAAAGAGAGAGTACTATTTGGCCGACACTCCAAGCTTCTCCAAGAGACACACTGCACAGATAGCTTCAGTTGAAAAGAGTTCATAGGTCAAAGACACCATGCTATGATAGATTAATAGTAGCTGGTGCACGTTGGAGTAACTAGGAGTTAGGAGCCCCTAACTGAGATCATTAAAGACATGCTGTAAAGAGCAGCATAGTTCCTCTGTTATCTGCGATTTATACCAGGTTCTCTTTATCATTTGTTTGTGTTGGTAACTTGTGTTAGTAATTTAAAAATAGATTAGTTTCTTTGGATACAGTCAGAGATTGCTCCTTCATGGTTTTGGATAGATTAAATGTTGTACAAGCTCTGTTGTAGTGGAGAATAATAAAAATTCAGAACTGTTATCTCTTGAGTTTTCATATTGTTTGCACATTCCTGTAATGCCCCGTCAAGGGATCCAAAGAATTAACCTAGTATTTCACTAAGTTTGGTAGTAGTTTTTTTTTTTTTTTTGGAAGTAATTACCACATACAACTTATGCACAATAACAGAAGCAATAGCAATGTCCATCTAAAGAGTAAACTTAACATATACAATAGATTACATTCTTTAAGATCCCCTTAATGTGAATTACTTACATGAATCCATCTAGTACAACATCCACATGAAATAATATGATAAGTCCAATGTTCAATTATTACATATCCAACTACTCATTCATCCACTGTACATGTCACAGGGTATGAAGGCTTAAAAGAATATACATATGTAGAATAAAGTACATCATCATATTCTAATCCATGATACATCAAAGTAAAGATAATCACATGATACTCATGATACATCATCATAAAAGTCATTTACATCTATCAGAAAGATCAAATAAATAAACTAAGTGCACGGTTCCTCCCAACCGTTAATAGCATCATTAGACCATCGTGGATCCTAGCCATCCCTCTGTGCATAACATTCCAAGCACCAAAGAGATCATCGGTATTATCATAGTAGGAATGTCACTCCTAAACATCCTAATAACATAAAAAGTAAAGCATAAGATATCATCATCTAACATATGCTAATCATCAATGAAAGGATACATATCCACCATCACGAAGGACGCATTAACCACAAAGTCTCAATGAATCTCAAATGATAAGAGTGGAAAATACACTACCACCCGACCGCATGGTACCTAAGTGGTCCAATCCCACCGTGCTGAGGAGCTAATCTCAAGTCCCAAACAGGCTATCAAAACTACATAGCACAAATCTCTAAAGTCTAGGAATCCTAAAAGTATACTAACTCAAAGGTTCCAATCACAAAACAGACATCTACTTCCCAGAGGCACACAATGACATGTAGGAACCTACTATTCAAGCGGGAAAGTGTCATCACATTTATCTCGTACAAGTTACCCTGGTAGTTAGCTAAACTCCATGGGTCCATACAGATCTCATGCGGCAACTAGTATCCTTTCATACTAACAAGGCATACTATGGAATGCAAGGTCGCAACCATGCATTCTCTCTACTCCCATCCTAGCCTATACTAGCACTCAAGGCATGGGCAAGAACCGAAAACTCTTATCTTTTTAGGTTCATTCAGTTAGTATTAAGTGTGTGAATGTTATCACTTATTAACCAACTTACAATGAGTTACCCTAGCAGTCTCTTAGGGCCCCGGCCCCCATTGCAAGCCACTTCCTGACACTACATGTAGATATCCTACCCTAATGCTCATGGTATCATAATCATAAAGAAAGTCCACAAAATCACCATAATAAGGATCAACAAATATCCATGATTAAAAATCATTAAATATGCATAAAAGCATCAAATCACCATGAGCAACATCCATAGAAAATCATGAACACAACAGCTCTCTATTGGCAACTGAAGTATCACTGATAATCAAAATATCCATTGGTTCTCAATAACCAAAATATATCTCAAAATCATACTGATCGAAGACTCCAAAATGGTTGAGTCAAACATGTCACATCATGACATCATCAATAATAAATCCACATATTAGTCCCATCATGGCGACTAGAATATATCCAAGGATAATTGATCGATGACCAAAATAATGGTTAAGTCAAGGGTTCCAGACATAAGAAATCTCAACTATAGCAATCAGTATTCACAACCAATTCATAGAGCATTCCATCACATAATCATGGTTGGGTTTATAAAGATCGAGATTAAAACGTCATCAAGACATCACATTCACATAACCCCCAAGCCTCTGGTAGACGTCCTATATCGGTCAACACTAGTCAACCCAAAACCCAAAACATTAGCATAATGAATACACAATGTAAACACATGTTTTGGTTTTGCTAAGTTTTCAAATTTGAATTCATATGCAAAATCTCAGTTTTTGTATCCCAAGTTTAGAGAAAGAACATTTTCCTACGTTTTTCCATGTATTAATTTTTGGTTGGATTGAAAATTCCCTCTAAACTTAAGTTTCCAATTATAACATTTAAAAGACGTTTCCACTAACTTAATTTTCATATGCTTCATATACCTTATAATCTTAAACTATTAATTCATAATAGTAAAGCTATAAAATTACAAAACTATTCATCATTAAAGAAGAGATGAATTTATAAATCTTTTATTATTAACCTTAAATCTTTTAATAACATATATATATATATATATATATATATATATATATATTACATACATACATATATGTATATTTATAATTAAACATATACATACGTACATATATAAAATAATATTTATTTTTTTGCATTTTATAAAAACGAAACCAAATTTTATTAATTTCGATTCATAAAGGAAATCGAATAACAAAGTTTCCTTAGAACAAAGCTGAATCAATTATGCCGTCGGCTATCACTGTGGTGACAATTGCCGTGTCGCAGGTACCCTGCGACCATTACAGTCGCAGGTACACTGCGCAGCAAGTACTGCGCGACCCTTTAAAGCACGGATACGGGTGCGATTCCGCCCCCACCCAAACATGTATTTGTTTAATCAAACAATCGCAGCGCAATTTAATAAGTTGCGATTCTGCCATAATAAGGTTGTGATTATATAAATATATATTATTTATATATATATGTATATGTATGTATATATATATATATATATAAATTTTTATGTATATATATATATATAAAATTTACAGAATCTCAGATTGTTTATAAAAATACAAGCTTTCATTCTCAGAACCTCTCTATGAAACTTGTTCTTTAAAAAAATTCTCTGATGACTAATACTAATGGGTTTGTCCATGAATTGCAACCCTAGTCCGTATTATTTTCAGATCTAAACATGTAAAATCCTTAAATAAAACTTAATTGCCCAAATTGAAAATGCACAATGAAGACATATGGAGAATACGAAGAAGACAAGGGAAAGAAAGATGCAAAAGTATCATAATGAAATCACAAGAATCTACCCCAATTCTGATGCTAACTCGCTTATCCTCAGACAACCCGCAGAGCAAGCTCCCTTTCTTCATAATTTTCCCAAATCCTCCAATGCTTCAACTATTCTCCACTCTAACCATACTATCCATGATATGTCCCCTCTCTCTCCAAGCTATTAAGGAATGCCCGAATATAAAGAGCTTTTGGATAACCCTAGAATGCTTCTAGAATCAGCTGGAAGATATCGCCAACTAAGCATGGACCTATTTCCAACCTTTTTGATAATCCCTAGGGTTGTAGACACCATGTGCTTAATTGATGCACTAACCCCCGTGTTGTTGACACATGAAAAATAGGGAACTGCATTATTTCCTATGCAAACTTATAACTCCAATAACTTTTTAAATTAATTTTCATTTAAATATTTATAACTCCCACTTTAATCTTCATAACTTTTATTTTAACTTTTATAATTTTTTGTTATTAATATTTGTTCATTAATTTATTAATATTTTATAATTATTATTTATTTTAATTTCTAATTTTCTTTTGATTTAATTCTTTTCTCTCAATTAATTCTCCTTGAATTAATTATAATCAAAATATCAAAATCATGATATTTAATCTCTCAAATAATTAATTTATTAATTAAATCTATTTATTAAAACTTAGTTAATAGAAAATTCACCATAGACCTTCATGATAAAATATGAAAACCCATCATAGGTCAATTCATACGAAATCAGTCTAAAAGATTAAAAATCACAAAATATGTCATCTAACACATTCAGTGGGTACTCAACTCAGATACTTGTCCTAACTCACTAGGACAAATGGTTTTAGGGTTTGGGATTTGGACTTGAGAATTTATCTCCCCTCTCTTATCATTGAGATAGTATAATAGGGTACACTCATCCTGGCAATTCAGGGAAGTCGATACCCAGTACCTGTAACCTGCAGAAAAGCCATGAATGTACATACAAAATATATAGTGTTAAGCTAAACAGGTAATGGCAGGAAGTGGTGCATCGTGTAGATCCCGACTAAGCAGGTGACTACGACTCCCTTCCTTAACCACATCAGAAACACCATACAATAAGAAAACATGCACACCATACACATGCAAGCATGGGGTAAGTATCCATAATAAAACACATAAGATAATCAACCGTCTAACCAATCATCAGCAGTAACTGAAAACAATATAATGATCATCATACATACATGAAATGTGAAGTCTAAATGATCTCATCCTACAATAACTGAATCCATAAAATAATGTCTGATAGTGTCAAAACAATACCACTAATCCATCTACATAGAACTAGTCCATCAAAGTCTGATAACAATAGCAATAATATGTCCAGAGAAGATGTGAATGAGGGTAGGCACTACATCCACCCCCCCTTGGGTTAGGCTTACTCCTGGAAGCCTACAAACAAATAGGGATATAACTCCCTCAATCTAGCTGCATCCTCCCAAGTAGCTGAAAAATCATCATTAGGGTCCCATTGGACCCTTACCTGCTCGATGGTTCGACCCCTGAGGGTCAACCCTTGCTGCTCCAGAATATGAACTGGGTCCAAAGCCAGCTGCCCGTCCTCTACCTGCAACGCATTCCAATCAAGAACATGCACAATATCAGGAATATACTGCCTAAGTACTGAAACATGGAAAACATCATGAATGCGAGCTAGGCTGGGTGGTAGAGCAAGGCGGTAAGCAACCGGGCCAATCCTCTCCAAAATCTCGAATGGTCCTACAAAATGAGGTGCTAGCTTAGAACCCTTTCCATATCAGATTGGACTCTTTCATGGTCGCACTCTTAAGAAAACCTTATCTCCCACTGCAAACTGCTTATCCGTCCTATGAGCATCAACATACTCCTTCTGTCTATGCTGTATCGTAGTTAAATGCTCGCAGATACGCACTACCTGTTGCTCCATATCATGAAGCATCTCAAGACCCAACAGAATGCGATCCTCAAGGTTGTCCCAACTCAAGGGTGTACGACAAGGATGACCATATAATGCCTGAAAAGGTGCCATGCCAATAGAACTATGATATCCATTGTTGTAAGCAAACTCCACTAGATAGAGATAGTCCTCCCAATGTGTCTGCCTATCCATCACATACATCTGTAACATATCCTCCAAAACCTGATTCACTCTCTCCATCTGACCATCAGTTTCTGGATGATATGCTGAGCTAAAGTTTAACTGCATTCCAAGCTTATGCTGCAACGATGTCCAGAATGCAGATGTGAATACAGGATCCCTATCAGAAATGATCTTTCTAGGAATACCATGTAATCTCACAATGTCATGCATGAAGACATTAGCTACAGAAGCTATTGTGTAAGAAGACCTGATAGGTGAAAAATGTGCCACCTTAGTCAACCGATCAACCGTGACCATGATAGCATCATGATAGCGAACTTTCATAGGTAATCCTACAATGAAATCCATGGAAATAATATCCCACTTCCAAGAAGGAATGAGATTTGGCTGCAAAAGTCTAGCCGGGTGTTGATGTTCTGCCTTGACTGTCTAACACTCAAGACACCTAGCCACAAAATCAGCAATATCTCACTTCATTCCAGACCAAAAGAACAAACGTCTCAAATCAGCATGCATCTTTTTAACACCTGGGTGTGCTAAGTATGGTGTACGATGGGCTTCCACTAGAATTCAGTTGTGAAGCTCATCCATTAAAGGCACATAAATCCTCCTCAAATGTCTCAAAAGACCATCTGATTCTTGAACATAGCCTGCAAACTTTCCTTCCAAGGGTCTTCCTAAATCTATCTCTCTGCACACTTCTTGATACCATGAATCCATGGGAAGTGCCTGAAGAATTCGACCCCTCAAATCAACACTAAGAGTCATAGATGATACCACATGTCTCCTGCGACTCAAAGCATCTGCCACCACATTCTCCTTACCTTGAATGTACTTAACCTTAAAATTGTACTCACATAGAAACTCCATCCATCATCTCTGGCGAGCATTCAAATTAGGCTGAGTAAAAATATACTGAAGACTGCGATGATCACTGTGTAGCTCAAATTTGTGCCCCAACAAGAAGTATCTCCATCTTGTCAAAGCATGAACTACTACCGCTAACTCAAGATCATGCGTAGGATAATTTAACTCATGATCCTTGATCTTGCGTGATTCATATGCTATCACTCATCCATTCTGCATCAACACTACCCCAATACCTTCAAGAGAAGCATCTGTACACACCATGAAATCTCCCTCTAGATCAGGTACTGCTAAAATGGGTGCACTAGTTAAAAGTTCCTTAAGCTTCTGAAATGCTTCCTCACATTTCTCTATCCACACAAACTTGTTTCCTTTCCTCTGAAGAGAAGTGATAGGATGTGCTATCCTAGAGAAGTTCTGGACAAATCTACGATAATAACTAGCTAAACCCATGAAACTATGAATCTCTGACACGTTAGTCGGTGTTGGCCAATCTATTATTGCCTGAATCTTTGCAGGATCCACTGATATACCATCACCTCAAATAACATGCCCTAAATATTGAATCTCTGATTTGAAGAATTCGCACTTGGTTGCATTACCATAAAGCTAGTTGTCTCTCAAACACTGCAATACCAACCGCAAGTGTTCCTCATGCTCCTTCCGATTCTTGGAATATATAAATATATCATCAAGAAACACAAGTACGAATCTATCCAGATATGATCGAAAAACACCATTCATCAAACTCATGAATACTGATGGAGCATTAGTCACCCCAAAAGGTACCACTGTGAACTCATAATGTCCATAGCGAGTTCGAAAAGCGGTCTTGTGAATGTCAGCTTCCTTAATGCGAAGCTGGTGGTATCCTGACTTAAGGTCAATCTTGGAGAAAACTGTAGCCCCCTTGATCTAATCGAATAGGTCATCAATCCTAGGCAAAGGATACCTGTTCTTAATAGTCACCTTGTTCAACTGTCTATAATCGATACAAAGGCACAAAGAACCATCTTTCTTCTTCACAAAGAGCACTGGAGCTCCCCATGGTGATACACTAGTTCAAATGCTCCCTTTAGCCAAAAGTTCCTCTAACTGAAGACGTAACTCTCCTAGTTCCTGTGTGGTCATGCAATAAGGAGCGTTAGAGATAGGTTCTACTCCAGGAACTAGATCAATGCTAAAGTTGATATCCCTCTTTGGAGGCATGGTTGGAATCTCACTTGGAAAAACATCTGCGTACTCTTGCAAAATTGGGTGATCTAAAGCCTTCCTCACAGGATCTTCCTCATCAAGATCATTTACCATAACAGCAAATATGTGACATCCTTTACGGAAACTTCGCTTCATTTTAATAGTAGAAATCATCCGCAGAGATATAAGCCTTGGTATCCCAACTATCCTTACATCATTCCCTTGGTCATCTTGGCACATAATTATCTTCTTCCTGCAATCTATACTGGCTTTATGAGTTCCAAGCCAATCCCGCTCATACTCGGTCACTAACATAGTTCACTGCTTGAGATTATGAAATTCATCTGCCCTTTGCTATTTCCATTCCTTTGGTAGGAATCATTCTTGAAAAATCTCCAAAAATAGTTCCCAAGTGACACTGCTCATATCGATCCCTAGTTTCTTCTCCTCAATTGTCCACCAAGTGGCTCTAAAGTTCTCTAAATTGGTGATCACAAATCTTGCCTTAACATTGCTATCAAAGTCTTGCATAGCAAAAATCCTGTCGAGAGAAATTAGCCACTGCTTGACCACATAACCAGACCCTTTCCCATTGAAAGGCTTAACCTTGGATCTTGAAAGATCCTTCATCTAAGTGGACACAATGGACCTCTGACGATCCTTCTGAGGGCTTCTAGATCTGGGTCTATGCTCTTGTTCTGTCTGATGCACTTTAGGCGGTTCTTGAACAGGAGGTCGACGTTCTATAATAGTTTGCATCAACTATCTCAGACCAACCTCTTCAGACTCAGCTTGGTCCTCTCTACGGCTCTCTTCCTGCTGCCTATTAGAGTGCTCTTCCCTGCTCTCTATATGAACTGATCCCTCATGGGCAGACTCATGGGCACTGACAGTTCTGCCATGACCACGGCCTCTTCCATGGCCCCTACCTCGGCCTCTAACAGAAGACCTAGTCCCAGATACCATCCTGCAATAGTACGAAGTACTATTACAATCAAGAGTCACATGTTACAATAGACTAAGTTCAGTTCTATGTTTAGGTCTAAGTAAATTTTTTGTTTTGACAACTAAGTGTTAAAGTATGAGAAACATACAAGTACAGTTCAAGTTCTATTTTCAGTTTACCTAGTTCTAGTTCTAGTTGAAGAGATACACCTAATAGTTCAAGTTCTAGTTGTTCTGAAATACCCAGAGTTCCCAATGTAGAAACTCGGGCTCTGATACCAAATGTAATGCCCTGTCAAGGGATCCAAAGAATTAACCTAGTATTTCACTAAGTTTGGTAGCATTTTTTTTTTTTTTTTTGGAAGTAATTACCACATACAACTTATGCACAATAACAGAAGCAATAGCAATGTCCATCTAAAGAGTAAACTTAACATATACAATAGATTACATTCTTTAAGATCCCCTTAACATGAATTATTTACATGAATCCATCTAGTACAACATCTACATGAAATAATATGATAAGTCCAATGTTCAATTATTACATATCCAACTGCTCATTCATCCATTGTACATGTCACAGGGTATGAAGGCTTAAAAGAATATACATATGTAGAATAAAGTACATCATCCTATTCTAATCCATGATACATCAAAGTAAAGATAATCACATGATACTCATGATACATCATCATAAAAGTCATTTACATCTATCAGAAAGATCAAATAAATAAACTAAGTGCACGGTTCCTCCCAACTGTTAATAGCATCATTAGACCATTGTGGATCCTAGCCATCCCTCCGTGCATAACATTCCAAGCACCGAAGAGATCATCGGTATTATCATAGTAGGAATGTCACTCCTCAACATCCTACTAACATAAAAAGTAAAGCATAAGATATCATCATCTAACATATAATAATAATCAATGAAAGGATACATATCCACCATCACGAAGGATGCATTAACCACAAAGTCTCAATGAATCTCAAATGATAAGAGTGGAAAATACACTACCACCCGACCACGTGGTACCTAAGTGGTCCACTCCCACCGTGCTAAGGAGCTAATCTCAAGTCCCAAACAGGCTATCAAAACTACATAGCACAAATCTCTAAAGTCCAGGAATCCTAAAAGTATACTAACTCAAAGGTTCCAATCACAAAATAGACATCTACTTCCCAGAGGCACACAATGACATGTAGGAACCTACTATGCAAGCGGGAAAGTGTCATCGCATTTATCTCATACAAGTTACCCTGGCAGTTAGCTAAACTCCACGGGTCCATACAGATCTCATGCAGCCACTAGTATACTTTCATACTAACAAGGCATACTATGGAATGCAAGGTCACAACCATGCATTCTCTCTACTCCCATCCTAGCCTATACAAGCACTCAAGGCATGGGCGAGAACCAAAAACTCTTATCTTTTTAGGTTCATTCAGTTAGTATTAAGTGTGTGAATGTTATCACTTATTAAACAACTTACAATGAGTTACCCTGGTAGCCTCTTAGGGCCCCGACCCCCATTGCAAGCCACTTCCCGACACTACATGCAGATATCCTACCCTAATGCTCATGGTATCATAATCATAAAGAAAGTCCACAAAATCACCATAATAAGGATCAACAAATATCCATGATTAAAAATTATTAAATATGCATAAAAGCATCAAATCACCATGAGCAACATCCATAGAAAATCATGAACACAATAGCTCTCTATTGGCAACTGAAGTATCACTGATAATCAAAATATCCATTGGTTCTCAATAACCAAAATATATCTCAAAATCATACTGATCGAAGACTCCAAAATGGTTGAGTCAAACATGTCACATCATGACATCATCAATAATAAATCCACATGTTAGTCCCATCATGGCGACTAGAATATATCCAAGGATAACTGATCGATGACCAAAATAATGGTTAAGTCAAGGGTTCTAGACATAAGAAATCTCAACTATAACAATCAGTATTCACAACCAATTCATAGAGCATTCCATCACATAATCATGGTTGGGTTTATAAAGATCGAGATTAAAACATCATCAAGACATCACATTCACATAACCCCCAAGCCTCTGGTAGACATCCTATACCAGTCAACACTAGTCAACCCAAAACCCAAAACATTAGCATAATGAATACACAATGTAAACACATGTTTTGGTTTTGCTAAGTTTTCAAATTTGAATTCATATCCAAAATCTCAGTTTTTGTATCCCAAGTTTAGAGAAAGAACATTTTCCTACGTTTTTCCATGTATTAATTTTTGGATGGATTGAAAATTCCCTCTAAACTTAAGTTTCCAATTATAACATTTAAAAGACGTTTCCACTAACTTAATTTTCATATGCTTCATATACCTTATAATCTTAAACTATTAATTCATAATAGTAAAGCTATAAAATTACAAAACTCTTCATCATTAAAAAAGAGATGAATTTATAAATCTTTTATTATCAACTTTAAATCTTTTAATAACATATATATATATATATATTACATACATACATATATGTATATTTATAATTAAACATATACATACATACATATATAATATAATATATTTTTTTTTGCATTTTATAGAAATGAAACCGAATTTTATTAATTTCGATTCATAAAGGAAATCGAATAACAAAGTTTCCTTAGAACAAAGCCGAATCAATTATGCCGTCGGTTGTCACTGTGGTGACAATTGCCGTGTCGCAGGTACCCTGCGACCATTACAGTCGTGGGTACACTGCGCAACAGGTACCGCGCGACCCTTTAAAGCACGGATACAGGTGCGATTCTGCCCCCACCCAAACATGCATTTGTTTAATCAAACAATCGCAGCGCGATTTAATAAGTTGTGATTCTGCCATAATAAGGTTGTGATTATATAAATATATTATATATATATATATGTATGTATATATATATAACAAATTTTATGTATATATATATATATATATGTATGTATGTATGTATATATATATATAATTTACAGAATCTTAGATTGTTTATAAAAATACAAGCTTTCATTCTCAGAACCTCTCTATGAAACTTGTTCTTTTAAAAAATTCTCTGATGACTAATACTAATGGGTTTGTCCATGAATTGCAACCCTAGTCCGTATTATTTTCAGATCTAAACATGTAGAATCCTTAAATAAAACTTAATTGCCCAAATTGAAAATGCACAATGAAGACATATGGAGAATACGAAGAAGACAGGGGAAAGCAAGATGCAGAAGTATCATAATGAAATCACAAGAATCTACCCGGATTCTGATGCTAACTCGCTTATCCTCAGACAACCCACAGAGCAAGCTCCCCTTCTTCAGAATTTTCCCGAATCCTCCAATGCTTCAACTATTCTCCACTCTAACCATACTATCCACGCTATGTCCCCCCTCTCCCCAAGCTATTAAGGAAAGCCCGAATATAAAGAGCTTTCAGATAACCCTAGAATGCTTCTAGAATCAGCTGGAAGATATCGCCAACTAAGCATGGACCTATTTCCAACCTTTTTGATAAGCCCTAGTGTTGTAGACACCATGTGCTTAATTGATGCACTAACCCTCGTGTTGTTGACACATGAAAAATAGGGAACTGCATTATTTCCTATGCAAACTTATAACTCCAATAACTTTTTAAATTAATTTTCATTTAAATATTTATAACTCCCACTTTAATCTTCATAACTTTTATTTTAATTTTTATAATTTTTTGTTATTAATATTTGTTTATTAATTTATTAATATTTTATAATTATTATTTATTTTAATTTCTAATTTTCTTTTAATTTAATTCTTTTCTCTCAATTAATTCTCCTTGAATTAATTATAATCAAAATATCAAAATCATGATATTTAATCTCTCAAATAATTAATTTATTAATTAAATCTATTTATTAAAACTTAGTTAATAGAAAATTCACCATAGACCTTCATGATAAAATATGAAAACCCATCATAGGTCAATTCATACAAAATCAGTCTAAAAGATTAAAAATCACAAAATATGTCATCCGACACATTCAGTGGGTACTCAACTCAGATACTTGTCCTAACTCACTAGGACAAATGGTTTTAGGGTTTGGGATTTAGACTTGAGAATTTATCTCCCCTCTCTTATTATTGAGATAGTATAATAGGGTACGCTCATCCTGGCAATTCAGGGAAGTCGATTCCCGGTACCTGCAACCTACAGAAAAGCCATGCATGTACATAAAAAATATATAGTGTTAAGCTAAACAGGCAATGGCAGGAAGTGGTGCATCGTGTAGATCCCGACTAAGTAGGTGACTACGACTCCCTTCCTTAACCACATCAGAAATGCCATACAATAAGAAAACACGCACACCATACACATGCAAGTATGGGGTAAGTATCCATAATAAAACACATAAGATAATCAACCGTCTAACCAATCATCAACAGTAACTGAAAACAATATAATGATCATCATACATACATGAAATGTGAAGTCTAAATGATCTCATCCTACAATAACTGAATCCATAACATAATATCTGATAGTGTCAAAACAATACCACTAATCCATCTACATAGAACTAGTCCATCAAAGTCTGATAACAATAGCAATAATATGTCCAGAGAAGATGTGAACGAGGGTAGGCACTACAATTCCTTTGGTCTTGTTACTATGTTCCCATGAGTGATTTCTTACAGTAGTATCCAAGCTTAAGACCTCAGTTACATGCTAACTATTTGACAAAATAGTTCTAGCCCAAACTTGATCTCCTTGATCAAAGCAAGCAGGGATTATTACACTGTTCCTGATATCAGTTATTCACATTTCAATTTTATGAGTTTCATTGGTACATTCAGCATTAAAAATTTGATTCTCATATTTAGAATTGGCTTAGTTTGATGAAGTTTTAGTACTGTCATTTCTTTCCAACATATTATCTAAATTTCAAACTATAAGAATCACTTAAAAATCCCACAAGAAACTACATAACAGTGAGGGTTAGTCATTGTCAAAGTGTTTGATGAAATGTCAAACAACTGAATTGGAAAGGAAATTGGTGCTTACTGAAGCCATACCCAGTTGGGGTTATTACATACCATTGATCTTTATGCAGTTTTGACAGTTTGCTTGACCACTTAGAACATTTTCATTGACTATTCTATATGGCTCATTTGATATTCACAGTTTCAAATCATAGAGTAAGGTAGTTCATTTTCTTGTTTGAATACTTAGAAATTATTTGATATTACCTCATTGAAAAGGCTTATTTTCCTTCTATTCTGAATGGATAGATCTGATATGTATCAGTCATTGTAAAGAAGTAAAAGTTGTGCTTTCATTTTCATAATCTAAATTGAGATAAGATTGATTTGTTCAGAAGGCTTTTGAATTTCTTGTTTAAATGTAGACCTAAGTCTTTGAGTGTATATACAAAGTTCAAGCACATGCATATGCATGTGTGTTTCCTTTTATTGGTGATAACATTTCCTTTTGCAAATTGTGTTTTGGATCAGATATAAATATTTGATCTACTTAGTTTTATCTGTGGGTTGAACTTTTACAAGATGTTGCAATTGATTGTCAATTTGCCTAAATGTCTTATATTATTGCTTTTAGTTATCAATTGACATCAATCTTCTAAAATATATCCAAGTTTCCATGTTGAAGGGAAGAGTAAATATTGTTGGTGGCACACCAAGTAGGTATTATGGTAATCATAACTCTAATGCAATTATATTGGAGTTTGGGTTATGAGCAGACTTTCTGAGTCTTGATAGTAAGATTCAGATAGGAAAAATGAGCAGGGGACAGGAAAAAAATTAAAAAACTAAAGCCAAAAGGCTAAGACACTAAAAGGCACCTTTACAACTCTAATCTGACATTTAAGGATACTTCTGCTTTTTGTTTTAATGCCATGGATTTTAACTTCTATGTGCCTAAGCTGATATTACTAAATGATTATAAATACTCTAGTCCACCCTGTAGTCGAATGGTTGGGAATGGGCTTAGTAGAGGTCAAATATCACATATGAGGCCCTCAATGCAATAAGTGATGAGGCTGGGATCATGCCCTAGGCAACTTTGGCAGAATGGGTACTTTTCAATCCTTTACTCTTAGGCCCTTAGTCTAAAAGGTAAAATTTTGTGAATTCTTGGAGACGTAGGTTGGTTTTCAATGTTTATATTGCAAGCTTCTTGGATTCCTTAACTCAGGGATGTTGGCTTTTTAGAATGTTATTGATGCACATGTTCCAATTTCACCAATTTTGACAAGGTTGTAGAGAAGCTTGATAGTTTTGAGTTTATTTGACAAAAGTGTGATTGGTAAGAATTTGTGTGTTTACTCTTGTTGGTGTTTTTAAGTGTTAAGGATTCAATGAACACACTTCATTGGGCTCTTAATATAATGATGTAATTTTGTAGTTTTTTAGTAAATATTTGCAATGACAGTGGAAAAGCCTTGGACATGAGTCTACAAAGTTGATTAGATGATTAGGGTCTATTTTGGATGGATTGGTTAGCACAATGAATCCATTGTAGAAGTTTCATAGTTTATTTCATTGTATATTGAGATACTTACAAATGGTGTCATGTTTGATCTCTTTCCATTCTTTTGGAATCCATGGCTGAGGAGGACAAGGATTTGTCATCCAAAACTTAGTTTTACGCATGGTGAATTTGGAGCCTAATACAGTACAATAAAATTCAAGAACATCTAGTAGGTTACTAATGTCTTCAATAGAATTATGAACAAATATCATACTGTCATCACCAAAATGGGAGTTAAGCACCACAATAATATTGGGGAGAGAGATGCCATGAATGGGGGGGAGTTAGATTGAGCATGCTAAAGAAGATAGCTAAGAGCATTGGTTGTGAGAACATGGACAAAAGGAGCAAGAGGGAAGCCTTGAGGAATAGACTTTTGGAGAGATAATTGTGGGGAAAGGGCTCCATTGATAACTAGTCTTGCATTCACATCCATGAACAACATTTGAACATGAGCATAAAAATTGTGCCCAAATCCTAGCCATCGAAGCATCTTGAATGTCCTCCTGATAGGATCAATGGCCTTATCAAAGTCAAGCTTGAGAATCAAAGCATCTTGAGATGGTACTTGAGCTCATTCAGCAGTTTCCCAAGAAAGAATTAGGTTGTCTAAAATAAAATTCCCCCCATGGAGCCAGTTTTCTCTAGCCTAAAAAATATCTTGAGTAATGGGTTTAATTCTTTTTGCCAAAGCTTTAGCTATGATCTTATATGAAGTGTTGAGAAAAGTGATGGGTGCCAAACATTTACTAAATCTTGGTGTTTTCTTTTCAAGACAAGTTAAATAAGCTATTGCTTAATTAAAGGACCAAGAGTCACAATTTCAATGCCTTCCAAGTAGACAGTATAGAAATCCTCCCTAATATGTAGCCAAAGTGCACAATAGAATTCAATAGGGAGTATGTCCATGCTGGGGCTTTTCTCTAGTGCCAAATTATACATAGCTTCATCAATTTCTTCCAAGGACAAATACTGGTCAAGGTACTTCATATAGCCTTGCAGGATTTTGAATACAAAGAGTTAGACTGTCTTCTAAAATGATAATTAGAGGATCAATGCTCAAATCATCCATGAATAATTTTTTATAATGATTAAAAAAGGTTTCCTCGATTCCTTTTTAGCTGGTCTTGACCTTGCCACTAATAGATTTAACCATAGAGATGTGTTGCTTTTTATGTTTCTACTACAAAAATTGAAACAATAACTTTGTGGTCTTATCACCATCCCTCAACTACTGAAGTTGAGATCACAATTGTGCACCTTTCCCTTTATAGGCATTCAATTTGTGTAGACAATTTTTAGTGTGAGCAATTGATTGTTGTAAGGGTATACTGTAGGGATTGTTGTCCAAACATTTTCTACCTTGAACAAGCTTGCCTTTAAGATATTTTTCAAGTCTATGATGCTTCACAAAAGCTCTTCTACCATAGTCTCGAAGGAAAATGGTACAACAAGGAAGACTTCTTTCCCACCAATAGATCCATCTATCATGTTGGGGTTTAGGCTCAACTCTCCAAACAACAAGAAATCCATTAATATAGCCTTGGTTTTGAAGATGAGATGTGTTCAATTTGTATGGGAGGTCATGGGATAGAGCATTAGCACCATTAAAAGAAATGGTGGTGAATATAGGAGGTGATCTAAAAGAGTAGCAGATAAGTCTAGTTGAATGAGGTGCCCTAAAAGAGAATGAAGAACAACCAAATTGGGTGAAATATAAAATCTATCCAAGTGACACATTTTACGAAAAGACCCTTTACGACAGTTGTTCCATGTGAACCAATGGGGCCTATGAGAATACATTTTGCCTGAGATGGAATCAAGCATGCCCAAAGAATTTTGAGAAAGTGTCCAAGCTTCAAACTCAAGTGGAAGCAATTTGGGATGGCTATGCCAACTACGATTAGCGAGATGCTCCACCATGTTAAAGTCACCCCCAATAACCCACTCAATTGTAGGTAAATGGGTACATAACCAATCCCACAATGTAGCTCTTTTGGATGAGGAGTTGGGAGCATAAATGGAACAAAAGCCCAAAATAGTACCTTCAACCAAAATTGTTGCACACACGCAACAATTTATTAGGGTCTAATCCAAGGCCACAATTGATTTGGCTAACTAAGGAGCAAGACACAACACAACCCCTCCACTACCCGAGTGGTTAGTATGGAAAAAATGGGCCTCTTTCCAAATTATAGCAAGCAAGGCATCAAGATGAGATTGACTTTTTCACTTCTTGAAGCATTAAGACATTTTTTTGGATATTCAAGATGAACTGTTTGAACTAATACTTGCGAGATGAGATTGTTAATCCCCTCACATTCCATCACTATATATGGCAGATCATTAAGAGTCAAGAATCTCCTCATCTATGAGGAGAGCGTTGAATTGATTCAATGAAAGTAAGGCCCGGGGGTCAAGAGGGTCATCCATAGGATCTCTCCCTCTTGATGATGAACATGAACATGATATCAAGGGGCTTGAAGGGGGATTTCTCATGCGATTGTTAGGCTATGAGGATGAGATTGTTGGGCTAGCAGGCAAAGTTCTAACAAGCATTAAGGTTGAGGAGCAACAACAATGTGTTGGGTGTTAATGATGGGAAGGGTGATTGGTTCTTTTTGTTTTCACTAAATGATAAATAAGTAGGTGCAGGTTGGTATGTTGCATCTTTCACATCTTATATCTCTATGTTTACCCCTTTTATTAGTCACTTAAAAAATTCAGTAATTCTGCCAGAATATTTCCAGCTAGTAGAAGTAATTCACTATGTTATTCTAAAATGTCCTATTGATTTTTATAATAATTTGGCAGTGGATAATGTGCATTTGAAATAGAAAATCAGGTTGCACATGTGAACTGCGGGAATTGTTGCACAACACTTATGTATCCATTTGGAGCACCTTCTCTAAAATGTGCACTCTGTCATTTTGTGACAATAGTTGGAGTAAGTTAATTTTGAAATTTTAATTATGTAATTTGTATTTGAGCATTTTTTTCACTTTGAAACAAGTTTCGTTGCGATGCTGGGTGTTTTGTTGTAGCAATCACATTTCTCAAGACCCTGTTATGTTTGAGACTCATTGATTATTGCATGTTGATCTATTGTTTTCGCTATTTGTGCATGTTTTTTATCCATGTGACTATTTTTCCTATTTCATTCCTCACTGCTAGGTCATTTTCTTATAACAGATGAACAATATGAGGATGCCTCTTCCTGCACAAAGGCCTCCTACAGCATCTATGACACCCCCATCTTCTAGCTCACTAGTGAGTTTTACTTAGGATTATGTTTAGTATCTGTTCAGTGATGAGCTGTGAACTGTGTTGTTGGACACTCATGCATTATGATATCCACTGCCTTCAGGTCCTAGATTTGGTTAAATATGAGCATTGCAGTTGACAATTTCTGAATTCTATCGATTTTGGACATCATTTTTTATTGCTTTGGAGGCATTTGCCAGCTTTCTCATTTTTAATTATGTTCAGTTTGCCATGTTTTAAAAGTTTGTTCAGTACATGCATCTGCGACTATACCAAATTTTCATATATATATATATATATATATATATATATATATATATATATATATATATATATATATATATATATATATATATATATATATATATAGCTTTGCAAACTATGATTTAGTTGACAAGAGCATAGGTCTGGAATTGTTGTATTCACTTTTTTAAGTCACTAAAGGTATGAATATTTCCATTGTGATTTGAATGCTGATTTATCTTCTCTGCAACAAGCATGGTGTAATTTAGTCCTATGGAGCTGATTGTCGATATAGGCACCAAAAGATGCCTCCTCCACTCCTCTTGTAGAAGAATTTTTCCAAAAACTTCAGCAGTGGGTGACAGTGACAAATGGTTCCTACCCAAACATATATCCTTAGCACAGGCAAAACAATTATTATTATCAAGCAAAAAATGCTCAACCTTCACCTAGTGCTTCTCAAAGACTGCTAGGAAGTTCACCTTCAGGTGACAAGCCCAAGAATTAGGAGTAGAAAAGGTGACAACATGTACCACAGTATCAGACAAATCAAAGTCAAGGCCAGCCAGTGAACCCTTCAGAAAATGGATTCTCAAATCAACTGAATATTGTATCTGCTGCGTTGCCACTGCCACAAGGAATTTCTAGGTTCGTTGACATGACTCAGTGCATGGTTGTTCTTCTATGGGACTATTGTATTACAATTTAATTCCTAAGTCTGTGATGTATGTATACTTAATTGTTTGTTGCCTTTCCTCAAGTGATGTTGGGGGTGTGCCATTGGAATTGGTTGTTAGAATTATATTGGTGCTCGATGTATACATTTCAGCTTTAGAAGTTCTTATATGTACCAATTTCATTTTTTGTGCTTCATTTAAATGTACATGGATACCAATCAATACGAAGATATTGTAAATTTTGTTGTTGGAGCATTATAAGCTTTTCCTTTCAATTAATAGTTATACAGCTACCGAATTTGATGTCTGTGAAACTTCTGAGTAATTTAGTCTATTCTAGGAAGTTTTACTCATTCTACCATATTGAGAATAAGTGTGGGCATTAGGTTCTTTTTGCTGTAACCCGTAAGCCCGCGTTTACTCTGGAGAGATTTCCATTCTATATACATTTGATCACATTATTACATTGAATTTCCTTTTGCTAATTGGGCGGTGTGGGTGGTGAAAAATCATTCTTCTTTTAGAAGCTCTCATATAATTCTCTTAAATATTGGTTATTTTGAGGCAACATTAATTATTGTTTTTGATTAAGACTATATTGATTATTGTTATAGAAAGCATTTCATACTATTTATTAATGGGTGTAGCATTGTGATTATATCATGCAACCATGGCTGAGTATGGCTTCTATTTATTATGAGTAGCAATGAAGATATCTATTTTATGCTTCTTTTCTATTCCTCTATGTCCTCAAATGTATTAAAAATAGCTGAGGGCACTCTTAAGTATACTTCATAGGTCTTCTCTGGTGCATTGGTTTTTATTTGAGTTAGTATCAGTAACAGATAGCTTCATAATTGTTACTAATATTATGACTTATTGACATTAGTGGTCAAAAGCATTGCAGGATACTGCAAAGATCTTTGTAAAGCCACAAAACCCTTATTTTTGGGAAATGTGTTGTACAGGCAATATCAAAGGTCTAAACCAGCAAAACCCTTTACATAGTCCAAATGGGTATCCTAAATTGTTGTTTGTCTTGTAGGTTGTTAAGAAAGTTTGCAAGATAATGATCAAAAACATACATAGGAGGGCTAATTAAAAAAAGGGCTACAAAGAAATATACAGCTAGTTTGGAAAGCGATTGGAAAAAGGAGTTTGGAATTGTTTTTTTTGGTCATTCTAGGCCCAAATAAGTTAGTCCAGAGTATGAACATCTCCTACAATGCTAGATAAGCACAAGTACAAGACTTGGAAAAACAAAACTTAACAACCATGTTGACACAAGATAAGATAAGTTTGTGACTTGGTGAGTTGACCTAGGGGGCAGACTTGGTGAGCGAACATAAAGAGTCAACTTGGTGAGTGTACTTGAATTTTCAGCTTGGCAAGCTAACTAGAGGAGTCAGCCTGGCGAGCTAACATGGCGAGTTGACTTAAAGTGGAAAGTTGGTGGGGCAAGTGGGGGTGACTTGGTGAGCTAACCTGGAGAGTTGGCCTAGGGGGCAGACTTGGTGAGTGAACTTAGAGAGTCAACTTGGTAAGCGTACTTCAATTGTCATCTTGGCGAGCTGACTTGGGGAGCCGGCCTGACGATCTAACATGGTGAGTGGGCTTAAAGTGGCAACTTGGTGGGGCAAGTTGGCAAGCTGACTTAGCGAGGCCACTTAGAGACGTGAGCTAACTTGGTGAGAGGGCTCGATGAGTGGACCTAAAAATTGACCTTGATGAGGCACTTTGGTGGGGTGACTTGATGATCGAACTCAAAGAGTCAACTTGGTGAGTATAATTCAATAGTTGACTTGGTGGGGCAAGTTGGCGAGCTGACTTAGCAAGTCCACTTGGTGAGGCGAGATGGTGAGTCGACTTGGTGTGGTGACTTGGCGAGCTGACTTGGTGAGTGGACTTAAAGACTGACCTTGATGAGGCGCTTTGGTGGGGTGACTTGATGATCGAACTGAAAGAGTCAACTTTGTGAGCATACTCGAATAGTCAACTTGGTGACATGACTTGGTAGGCTGGCTTGGCGAGCCGACCTGGCATGCGTACTTGAATAGTAGACTTGGTGAGCTGACTGAAAGAGTCAACTCACTGGGGTGACTGGGTGGGAGTGACTTGGCGAGCTGACCTAGAGAGTGACAATTCATATTCTACAAATTTGAGACGCTGGAACTTTTGTGGATGTGCAGGCCATTGGAACATACTGTAGGGAGGATGATGAACTTATTCTCAACTGTCAGACTCAGGCAAGTGATACAAATTGTAGAATCTTAACATATGGTTGTTCAAATTCTGTATCTCCTAAATGATTTCCTTTTAGCGTATAACTTGCTGTGCACAGTTGCCAATTTTTCTTATTGTATCGAGCATATTAATGAAGAAGCATATTAGTTACTGTCGATATTTTTTTAGGCATTCTATAAAATAGTTCACATGCCTTGCGTATGATATGAGATTTTGCATGCATCCTGCACTCTCTCATCCATCTGATGATGGATTATGGAGAGTGATCTAAAATGATGACACTAAAACACACACAATCAAATCCAAAATGAACTTGCATTACAAATGGATTGTGGAAATCTGATATTGTTGATTTTGCATGCATGTCTACTAGGACAATCACAACTTAAACATATATCTAAAACGATGACGCTAAAACACACACAATCAAATCTAAAATGAACTTGCATTACAAATGGATTGTGGAAATCTGATATTGTTGATTTTGCATGCATGTCTACCAAGGCAATCACAACTTAAACATATATATGTTTAAGTTGTGATTGTCCTGGTAGACATGCATGCAAAATCAACAATATCAGATTTCCACAATCCATTTGTAATGCAAGTTCATTTTGGATTTGATTGTGTGTGTTTTAGCGTCATCGTTTTAGATCACTTTCCGTAATCCATCATCAGCCAGATGAGAGAGTGCAGGATGCATGCAAAATCTCATATCATATGCAAGGCATGTGAACTATTTTATAGAATGCCAAAAAAAAATTTACACACACGCGTTGGTAGAAATTTCTACCTTCATTGGTCGAAATTTCTACCTTCAATGGTCAAAATTTTTGACCTTCATTGGTTGAAATTTCTACCTTCAATGGTCAAAATTTTTGACATTCATTGGTCAAAATTTCCACCTTCAATGGTCAAAATTTGCGACCTTCATTGGTCAAAATTTCTACCTTTCTTGGTCAAGATTTTCTACCTTCTTTGGTCAAAATTTTGACCAATTCCTAACAAAACCCTCACAATGGCTATGGACGTTTTTCGACCAAAGTATTGGTCAAAATTTTGACCAGAAAAATTCTGACCAATGGGTTGGTTGACTTTGGTCGAATTTTGGTCAAAAAGTGGGTCGAAATTTTGACCAATAATGGTCGAAAAATGGTGTCAGATGTACTAGTGATTGAAATACTATGATAGGATACGCTCATCTTGGCAATTTAGGTAAGACGATATCTAGTACTTACAATTTGCATAAAATCCATGCATGTACAAACATAATATTCTAAACTAAATAGGCAATGGTAGGAAGTCAATTTGCATAAAATCCATGCATGTACAAACATAATATTCTAAACATAATATCCTCAACCAAATTAGAAATGTCACACATATAGAAAAGATACACGCACACCATACACATGTAGTATGGGGTAAGTATTCATAGAAACACATATTATTAATCCATCTATCTAACCATTAGAAGATAACTGAAATCACTAATTGAACATACATATATCATCATTGAAAGGATAAACATAAACACATGAAATAATTGAACAACTCATCATCTAAATCAACTGAGTATGAAATGACATATAATCAAACCTAATAACCAAGTATCGATAATCATAAAACACAATAATAATTCAAGTTTAAAAGAATCTAGCACTATAATAGATACGTCAAGTAGGTGTAGGCATTACACTTCATGCTTTAGATATCTATAATTTATAATATAATGATGCCAAAATGTCTAATTTTGAAGAGAACTAGCTTAACTATGAAGAGTATATAGTTGCACAGTTATACTAGACAATAATACAACATAGTTAACATAAATGACATAAAATCGCTAAAAACATGTATCATTTTATTCCAAAATATTTATAATCAAAATTTCTATCTTCCAAGAATGAAATTAAGTACATATATAACTTCCAGGTAAAAGTACAAACATGTGTCACCCTTTTACAAAGGAAAATACTAACATAAAAAAAAAAGTGTTAAACTTCAACAATGTAAAAGTCATATTTCTGTTTTGAATTTTAAGTTGGTGTAAATTGATGAAATGTGTATAAAAGGATAAATTTTATGTATGTTATTTTTTTAATTTAAAAATAAAAATAAAAAATAGTATGTTTTTATAATTTTCAATGACCTTGTTTAACAGTGTTAAAAATTGAACAAATTGGGGGTTATAGTTCCCACCATAAAAATAACTACAAATAAATATTTTTTCATCTAAATTTCAAGTATGTTGTCAACATCATATGTACCTAGAACTACCAAAAAGAAATTTTCAAAAATATTCTATATTTTGTCTATTATAGCTATCTTAAGTTGAACTTTTCATAATTCAATGGTTTTTCATTCCCACCATCTTTTCTCTATTAAATCTATGTTAACCCTTTCAAATGTTATATATTATCGAAGAGGACTCTCTCCTCTATAAGAATTCATCATTTTAATTTTTTTTCGCTATAATCTACTAAATTTTATATTTTTTTGAATGTGCGTCATCTTCAATGTTGAAATATCTACTTGCATTATTTTGAAATTATTATAATCGATCTTATGTCACCTATAAAAAAATTATATTGGTGTAATTTTGACTACAAGTTCTATCTAGTGGTATCTTTAATTATTTTGGAAACCCTAATTCTAATGATGAAATTGGCCTCTGAAGTGTTAATTTCTTTAGAATTACAAAAAATAGAAAAGAAAGTACCACATCGGATGACACATTGGTAGTTCTAGATAGATCCAATCCTACTGGACCAAATCTAGCCAAATCAAATCTGACCAGATCAATACGACCCAAAAGTGGTTCACATAAGGTCACATGCGCAAGCTTAAAATATTTATCTACTTTAAACAATAAAATAGGTTTTTTATTTTAAAGGTAAAGTTTTATTTTTTAAATTGTTATATTTAATTTAATAAAATAGGTTTTTTTATTTTAAAGGTAAAGTTCTATTTTATATTTTTATATTTAATTCATTAAAATAGGTCTTTTAACTTTAAAGGTAATTTTTTATTTTTCAAAATTTTTATATTTAATTGAATAAAATTAGTTTTTTTTATTTTAAAGATAAAGTTTTATTTTTCAAATTGTTATATTTAATTCATTTTTGCATTTGTAGTACTAAAAAAGTTAAGTTTTACATGTAATATTATTGAAGAAATATTGGAAATTAGATTTTTTAAGTTATTTTTGTATTGAAATTGATTAATTAAATTTATTATTTATTTAAAATTAATTAATTAATTTGATTTAAATAAATTATTAGAATGAATTTAGGTGTTTTAAAATATAGTTTTTCACTAGTTAGAAGAAAGAGTTAGGCACACTAGTTATGTTATGTTGGATATGCTGAGCCTATCCAACATTGATTATGTATCTTAGATTCATAAAGGGCCTCCCTTAGGTGTATTTCAATATCTATGTCTTGATTTGCATGATGATTTAGTGATTACTAACTGGGTGCATTAGCATGGTACACTAACTAAGACTTGGGGGTAGCTACTAGTGGGGAGACGGCCATAGACCTAGGCTGTGAACAATGGGACACTGATGTTGTTGGTCAATCTCCTCCTACTTCAAGCTTTGAGATTAGATCAGGGTGGGTGAATTCTCCCATTATTACTTCCTCTGTTGAATGGGGATGTACTTCAAATGAACTAGGCTATGCACAAGAGGAGGCATGCATAACTATGGAGGACATGGAGGAGTAAGGTTGGAAATGAAAATTTTGAATTTTTGATATATGTTTAAACAATGTTCAAATCTGATGTATTCTCATTTTATTTGCTCAAAATTTTGTATTAAGAATGAGAAAATTTCCATCGATATAAAAAATTGTAAATATTGATGATTTATATTTTAAGTGTTATTAAATACTTAAATAATTTAATTTATTTAATATATTTAATAAATTGTTTAATCTAAATTTAGCAATACTTTCATGCAACTAGTTGTCTTAAGATATTGTAGTGTTATAGACAATAAAATATAATAAGCTTCTAAAGTTGAAAGTTTTTTAAAAATTTTCTATGATCTACTAGTATTTATGTAATTTAATTTGGAAGTCTTTTGTATGCAGGTGATATCAAGCTCTCTATTTAGGTTTTTGTGCAATTGGGAATAAAGCGAAAAGAGCAAAAAGATATGATCGAGTTAGAGATGAGTGGAAGGAAGGATGGATAAAATGTAATATATAGCCACCAATTGAAGATCCATTGATTGAAGTTGAAGAAGATCTTATTGATGTTCTAGGAAGTGTAGGACATTTAGAAAATATGATTTATGATATGAAAATTTGGTGGAGATGGACGAAGACTCTCTTTTTAGAGAAATTGAATCATCTGAACACATGATGCCTAAAACTATAATTAAGCTACATTTGAAAAATATGTGGCACGAATTTTTTGAAAATAAAACTTTGATTGGTAAAGCACAATTATTTGTCAAATTATTTAGGAAAAGAGAAATGAGTCCTATTCTAGAGTTGTTAGGTATGAACAATAAGAAAAAGTCAGGAGATAATGTGAAGGCAACAATAGTTCATAATTTGAGAGATGCATTAAATGCTATTGATTACAAAAGTTGAATAGTTGATTTAAGTGCTTCTCGGAGAGCATTTATGACTATGATTACAAAAAAGGACATGTCACAAAAAAATAAAGTTCAAGCAATTTCTAAAATGCTCAATCTATCTAGAAGAACTATTCAAATATACATAAAAAGGATAAATTTTCTTGATGAGAACATTGAAAAGAGTTGGGTCAATATTTGTCTACTTCCTCGAAAGGATAAAATTTCTGAAGATGTTAGAAGATAGGTTGTTGAATATTGGACTAGCCAGTCACGTGTTTCTTCCAATAGAAGAGACACTATATAGATCAAAGATGAAGAGACAGGTATGAAAATAGCACATCCAAAACACTTTGTAGACACAACATAAAGTGAATTATTTGAAGCTTTCAATAAAGATTTTTCAAATGTGAAAATTTTCCAAAGAATGTATGAGAGGTTGAGCCCATGTTTTATATGCATTGGTAAGGTATGTGAAACTTCTTGCTATTGAAATCATGTTGAGTTTCATCTCTATTTGCAATATTTTAGAAACATTATGGAAACACTTAAGCTAGATGTGATAATTCCTAGAACCAAAACACAATTTGTCAAGTCTTTGTTATGTGATAATGCTAAAGAGTCAGATGAATTCAATATACAATGCATAAAATATGCATGTACAAAAATTATGGAGAGTTGCAAAAATTTCTATATGAGATGGACAATATTGATGTTTCAACCATTTGTGTGGAATAGATTTGAGTATGAGATATATCAAACAAAGAATGGAGAAGAATTTGAAAAAATAGATTTGAAGGAGAGCAATTTTTTATATGGTGAATTTATGGATAAATTTAGAACTATGATTTATCCATACATTCAACATCGTAATGGTGCAAGATGACAAGTGAATCAGTTTTGAGATTCAAAAAATTGTTTTCCGCTAGGATGTATTGTATCAATTGTAGACTTCTCTAAAAACTATATTTTTCCCCTCAATCTAAAATTCAAGCTAAATATTATCACTCAATCAAATTGCAATCTTCATACAAGTTTCCTTTAGACATGTGCAATTTGAGGTGGATGGGGTAGAAAGTATCGATCTAGATGAATGCATTATCATCAAGGAGGTCTATTTTTATCTTAATGATGATAGGGTTCACAATAGGAGCTATGTATCTAATTGTTTTCAATTTTTCTTTGATGATCTTGTGAATCATGGGATAAATGCTTTTGAACATTGGATTTGGTTTGATGGTTGTGATAGTATGTGTATTTGAAAGTTAAACTTTAAAATTTCATACACATATTTAATTAACTAAAAAATTAATTATATATAGATTTGATTACTCATAAATTTATTTTATTTTCTTTCCTAGGATAATTTAAGTCTAAAAAAGCATGAATTGGCTTGCAACACAACATGCAAGATGAAATGTTAAGTTTCTTTGGATCTTCTTTGAAAGTGGTCATGGAAAAGAAGAGCATGATGGAGTAAGAGAATGTGTAAAGTGTGCACTTTGCCAACATGAACTTTCAGGTATAATATTGTTATTTACTAATCAAATTTGACATATATGACTATCTACTAGATAATTCTTTTATATTTTGTTAAAATTGATACAATTTTCTTTCCTATAAGGTGCAAAGATAAATAAAGAAAATCAAGTTGTTGAATTGGTGAAAATCTCATTTTTCTCCTTGTGATACAACATATAATAATAAAAAATTGGAAGTGAAAGGGAAGCTTTCCATTTTTATTTGAAATGATTACTTTAATATTTTTATTATTGACATAGATATTTGCCAATTTAATGTGTTGCAAATATTGATTGATCAAATCCTTACAGTTGTCAACCCATTGTTGGAATTAGAAGATTGCATCAACTAATGACTACTAGACAACACAAACCTCTAGTAATTTAAGAGAAAAATCATGTTTTTGTGATGTTTGCATTCAAAATAATGCAATGGGTCAATGCAAGAATATTGTGAATGGATATGTCTTTGAATGGACATGGAAAAACATAATTAGAAGTACCACTTATGAAGAAGATGACAATGACATAGACATTCATAATCCTATATATTAAACTAATTATGAACATTTTTATAATTTAGTTGTTCCAGGTGAGTTTCTACAAACATGTTTCATTTTTATATCTATTTGTCTTCATATTTATTTATTTATAGTTTCCATTATTTTTGTACATTTGTAGGTCACATATTTGTTGTGTATGCAAATCCTCAAAATGTGGAAGTTGTGAATTATTATTTACTTAGATGTTGTTGGTCTTAGATTGGTTTTGACAAGTGAGTGTCCACACACTTTAATCATTTACTTAGTTCATGCCAAATAAGTAGTGCATGTCGAGCACAACATGTATATAATAGAGCATGTTAAGTCCACAGTGAGTGTCGAGACACTCATATGCCAAATCACTCAAGTGTTAAGTAGATAGTTTATGCTAATTGATTCAAGATCTAAACAAATAATGGATGTTGAGTGATACAGATGCTGAGCTAGAGTATAAAGAACAATATATGCTAAGGATAAGATGTTGAGTAAGATAGTTTTGTCATAGTTGTTTGTAATGGCACAAACAACTATATAAACCATTTTTGAGTTGACTTAAAGGATGAATTATGATATTTGAAGATAAGGATAAATCTTAATTTGAATTCCTAATGCATTGCACGCAACCAATCAAAAAAAGGGAAGGTTTAAGAGGCAAAATGGATGAATCACAATTGTTGATTCATACCTTACCCTAAGTCACCAAAGTCTTCTTAGGGAGGATAAACCCTAAATGTTTTGAGAGAGTGGATGTTGCAGAGAAAGAATTTTGCATGCTCAAATAGAGCATTCATGGTGGCTAACGAGTTATGATCTAAAATAGCATTGCAGAATTAGTTAAAGGAGAAAAAAGGAAGAAGATAATGTACAACAACGAGATAATCTAATCAACAAGGATCAAGAATACATTAGTACAGAGGTGATTTATCATTAGGCAATCAAGTGCTTACCATAGGATCATTGTTGAATTATTGTAGTAGGTGAATTAGTTGAATCTCTTGACAAAGTAGTCCTAACAGGCTATATTGAAATCCTTTAATAGGGTACTTACTTAATTGTGAGTTAAAGTCCTTTAACCATGCACAGTTCTAATAGGGTTTCAAAATACTTTAACAAGGTAAGACCTAATAGCCTTTATAAGCCTTTAATAGGGTAGACCTTTCACAAGGTAGATCATGTCTCATGATCAAAATATTGTAACCTTTATTGGATACGCTTTATTACTATAGTAGTGAAGATTTGTGGGTGTCATTCCCACCCCAGTTTTACCTTCTCATTGGAGGGTTTTTGAATAATCATATATGGTGTCATGCATGTGTGAATGTTTACTTGTTTTCATGTTTTAGGTGTACATTCTTTACATGGTATTTTAGTTTACTTAGTAAATGTATGAGATGGCTATGTGGTGAAAGTTTTTATGGGTAAAAGTTTAAACTACTAATTCAATCCCCCATAAAAGTTTACTTTTCCTATTGTAAATTCACATAATTGGTATTAGAGCCTTGTTCTCAAAAGAAGAATCTTTGCAGCTTTGAGGAAAGATCTTGAAAATGGTAGTCTACAAGTTGGGAAAGGTCACTAAGAATCAGGGAATTGAAATACAACTCATTCTACATCAACTAGATGAAGCAAGTGAAGAACTAAAGAAATTTCTAAAGAGAAGGAAGGAAATTGCTTTTGAGGAGAATGACACACAATACAAAGAGATAGACACTACTAAGCTATTTTCTAATAGAGATTCCAATGAATTTGATGCAACAATTATAGATCTAATGGAAAAGAATAGAGCCCAAGCTGAGGAAATCATAAATCTCAAGTTAGAGAAAGAATCACAAGCCATTTTACTATGTAAGGTGACTGAACACAAAATGAAAGCTATGGAAAACAAAGCCATGATTGAAGATGAGAAATGAGTTTTGACAAATAGATTGGAAAAGAAGTCATTAGAGCTAACCAAGATTTCCAACATGCAATTGGACACTCTAAGTCAATTGATGAATGCCAACTATGAATTGAATATCAAAGATATTGAGATAACAACATTGAAACTACAAAATGAATAATAGAAGAGTGACCTAAATAAGGAAAAGGAATTTGCTAAAAGTTTCAACAAACCAAATGTAGTCATCAAATATTTTTAGTACAGGAGAAGATGAGTCATCCAAAAATGATGAAGAAAGGAACAACAAAGGTAAGAACTCTAAACCTACTTTTCATAATTGTGGTAAGAAAGAACATACGACTAATGTGTGTAGGAGGAAGATTGTAAGTCAGAATGTCAAGCATAAGAGCATGGTTCACTATCATAAGTGAAACAAACAAGGACATTAGGTAAATGAATGTAGAACCAAGACCATGTAAACACAAAGATTTAAAGGACATTGTTATGTCATAAGTATAGACATAGAACTTTTGAGTGCAGATCCAAACCTATGTGGTCATCAAATAGGAAAACTAAGGTAAGGGACAATGGAAACTTTTATAATTGGGATTAAAATACAAGATATAGTTTTCATTATTATCGATAATATGGACATGTTCCTGAGAATTGTATTAGGAAACACTTCAGAAGTGACTACAAAAGGTGGTTGAGTCAAACCACATTTTTGAGCTATTTGAAGATTGGTCACATTAGTCACTACTGTCCAACAACGTCAAAGACACCAAGTTGTGAATTTAATAAAGGAAAAGGTAAGGTAGATGTTCAAAATGTCAGAGATGAGATGAACAAGACATGAAAGAAAAAGGATGGTTGCAACACATCAAATGGAGAAGCGATCACTTCACCCAATGGGTCAGGTGATTACACCTCATCAAACTAAGAAATTAAGAGATATGTGGGGCTGATATTTAAAAGTTATATCATACATTAGTTCCAAAATGACTTACTACTAGGAATACTATATAAGCTTGAATAAAGATGCAAAATATTATTTGGAATCAAAGAAAATATCCAAGTTTTTCATGTTACAACTGAGTATGAATATTTCCTATGACTGTCGAGTGGAATGCTAGAAGATGCCAAACTAACAGACTAGCCAAGTTGGTGTTGAGCTCATAATAGTTGGTGAACAAATGGAATGATATAAGATGTCAAGTAAGCCTAAAATTGGCTTATAATGAGCTTACAACTCTATAAGAACTCAATATTTATTGTAGGGTTTCAAAGGGTATTTGATAAATTTTTGACTCATTTCACATCATTTCAAAATTGAGAAAGAGCAAGGAGAGTATAAGGCAATCAAAAACCTCATCCAAAGTAGTTTTAGAAGATTTTAATAGTAATTCTACATCATTTTTTCGAATCTTACAAGGTATTTATCAAGTTCTAAGTTATGTTGTTTATATTTTTGTAAACCCTAGTTTCACAAAATGGCATCAAGTTCAAATAATGTAGAGGGAAAGGAAGTTTTGAATGTTCAATTGGTTAGTAACAAGGTCAAGCGACCAAATAGTCAAAGCCATACCAAATATCACTTACAAACAAGACCCCTCCAGTACATTATCCATGATACCACTGAATGTTTTAATAGTGCAAGATGTTAGGAAGTTCTATAACTAAAAAATTGGAAGTATTGGTGATATGGATATTAGGCAAGCATATGATAGACTTTGTGAGAATGGTATATTGAAGGAAGAATACAAAATTATAGAAAAGAAAGGGTTAAACAAGCCCTCAATTTCCCAAATGTATTCAAAACTAAATGGATTAGGATAGTATTGAGAAAAATTCATGACAACTCACTTTGGTTAGATAATGGCCCCATCAAGATAACCAAAAGAATAATCCATAGGGTTATAGGGTATCTAACCTACATTAGCCTAAGACCCTAAGAAGTGACTCAAAAGAAATTATTGATAAAATAAATGGAGTTGTATGGAATAAGAGAGGAAATACTATTGATTCCATTACAGATCCCTTAATAGAGTTTGTAGTAAGGGTTATTTCACATAAATTTTATCAATCCAATAGATTGAATAGTGTGCCCTATATTGTAGTAGATGTTGGATACAAAATTGTTAAGAAAGATCACACATATTATGTAGCAGAGCTACAACTATAGAAATTGGCTTAAAACATAGGAGAAATAAGGAAGAAAAAGAGTGCACAATGTATATTTGGTTCTATTCTGATATGCATTTTATTTTATGTACAAAACACTTTTTCCACATTTAGCATAGTTGCATGGAAAATCAATAGGTCAATGGCAGTATAGATTGGTGAATTCATTAAACAATTGGGAGAAAACTTTGAATCAATTTTGACTAGCTATTTTGAGGATTTCAAGCAATCAATGAAAAATATATTGAGAATTCTAGTCTCACTAGTAGAAAAGCATTATGATGATATATGTTTTCTAGTAGAAGTTGACTATACATTTGTTCAAGTAGCAACACCAAGAGTGAGATGGATAAAGCCTTTTGGATATGAGATCAATGTAGATGAGGCCTCTACAGCTATCACAAATTTACTAGAGGAAGAAGTTGATAAAAATGTAAAAGCATTTGGAAGATATGAAATGGAAAAATCCAAAATTGCTATGGAATTGAAAACTATCTCTACTATCAAGAAGAATTAAAAATTGGTGAAGAAGATAAAAGCCAACTTTGGTGAAGGGAATGAGCAAGAAGAAGAAGAAGATGATGATGATGATGATGAAGAAGAAGAAGAAGACACCCAAACATGAGCACCACTAGCACTTAGTCAAGGAATGGGAGAAGACCAGCTAGAGGAGGAGACAAAACTTGTTGAAGGTGTCAAGGGAGAAGAAGTTGAGGAAGCACCTTCCCCCATAGAACAAAAGAAAAGGAAAGCTAAGGCCCAACTAGTTACAAAAGAAAAGAAAGTAGCTAAGCCAAATCAACCCAAACCTTCTACACCTACTACAAGTGCCAGTGCACATACTACTACACAAAAGAAAAAAGAAAAGACAAAACCAACAGAATAGGGACGTGAAGTGTAGAAAAGACCAAGAAGGAAGTACATTGCACAAGAAAAATTTGATGAGGAGAAAATAGAGTCAAATGAGAACAACCAATTCAAAGTGGTGAATGAAAATCCTCTATCAAACTTAGAAAATCTATGTGAAAATATTAAGAACAGTGTAGATTTATGAGGATTTTCACATGTTGATTTTGATAATCTTGGTAAAGTTGAGAAAAATCAAGTGGAGGAAGCTATATATGCCATAATGGAAAATTGTAAGAAAGCCCCAATAGAAATTTCCAACTCAATGCATAAAAGCTTATATGAGAGAGTTGAGCAGAAATGGCACTATTGCCTAAACTTGGAAAAGAAAATAAGGGAGACTTCACTTAAACAAGTCATGCCTAAAATCAGTAAGCCACAAATTGCTAAGGTCATGAAAAAATATGCAGTTAGGTTTGTACCTAAATACAGAGCCTTTAACATTTTGCAAAACAATATTGAAGATGTAGTGAAGAAGTCCACACAAATGTGGAAGGTAACTTATGGACTTGCTACAATGAAGAAAAATTAACAAGAGCCTATAGAGGTGAATGATGATGATGAAGATGATGATAATGAGGAAACTATTGAGGGTGAAACAAAAATTAAAGAAGATGACAAGGCAATAGCTAAGGCAGAGTAACAAGAGGAACAGAGTGTACAAGATACACAAGTGCCTAATGTCAGTCCCCAACATGAAACAAATACTAAAATAGTAAAAATTAAGGATGTATCTAATGTCACAACTCAGAACATCAATCCCCTTCCATAGGAAGATCTCAAGAAGATACTTGAACAATCCACACTATAGGCAAAACTATGTGATAATCCAGTATCGGTAAGTGTGGATGAGATACAAAAAAAAGTGATTGAAACAACAAGGGAAGAGGTGAATACAAAAGAACCACCTACTATTAACACTCAAGTCACTAATGTACAACCTTTGGATAAGGTACCTAAAGCTACATTTGAAAAGGTTGATACAACTTCAAAGGATATAGTGGATACCCAAGCCACTACTAGAGAACATAGTCAAATAGGTCAGATATACTTATCTGCACCCACAACACAAGTACAAGGTGCATCACAAGACATCATAGAAGTCAAAGATAATGATGAAGAGATAGAATTGACACCTAAGGTGAAGGAGAAAGTTTCCATTCAAGCCCTAGTAAGACCACTAGAATATGGCACTCCTTCTACTCACACTCTTTAGAAGTTGAGCACTAATGGAACACCATTGCAAATCTTAGTGCCAAGCTTGAGGTCATCAAATGCTAAAGAATCCATACAATATAGAGATGTGAGCCTTGATGAAGAAAGTATTTTACCAAAATATGATTATGATACAATAACAATTGAGTAGATGGGAATATTACAAGAATCCCTAGCAAGAAAGAGAAGACAAGAACTACATAGAAAGGAGCACAAGAAGAAGAAGGCATTACATGATATCAAAGACATCTTTTTAGATGCATTTAGTTTGTTGACTCTAGATGAGACCAAGCCACTAATTGAACAACTAACAAACATAGTGGAGAAGGTTAGTGATGCAGACCTAGATACAAATTCTAAATTATTAGAATGGTTAGAAAAGAAATTCTAAAGTAAAGTTAATGAGAAAATATCATGCGATATAGCACTCACACAATTTGCATTGGCAACTAAACTAGAAAGTTTGAAGAAGGTACTTGAGAACGTTTTCTCACTGTACACAAAATTGTGCAATCCAACACTCTTCACACAAGAGACTATAAGTCACATCTTGAGTTTGGAAAGTCAAATTAGTGCATTAGGTGAAAAATTGCCTATGACACTAGCTCAAAGTGAAAAATTCTTTAGAACATTGCTACAAACCCAAAGTCAATTAGCTACATTATCAGCAAAAGAAGCCAATATAAGGGCTAAACTTACTAGAATCCAATCAACATTGACCCCAAACATGAAAATTTTGCACAAGGAACTAGGCTACATCGAAGCTCTTATCAAGAAAGATCCAAATGTTTCAACATTAGATGGTCCAGTCCACCTTGCTTCTAAGATAGCTATCTAAATCAAATCCTTGGATGTAGCATGTGAAAATTGGGATGCAACTCTCAAAATTATACTAGAGGTTCATAAATCCTTTTTTGAAAAACACACAATTAGTGTATAGCCCATTTTACATTAGTGTCAAAAAAGGGGAGAAATAAATAGAGGAGATATATAGATTTTGTGAGAGATATAAATTTTGGGGAGATAGAAGGAGATGAGCAAAGGGGGAGTACAAGTATAAGATGAAAGAGTATCAGTAAAGTCAAAGAGCATTAGTTGAGGCACACTTACTCACCAAGAGTATAGAATTTTGTATACATAATAGACCTATCAACTTAGGGGGAGTTATTAGATTTTGAGATACAAGTTGTTACAAAATTTTAAAATTTTGTATATAAGCCGAATAAGAGATATGTTACTCTCATAAGGATAAGGATACTAATCATGACAAAGTATTTTTGACACTCATGTCAAAGGGGGAGATTTTTGATCTCAAGTTGGTTTTGACAAGTGAGAGTATCCACACACTTTAGTTATTTACTTAGTTCATGCCAAATAAGTAGTGCATG
Source organism: Cupressus sempervirens (assembly GCA_028749045.1). Lineage (NCBI taxonomy): Eukaryota > Viridiplantae > Streptophyta > Pinopsida > Cupressales > Cupressaceae > Cupressus > Cupressus sempervirens. The sequence continues at coordinate 612,983,340 of CM053788.1, forward strand.
CCTAGCAAAACATTTATATAATAGAGCATTTCCCACTCATGTGACAAGTCACTCAAGTGCCAAATAGATAGTGTATGCCCAATGATTTAGGAGCTAAGTAGACAATGGATGTCAAGTGATATAGATGTCAAGCTAGAGTATAAAGAATAGTATATGTCGAGCATCAAATGCTAAGTAAGATAGTTTTGTCATAGTTGTTCATAATGGCACAAACAACTATGTAAACCATTTTTTACCCGACTTAAATATTGAACTACAATATTTGGAGATAGAGACGAATATTCATTTGAATTCCCAATGCATTGCATGAAGCCAATCAAAAAAAGGGAAGTTTTAAATGGAAAAATGGATGAATTACAACTATTGATTCATATCTAACCCTAAGTCATTGAAGTCTTCTTAAGGAGGAAAAACCCTAAACTTTCTAAGAGAGTGGATGTTGTGGAGAAAGAAGTTTGCATGCACAAATAGAGCATTCATGGTGGCTAAGGAGTTACGATCTAAAATGGCATTGTAGAATTAGTTACAGGAGAATAGAGGAAGAAGATAATATACAACATCGAGAAAATCTAATCAAGAAGAATTAAGAATACATTAGTACATAGGTGATTTTTCATCAGGCAATCAAGGGTCTATGTAGGATCATGGTGTACCAAACTATGGCCTTAAGTGGCAATGAAAAATTAGCAAATTAGGGTTATGTCAACTTGACACATAATTTTAAAGTGGTTATGGACTTTATGTAAAAAAGTTTTAAGAAAATAATTTGTAGCAAATTGAATGTAGTTTATAAACTACTAGGCCTTATCAAGAGAGAAAAATAATTGATTTATCAAAAGTTTGGATTTTAATGCAGTACTACAAAAATTTCAGGGTGAAAATAAAAAGTAGGTGTATGTCTGACCACCTTAATCAAAATCAAATTATAATATTTTTTTAATATACTTATATATATATAAAGTAGACTCATGCCCGAATGTGACACATATTTATTGGTATTTTTATTCCAAATAGATAATTAAATATGAATTTTCTACCAAAACTTTTTCTGAAAAAAAAAATCTCGGGTCTGAGCACCTTAACTAATAAATTTTTTTACCAAATTTAATTTGTTTATATTTTTCGTATACTAGGTGAAGCATAGAATGTGCCACAACTTTTAGATTTAAAAATGTTATACCATTTTAAAGTTATAGCTATTTTTCAATTAGTATGTCAATCAACACTTTACAATAATCTTCATTGAAAATTAATTAATAAATACTTATCAAACTCAGAACTTGATAGCAATTATATCGATGGAATCCCGAGAGTGTTATTAAAAAACCCTTTTCGTTTCATTCAATTTCGATCAAAATAACATTGTCATATGGCTACCTGAAGTCTCAGTGTCATTGAAACCCTCCTCAAACATGTTTTTTGGGTTGATTGAGAAGGCTTGGTAAATAACAGGCCTAATCAGATATCCAATTTTAAATCAGATATCCAATATGGCTTGGTAAGTTCCCCCCCCCATTTTTGGAGGGAAATTTCGAAAGAGAAGTTTTATAAAATTTTAAATTTGGAGGGAGACAAATTTAAAGGGAAATAAACTCAAGAGAATAACTTTAGACAATTTTAGAAGAAAATATATTTCATAGATGTGTGAACATTAATATTATAATTATTATTACATTATAGTAATATATATGATTATTATTATTAAATATAATATAGTTCTAAATATAATATAGTGATATATATGATATATATTATTATTATTAAATATATATAGCAGTATTATATGACAAAATTATTCTATATAATAATATATATTGTTATTATTATTATCAAATCTATAATCTAATAATATATTATTATTATATTACAATATACAATATAATATAATTATTAAATATAATATTGTCCCTTCGACCCATACAAATCATTCTAATATGTCACTAGCAGTCCTAAGACCCTTAGGGACATATGTCATCATGTAATAGATTGAAGAGGGTCATAGGTTCATAGGTCAACCTATGACCCCCTTCGACCCATATGAAGAATTCTAATATGTCCCTAGGGGTCCTAGGACCACTAGGGACATATGTCATCATGTAATGGGTCAAAGGGCATCATGGGTCACCCTATGATCCCCTTCAACCCATAAGAAGCATTCTAATATGTCTCTAGGAGTCTTAGGACCCTTATGGACATATGTCATCATGTAATGGGATGAACAGGGTCATAGGTCACCTAATGACCCCTTTCGACCCATATGAAAGATTCTTACATGTCCCTAGGGGTCCTATAACTCCTAGGGACATATATCATCATTCAATGGGTTGAAGTAGGTCATAGGTCAACCTATGACCCCATTCAACCCATACGAAGGATCCTCATATGTCCCTAGGGGTCCTAGGACCCCTAGGGACATATGTCATCATGTGGGTCGAAGGGGATCATCAATTAACCCATTACCCTCTTTGACCCAGATGAAGGATTCTAACATGTCCCTAGGGGTCCTAGGACCCCTAGGGACATATGTCATCATCTAATGAGTGAAAGGGGGTCATAGGTCACCCCATGACCCCCTTTGACCCATATGAAGGATTCTAACATGTCCCTAGGGGTCCTAGGACCCCTAGGGACATATGTCATCATGTAATGGGTCGAAGGGGGTCATAGGGTGACCTATGACCTCCTTCGACCCATAAAAAGCATTATAATATGTCCTTAGGGGTCTTAGGACCCCTAAGGGCATATGTCATCATGTAATGGGTCAAATGGGGTCATAGGTCAACCTATGACCCCCTTCGACCCATAGGAAGCATTCTAATATATGTCATCATGTAATGGGTTGAAGGGGGTCATTGGTCACCCCATGACCCACTTCGACCCATACAAAGGATTCTAACATGTCCCTAGGGGTCCTAGGATCCCGAGGGACATATGTCATCATTTAATGTGTCGAAGGGGGTCATAGGTCAACCTATGACCCCCTTCGACCCATAAGAAGGATTCTAACATGTCCCTAGGGGTTCTAGGACCCCTAAGGAGATATGTCATCATGTAATGGGTCGAAGGGTGAACCCATAGGAAACATTATAATATGTTTCTAGGGGTCCTAGGCCCCCTAGAGACATATTTCATCATTTAATGGGTCGAAGTGGGTCCCCCCTTAACCCATAGGAAGGATTCTAATATGTCCCAAGGGGTCCTAGGACCCATAGAGACATATATCCTCATGTAATGGGTCGAAAGGGGTCATAGGTCACCCTATGACCCCCTTCGACTCATACAAAGGATTCTAATATGTCCCTAGGGGTCCTAGGATACCTAGGGACATATGTCATCATGTAATGGGTCAAAGGGGGTCATAGGTTGACCCACATGAAGCATTCTAATATGTTCCTAGGCATCTTAGGACCCCTAGGGACATATGTCATCATGTAATGGGTTGAATGGGGTCATAGGTCTCCCTATGATCCCTTTCAACCCATAACAAGTATTCTCATATGTCCTTAGGGGTCCTAAGACCCGTAGGGACATCTGTCATCATGTGATGGGTCAAATGGAGTCATAGGTCAATCAACCCCCTTCAACCCATAAGAAGGATTCTAATATGTCCCTAGGGGTCCTAGGACCCCTAGGGACATATGTCATCATGTAATTAGTGGAAGGGGGTCATAGGTCAACCTATGACCCCCTTTGACCCATAGGAACAATTTTAATATGTCCCTAGGGGTCCTAGGACCCCTAAGGACATATGTCACCATGTAATGGGTTGAAGGACCTATGACCCCCTTCGATGCATAGGAAGGATTCTAACATGTCCCTAGGGGTTCTAGGACCCCTAGGGACATACGTTGTCATGTAATAGGTCAAAGGGGGTCATCACTCACCCCATGACCCCCTTTGACCCATACAAAAGATTTTAACATGTCCTTAGGGGTCCTAGGATCCCTAGGGACATATGTCATCATTTAATAGATCAAAGTGGGTCATAGGTCAACCTATGACCCCCTTCGACCCATAGGAAGGATTCTAACATGTCGCTAAGGGTCTTAGGACCCCTAGGGACAAATGTCATTATGTAATGGGTCAAAGAGGGTCATAAGTCACCCCATGACCCCCTTCAACCCATACAAAGGATTCTAACATGTCCCTAGGGGTCCTAGAACCCCTAGGGACATATCTCATCATTTAATGGGTCGAAGGGGGTCATAGGTCAACCTATGACCCCCTTCAACCCATAAGAAGCATTCTAATATGTTCCTAGGGGTCCTAGGACCCCTAGGCAGATATGTCATCATTTAATGGGTTGAAGGGGGTCATAGGTCAACATATGACCCCCTTCGACCCATAGGAAGCCTTCTAATATGTTCCTATCGGTCCTAGGACCCCTAGGGACATATGTTATCATGTAATGGGTCGAAAGGGGTCAAAGGTTGACCTATGACCCCCTCCAACCCATAGGAAGGATTCTAATATGTCCCTAGGGGTCCTAGGACCCTTAGACAAATGTCATCATGGAAGGATTCTAATATGTCCCTAGGGGTCCTAGGACCCCTAGGGACATATGTCATCATGTAATGGGTTGAAGGGAATCATAGGTCAACCTATGACCCTCTTCGACCCATAGGAAGGATTCTAACATATCCTTTGGGGTCCTAGGACCCCTAGGGACATATGTCATCATGTAATGGGTTGAAGTGGATCATAGGTCACCCCATGACACCTTTCGACCCATACGAAAGATTCTAACATGTCCTTAGGGGTCCTAGGACCCCTAAGGACATATGTCATCACTAAATGGGTTGAAGGGGGTCATAGGTCAACCTATGACCCCTTTCGACCTATACGAAGGATTCTAATATGTCCCCAGGGGTCCTAGGGCCCCTAGGGAAATATGTCATCATGTAATGGATCGTAGAGGGTCATAGGTATCATAGGTTAACATATGACCCCCTTCAACCCATACGAAGCATTCTAATATGTCCCTAGGGGTCATAGGACCCCTAGGGACATATGTCATCATGTAAATATGTTGAAGGGGGTCATAGGTCAACCTATGATACCTATGACTCTCTACGATCCATTACATGATGACATATTTCCCTAGGGGCCCTAGGACCCCTGGGGACATATTAGAATCCTTCGTATAGGTCGAAAGGGGTCATAGGTTGACCTATGACCCCCTTCAACCCATTTAGTGATGACATATGTCCTTAGGGGTCCTAGGACCCCTAAGGACATGTTAGAATCTTTTGTATGGGTCGAAAGGTGTCATGGGGTGACCTATGATCCACTTCAACCCATTACATGATGACATATGCCCCTAGGGGTCCTAGGACCCCTAAGGACATGTTAGAATCCTTCCTATGGGTCGAAGAGGGTCATAGGTTGACCTATGATGCCCTTCAACCCATTACATTATGACATATGTCCCTAGGGGTCCTAGGACCCCTAGGGACATATTAGAATCCTTTCATGATGACATTTGTCTAAGGGTCCTAGGACCCCTAGGGACATATTAGAATCCTTCCTATGGGTCGAAGGGGGTCATAGGTCAACCTATGACCCCTTTCGACCCATTACATGATAACATATGTCCCTAGGGGTTCTAGGACCGATAGGGACATATTAGAAGGCTTCCTATGGGTCGAAGGGGGTCATATGTTGACCTATGACCCCCTTCAACCCATTACATGATGACATATCTATCTAGGGGTCCTAGGACCACTAGGAACATATTAGAATGCTTCTTATGGGTTGAAGGGGGTCATAGGTTGACCTATGACCCCCTTCGACCCATTAAATGATGACATATGTCCCTAGGGGTTCTAGGACCCCTAGGGACATGTTAGAATCCTTTGTATGGGTTGAAGGGGGTCATATGTTAACCTATGATACCTATGACCCTCTATGATCCATTACATGATGACATATTTCCCTAGGGGCCCTAGGACCCCTGGGGAAATATTAGAATCCTTCGTATAGGTCGAAAGGGGTCATAGGTTGACCTATGACCCCCTTCAACCCATTTTGTGATGACATATGTCCTTAGGGGGACATGTTAGAATCTTTCGTATGGGTCAAAACATTCTAATATGTCCCTAAGGGTCCTATGACCCCCTTTGACCCATAAGAAGCATTCTAATATGTCCGTAGGACCCCTAGGGACATATGTCATCATGCAATGGGTCGATGGGGGTCATAGGTCACCCCATGACCCCCTTCGACATATATATATTATATTTATAGATTATAATACTAATAACATAATATATTATGATATATTAATAACATAGGTCATAATTATAATAATATATTATAGATAATAATAATAATAATAATATATTATATTTATAGATTATAATAAGAACGACATAATATATTATTATATATTAATAGATTATATGTTATATCTTTACATTACTTTATTATATATATATATATATATATATATATATATATATATATATATATATATAATATATCTTTACATAGTAATATAACTCAAATAATTGAAAAGTCACAAACTATAACTCGCATATTCAGGTTTCCCTCCAAAATATTTTTGTGAGCATATTAGGTATCCAATTTGATATCAAATATCCAATTTCAAATTAGATATCCAATATTTCTGGCATCACTTTCCAACATATTGCCTATCCTTGCAAACCCGACAACATCACTTTGTGAGGCCCAACCAATCATAAAAGGTTTGAAAATATAACCGTAGATTTCTGATATTGTCATCTAAATGAGGAGTAGTAGTCATTGAAAGGCTAAATGCAAAAGGAAGGTATGCAATGAAGACATTGCGACATATAGGGAAAGGGACAAAATGGAACTCCAAAGAAAAATACAAGGTATGTTAAATATCAGTCAAGTTGACGATGGATTAGTCGAAGGTGAAATCATAGAGTCAAATAATGAATATGTACAGTTGGGGAATGAAAATGTACCTATTGAAAATGATACTGCCAGAATTGAAAATTTAAAGAATAAAAATTTTGAGGATGAAATGCTACCAGGTCATAATGCAAATTGCATAATTGACCATGTTGAACATGACAATGCATAGAAAGCTAATGCACAAGAACCTTACATATCTCCTAATTATAATTGACATGAAGGTTCTAAAACACCAAAATGGATAATTGAAATCAATGAAATAATTATTACCAGTTTGGAAGGGGAAAAATTAGAAAGAACCATTCAGTTATGGGGTTCAAGACTATATAAGATGTTTTTCAGCAACAAGACAGTGGTAGAGCAATGCTAGCTTTTCATGCACTTATTAAAGATGCAAAAGATGAGACCTATGCTTTCCAAATTGAAGATTCATGTCAATAAAAAGTTGGAAAAAAATGCCATTATTGTGAAGAATCTTTTTAGTGCTCTCAATAGCATTCAAAAAAATAGTAGGAAGAAGGATAAAAAAGCTGCTCGAAGGGTTATAACAACCTCTTTGGTTAGTCATCATTTGAGAAAAAGTAGATATATGAGACAAACTTGTATTGATTTGAATCTAAATCGTAGTACTTTGAGAAGAGCACTTAATCAACAATACAAAATTGATGATCCTCTTTAAAAGGAAACATGGGCATTTGGTCGGAGATTTCTACATTTTGATAAGAAGCTATCCAATGATGTGAAGGAAGAAATTACATAATTTTGGCACTCTAGCTCATGAGTACCACCCAATGCTAAAGACATGTTAAAGTTGAGAATTGGCATTAGAGACCACATGCCACATCCTAAACACTATTTGGAGGTAAGTCAAACTATGTTGTTCAAACAATTTAGAGAGAGTCATCCAAGTCTTCATATATCACAAAGGGCTTTTGAATCTTTGAAGTGATTTTATTGTGTGCCACTCAAAATTCAAAATACATCTTGTTGCAAATATCATGTTGGGTTTTCTATGCACCATGAACTTTTACGCTCCATCCATTCTACTTTGCATAGTAAAGAAATGTTAGAGGATTATGGTGCTAATGGGCTTCCAAAATCATCAAGAGACTTGCTAGATCAACTTTTATGTCATAAAGTTGATGGTTGTTTCTTTTATAGAAATGCTTGCTTAAATGACAAGTGTTCAGAATGTGGTGGCTTATCCAAGTTTGACACATGTTTCCATTAGGAGTACAAACAAGATCCTAGAAAGACAATAGTGAAAAAAAATGTATATGAAACGGTAAAAAACACATTGAAGAGTGGGGATGAGAGCTCTAAATGTGAATTGCTTGGAAAAGATATCAGTGTGGCTAGTTTTATTTTAGATTTCAAGGCAAATATTTTTTACAAGTATGCAAGACATACTCATAGGTCTCAGTGGTTGGATCAACAATTTAGAATGTGTAAGGAGACTTTTTCCATTGGCACTATTATATCAATTGTTGATTTTGCTGAGAATTACACATTGCAACCTCAAAATGAGACACAATCTCAATATTACAACTCCATTCATATTGCTATTTTTGTCCACATAACATATAGACATGCCCTTGATAGTGCGGAAGATAATCAAAAGATTATTAGAGAGTATCATTTTTATATGAGTGATGATAGATCTCACTCTCACAAGTTTGTGCAACATTGTTTCAAGAATTATTTTGATTTCTTACATAAGCATGCAATTGCTATGGATAGACATATCATTTGGTCAAATAACTGTATAGGTCAATTCAAGAATGCTCACATGTTTTATTGGTTGTATAGGATGCACATAGAGGGAGAGGTGCCTCATATTTGGAGTTTTTTTTTAGTCTGACCATGGAAAAGGGTAACATGATGGAGTAGGGGCATGTGTGAAGAGAGCTCTAGTTAAGGAGCAATTGAAGATTTTAGTAGTAGAGCTTCTTGATGCTCGTAGCATTTTTGATTGGTGTAGTTTAGCATTATCACAGGGGGGAACTCTTGATTTAGTGGTATGCAAGTTCTTTTGGTTGGTTGAGTAAGGGTCCATAACTAATAGATCAAATTGTGCTACAATGAGAGACTCATCAAAAATGCATTCATTTTTTACCTCTAATTCTAGTACATGGACCATTTGGACATGACAACTAGCTTGCTTTTGTCCTAGTTGTTTTTAGTCTGATTAGGATCACTGTGAGTCAAGTGAGTGGGTGGGCACATGGGCTCCACATTATCTTACTCCATTGTCTATCATATCCTCTATCAGCAATGATGACATGCAAAGTTCACTTGAGCATAACCATCTATCAAACTACTTCAGCCAAGATATGTCTTTGCATTGGTTGCACCACAAGGTAATGATGAGAAATCTGATTATTGGTTAGCACGTTGTGTAAGAGGTATATAAAAACTTGCACAATAGATCATAGATGATGATGGATTCACATATCCTAATGGTTCAGTGGTTGTCACTGAAACATGGCTGTGGACATACATGCTTAGAAGGAACATAATTTCTACATTTGAAGACTATCAGAAGCACAAAATAATTCTCATATATTCACATCTTATTATAGCAACAAATGTAAAGTTTTTAAAGCCTCAAGGAAGACCAAAAGTAAAAGAAATTTTTACTATTACTAATGTTGATCATGAAGCCCTGTTGGAGACCCTAAAATAGAGAGAGGGCCCTACTAGAACACTCGACTAGGTATATTTGTTTCTTATGTTATTTTCTTTATAATGATTCAATGTATTGATGATTATCTTGTTTAATACAATAAGTTACTAATTTTTTTATGATATTGGAGTGTAGGTACATCATGAAGAGTTGTGGGGGGAGGGGGGGTGTTGAGGGAGAATTCTTAAGATTTATGATGTATTATGATATAAAATGTGAACTTTTTTTGCATATGGTTTTTGTAATAATGAAAAAGATAGGTTAAATTAGTTGCACATTCTAATTTGTATTTTGGTAGGTTCTTTGTAAGGAATTATAAGAGGAAGATATTGAACAAGTTCTTGCAAATCATATTTGCATGTGATACAAGTCCATAAAGACAATTTTAAGAGTATTTATAACTATATGAAAGATAATTTCTTGCGAATATCTTATTACAAGTTTGGCTTTTTCCTTATTTGACATATAGCAAACATTATGATTATTAAAACTATTTTTATCAAACTAATCAAATAAGAAAAATCTAGAAAGTATGGATGAACAATTAGAATACTTAATTTCTTAAAAAATAATTTGGGGAAGGTGTCAATAAGTTTGAATACTCATTCGCAATGAGGCATTGAAACAAAAAGTGATTTTATGATGCTAATATTGTGTAAAATTGACAAGAATCCTTTTGCATGCAATCTCAAGCCTCCCCAAATGAACTAGTCATTACCAAGGTGATTTAACATTACCCATTAGTGTTGAACCCTTAGGCCCACCCTTCCAACTAAGAGGAAAACTGGTTCTTATTCCAATAACATTAATGAAATACAGGGTTGTTGATCATCCACATACCTACTACATCTAATAAAAAGAATTTTCAAGAATACATGACATGTTTCCAAATGCATATCCATAAAAATGCACAAAAATGAAATTTTATAATATTAAAGGATGTTAGTCCCTTTGCATACACCCTGTAGCATCTCTAGAAGAGCAAGTGATTTCTGTGTGGATTCAATATCACCCAAACATGTTGAGCCCTTAGGCACACCCATTTGAATTAGTAGGAAAATGGATTGGTTATCTAACAATTCTCATGCTAAGAAATCTTGTTAATCAATCACATACCAACCACATCTCATCAAAAATAAATAAATCAAGTAATGCATACATGAGGTATGCACAATCACTAACCATTCTATGCACTTTTTTATCACATCAATACATGGAACTCTAGTGCAAAGAACCTAATCATTTTTTTTTTCTTGATGTAATAAGGTCTAGGGACAGATCTAATGATCTCCCTGTGACCATCCAAATTTGTAATGGACACAAGACCCCATGGTACATCTATAAGCCTTGGCCATCAATTGGTCCAATAAAGTGGAATTTTGATAAATTTAATATTTTTTACATAACTCTAGTTCTTTAGAACATCATTAGGGTCCCTAGGAGTTTGTAGAGTCCATTTGCAAACAAATTTGCAATAAAACTTGTCTTAATGCAAAAATTGAAAAAATTGCAAAAAGTTGCTTAGCAACTTTTGCAATTTTCTTGACAACTTTTCAAAATCTAACTCCTAATGGCTAGAACTATTCAAATTTTCAATTCCATTAGCTCCAAGTGGGTGGGTGAACCCTAGTGACATCCTTATTCCAGCCACAGAGACCATCCATTGTTTGTGGCCACCTTGTAACAAGGAGTCTCCAAGGTGCTCTTAGTGCATTTCGAGGTTGATCTTATAAGGGTCATAACTCAAAGCTCATGAGGGCTATCAATGAATTTTCAAATGTTACAGGACGATTATTTTGATGCCTAAAATAACCTATCTCATTTTTGAGAGATCACATTCCGTTTGGATTTGGCACAGTGATCTCGCTCGATGCCAAAACTCACAGTGTGCCTTAGTTCATAGGTGCACCACAGCGTAACTTTGAAACCGTTGATCATGGTATCAAATTTTCAGAACCATTAGCTCTAGGAGGGTGAGTGAACCCTATTCACACCCTTTTTTTGGCCATGGAGGCCATCCATCATCCGCGATCGCCCTATACCAAGGAGTCTCCAAGGTGCTCTAAGTGCATTTTGAGGTTGATCTTCTAAGGGTCATAACTCAGAGCTTATAAGGGCTATCAATAAACTATTGAATGTTACAATATGGCAATGATGAGACCTAGAATAACCTATCTCATTTTTGAGAGATCACATTTCATTTGGATTCGACACAACAATCTCACTTGATGCCAAAACTCGCAGTGTGCCTCAGTTCATAGGTGCACCACAACGTAACTTTGAAATCGTTGATCTTGAAATTGAATCATCAGTTCTATTAGCTCTAGGTAGGTGAGTGAACCCTATTCAAACCCTTGTTCTAGCCATGGAGACCATCCATCATCTGCGGCCACCCCATACCAAGGTGTCTCCAAGGTGCTCTAAGTGCATTTTGAGGTTGATCTTTTGAGGGTCATAAATCAAAGCTCATGAGGGCTATCAATGAACTATCAAATGCTACAATATGGTGATGTTGAGGCCTAAAATAACCTATCTCATTTTTGAGAGATCACATTCTATTTGGATTCAACGTAGTAATCTCGCTCGATGCCAAAACTCACAGTGTGCCTTAGTTCATAGGTGCACCATAGCGTAACTTTGAAACCACTAATCTTGGCATCGAATCATTAGTTCCATTAGCTCTAGGTGGGTGGGTAAACCCTATTCACACCATTTTTTTGGCCATGAAGACCATCCATCATCCACAGCCACACCGCACCGAGGAGTCTCCAAGGTGCTCTAAGTGCATTTTGAGGTGGATCTTTCGAGGGTCATAACTCGGAGCTTGTGAGGGCTATCAATGAACTTTAAAATGATATAGGATGGTGATGTTGAGATCTAAAATAACCTATCTCATTTTTGAGAGATCACATTCCATTTGGATTCGGCACAGCCATCTTGCTCGATGCCAAAACTCGTAATGTGCCTCAGTTCATAGGTGCACCACAACATAACTTTGAAACTATTGATCTTGGCATCAAATCATCAATTCCATTAGCTTTGGGTGGGTGGGTGAACCATATTTACACCCTTGTTCTTGCCACAGAGACCATCCATCATTCATAGCCACCCCATACCAAGGAGTCCCCATGGTGCTCTAAGTGCATTTCGAAGTCAATCCTTCGAGGTTCATACCTCAGAGCTCATAAGGGCTATTGATGAACTATTGAATTCTATAGGATGGTGATGCTAAGACCTAAAATAACCTATCTCATTTTTGAGATATCACATTCCATTTGGATTAGGCATAACGATCTTGCTTGATGCCAAAACTCGCAGTGTGCCTTAGTTCATAGGTGCTCCACAACGTAACTCTAAAATTGCTGATCTTGGCATTGAATTGTTAGTGCCATTAGCTTTGGGTGGGTGGGTGAACCCTAGTGACACCCTTGTTCCCGCCGCGGAGATATCCATCATCCGCAGCCACTGTGTATCGAGGAGTCTTGAAGGTGCTCTAAGTGCATTTCAAGGTCGATCTTCCAAGGGTCATAACTCAAAGCTCATGAGGGATTTCGATGAAATTTCAAATGCTATAGGATGGTGATGCTAAGGCCTAAAATAATTTATCTCATTTTTGAGAGATCACGTTCTATTTGGATCTGGCACAATGATCTCGCTCAATGCCAAAAGTCACTATGTGCCTCAGTTCATAGGTGCACCATAGTGTAACTTTGAAACCACTGATCTTCACATCGAATCATCCATGCCATTAGGTCTGGGTGGGAAAGTGAACCCTAGTCACACCCTTGTTCTAGCCATGGAGACCATCCATCATTCATAGCCACCCCATATCGAGGGGTCTCCAAGGTGCTCTAAGTGCGTTCCAAGGTCGATCTTTTGAGGGTCATAACTTAGAGCTTGTGAGGGCTATCAATGAATTTTTGAATGATATAGAACGCTATTTTTGAAACCTAAAATAACCTATCTCAATTTTAAGAGATCACATTCTGTTTGGATTTGGTACAGTGATCTCGCTTGATGCCAAAACTCGTAGTGTGCCTTAGTTTATAGGTGCACCACAATGTAACTTTGAAACCATTGATCTTGGCATCAAATCGTTAGCACCATTAGCTCCATGTGGGCAGGTAAACCCTAGTCACACCCTTTTTTTGACCATGGAGGCCATCCATCATCCGTGGCCACCCCATACTGAGGAGTCTCAAAGGTGCTTTAAGTGTGTTTCAAGGTCAATCTTTCAAGGGTCATAACTCGAAGCTCGTGAGGGCTATTGATGAACTATCAAATGCTACAAGATGGTGATGTTGAGGCCTAAAATAACCTATCTCATTCTCAAGAGCTCACATTCCATTTGGATTTGGCATAGCGATCTCACTCAATGCAAAAACTTGCAATGTGCCTCAGTTCATAGGTGCACCATAGTGTAACTTTGAAACCATTTATCTTGGCATCAAATCATTAGTGCCATTAGCTCTAGGTGGGCAGGTGAACCTTAGTGACACTCTTGTTCTGGCCATAAAGACTATCCATCATTTGCAACCACCCCATACCGAGGAGTCTCCAAGGTGCTCTAAGTGCATTTTGAGGTCAATCTTTCGAGGGTCATACCTCAAAGCTCTTGAGGGATATTGATGAATTGTCAAATGCTATAGGATTTTAATGCTAAGACCTAAAACAAACTATCTCATTTTTGAGAGATCACATTCCATTTGGATTTGGCACAATGATCTCGCTCAATGCCAAAACTCATAGTGTACCTTAGTTCATAGGTGCACCACAGCGTAACTTTGAAACCACTAATCTTGGCATCAAATTGTCAGTGCCATTAGCTCTAGGTGGGTGGGTGAACTTTAGTGACACCCTTGTTCTAGCCACAGAGACCATCCATCATCTGCGGCCACCTCGTACTAAGGAGTCTTGAAGGTGCTCTAAGTGCATTTCGAGGTCAATCTTCCAAGGGTCATAACTCAGAGCTCATGAGGGCTATCAATGAGCTATTGAATGCTACAGGATGGTGATGCTAAGTCCTAAAATAAATTGGAGCTCATGAGGGCTATCGATGAACTATCCAATCAAGTCTCTTAAGTTGAGATATTTTCAATTATGTTGAAATTGAAAAGTTGTAGTGACAAAGTAAAGTGTTAGTTATCAAAGATTATGAATCTATGAATGACTTGGTGGTTGGGAATAGAATCCATGGTTGAGGAGTGGAGTCCTTAATTGTGTTGAGATTAGATTTTAAGCCAAGATTTTTTTTCAAGGTTGAAGGTGGAGTTTAAAATCAGATTTGGGGTTATCTAAACCTTGTGTAGGAGATTAACAAGTGTGTTTATGTCATGCGAGCACTTCAAATTATACATTGTATCCAAATTTGATAATAAAGGTTGCTAAAATATTATTAAAAAATTATTGAATTTGAATTGAATATAACAAACATAATCAAAATTAATGATATTCTATAAACATGAACAATACACATGATTGACAATAAATTGAACAATACTAGATGCTAAATTAATATGTATATCATTGTGCACATAAACAAAAAAAATATATATATCAAAATACATGTATCCATAGACAAAATTTTATACAAATATATATCAAATATCACATATCCATAGAAAACGTACTCAAATATATATCAAAATACATAGATCTGTATACAAAATGTGGTTGATCATGCCATCAAAATGTGTATAATATCAATGTTTCTGTATACAATGTGGCATATGCCATCTCAAAATGTCTCACGATGCATCCTATGACAACTATACTATCCTAGGGTGCTGGTGGATGATCAAAATGCAACCTCTTCACTGCACTAGGTGGATTAGATGCCTCCTACATAAACAGAAAAGGAAAACCCAAATTTAGACTACTAAATTTATATGATTCTTTGTATCTAACACTAAATTACTCAAATGCATAATGATCTTTTTTGTAATGAATATCTATACCATCAAAATTTCATAATAAATACCTCTCTCATTGACCTCCTATGCCGGTTAGGAGTCCTCTTGTATGCCCTCGGCAATGTTGGTACCTCTCTAATTGTGGGCTATATATGTTGAAATACGTTTGTCAAATGAATCTACAATTTAAACTATAACATTATAATTCATAGCATGCTAAATTTATAACATATTTAATCATAAATTCAAACTACAACTTACTATTGTAGGCTCCTCGTTAGGAGAGAGTGGCCGCATCATCAAATCTACATAACTCTCCTATTGGACCTCATGTGCACTAGGAGTCTCCTATGAGATACAAAATAGCAGTTGTTAATATCAAAAAAATTAGTTTTGAATTTATTTATGAAGATAAGGATAATCAAAAATAAATGATACTTATACATACAATGGGGCTCTCAGTGCAAATGGAAATCCCTGATGATCTACGACATAGAATCTGTATAGACTCATCGCCAATAGCCACGCCCTATATACAATAAAGAATGTAATTAAATGGGATTATGTCATGCCCAAACTACGAGGGCAGAAACACACAATTAAAAATAATAATAATAATAATTAGAATGCTCAAGTTCGATATGTTTGCGATCATAGTTTAAGTAAAGTTTTCCCTATATTACGTTTAAAGTTTATAAACTCTTGTGGATGAACACATCGTTAAGATTTTGAAGATCTCGTTATTAGATTGATATCGACAAAATTATGTTCTTACATTAACTTATAAAGATAAGAGAAAATTACTTAAAGAACAATGTACATGAATACGGGTTAAAAATTAATTGAAAAAAAATTTAATCAAGATCAACTATAAAACTCTTCAACATTTATCAATTTTCAATCTAACCGATAATGAAAAGTCACTTAAAGAAAAAGAGAATTAACTAAAATTAAAATTGAATAAAAATATCTAAAATTTATTAATTTTAAACATTTTGAATATCCTAACATAATAAAAACTAATACTATTACAAAACAACTAACTACACTAAAATCTAGCCATAAATCTAGACTTAATTACATGATAAACTAATTTTAATCTAACTCTATGAAAATTTTAACAAGAAATAAAACATACTAAAACTTCAATTAAGAACTACTACTAATAAATAAATATTAGCATTTAAAAACAAATAACAATTTGAACAACATAAATAATAAACTAACTAAAACAATGTTAATAAATTAAACTAATTACAATATTCAAAAAAAATTAAACTAACTACTATCACTAAACACCTATACTAACTACCCCCACTAACACCTAACTCTACTAATAACAACTTAAAAACTAATATTATTAACAATAAACAAAACAAAATAAATTTCTTAAACTAAACTAACATATTTATAAAAAAACATACAATATAATATAATAAATTTAAACTAACCTAAAACTACACACTAACAACTAAATACTTAACAAACTAATACTAAAATTAAATGCTAACCTAACCATCCCCTACATCCCCTAGCACCTGTATATGAGCAATGTTAGTATGCTAATAGAAACCAAATTTAAGTAAAGCTTCTACAAACTAAACAAAATTCATCAACTTCAAGATAGATTAAGATGAGCTCTCAATTGAGAATATGAGCCATTAATGGGCTCTCTCAATGAGAAGCTCTCTTGTTGAGTAGCTTTGTCTAAATAGATAGGATGTATGCTCAAGCTTTATGCTTCAAAAAGGGCTTCAAATGGAGTTGGAATTTGGGTGTGAGTGTATGGTTTTGATGTAAAATGGCTTCTTAAAATGGCATTATGACTTTACTTCATGGATTGTGTTGTTTTACAAAGGGGAAGGAACCAATTTATAGGCAAGAGGCTTGAGGGATTGAGGGCTAAGATGCAAGGATGGGAAAAAGCTCATGGAGGGCTCAGATTGCATGAGAGGAGAGCACATGGATTGTGCTTCCTTACAGCCAATCAGGCAGTGACACATGTTACAGGGTGAGAGGATGGAGGAAAGGGGAAGGATGAGTCAACAAAGGAGGCTCAACGGATAAAATCTTCATAAAGACCCTCATAATGGCTTGTAAGAGCAATAAAAGGGCTTGGAAGAGTCATTTATGGCCTAGTGGGCTTCATAAAATTTTATGGTTGGGATATTTTGAAGGAGATGAGAGGAATTTGACTTGGGCTTGATTAGGTAGGTTCTAAGCTTGCTTAGGATTGTGAAAATGATTAGAGGATGGATTAGGATGGTTTAGGATTAGCTTAGGGATAGGCAAGTGGATGGCATTTAATGAGGGTGGGTGAAGGAGGAGATATTTGTTAACTTTGGCTTGGGTTAGTAAGTTTTAACCCATGTTTAGGGAATGTGACAAGGTTAGGAGGGGATTAGGATTAGGTTTAAAGACATCTTCTAGAAGAGTCTAGACTTTGGATGAGGATAAAGACTTTCTAGAATAGTCTAGAACTTCCTAGGATGAGGATGAAAACTTTCTAGAAGAGTCTAGAACTTCTTAGGATGAGGATAAATTAGATTTTTAGGAAATAAATAAAGTTTTATTTATTTCACGGGTTTGGGTTGAGGAGATATTTATTAAAACTTTTTTAATAAACATGAAGATTAATATTTAATCTTAATTAAATATTTTGAGTTGGGATTAGGGGTAGGAAATGATGGGATTAGCCTTTAATCAAAACTAAAGGAGGATTAGAAGATTTTGGAAGAGGTTAGTGGTCTTAAGGAAATTGGCCAAGTTTTGGGCAAAAAATAATTTTTTTATTTATTTTTGGGTTTTTTGGTCAATTTATTAATTAAATAATTAATAAATAAGGAAATAATGTTTAAATAAGATTTAAATATTTTTGGGAGGGATTCCTTAATTAAATATTTTTAATTAAGATAAAGGGAATTAATGGCATAAAAAATAAATTAATTAATTAAATAATTAATTAATTAATAAATGATGATGTCATCAGGAATTTGTCAGAAAATAAAAATACTTTATTTTCTAAAAGTTTTTAGGTGTCTACATTTTGCCCCTCTTTGATGTGATGCCACAAGTGGCATATGGCATCAAAGGTAAGAAAATAAGATGCCCAAGGCTAGAGCAGAAGAGGAGAGAATGGACTGCAAGATGCCCCCTCAAGAAGGCGGTGGGGAGAGAAAGCAAGGCTCGACAACTTCTTGAAGATGAGTAAGAAGACTCAGATTGGCTTAAGAGAAGAGGTTTAGTTAGCTCAAACTCTCACTATAGGAGAATGATAAAGGGAGAATTAGAGGCACAAGAGGAAGCAAGCTTAAGTTCTCAGGGATTGTAGAGGATGAAGGAGTGGAGCGCTATAAAAGGAATCTAGGATGGGGAGATGGATGAGGGGATTAAAAATCTGATGCAATAGAATTTCAAAGAGGCAGATTGGTGGAAGATGGGTTTCTAAGATCCCTAGGACTAGGATTGTGGATCTCGAAAGATGAGGCTTGGTGGATTGATTTGGATTGGTGGATCCCTAAGACTAGGATTGTGGATCCCTAAAGCTAAAGGTGAGGAGTGATTCAAAGAGATACTGATGCATAAGTTGGGGTAGGAGAGATGGATGCTCGATATGGATGGAGGATAATGGAGATGAAGGGAAACCATTGAAGCTTTTTTGAGCAGAGAGATAATTCAAAGAGAAGTACCACCATGTAGTTGAGCACTAGATTTGCTATAGGACTGTTGTTTAATTGCCAAGGTTACCAAGAACATCAAGGCCATGTCACCAACCATCCAGAGGACTAACAGACTAACTCGAAACAAACACACAAGGATTGCCCCAACATCACACATGAAATCCAGAGGAAATAGTGTGGAACCGACACTAGGTAACCCACAAGCAAAAAAGAAACAAACGAAAGACTTGATCAAAACCGTACGCTTAGAGTGCCCCATTTGTAGCATACCATGATATGGAAGATTGTGGCAACCTTGAGGAGGGAACAAAAAGATTGCTTGGAAAAGATACTTCAAGACCCAAAAGGGAAGATTCCAAATCAAAAGAAAGTGAAAATCCAAAAGAAAATTGTTTACCAACGAGATGGGTAGGACGAGGTACTAATAGACCAAGATCATACATGAGGAAAGCTATATCCTACAAGGATCTATTAGAGAGCACCTAAGTCGATGGATCTACATGAGTGATGCATCTGGCAAGCTGAACTAAGAAGGATAACACTTTGGTGACAAGAGATCTAGCTAAAGGATGCATTGGAATAGCTAACCAAGATGTGCAATGTGTGCAAGATGTTGATCAAGGAGGAACTGACACAAAAGCTAGATAGATACAATGGTACTAAGCTAAAGAGGATGTACAAGCTGACAGACCAAGATATTTACAAGCTAAATCTGACCAAGATAGTTACAAGCAGGCAAAAGCTCAGGATGATAGGATAGCGGGATGGTTCAATGTTGTGCAAGATGTGAAAGCTAAGGGTGGGGTGATAGTGAAAGATATGGATTTGGCAGGATGTATCCAATGATGATGAGAGATTTTGTGACCAAGGATAGCTAGAGGAGCAGGATGAGATGGCTGGATAGGATGGTAGATAGCTAGGATTATGATGGATATAAAGAGATGACATTGGGTTTGCATGAGGATAGCCTAGAGCTAGATACCAATGACAAGGGAGGATGGACAAGACAAGATCTCCAAGGAATATAGTGCCCCCAATTAGAAGATAACATGGGGAAGGAGGTTTATGATGGATGTGATAGGATTAAAGCTAGGATGGAAAAAGTTGAAGGGGCCAGGGAGATGGATGATAGCTAGGATGGTTGGCTGAAGCTACAGGAGATAAGTGGATGGTGTGAGATGGAAGATGGAGGGTGGAGGATAGGTGGATAAATTGGAAGATGGAGTTGGATTTCAAGAGATGACCAAAAGAATGAGGGTGATAGGCTAACCTGGGGATGGCGGGATTACACATGACACTTGTTTGCCAAGTTTTCATCATGGTACTTGTCCAAGGTGCTTGAATTGCCAAGTTTTCACCAGTGGACGCTTTATTTTTCTTTATTATTATTATTATTTTTGACTTTTTGACTTTGGACTTAGCTGGAATGATTTTGGCTTTTCTTCATCTATTTTGGCTTTTTTGGGATTTTTCACTAGCTATTGGAATGTTCAATTTTGTTGCTAGCTGTTGGTACATCGGATGTGTGATTTATGCAATAGATTGGATTAGATGGGATTGATGGTAGGAGATGGAGGGATGAAAAGGTTGGAAAGGAGCATGAGATGGGGATGCTTGCAATAGCAACATTGGCACATGTTGGGATGGGTGTGAAAAGAGCATATGGGGGATAGATGGTAGATGCGAGCGTGATGGAGGATTTGTGGGAGCGTGCTTGGGGATATAGGCACCCAAGATGGAGTTAGGAGATGGGGGACATGAGTCACTAGATGGGGGATTAGCAATGGTGGATGCCATTATGCATTGGGTTTCAACTTTTTTCTTTGGGATCCACATGGTTTTGGATTTTCTTTTCATAGGCATTTGCATTATTTTGCATTCTTTGATTGGATTTTTCCTTTTTGGAGTATGTCTTTTAGAATAGACATATGATTTCCTAGGATGTGGATTTTTAGCTTTATGCATTTTGAAGTTGGCATTTACATTGTTGTGGTAAGCTTTGGGAAGATGGTTAGGAGAAGCTTTGTGAGATGGAGAGGATATGGGAGAGCGTGTAGGGGGATGATGATGGATGATGTGCCTCGATATGTGCCTTTGCTGATCTTGCATAGGAATGGAGGGAATAGGATTTGAATGATGACTGATAGGAGGATGGAGGATGGTAGATTTTGGGACATAGGGACCCAAAATGGATTTAGTGGATGAAGGGGGGATATGGTGGGTTGTTTTAGTTTGCAAAGATGGTGGAGGGGGGATGACATAAGATTTATTGAAGGAGTGATGGGAGGCTGGCATGGGGGGTTCGGAGATAGGCTTGGTTTGGGGGTGTGGTGTACCAACACCTTTAGATGGTGAGCCTTTGGATACATATCCAAGACCATGAAATCCAAGATTTTTTTTTGCAATAATAGGCTTTCTGATTCCTTTCTCTTGTGGTCCTAAACCTTGACCTTGATAATGCCATCGATTGAGCATTTAAACTAGCTGAGGATACTTTTTTCTTGCAGAAAATGGTGGAAGTGCTTTATCAGATGTACTGCAATAGGGAGATACTATTCTTAATTCTTCTACTAAGAGGAGGCCACTATGGATGAATGTAAGTGAACCAAGAGGGTATATTATAGATGGTGAAATAGCTTGGATAGGTGGTAAGATGGAAGCATGGAGTGGAGGAGATGGTAGGATAGGATCTTGATTTAGCTGATGGGATGAAAAGATATCTTGCAGTAGAGGAGGTATGGCTTGAGGTTTTGGAGATGGAGGGGACAGTGACTGCACTATGGATGGAAGACATGGTACGATGATATCTTCATTTATGCTTTGGGGGATGTCAACATGCTTTTGGGAAGGATCTTGATAGGATTGGTTTGGAGTGGATGGTGTGATAAGAGGTGAAAGGATGGACTCTTCAAAGGCAGTGGATGGATAGATGGGAGATTCAATAGTGGAGATGGCTGAGTAGAAGATGGATGCATAAGGGTCATTATGGGAGATTTGGGAAATGCTTGGAGGTGATGTGGATAGGATTTGGAGGGTTTTGATAGATGATGGAATTTTGATGCTTGCGAGAAGTGGAAGGATTTTAAGCAATTTGGTGGATGGTATGGGGATGATAGCTATGGGAGATGGAGGTGATATTGTAGATGGGGAAGCTTCATTACTAACTACTTCACATGGTTGGATTAGATGACATGGCTTATCGACTGTTGGAGGCAACTTTTCTTGTATTTCCTTTAGGAGATTCCTTGGAGACTTGTGTGTCAGAGGTGGAGGTGGATTGATAGGAATAGCTAGTGTGATGGGGGTGGAAGATTGGAAGCTTGGTTGATTGGGTGATGAAGGAGAAGCTAGGATATCAGATGGCATGACTAGATAGTTTTGAAGAATGCATGGATTTTGTGTGATGCTTGGGGGAATGTTTCTAAGGCTTTCAATATACTCGTCATAGTCAACAAGATTTTCATCATCATTGGAATAGGAGGTGGCAGGAGCAAGGACAATACGATCGAACACATCATGATAGGTTTGGGATTTCATGTTTTTATGATGAGTCGGATGGTGATGGGGTCTTGCATATGGATGAACACGAAAGCTCATGGTTGGATTTGGATTAAGCATAGATTTTGGATTGGCTGATGAAGGATTTCCTAGGGAGAGTCAAAGTTGTATGAAAGACCTAAGGAGGATTAGCTGGAGATTTTTGGCTTTCCTGTGGATGGAAGACTTCAAGGGCATGCTGTCAAAAGTGAGAGTTTTTCTTTCCTATGCACTAGATTGGTGGAGATTGTGTCAACTTAAGGATAGACTAATGATCCTATGGGCATGACACGAGATTGACCACTTGTGGATCCCAACCTTTAGCTCAAGGTGATGAGGGATAACAAGTGACAAAGCTAGATTACCCTAGACAAAGCTTTGTCAAAGGGATAACCTTGGTGAGGCTGGTGAATTGGTCGGATTGATTGGATAGAAAATTCTAGTAGAATGATAGCAACTCTCTAAAGGCTTGGGTGTGATTGTGGATTGGGTTGCTAGCTAGCTAGGGGGGATGATTTGGAGAGACTTTGGATTTGGGATTTTTCTAAAGCAAGGAACTAGATAGATTCGATTGTAGCGGGGGAGCTTGGATGATTTTTTGATGAGGCAGTGACTACGTTAAGTATGCCTTGAGCTAGAAGATTTCTACTTTTTTGGGATTTTGACCAAAGTTGGCAAACATTCATTCAAAAGCTATGAACAAACAAGCAGAAAAAATTTTGGAGCAAGCACGTCAAACACACCAACATCCTAGGAAGCTTTCTACAAGGATGAAATTTGTTATAGCTAGGGAGTCCTTAATATACACAAGGTATGTGAGGCCCAAATTCATAGATGAAACCAAAAATATGTCACACAGCTGAGAGGAGCGGTAATGCACTTCTCCTCTTTCACTTCTCAAGGGTATAATGTTCCTTAAGGCTTAGCCCGAGTGACAAAATCTTGATTCCAAGAGAGGTGTCTTTAGATTCACCTCCCGATCTTTATACTCTACCAGAACGCTAGAGTTGAGGTCATCCAAGGGGTGATGAAATCCCCAAGTAGGCCTCCTAAAACTAAAAAGAAGATTTTGGATCCTAGTCCTATGCACCCAAGATGGCCTGCAAAGGTGACAAGGGGAGAGAAGATTCAGATGACCTTGGGCTAAAAAGCAAAGTTCTTTTCCAATTTAAGATTTTGTAAGCTATGATTGAATACAATTGTGATTATGGCATACAATGTTCATTCTAATTTGACAGCGTCGTTAGCATAATGGAAGTTGAGAGATCGTCAACATGTGAGCGTCATTGAAAATGTGTCAAAACCATTTGATGTTCATTGATTGGTAGGCATTCAAGATTGAGTGTGAGTTTGTTTTAAGCCCAAAACAAAGTTATGTGAAACTCGATTTGTCAAGCACATGCCCAGAGGCCCTCCACATCAAGAGTTGTTCAATTTTTATGCCCAAATGAAGTGTTAGCGAGACTAATGCACATTTAAGGAATTTTCTAATTTAGAAAAACCACTAAAAATTCAAGTGAGTGGAGTTTGATTTGCGTGGAGAACTTAACACCCTCTTAGGTGGATCCATCCCCATAGATGGCGCTGAGATTGCAACCAATGGTTAAATTGATGGGTGATTAAAGAGGGTGAGTCCAATGACAAACTCACTCAAAGCATTTTTATTTGTTTTTATAACTTAGAAGATTACAAAAATGTAGATTCTTTTTATGCTCCAAAAGATGATTATTTGATCTATGGCATTCAAGATTGGATTTGTTGTTTTAATCATGCATTCATAAAAAAAAAAAACTTGATTTTAATCCATGGCACTCAAGAGTGATTTTAGCAACATGCATTCGAAGACAAGTGATTAAACATTCAAGTTTTTTCCTTTGAGCATTCAAGATTGATATTTTGTGTGTTGTTTTAAGAACTTTTAAGTGCTTTGTTTTAACCTTAGATCATTCAAGATTGTTTTGGACTCAAAACTGAAAATGACTCTTTGAACTTTGGTTTTCATTCAAGATTTTGTGTTCTAGTTTGCATGTTTTAAGCCCAAAAATTATATTCCTAGGTTGTTTTGATGCATGAAAAACCTAAGTAACATTCAAGATTTTGCAGCAAGATATTTGTTTGGAACAAATAACAAAGCTTTTAGGACAATTTTTGGCAACCATTTAGGACTTTTACTTTTCATGAGATTTTTAAAAGAACTTTAAAATATTTGCAAATGAGGTTCATTTTATCCTTGATTGATGCTTTGAGTTTGATTTAGATTTTAGTGTGCACTTAATGTTGATTTTGAACCTTTTGAAATGGAAACTTGAAGTTCTTTTTAAATTCCCAAAAATGAAGTGTTCCTAACTTTGCATGAATGCATCTAAAACTTTGATGTTGCAAGGATGCAAATGGTTGGATTGGTTTAGTTTCACTTGTTAAAAGATTTTTTTTTTTGCAAATTTTTAGTTTTTAATGGATTTAAGTATGATTTGGGGGTTCATTTTAAGCACTAAAAAGAAGTGTGTATGATTTTGCTTCCTTAAAATAAAAAATGGCCAAGATCTCCCACAAGAAGAAGAAGAAGAAGTAGATGGAATAAGAAGAATGTAGACAAGAAGGGGAAGAAGAAATCCAAGTGCTTTGTTCACCTATAAGCTTGAAAAATCTGCAAACACTATGAGATAGACTATGAGTTCCTTTGTCTTCTTCATGCTCATGTGGACCTACAAAACCAATTTATACAATCTTACCAATCACAAAAACAAGCAAAATTAGCCAAAATTAGCAAATGACATACAAAACTTGACTAAAAAAGCTAATGAAGATGACCCATGTAGGGTCCCACCGGGCATGCCAAAATATATATGAGCAATGTTAGTATGCTAATAGAAACCAAATTTAAATAAAGATTCTACAAACTAAACAAAATTCATAAAATTCAAGATAGACTAAGATGAGCTCTCAATTGAGAATATGAGCCATTAATGGGCTCTCTCAATAAGAAGTTCTTTTGTTGAGTAGCTTTGTCTAAATAGATAGGATGTATGCTCAAGCTTTATGCTTCAAAAAGGGCTTCAAATGGAGTTGGAATTTGGGTGTGAGTGTATGGTTTTGATGAAAATGGCTTCTTAAAATGGCATTATGACTTTACTTCATGGATTGTGTTGTTTTACAAAGGGGAAGGATCCAATTTATAGGCAAGAGGCTTGAGGGATTGAGGGCTAAGATGCAAAGATGGAAAAAAGCTCATGGAGGGTTCAGATTGCATGAGAGGAGAGCACATGGATTGTGCTTCCTTACAGCCAATCAGAGAGTGACACATGTCACAGGGTGAGAGGATGGAGGAAAGGGGAAGGATGAGTCAACAAAGGAGGCTCAACAGATAAAATCTTCATAAAGACCCTCATAATGGCTTGTAAGAGCAATAAAAGGGCTTGGAAGAGTTATTTATGGCCTAGTGGGCTTCATAAAGTTTTATGGTTGGGATATTTTGAAGGAGATGAGAGGAATTTCGACTTGGGCTTGATTAGGAAGGTTTTAAGCTTGCTTAGGATTGTGCAAATGATTAGAGGATGGATTAGGATGGTTTAGGATTAGCTTAGGGATAGGCAAGTGGATGGCATTTAATGAGGGTGGGTGAAGGAGGAGATATTTGTTAACTTTGGCTTGGGTTAGTAAGTTTTAACCCATGTTTAGGAAATGTGACAAGGTTAGGAGGGGATTAGGATTAGGTTTAAAGACATCTTCTAGAAGAGTTTAGACTTTGGATGAGGATAAAGACTTTCTAGAATAGTCTAGAACTTCCTAGGATGAGGATGAAGACTTTCTAGAAGAGTCTAGAACTTCTTAGGATGAGGATAAATTAGATTTTTAGGAAATAAATAAAGTTTTATTTATTTCAAGGGTTTGGGTTGAGGAGATATTTATTAAAACATTTTTAATAAACATGAGGATTAATATTTAATCTTAATTAAATATTTTGAGTTGGGATTAGGGGTAGGAAATGATGGGATTATCTTTTAATCAAAATTAAAGGAGGATTAGAAGATTTTGGAAGAGGTTAGTGGTCTTAAGGAAATTGGCCACGTTTTGGGCAAAAAATAATTTTTTTAATTTATTTTGGGTTTTTTGCTCAATTTATTAATTAAATAATTAATAAATAAGGAAATAACGTTTAAATAAGATTTAAACATTTTTGGGAGGGATTCCTTAATTAAATATTTTTAATTAAGATAAAGGGATTTAATGGCATAAAATAAATAAATTAATTAATTACATAATTAATTAATAAATGATGATGTCATCAGGAATTTTTTGAAAAATAAAAATAATTTATTTTCTAAAGGTATTTAGGTGTCTACAACACCTACTCTCCTTACTCACGCAAACTGGCGCTAACCACCCTTAGATCGTATGTGGGCACAAGGCCCAAGCCTGTTCCAGTCATGCTGAACCATGCCGACATCTCCCTCCAGGCGCATGATATGACTACTGATTTGAGAGGTGGAAAGTAAGGAGAAAGAATTAAGTAGAAGACTTTGCATTGCAAAATTCATTTCAAATGCAACCTTCCACTGTCCTATCAAGCATGGAAGTACTCTCGGGCTGCGAATTGGGTGGAAGGTACAAGGCTTTTGTCAGCATTAAAACATTATTGACTTTGGTTAAAAATTCATGTCTGCCCCTTGCTTTCGCCTAGGAAAAAATGGAGGATGAGTTATAACAAAAAGTTTGTTTGGTGGAGTTAGGATATTTAATTTAACTATGATTTTTTTTTATGTTTATTTTATTATTGTTTTTTTAATTTTAAATATAATTTTTTTAAAATAAAGCAAAAAGGATTATAAGAGAAAAGGTAACAATACTCTTCCAATACAAAAGATAGAGAGTTTACTCTCTTGAAACATACCTTTTTTTATAAAAAAAAAATCTAAGTATAGATTTCAAAGCCATGTATTTTTTTTTCCCAAGGTATATTTTTGTTTTCTGAATAGATTTAAACATTGATACAATAGTTTTGTGTCACATTAACACCATATTTATTTGATCTTCTATACAACTTGAATTGAAACATATCAACCTTATCTGTTATTTTCTTTCCTTAACATAATTTTCATTTTGAACATATAAGGAAACTTGAAAATTTTTCTTAATTAATCCATCATCATAACATCTTATTTCTGATATGCATCCATCTAATTTAAAATTACGATTCAATCACATGATAAACAATTATACTCAAACACCATTTTTATTGGCAAACCTGATTCAAAGGCTCTTTCGGGAAAGAACGAGGAAGAAAACCTAACTTTGTTGCCATTACAACAAGGTTTTGAAATACACTAACATAGGATTTCCTATCCCAAAATTACAACAATTTAATTGAATTTCTTTCATGACCCTCATCAAGGGTTTCACATCATTTTTCTGCAACACATTTCTAAGAACTGTGGAGGGAACAAAATCTGATCAGGTGACAACAAGCATGACCAAGAAACAAATCAAACATGCATATTCATACAAGGCTTTCACAATAGGATTCACAATGAATCAAAACTAGGGAAAGGTGGATTTTTCCAATAGGAGATGTCAGACACAACACCAAACCAAGTGCCCAATCGGGGCTATAAATCAAGAACTTTTGTTCTTCCATTCTTACATGCCAAAACTCATATGCGATTTGTGTTGACGGGTAGGGGCCCATAACACTCTACCCTCTCTGCCTCTTCTCATCTTGAGAAGAGACTCTACACTGTTGGAGTCCAACTAAAATGCCCTTTCTCTAAATTGGCCACTTCTACCCTCTCCAAGGGTGAGTAATGCCAAAACACCCATGCAAGAACATCTCAAAATTCAAACATAAACATGGAAGGAAATCATTCAAAATAACATGGTTTTCAAGGCTTTCCAACATACCCAAATACATACAAACATTCAATCAACAACAAGGTAGCATAAGCAAGAAACAAACATGAAATTTGAACAAGGGAGATGAGAATTCCTACCTTCACAAAGAGGTAATGGCAAATGAACAAGTTTGAGTAGAGTTTTTCCCTTCCTTGCTTCAATCTTTCAAGACTCCTCTCTAAATGTAGAGATTGGGTAACCACCTCAACTAGTCCAAGAAGGGCCTCTAAATAAGCCTCAAACTCAACCTCCAAAGGGATCAATAACTTCTCCCACCCACCTACAAATCTAGAAGCTCCTAACTCAACCCATACTATGGTTAAACACTAAGTGGAGGTGGGGTGAGGAAACTCATGGTAGCCATAGTCAATTTTCGCACAAAGGCAAAAAGAGACTTTTTGAGTGACCTCAAAAGTCAATAAAAGGGGCTTAGGGGTTGGAAAAGACCCCCAACCCATACCCATACCCCTTGGGTATAAATATTTCATGTTTTAAAGCCTTAGGAATAGGTTTAGAGCCAAAAAAAAGCTAAGAATAAAATAGGACCATCTAACAACTCTAACAATGCAGATTAAGCACTAATTTAGATTAGGGATGACTAAACTTGATTAAGAACCAAATCAGCAAACTGACACTAACTTAAACCAACTTAGGTCCAAAGGTTACACAACTAACCCTAATCAACACACTGAAGAACATAAACAATTTATGAGTGTCAAGCGACACTAAAAGAACATAGTTATGAACACTAACATTCACTAAACACGGAAAGATAAATACATACATCTCACAATAAAATACTTGAGTTACGAACAACAAGGTTTCCAAAATTAGCACATAGAGATCAGTTCTGTTCCTCTGTAGGGTTTCTCAGCTAAAATATCTGCACACTCATTGCACACATCAGTAGTCCCGTAAAATCACATGTACATATATGTATATGTATTAGAAATTCACATAAATTGAAACATACATCAATAAGGGTTTCTTCATCCTACTTAATTCTTAACCATTTAAAATCTCTTAAATCAAAGTATCAATCCTACATTTACTGATTTCATCAACATACATATATATAAAACATTAAATGACGAACATCAAATATCTGAAAGTAATATCACACAACATGAAATAATATAATATGTTCTACACATCAGATAATGTCTTGACATCTCGAGTCGTGAGTATCAAAATAATAAAGTAACAACTAAGGCTATGAAGGGTTGGGGTGAGGCCTCACAGATTACCACAAACATTTTACAAGAATGCATTGATATTTAATCAAATAGAAAGCACCTAATTACCTTTCCTTTGTCAATGCATGTTGGCTCACCCCCCACACTTTGTCCCCTCAGGAGAGGTGGTACCTGCAAGATAAAAGAAATATTAGCAACCATATATGCTACAATATCAAATAGAAAAAAAATGCAAACACAAGATAATGTACCATAGATGTCTCAAGGCTAAATGAAATGGCCAAGAGCATGACATCATCAATTTGTCTGAGCTCCTCCTCGATCATCAACTAAACATGAATGAAGATTACATACATATAAAAGTCAATATGGATTAAAAATAAAAATTACTCTATTATAAAAATTAACTTTAAATCACATATGTCATAACAAAAAATATATATACACATACTGACACTGAAGGATTTCATGCCTCTGCATTCCCCTCCTCTCTCACATCAAGGTGTGTAGCCTCTAGGCGTGTGTCTAGTGTATCCTTGTCTACTACAAAATGATACTCAAGAAGATCACCTATGGGACCCAGAAAAATATTCTTCCATGTGTGAGGCACCAAAACATGTGATGAGCTAGCCGATGATGAGCTGGCAATAGCATCATCAACATGAGGAGGTAGGATTGACCTAGCCTAAGATATCATTAGGCTACTCAACCTATGAATGGCTCTAATGGTCTGAGAGCTAGCCTCTGTCATAATATCTAGATGTTGCACTCGAGGAGGGGGGAAGATATCAATGGGGGGGACAAAAGTGCCAGCTTTCTTCAACTAGGAAGAGGGTCTATCCTAAGGAGGTCCTAGTCCTAATCCCATCTTGGGCTTCATGCTCCAATAGTTCACTTTAAGTTTCAACACAAATTCTGCATATAATTTTCTAAGGAAATGAAATGGTATGTCTAAATTGCCATGTGGAGGGATATCAAAGACCATCCACCAAAAATCTCAAAAGTTTGCACGTATGGTGTCATTTGTGTACAATTTAAGCGATGGTTTGGATTTTTTTGGGTCAACTGGTAAACCCATTTTTGAGTTTGCAAAAAGGTTAGCCAAATCATCTTTGCTTATTTTGAGGGCCCCGCAACCTCATCATAATCCAAACCATCATCAAGCATCTCGTGTATTTCATCATGCCAATAAAGAGTGACATTTTGTTAGTTTGTAAGGTTTTCAATGTTATCCACTACTGTGTTTAACATGGATAACATAGGAGCCAATGCGGGTAGATTATTATATGTTCTATGCAAACCTCTCAACTCAATGAGATTTTCATTTATCAAATCCTTTATTCGACGAAGGTTTTGAGGGGGTAGAGGATCATTTGGTGGATGGTTTTGTGGGGGTATTAGATCATTTGGTGGGGGGTTATGAAGAATATTATTCCCTACCTCAATGTCATCATTCTGATCAGCCATTCCTATTGAATTGCAAAACGTAATATATATATAAAAAAACCTTAATTTTGACCATTTTTTTCAAAAAAACCCTAGATTCAACTAAAACAAACAAAATCATCCTAAAATCTATTGAATTTAGCTTTAAATGAGTTGGAAAAAAAAAAACATGCCTTAACATTTGATATCCAATATGCCCACAATATTATATATTAATTATAACATATAATATCTTACATTTTTATTATTATATTATATTTTTATATAATATATTACATTATATTATATTATTATAATTTATAATATATAATACTTTTTTTATTATATATTATATTTTATATATATTATATTACATTACTATATATTATAATATTAAATATTATATTATATTATATTATTATAATATAATACATTATAATATTATTATTATTATAGTATAATATTATACAATTATAATAATAATAATAATAATATAGTATAGTATAATAATTATAATTATTATATTGTTATAATATTATTATGCTAATTATCGGATACCCGATATGTGATCATCGGATATCCGATGTCAAATCAGATATCTAATAAGGCTCAGCCTTACCTTCTAGGTTTGGTACTAGGATAGGTGAAAAAAAGTTAGAGCAAATTTTGAAGCACTTTTAGACGTCTTCAAACTCTATTTTTTTCACATCGCCACTTTTTGGCACACCATGATCCTACACATACACTCAAGTGCTTACTACAGGATCATTATTGAATCATTCCAGTAGGTGAATTAGTTATATCTCTTAACAAATTAGTCCTAACAGGCTATACTGAAATCCTTTAATAAGGTACTTATTTAATTATGAGTTGAAGTCCTTTAATTAGGCATGCTTCTAACAAGGTGTCAAAATCCTTTACCAGGGTAAGACCTAATAGTCTTTGTAAACAAGGTAGACCTTTCACAAGGTAGATCATGTCTCATGATCAAAAACTTGTAACCTTCATTGGATACATTTTATTACTAAAGTAGTGAAGATTTGTGGGTGTCATCTCCACCCTAGTTTTACCTTCTTATTGTAGGGTTTCTAGGTAATCATATTAGGTGTCATGCATGTGTTAATGTCTACTTGTTTTCATGTTTTAGATGTACATGATTTACATAGTATTTTAGTTTACTTAGTAAATGTATGAGATGGATTTGTGGTGAAAATTTTTGCAAGTAGAAGTTTAAGCTACTAATTCACACCTCCCTCCCTTAGAAGTTTTCTTTTCCTATTGTAAATTCCAATAGATGCACAAAAGTGAAAATCATGTTAACTGAACCATGTATAGATGATAACTAGTTATAGAAGGTATAGATTATCCTCTCATGAGATGTATGTAAGTTAATTAAGAATGCAAAAGAAAAGTACATAAAAACAAGATGCATAAACAAGGATGTTTATCATGGTTCATGAAAAATTGGGGCTATGTCCACACTGAGAGTAGAGGAATTATATCAACGAAATATAATGAGTTTACAAATAGATGCCATCAACATTTATAGATAAAAAATGATTAGTTGAAGAGACACAATACAAGTGAAGGGAAAACAACAATGTAACTGTTGGCCTTCAATATTTAACAATCTCCCACCTGAAGACAATAGATACATTAGCTGGTCACTCATTCCCATGCTCTACATGCTGATCTACTTCTTTTTAACAAGGCCAAGAGAAGTCCTGACACATTCAAACTTCTCCTTAGCAACAACCTTCACCAACATGTCTACTGGATTGATCTTTATATCAATTTTGGCAACTTTTAGTTTCCCTACTTCTACCACATAGAAAACGTAGTGAGCATGCTTGTCAATATGTTTTGAGTGTCTTTGAGAGGAATGATTGTGAGACATAAAAATTGCACTTTGACTATCAAAAAATAAAACATAATCATCTTGTTTCCAATGTAGATCATTGAACAAGAATTGCAACCAAATCATCTCTCTAGTCCTTTTCGAAAGAGCCAAGTATTTGGCTTCAATAGAAGAAAGTGCAACACAATGTTGCAGCCTTAAGACCCAACTAATTGTACCCTAAAAAATATAAAAGCATAACCAATAGTAGACCAACATTTTTCTCAATCTTTGACAAGATTTTCATTGTTGAATCCTTGTAGCTAAGCATGATTTCTACCAAAAAACAATGCATAATTAAGTACCATTGACATACCACAATACCCACTTTGCAGGTTCCCAATGAGGCTTCCTTGGATTGCCCATGAATCTATTAACTACTCCCACCACATGAGAAATGTTGCAATGTGTAGAAACCATAGCATACATCATGCTACCATCTACTAATTTATAAGGAACATCATGCATAAAATCCTTCTCTTCTTGTGTTTTGGGACACAAATTAGAACTTAGGCAAAAGTGAGGAGCAAGAGGAATAGGAACATGTTTATCTTTAGCCATAGAAAATTGCTCTACAACTTTGTCAATGTATGATTTTTATGACAAAGAAACCCCCTTTTTCTATCTCTCATCCGTAGAATTTTTTTGACAACCCCTAGATCTTTCATGGAAAACCGAGAAGCTAACTCTTTCTTTAACTTGCTGACTATTTGAGGAGAAGAATCAACAACTAAAATTTCATTGATATAGAGTAGAAGAATGAAAAAATCACCACTAGGAAGTCTTTTATAATGGTGTTGGGAAGACATAGCATTATTGTAGACTTTGACTACAACTTTTTCACATGACCCCCAAGAGATATCATACCCATGTGGATTAAGGATACCATGTTCTACATTCTAACTTTTATTTGCATTGGGTAGGAATTGACTTTGATAAACTCTAGCACCATGGTCAAAGAAGTCTAATGCCCAAGTGGATTCTTTACATTGGTGAGTGAGGGTTGAAGGAGGACAATTATTTAGCAATGGCTCTGTATCAGTGTGGGCAGAAGCATAGGGGGCAGTGACATTTCCAAGTATGTTCTTACTAATGTGACTTTTCTCCCACATAGCATCTCAATGCTCTCTCTCATTGTGGATATCTTCACAAGATCCCCAAATGACATCAAACCCACATGGATTCATTATGCCATTGTCTGCATCCATGTAATGCTATTGGAACCATTATTGTGTTGTGTAAACTATTCTCTATGAGAAAGAGGAGTTTTATTCGATGGCAGTGGGCTTCCTTTAGACAATTCTTCAATCTTCTAATTAACATGATAAAGATCCAAGTTTGAAACATGGGATGAAGATAGAGTAGGATTTGAAGCTAAAATAGAGGTAGGAGTAGATACCATAGCTTGACACTGTGGATTTAATGAAGAATTATTCTCATTAAACAAAGACATAGGAATAAAATCTTCAACAACTCTTGCTTGTTGTGTTGATTGAAGAGCTAGAAACTTTATCTTGTTAAAGACCACACCTCTACTCTGTAAAATCTTCTTTGCAATATGATCCCATAACTAAAATCCAAATTGATCTTCACCATAGCCCATGAAGATACACTACTATTCAATTTTGAATCCAAATTTCTCATTTTTTCTTTTGGAACATGAACAAATAAAAAAACTTGAAGATGTGAGAAGTAAATCCTTCTACCCAACCATTCCTCTTCCAAAATCTTTAAGTCCAAACAAGATGAAGGACTTTGATTAATTAAGGACACTTTTATATTGTAGGCCTCCACCCAAAATTCTTTTCCTAAACCGGCGTTAGATTGCATGCATCAAACTTTCTCAAGTATAGTTCAATTTAGTCTTTCTACTGCCCCATTTTCTTGAGGGGTGAATGGTACAACTTTCACCCATCAAATACCTTGATCTGCACAAAAGTTATCAAACTCCAATGAACAAAATTCACCTTTGTTATTTGATTTTAAACATTTGATTTTGTGCCCACTCTAATTTTCAACAAGAGCTTTAAAAAAATTTAATTTTGAGAAAACTTTAGACTTTCTAGACATTATATAGACCCAAACCTTTCTAGTACAATCATCAAGAAAAGAAACAAATAAATTTGTGCCTCCATGAGAGGTTACCTCTATTGGACCAAAGACATCCGAGTACACTAACTCCAATGGTGTAGTCTTCTTGTCATGGCCATTCTTCAAAAAGCTAAGAAATTTTTGTTTCCTATGAAGATAATGCTCATAGAATTATAAATCTACTAATTAGAGACCTGGAGGTTGATCTTAATTAGCATAAATTTTGGCCCATTTTTTCTTAGGTAGCCTAATATTTGATGCCAAAGTGCAGCATTGCTGTCCACAATAGTCATCACAACTCCCACCTCATCATTAGTTTCTAGAACATATAGGCTGCCAACTTTTTCCCCTTTGGCGATAATCATGGAACTCTTGGTAATTTTCTATGTGCCTGTGAGGAGTGCAAGAAAACCTTGAGCATGTAACTAACTGATGAAAATCAAATTTCTTTTCAATTTGGGAACATGCCTAACATCTTGAAGAAATAATTGAGCACCTCCTTTTATTGATAACAAAATATCACCCTTTCCTACTATTTCATAAGCATTTTTATCACCCAAATAAACATTTCCAAATTTATCTTCCTTATAGTTTGTGAAGGCTTTACTAGAAGAAGATTCATGAAATGAAGCCCTAGAATCAATTACCCATGAATTTAAAGTTGTGTTACTTGTCACAAGAACCAAAACACCATCACTGAAATCATGAATGATATTTTCTCTACTGTCAAAAACATTTTCTTGAGACCTTTTAAATTTTCTATAGTCCATTTTAACATGACCAACCTTTCTACAAAACCAACAACCACTTTGTTTACCCTGAGACTCTGATCTTCTAGCTCATTATGACCTTCAATTATTGTTATTTCTACCTCTATGTTGAGTTCTTTCTCTCTTTTTTGTACTATCCATTGTTAGCCCATCACCAAATTAAGACTCTTTAGTAGTTCTCCTCATGTCTTCACTAAGTAACATGGAAGCCACCTCATCATAGACCATCTTTTTTTACTGGCAACAGAAGTGCTGACCACTATTGCTACACCATCCTAGCTATCTGGTAAAGAACATAATAAGATAAACACCTTATTTCCATCATCTTGAGGCATACCAATCGAGTGTGCCTAACATAAAAGAGTATTTAACTCATTTATGTGATCTAACATCACTATTTTGTCCCTCATCTTCAACTTGTAAAGCTTCTTCATGATAAAAAATTTGTTTGTAGCAAACATTCTTTCGTACATACCTTGAATTTTATCCCATACCTCCTTTGTTGACTTTTCATTATTCACATTGAACAAAATGTTCTCAAATAGTGAGAGAAAAATCTCTACCATTGTCTTTTCATTGGTTTTATTCCAAGTCTCATCTATCATGCAAGTTGGCTTCTTCACTTTACCTCTGATTGCAATTGCAAGATCATGCTTGACTAGTAATGATCATATGTGTACCTTCTACAAACTAAAATTCTTCCTCAAGAATTTTTGCACTCTTAAGTCCTCCGTGACATTGGAATTTGATAACTGAAATTGATCGTAGGCTCTAATACCAAATGTAAGTTAATTAAGAATGTAAAAGAAAAGTACATAACAACAAGATGCATAAACAAAAAAGTTTATTATGATTCACCACAAATTGTGGCTACATCCACATTGATGGTAGAGGAATTATATTGATGAAATATAATGAGTTTACAAATAGATGCCATTAGCATTTATAGATCACAAATGATCAACTGAAGAGACACAATACAAGTGGAGGGAAAAAACCCATGTGACTATTGGCCTTCAATATTCAACAATGTATACAACTAATTAGAGAGTGGGATATTAATAGTAAATAATTATATCTTTTCTATATTATTAAGAATACTAAACGAAGTAAAAATCTTATTTTGTAGGCACCTATTATTAGCAAGCAAAAATTGACCACAATGGTGTTCAATTTATTGAATACATGCCTAGCCAAAAAGTTTTGCATTATAGCCACTTGGTTTTAGCCACAAAGATTCAGTTTGACATTATGCCAAAAAAAGGATGTAGCAAACCAAAGTGGAGGTTAGATATCAAGAAGCATGAAAAGTTGTTGGACATAATTAAAGATAAAGAGGATCCTAACCATATGTATTAGTAACTTCCTGATTGATAGATAGGTTTAATGATTCATAAAATCATTTCAAATTTATATACACATAAATTGTTTTTCAATAGTTATACATGTTTTTGTTTTTCAATATTTATAAACTTCTATAAAACACCTAGAAAATGATGTAAGATGTCTTTTTCATTAATTTATAGAACATGTAAATTTATTACACATTAACAATTATCTAAAAAATAATATATTTATTTCTATTTACATTTATATTTTCTATACACTTTTACAACAAATCTAGAAAATTATGTAACACATATTTTCATTAATTTATAGAACACTTAAATTTCTTACACATTAACAATTATCTAAATAAAAATGTAGGAGATATTTCAAAAATATGTTTCCACATTTATGTAAAAGATATTCTATAAATGCAAATATCAAATATATCAACTATATATTAACATGGTAACATAACTCATGAAAAAAACATATATGTCAACTATAAATGTAAATGGTCACATAACTCATCAAAATATCATATATGGACCTACTATAAATGCAAATGGTTAGAAAAGTCATGCTAATATGAAATATGTCAAATATGAGCATGTTGTAAATATAAAATGTCCCATAGTACAAATCTAAATGATATCATCATAAATCAATATCAAACATCATGTATCATGACATATATGAATATCAAGCATGATCACGTCAAGCTCCATGATGTGATCGACTGAGATGAGATCTCAAACCCTATGTCCAATATAAGAAAAAATTCAATAAATAATAACATAAGTACAATTAAATTTACCTATGAATCAAGATGACTAGGGTCAATAGCTATCTCTCCATCTCCATCCTAATGAGCTGCAGATGTAGTTTGTATGCAATAAAGGAAACAAATATGTCACAAGTTATACTTTACTAAAGTTTTAAATATAAGATCTATAGGTTCAATTAAATAGACTTGTTTGTAAAGTTTTACCTGTATCTCCTGTTGCATAGATGCATAGGTTTCTGTAAGTCCCCATATGCCATCATCATTGTAAATATATGCCTACCTATCTCACTCAACTCTATATCACTAAAGGTCATATCTCTAATGTCAAATCTAGGATTTGTGACCATATCTGTGAACAATGAAAGTCATGATGGGTAAGAACCTACCTTAGTGGGTGGGTTGTATCCTCCTCAATAGTGATCTATGGTGGTGCTATAGCTGCAAAATGTATGTCCTCCTTCCCCTAACCACCCTATGCCTTTGATGTACCTCTGATGATACAACTCACATATGATGGCACTGAACTAAGTTGCTATCCAATCAACAACTTAATAGCTTGATAGGTTGAAAGTAGATCAATGGACAAACATGTACTGATATCCCTTAAACAGTCTATTGAAGATTCTATGAAGACATCTAGAGATGAGATGTAAACCTCATGATACATATCATCACCTAAATATGATGCAATAGTGTGACCACCTGTAGATGTAGATCCTAATTGTTTATGTATCTATGCACTTAGTTTTCAGACATATAATGTACCTAGGTAGCAATAGTGGCAATCCTCTCTTACACATATCTATGTGCATCATCTGCCACTCTATCTCTAGTTGCAACTAACTCCAAACATTTTGGCATCACCAAAATGTTTGGACCAATCAATGCCCATTTGTTAATGGATGCAGGAGCATCTGGGTGTCTAAATTTATCTAAGAACCTACCCTGACCTTGCCCAGCATAATGAGGGATATTGATCAGTGTAATCAACCTCTTGATGTAGATGAAATTTTGAAAATAATTGTTTGCAAAATTATAAGGGGAACTCATCCTTTTGGGGCCACATGTCATGTGTAGCCAACCAACAAGGATATATGAAAGGTGCCACCAATGGATTAGTACACCTCATAGTGAAATACCCTTTGACCTTTTTCAAACATCAATAATGTGGGAACATTCTCTTCACACTCTCTACTAAGACCATCTCATCTATCTCCCTCTATCAGAAACCACTACTGACACTACGAGATAGAGTGCTATAGAATGTGTCCAAACTAGCCCTATCACAAGGGTTAAAACCCTCAATAGTGTGCATCATGCTAATCAGCTCATCTCTAATAACAGTCACCTTATCCCTATGTTGTAGGGTAGGTGAAGTCTATAGACTCTGATTAATAGTATCAAGTGCACTCTATAAGCATTGAATAGTATCACTAAATAATGTCTCCCTATACTAGGTAATAGTAGTTGATCTATGGGATGAACCACTATGGGGACAACCATGTACACTGGCCTCTCTAGAATCACTACCCCCTAATGCCATAATGATGACATATATAAGCACACAAAACTAGATAGGTGATAATAGAGATCTGCACATGCATACATATACATATATACACATATTATTATATAAACTAATTGAATCAAAACACACTAAATGAATCTTGCTAAACAAACCTATTGTACAACATATAAAGACATGTTAACCAGATTACCTTTTTTTTAGTAATAGGTATAAATAAAATTTAGATAACAAGTTTAGGTATTATGGGATTAGAGAACAATTTAGGGTTTAGAGAGATGGGGTTTAGGAGTTAGAGAGAGTTATAGGGTTTAAAGAGATGGGGTTCAAGAGTTAGAGAGTGGTTTAGGGTTTAGACAGATGGGGTTTATGAGTTACAAAGTGGTTTAGGGTTTAAAAAGATGGGGTCTAGGAGTTAGAGAGAGACAAACAGTTAAAAGTTTGAGATCTACAAAGAGAGAGATGAGGTTAGGTTTGGGAGAGATAAGTTATGT
The DNA here is from genome assembly GCA_028749045.1 of Cupressus sempervirens. Lineage (NCBI taxonomy): Eukaryota > Viridiplantae > Streptophyta > Pinopsida > Cupressales > Cupressaceae > Cupressus > Cupressus sempervirens. The sequence continues at coordinate 613,023,458 of CM053788.1, forward strand.
AAATTCTAAAAAGAGAGAAGTTTAGGGATTATGGGGTTAGAGAAAGGTTTATGGTTTAGAGAGATGGGGTTTAGCAATTAGAGAGTAGTTTAGGGTTTAAAGGGATGGGGTTTAGGAGTTTGAGAGATATTTAGGGTTTATAGAGATGGGGTTTATGAGTTACAAAGTAGTTTAGGGTTTAGAGAGATGGGGCCTAGGAGTTAGAGAGAGAAAAAGGGTTCAAAGTTTGAGATCTAGAAAGAGAGAGATGAGGCTAAGGTTGGGAGAGATTGAATTTATGTAAATTCTAGAGAGAGAAGTTTAGGGATTATGGGGTTTAGGGTTTAAAGAGATGGGGTTTAGGAGTTAGAAAGTGGTTTAGGGTTTAAAGAGATGGGATTTAGGAGTTAGAGAGTAGTTTAGGGTTTAGAGAGATGGGTTTTATGAGTTACAAAGTGGTTTAGGGCTTAGAGAGATGGGATCTAGGAGTTAGAGAGAGACAAAGGGTTAAAATTTTGAGATCTAGAAAGAGAGAGATGAAGCTAGGGTTGGGAGAGATAAGTTATGTAAATTCTAGAGAGAGAGAAGTTTATGGATTATGAGGCTAGAGAGTGGTTTAGGGTTTAGAGAGATAGGGTTTACAATTAGAGAGTAGTTTAGGGGTTAAATAGACGGGATTTAGGAGTTAGAGAGTAGTTTAGTGTTTACAAAAATGGGGCTTAGGACTTAGAGAGTGATTTAGGGTTTAAAGAGATGGGGTTTATGAGTTAGAGAGAAGTTTAGGGTTTAGAGAGATGGGGCTTATGAGTTACAGAGCAGTTTAGGGTTTAGAGAGATTGGGTGTAGGAGTAAGAGAGAAATAAAGGGTTAAAAGTTTGAGATCTAGAAAGAGAGATGCAGTTAGGGTTGGGAGAGATGAAGTTATGTAAGTTCTAGAGAGAGAGAGAGAGAGAGAGAGAGAGAGAGAGAGAGAGAGAGAGAGAGAGAGAGAAGTTTAGGGATTATGGGGTTAGAGAGCGGTTTAAGGTTTAGAGAGATGGGGTTTAGGACTTAGAGAGAGACAAAGGGTTACAAGTTTGAGATCTAGACAGAGAGGGTTTAACATTTAGAGCTTAGGTCAACATATTTGAATTTAAGGTTCAATATGGGTGTTGGAGTCTAATTTGGTTCAATGTGAGAGTTTTAGTTCAAGTTTGATTAGGTTTAATGTAAATGTTAAGGTTTCAATTAGAATTTATTTGTGTTCATGGTAAGAGTTAGAGCTTGATTTAGTTCAATCTAATGGTTTTACTTACTAGTTTACAGTACTTTCTAAACTTTTACCTTTACAACAATTTCTAATGATTTCTAATAAAAACAAAATTAAAAAAAATAAATTCTCTAATATTATATCTAACTAATTTTCTATATTTTATTTTATTTTTTCTATTATTTTTTAAAGTTTCTAACTATTCTGATATTTTCTAAATTTTCTAGTATTGTTTATATAATTTTTGAAATAATGTTTTACAATTAATCTAATTTCTCTAATAATGTATAATTTTACAACATTTCCATACCTTTTCTAAACTTTATATAATGCCCCACTTTTTACCATGTATCAATTTTGCAAAGCGGCGATTAACTTGTATTGTGTTTAGTTTAGTCGATCCAGTTGATCCTTTTCTTCTTCAAGTATTAAGTATCCCCATTGGGTTTTCATTTTTTCCCTTCTCTCGCATTGTATGGCCAGGTGGCTTTTGTTTATCATCATTAGTCTTTGGGGTAGTCTAGGACCTTGCTTGATGGAGATTCTTAAATTCTATTTCTTTAGATGAACTTACTTACAAGTCATTTTGTTCTGAACTTATAGAAAGTTGAACTAGTGGAAAATCTAGTTTCGTCTTCTCCTTGGCGGGTTTCGCACCCCGAATGTGAAACTCCGCCAAGATTCACAAATGCAATTCTCGAGCTTAAATGAAGAGAAGCAAATTATGTTATGCATAGATCATTCAAGTTTTGTCATGTTTTTGCTATGGGAATCTTTCAAAACTCACTAAGATGATTAAAAAGGGCATCGGCAAAAAACTCAAAAATCGCTTCTCCTCAGCGGGTTTCAAACCAAGAAGTCAGTCTTTCGAAAGAGCATTTGTGAAAGAATAAGGTGAGTTAGTGGGTCCCACCTTTCACTTGCAAAGCTAGTTTTATATTTTCTGAAGGCTTAAAGTAAAGTGGTTAGGGCAGAGAAGGTAAAACGAGGGCAAAAGTGAAAAAGTGGAAATCATCTTCTCCTTTGTGGGGTTTCCACCCTTGAAGGAAGTTTCCCGCATCCAACGAAAAATCACTCTTGCAAGCATGGTTATTTGATGAATCGGTTACAGGAGGCTAAAAAAAGGTAAGGGAAGCATGTTGATCACTTTGAAGAAGGTATTCTATTCAAAATATGGTTGAGAAAAATTTTAGTCACAGAGTACTTTGTTCTTAATTCTCCGTAGCTTAGTGAAAAACGGGAAAGTAAAACTGTAATAAAGGAAAATAACCATTGGGCCAATGGAAATAGTGAAAAGACAAGAAAGAATCCATTGTAACCTCCACATTTACTAATCTAATGGATTTATCATTTAATTCATTTGTGTGGTGCAGATTTTAAAGATTAACTGGTGGATTGGAGTTTCTATATAGAGATGAACATAATGGATTTTCAAACTACTGTTTACTCATTTGAACTATTATGTTGTTAAGTTGACTATTGATTCTAAAATTCCCACAAATAAAAAGTTCTACTCTCTATCCTATTTTGTGTTTTAATATTTCCAATTTATCTCTACCTCAGTTGAGATGGCAACAAGATTTACTCGATTTGATGGATTGGGCGAAATCAAGTCTACATGGCAGAATATCACAGACACTTCACTCCATTTCTTTGACATGCAAGATTTCCAAAGAAGGTTGAGGATGGAACCAATCCATCCCATAATAGAGAAACTCTGAAGAAGTGGGCTAGTAGAAGCGGCAGGATTTTCTATAGTAGTACAAGCCTCAAAGCTAATTATTGAATGTATCAATCACGATAACCTAGATACAAAGCAAATCTTACTTCTTGATCAAACGGTGTAAGCTGTCATGCCATAAATTTTAATGGAAGAACACAACTAATTTTTTTTGTTTCTCATAAAATACATTAATGTTTCTTGATTAGTTGAATGAGTTGGTGTGCACTGTGAAGAGGGATTATACTCCTATCGATTTGTGATTATACTTGACTGTGACTCAGTATAATTACAAGTGTGAGTTGCATTCTAGGTTTACAATTTATGATGAAGCTTTAGTAATTACCTAACTCAATTTTTTGATTAGATTAAAGGATACACTATCTGTATTTAAACTTGGAGTTGTTAAGGTTCATTAATGGATCAAAAGGCTCTACTCGAGAAGGGAAGTTATGAGCCCTTATTCTTCTGCACTCAAACCAGGACACTCTGATGGGCGGATGTGATTTATCTTATGTGAATGTAGTGGTGATAGCATAGAGGATTGCAATGAGAGGATGAATTATTACTCAATGTGTCTCCATTAGTATTCGGGTAACCATTATTATTATACGGTCTATTATGAGTTCACTAGTATTATAGTTATAACTCAAAAGTGCCTATACTTTCTATTCTTAGTTTGCATCTTTCATGAAATGCTAACATTCTTATTATCAATTATTAAATCAAGCTACTATGGTTGGAGTTATTGTACAATTATTATTCTGATCAAATTACTATCTAATCTCGTACCTCCTTATATTGACATCAAAACATCATTAATTCATATTCAAAATTAAGTGCCCTACTTGTTTATCTTATCTATACCACTCTTGACCATACTAACCACTAAATAATATAATATATCCAAATATTATAATATAATATAAATAATGCATATTGAAAGAATATAATATAATATATATAGATATATCTAAATAATATAGTATATACCTCTAACTACCCATTACATCCCTACATACCTTTAGTCACCTTTATGCTAGAATCAAATTTCTTAAATTCAATAACATACTAATATGACCATTTGATTGGTTAAATAACTATAACCCATTTATATGTCAATGTTCACTACAACTTTACCTTGTTAATTTATGTGCCACATTTAAATCAACATAATATTAAACTAAGCTCCAAACCCACCAAATTACTTTTAAACCTAAAACCACTTTATTATTCCTAATTTGCTGTCACTTCCTATTCTATATCTAAGCTAGGGGTCTTGGCTTACATCATTAGGATGTTATAGGCTATCATATCACTTAACATCATGCAACTTAAGCTTACCTCTTTTTCCAAGCACATGCTTTAGGTCTACTTGACTTTGGGCAGATTTTGTTTTGTTTGAAAACTTAACACAATATAATGCACCCACCTTCCATTATATTCACTTGCCACAATGGTGCCTAGGAATGGGTGGGAGTAGGTGAAAGGACAATGAAATATGGTGCGCACTTCCATATGCACCCTCAACAAAGTTTTCTTCCCCAAACTTTAGATGGATGTCACTGTCATGAACGTGAAGGGAGTTCAAGATATTGTCAGCTCTATTTAAGACCAAGGTACTCTTCTTCGATGCTTCTAGGAGATGACACCTAGGAATTATTGCATATTCATATTTTACTTTTTTTTGTTGACTTTTCTTATGATCATAAAGATGGCACCTTCGTATTCTAAAAGCTATCCCAAGAGTCAATAATGACATTATTCTAGCACTATTGTATATATGTTTATATGTCTTTCAATTTGTTTCCTTTTGAATAATGATAAGACATTTATGTCATTCAGTCCATTATTATTATTTTTTTTTTTCATTTCTGGCTAGGTAGAATCCTAGGTAGGTTCTTAGCCAATAAAATAATACTCTGTAATTGAGAGAGGGATTTAGGTACCCCTCCATATAAATCCCAGAGAGATAAATGGGCACCTTTAGCTAGTCAGTTTTTATGTTCCATACATTTCATATGTATTATTTTGATTTTCTTCTCCTTTAATAGAGGTCATCCATCATAGATTATTACAATTATATATTATGAATTATTAAACTTTTTCTTACCATTTAAATTAATAAACTCATTAGATCATTTAGACAAGGGATGCCATTTAAAACAACATATGTAAAAACATGCTAGAGAAGTCAAATTAAAAACAATAGAACTCAAGAAGTGTGGAGCTAACCTTTAATACATCAAATGTTTTCATTATCTTCAATATCATTCAATAAAAAGATTTAAACTATCTACTATTCCTTCTATCAATTGCATTCCTTACTTCTTTATCAATTCCAATACTAAACATCAAACTTTTTAATTATTCTTTATGCAATAGAAACATAAGATATCAGGGTGACAAAGTTTAGTTTCAATCCTATTGTGACCTAAAGATACTCAAACTCTTCTTTCTTCACATTTCAAATTAAGTATAAATGGAATAACAATAGTAAAACATAACCCCTCTGATATGATCCTTTCAAGTTTCCTTCAAGACAATATCAAGCATGAGTTCCATCAATCTGATTACAATAGAAAAATCATAGATGATAATGATACAACAACTTCTCTTCCTAAGGACATATAAAATGAAAACAACACTACACTCTTCAATACAATTTCCTTCACATAACCAGTGGGGATTTATCTCTCCTTCTTAACACAATAATAATGTACTTTCTCCTATGCAAGAAATGGACTCCATAATATCAAACTTCCAAAACTCTCCAAAAGAATACCTGCACAAGAGAGATACAAATAGGGAACCATGGAGGCTTGCCTCCCAAGCTAGGCCTCAAGGAGGCCACCCACTGAGCTCGAGGAAATAAGGTATAAATAGTTTCATGCTTCACATTCACATGCCATGCATATGCATAATAAAATTGACAGGATTACACAATATACTCTCAACACACCCCATCCCAAGGCCTTGCACAAAGATTCAACAAATAAATCAAGAATTGGGTGAAGGTGGGCTCTCATCATGAGGAGGATTGCATAGCCTTCAAAATTTACATCTTTTCAATATAAAATGCCATTTCAGGGCAATCAACATGCTCACAATACCCTTTTGGGGCAATCAACATCTTCCCTTCCTCATACCACCTTATACCTCCCAAGATGCAAGTGAGCAACATAATTTTCATGCCATAAACATATTCAACCATCTCCACACAAGGGAGAACTCCTCAACTCCATGTGTGAGCCCAACTAACCCCTTTCACCCCAGGCATCTCTTCCCTCCCAAGGGTGAGTGATGCCTCACACCCAATTCACAAAACACATAACATGTAACAACAAAATCAAGAAAGACTCCCACAATACTACCACATGCAACATACAACAAGATCTATTCACAAATACACCACAAGACACCACGATCCCATCATGAACACACCATTTCTAACCTACATGAAAAATGAAGAGACTTCATGGATCATGTTACCAACCTTCCTCCAAGCAAGGCAATGAATACTTATAGAAGAGCTCCCTCTCCTTCTTCAACCTTATTAGTCTCTAAAAGTAGAGAGTTTCCAAGTGGGGTTCAATTTAGTCATGCCTCTATTTATAACCCTCTTATTTTCGGATTCAATCAAGAATGTCATTTTCATGGGGTCTCCTAAGTCCACTAGACACCATAGAAGTTATTAATAACCCCCTAACCTATAGTACTATCATGGGTAAAGTTAATTTTAATCACAATTGGCCTTAAAGTTACTCTATGACCTTCCTAAAGCTAGGCAATTCAAATCTCAAATTTCTTTTCCTAAGATAATAACCTTGTCCCCTTCTAACTATGGCAATAATCAAGTTTCCCAATGGAGGCATATAACATGGAACAAGGTGGCCACATGATCCATTAATAAACAACATATCATTTCCCATAACCAGTACAAGTGTCAAGTGACACACACAAAATGCACAAAAACGTTACCCGTAACACATTCAAATCTATGCATGAGGACCTTACCACACACATACATCACACATTCACAAATTAAGCACCTCACAATGAGGTTTACGAATATTACAAAGGTTCACCTTGGCAGAGTCATTAAACATGTGCCTATACCTTGTTTCCCCGTTAAGTTTCCATGGTTCAACTTTCCTGCACACTCAACTTAAACATCAGTAACCCAATAAAATAGTATAGGATACATACAAACATGTACCACATAAATCCACTATCTCATACTTCTCATTAATGTATACAATTACGTATCATCTAACCATTTCTGTTCTAAGTACTATCAATAAAACATTGAAATGTCATATTCCATTTAACTTTCATCTAAGTGCATATTCAAAACATTACATTATCATTCTCATAAAATATTTAAAACATTGAAATATCGAGCATGTGTATCTATAGTAATTTTTCTTAATATAAATCATCTCCAATTAAAGTATCATCACAACACTTTCTCACATAACAACAAAACTCTATGTCATCTTTAGTAAATCATAAAACCAATATAAAATGGATCTTAACATATATGCCCTAAGTGAAAATCAGTGATGTACAGACGGTTAACTAGTAACTGTAGATCAAGTTAAACATAGTGATGTTCCTAGCAATATTCCTTTATCACATTATGAGAGGTTTATGTGATTTTGTAGGTTTAATTCCATATACTATTAGACTTTTTCATTAATTGTCATAATAATTTAGCATTGATTTCAAACATACCCATATGTCTGATTATCATCATAACCTATGCTCCTAGTTGTTCTTAGTAGGCTAAATGTAATTTTATCCTTCCTAACTGCCTAGTAAATCTTTCGTAGAGTCTCATGGTCAGGTTCTTGTCTTGAACATTTTAAATCTCATTTCCATGTGGTCTTATCTTATCATCCTAATGTTACGGGATAGAGTATCAAAACATTCATTAATCTCCTATAGGATCCCTTAAATCATTATTAGTAATAAAACAAAATGTAAATCATAACTCAATTAACTCCTACCATATTTATTTCATCAAGATCTAGAATAGGGTCTAGTGTGGGCCTTACATAAGTAGTGGTCAATTGTCAATAGATTCTAGAAAGAGAGGAGTTCTCTAAATTAACAATTGGAGGAGCTATGTCTGAATTCTCTCTGAAGAAGATGGTGTGGTGAAAGCAGATCATGAGTTCTTGGTTCCAAAAGCCAAGGGGAGCTAAAGTAAAGTTCCTAAAACCATTTTTGGCACTAATCTCAAGCCCATGATTGTGGACATTCTAGTTCTTTTGCATCAATTGAAAGGTGAGGTCGAAGCCCTTAATTTTGTAGAACAATACTTCTTTTTGGTGCAAATTATTTTCTCAGATACACAATATGTTGACTGGGCATATGAGGTAAGTGACCATCTGTCTAGGGCTCTCAGGGCAGCCAAGTTCTACAATTCATTTTATATGTATTCTTTCTTGATATATATGTTGGCTTCCCTACAATTATGGTTGAGCCTTCCATAAATAGAGAATTTTCTAGATGATGTAAAGAGTTATGAGTTTTATCCATGCTCGTAGTTATAGAATAGTTATGCAGAGTATATTAGAGTTAATGATGCATTTACAATGAGGCTTTGCAGGGAACTCCAAGGGTATTTGGAGAGGAGATTCAGCCTAGAAGCAATGGTGGACATCATTTAGTTTGGTAGTTATTTCAAACAATTCTCATCCTTTTTGTATTTGCATCTTACAATTTTCGATGGATTTCCCCTAAAGTTACCCAAATATCCGGATGATTTGATCATGCTCATTGAGATCGTGAGACAAGAAATCCAAGTGAATGTGTTGAGCACCAATTCGAAGAAAAAGGGATACAAACTTCCAATAAAAGTTGGGGCATACAGTTGTGAGTTCTGATCAGATGCCAAAAACATGCTCAAGGCATTCAAGAACAAGTTCAAATTAGAAGACTATGAAGTGGTGAGGCCTATGTTTGACCCAAATGGATATGCTAGAGATGTGCTTCAAATTGGAAGCATGATTAAATATGTTATCACTATGGAAGATTATTGGGTAGATTTTTAAAATGAGTTGGAAAGCTGAGATTGGGCTTTTGCTAGATTAACAATAGAACAAATAAAGACATATGGCATTAACTTAGATGTGGAAGGGCTAGAGGATGATGGGAAAAATATGTATAGTAATACATATTTGACCAAATTAAGAAATACTCCAATCAGTTTTGAGCCATATGTTGATGTGGAAGAAGACCTTGATATTATGATGGTCCAGATTGTCAAAAGAATCAAAAAATGGGTCGAGTGGATAGTGAAAAAGGGCTGGAGTAGGAGCAAGACTACTCAAGCTTCTCTAGCCATTACTACTCCCACTTCTTCTCAAAGTGCCACACCTAGTGTTACAACCACGGATGCTCAAGGACCTACTCAATTTGTAGGAGGAGATGACCAACCCTCAGAGAAGAACATTTCAATAGCTCCAACTTGCCAAGGTGGTCCTCTACTAGTTATTGGAGCCTAAGCTAGCACTAAAGAAAAGAGGACCGAAGAGCCAAAAGATGGTGTTACCGCTTTAGTTTCACCTCCTCATGTTATTGCTCCAGTTTCACCTCCTCATGTGACTGCTACTCCATCTCCTCATCATAGCCCTAGTCCATCTACAAGTGCTCCTTGAAGCCAACTGGTTTCCCCATTCATATAGTGGAGATCAAGGATGAACAAAGCAGTAGCAGCAAATCCACTAAATTTGACAAAGCCGCAAGGAAAACTCAAGAGCAAGAGAAAGCCTCGACTTCTTCTAGGCTTCTATTTTAGGATCCTAAGAATCCTTTTTCTACAACTTCAGTGCCAGTGACTCTGTTGAAGAAGAAGATGTTCAGTATAGAGTCACTTGGGGCTGCTTCTAAAGTGATCAGCATAGAGTCCTGGCTAGAAGACACCTTAGAAAGGAAGAGAAAGAGGAAAGAGGAGAGTATCCCTACAAAGGATATTGTGTCTCAAGTATTTCACTATGGATCTACAGTAGTGAAAGCTAAGAAGAAAAAGACTTTATCAATACTTGGGCAAGATCCAGAAATAGGACATTTAATAATGGAGGTAGAAAAACCAAACAAAGCAGGGAGAATTGAGAACATGACACTCAATGATTTCACTCTGCATTTGATTGATCTTAGAGAGGCTAGACATGATAAAAAGATGGGCCTATGGAGATCAAGTAACGAGGTGATAGAAGAACAATTGGAGAGCCTCAAATTGTCAAAAATCAGAATGAAGGCTGAGATTGAAGAATTGAAAAAATTTATCAGGCAATTGGTTGTTTCATTGGCAACCATTACTAGTGTGCTTGCTACTAAGAACCCTACAGAAAAAGAAGTGCAAGCCTTCATCTCATAGCTTCAGAAGGATATGCATTTTGATTAGATCAGAAGAGAATGGATTGAGAAACTCAATGCAGATGGAACTACTCTGATTGATCAAATTGGAAATGTTATCCTTTGATTGGAAATTGAGAAGGATAATATCATATCTAATCACAACACTTTGGCCACAGAGAAGGCAGGGTATGATGAATGTATTTCTCTCTTGAATATGGTCATCCAAATGAAGGAAAAAGAGGCAGTTGAAGAAAAGATTTTGAAGAAAGGGACTGAGCCTCTGTTCGAATGGCTTCAAAACATACAATTTAAGAAGGAGATGATTCAAGAGGCTAAAGAAGGACTCAAAGAAAGAAGGGGAAAAGCGAGGAAGATCCAAGATAGAGCATTCAAATTCATGTGAGGATTACACACTAACCCACAAACTAGTGGGCAAGGGAAAGCTCTCATCAAAGTAGAAGTAATGAAAAAAAACTTCTCTACATACTTGAGAAATCTATTTGGAATGACTTCAAGTAGTCAAGATAGAGTGGTAGAGTTGTAGATGCTTAGTGGATATGTGCATGTGGCTACTGGAGAATTGACAAGTTAGCTAAATGCAGTGAAGGAGTTGGCTTGAGAGAATTTGAAGTGGCTCTTAAGATTCACTAATGTACATGTGCCTAGTCACAAAGTAATGATTCCAATTATAGTTGCTACTAAGGCATATAGAGTGAAAGCTTAAAAGGGAAAGAAGTCCAAGTGATTCAATTGACACTTCCTTTTCATTTTCTGATGTAAATTTTGCAAATTTTGTAAATTTTGTAATATGATGAACTGGCATCTTGCCATTTGTCATCCTCAGAAGATGAACTGGTTAAAATTCCTATTGTAACAGTCATCTCTCAACTCTATATGTATGAAGTTGAATGGTTAATGATAGGTTGGAAAATTTTTGGTGTGAAGTACTTTTTGTTGCAGAGTTAATTAAATGGTATTTTATGTCAATCATTTTCTATTCCAGTAGGTATTGTGTTCAGTCCATGTTTCCTTTTCATTTTACAGAGAACTAGGGAGGAACAGAGCTTCATTTCCCTTATTTTCAAGATCATGAATGGATGTGACAAGTATTGTTATGATTCATTCAACTAAAATATTTTGTTAACATTTTCGATTTATCAGTTATAGTTTAGATTTGAATTTTGGCTTCTTATAGCCTTATGTGAATAGATTTATGGATTCATAAGATGTGTGGGTACATGATTCTATTTCAGTATTGAGAATTTTTTCTTTCCTAAATTAAGTTCTAGTTAGGCTTAATTTGATTTTCCTCTTCTCCTCTCAGGTTAAGAGCATAAATCACATTAGTTTTAGGAACAAAACATAACTCCTTGAACATCATTCACATAGGGAGTTGTACCTACCAATTCAGAGAGAAGCCGTTAATCACATAGTGGCTTTTCAACTATTTTATTCAGATATTTTTCCTAATTTGAGGCATTAAGAGTCATATTTTCACAAGAAAAAAGAAAGGACAAATTTGTTTACCAATATATTGTAGTACTTAAACCGTAAAAATATAATAATATTTTTAAAAATGAACTTTTTAAAACAATCTACATTAAAAATACACACTAAAAACCATATTTTTACCTAAGGAAACTTGAAATAAAACTCAAAACATATTTAAAAATTGGGGGAAAATGTTGACATGCCTGATTAGACCGAATGGCTCCTATAGCTCTTCCCACTTTGCACTTCCAGCAGGCTCGTATAATGCAAATGACTATAGAATTTTTCTTTTTTTGGCTTATATAATTTTTGGGGTTTTGATCATATCCCTAAAGATCTATACACACCACTTGGCACCTACTTGGTGCCATGTGGTTTTGATAAAACCAGATTGAGTCCTATTGGATTCAATCTTGCTGAATTAATAAAAGTAGCCCCAAAGGTGACACAAATCCATGCTTTCACCCTTACCCAACAATTGGTTTAGATTACCAACCATTAACAACTACCTGCAACAACTAATCAAAAGAAAATGCCATTATACTTCCAACTATAACATTGCTAATAATTATTCTTAAACATGATAGCTATCCTAAACATAGAAAAATTGACATATTCTAGAATATGTTATTACAAGTACAAGACCACATAGAGCTACTAGGGAATCTTGAGCTAATATTTTCCCAAATATAAAATTCAAGTCATGTATAGATCTCCCAAATACAATTTAATTTGGGGACAAAATGTATATGCACTTTAAAATTATACCATTTTAAAACATAGTGTTATGGTCAAACCTCATAGGAATAGTCCTCCAAGGAAATGACGCACTTACCCATACCCTCATCCTTGGGAGATGGTAGGATTAAAAGTATGACTATCTCTATAAGATCTAACTTATGTGGATTCACTTGAGACAAGTATAGATATGTAGTGAGCCAAAAGCTAGAATAATGTATGAGTGAGCTCATGTGTAGTATGAATTGGTTGCATAGGTAAACAATAACTAATTTTCTTATGTACACTTTTCACACAAAAAACTCATATATGTCATATAGAATGACATGGAATGATATAATGTCATTTGAGAAAGTCCTATGCTACTAAAGAGTGCACAAAACATAAAATAAAATCAAGTTGCATTGCATGACTCCATACGGATTATATGAGTACTCACTGATTAATGAGTTTGTAAATTACTTTCTCATTCCTTTTACTTTTAACTTTGTGTGTAAAAGTGGAGACAATACAAGTTTGAAAATTGCATAGTTTTCTTTTCCCCTTTATTTATTTATTCCCTTTGACCTTTTTGTCCCTAAGGTGTTGATGAGTAGAAAACCAACCTATTTTGTTCATAAGTTGGCAAAAAAACATTAACCCATCCCCACATAGAAACAAATTACACCTATGTGAATCCCTTCCCATCAAGTTATTATATGAGATAACCAAATAAAAATAACTATTTAAACTATATATAAAAATACAATAGGAATCACTAAGCATGCCAAAAAAATATTAAATTTCATTACATGTTACATTATAGAAGATTATAATTTTATTTTCCGTTAAAGATCTATATAACTACTAGACATTTTTTTCATTGCAAGACTTTTTTCCTATTATGTTTATCATCTCTCCCCTAATTCAAATGTAGATTTTATGAATCAAGGCAATCCAATTTCTAACATCAAATTCAATACAATTCAAATCCATGTATAGAACTTAGTTATGTAGACTTGAACACAAATTCAATATGCACAATTTAGCTAGCCAAAATAGGAAATAATTTTTTTTTACAATTTCAAGAAAATTATAGAATTGATTTTAAATTTCTATATTGAAATAATCAATTTATAGCTATTTTCAAAACCAAATCTTCATCAAACATAAAACTAAATATTATTTTTTTATTTTGAAATATTTATTTAAACAACATTTAGGTTCAATCTCTTAAATTGATTTTTAAAAAAGGAACAATTATACTTTTATATACATATAATTTCAAATATAAAACTAAATATAATTTATTTATTTTCAAATATTTATTTAAATAACCTTCAATTTCAATCTTTCAAATTGATTAAAAAGTACGGAGCAATTATACTTTTATATACATATAATTTCATTACAGCAATATTTAGGGGGGGAAAAAAACAAATAACTAATTGTAAAAACATCCATTTCGATAAAAATCCAAGTTGCTATCATGAATTGATGAAAATTTAAAAAAGGAACAATTCTACTTATATATATATATATATATATATATATATATATATATATATATATATATATATATATATATATATATATATATATATATATATATATATATATATATATATATATATATATATATATATATATATATATATATATATATATATATATATATAGATATATATATATATATATATATATATATATATATATATATATATATATAACATCAACATTCAAAAAAAAAAAACACAAAACTAATTGTAAAATCAATCATTTCTATAAGAGACAATTCTTTGTGTGACAAATTGATACCTCTAAAGATTCACTATTGTATTTCTACAACGATAGCTTATATTTCTAAGTTTTTATATTCTTTCACACAATATATTACTTCTCTACTTGGATGTTTTCTAGTTATTAGTTCAATGTGCAAGAAAATCTTTTAAGAGACTTTTTGTGTTATGATGATTTGGATAAGAAATTAGGTATTGTTCTTGTTGGTATTATCCTTGCAAACCTAAAGTACTTGGTGAGTTGGGCTTAAAAGATCTTAAATACATGGTGTTTCTCTTACTACCAAGTGGATTCTCAAGGCTTTTGTTGGAAATGAACCATGGAAATTTTTTGTTCTTAGAAAAGATATATTTGTAGGTTTGGAATTAAAAAAGGTAAACAATGGAAAAATGTCCCTATATGTGATATCATTTTTGGGGATTTTGAGATGAAAACACTTGGTTCCTCCATCTTTCATTCCTTATAGAAGGCATGGTTTCAAGTAAGGAATCTTCTCTATTGTAGAGTAGCCATTAATAAATCTCATGCATATGTTGTCCTTGATAGATCCTTATCATGGGTCCCTAAATCTTAAGCCTCTTACCCTTACCCAATGTTTTTTTGTTAAAGAGTGGAATGCCAAATGGACTTCATTGGTTAAGGATGTTTTGGTTGACAATTGGTTAGATTCTTGGGAGGAGGTTAGTGAGAAATTTGGCCATCCTTCCTCTCTGAAGAAAACATATATTTTGATCACCCAAAAAATGGACAATTTATTTCTAGGTAAACTATATGACAATGATAGTATTGTTACTCAATTACGATGAGATAATAGTACTATTTCTTTTGATATATCCACTAAATAACTTTGTAATAATATGAAGAATGATTTAGTTTTTATTAGCAACATTAACCAAAGTTGGGGCCTCGAGTGGTCTATCTCTTTTTGGCATCATATTTTTGAGCTTTTCTGGCATTCTCCTCTGGAGCCTAAGAAGACTAGTTTTAGATGGTTTATTATTCTTAAAAAGTTAGTTGTTGGGTCTATTTTATCCCCTATTGGTATTGAACCCTTGATGTGCTCTCTTTATAACTAGCTTAAAACTTTTTAGCATCTTGTTCTTGAGTACAAATTTGTTGTTGAAATCTGATCATTATTTTTTGGGAGGCCAATTTTCTAGGATGGTCGTGTTCGTCTATCATAGCATGAGGTCTAGGTTGGTTATGTTGATGCTATTAATCTCAAATTAAACAAGTTCTAGTTTTTCTTTTCTATTGAAGTACCTTGGTATCTTTGGAAAAAGAGGAATGCAAAGGTTTTTCAAAACAAGAGGAGGGGTCTTACTAAGTTTAACTTTAAACTAATTTTTTTAAAAGTTTAAATTCATGTTTTGACAATGTCACATGTTTTTGTTGTTCTTGAGATCCTGAGGGCTAGACTCATGATTTTGTGATGTAGAGCATCCTAGATGTAAGGGCAATCTTGCATCACGCAAAAATAATTCTATTTCTAGTTTTATGTTTTCAATAAGGATTATTCCTATGCAGAGTTGTTATTTGTAGAGACTTGCTAATTTTAGTAAGTTAGTCTTATGTGCTCATATTTTTCTAATCTCATCTATGAAGGTTCATCTTAGACATATCAGCCTACCAAATGAGTTTCATTACCATAGATCATATGTATTAGTATAGTTATTATAGATATTTTATTTCAATTTTGTCTATCCAAACTTTAGGCTTTGTGATGAAGGCCTAAATGACTTTGAAACAAGGTCAAACCTTGACTAATGGATTCTTGCATGATTAGCCATTGTATAACTTTAGCAAAGGATTCTAGAATTCATTTATAGTAACCCATGGGGTGAATAGTTTGTTAGTCATGGCCTTTAGAAGTAGGGCATCCAAAAATGTAATTTTTAAATTGTCTTGAGTTGTTCCTATGAAATAAATTGTGATAAAATAATATAATATGAGGTTTTTTGGTGTCTAGGGTTAGGCCTTAGTGTCTAAAACCTTATTGGGTGGTGAAAAATGCCTATATAAGGAATCCCTGGAGGTTTTCTAGGGTAGTTCTAGGTGATAGTTGCAGCTATGTCTAGTAGACTATTGTAAGGAAGGCACCCATGAGGGTTTTCATATTGTAATTTTGAATTCTATAATTCCACTCTTGTGGATATAATAATCTAATCCCATAATTTTTTCTCTCAAATTGTGGTTGTTCCTCTATGTATATTGTGTGTTGTGGTATTAAGGGGAGAACCCTTCATCATCTTGGTTAGAGAAGGTGCAATGAGCATTAGAGGATATACAATCTACACTTTTAAAAAAAATTATATGGACATGCTCAATTGGAAATAAGTGGAGGCACTGAACTCATTTACTACAAACATGTTGCAAAAAATAGGAAAACCCCAAATTAACAACATAGGAGATGAAAAAATATAGACTTCGCTACCAAACTTCTCTAATGAATGACTTAATTATGTACTATTATTTTGACCACCCTTAAACATCACACTAAGGGAAAAATTAAGTTTGGAAAAAGTAAGTCAACTTTGACTATTTAACACTTTTAGCCTAGGAATCAAGCCATAGCATGTGGTGTTTTAACCATCCATATTATTTATCTATTGTACTTGATTATGTTAATCATTTTTTAAAATTTATTTTTGATATAAATTTTAAGTTTATGGTTTGTTTTCAAGCTATAATTTTGTATGTTATAAATTATAGTATTCATATGTTTGTACTCATATTAATGTGTTTACTAATATTTTGAAATTAGACATTTGATGAGAAATCATTTCTTTTCAAATTATCCTTTAAACATTTATTTGCTAGTATCCTAATATGCAATGTGGAAAAATCAAACAATTAAAGATGGGAAAAACTTAAATGTTCCTTAACAAAATAAATGCTTGAACATGTAGATGGAGATAAAAGATAAGTATGAGCATGCAACATGCCCTAAGTTATACTAGAATGGGTATTGGATAAACTTATCATTTCTTCTTTACTTGAAAGTAAATGTACCTAGTTATGGGCCCATAAAAAATGGCTATTATGGTATTAAAGTCACACCACCTCACATGAGCTCAAATCTTTCTCTCATAAAAAATGGCTATTATGGTATTATATTCACACCACCTCATATGATCTCAAATCTTTCTCTAAGATTTAGATGAAGTTTTTCATTTCTAATTTTCTTGATTTTGATCAATCATTAAATGCGATCTCAAATCTGTCTCTAAGATTTAGGTGAAGTTTTTTACTTTAATTAATGTCATTATTTTGATCTAAATTTTTGTTCAATATTCTTGAATAAATGCATAAATGTATATGGAAGAGAAGATTGATCTTTCTTGTTGCCATATGCAAGATAACCTAACTTGTTGGGAGCAAGAGTAAACAAGCACACATTAGTTGCATGGGTATATCAAATATTCAAAAAAAAAAAAAAAAAACACAACTAATACCATGCTTGAGTTTTGCAAATCAATGCAACCAAAAAGAAAAGTCCTCATGTAACCTCAAAGTAGCTCAACAAAGGCACCCATGAGAGGCCCTGTTGGTGTGCTTTAGATTGAAGGAATGTGGTGTGCTCTCTCAAAACATACCTATGGAATCCCTTGATAAAAATGCAACATGAAATGATATGATCCTAAATCTAAATGAGTAGAGAAACCTTCAAGAAATGGCTATGAGTGAGCCAATCCTAAAAGGATTCTAGGATGTGAGATGGAGAATGCAAAGAACTAAACTAACAATGATAATCCAACATGAAATAAAAGCATAAGTGCAAGAAATCTAACATCTACCAAAGGTTAGTAGAAAATATGCAAATCACAACTAAAAGCTCTAATAACAAACTAGCATGATAACAATGCAAATGAGGGAGATGTCTAATGCTTGAGACAAGGGCTATATTTATAGGCTTGAGAGAGGCCTTGGGGAGGTGTAATCTATGTGGCATCCACATAGGTGCCACAAGGGAGACATGTAGACAAGTCATGCAAATAGTCAACATTCAAAGTTTGCTCACACACATGTGAGCAAACTTGAAGGAAGGAGTGGGGGACAAAGTTGTAAAAAGTGTGGAAGGCATGAGAGATGTGAGAAGTGTGAGGTTTCCTCACACGTGTGAGCACACACTTAGGACCAAAAGGGGTTTTAGCAAGGTGTTTAGCATAAATAAGTGGGATTAAGTAGTGGGTAGGCTTAGAAGGATGAAAGTGATGGGTGTAGACTAGGTTTTAGGGTAGGTTTAAGACTAAATTAAATAGGATTTAATTTAATCATAGGTTTAGAGAATTTAATAAAATGGAGGGAAATTTTATATAAATAAGATTTATTTAAAAGGGGATTTATGGAGGATCATGCATTAAATAAATTTAACACATTAGGGATGGAATTATTTAAATTAAATTTAAATACATTAGGAAAGTGAACCTATTTAATTAAATAAGTAGAAGAATATGAAAAATATAATTAATTAATAAATAATCAATTATAATGTCAAGGGAAATATTAAATAAATTAATATAGTGTTTAGGACAACTTTAAGTGTCTATAGTTGCTTGCATAACTTTATGACCAGATTTCATTAAAAAAAGTGAAATACAAAATATAAAAAGCATATCAAAATGAAAAATTAATGTTCTTGCACATCCAGACTTCATTTCAACTAAAGAATATGAGGAATTGTGTTTATCAGCCTTACAACTAGACTTTGTCTTTAGGGTTTCAAAATAATTTAAGACGTAAATCAAGGCTTAAAGTGACATCTATCAATCAATCAAATATTTTAAAGATTAAATCCTTTTATTGGCCAAGATGATTGATAAGTGGTATGGTCCAACGTAAAGGGAAATAATGTCACACACATGCTTTCTCCACTCATCTTTGACATTTCTTATATCATCATGTACGAATCGTGACCTTCTGAATTCCTAACTAAGCTATCATTTTCTTCTTCTAATGCATTTCATATTTTCTTTGCCTTTTAGTCATGTCCTATGTTATGTCATGAAATGCCTTTATTATGACATAATTAGCCAAATCTAAGGTGCTATTTCATTTTTTCGAAAAAATTATTTGGTGCAAGGTTGACTTTATCATCAAATTGGTTGGATAATGCAGTATAATATCATAATTTTTTATTTGAAAGAAATGTACTAAAGAATAGATTGTTCGAGTAAATTTTTTAACCCTACACTAAAAAAAATCTAAGCCTAATGAAATCCACATTATTAGAGAGAAAACTCCAATCTGTATTGGGACATTGTTAATGTGAAGTACAAGGCCATATTTTGACCATAGTTTTATCAGGACAAACTAAATTGCTATGATGAATTTGAACCCCCCACAATTTGATTTTAGAACTTGGATTTGTGTGTTCAATTTTGTATTCATTCTAAATTCATAATTGAGAGAGTCGTTGCATAACAGAGATAATTAGTACACATAAATGTAAGAGCCATGAACTGATTGATATAGTGGATGACATTAAAAAGTTTGAGCTCTTTAGAAGATCAAATGTGTATATGAATACAAACATAGCCTCACACTACTCTTCTCAGGAATATCACCATGATGTGTAAGCATGATCCTGGAAGATGTTGTTGTGACTAATGAGCTAAGAACATATGAATATGTATATAAGCAAGTCAAATAAGGATCAACGTGGATACCAAAAAAGGCTTACTAAGATAGATTGATGTTGCTAGTGCATCTGGAGGGATAGTAATCAACAATATTTAACACGATCGATCCTCCCTTGCATGATGATTCATAGCTCCCATTTGTTGGGTCGATGCAATGACTTCCATAGGCATCAACTGTCACATGCCAACATCCTTCTCACTGGTACAGAGCACATTGAAGTTCTCTACCACCTTCTATGTCACATTCATAGGAAAATCCATCACAATTCAACCCTCCAATGTGCTTTGAGGCTATACAAATTTACTTTTCATTTACCCAAAAAAATTATAACCCTACTTTAACTAAATCCCATATAATTTTTCTATCGCACATTAAATATGATTTTTCCAATATGCATTTAATACTAATTGATACTATTAAGCATTACATTTAAGATAACAAAATAATTAATTTATAAATACTACTCTTAATAACATTTAGTATTTATATGAAATAAAATATAAGCTAATTTGAAATTACTAAATGAAACTAACTTTAGATTGTCTAGTTTAAAAGTACTAAGTTAAACTAACTTTAAACATTGAATTTACTCTTATCTAAAATACAAATTAAAATAACTTTAAAATATTAGTTTTAATCTAAATTAAAAATACTAACTAAACAACTCACTAAAAGTAATGCATTTACTACTAATTAGTTTAGTTTATTTATTGTCTAAATTACTCACTCACTAATTAATAAAATATATTTACCACTAATTAATTTATTTACTATTGAAATTAATATATTTACTAACCAACTTAAATTTATTCTAATTATTAATTAATAACAAAAATCATTTTAAAAAAACTTTAAAAAAAAATAAAAAATTTCAAACTACTTATTACTAAATGAACCAAATCATTTATTGTAGTGCCCGCCTCTAGTTTGCATTTTATTATTATTGTCAAACTCTTTTAGGCCAATTTTATGCTTGATGGTTAGTAGCATTGTTTGGAGATTATCAGATATTGTTTCAAATTCAATTGATTTATGATGAGATTACTTGGTACTCTATACTTCATGTATGCATGATGATTATTATAGTCCTTTTAGTTATTGATGATGATTAGTTAGATGGTTTGTCATATGTGTGTTCTTATGGATACTTACCTGATACTGCATGTGTATGGTGTGTGTGTATGTTTTTTTTATGTATGGCATTTCTGATGTGGTTAAGGAAGGGAGTCATAGTCACCTGCTAGTCAAGACCTACATGATGCACCACTTCCTACCATTGTCTATTTAGTTAAGAATATTGTGTTTGTACATGCATGGATTTTATGTAGATTGTAGGTACTAGGTATTGACTTCCCTGAATTTTCAGGATGAGCATACGTTATCGCATTATCTCAATGGTAAGAGAGGGGAGATAAATTCTTAAGTCCAAATCCTAAACCTTTGAGCCATTTGTCTTAGAAAATTAGGACAAGTATCTAAGTGCTCTACCCTTCAAATGAATGACGTTAATTCATGATTATAGCCCTTTAGTTTAATTTTGTATGTGTTTTTCTATGATGGGTTTTCGTATTTTATTTTATGAGTCTTCAATGAAATTTCTGTTAATTAAGTCAAATTAAATTATGACATTTTAAATATTTAATTATATTTCATTAATTGGGAAATTAATTAAATAAAAAGAATTAAATTGAAGGATAAAAGATAAAAATATAATTTTAGAACGTGATAATATTTATTTAATTTAATAATAATATATTTAGAGTTCATTTTTAAAGCAATGCTAAAATGTATTATTTTTTAAGTTAATAAATGATTTAACAATTAAAACATTTGAAAATAAATTAAGAAGTAAAAAGATATTAATTTATTAAAAGTTGTTAGATTGCATAATGTGTGCATGAGATTAAATTTAATTAATTAATTGAAAGCAAAGTCAAGTAAACAGTAAATAAAGTAATTTGATAATTCAATAAACGTGCATGGGAAAGAAAAAGAAAAGATAAAGGAAAGTTAAAGAAATGTTGATTTAGAGCTAGAGACTGGTGAGCAAGGCGTTCTCTTAGGTGAATGCACAATTAGTGCCCCAATTTTTCGGAGAGAACTCCATATCACAATTTGGGGGTTCATTTTCTAAGGATAGAAAATTTTGGAGAACGAAGGAATTTTTGGAAAGGAGAAAGTTTTGAGAGGAGGAATTTCTCTACAATTTTCTTGAGCATAGCGATTAGCATTAGTGTTTAGGTAGGTGCTTGTGATTATTTGCTAAATTTATTCCACTCCTTTCCTATCTTCATCATGTCTGTTGACTATTTTTTCTGAAGAATTCTTGTGACTAATATTTTTAGTAATATGCATTCCTAGTATGAATATTAAATCTTCTATTTATTGGGAAAATCAAAAGATCTATATAAACCTCTTTCAGTAGATTAAAGAAATGAGAAATTAATCGAGAATGGTTTGAATTATAATAGATATTTTCTTAATAAAAATAATAATAATTTGGTGGGTTTGCTGTAATTTCTCAATCAGGTTAATGCTGAGATTGCGATATAAAAAAAATGTTTTAATTACATTGTTTTATTTATTTATTTAATTAATTAAAAATTTAATATAAAATAAATTAACTTTGAAATAAACATTTTAAGGAAAAACATTATTAATATATATATATATATATATAATTTTAAAAATAATTTTGATTGGGGAAGGGAATTACCCTGTAACCCCCCTTTTGCTGATGTGTGCAGTCAGTACCTGCCATTGTAGGTGCTGTGACGATAGAGGTACTCTATACTCTATCGCCACAGGCCCTATGCCAGTAGGGTAGTACGGTGGGCTGCAGGCCTTTAATAAAAGTCGGTGGGCTTTAAACACTGATTCATATATTATTTTTTAAAATTAATTTTTATTTAAATTAATTTTATATAATGTTTTTAATTAATTTTTCAATATTACTTTATTAATAATATTTATTAACAATTTTAATTTTTAATAATTAATTAAATGTTAATTATATAATTATTAGTTTGATTAAATTTAAATTAATTAATTTAATAATGAGAATTAGATAATTAGGTGTAAAATTATTTAAGTCCAACTTTACTAAATTTCAATTATTTTTATTGAAGTTCAATGAGGAATGTTTTAAATGATCCTTTAAAAAAATAAAATATATATGATTATCCTTAAAATATTTTAGGTAATTGACTTAAAATATAATGAGGTAATTCTACATTTTAATTGATTAAATGAATGAGTTAAACTATAGGGTAAACAAAGAATCTTTTTACTTAAAACATACACTAAAATGAAAACTAAAACCCTACATTTAACTCAATCATGTGTTTTAAAAACAAACCAAATATGACAGTTACACCTTGTTATTTGTACGTTGTCTATGTTTTGGGTTTGGGTTGACTAGAGTGTTGACCAATCCCAGGATGTTACTAGAGGCTTGGGAGTTATGTGATTGTGATGCTATGTTGATTTGATCTTGATCTTTTAAACGCAACCATAGTAATGTGCTTGATATGCTTTACGATGAGTTTGTATTTATTGTTCGTTAGTAGTTTCTAATGTTCTTATATGATGCCGAGGTGAATGTATGACCTACTTGACTTAACTATTTTTAGTCACTGATCAGTTATATTTGGATTGCTTTCCGGTCACTTTTATATGACTGAGGTGTTTGGATATGATTTTTTGATGTCATGTTGTGACATATTTGACTCGACCATTTTTGAGTCTTTGATCAGTATTTTTGGGATGCTTTCCAGTTGTTCATTAAGAACTGATGGGTATTGTGATTTATCTTTTGATGCTTTCCAATCACTTGTATAAGATTGAGGTGATTTTATATGATTCTGTGATTTGTGTTTTTATGAGCCTGAGGTAGGTTATCTACACGTAATGTCTGGAAGTGACTTGCAATGGAGGCTGGGGCCCTAACTGGTTCCCACGGTAACCCATTGTAAGTTGTTTAATAAGTGAAAACACTACACTAAATGAGAGTAAAATGAACCTAATAAGAGTCTTTGTATGTTCTCACCCATGCCTCAAGTGCTAGTATAGACTAGGATGGGAGTAGAGATAATACTTGGTTGTGACCTTGCATCCATAGTATGCCATGTTAGTACAAGAGGATACTAGTGGCTGCATATGGATCATTAGGGGCCCGAGGTCTTGAGTGACTACCAAGGTAACTCTAGCGTGATTCATGTGATGAAACTTGCCTGCTTACATAGTAAGTTTCCTACATGTCTTGTGTGCCTCTGGGTCTAGATGTCAATCTATTTTGGAACCTTTGAGTTAGAATACTTTTAGGATTTCCTAGACTTAGAGTGTGCTTTTGATATGTGTTTTGATATCCTATTTTGGACTTGAGACTATCTCCTTAGCGCTATGGGAGTGGACCATTTAGGGTCCACACAATCGGGTGGTAGTGTTTTTCCACTCTTACCATTGAGATTCATCCGTAGTCACCATGGCTAGAGTTTCCTTGTCTGCATTTCCTTTCATTCTATCTATGTATCTTTACGATGGATGGTTGTATTTCATGATGGATGTCTGTACCTTTTTATGCTAGATGGATATATCATGTATGGTGGATGGTTTCATTTATTTTATTGTACCTTGTATCATGGATCCAAGGAGGAGGATGTATTTCTATTTTGATATATGTATATTCTTTTAAGCCTTTCATACCCTATGACATGTATAGTGGTGTCATGCAAAAAATATAAGGGCAAAAACACACACAACAAAAATTTATAAAATGTACTATGATCCAATAAAATAATACAGTCGACAAGGTTTAGATGTTTAACCACAATGGAGTGGATTGCCGGAGGGGTTTAAGATTCAAAGAGTCAAAGGTACTAAGAAGCTAAAAGCAAGATTATCATAGACAATTAACAAGGTTAGGGCTCCACTAGATCTATTCGAGAATGGGATTAATTGGGTGAACTGAAAGTCTTTAAGTAATTCCATTAATGAAATTAAATGACTAATCTAACTAACTAAATCATAGTCCAACAATTTGTTTTAATGATACAATTTAATTATGAGTAATAAACCACTTATCCCTAAAGATGATCTAATTGGCTAGCCCCTCTTTTTGGCTTGATAACTGGAACATCATTGTAATCTTAATCTTTTACTTTAGGCTTAATGTCATTAATTAACTTCTTTAAACTTCATTCTAATTTACGTTTTTAAACTTTAATCCAAAATCTATATTAACCTTCAAATTTTCTCCAACATACGTATACAATCTAATTAATTAATTTAGTGCTCACTATTAAAGTTGGTGCCTATAACAAACTCAATGAACCTACATTCTAATCTAACTTTATTTGAATTATCGTACTTTAAGATCCTTATTAAAATTGATCAAAGGCTCACTATAGAATATAATTAATTAATATAACGTTACAATTGTTCTAACTGAAATATTCTAATTCACATTAGACATACATCTAATGCTAACTAAACATAATCATTAATTAGGAATGAACCTTGACAAATTAAATGCTACTGAAGTAAATTCACTTAAATTAAAATTAAAGCTAACATAATTTAGTGCTACACTAACCATATCACAACTAAATTTAACTCAAATAAAATTAAAACTATACTAGTTAAACTTCATATTGAAACACAACTTACTAATTAAAATCTAGAAACCCATCTACACAACTAACCTAATTACTAATTAAACTTAATAATCTAATCTACAAATGTCATAAACTAACCATCATCAAACACATACTAACTAATAGTACTAATCCAACTACACTCATACATTAATCAACACATACATGTAAATGAAAATATAATCTACACTACACAATTTAACAATCTAATATCAATAAAATTAAAACATAATACCTACACTAACCTAGCCATAGTATACTAACTTTTCACTAAAAAAAATACAACTACCTAAAAAAACTAGCATACTAACTTAATACTATAACTAAACATAAATATTAACTAATACCAACTATATTACACCCAAGAAACAATATTAACACCCTTAAATAATAACCACCCCACTAGCTCTAAACCTAAGACCTACCCCTCACATAGGCCAGGAGGCTTGTCCACTGGGGTGACCGAAATCCCCAAGGGAAAATGCACTACCCGAGGTCTACGCACGCAAGCCTCTGCCTACGTCTTCCCTTCAATGCGTGACCCTCCCGCGCTTGGGAAAAAGGACTTGGGCAATTAAAATTATGTTTAATGGAAATGCTTCCTCTGTTTACTCTAAGGCTTAATGGACCTAGCTCTACCATGCAGGGCCCACCCAAGATTTGCGCATTGTTCAAGCTTGCGCAATGCAGACTCTGTCCCCCCTCCTGCACATTTCGTGATCCAAGATCCAGTGAGGATGAATGCATGAGAGGAAGAGGTATGGTGGGGTAAGTAAGATTTGTTTGATACTTTGAATTGCCTTAACAAGACTCTCTTACTGCATTCCCAAGTGACATGACGTGCCATAGAAGAGGTGTGCACATTACTGGCAGGTTGGTGGGATGTCACGCCTAGCCAAAAAGGGTGGGGTGAAATAATTGATCAGAGGATGGGATAAGGAGATTGAGTGGGTGCATTTGGTCCTTTTTTTTTATTAATTAAATAAATGGAATGATGAGATTTGTTGCACCTAGCATTGAAACGAGTTAAGGGGAAGGATAAAATATGCATAAATAAAGTATAGTGGGTGAGTCATTTAAGTTAGATTTGGTTTTAATATAAAGACTAGACATAAAGTATCAGGCTAGCACCATGCCTCCTTCCCCTTAGAAATTTAATGCAAGAGCAAGGTTGTTGAGGAATGTCAACGAAAAGTTCTCTTAATTATTATAATTTTCAAATGCATTGAATTTATATTCTTTTAAAGATTTAGTATTAATTTTAGTGCAATCTAAAAGAATAATACAAAGAATATTCTCTGTGATCTTGGGAAGATTAAAATTTCTCCCATACATTTTCTAGAGAGCCTTTTTACACCTGGAGGTGCACATTAGTTTTTTTAAAGCCAATTTTGACTAAGTGTTGGCATGTTTTCCTGCTAAAGTTCTTTGATATGCAAGATGAATTTAAACATTTTTAGAGGCAATATGGAGCTATAATCCTCTTAATCAAATTCATACAAAAGCATCCAAAGGATTACAATCCTCTTAATCATATTGATTTTGTTCTTTATGAAACTTTACAAGGAATTATGATCCTATATTCAAAATTCAAAAAGGTGATGAATAATTCTTATCAAATTTAATTGTATCACTATTGTAACTTAACAATGAAAGTGCTAGCTTGGTAATCACAATATAGGTTTGATATTATAACATGTTAATGTTCAAAACATTGAATTGAAACTTTAATACATCCATTTGCCTATCATTATCATAGTTGAAACTCAGAATTTCCCAATTCAAGACATTTACTATCATTCTAATTTTCTCACATACATATGCCAAAATTTGGAAACACATGAGAGCATTGTAAGAAAAATTTCATAATCTTTTTTTTTGTCTATTATTTATCCTAGTTCAAGGCTCCATCAGGAAAGAACCAGTAAGAAAACTCGATGTCTTTGCCACTACATCAAATCCAATTACAATTTACATAATATTACTATTCATTGAGTTTTCTTCAAGGCTTCCACAAGAAATCTTTTATCAAATGTCTTCATTGCATCAAGGGAAAACATGAAAGAGACAAGAACCAACATGGAGGTAACAATACAAGGAGATAAAAAAATTTCACATGCATTCCCATCTAATTGCACTATAGGTCCAACAATGAACCAATATAGGGGAAAGGTGGATTTTCTCAATAGGAGAAGTCAATCACCATAACTTCACTTAGCCCTTTCGGGGCTAAAACTTCAAGAACTTCCATTCTTTCACAAGGCCCTTTTGAGGCTATATCCACAAGGATTTTCATGCTATTCCACATTCAAGAATTCTCAATAACAACAAGGTATGGGATGACAAGTAGGGGCCCATACACCCTACCCTTTCTCCCTCCTTTCGCCATGAGAGGAGATTCTACACCATTGAGTTCCAACTAAGGCCCTTTCCCCAACATGGCCACTTCTTCCCTATCCAAGGGTGAGTGTTGCCAAAAACATCCCCATGAAAACTTCTTAAAAACAAAAAAAACATCAAGGAGGCATATGAATAACATCCAAAGAAAACAAGAAAAAATCCCTCCCAAATCCACCCCCAACACACAAGAAAGAAATGCATAACTACACAATGTCTCCAACATGATTCAAGCAAGATTCAAAATATGAACATACATAGAGAACCATTCATGGAGTGAAGAACTCCTACCTTCATAAAAGAGTTATAGCAATGGTGGTTTGACAAGAGCTTCCCTTTTCTTCCTTAAATCTTCCAGACTTCCTCCAAAACTAGAGGATTGGGTGACAAAAACTAAACTCCTTCAAAAATGCCTCTAAGTATGGTCCTTGACTCCACTAAGCTTCAAGTAACTCAAGATGGAGGTTTGGTTTCACCAACCCAAGTAAAAAGCAACCCATTTTCGAAATCAGCCTATAATAGGGTTTTTAAGAGACCCTAAGAGTCAACCTAGGAGGCTAAAGGGTTGGAAAATACCCCCACCCATACCCTTACCCATAGGGGTACTTAAATTTAATGTCTCTAAGCCTTTAAAGGCTTATTAGGAACAATTAAAAGTTAGGAGGAGAATAGTAAGATCAAATTACAACCTTTAAAGAATTACAATATAAGATTTGCACAAAATTAACAAGTAGTTTAGCTCCGCTTTTCCGTTGAGTTGTCTCGGCTAATTTTCGTGCACACTCATTGCACAGATCATTAGGTCCAAAACCACATGCATAATGTGAATTACATATTAGAGGAATTATATAAATTAAAGCATCCATTTCTCAATTAAATAGTTGTTTATCTAATTCTACTCATATTTCTAACCTTTCGACTTGCATAACCAAATGTATTAGTGTTGCATACATTTTCTTCATCATTATACATATTTATAAGCATTAAATGACAAAATCAAATAACTGAAGTAAGCATCACACATCGTAAAAATGGCTTAACAATGTTCAATGTATCCAATAATGTTCTGACATAAGAAGCATGAGTATCAAAATAACAATGTATTATCGGTGCTAGGATGGGTCGGGGCGAGACCTCACATCCTCCCCCACTAGGCATGAACTTCCTCCTGGAGTTCATCAAAAAGATAAGGGTACTGTGCTCACATCTGTGTTGCATCCTCCCAAGAAGCTGTAACCTCATCGTAGCAATCCCACTAGACTCTAACCTAGTCCAACTCTCGACCTCAAAGTGCTAGGGTTTGTCAGGCAATAATACGGATGGGCTATAGCGCTAACTAGCTATCCAACTCCACCTGCAAAGCATCCTAATCTATAATATGAGACTCATCATAAATGTATCCTCTAAGTATAGAAATGTGAAACACATCATGGATGCATGACAGGCTAGGTGGCAGGACTAAACGGTAGGCAACTGGTCCTATCCTCTCTAGGATCTCAAACGGTCCAACAAATCGAGGTGCCAACTTAGAGCCCTTTCCAAATTGAATCGGACTCTTATGTGGCCGTACCCTCAAGAAAACTTATCACCAACCTGATACTCCCGATCTATCCTCTTCGCATCTGCATACTTCTTCTGTCGATCCTATGCCTCTCTCAGGCACTGTCTAATCAGAGTCACCTGCTACTCCATCTCCTTAACTAACTAAGGGCCAATAGATACTCGATCCTTGATCCTGTCCCAACTCAACAGAATCCTGCAAGGTCTTCCATACAAGGCCTCATAAGGCAGCATACCTATGGAAGAATGGTGCCCATTGTTATAGGAAAACTCGACAAGATGCAGGTATTCCTCCCACTTGACCTGATGGTCCATCACGTACATACGCAAAATGTCCTCCAAAACCTAATTCACTCGCTCGATCTGCCTGTCGGTCTGAGGATGGTATGCTGTACTAAAATTGAGCTTAGTGCCCAATGCCAACTGCAACTCTCTCCAAAAAGATGAGGTAAACAAAGAGTCCCTATCGGAGATGATCTTATGGGGAACGCCATGAAGTCTAACAATATCTCGTAGGAATACCTGTGCTATGTTTCATGTTGTATATGTAGTACGCACGAGAGAGAAGTGGGAAACTTTGGTCAATGTGTCAACTATCACCAAAATGGCATCATGGTGATGAGACGACAAGGGGAGACCAACAATAAAGTCTATAGATATAAAATCCCACTTCCACTTAGCAATCTCATGAGGTTGAAGGAGCCCATCGGGATGCCGATGCTCTGCCTTCACCCTTTGACACTCAAGGCATCTTGCAACTATGTTAGCAATATGTACTCTCATGCCTGGCTAGTGATATAACTGCCTCAAATCTGCATGTAACTTCTTGACACTAGGGTGTATTGCATAAGGTGCTCTGTGGGCCTCAAGTATAATAAACTCATGCAATCCCCTAGTGGAAGGTACATACATACGTCCTCTATGGTGCAAGAGTCCATCAGACTCCAAGGAATACTCTGAATACTTCCCTTATAAGGGTCTCTGAGAATGCACCACCTGACTAACCTCTGAATAAAGCTCATTCACTGGAAAGTGCTGAAGAATCCTTTCCCTCAAATCAGTACAAGTAGTCATAGATGATAACTCATGGTGCCTTCTACTTAAGGCATCTGCAACTACATTCTCCTTCCCCTTGATGTAATGAACATCAAAATCATACTCATAAAGGAACTCCATCCACCTTCTCTACCTAGCATTAAGGTTTGGCTGTGTGAATATGTACTTTAAGCTCTGGTGGTCAAAATGAAGCTCAAATCTATGACCCAGTAGAAAGTGTCGCCACCTCACTGAGGCATGAACTACTACCGCAAGCTCTAGGTCGTGAGTAGGGTTGTTGAGTTCATGAGTCTTCAACTTCCTAGACTCGAAGGAAATAGGTTGGCCATCTTGCATAAGAACTGCCCCTATACCACCCAAAGATGCATCAGTGCACACCATGAAGTCTACGGATGGGTCTAGTACTGCAAGAATCGGTGCACTCGTGAGGGTTCTCTTGAGCTCTTGAAAATCTCTATCACACTTCTCTATCCAGTCATACTTCTTTCCCTTCCTTTGAAGAGATATGATGGGATGTGCCAATCTGGAGAATCCTGCAATGAAGCATCGATAATACCCTGCTAATCCCATAAAGCTCCTCACCTCAGTGACACTAGTGGGTGTCGACCAATCCATGATGGCCCTAATCTTTGATGGGTCTATTGAGACACCATCGCCTAATATGACATGACGTAGGTAATGTATCTCAAGTCTAAAGAATGCACACTTCGACAAGCTGCCAAACAACTGGTTCTCCCTCAATTTTTGCAATACCTACCTCAAGTTCTCTTTGTGCTCCTTCTCATCACGTGAATAAATCAATATGTCATCCAAGAAAACAACCATGAACTTATCCAAAAAGGTACAAAATACTACATTCATGAGGCTCATGAATACAACTGGAGTATTTGTGAGGCCAAATGGTACTACGGTGAACTCGTAGTGACCATACCTAGTACGAAATGCAGTCTTAGGAATATCACTATCCACAATCCTCAACTGATGATAACCTAACTTGAGATCAATCTTTGAAAATACTCGAGCACCCTGCAACTGATCAAAGAGGTCATCAATCCTAGGAAGAGGGTATCAGTTCTTGATGGTTACTTTGTTTAGTTTTCAATAATCAATACACAACCTAAGTGACCCATCCTTCTTCTTAACAAAGATCATTGGTGCGCCCCAAGGTGACACACTAGGTCGAATATGCCCCTTCTCTAAGAGTTCCTCCAACTAAATCTTAAGTTCACTAAGCTCATGGGTAGTCATCCTGTACGGTGCTCTCGACACTGGCTCTGCTCCTGGCACCATATCAATATGAAAATCCACTGCTCTAGGTGGAGACCTACCAGGAAGCTCTGAAGGAAAAACATCTGTAAACTCCTGCAATACAGGAAAATCATCAAGGGATAGCTCCCCCTCTGGATCTTCCTCCCTGTCGCTGATGGTGATAACGAACAACTGACATCCTTTTCGCATGCACCATCTAAGATGCATAGCAAAAATCATACAAAGGGATATGGATCTCTTAACCCCAAGGATCACTCTAGAGATACCATACTCATCCATACATTCCACTCTCTTTTGTCGACAATCCATCTTGGCGTTGTGGGCATACAACCAATCCATGCCAAGAACAACATCATAAGAATCTAGAGGGGTAATACGTAGATCAAACATCGTGGACATGTCTCCAATCTGAATCGGGCAACTATGCACCATGGAACTGACTGACACTCTGGCTCTTGAGGCTAACTCTACCTCCTAGCTGACATCCTGACTAACTGCCACTAGCCCACTATGCCCCACAACAAAAGGAGATATAAAAGAATCAGTAGCTCCAGAATCAAATAAAATAGTAACCATGCTACCTCGTATACTACCTATAGCCTCAATAACCATGGCTTGATGCTCGGCCTAGCAGTTGTCAACCGCTGCAAAAACTCTGTGGGATCTGCCTACGTCACCAACTATCAGCTCTGAAAATGCCCCTCTCTAACCACTAAAAGACTATCCTTAAGAAAACTCTCTATCAATATGCCCCATGCCACCACAAGTGTAACATGGTCCTCGTCTATAGGATCGAGCACCCTGTGATCCAGACTGTTGTGGGCCTCCTGACCTGTTAGATCCACTAAATCCACCTCGCTGGCTATGACTGTGGGGCCTGTACTTTCTGATCCTGCCTCAAACCCTGTGAATGCCACTTCTTGGGCTTAGAGCCTTGATAACCCTGTGAGGGTCTCCACTGCTGCTACTAGGGTTTCTACTATTGAGACTATTGGCCCTAAGAGGACCCTGCTGTGTAGTTCTAATTCCCTTTCCAAAGGGGTCTCTGCTGGGTATAGTTTCAATTCTGAGACCAATCCTGTGACTCATGTCTACCTCGAGTGTCCTCTGCCACTAGTGCCATCTCAATAACCTATCTGAAGGTGGTAGGAAAGGCCATGCGAACTGGACCCTGAAGTGAGAAATTCAAGCCCATGATAAAT
This sequence comes from Cupressus sempervirens, assembly GCA_028749045.1. Classification (NCBI taxonomy): domain Eukaryota; kingdom Viridiplantae; phylum Streptophyta; class Pinopsida; order Cupressales; family Cupressaceae; genus Cupressus; species Cupressus sempervirens. The sequence goes on from CM053788.1 coordinate 613,056,563, forward strand.
CGGTGCACTCACAGTTTCTCGTCCTTCATGTACTCGACATAAGGAAGGAGATCGAGAAACTTGCTCTCATACTGAGCCATGGTGAGACCCCTTTGATGTAGTGAATGAAATTCCTCTATCTGCTTCTACTTGAAGTGCTTAGACAGGTACCTCTCCCTGAACCTCTCTAGGAATGACTCCCAAGTGAGGGTATCCATGCTCACTCCTTGAATGGTCTCCTCCTGATGCCACCAATTGGAGGCATCTCCTCTCAACTGATGAACTGCTAGTCATGCCTTTAGATTACTCCCATATGGGCGTAATCCAAAGCACTGTTGTAGGCTCTATAACCATGCCTCTGCTACTGTTCCCTCAGTGGAACCGGTAAATAATGGTGGCCCGAGTCGAATCAATTCCCTGATATCATCTCCTATATGTCTAGGAGGTCTGTCAAGTGGGGGTACTCTCTAGTGTATTGACTCTTCCTCGTGCTCACCCTGTCCCTCCAATTGTCTTGGTGAGAGACTCCTAGTCCGCTCTCAGACTCTGGGTCCGCCTCCTCCGGGTCCCTTTGCTTCCACAACTAGAATCTGCTGACCTGGTTGAACTACAGGTACTACTCTCTGCTGAACTACACCAATCAAAGTCTAAAGTGCATCTATAATGTCCTGGTTCAAGTTCGGTGGTGGTGGAGGTGGAGGTGGTGGTGGAGGTGGAGGTCCATCCTCCTATCCTGCTCTACCACCTCTCGCCCTACGACCTCTACCTCATCGGTTGCTCCCTGTAATAGGAGGCATCCTACACAATTAAAGTTTTTAGTTAAGTTTAGAAGCATAATGGTTTTAGGTTCCTAGTGTTGAAACAACCTGGCTCTGATACCAAAATGTCATGCCCAAAATATGAGGGCAAAAACACACACAATTTTTTTTTTTAAATTTACTATGATCCAATAAAATAATACAATCGACAAGGTTTAGATGTTTAACCACAATGGAGTGGATTGCTAGAGGGGTTTAAGATTCAAAGAGTCAAAGGTACTAAGAAGCTAAAAGCAAGATTACCATAGACAATTAACAAGGTTAGGGCTCTGCTAGATCTATTCGAGAACAGGATTAATTGGGTGAACTGAAAGTCTTTAAGTAATTCCATTAATGAAATTAAATGACTAATCTAACTAACTAAGTCATAGTCCAACAATTTGTTTTAATGATACAATTTAATTATGAGTAATAAACCACTTATCCCTAAAGATGATCTAATTGGCTAGCCCATCTTTTTGGCTTGATAACTAGAATGTCATTGTAATCTTAATCTTTTACTTCAGGCTTAATGTCATTAATTAACTTCTTTAAACTTCATTCTAATTTACGTTTTTAAACTTTAATCCAAAATCTATATTAACCTTCAAATTTTCTCCAACATATGTATACAATCTAATTAATTAAATTAGTGCTCACTATTAAAGTTGGTGCCTATAGCAAACTCAATGAACCTATATTCTAATCTAACTTTATTTGAATTATCATACTTTATGATCCTTATTAAGATCAATCAAAGGCTCACTATAGAATAAAATTAATTAATATAACGTTACAATTGTTCTAACTAAAATATTCTAATTCACATTAGACATACATCTAATGCTAACTAAACATAGTCATTAATTAGGAATAAACCTTGACAAATTAAATGCTACTGAAGTAAATCCACTTAAATTAAAATTAAAGCTAACATAATTTAGTGCTACACTAACCATATCACAACTAAATTTAACTCAAATAAAATTAAAACTATACTAGTTAAACTTCATATTGAAACACAACTTACTAATTAAAATCTAGAAACCCATCTACACAACTAACCTAATTACTAATTAAACTTAATAATCTAATCTACAAATGTCATAAACTAACCATCATCAAACACATACTAACTAATAGTACTAATCCAACTACACTCATACATTAATCAACACATACATGTAAATGAAAATATAATCTACACTACACAATTTAACAATCTAATATCAACAAAATTAAAACATAATACCTACACTAACCTAGCCATAGTATACTAAATTTTCACTAAAAAACAATGCAACTACCTAAAAAAACTAACATAGTAACTAAATACTATAACTAAACATAAATATTAACTAATACCAACTATATTACACCCAAGAAACAATATTAACATCCTTAAATAATAACCACCCCACTAGCCTTAAACCTAAGACCTACCCCTCACATAGGCCAGGTGGCATGTGCATTGGGGTGACCAAAATCCCCAAGGGAAAACGCACTGCCTAAGGTCTGTGCACGCAAGCCTTTGCCTACGTCTTCCCTTCAATGCATGACCCTCCCACACTTGGGAAAAATGACTTGGGAAATTAAAATTTTGTTTAATGGAAATGCTTCCTCCATTTCCTCTAAGGCTTAATGGCCCTAGCTCTGCCACGCAGGGCCCACCCAAGATCTGCGCGCTGTTCAAGCCTACACAATGCAGACTTTGTCCCCCCTCCTACACATTTCGTGATCCAAGATCCAGTGAGGATGAACGCATGAGAGGAAGAGGTATGGTGGGGTATTTAAGATTTGTTTGATACTTTAAATTGCCTTAACAAGACTCTCTTACTGCATTCCCAAGTGACGTGACGTGCCATAGAAGAGGTGTGCACATTACTAGTGGGTTGGTGGGATGTCACGCCTAGGCAAAAGGGGTGGGGTGAAATAATTGATGAGAGGATGGGATAAGGAGATTAAGTGGGTGCATTTGATCCTCTTTTTTGATTAATTAAATAAATGGAATGATGAGATTTGTTGCACCTAGCATTGAAATGAGTTAAGGGGAAGGATAAAATATGAGTAAATAAAGTATAGTGGGTGAGTCATTTAAGTTAGATTTGGTTTTAATATAAAGACTAGACGTAAAGTATTAGGCTAGCACCATGCCTCCTTCCCCTTAGAAATTTAATGCAAGAGCAAGGTTGTTGAGGAATGTCAATGAAAAGTTCTCTTAATTATTATAATTTTCAAATGCATTGAATTTATATTCTTTTAAAGATTTAGTATTAATTTTAGTGCAATCTAAAAGAATAATATAGAGAATATTCTATGTGATCTTGGGAAGATTAAAATTTCTCCCATACATTTTCCAGAGAGCCTTTTTACACCTGGAGGTGCACATTAGTTTTTTTAAAGCCAATTTTGACTAAGTGTTGGCATGTTTTCTTGCTAAATTTCTTTGATATGCAAGATGAATTTAAACATTTCTAGAGGCAATATGGAGCTATAATCCTCTTAATCAAATTCATACAAAAGCATGCAAAGGATTATAATCCTCTTAATCATATTGATTTTGTTCTTTATGAAACTTAACAAGGAATTATGATCCTATATTCAGAATTCAAAAAGGTGATGAATAATTCTTATCAAATTTAATTGTATCACTATTGTAACTTAACAATGAAAGTGCTAGCTTGGTGATCACAATATAGGTTTGATATTATAACATGTTAATGTTCAAAACATTGAATTGAAACTTCAATACATCTATTTGCCTATCATTATCATAATTGAAACTCAGAATTTCCCAATTCAAGACATTTACTATCATTCTAATTTTCTCACATACATATGCCAAAATTTGGAAACACATGAGAGCATTGTAAGAAAAATTTCATAATCTTTTTTTTTCTCTATTATTCATCCTGGTTCAAGGCTCCATCGAGAAAGAACCAGTAAGAAAACCTGATGTCTTTGCCACTACATCAAATCCAATTACAATTTACATAATATTACTATTCATTGAGTTTTCTTCAAGGCTTCCACAAGAAATCTTTTATCAAATGTCTTCATTGCATCAAGCGAAAACATGAAAGAGACAAGAACCAACATGGAGGTAACAATACAAGGAGATAAGAAAATTGCACATGCATTCCCACCCGATTGCACTATAGGTCCAACAATGAACCAATATAGGGGAAAGGTGGATTTTCTCAATAGGAGAAGTCAATCACCATACCTTCACTTAGCCCTTTTTGGGCTAAAACTTCAAGAACTTCCATTCTTTCACAAGGCCCTTTCGAGGCTATATGCACAAGGATTTTCGTGCTATTCCACATTCAAGAATTCTCAACAACAACAAGGTATGGGATGACAAGTAGGGGCCCATACACCCTACCCTTTCTCGCTCCTCTCACCATGAGAGGAGACTCTACACCATTGAGGTCCAACTAAGGTGCTTTCCCCAACATGGCCACTTCTTCCCTATCCAGGGGTGAGTGTTGTCAAAAACATCCCCATGAAAACTTCTTAAAAACAAACAAAACATCAAGGAGGCATATGTATAGCATCCAAAGAAAACAAGATAAAATCCCTCCCAAATCCACCCCCAACACACAAGCAAGAAATGCATAACTACACAATGTCTCCAACATGATTCAAGCAAGATTCAAAATATGAACATACATAGAGACCCATTCATGGAGTGAAGAACTCCTACCTTCATAAAAGAGTTATGGCAATGGTGGTTTGATAAGAGCTTCCCTTTTCTTCCTTCAATCTTCCAGACTTCCTCCAAAACTAGAGGATTGGGTGAAAAAAACTAAACTCCTCCAAAAATGCCTCTAAGTATGGTCCTTGATTCCACTAAGCTTCAAGTAACTCAAGATGGAGGTTTGGTTTCACCAACCCAAGTAAAAAGCAACCCATTTTCGAAATCAGCCTATAATAGGGTTTTTAAGAGACCCTAAGAGTCAACCTAGGAGGCTAAAGGGTTGGAAAGTACCCCCACCCATACCCTTACCCATAGGGGTACTTAAATTTAATGTCTCTAAGCCTTTAAAGGCTTATTAGGAACAATTAAAAGTTAGGAGAATAGTAAGATCAAATTAAAACCTTTAAAGAATTACAATATAAGATTTGCACAAAATTAACAAGTAGTTTAGCTCCGCTTTTCCGTTGAGTTGTCTCGGCTAATTTTCCTACACACTCATTGCACACATCAGTAGGCCCAAAACCACATGCATAATGTGAATTACATATTAGAGGAATTATATAAATTAAATCATCAATTTCTCAATTAAATAGTTGTTTATCTAATTCTACTCATATTTCTAACCTTTCAACTTGCATAACCAAATGTATTAGTGTTGCATACATTTTCTTCATCATTATACATATTTATAAGCATTAAATGACAAAATCAAATAACTGAAGTAAGCATCACACATCATAAAAATAGCTTAACAATGTTCAATGTATCCAATAATGTTCTAACATAACAAGCATGCGTATCAAAATAACAATGTATCATCGATGCTAGGATGGGTCAGGGCGAGGCCTCACAAGTGGATGATTGAGCATTCCAAATTTTATTGCCAAGTGGCATTCAGAATAGATGTATATTATTTAAATGGACATTGGAAATTTTAATTATTCTTTCATATGGATGTGGTATTTGTTAGACTTAGTATTAATTAAATTTAAATTTGACTCAACGTCTCGAGATCCTTAAGAAATGTAACCTGTTATATCTGCTTATAGTTTATTGTATGTTCTTGCTTCCACTACTTTATGTTGACATGTATGTTTTATTCTTCTTTTTCAAAAAAAAAATGTTGGCAAACTTAGTAAAACTTTTGGTTATTTCTTTTGGATCCCTTGGTAGGGCATTACATTTATAAACATTATTACAAGTATGAACCACAAGTTTACTTTACTTTATCTTTACTTACTAATTTAATTTCATTACTCACTATCTAAATTAATTCAACTACTAACTAGCTATTTACCTAACTTTCTAACTAAAACACCAACTTTCTAACTAAACTAATTTACTTTACTATCCACTACTTCTTATTTCCCTTACCCTACCTTTCCCATATTCTAGCCCTCACCCACGTACTAGCAAGTGGGGGACATATTAATTTGCATTAAAAAAATAGCATGGCTACATTTAAGCCTTAGCCAAAGAAATGCACTGCTTTGACATTTTTTTTCTTTTGAATTAATTAATAAATTAAAAATTTGTCCAAACCACCTTTCAAAATAGTTAGTAGTTTTACGTGTCAGACAGATTTAGATGAAAGCCTCACCTATAATAGCCTATCAGCTAATAAAGATTTTTTTAAAAACTATATATTTATAATATGATTTAAAAATTAAAAAATTTAAAGAGAAAATGAAACTAAGTTATGTCCTTTTGTCTTTAAATAGTTCTTATTTAAATAGTTTCTATTTAAATAGTTCCTCTGCACTAGAAACTAGAGATAAAAATAAGAACAAACCCATTTCTAACTCATAGGAGATGGGGAGCCATGTTATTTCCCTAGAGTTTTGTTTAATCTAAATTATGCATAAATCCTTTAGTGGGTTTATAGATCATTAATCATCTTCAACTTTAGGGCGAACAATTCTTTGTTCTGTCTACCTTTTCACATTGGATAATCCAATTTTCTTTCTATTCTATGAAATTTTCATTATTGTGATGATGTGTGTGATCTTAATAAAAATAAAATATAGACAATCTAAATGAAAAACAATGACAAAAACTACAATTATCTATAAAGAAAACTATAGCTCTTACGTATTTCACAAACAACTAAAAAATAAAAGGAAAAAAGAGTAAGTAATTGCCTGGTGGAAGATTTCCTTCTGGAAAAGTAGAAGGCAAAACATATGGAACATTTCATGGGTCATGTGTGCAAAAGTATTGATCATATGCTAAGAAACATCAGACCTATATAGTGAAAAGGGGAGAAAAGGAGACAATGTATAAGTCATATGTGATGGAATATGACGCAAATGTGTTCGAATGATTTTCAAACTTCCAAATTATTTTAGAGGCCAAATTTGTAAGATAATTTGGGTTCTAATAGTGTGAAGGCTTTTTGATAGTAGTATATAGCTAAAATGTAGGATTTCTCCACACCAATGACTAATAGATCATTACATATTGAGGAAATTCTTGTAAAAATCAAGACCTATAATAACATTAAAAATTAACAAGTATATTTATCTAAAAAATGCATAAATATAAATGTGAAATGACAAGGGATAGAAAGGAGAAAACCGTGCTCAAGAAATCTATTATTGGAAGAAAACATCCATTTGGACATTGGTCCCCAATAGTGGTATAGTACAATTCCACCCTACCACATGAAACCCTTAGGCCCGCCCCAAAATGGTCATTGAGATAGTAACTTGACCATAAAACATAGTGTAAGAACACACACCAAGAATGGATAACACTCACACCAATAAGATCCATACAATGGAAGGATGGTATATAGGTCTAATGCAATGCATAAGTACAACACAAAAATCAAGGAGAAAAATCAACATGTGGACTATTGTCCAGAGATAAATCACAATATCACATATCACAATTCATCAAGGTGTTAATGACTACTAATGAGCCTACACACCATAGTACCAACCATAAGGATTATCTCTTACCACATGGATCAATATTGAAATCTAAGGCACAATCATCTACCTCACACACAAATCTCTCATTATGTCTTAGGATTCAATGGTATTCACCATATATGCTCACACTCAAATAACTCATGAACTTTGGAGACTAAATGATATCTAGCTCACATTTGGCTTATGTATGACATTCGAGGATAGAAAGGAGCATACTATGCTTAGGAAATATCTTATTGGAAGAGAACTTCCATTTGGACATTGGTCCCCAATGTGCAGTATAGTGAAATTCCACCCTACCACATGGAACCCTTAGGCCCACCCCACAATGCTCATGGAGATGATAAGTTGACCATAAACATAGTGTAAGAAAACACACCAAGAATGGATAACACTCAAACCAAGAAGATCTACACCAAAGATATGAAAAACTATTTCATCTACTTAGTCTACATTGAGGAAAAGATAACCATCAATTTTCCACTCAATCTATATTGAGGACAAGAGAATAAAATATGTACCATCTAATTGGGTTGATGCTAATGACAAGAAATAATGAAGCCTTAATAATAAGAAAGTAATCACTAGAGAATGAATCCACTCTATGACAACCAAAGCATGCAAGTTGAGTAAACGAAATAATAATAAATAATAGAAGGCTAAGTTACTCTAAAGAACTCAAGGTAGGACATTGAGTATATTATTAGTAGAATTGGTCATTGCTCCATCGATCATGGACAATATCACAAACTTCCAAGTCTTTCAGGATGATCAACATATACTTGAATTTATCATGTGTAGTGACCACTTTAAAGGGCAAGAAATTTATGACATGGCAGATGACAAACGTAAGAATGATGAACTCCAAGATGAAGATGGGATTCTAAATTTAAAAACCAACAATATTCCTAAGGGAATGGTTTATTTGGAATGCATTTTTGACCATGATAAATCAGCATTTAACAGAAGAACAATCAAAGAAAAGGGAATCAAGGAATGTGACTCATACAACTTAGGCACTGATGATGATCCTAGAATGGTAAGGATCAAGAAATTATGCAATGCACAAGAAAGGGAAGACATGCTTAAATTACTTTTAGAGTATTAGGATGTCATTGCTTGGAGCTATGAAGAGATGAAAACATATGATCCTGAAATTATAACGCATGACATTACTTTGAAACTAGATGCAAAGCCTTTTCATCAAAGGTAAAGACTTGTTAATTGTGAGGTCTCGCCCTGACCCTTCGTAGCCTTAATTATTACGTTATTATTTTGATACTCATGAATTGAGATGTCAAGACACTATCGGATACTTTGAACATATTATATTATTTCATGTTGTGTGATGTTACTATTAGATATTTTATGGTCGTCATTTTATTTTTTATGTATATGTATGTTGATGAAATAAGTAAATGTAGGGTTAACACTTTGATTAAAATATTTTAATGGTTAAGAATTGAGTAGGATGAGAGAAATTTTGACCAATTTATAGATGTATGTTTTAATTTATGTGATTTCTTGATACGTATATACATATGTGCATGTGATTTTATGGGACTACTGATGTGTGCAATGAGTGTGCAAGATATTTTAGCCGAGAAACCCAATGGAGGAACGAAACTAATCCCTATGTGCTATTTGTGGAAACCTTGTTGTTCATAACTTAATTTTATTGTGAGATGTATAAATGTATCTTTCTGTGATCAGTAAATGTTATGTTTCGTAACTGTGTTCTTTAGTGTCACTTGACACTCGTGAATTTGCATATGCATTCCAACATGCTAGTTAGGGTAATTGTGTAACCTTTGGACCTAAGTTGGATTAAGTTAGTGTCATTTTTTGTTAATTTATTTCTTAATCGAGTTTAGTCACCCCTAATTCGGATTGGTGCTTAATCTGCATTTTGGAGTTGTTAGTTGGTCCTAATTATTCATAACTTTTGTTTGGTGCCAAATCTATTCCTAAGACCTTTAAAACATGAAATATTTATACCCAAGGGGTATGGGTATGGGTTGGGGGTATTTTCCACCCCCTAAGCCCCTTTTATTAACTTTTGAGGTCACTCAAAAAGTCTATTTTTCCCTTTGTGCGAAAATTGCAAGTGGTTACCATGAGTTGCATCACCTCAACTCCACTTAGTGGTTAACCTTGGGATTGGTTGGGTTAGAAACTTCTAGATTTTTAGGTGAGTGAGGGAAGTTATTGCTCTTTTTGGTGGTTGAGTTTGAAACTTATTTCGAGTTCCTTCTTGGAGTAGTTTTGGTTGTTACCCAATCTCAACTTTTAGAGAGGATTCTTGAAAGATTGAAGGCAAGGAAGGGAAAGCTCTTCTCAAATAGATCATTTACCATAACCTCTTTGTGAAGGTAGGAGTTCTTCATCTCCCTTGTTCAGATTTTCATGCTTATTTCATGCTTATGCTATTGTGTTGTTATTTGGATGCTTGTATGTATGTTGGGTATGTTGGGAAGGATTGAAACCATGTTTCTTGAATGCTTTTCTTTCATGTTTATATTTGAATTTTAAATTTTTCTTGTATGGGTGTTTTGGTATTACTCAACCTTGGATAGGGCAGAAGTGACCAATTTGGGGAAAGGTCTTTTTAGTTGGACTCCAACAAGTGTAGAGTCTCTTCTCAAGATGAGAAGAGGGAGAGAGGGTAGGTTGTTATGGGCCCCTACTTGTCAGCACAAACCTCGTATGAGTTTGGCATGTTAAAATGGAAGAACTGAAGTTCTTGGTTTATAGCCTCGATTGGGCATCTATTTTGGTGTTGTGTCTGACTTCTCCTATTGGAAAAATCCACCTTTCCCTAGATTTGATTCATTGTGAATCCTATTGTGAAAACCTAGTATGAATATGCATGTTTGATTTATCTTTTGGTCATGCTTGTTGACACCTGATCAGATTATGTTCTCTCCATGATCTTAGCAATGTCTTGCAAAAAATGATGTTGATCCCTTGATAAGGGATTTGAAGGAAATTTATTTGATTGTTTAAAATTTGATATTGGAATACTATGTAATTTGTATTTCAAAACTTTGTTTTAATGGCAACAACGCCAAGTTTTCTTCTTGGTTCTTTCCCGACTGAGCCTTTGAATCAGGTTTTCCAATAAAATAGTGGTTGAGTAATATTGCTTATCATGAGATTTAATAATAATTTTTAGTTATATTGATGCACATCAAAAATAGGACGGAAATGATGTTGATTCAATTAGGCAAAATTTCAAGTTTCCTTATATGTTGAAAGAAAAATGAAAATTATGTTATGAACGTAGGTTTAGTTTCATGATTATTGAAATCAAAAATCAATCTTGCAATGTTGGTTAAAGAAGTTATTCAATTCTTGTTCTTAACTGTCTTTTAGAAAAAGTTGATAGAATTAAAATATATATATATATATATATATATATATATATATATATATATATACCCTCTTTTGAATAATGGATAAAATTGGCATTCATACTTAGACAAAAATTTATCTTTATGCCTTTTGCTCTTAAAATTTCAACACTTAGCAAAAAAAAAAGACTTAAAAAAAAATTTCCCCAAAGAGTAAAAACTCTCTGGTTTTTGTATGGGAAAGAATTTAAATTTTCTCCTTTGGTAACAGAGAATATTTTGTTGATCCTTTTTTTCAAGTTAATTGTGAAAAAATAATATAAAAAATTAATTAAACAAATGTCTTAAAATATCCCAATAGCAATCCTAACTACTTATCTTTCTACCATAATTCTCACCCCACTTAATTGCATTCACACTAGGCATAGTAGTGAGGAAGAAAAAAACACAAATGTTCTTGATGATGTCACCCACTTGTCCCATCACCTTGGGAGCAGTATGCAAGTGGAATGGAAAAAGTTTATAAGTTTTTTTTGTTATGTGGTTGATCTTACTTAGCACTCCATTCACTTTAACCTTAAACTTCAACCCCACTCCCATGCTAATGTCACCTCTATCCATAGTGGTTGGGCGCAGTATGCTATTATGAGAAGTGAATTTTAGTCAAGGTTAGTTATTCGGGGGGGCGGGCGGCATAATTTTGGGTAAAAGTTTATATTTAAAATTTTTTTAAAAATTAATATGCAACCACCTTTTTCTTCATCCCCACCACTTACCTTTGGAGCGTCCAGCTAAGACTATATACGCATAGCAAGGTGGGGGGGGGGGGGGGGGGGGGGGGGGGTGGGGGGGGAACAGACTGACATGAAGTGTAGTCTTGGGCAGAGTGTCTAGTGCTTGGGAAGTGCATGAGTCTTGGTAATAAGTGCATAGGGCATAGGGTATTGTATGGGGGGGTGGGTGGTTCGTGTTAGGTTTGGATTATGTTGAGTTAATTTAAGGAAGTTTGGTTTAGTATTATGTTATTCATTTAATTTAGTTTAGTTTGTTTTGTTTCTTAAAAAGTTTTTTTTTTCAAAGTTAGTTATAAATTAAGTTAGTTTAGTATTAAATGTAATATAGTTTAGATTTTAAATTAGTTAGTATTTTTTAATATAGTTTAGTTGCAAATATAGTTTTAATTTGGTGTTAATTGAATTTGGTATTTGATTTGTGATTGTATTAGAATTATAATGATAAGTTTAGTTTTGTTATGAATTAAGTATCATGTTTAATTAATATTAATTTATAGGTTCTATCGTCATTTAAATTAGTGTAACTTTAGTTCTATACTAATACGATTTTTAACTAAATTAAATGTATTATTTATTTATTTTTAGTTAGTTTAAATGTTAGATTTATTAATGTTATTAAAGTAATAGTTAGAAAAAAATTTGGATTGATTGATTTATTAGTTTAAATGTTATAAATTTATATTAGTGGTAAATTTATGTGAGACCCATAAGAAAGATTAAAATTGTTTTGCTTTAACATTCGATGGAATTTCTGTTTTATTTTATTATTCAATTAGGAATGTAAAAAAAAAAAAGTATTAATGGGTTTAATTAAGACTTGTGATTTTAATAAAGTGGAAAAAGTGATTTAAATAAAAATCTTGATGTAACTTTCATCTTAATTAGTTCTTGATTTAATAATTCAATTTAATTAAACACATATTCATTTAAATGGTTATTCAATGATTTTACTTATTAACTTTTAAAAAAAAAAATCTTTGTGTGTTTTTGCCCTTATATTTTGGGCATGACATTTTGGTACCAGAGCCCGTGTTTCAACACTAGGAACCTTAAACCATTATGCTTCTGAAACTTAAAACTAAAACATTAAATTGTGTAGGACGCCTCCTATTACTCGAAGCAACCGACGAGGTAGAGGTCATAGGGCGAGAAGTGGTAGAGTAGGACAGGAGGATGGACCACCTCCACCACCACCTCCTCCACCACCTCTACCACCATGTAACCTAAATTAGGACATTATTGATGCACTTTAGACATTGATCAGTGTAGTTCAGAAGAGGGTAGTACCCGTAGTTCAGCCAAGTCAGCAGATTCCAGTAGTAGGAGTAGAGGGACCCAAAGGAGGTGGGCCCAGAGGTAGAGAGAGGACTAAGAGTCCCCCACCGAGACAGTTAGAGGGACAAGGTGAGCATGAAGGTGAGTCAATACACCAGAGAGGACCCCCACTTGACAAACCTCCTAGACATATAGGAGATGATATCAGGGAATTGATTCGACTCGAGCCACCATTATTTATCAGTTCCACTGAGGGGATAGTAGCAGAGGCTTGGTTATAGAGCCTACAGCAGTGGTTTGGATTACATCCTTATGGGAGTAATCTAAAGGCATGCCTAGCAGTCCATCAATTGGGAGGAGATGCCTCTAATTGGTGGCATCAGGAGGAGACTATAGGAGGAGTGAGGATGGATACCCTCACATGGGAGTCATTCTTGGAGATATTTTGAGAGAGGTACTTGTCAGATCATTTCAGACATAGGCAAATAGAGGAGTTGCATTCTCTATATCAGAGAGGTCTTACAATAGCTCAATATGAGAGCAGGTTTCTCGAGCTCCTTCCTTATGTGAAATACATGAAGGATGAGAAAATGCAAGTGCATCGCTTTATCATGGGTTTGAATTTCTCACTTCAGGGTCTAGTTTGTATGGCCTTCCCTATCACCTTCAGGCAGGTAGTGGAGATAGCACTAGTTGTAGAGGATACTTGAGGTAGATAGGAATCACGGGATCGGTCTTAGAATTAAAACTCTACCCAACAAAAACCCCCTTGGAAAGGGAATCCAGACTATACACCAGGGTCCTCTAAGGGCCAACAGTCCCAACAGTAGTAGCAAGAACCCTCATAGGGTTACCAGGGCTCCAAGCCCAAGCAGTGGTAGTAACAATAGGATCAGAAAGTACATACCCCACAGCCACAGTCAGTGCAGACTCAACAGTCTTCTAGGGTGGATACAGTGGGTCTAGCAGGTCAAGAGAACCATAGTAGTCTAGATCATAGGATGCATGATCTTATACCTATGGACCATGCTACACTTGTGGTGGCATGGGTCACATAGCTAGAGAGTGTCAAAAGGGATAGTCATGCAGTGGTCAGAGAGGGGCTTTTTTAGAGTCGATAGTTGGAGACATGGGCAGGTCCCATAGAGTTTTTACAATGGTTGACAACCACCAGACTGAGCATCAGGCTCGAGTTATTGAGGCTATAGGAGGAATTGGTCAACCAGTTAGCACTAGAGACTATCTATATTTTTGCCCGAAGGACCCTAGCATTTCGAGGTCGAGAGCTGGACCTGGTTAGGGTCCAGTGGTATTTTTACGACAAGGTCACAGCTTCATGGGAGGATGCAAGATGAATGTGATCTCAATACCCTTATCTTTTGATGAACTCAAGGAGGAAGTTCATGCCTAATGGGGGAGGATGTGAGGCATCACCCCAACCCTTCGCAACCTTAGTTGTTACATTATTATTTTGATACTCACGACTCGAGATGTCGAGACACTATCAGATACTTTGAACATATTATATTATTTCATGTTGTGTGATGTTACTTTTACATATTTGATGTTCGCCATTTAATTTTTTATGTATATGTATATTGATGAAATAAGTAAATGTAGGGTTAACACTTTGATTAAGAGATTTTAATGGTTAAGAATTGAGTAGGATGAGAGAAATTCTAACTAATTTATAGATGTATATTTTAATTTATGTGATTTCTTGATACGTATGTACATATGTGCATGTGATTTTATGGGACTACTGATGTTTGCAATGAGTGTGCAGGATATTTTAGCTGAGAAACTCGACAGAGGAATGGAACTAATCCCTATGTGATATTTGTGGAAACCTTGTTGTCCATAACTTAATTTTATTGTGAGATGTATAAATGTATCTTTCTGTGATCAATAAATGTTATGTTTTGTAATTGTGTTCTTTAGTGTCACTTAACACTCGTGAATTTGCATATGCATTCCAAAATGCTAGTTAGGGTAACTATGTAACCTTTGGACCTAAGTCAGATTAAGTTAGTGTCATTTTTTGTTAATTTGTTTCTTAACCGAGTTTAGTCACCCCTAATCTAGATTAGTGCTTAATCTACATTTTGGAGTTGTTAGTTGGTCCTAATTATTCATAGCTTTTGTTTGGTGTCAAATCTATTCCTAAGACCTTTAAAACATGAAATATTTATACCCAAGGGGTATGGGTATGGGTTGGGGCTATTTTCCACCCCCTAAACCCCTTTTATTAACTTTTGAGGTCACTCAAAAAGTCTATTTGTGCCTTTGTGCGAAAATTGCAAGTGGTTACCATGAGTTGCATCACCTCAACTCCACTTAGTGGTTAACCTTGGGATTGGTTGGGTTAGAAAATTCTAGATTTTTGGGTGAGTGAGGGAAGTTATTGCCCTTTTTGGTGGTTGAGTTTGAAACTTATTTAGAGGTCCTTCTTGGAGTAGTTTTGGTTGTTACCCAATCTCTACTTTTACAGAGGAGTCTTGGAAGATTGAAGGCAAGAAAGGGAAAGCTCTTCTCAAATTGATCATTTACCATAACCTCTTTGTGAAGATAGGAGTTCTTCATCTCCCTTGTTCAAATTTTCATGCTTATTTCATGCTTATGCTATTGTGTTGTTATTTGGATGCTTGTATGTATGTTGGGTATGTTGGGAAGGATTGAAACCATGTTTTTTGAATGCTTTTCTTTCATGTTTATATTTTAATTTTGAAGCTTTCTTGTATGGGTGTTTTGGTATTACTCACCTTTGGATAGGGCAGAAGTGACCAATTTGGGGAAAGGTCTTTTTAGTTGGACTCCGACAAGTGTAGAGTCTCTTCTCAAGATGAGAAGAGGGAGAGAGGGTAGGGTTTTATGGGCCCCTACTTGTTAGCACAAACCTCATATGAGTTTGGCATGTTAAAATGGAAGAACGGAAGTTCTTGGTTTATAGCCTCGATTGGGCATCTATTTTGGTGTTTTGTCTAACTTCTCCTATTGAAAAAATCCACCTTCCCCTAGTTTTGATTCATTGTGAATCCTGTTGTGAAAACCTAGTATGAATATGCATGTTTGATTTGTCTTATGGTCATGCTTGTTGACACCTGATCAGATTTTGTTCTCTCCATGATCTTAGCAATGTCTTGCAGAAAATGATGTTGATCCCTTGATAAGGGACTTGAAGGAAATTTATTTGATTGTTTAAAATTCGGGATTGGAATCCTGTGTAATTTTTATTTCAAAACTTTTTTGTAATGGCAACAACGCCAGGTTTTCTTCCTAGTTATTTCCCGGCTGAGCCTTTGAATCAGGTTCACCAATAAAATAGTGGTTGAGTAATATTTCTTATCATGAGATTTAATCATAATTTTCAGTTATATGGATGCACATAAAAAATAGGATGGAAATGATGTTGATTCAATTAGGCAAAATTTCAAGTTTCCTTATATGTTGAAAGCAAAACGAAAATTATGTTATGGACATAGGTTCAGTTTCGTGATTATTAAAATCAAAAATCAATCTTGCAATGTTGGTTAAAGAAGTTATTCAATTCTTGTTCTTAACTATGTTTTAGCAAAAGTCAATAGAATATATATATATATATATATATATATATATATATATATATATATATATATATATATATATATATATATATATATATATATATATATATATATATATCCTCTTTTGAATAATGGATAAAATTAGCATTCATACTTAGACAAAAATTTATCTTCATGCCTTTTGCTCTTAAAATTTGAACACTTCGAAAAAAAAAAAGACAAAAAAAATTGCCCCAAAGAGTGAAAACTCTCTGGTTTTTGTATGGGAAAGAATTTAAATTTTCTCCTTTGGTAATAGAGAATATTATGTTGATCCTTCTTTTCAAGTTAATTGCAAAAAAAAAATATAACAAATTAATTAAACAAATGTCTTAAAATATCCCAATAGCAACCTAACTACTTATCTTTCTACCATAATTCTCACCCCACTTACTTACTTGCATTCACAGTAGGCATAGTAGTGAGGAAGAAGAAAACACAAATGTTGTTGATGATGTCACCCACTTGTTCCATCACCTTGGGCGCAGTATACAAGTGGAATGGAAAAAGTTTATAAGTTTTTTTTGTTATGTGGTTGATCCTACTTAGCACTCCATTCACTTTAACCTTAAACTTCAACCCCACTCCCATGCTGACGTCACCTCTGTCCATAGTGGTTGGGTGCAGTATGCTATTATGAGAAGTAAATTTTAGTCAAGGTTAGTTATTGAGGGGGCCAAACATAGTTTTGGGTAAAAGTTTATATTTTAAAAAATTTAAAAATTAATATGCAACCACCTTTTTTTTCATCCCCACCACTTACCTTTGGAGCGCCCAGCTAAGACTACTCATGCATAGCAAGGTTGGGGGGGGGGGGGGGACTAACTGACATGAAGTGCAGTCTTGGCAGAGTGTCTAGCGCTTGGGAAGCGCATAGTTCTTGGTAATAAGTGCATAGGGCATAGGGTATTGTATGGGGGGGGGGGGGGGGGGGGGTGGTGGTTCGTGTTAGGTTTGGATTATGTTGAGTTAATTTAAGGAAGTTTTGTTTAGTATTATGTTATTCATTTAATTTAGTTGAGTTTGTTTTGTTTCTTAAAAAGTTTTTGTTTTAAAAGTTAGTTATAAATTAAGTTAGTTTAGTATTAAATTAATATTAAATGTAATATAGTTTAGATTTTAAATTAGTTAGTATTTTTTAATATAGTTTAGTTGCAAATATAGTTTTAATTTGGTGTTAATTGAATTTGGTATTTGATCTATGATTGTATTAGAATTATAATGATAAGTTTTGTTTTGTTATGAATTAAGTATCATGTTTAATTAATATTAATTTATAGGTTCTATCATCATTTAAATTAGTGTAACTTTAGTTCTATAATAATATGATTTTTAACTAGTTTAAATGTTTTTTTTTTTTTTTTAGTTAGTTTAAATGTTAGATTTATTAATGTTATTAAAGTAATATTTAGAAAAAAAATTGGATTGATTGATTTATTAGTTTAAATGTTATAAATTAATATTAGTGTTAAATTTACAGGAGACCCACAAGAAAGATTAAAATTGTTTTGCTTTAACATTCGATGGAATTTTTGTTTTATTTTATTATTCAATTAGGAACGTTAAAAAAAATGTATTCATGGGTTTAATTAAGACTTGTGATTTGAATAAAGTGGAAAAAGTGATTTAAATAAAAATCGTGATGTAACTTTCATCTTAATTAGTTCTTGAATTAATAATTCAATTTAATTAAACACATATTCATTTAAATAGTATTTCAATGATTTTAATTATTAACTTTAAAAAAAAAAAAATTGTGTTTTTGCCCTTATATTTTGGGCATGACATTAATCCTATCATTGAATCACTGATAATGAAAGAAATTCAAAAGCTTCTTGACACCAAGATCATTTTCCCCATTTGTCATTCCACATGGGTGGTCAATTTGGTTCCTATACAGATGAAGTCCTAAAAATTGTAAATGGTTCAAAAATGATGCCTTTCTTGGATGGATATTCAGCATATAATTAGGTAATGGTTGATAAAGAAGATAGGCTAAAGACAACTTTCATGACTAAGTGGGGAACTTTCACCTATAGAAGAATGCATTTTGGGTTGACTAATGCGAAGGCCACGTTTCAAAGAGCCACGTTTCAAAGAGCCATGGATAAAGCATTTAAAGGATTGATAAAAAAATGTATAGTCATCTACATGGATGACTTTACTATCTTTTCAAAGGATTGAAGCACTCACATTACAAATTTAAGATAGGTATTCAATAGATGTCGTAAATATGACATATCTCTCAATTCCAAGAAATGTTCATTTGGGGTCACTAAAGGAAAGCTCCTAGGTTATATTATCTTTGAAGAAGGAATATCCATTTATCCTGATAGAATTGAAGCTATTATGAAGTTATCACCACCTCACAGTTGAAAAGAACTTAAGTCTTGCTTTGGGAAGATAAATTTTGTACAAAAATTCATAAGTAGATTTGGAAAGATAATCCATCCCCTTAATGATCTGTTAAAAAGGGAAGCTAAAATAGAATGGGTTCTAGAGATCAAGAAGGCATTTGAGGATATCAAAGTGGCCATTTCTATGGCCCTAGTACTAGTGAGTCCAGATTATGGGCTACCTTTCAAAATATACTATTTTGCCTCAGAACATTCATGTGCTTTGATTCTTACAAAGAAGAAAGAAAAGGAAGATGAAAGGCCTATTTCCTTTATGAGTTCTCCTCTAAAAAATCTTGAGTTTAATTATTCTAACCTTGACAAACAATCTTTTTTCTTTAATCAAAGTGATAAAGAAGTTCTACCATTATATACTGAGAAGCAAAGTGTATGCGATAGTACCTGATCCAGTAGTTAAGACTTTGTTGATGCAAAATGAACTTGGTGAAAGGTGAGGAAAATAGATGGTGATCCTTCAAGAATTTTACTTGGAAATTCAACCCATGAGATTGGGTAGGGGTCAAGGATTATCAAAAATGATAACAAATAACCAAATTGAAGATAAAAAGGAATTCACGTTTGACAGTGAAACAAATGAGAATGATAAAAAGAAAATGATCATATCTCAAGTTGATATTGGTCAAGGTGTAGTGATGGATGTTTGGTACCAAGGTATTGTTTACTATCTTCTACAAAATCAATGGCCCAATTGGATGAATAATTCTTAGTGTAGGGGGCTCAAGATGAAGTGTGAATCCTACATGTTACATGACAGAAAGTTGTACAAGAGGAATTATGAAGGAATCTACCTAAAGTGCTTAGGACATGAGGAAGTAAAGGAAGTTCTGGAATAGTTTCATGATAAATTGTTGGAAATATTCAAGATATAACAGTTTACTGAGAGGGGAGGGGTGAATCAGTAAACTTAAAATCTTAAATCAATTCATATTAACCAGTAAAATATTTAATCACCTAATTCTGCAGTATGTAGACATTCATAACACATAAGCACAGAGATTTTGGTGACCCAGAAACCTTCCAAAATAGAAAGTAAAACTGGGGTGGGGATGAAACCCACAAATCTTCTTTACTGCAGTAGGAAGTTAGCCGGTTAAGGCATACAATGATCACTTCTGGTGATCTGCCCTGTTAGGAGCATAAAGGATTGTTATATCCACCTTGTTAAAGGATTTGAAACATACTTCATAAGTATGCACTCTGTTAGGAGATTTAGTACAAAGACTGTTAAGTCTACCCTGTTAAAGGATTTATAAAAACTGATTCACCTGTTAGAATGAAATAGTGGATCTGAATACAACTGATTGCTGATAAGATCCGCTATGCTCTGATTGTCCTTGATATGACAGATAAAACATTTCTGCTCCAATGCTGACCTTGCTGAAAACCTTCAAAATTCAGCTTACATGCTTTCGCACACATTCTTCACATTACTTCATATATTTCACATACATACTTAGAATGATACAATACATTACATATATATACCATCCAAGTTAAAATTACATGCAATGGTCGGCTGAATAAAAGTAGACAAAATTTAACTGAGTCGGCCGAATAGCAAAACAAACTCGGTAGAACAAACTTCTTTGTTTACCGACTGAGCTCGGTTAACATTGAGTCCTATGTTAACCGTCCGAACTCGGTTAACACTGCATCTGTCTTTACTCGGTTAATATTGAGTTCTTAATTAACCGACCAAACTCGGTTAATGCTGAGTTCTTAGTTAACCGACTAAACTCGGTTAATACTAAGTTCTATGTTAACCGACTGAACTCGGTTAACACTGAGTTCTTCTTTACTCGGTTAATACTGTGAGAAAAGTGTTGTCACTAATGGCAAATAACTTTATGCCAACAATCTCCCCCTTTGGCATTAGTGACAAAAACAATTATGTATCAAAGTTTATGTACAGAAATTGACATACATTTCAAAAAGTTTCCAAAATTGTAGATCTTATTAGATGTATGTCTCCCCCATACAATATGCACAGTATTTACAGATCAATACATATATCTTTGCATGGATAGCTCTGAAGTTCTGAAGTTCTGTCTCCCCCTTTTTGACAATAATGCCAAATAACATATATTTACACTGAGATTTCAAAATGAGAGAGAAATTCTGAATGTACCTTGAGAATAAGAGCCAAAGTCTTATCCCAATTTTCTTGCAAAATTTTGCTGGAGGAGAGTGCAATTTGAATTTCTGCAGAAAGTTCAATCATATGATCTGCAACTGAGAAATTGTTGTCATGAATCAATGTTCTGGAATGAGCAATATGCTTTTGCATTGAAGTCATGACAGGAAGAATCATATTCTGGATATCTATGAGAGTAGACCTGATTCTTGCTTCCTCTCTCAGCAATTCTGCCTGTTTCTCCGACAAAAATCTTATTTTATGATAATGGGATGAACTTGTACTGAGGTCAGATTGCAGCACTTGGGCACTGACCTTTATATCCTCATCAATTTTATTCAATTTTTCTTTTATATCTTTGGTATACTTAGTAACATCACAGAGTTTTCCAAAAAGTGAAGTTACATTATTAAAAGAATTCTCAAAATTATTCAAAATTGTAGACAATTCTACCTGATTTAATGCAATATGCTGAGCAATGTGCTCAAGCACCTTATTGTCAAATTTCTTCTCTGCCTTTTCAATCAACTTTTCTTGGCCGGAGGTATCCTCATTAAATTTGTTTACAGCCTCTTCCAACTGAATCAAAATGTGTTGAGTAGAATCTACTTCAACACCTATAGCCTCTGTTATAATATTTTTAGCACTCTCAATGATGCTATATTCCAGATCTCTTTCATGCCGTAGCTGTTTCTGCCTAGCCTTCTGCTCTAATAGCTGACTGAGCATTCTCATTTCATCAACTGATGTTGTATCAAGATCTATTTTAGGAAGGATAATGTCCTTATTCAAATCAATTTCCTCATCCAGTGTCTTGCTGGAAAACATGTATCTTTTTGCTTTTCCAGCAAAGACTTCATCTTGACCCTTGTGAACTGAGACGATAGTTGATGAGGCAGGGCTGGCTGATAAGACTGGAATAGGACTATGTAAAGGAAGACTAAGAGATGTGCAAATGGTATCAAAAATTGATGTTGCTGTACAGGATGGAGTGGAAGAGCTAACAGTTGCCAAAATTTGATTAAGAGAAGTCAAAATTGTAGTATCTATAGGTACACTTATTATACATTCTGCAGTAGAGTTTGATGTGCATGATGAACTTACTGCAGAGACTGATGGAGACTCGATTAATGAAGGTGGCTGCAGCTCGGTTAATGAAGTGATTGGAACTTGCATAGATGGTATACGGAGCTGAGAGGACTTACCAGTAGAAGCTATTTCCATAGTTGATGTAACTGTTTTGGATGGAGAGTGTGGAAGAGATGCAATGACTTCAGCTGAAATTTGTACTGGATCTTCTTCCACCATTGCTTGTTCTTTCTCCTCCATCTCTTTTTCAGCTTCTTCTTCCTCTAATTCTTTCTTAGCCTCTTCTTCCACTTCTAACATGATTGAATGAAGATCCTCTGGAATATCTTCAATATCATCATCATCGTCATCATCATCACTGTTGTCAGTGTCCTTGATTTCAACAGTATCATCACTGGATTTGTGTAGATGATAGATGTTTTTCCACATGTTTGTTGCATCATTTACCACATGCTCAATGTCTTTGACAAGTATCAAACAGGTGTGGAATCTAATCATCATATTGCCTTCGTGATCTTTCAGTGATGCTTTCACTTCAGCATTAGTGAAACTTGGCAGGAGATTCTTCAGTGTCTGCTCATAGATGTCTTTTACAGTCTTGGTTGCAGCTTCCCATCTGATTTGCAACCTCTCCAATAGTTCTTTGGAGATCTGGGAGGCTATCTGGTCCGGTGAGTATTTCCATTTACCCATCTTGTTCAGTACCAGTTCCTCAATCTGCATCTTTTCTTGTTCTGTTCTGGTTTCAAACTTCAATGCTTTGAAGTTTGTGAAGCTAGCACCTGCTTCTAATTGCTTCAATCTATCCTCAAATGTGAGTGGAGGCTTAACAAGTATAGGTTCTTTCTTTCCTTGTCTTGTTCTCCTGGAGAAGACTGCAGAGGCTTGCCTTTTAGGTTTGGTGATGATCACCTTGCCTTTCTTTTGTTGAGGCTCCTTTTCCTTGTCTGACTTGGTTTCCTCTTCTTCTTCTTCATCTTCTCCTTTGCCTTCTGTTATCATAAGAGAGCCAACTTCTGTCTTCAGTTGGGTTATCTTTCTCTTTCCTTTGCTAATGGCCTGAGGGATTTTAATTTGGAGCTCAATTCTGGCCTTAGCTTGATCATATGTTCCAAAAATTGGTTGCCTTGGGTCTACTGGTTCATTCACCAGTGCTTCTATGATATCCCTGGCTTCGTCAATTTTTACCTCATAGGGAAGAGGTTTCACCCATGCTACTCGAGGCCTGGCTGCCTGAATGTATACCTTGTCGCAATCTACCATGAAGCATATGTCTTCCTTGTATTCTTCAACCAGTTTGGGTGGAATTCGGAACCTATGATTCATCTTTTCCTTAAATTCTTCAAAATAGTTATCCAAAATAATATCAAAATTTTCACCTAGTTCTGCAATGAACTCGTTTATCTGATAAAGAATTGGTATATCTTTTCTCCATACTACTGATCCCTTTGATGGAAAAGATTTCTGAATATAGAAGAATAAACAAATCAAAAGTGAACCGAATTTGCAAGGATTGTTCTTGGAGGTTCTAATGCTTTCCATATTCTTATTGAATTGGGATAAAAGTAATTTTGATAAATCAAATTCTAAATTCTTCTTCACTATTTTGTACGCCAGATCCACAGCTTCACAGGGTACACTATTTGGACGGCTTGAACTATAGATTTTGTGAGCAATGACGTGAATGCCAAATCTCAATTCGACGTCAGCTACAGTATTCAGCTTAAGTCCCCTACCATCCCATTCTGCTTGGGTCAGTTTCTGCAATTCCTCCCGACCTAGGGTTTTGGTAGTCTTGGCTTTGCTCAGCATGGGGAGTCCAGTAATTTTGTTAATCATTTTCTTTGTGATGAGCACTGGTTGCTCTAACCACAATTGGCCATTGTGAACTCGACTGAGTACATACCTAACCCATTTAACTTGGAATTTCCTTGGCAAGTGCGAAATGTGGGTTAACCCTTTTGTTTCAAGATGCTTATGTTCGGGTTTTAGGTTTCCATCTATGCTCATTTCACCTAGGGCATTATCAATTTCTAGGTTTCCAAGTTCTTGAATAGAGCATTTAAAATGAGATCTTATATCATTGACAAGGAGTACCTTTGAAGGAATTTGAGATTGAGCACCATTAGGGTCCAGTGATTCTGCAATAACTGGTGCTAATTTGAAGTTCGGCGCCTTCCATTCCTCTCCTCTAACCAGCATTTCTGAGCCTTTCTTAGTCTTAGAGCTTCCACTTCCGGATGCCATTGTTACTTGGTAGGTGTAGAAAAATTCTGAATTGATTCTTTCGCTCTTTTGAAAAAATTCGCTCGGAAATGTCTTAAGCTCGCTCTAAAATTGCAGAAAATACCTTAGCTCTTTGTTCGCAGTAAAAATTTAGATCAAATTTTGCCCCTTTTGATAACAAATTTGTCATAAATGTTTTGGTACGATGGCAGAAGAAATGACAGGTTGTCATCCACTAGCTCGGTAGATATTATCAACTCGGCGATCGAAAGAAAATATTGAAGTACCGACCTTACTCGGTTGGGTCACGAACCGACCTTGCTCGGTTGACACAACATGGTCAATGAAACTTAGTTGTGACTGACCGAACTCAGCAAAGTCTCTTACCGACTCAACTCGGTAACTGCTACTCGGTTAATGAAGCTTTGTTACATCCAACCAAACTTGGTAAAGTATTGAACCGTCCTGGAGTCAGAGTGTATCTACAATACTAATTTGATCCATCTTCTTCCTTTGGAGCTGCATAGGATAAATCTTGGAAGATGCAATTCCAATGTTTCTTATATGAATACTAATTGGAAATGGTAGAGTCACCCACCTCTTGAGTGACACTCCTATCTGACTTATCTTGTTCGGTAGATTTTGGAATCCATTGCTACTTCATTTGCTTTCGAATTTTATCTGCTTTGATTTTCTTTTCATCTTCAATTCTTTTGATATTCATGCAGTTTTTGGCTATATGACCGAGTTCTGTACATGTATAGCACCTTACAGTTGTGTCCTTTTTCCTTAGGTGATGTCTGGCACAATTCATGCTAGTATGTCCATACTCTCCACAATAGTGACATCTGCACCAGGTGTTGTAGTCCCATCCGAATATGGCTTTGACAAGTTGTTCAGCTGGATTGAATGATTTGGATTTGCACTGGAATGCCTTGTGACCATGCTTTTTGCATTTGTAACAATTGCCTTCAAATTTTGGTTTTTCTTTACACTCATTTGCCTTGTGACCATGCTGATTGCAATTGAAGCACTTACCATTGAATTTTGCTTTCCCATTGCTCCAGCATTTGTTTGATGTATGACCAATCTTGCCACAATGATTACAAGTGGATCTTTTATTTCTTTGTTCACCTTGCTTGGAGGATTCACCAGCTTCCTTGTATCCAAGACTAGCTTTGCTTTTTTGTCTTTGAAGATTCTGCTCATTCAATTGATTTACGTCTACCTGAGATTTCATCATCCTTTCATTGACTTTCCTTTCAGAGATTAAGTCATTTTCCAAGCTTTCATTGATTTGTCTTTCTGTTCTCAAGTCATTCTGTAGACTTTCATTGATTTGCTTTTCAATGTTCAAATCATTCCTTATTCTTTCATTTTGTGCTCTGAGAATCCTGATTTCTTCATTTGCATTGGTGAGTTGGTCTATGAGATCTTCATACTGATGAGTTTGATTGTGGATTTCATGACTTCTATCTTCCAGTTCTTCTTGTGCTTTGTTTCTTTGATCCAAAGCTTCACATAGCCTGATTGACTGTATTTCTTGTTCTCTCTTAAGCTTTCTTACCTCTTCTTGCAGAGATCCATTCTTTTCTAGAAGTTCTTTGATTGCTTGGTCAGCTTCTTCTGAATTGCTTGATGGTAACAGGTCTTCAATCTTCACTTCAACATACTGATGATCATTCATTTGTTTTGCAAGATCCTTTCTTCTTTTTAGGGATTGAGAAAGATGTTCCTTTGCTTCTTTAAGTTGAACCATGGCCATTTCAAGATCTAAATTTTCATTTTCTATAACTTTCTCCAATCTGAATATCTCCATTGACTTTGATCTTTGCTCAAGCTGTCAAGCTTTGTCCTGAGAACCAAGTTAGCTCTGATACCAATTGTTGGAAATATTCAAGATATAACAGTTTACTGAGAGGGGAGGGGTGAATCAGTAAACTTAAAATCTTAAATCAATTCATATTAACCAGTAAAATATTTAATCACCTAATTCTGCAGTATGTAGACATTCATAACACATAAGCACAGAGATTTTGGTGACCCAAAAACCTTCCAAAATAGAAAGTAAGACTGGGGTGGGGATGAAACCCACAAATCTTCTTTACTGCAGTAGGAAGTTAGCCGGTTAAGGCATACAATGATCACTTCTGGTGATCTTCCCTGTTAGGAGCATAAAGGATTGTTATATCCACCTTGTTAAAGGATTTGAAACATACTTCATAAGTATGCACTCTGTTAGGAGATTTAGTACAAAGACTGTTAAGTCTACCCTGTTAAAGGATTTATAAAAACTGATTCACCTGTTAGAATGAAACAATGGATCTGAATACAACTGATTGCTGATAAGATCCACTACGCTCTGATTGTCCTTGATATGACAGATAAAACATTTATGTTCCAATGCTGACCTTGCTGAAAACCTTCAAATTTCAGCTTACATGCTTTCGCACACATTCTTCACATTACTTCATATATTTCACATACATACTTAGAATGATACAATACATTACATATATATACCATCCAAGTTAAAATTACATGCAATGGTCGGCTGAATAAAAGTAGACAAAATTTAACTGAGTCGACCGAATAGCAAAACAAACTTGGTAGAACAAACTTCTTTGTTTACCGACTGAGCTCGGTTAACACTGAGTCCTATGTTAACCGACCGAACTCAGTTAATGCTGAGTTCTTAGTTAACCGACTGAACTCAGTTAATACTAAGTTCTATGTTAACCGACTGAACTCGGTTAACACTGAGTTCTTCTTTACTCGGTTAATACTGTGAGAAAAGTGTTGTCACTAATGGCAAATAACTTTATGCCAACATAAATATGGTACAGGGCATGGTTCGACAGAAGCAACTGCTCATATGATCCTAAGATCAAGTTATTTTTGGCCCAGAGTATTCAAAGATAGTTTTGAACATGTACATTCTTGTCAGATTAGTGCTAATAGGGAAAGACACCCAGTGATGCCATTACAACTAGTGTTTGATTTATGCCACTTTGTAAAGTGGGGGCTAGATTTCATAGGTCTTGTCAGTCCACCATCAACAACTAGACATACTTGTATTCTCATAGCCATGGATTATTGTACGAGGATGACATAAGCATAAACTTTTAGAAATTGCACTGCTAAGTTGGTAACGAACTTCCTAGAAGAACATATTGTTACTAGATTTAGGATGTCATTCTCCTTGGTGTGCGATAACGAATCAGCTTTTGCATCAGTATTCTTAACTCAATGGGCATTGGAAAATCAATTCATCATCAAGTTCTCTTCAAATTATTATCCACAAGGGAATGGTGTTGTGGAATCTACAAACAAGAACATGATCATAGTAATAAGATGTTTGTTAAAGGAGAATCCTAAAGATTGGCATATGCAACTCAAATATGCTTTATGGATAGATCGGGTGGGGGACACAAATGCTTTTGGGACTTCTCCATACTTGCTTGTTTATAGACAAGAGTCAGTATTCCTGCTAAACCTAAGGATTCTTGTTCTAAAATTCATGAGTAGGTACACTGAAGATGCTGACAAAGCACAAATAAGATTGATAAATATTTTAGAGATGGACAAAAAATGGATAGATGCATTGGAGCACATGGCTAAACATCAGGCAGTCATCAAGAGATGGTTCGATAAGAGAGCCACGATAAAATCCTTTAGAATTTCCAACCTTGTTCTACTTTGGGATAAGGTGAAAGAAAATCCAAGTAGCCACACCAAGTGTCAACACTTGTGGATTGGTCCTTATCAGATTGCAAAGATTCTTGGAGAAAATACTTTTAGGCTTAGTTCCTTATAGGGGGAATTAGTTTCATTCCCAGTCAATGTGTATTTTTTGAAACATTTTTTTGAAGACCAGAAAAATAAAAATAAATAAATAAATTTAGTTAGATTTTATTTCTACAAGTGTTTTTATTTTTTGCTAGTGTGTTTTCTTTTAGTTTTACATTTCCTTTTAGTCGCGTCTTTGTTTTCAAAGTTGTGTCAATCCTAGGTTGTAAGGTGCACTTGAGATTTTATCTTGAGATATCATGCTAACTACTCTTTTGGTTTTGATTTCAGGAAGAGGTATTTCTTTGTCAAAACTTTTGGACAATTGTGTGTCTTATACCAACTGAGGAATGGATGTTACTTGCAATAATAGGGGGACTTTCAATCTTGAGTTCAGGATTCTAGACCAGCAAGTTCTCAACACTTTGCAAATTTAAAGATCAATTGTCTCAAGTGTTGTTAAACCAAGGTTTAAAGCAACAAGGGATGGTCCAAACCCCAACTGGTTCAAACAAAAGGGTCTTCTCAAAGGATTGCTAAGATCATTGTTTGGCATGAGAGTTTCTATAAAGTTCTAAAAGAGGAATGCAAGAGATGTTCACAAAAGGATCGAATCCAAGAAACAACATCGATGTCCTAAATACATAGTCTAAGGGTAGTCAGGATACAGAAGAAAATAAAAAGAAAGAACAATGTTAAGACTGAAGGATTCTAAAAGATCTAAAAGGGGTAATCTAATTCAAAATGGGTCATCTAGTACTAAAGAATCCCTTCATCCAAGAGTCAAAATGGTGACATTATGAGCTACATGGAGTGATTATTCAAAAGATTGCTGAAAATTCAAAAGAAAAGTGACAGCTCGCTAAGAGCCCTCAAACTAATTCTCTCATCTAGTCAGACAAAGGATTAAAAACAACCTTTATGGAGATACCCGATGGATGAACCAAGAGGGATGGAAGATTGTTTTCAAGTTGTCAAAAAAATTTGATAGGCCACATCTTGAGATGTCAAGAGAAATAAATACACTGAACACACACTAAACTTGAAGACTTTGGATCCCAAAGTTTTGACTATGAACTCATTCGAAATACACTCAAAACATCCAAAATGTAGTTGGTGTTTGACCCACATTGAAGGAATCTTTTCTGATAAAGAAATTCCTTTGTGATTTCTTCCTTTTTTTGGGGCTATTCATTGTGCTTCCACAACACACACCCCATTTCTTGTCAGGAAATGAGGACACCCCTATCTTGCAAAGGTTTTAGGACTCCTAAATTTGGGATCCTAGTCATCTATAGGTCCCCCACTAATTCCTAATTGATGTCTAGGTCTTGTTGAAAAACCAAGAAGGTCAAAAACTCAAGACATTCAAGAAAAAGGTGAGTTTTGGAATTTTTGGCCCATTAGGCACACCTACCAAGTTGTGATAGTGCACCTAAGTGTAGGGAAAGCATTATGCCAACTACATAGTTGTGCAGTTGGTGCACCTACATAGTTGTGCAGCCACACTAAAGATTCCAAATCTATATTAGGGGGGGGTCCCTTTATCCTTCACCTTGTTTGTTTTGTTCTCCTTGTTCTTTGTGCTCCTAGCTCCACGAACCTTAACCACACCTCTAAGCTCCACAGCACACTCCCTCCAACTGCACCTAACCAGGTGCACAACCCTGCTCTCACCTGCACAAAGAAAATGCAAACAAATGTGAGGTAGGTGCACAGTAGTGCACCTAATCAAGTGCACTAATATGCACCTTTCCTTTTTCTAAAACATAAAACTTAAAAACAAGACTAAAAGCTAGGTGTACATTGGCACACGCAACTTGGTCCACTAGTGCATACCTAACATTATTCATGCTAAACATAAAAACTCAATGATGGGTGCATACTAGTGCACCTAATTTGGTGTGCTACTATACACCCATTTATTAGAACATAAAACACAAAAGGAAAATATAGTGCATACTAGCACACTCAATCTAGTGTGCTAGTGTGCATTTTATGTATGAGAATGTGTTTTTTTTGAAAAAATTTCTCCAGGTGTGTAAATAGGTTTTTTAAGGATAATGATGGGTGTTTTTATGCATTTAACTTTTTGGATTTTGTTCAAGATAGAATTAAGCATTATTGTAATTCTAAATTAATAGGTGGTCTTTTGTGCAAATATAATGGTATCCTCATCAATTTCCTCACGAGAGAAAATGGCTATAAAGCCCGTTGTGTTCAAGTTCCAATGCATTCCTCTAACAAAATCAAGGTTTCAA
Organism: Cupressus sempervirens; assembly: GCA_028749045.1. Lineage (NCBI taxonomy): Eukaryota > Viridiplantae > Streptophyta > Pinopsida > Cupressales > Cupressaceae > Cupressus > Cupressus sempervirens. Next base: position 613,086,915 of record CM053788.1, read on the forward strand.
GAGGACAACTCTAAAATCAGAGATACAAAATTAGGACACGCAGATTTGGGAGAGTTCTTGAAGATATGTAACAAACCCACTAAGAGATTGGCTATGGTTTCCACTTTGATTCATTTGGTTTAGTGAATGTAGCATCTCACCTTATTTCAATGCAATCTTTAGAGCTCGTTATGAAACTTGCACAACATTTTGTCCCTAAGGAGAGAGTTGTTAAGAGTGTTACAAGAGAGATCATTCTCAATCTATGACCTAACAACATTGAGAGAGTATTCCATCTCCCAAGGGCGGATCAATTTATTAGGTTAACTTATGAGGCAATAGAAAGCTGGTATAGAGAGCACTTAAAAGAGGCTTCTAGGATCATTCAATCTTCTTATCTTGTAGAGAAGACTCCTCTAGGGAAGATAATCGATAAAATGGATATGAAAAGGGGATATATGAAAGAAGATATTGGGTACTTAATCATACTTCTAAGTAGAGTAATGGGTCTGTTATCAGCTGGACACCTAAACATCTTCATGGTGCACTTTATTGAGACCATTAGGATGGCAAAGATACCACTTTATTGGGCCACTACTTTGAGTGAAAATTTGTGTGAACAGTTGGAGGTAGTAAAAGATAAAAGGAAATTCTATATGACATCATATTTGGTGTACTTGTTAGCCACAAGGCCAACAAACTATCCCAGTTTTTATAAGAGAGGTAGCATGCAGGATCCTAATGCTTGGCAATAAATTGTCTACCCTTTGTTAGTAAGGAGGAAGCTTCTGAAGCAAAGTAAAGAATATAGAATCATGAATGATGCATTCATATTTACCATCATCTGGTTCATAGAGGGAGATTATGAAAAGAGATTATTCGATGATGCAGTGGCATAGATAACAACACTTTGAGCATATTACATTTAGTTTAAGACATTTACGTATCTAAGGGTGGTTGGTGCCACTGTCAATCCAAAGAAGCTTCCCAAGTATCCTAGTGACAAACTTATTCTTTTAGAGATTGCTTGACAACTTGAGTCTATGTGTGGAAGAGTTAGGAACAACAAAAATTGTGTTGGAATTGGCCTCTAATCATAGGACCTTTTCAAGTAAAACAAAAGTAGGATATTCCTTCTTTTGAGTGTGAATGGGATCAGTATCCCTTCGAAGAGTACAATTCTCCATAGCCATGTTTTGATAATATCAGGAGAGTATAGTATTTAGCAAGAAAAGAATTCACACATGAAGAAGCTATTGAAGACCATTGGATGAATGCAACAAATGACTATGATGTCTATGTTAGGCATTATTGTAGAATGAATTTCTATTTGGCAAAAAAGGCCTTAAAAATAAATATTCCATTGCAAATATTGCAACAAGACTCAAGGGAGCTACTTGACCCTTTGTTCAATGTAGATAAAATTGGGGAATGACCCATAATGAATGTTGAGGTAGATAGAGGAGAAAATGATGATATTAACCATCGGGTGAGGCATGTCATCAAAATGATGCAGGATTGGATCAAGAAACCATTTAAACTTGATCCAATACCTGAGACAATAATTTTCCATGCACAAGCCTGCCTAGCTAAAGGTAAAGGGCAAAAAGTCACCATCCCTACCTTTGTATCTCAGTCACCAATAAGGCCTAAAATAGTATACCAACTTGACCAAGCAATTGGATACTATCATCCTTAGGAGAAAAAAGGAAAGGGAAAAAGAAAGACAAGTTCTCCTCAAAGAGTCAAGCCAAAGGAAGGTGAAATCCCAGCACTCCCACATCAAGAAGAAGAAAATGTACAAGGGTCTGAGGATACTATGGCACCATAGGTTTAGAGTGATCCGTAGCTTCCACCAGTTGTTGCACCTAGTCAAATGGAGACCAAGGTTGAATTTTAGGAGGTCTCACCACCACAAAAAATGGAATAGGCATCCCCTTTTGTGCCTAAGAAATGAAGAAAGATTAAGACTCCCATCAAGAAAAGGCAAAGGGTGATTAGGAGAGTAGTACCTTCCCCATTTGTTCTGGAACCCATTCCTAAGGAAGAAGAAGAAGAAGAAAAGGAAGATGAGGAGGATAATGTGCCTTTGGTTAGAAGAACTCGGCTAGCAAGAGCCACAGAATAGGAAAGAAGAAGAAGTTCCATTGTTACACTACCATCAATCCTAGAAGAACCTCTACAAATGACTACACCAGAGGATGAAATGTAGCAATGGATTGATGAGTAGGATGTAGAGGGCACTAACTTATTTAAGATGTCAAATTTTGATTTTATGCCCACAGGGATAGAGTTAGTAGGAGGTCAAATCAAGGATACACCAACAAATGAGCCCCAACAAGAAGATTGGATGCAAATGCCTCCAAAATCATAGGGTCCAAAAATGGCTCCTTCATCCCCATTGCAATTTTTAGTTATGGATAAAGGCTCTACTACTCCCCTGCCACCAAGTACTGAAGAATAAAAAATTCAAAAGGAGCAGGAGGAATAACCACAACAAATATCAATTGATGAAGTGTCTAGGGAAGGGAAAATGGTTCAATTTTCTCAACAAGCTCCCCAAGACATTGAGGTAAGAATAGTGAGCTCCACTAAAATAGAAACTATAAAGGGAGAACCATCACAAAGGGAAAGAACCCTGGAAAGGAGTGATAAAGGAAAGGGGGTGGTAGAAAAAACTCCTTCATCATCTAGAGTTAGGCCCTCGGTGGAACACATCCCAAGGTGGTTACAAAAGGAAATGATAAGAAATAAAAAAGCCACAATTCAATGTTGATGAAGAGGACATGGTTGAATTGATTGAGGTTCCAAGCAAACCTAAATCCCCCTCAAAAGAGGGAAGTTCCTTAATATTCATCAACAATGATTGAAATAAAGATTTATTCACACAAGTGGCTATTCCTCCTCCTGATGTTGATATAGAAGATTTGACTCCACAAGATTATCAAATCAGAGAGGTTATGCTTGGAAAGCCCACATTGGATACAACCAGGTTGATGGTCATAATGGGGATGAAGGAGTTGTTTAGGATTTTGGAACAAGAAGGGACAAAACTGATGACACTTATTAGGCAAAATGAAATCCTAAAAGGATATTTGGCTGAAGTTGTTGGTCCCTTGGACCTCGAACACCCTGAAGAAACTTTGAATGCCACACTAGATAGAAGAGATGGGGGAAGAGTACAGTTGGATCCATTTTTGAAGGCCTATCAACAATGGTGGGAAAGTTTTGAGGAAAAGGGCATCCTAATCATCCAAGGAAATCTAAAACTACTACAAGCTATGCAGGAAAATGTAGACAAAATGGTAGCTATTTTGAAGTAGGATTTTAGTATAATGGATGAAGTACGTGCATGGGGTAAAGATTTATAGGTATTACAGGCCATAAAGGGGTAAGGGTAAAAAATACTTGTAGATGTATATACAATAGAGGAGTTAGATTTAATTGATGATTGGATTGAAAAGATAGTGGGTAGTAATAAAGTAATGGAAATATTACATGCGGAGATCCATCGGCCCAAGGACCAAGCCCGAGAGAAAATTTTGCAGGCAGAGAAACATTATAGTGATGCATGTCTTGATATTTTTGAGGATGATGAATGAGAAAAATTAATACTAGTAGAGGTAGTGGTAGAGAATTTTAGGAATATTTTTGAGAAGCTTCTAGTGATGATGACATTTGGTAGGCCTTTAAAACAGAAGAAGCCTTAGTAGAGTTGGATATGAAACTCAAGGATTTTGTTGAGACCCATATTGAAGTAGACAACAAAAAACAAAAGGTCAAGTTTAAATATGATGCCCTAGATTATTGGATGCAGTGAAAATCATCGAGATCATTGAGAAATTCAAGGGAAAGCATCCAAACATAGCTCTAGTATGAAAGGCAACAAAACCCAAAAGCTAGAATTTCAATTTTGACACTTGATGAAATTTTTGCATTTTGGACCTTTGAGGTGAGCTAGTGAGCTGGTGAGTTGCTATGATTTTTGGCAATAAAGTGTTGGAAGAATTTTGGAGAAGTTAGAGCTATGCTAGTGAATTGGTGCACTGGTGAGTTGGTGAGCTACTGTTCTTTTTCAAAGGTGCGCTGGCAGTTAATTGCTAGTTCCAAAAATAGAGCTTTCCATGCATTGAAAACACATTATGACAGTGGTTTAACTCTAATAGATGCCCAATGAAGGATTAGCTTCTATTTTTGGCACTTCCAAGCACTTCTACTTTGACTATCAGCTCTCTTCTTCTCATTTTCTCATAAATTCTTTGTTTATGGCATGTAAAGGCTCATGCATCCAATTAATGAATATAAAATGGATGGAGTCCTACTAAGCACTAGTTAGATTGTTAGTTTGTATATAATTAGTTTTTTTATTAAATTAAAAGTATATTATTGCATGAAAATATCTCTCACTCTCAAGACAAATTGAGGAGATGATTTCTTATAAATACAACATTGTAATATGTAATCAGGGCCACCATTATTTTGCAATAATATTATGATTTTGGTTCTTGTGTTTAGAGTGTAGTGATTCTTGCCTAAATGTGTCATTTTTTTTGTGAATGTATGTTCATGGAATTGTGATTGAGCCAAAAGTTTATTGCTTTGTTTTTGGTTGTACGATCTTTTAATTCTGGTGTTTGCTATGGGTTTACAAATTTTGCTGACATATCTAGTTCGAGAAGAGATCACCATTTTGATCCTTCATAGCCTTTATCTCTCATGAGCATGCTTTTCATGGCCTTGCAATCTAATGAAAAGTGAAACATCATACAATTATTGAATTCCTCATAGATGATTGCATCAGTGGGATTTAGGAAGCACTGCTCCTACTTTCATTGGTTACCCACTAATTTTTTCGAAAGCTTAACTCATAGACACGTTGTTCCTATAGTTTATGTCCATTAGGATTTTACTTTCACGTTATTTTATTTAAATTTCTTGTTATTTGCTTTACTAACCCCCTTGCTAATTTAGGAATTCATTTTAGTTGCATTGTTAGATTGCATTCATTAAAAACAAAAAATACAAAACATAGTTCTTTTACATGTTTATTTTGAAGTAGTGAACAAATTTTACATCTCATCTAAAATCATTCGAACCAGCAAAGGCCTCCTCATAAAAAAATACATTTATCTTCAACTAAGAAAATTGTAGTAGGTCACAAGATCACTTAGAACCTTGGAGTTGATTCACAAGATTGACTTTTCAAGAGAGGAGTTTGAAAGAATTCCTACCGTTAAGCATCGCGCAGAATGATAGTTCAACAATTGGCAAGGATGTAATGTGTCCCTTCCCTATCAAGGACATAATAGATCCCTAATAGGCCATTAGGGATGTAGTGCATCCCTTCCTGGGCCCTATCTTGGGTCCCTTGAGGTAGGTTACTCTGCAAGAGAAAGTTCATTCTAACCCCTTTATAAACCCATCCATTTTCTCCATTTTGCATATCATGCATTCATTTTACACACTCAAGCATTCAAATTTTCAAGAGTTCAAGTCTTCAAGAATCCTTCAAGAAAATTTCTCCATTGAAGATCAAGGATTCAAACATTTAAGAAACTAAAGGGAGTTGTCCTCAATATCTCCCTCAGTCCATTCAAGGTCCTTTGTTGCAAGTTCTACATCCATTCATCTACATTCTTGATCCAATCCAATTGATAAAGAGAGATCATTACATTCAATTCAAGAAATTCAGCTATTGTAATTTGTAAGGTGAATTGATACATTTTCTTTATGTTTCTACAATTCAATTATTTCAATTCAAGGTTAATTCCTAAACCGGCGTTTGAATGAGGTGAACCTCCATTAGAAAACACAAGCCCTTTTCTATTGGAGGTTTTAGAACTTAGATTGGTGAACAAATTGCAGATTTGAATACCCTTATCATCATTTGTCAAAACTATAAAATTGGATTTAGGATTGGACACAACTAAGCAAGAACATAATGCTCCACTTATTTAGGAAACAATTGACCTTGCACATAGGAGTTGACATTGCACATTAAATTTGACCTTGCTAGATCACTAAATGATTTTTAGCATTTGAATATTTGGTAGTTTCAAGCCTAGATCCAACACTGTTTGTTCATTTTTAGGAGAAAAAAAAGCATTAAATTAAATTAAAAAGTGAGTCTTCTAATCCCCTTTGTTATTTCAACACATCTCTTCATTATATCTACATACTCTCATTATAATTAGGGGTTACAAGGATTTTTTCTTATTTTCCCTTATTCTACTCACTAGATCCTAGATTTTCATTTGTGCTCCTTTATCACTTGGCTAGCACTAATCTTTCTAGATCTAGTCTTGTAGAATTGGGATTAAAATGATTGATTCCTTGATTCCCTCTTTGAGTTGTGTAATTGTGGTTATGTGGTGAACTTAGGGTTTATTTCCTTGATTTTCATTCCCCCCTTAACACATAGGTCAAGATTATAATTTTACCATAAGTAGTCTTAATTTTGTGTAATTTTTCCATTAATGACAACATCCATGCTATTACTTTATCCAACTTGCTAATAAAATATACAAATTCAAGGGTTGGATAATCTCTACACAATTTCTTCCCCCAAGGCTATGGTAACCAAGTAGGTTGATGAAGAGGGTTTAGTGCTTGGTATTGATTCTTCTTTATCTTATGTAACATTGTACTCTTTTTCCTTTCATACCTTCTCACTTCCATCCTTTATCTCTTTCACAAAAGTATTATTGATATTATCATAATTTTTCTGGTTCAAACTATTGTTCCTTCTTCTGTTATAGTTATTCCTTTTGACATTAGGCATCCTTGCATTGCTCACAAATATATTCAATATGAAATATTTAGTTGTATGCTATAGATTATTACACTTGTAACATGTAACACCTAAATTTCCATACCTTGGTCTTTTATGATTTACTTAGTATTTTCAATCTATAGAAATTTTTCCAAAGTTGTTGCATTTGTAACATGTCACTCTAATAGATATACCATTATTGTTCCCAACAAATCTCCTTGATTTAGGTCTTCCATTAGATCTTTCATTTTTCCTTCCAATTTTATTTTGATTATATCTAGCTTTTCAATTATACAACTTATTCCCATAAAGCCAATAATTGAATTAACAACCAATCAAAGGCTTAGTGGTAGTCTTACCTTTGTAATCTTTCTTGTGTATCTGTACATTTTGCATGCATATAAGGGTGATCCCACAATAATGGGTTCCACTTTTTCACCAATTTTGACTCTGAAATCAATATTTTTGTAACAAACGTCACGTTCAAGTGACTATATCTCCAAAACTATAAATAATTTCAAGATGACATAAACTAGTGATTTTGAGTACTTTGTTCCTACTTTGTAACCATATTTTTTAATCTAAAAAAAAAAATTATTTATGTCAATTTTTTTATCTCCTCCAAAAAGTGGTACATAATAAAATTCAATATTTTAAAAAGTGACAGTCCGTTTGACACACATAACTTTTTTTCTAGAAATGATAATGAAGTAATTCTTTCTGCGTTGGATTTGTAGCATCAATATCCAGTGTTTACATTTGGTTTGATTTATTTTTGTTGAATATTGTATAGTTTATGAAGTTTTCAAGTGACATGAACCGTAATTCAGACATACGTTCCATTTGACACAGATAATTTGATGTCAATTTATCATAAACCATTTTTTTTTTTTTTGAATAGAAAGGTATCTCAATAAGCTAGTGCCTCCATATTTTTAAAAAAAAATTTGACCTAATTTACTAATTTTCTCGAGGTGTCAAAGTCGGTTGATGTTCAATCGATAATGAACCTATAATGAGTTAAACTCATATTTGAAAGTCTTAATGATTAAATTATGTAATAAAATTATAGTCGTTGGAAAGCTTGCTCCGAGAAGCACATTTTGACATTTTTTATTTTACATTAGGAGATCATTCTCCTACAATTATGGCAGTCAAAAAGGCAAAAAAAAGAAAAAAAGAAAAAAAGGTTAAAATTTTTGTGATTTTGCATGTTCGTGCGAACATGGCGTTCGCGCGAACACGTTTACCATGTTCACGTGAACCTATGTTCGCGCGAACATGCAAATCATGTTTGCGTGAACATATATATCACATATGTTCACGCAAACATACGAAATATGTTCGCGCGAACATGATTAAAAAAAAAGTTTGCTCGAACACAATAAGTGTGTTCGTGCGAACATATGGTAAACTCAATTTCTCATTTTGAAATTTTTTTCATTTTTGTTCGTCCCACTAAAGTGGAACCCATTATTGTGGGTTCACCCATAAAATTCCTTTGATGTTCTTTGTATTCTCTGTAGGTTCTTTATTTTGAATGATTTTTTGAATAGGATATTGCATTGGTCCTTCCTATTCTTCTTTAGAAAATTCACCATCATGATATCCAATTCCTTTCTTGTCACCTTTAGATCTCTACTATTGTGATTTTCCATAAAGTTTATCATTGCTTGAGTAAATCTTTTCAAGATGTAACTTTGTTTCTACAAGATCACCCTTGAAAATGTTAGTATACTTTTCAAGTTCTTTATAATTAGACGATGGATCTTCAAGTTCCATTTTCACCATTCTAAGATGAGCACTCAAATAATTACATTCATATGTATCCCTTATTACACTCGCTTCAATTTTTTCTCTTTATGTCCTTTCATCTTCAATATGTTTGGCCATTTGAACTCATGTCTAAGTGTTTGAATTTCCTTTTTAATTCTCTCAACCAGATCTATCTTATCTTCATATAATTTAGACTCTTTCCTCTTTATTCTTTAACTGTTAATATGATCTTTGAGTATCTAGATATAATTGTGTACATCTCTTAGCTTTTATTTAAATATTTCCTTTTCTATATTACATATATCCAATTCTTGAAGTTCTGCATCAAAATTAATTTGTAAGCTACTTGAATCGATTAGGATCTTCCTCAAATTGTAAGAATTCTTGTGAGGAACTAAGCTCTAGAACCAATTGCTCAGATTAAGAAAAATTGAGGGTGGGGTAGGGGTGGGGGGTGAATCAATGTTGCATCACTTTAAAATCAATTGATAACTTTGAAACTTAATCATAAGAATCCACATATAACAATACAAGAAAGTAAATCATATAATAATAAATAACTCATTAAACCATGCTTTTTTTGGAGGAAACTACCCCAGGGAAAACCCTAGTGGAGATGGTACCCTTAACTATATAAACTAATTTTAAAGGTCTTTGTAAAGAGGTTTGAAAATGTTAGGAGTCATTACAAAAAAATTAGTGTTCAAGTCCTTGTTAAAGAGCTAGACCTTGTTAGAGGTCTCAACCCTATTAGGAGTTGTTTTACATAAAGAAAAGTGCACTTTCTTGATATAGGACTTACTAAATAGTTATAATGTAAGTATAATAATATCAAAGAACTATATTGATATTATAGTGATTGATTAGTCTACAATGAAGATCAAATCTAATATGATCCTTGAAATCAAGGCTCACACATATAAAAAACAACATCATCATAGCATCATAGTCCATTCTCACATACAAAAACAAGATTTCCTTTATAACCTTCACAATTCTTTATTTAGTCAGCTAGCAAAGATATTTCACAAAAATATGTATCACAAAATCCAAAATGCAATTTAACAATTTTCTATCCAAGGGTTAACATCTCCTACAATGCTAAATAATTGAATTAATCAAGCAATTCAACTTGTTAGGCTGATTTGCATGATCACCATGTACTTGTCCTATATAACTACTCTAGTTTGTCAATTATACCTCACTCAACCATACTATGTGCCAATCAAGATATTATCGTATGAAACCATACCTAAATAATGTATACACTTTATACTAAAAATATTAAAAATTGTATCCATGTTTGATAAGTATTTTGACAAATATTGTCTATATGCTTACTAGTTTATTGCTTTGTATTTAAGCATTTTTCATGAATAACTTCCAACAAAATTGATATATTGAGCAAGAAAACTTACCAACAAGATAGTTTTTCATCAATGACAACATATATTCCTTCATCCAATATTAAATTTCCAACAAGGTCTCCCTAAAAAATTTATTTTTTCTTATATTATGGACATGTTATTAGTGCAGTGCAATTTATTCTCAAATATCTAGACAACCTTATTCTTGAGGTTCCTTTTTTTTGGTTTTTTTGTCACATATAGAGTGCACTAATAAGATACCCTCTATGTAGGTAAGAGCCTACAACACAACAGTAAATTGTGAGACTCTTAATTGGGAGGTCTTGGGTTCAAATTTACTCAAGCTTAACTAATTTTTTTTTTAAATTATCCACAACAAATAATAATAAACTTGGCTTCGGCCTCTTATGAATAATAAATAAATAAAAATAAGATACCCTCTACATAGTTAGTTATGTGTCTTCCTCATTGGACTACTTGCATGTATAGATATATTATTTTCCTAGCTGGTAAGATCTTCTTCTACTTCATTAGGGAGTGATAGTTTTCTAGAATTTTTCACCCACTCATACCATTTACATCATGTTGTTCCTTTCTTGCTAGACAATTTTAATCTCTTTAAACTCCAATTTTGGATAACACTTTGGTTTTTACTTTGTGGTGGAATATGAGATTCTTTGATTGTTATCTATAATTTCCAATGCCTTTCACTTGTTCCTTGATTTGGAGATATATTCTCACCAATTCTTCTCCCTCTTCATATTATTAGAACTTGAATTCTCCCTCTTCCCTAGTGTGTATAGTACATCTTCTTTATTTCTTTGGAAAAAAGGGAATTAACTATTATAGATGTGGTGTCTAATTGTGACACATCCTTCTTCCTTCCTTGATTCCTTTCCCTATACCATTTTAGTATTTTTAGATAATATTGTCATTCTTTATCTTCTCACAAATATTAGAGGGTTATTATGTTATAACATGTGAGAAACTAAAAGCCTTAGTAGGAGGTGCATAAATTTGTCTTTCACTCTTAAATTCTCTCAGGCATCAATCTTAGAGAATGCTTTATGGAAAGTTTTTCTTTGAACATAGGAGTTGATAGATACTTCCTATAGGCATACAAGGTCTTGTGTAACTCATCCTTCACTATGTTTTCTTCTTTAGATTGAGAGACTTTCAATTGTTCATAAGGTTGGCCCATTACAATGTTATATTACTTATTTTCATTCTTCATTCTTTAGATATCTATAATTTATAATACAATGATGCCAAAATGTCTACTTTTGAAGAGAACTAGCTTAACTATGAAGAGCATATAGTTGCACAGTTATACTAGACAATAATACAACATAGTTAACATAAATGACATAATATGGCCAAAACCATGTATCATTTTATTCTAGAATATTTATAATCCAAATCTCTATCAAGTCCAAGAGAGAAATTAAGTACATAAATAACTTACCCAAAAATTGGTTTAGATTACCAACCATTAACAACTACCAGCAACAACTAATTGAAAGAAAATGTCATTATACTTCCAACTAAAATAATACTAATAATTATTCTTAAACATGATAGCTATTCTAAATATAGGACAATTGACATACCCAAGTGATCCAACAATTCTAGAATATGTTATTACAAGTACAAGATCACATAGAGCTACTAAGGAATCTTGAGCTAATATTTTCCCAAACATAAAATTTGAGTCATGTATAGATCTCCCAAATACAATTCAATTTGGGGATGAAACGTATATGTACTTTAAAATATAGGCCTTGCAAGGATTTTAAAGATTATACCATTTTGAAAACATAGTGTTATGGCCAAACCTCTTAGGAATCGTCCTCCAAGGAAATGATGCACTTACCCATACCCTCATCCTTGGGAGATGGTAGGATTCAAAGTATGACTATCTCTATAAGATCTGACTTATATGGATTCACTTTAGACAAGTATACATATGTGGTGAGACAAAAGATAGAATAATGTATAAGTGAGGTCATGTGTGGTATGAACTGGTTGCATGAGTAAACAATAACTAGTTTTCTTATGTACACTTTTTAGACAAAAAACTTGTATAGGTCATATAGAATGACATGGAATGATATAATGGCATTTGGACAAGTCCTATGCTACTAAAGAGTGCACAAAAACATAAACTAAAATCAAGTTGCATTGAATGATTCCATAAGGATTATATGAGTACTCACTGATTAATGAGTTTGTAAACTACTTTCTCATTCCTTTTACTTTTAATGTTATGAGGAAAAGTGGAGACAATACAAGGTTGAAAAGTTCATTGTTTCTTTTCCTCATTTTTATTTATTCCCTTTGACCTTGTTGTCCCTAAGGCACTAATGAGTAAGGAAACCAACCTATTTTGTGTGTAAGTTGGCAAAATAATGTTAACCCATCCCCACATATAATAAGGATTCAAATATTCTCTTCAATTGCAACCTTGTATTCCCCTATGTTAATTTTGCAACATAGAAACAAATTTTAAATTACACCTATGTCAATCCCTTCCCATCAAGTTATTATAAGACAACCAAATAAAAGTATCTATTTAAACTGTGTATAAAAATACACTAGGAATCACTTAGCATGTCAAAAAAATATTAAACTTCATTACATATTACATCATAGAAGATTATAATACTATTTTTCTTATATAATTAAAGATTTTATATAACTATTAGATTTATTTTTCATTGTAAGAATTTTTTCCTAATGGTGTTTATCATCTCTCCCATTTCAAATGTAGATTTTAGGAATCAAGGCAATCCAATTTCTATTATCAAATTCAATACAATTAAAATCCATGTATAGAATTTAGTTGTGTAGACTTGAAGACAAATTCAATATACACAATTTAGCTAGCTAAAATGCCAAACAATTTTTTTTACAATTTCAAGAAAATTATAGTATAGGTTTTTTATTTCTAATACTTCAATAATCAATTTATAACACTTTTCATAACCAAATCTTTATCAAACATAAGACTAAATATAATTTATTTATTTTCAAATATTTATTTAAACAACATTCAAATTCAATCTCTTGAATTGATTAAAAAATAAGGAACAATTATACTTCTATATACATATAATTTCAAACATAAAACTAAATATAAGTTTTTTATTTTCAAATATTTATTTAAACAACATTCAATTTCAATATCTTAAATTGATTAAAAAATAGGGAACAACTATACTTTTATATGCTTTTATTTATATACATATAATTTCATTACAGCAACATTCAGAAAAAAAAAACAAACAGAAAACTAATTGTAAAAACATCCATTTCAATAAAAATCCAAACTGCTATCATGAATTGACGAAGATTTAAAAATAAGGAACAATTCTACTTTTATATATATATATCTCACAGCAACATTCAGAAAAAAAAAACACAAAACTAATTGTAAAAGCATTCATTTCTATAAGAATCCAAGCATAAATGTAGAGACAATTCTTTGTATGACAAATTGATACTCTAAAGATTTGCTATTGTATTTCTACAAACGATAGCTTATATTTATAAGTTGGTATACAAAGACAGAGTCAAGAGTACAGAAACTAATATTTGCAAATACCACTTGCTATAGACCTATAATCATGACATGTTACCAATTCCACTAAATCTAGACAACTTTCTCCTACCAACAAATCAAGACAAACTTCCCCTCCAACTATTTCATTACAATACTACAATATAATGTTATATCAGATACAATAACATCAAGTGTTCAAGTCGTACGGAATCACATGTCCTCATATGCAACATTCTTCACACAACCAACAACAGCAGAGGGCTGCTATACTGCAATGACAAACCCAAAAGAACACAGATAAGAATATAACCTTACTTTATGCATATAAAAGCTGCAAATTATAAGCAAAAAGAAGTGTAAGAGGCATATCTACCATCCTTCTAGAAAGCCTTTCTCCCCTCTGCTCTGTGTTTTGACAGGACCTGCCTCTGCATATTGTGATGGTGGAGCTTGAGTGGGATACCCTGAAAGTAATACCCATTTTAATATCAGTAATACCCATAAAAGAAAACAAATTTTGTGGTCTTCTACTACATAAATGATTTGTGATTGTGGAACCTGAGTAATTATACCCATGAATAGATAGTTTAAATAGTTCTTATTCAAATAGTTCGTATGCACTAGAAACCAGAGATAAAAACAAGAACAGACCCATTTCTAACTCACAGGAGATGTGGAGCCATTTTATTGCCCTAGAGTGTTGTTTGATCTAAATTACACATCAATTCTTTGTTCGATTGTCCTAGAATGTTGTTTAATCTAAATTACGCATCAATTCTTTGTTAGAGGGGGTTGCTGTTACACCAAAAGACCGATCTATCAATGTCTAATATAACCACTCAACTTATAGTACACAAGAGGTGATTAAGCCCTTGTCACGAATTCTGAAGAGAACACTGAACAAATTTCCAACATTCTTTAGTGGATTTACAGATCATTAATCATCTTTAACTTTAGAGCAAACAATTCTTCCATATTCTGTCTACCTTTTTACATTGGATTACCGAATTTTCTTTCTATTCTATGAAATTTTCGTTATTTTGATGGTGAGTGTGATCTTAATAGAAAGAAAATATATACAATCTAAATGAAAAACAACGACAAAAACTACAATAAACTGTAAAAAAAAACTATAGCTCTTAAGTCATTCACAAACAACTAAAAGATAAGAGGAAACAAGAGTAAATAATTGCCTGGTGGAGGATATCCTTCTGGATAAGTAGAAGGCGGTGTTACCGCAGTGGACTTCTGTTGTTCAGACATTCTGATTTCCCGTCGTCTCTCTCTGATGGGTTTTCTGATTTCAGCTTTTCACTTCTGGACGAAAAATGGGTTTTCCTCTACACTGAATTCTTCTTCAATTGAATTGTGATCTGTAAATTGTATTTGGGTATGCGTTTATATAGATAAGGAAGAACTTCCCTGCACATCTCTCTTAGCGAGCTGTAAAGCTTGAGATTTATCATAAACCGACAATACATCATACGGAAAAGAAGAAAAGGGGTTGTCCTATCTATTCATTTGGACACATGACCACCTAAAAAGAATTGAAACATCAAAGTATGTTGGGTGGTTTGATTCATTTCTATAATGATTATCCAATGGGGTTTAAGCAGTGAGCTAGCTGGGAAAAAATAATTCCTAAATCATGCCTTAGATAAGAAGCTAAGAATATAACTTTCAACTGTTGATTGCGTTGAGCATCCTCCATCCATTGTTTATTGAATAGATGTAAGGGATTTCAACAAAGTTTAGTCGGTTATAGCATCATACTGTTAAAATGACTTTTTCTTCTTTTAAGTGTAGCTTTTCGTTAAGTATAATTCATCCCATCTTATGACTGGTTTGGTAGAATGTCTTAAAATGGAATCATACTTTGATAAGTAGTATAATTTGTGTTGGGTTTGGTTCGTAGTGTATCATTATTATATTTTTATTTATTCTATTTTATATTTATCTTTTTGTCATAATATTATTATTTTATTCTTTTTAAGAAGAATGGAGAGTTTCTAAGTTTAACTCTTTACAAAGTGAGCCATCTATAATCTCTTGAGTGATGTGCAATGGTCTCTCATCCTAATATCACGAGCAAATCCAGAGAGAGTTGAACCCATGATCTAAGCTGCCTAAAGAAGCAACCGAGACCTAATATGAGAGACCATGAAATTATCATTGTATTCCTAGAGGTCATTTTTCAATAATGTGGAATTGCTTTAATTCAGTCCCATGAGATAAAAAGAATAATTCCAAAACATAAATTATCACATGCAAGTTCTAATTTTATGCCCTTTCCTACTAGTCCTTTAAATCAACTTAATACACATTTGCATGATAAATTGCTATATAATAGTATTTAAAGAAATTATGAGAGACTATAAAATATCTAGGGATCTCAGTTTGATTTTCCAAAAGACAAATAATATACATTGTTGACATATATGTGACTTGCATGATAGTTTATAGTGTATATGTATCATCCATTGTATTTAATCTAGTATGTGAAATTGGTTGGCCCAAGAGAGTTATCAAGTGCCTCACAAATTCCCCAATACTACCCTTGGATACCATCTAAATAGGCTCATCTATTAAGAAGATTAAGACAAATAGGCTTTACAAGCATACAT
Organism: Cupressus sempervirens; assembly: GCA_028749045.1. Taxonomy (NCBI): domain Eukaryota; kingdom Viridiplantae; phylum Streptophyta; class Pinopsida; order Cupressales; family Cupressaceae; genus Cupressus; species Cupressus sempervirens. Next base: position 613,102,995 of record CM053788.1, read on the forward strand.
TTTGATAGATTGATCATGCATATCATCAACCACTTTCATGCATCAAAATGAATTTGCATGACGGAAGATCACCATGTAGCTTCCCAAATCAAAAACACCAATTTTTCTAAAGGATTGGATAGGTTTTGGCATAATCATTAATTCAAGCAAATAAATTGTAGACAAGAACAAATAAATACAACATTACATTTGCACAATTCTTTAATTATCGATTCTAATATAAACCCAATCCCCTACAATTAAAATTATCAATCTCAACTTACCTAGATTAATATCTTCTATCTAGCCATATTTAATTGATTAAATTACATTAATTCAAGATAATTATTTATTTAATAAATTTAATAAATTTTAGCCAATTTAATTTACCTTTAATATTTAATATTAGAAAAACCCAAGAGTGGCAAAGGGAACGTTGAGCCTTAATTTTTCTCAACATGAAACTCACCAAATCCATTACGAACAAAAAATATCTCATCTAGTTAAATTCCTTATACACATAGTTCATGGTTCTATTTATTGATAGTAGAAAGAATTGGCTCATCTCTATTATACATATTGTAATGCTCCACCAAGGAACCCTTGGAACAAAGGGTTAAATATGCACTTAACATGTTTTTTTCTAAAATATGGATTAAACATCACTTAACCATAGCATAAGAAAGATACAACATGCAAGAGAATATAAACATATCCTCAAATGACCATACATGAATTGAAGACTTCACAAACACTTCCAAAGGCTTCCAAGAAACCAAAATCAAAACATGAGTAGTAAAGCCACATTCAAGCCATCACATAAGGGGTTAGAATTTTCCCATGAACCTCTCGGATCATGATTGAACCTTCATCAACATGGTCATCCATCAAGGAGACTAATCCATCTTTGTGGAAATTCAATACAAGAAGCCAATAAGCCTTAAGACAAGAGACACATGAATAAAAACACATCATGATGTATCTAAGTTTTGACTGTGCTAACTCAAAAGGCATACCAAGAGAAAACAATATCCAGATCTAAAATTGAATTTTTTACTAGGCCTTGGGAAGTACTCACTATTTTCTACATGATAAAGTGTATTCTTTAAAATAGGAGGCAAGTACAATAAATCCTATGAAAAATTATTATGGAAATCTATTAGTTTGGAACATTTCATGGGTCATGTGTGCAAAAGTATTGATCATATGCTAAGAAACATCAAACCTATATAGTGAAAAGGGGAGAAAAGGAGACAATGTATAAGTAATATGTGATGGAATATGACTCAAATGTGTTAGACTAATTTTAAAACTTCCAAATTATTTTAGAGGCCAAATTTGTAGGCTAATTTGGGTTCTAATAGTGTGAAGGCTTTTTGACAGTAGTATATAGCTAAAATGTAGGATTTCTCCACACCAATGACTAATAGATCATTACATATTGAGGAAATTCTTGTAAAAATCAAGACCTATAATAACATTAAAAATTAACAAGTATATGTATCTAAAAAATGCATAAATATAAATGTGAAATGACAAGGGATAGAAAGGAGAAGACCATGCTCAATAAATCTATTATTGGAAAAAAAACATCCATTTGGACATTGGTCCCCAATAGTGGTATAGTACAATTCCACCCTACCACATGGAACCCTTAGGCCCACCCCAAAATGGTCATAGAGATAGTAACTTGACCATAAACATAGTGTAAGCGCACACACCAAGAATGGATAACACTCACACCAATAAGATACATACAATGGAAGGATGGTATATAGGTCTAATGCAACACATAAGTACAACACAAATATCCAAGAATAAAAATCAACATGTGGACTATTGTCCAAAGATAAATTACAATATCACATATCACAACTCATCAAGGTGTTAATGACTACTAATGAGCCTACACACCATAGTACCAACCATAAGGATTATCTCTTACCACATGGATCAATATTGAAATCTAAGGCACAATCATCTACCTCACACACAAATCTCTCATTATGTCTTAGGATTTAGTGGTATTCACCATATATTCTCACACTCAAATAACTAATGAAATTTGGAGACTAAATGATATTAGCTTACATTTTTATTTGTGCTCACATTTGGGTTATGTATGACATTCGAGGATAGAAAGGAGCAGACCATGCTCAAGAAATATGTTACTAGAAGAGAACTTCCATTTGGACATTGGTCCCTAATGGGGGTTATAGTGAAATTCCACCCTACCACATGGAACCTTTAGGTCCACCCCACAATGCTCACAGAGATAATAACTTGACCATAAACATAGTCTAAGAAAACACACCAAGAATAAATAACACTCAAACCAAGAAGATCTATACAATAGAAGGATGGTATATAGGTATAATACAAGACATAAGTACAATGAAATAATCTATAGAGAAAACTCAACATGTGGACTAATATCCAAAGATCAATCACAATATCACATATCACAACTCATCAAGGTGTTAATGATTACTAATGAGCAAAGACAACAAATTACCAACCATAGGGATTATCTCTTGCCACATGGATTAATATTGAAATCTAAGGCACAATCATGTATTTCATACAAAAATATCTTGTAATGTATTAGGATTAAATGGTATCCACCATATATACTCACACTCAAATAACACATGAAATTTGGGTACTAAATGATATTCACATTGTCATCTATGCTCACATTTGGGTTATGTATGACATCCGAGGATTTGAGGCATCCACATAACCAATTAATTTTGTTTAGTATTTATACCTAATATAGTATATTATAGTTTTCACTTTTTAAGGAACTCCTTGTCATAGCCTATGTGGCCACTTCTAGGTCAAGTTCCATGCATGGAGATACTCCCCATGCCTACTCAAAGTAACTAGTCCTATGGACCAACATCACACAAGCTCAATCTTAAGAAGGAAACCAATGCAATATCGTGTTCACGCAGTCTACACCAAAGATATGAAAAATACTTCATCTACTTAGTCTACATTGAGGAAAAGATAACCATGGATTTTCCACTCAATCTATATTGAGGACAAGAGAATAAAATATGTACCATCTACATGGGTTGATGCTAATGACAAGAAATAATAAAGCCTTAATAACAAGAAAGTAATCACTAGAGAATTAATCCACTCTGACAACCAAGGCATGCAAGTTGAGTAAACGAAATAACAAGAAATAATAGAAGGCTAAGTTACTCTCAAGAACTCAAGGTAGGAAATTGGGTAAGAAAACCCAAATGCAAAAATACTAGATAGTTCAATTACCTACTTTTCCAAGAGCATGATATTCAAGAAAATTCATTACACATCTCGTTAAAATATGAGGAACACTCAAACATGTAAAATAAATAAAGAAATTTAAAAAGAAAATAAAAGCCAAATTCTCTATTGGATGTTATGCTAAGAGATTGTATTACAATGAAATCCAATAAACATATCATTAGAACATAGGGAAAGATCATAATTCACAAAATACACCAAAATCCCAAATTTGACAAAATTTGATAAGGTATAAAATCAATATTTTATCATTGAAAGCACACATTTGGATAGTGATACAAAAATACATAGAACTTCCTACACCAATCCCAATTCTAAAATAATAATAAATGTAGTAAGGACTACCAAATTCAACAATTTGATCATACAACACATGGAAACTAATATGGCTTGTATGGCACACAAAATGATGAAATACAAAAAAGACCAAAATCAAACTTGAAGGAAAACTACATTAAAACCTATTCATTTTTATGGTCCAACTAACTAAAAAAATCCAATAAATTTTAATTCTAATATTTGTATGATCAAGAAGTTTTTTTAAAGAGGTAATTATGCCTTTAATTACATATAACCAATCACAAAATTGCAAGGACTAAGTGGCAAAATTGATAAATTTAGATTATTAATCTTGATCTAGAAACTTCACCATACAACTATTTAAGGAGATTTTAGACATAATTTGTGTCTGTATGGTTGAGATTTTGGAGATTGTATGCATGTGAAGTTGAAGGTGAATTAGTAGAGTGATGGAGTAGTATAGTGAACAGTTAAGGGCAGAGTTATTGAAGATCTATTAGAGAGAGGTGATATCATATTGAGTAGAGGAGATGTATCATCACCATTCAAGTACAAACCAAAGGATGAGGTAGTGATACATTTTAACAAGTGTTTCAAGGTAAATCTCTTAATAGAGTGGTCCTAATAAGTCTACATAAGTCTCCTAAAAAAGTTCTCACTTAATTGTGTGGTTAAAATATTTTAATCAAGGTAGATTGAATGATTCTTGTAAGCTCATAATAAGGTAGACCCCTCACAAGGTAGATCATTAGAAGTGATCAAATATTGTAACCTTAACAGGAACACTTTAATGTTGTAGTAGTGAAGATATTTGTGGATGGCATCCCCATTATAGTTTTACCTTCACCTTGGAGAGTTTCTATGTTAAGATATCTGGTGTCATGTGTTGATTAATTGCTTATATGTGGTATTTATGTTATTAGGTGTCAGATATGACATTACATTGTAGTATATAATTTTTTTGATATGAGATTAAGATTTAATGAGGGTTTATGTGAAGATATCAAATATGTTTTATGCTTGATGAAGTTTTGAAGATCCTAACTCATACCCCCTCTCAGCATCTTACTTCCCCTATTATATATCCAATAATTGATATCAGAGTCATGTTCTCTTAGTTGAAGTCTAACCACTTGGGAGTTAAAGATATTGGAGAATGGAATCCTACAAATTGGGAAAGATCATTAAAAACTAGAAGCTTGATGTTCAACTTACACTTGAACAAGTTAAGATTGCAAAGGACACTCTAAGGAAATCCTTGAAGAGAAGGAAATAGATGGCAATTCAACAAAATGACACACAATACAAAGAGAAAACTATTAAAGAGTTATTTGATGAAGGAAAATCTAATGAATCTAATGCAACCATATCAAATATATTGGAGAAGAACAACATTTTGAATGAAGAAGTAAGAGCCCTAAAAAGAGAAAATGAAATATAGTCAATAAGGCTATGTGAAGTGACTGAACAAAAGAAAATGGTTGAAGATGAAAAAGTAATGACTGAAGAAGACAAGAGGAAATGATGATAAGACTTGATGAAAGGATCAATGAAGTGCAAAGAATGACAAAAAGTCAATGTGACATGATCAATCAATTGTTAAAAGAAAATCATGATATTTCTAGCAAGGTGGAAGATATTGAAAATATGAGATCTGAAAAATGATCAAGAGAAGAATGAATTGAGAGATGAAAAAGAATTCATTGAAAGGATGAAGAAATTGAAAGAGTCTATGAGATTTATTAATGAATAGATAAATGTACCAAGGAGACCTCATGACACTTCTAGATTAGGTTGTGTCAAGTTCCTATCAAGTCCTGAGCAAGGAGAGTCATCAAAGGAAGGAGAATAGAGGAATGTGATTGCAAAACCAAAGAACAAGAAGCCTACATGATATCACTATGGAAAACTAGGACATACAACAAACATTTTCATGAGCAAATTTGGTAAGTCAAATCCTAAGCCAAAATTCAATAGTTATTGTTTCAATTACAACAAAAAAGGTCATCAAGCATATAAGTGTAGATCAAAGGTCAATAAGACACTAGTTACTTCTCAATTTGAAGGTTACTATTATACATGTCATCAGTATGGTCATAAGGCACAAGATTATAGATCTAATGTGAAAACTAATTGGACACCTAACAATCAAAGAAATTCACCTAGACAAGGTAATGTAATAAGTTGGGATTACAATACTTGGGTCAATTATCAATTTTTTGTAAAGTATGGACACATTGCAACAAACTGTGCAAGGATACATCTTAGAGGAAGATCATGAAACTAGAGGAATTTTGGACTAGTGTGTTTTCATTGTCAGAAGATCAATCGGCTGAGTAGAGATTGTATGAACCAAAAACCAACACCTAATGTTGAAGAGAATAATGGAAAAGAAAAGGTCAATGTAGAAGGAACTCGGATGAATTAAACTTGGAAGAAGAAATCTGAAGGTAGTAGCAATGCAAATGGTGAAATTAAGGTCACCCAATCCAATGGATTAGGTGATTCCCCCACCTTAAACTAAACCAAAGAGGTATATATGGAACTATGTTTTAAATTTCTAAATCGTACATTAGTTTGTAGATTAAATGCATTGAATTCCAAATTTGCATGTTAATGGATGAACATTGACAAATTTGAAGTTTGAATTGAGTAATGTATGTTGGTGTCGAGTTGAGATGTTAGTGTTGATCAAGTGTCAATAATGACATTTTGAAGTGTTAAGCGACTAAGTTGAAATGATAGTTATGACTGATTTGAGGTTCTGAACGAATTGATGGAATGTGAAAATGTGATAACCTAGTTATCTCATGTTGGCTGAGGCAACTAAATCTCACCCATTATTCAATCTCTTTCTCGTGTGCTCCTCTACAATAACAAACTACCTTCTCAATAAAAAATCATACCATCTATCATAGTAACATTAGTGAACATAAGTACATCATATATATTGACTATTATTTCATATTCCAAAATTGTGACCTTCCATCTATTTCTAGTGAAATTAACTAATGCAAACTATATGACTATTGACCAATATCCCTAAATATACTTAGACAATTTCTTCATAGTACAATGCCAAAAATTTATCTTAAACATGAGAAAAATTAACTAATAAATGTTTTTCCATTAATGGCAACATCTAATTATTCACTTTATCCAACTTTCCAACAAGAACATCTATAGAGAGAGAAAGGGAAGAGACATTTAGAATCTTACTCGCTTGAGATTTCTGAGGTCTAAAATTGGGTAATATAGTGTAGACCCATTAGCATCTCTCACTATTGCAAGAATTGAAATGGAAGGAGAAGAGGACATAGACATTTAAGTGGGAACATGCGCATAAGAGGACATAACTACCATTACAAGAACATATTGCCTGATTGCCACAAACTTCATAGCCTCTACCCCACACAAAGTTCCATTAACAACATAAGGTTGGACACCACTAGCACGGGATGGAGAAGGAAGACAAACATTATGTGAAAACCTAGTGGAAAACATCATAATAATAGAAACAATAAGATGATCTCTAGGCTGAGTAACTTCATATGAATTAATAAAATAACATAGATTTTATAATATCTTATGATATTTTGAATTTCTAATTTCTTCATAGTTTAAAACTATATCAAGTATAATGGGTGATTTATTTAGAAATTTAAGAGAACTCTTTAGTTGGTATAGTTGTTATTACACATCATTCTTCTAATAGCTACAAGTTATATGCTATTTTAGCTAAAATTCCCATCTCTTTTAAGAGTATCCATAGTTTCTTATCAACTCATATGATGCCATGAAGCCAACTCAACAATAAATGACATTTTCAACATTACATCTAATGGGGCGACCACCTATATGATGACCTTGGACAAGAAAGATGTAATAGTATTAGTGCATAAGGGAGCCACAATAAATCTAAAAACCTAGGAATGTTTATTTTCCATTGTCCAGTTTAAGAAAAATATAAAAAAATGCTCCTTTTTGTGGATTAATTTATAGTCACATTAACTTGATTAAATATCTAGTATTGAAATTACATTAGTTTTTGTTTGATAATTATTTGGATTCAGATTGTGTAGGAATTTGTATAATCAATGTTTCAAATTACATTTCACAATTCATTATTGTAGACACCTAAATCTAATTACACAAATAGGTAATAGTATTTAATCATCTCCTAGGGCATTATTGATTAAATATTTATTATTTAATTAATTAATCGCCATCCCCTAGTTTATTTATTTATTTAATTAACTATACTATAATTGATAAAATCAAATGATAACCCAAAATCAATTTATCAATTAAATCCCTATTCCTCTATTAAATTAAACGAATCTTCAAATATATTTAATTTAATTCCACATCCCCCATTTATTAAATAAATCATTTAATAAACTATCCAAACCCCTTAAAACATCCCTAAACCCTACCTTTATCCCTAATACAACCCATTCACCCATATTAACCTCACTTAGCCACCTAACTAACCCATCCCATCAAAGCTCAACCACTTTCCCCCTAACCCCCTTCCTAAACTAAGTATAATCTCCCTTCTAAACATGTGCACAACTTTAATTAAGGGTTAAGACTTGCTAATCAAATCCAAAGTCAACAAATCTCCCTTATCCTCTTCCATCCCTATCCAAGAGCATTTATGGGTCTTACATGCCATTAATTCCTCTTACATCCCTCTTTATGTCTCTTACATCCCTCTTACACACTCATCCTCACTCATTACTCCCTTTGACCAACCCTTATCCCATCCCCTCACACTTATCCTCCTTGTGACAAGTGTCACTCCCCTATTGGCTCCAAACAAGCACAATCCATGTGCTTCCCTTTGAAAGCATCTTAGCCCTCATTCACCATTCTTCCACCCTTGCATCCTGACCCTCCATTTCACTATCCCTTAGCCTATAAATAAAGCCCTTCCCTCCCAGAATAATTAATCTACTTTTATGCAAACTTATAATGCTATTTTGAGAGCCTAAAAATTACCAAAATGTCATCATAATGCTGAAATCCATCCATACCCCCATTGTTGAAACCCTCATACATATACACACTTGATAAACACCCATCCATTGGAATCTTGAGCACATCATGAGCATACATATGTTATCCATCAGGGACATAGCTTCATCATCATAGGTTATGCCCAAGGAGCTTTCTATTCTTGGTTTTCCTTCCTTTTGGTGATAACCTCATCCTATCATGAGTATTTACTTATTTGGTTATTGTGAATGCTTTTGTTAGTATTAGTATTCCTTTTACACTAAGTAGATTAGGTGATACAATTATCAGAATAAAAATGTTGCAAATGTTTGACTCCCATTTGAACTTTTTAGAACAAATTTGAAAGCAATCACACGCATGGATCACCATAGTCAAGTGACCACAAACTAAAGTTTTCTTATTCCTCAAGAGGTTCATGGATATTGAACCCACCCTTGAAATGGATTGGATGAGCACTTTCGTGAAGAAAATGGTTTAAAAACTCCATCTTGAAAGGACCAAATATTGAGAAGGAGATTAAACATAATATTGATTATATTATATTACTTGTCATAGTAAAAAACATGTCTCTAATTTTTAGTCCTATCTCTTTTCATTTTTTTTATATCAAGGGTTTAGTCTATTAAATAAAGATACATGATTAGCTCAATGAAAGGAATTTTTGGTATATTCTAATCCATCTATGTAGTTGAAGAAGTCTTGGCACATGATCCAATAACAAATAAATGTGAATTTCTAAAGAATTACATTTTATATTAATACAAAATACTACAAGTATCTATATTTAAAAAAATAAAAAATTATTTTAATAACATTAAAACACTTTAAGAGCTACAAGAATATAAGTCTTTAATAAGAAAAACTATTTAATATATAATAAAATAGCACTTACTTCTTATATATATATATATATATATATATATATATATATATATATATATATATATATATATATATATATATATATATATATATATATATATATATATATATATATATATATATATTAGTCTCACCCAAGTTAACTAAAATATTTAAACATAACATCTATGATGATCAAATCATACAATAATAATATAAATAATGATTGTAGAAATTAATTAAAGTTAAATAGTTCAAAGCTAATCACTCATTGTTAATGTACATGTTGATATATATTATATTTGATGATTTTGATTGTAGTGATTAGATATATTTTAATGTTTATTAGGCTTTAGGAAAAGTATAACTCATTCTCTAGGAAAATCTATATATTAGTTGTGCTAAAGATAGAACTCTATTATATTTGTCCATGTTAGAGTTCTACAGTATTTTTTCTTATAGAAGAGTCTTACTATTTGCATTTTAGGCAATCACATTCCCCTAGCCTTAGCTCATTGGAAACTTTTTATTGAATTCTTTTTTTTTCTTTCATGGATAACATTGAGAAGTTGTGTTCATACTATTTTATATTGTTATAAGATGTTATTCATTAGATTTTCTTTTTAAAAAGTGTTTTACAATATCATCTTTATTTGTTATGTGAGTGTTTAAGTTATTTAAATGTAAACTCAAAGTAAGATTGGATGGTACAAAGGTAGGCTATCACTTTTTACCTTTGTTTTGGATTCACTTTGGTTTGTTAATTCCTAATGCTTTTAGTAACATCAAATTATATGTTTAGTATAACAATTAGTGAAATACCATCAAGTAACCTTACATACCCCCAAAAATCAAGAGTTCATTTTCAAGCTTAACCTTTCATCATTTTAAGTTGATTTTAAGGTGAAAAAATGAATTTTATTTAAACCTATTGTCAATACAAAAGCTTGCACCCTTGTCTAAAGTCTTACTTAAGAATAATCTCATGAAACATGGAAACAACCTCCAAGCTATGGGACTTGAACTATGAGGTTGAGTCTCTAGAGAAGGCTAACTTCCTCTGCTATTAGGATGTACTTAAACTATTATTGAAGAGAAAATGGAGAAGTAATACATGAAAGTAATTACCTAATCTATTCTAAAGAGGTGATGCACCAAAATAGGGTCTTCAGACCAATCTCTACCCATACATGCACATTTTTATCATTATGATAGTCCAAAGATATACGGGTTCAAACTTGCTTTAATCTGTAAACTACATAAAGATCAGACAACCACATGAGTGACACAAGGAAAATGCTTCACTTCTTATCATTCACAGGCCAAAGAGATACATAAATTGTAGATTATAGATGTTCGCAGTACATCGAAGAGGTAGACAAGCTTGCACAATATGAAGATGGTTGAAAGAGATAAGGCAAAAAGTCATATAACTCAAAGGCAAAGAGGGAATTTATAGTCCCATGCCAAGGCAATGCCAAATAAAACATAGAAGATCCGACCCTAAGAAAGATTACAATATTTGTCTTTATAGTGCAAGTATAACTTAGATGACTTTTATCATAAGACAAAAAAATTAACCACTACAATCAAATCTCTAGAAAATAATCACTGCAAAACTGAAAAGATCCTACTATTGCTTAAATCCATACATGAGAGGATCACTTCCTCACCAAAAAAATCTCTGAGAGGTCAGGAGTGATGACCATTCAATATCTGATTGAATGAATGGATCAACACATGGTGGTGGAGTATCTCTTTGTATTTATCAAGACTAGGGATCAATGAAAGTGGTTATAGGAGATCAAAAAGATTGGATTCATCATTTCAAGAACTGTTTTCACTGCCACCAACTTCCAACTCGACCATGACCCTTAGTGATGTAAGGTTTGACCATTTAGTCATGCTACGTGGACTAAGCATTTCTCACCATTATGCCACCCTGTCAGTGGTCTAATCTTTATGACTTGCATTTGATGATTCATGATCACAACCTCACCACCACCTTCTTTTAATAACTATTACTGCCTACGAAACCACGATCTACCAATCATCAGTGCCTTGCCACTTGCATTAGCATTCCTTACTAACCACTATGACCTTATGAATGTTCAGATTAGACCATATCTACACCATCTCCTACTTAAACTAATCTTACTATCTGACCCTTGAGATCAAGTGAAACGAAGGGAGCCACTACTTCGCAACTCAAACCTTAAACATTTCTTGACTCCCAGTGATCATGTGTTGGCTATAGATCTAGATGATCTAACAGTGCAAGATATGTCTTGAAGCACTAAAGACTTACTTTCTACACTATCACAAAATAAATCAGAGCATGTCAATATAACCATGCAATTAGGTGAATATGAATAAAAGTGCACCTCTGCCACCTTGACCTTGGTTAAGGCTCATCAAACTGTGACCATGCGAATCGCATGGTTGCAACTTACAACCTTCCAAGGTGTAATATGAAATAAAGAATTATGGCTAATGCTAAATCATTTCATAAGAAATCATGGGTGACCATTGGGTGAATTATCGTTTAAACTTGATTTTCTGGTGGAAGGGTATTTTAGTTAACATTTCTGGTGACTCAGAGGGGGTGCAAGCCTGCTTGGCACATGACTAGTGACCATCAAAAGATCCATTGAGCCATAGAGTCTCTAAAACCATAACACTCATCAAATTTATCATTTCTACTACATTTTGAACCATAACATACCTTCTTCCCCTGCATCTTGCAAAAAACTTAGAACCAAAACCCTCTACTACAAAAGACAATATGTGCCTATGCGCTTCTTAGATAATAGGAAAGAACAAGAAAGAAAAACAACTCTAACTATGTACATGAACACTTATCACATCAAGAATAGGGCTTGAGATATATTCTATTGACTAGAATAGGCAAGACTTCACCATTAGGCTTGCTCAATTAAAAGGAATTAGATTATTTGCAACTGATGATTACATAGGGGCCACTCCATAAAGCATTAAACTTTGAGTGTCTCCCTACCTTCACTCTGTTTGCAGCCCATTTCAAAACAAGATCACCTTCCCTAAAACTTTTTGCCTTAGCCTTCTTATCAAAACTCTTCTTCATCTTTTTTTGATGTATTTCTAAGGTCTATATTGCTTGACCCCTATTCTCCTCTAGCTCCATCAGATTTGTCATTCTTATACTCATAGCATCATTTTCAATTAGTTCTAGTTCATGAGACAACTCAAGAGTAGGAAACTCTAGTGAGATAGGAAGTCTGGATTCCCTACCATTTACTAACATAAAAGGAGAATTTTCAATGGCTCTCTTGGGCATTATTCTATCAGTCCACAAGGAAATCTTCAATTTCTAGTGCCAACACCTTTGGTTATCTTCAATAGTTCTCTTGATGATTCTGATCAAATTCTTATTGGATGACTCAGCTAAACCATTTCCTTGAGGATAATAATTGGAATATGTGCTGAAGTAAATACCATGATCAAGTGCCCATACACAAATCTAAGCTCCTATGAATGATTTAGAATTATCTAAAATAATAGTTGAAGGGGCACCAAACTTGGTCACAATTCCCTCAAGAAATTCAATGACTGAAGATTCTATGGCATCCTTTAGTGTTATTGCTTTTTTGCATCTGGTAAAGTAATTTTTAGCAGGTAGAATCCATTTATGACTAGAGCTAGAAGGAGGATTGATGGGTCCAATAAAATCCAATCTCCATTGAGCAAAAGGTTGATCCACTTGGATAGGATGAAGTGGAGAGATGTGAGTCTTTGCTTACCTGAGAAGAAATCACACTTCTCACACTTCCTTACATGTTTGTGGCAATCATGGAATAGGGATGGCTAGTAGTAACCAGATCTCATGATCTTCATTGCAATGGTTCTTTCTGAAAAGTGGCCACCATCAGGACCATCATGAAGCTTTTTAACTATCCTCTCTACTTGATCTGCATCAATAAATCTTAGCAGGGCTCTATTGAAGTCTCTCCTAAAAAGAACACCATCAATTATAGCATAAGGAGTAGAGTGAAATTTGAATTGTATTATATTAACTTTATCCAACCCTTGAGGATATCTGTTCCCAGCTAAGAAGGTCTTCATATCATCTATCTAACTCTTTAGATTGTCATTTCTTGCCTCCTATTGTTCTGTCAATATAATGACAACTTCTTCATCAAGCTCATGAGATGAGATCATTTATTCACAAAATCATCTTTCCCTTATCAATTTGGTAATTTGAATATCCACATCATATTCCATTACCTTGGTGATCCATCCATCTCTTTTCTTGCTAATTTCTTTTCTTAATAAGAAATCCTTAACACTAGCATGAGGGACCAGCAAATGGATTTTGTTATGAGATAGTAGGTGTTTAAATTTCTTCAAGGCTCATATCACCGCAAGGGCCTAATTTTCCACATAGCTATACTTATTTTCATATTCTTTGAGTCCTTCACTAAAGAAAACAATAAGTTGCTCTTCATTTTTATCATTTAGTTGATTCAAAACAATAGAAATATTTGACGTTCCTCCTAAGGTGTAAAGAATGAAATCTTTATCAAAATTTGGATTAATGAGAGTAGGAGTTGAAGCCATGGTTTCCTTGATCTCTTCAAAACTTTTTGAAGCCATGGTTGCCTTGACACCGTATAAACACTTGTCTAAGATGACCAAAAAGCTCTGCTACATCCTTTGAGTATACTATGATATCATAAAGGTATACTAACAAAAACCTCTCAATCATATTTTTGAAGGCCATCTCCATTGCTTTTTGAAATGCAAATCTACATTTGTTAATCCAAAAGGCATCTTGCTATAGGCATAGGTAACCCATTTGGTAGTGAAAGTAGTTTTGTATATGTCAGCTTCCTTGACTAACACTTGATTATAACCTAAGAATCCATTCGAGAAGGAGAATCTCTCTAAACCACTAACTTTAGACAATATATGTTCCATGGAAGGGAGAGGGTAATGATTTTTAATGGAGGCTTGGTTAAGATCCCTAAAACTTGCATACAATCTAATCTCTCCATTCCTTTTCCTAACATTGACAAGGCTTTCCACCCAAGAGGAGTGCTTGATAGGGAAAATGACATTGGCTTCAATTAATTTGGATAGCTCATTTCTCATTAGGGGCTCAATCTTGAGGTTTATTGGCCTTTGTTTTTCCCTAATAGGCTTGACATTATCCATTAGATCTATAGTATGTTGAAATAGATTAGGGCCAAACCCCTTCAAATCATCATATGTCTAAGAAAATATATCATTAAATTCTTGACATAGACTAAAAAATCTTTCTCGCTCAGTTTCAGAACATTCCTTTCTTATATTTAGTGTCCTTCCATCAACAACTATAATTGGCACATGGTCTCCTTTATTTGTAGCAAGATTTATGCCTCTCTTCCACACTTGGTCATCAAGGTTGAAGACACTCTCTAAGGTAATGAGACCCTTAGGTAATTTATTGGAGCTAAGGTTGATGATTTGATCACCATATTGGTCATGCAATCATGACTAATTTCTATTTGAGAACTCTACTTCATTCTACAAGAAACTCACAATTTGTGCATCAGACTCAAAAACCTGCCAATTGATATCATTATCAGGGATGGTGGAACTGACCACCATTGTAATATTTTACTTCTTCTCATCTTTGAGGCTCCTTGGGACATCATAAGATGCACCCACTATTGCAAGTCTATTAGCATGCCTATTTTCTTTTCTAGGAATGCTTTGAATATTAAACACACTAAAACCTTCAAGCAAGTCCCACACCCTATGGTTGTAAGATTTGAGCAAACTATTCTTAGTAACATTTTGATTCCTCGCTTGATTGATCACTAGCTCACTATCCCCATATGAACTCAATGCTTGGATTCCTCTTTTTTGAGCAAGTAAGAGGCCCAGAATCAATGCCTCATATTCAGCTACATTATTAGTACAACTAAACTGAAGCCTAAATAAGTAGTACCTTTCTAGTGCAAGAGAAACCAACATCACACCAGCTCCTAACCCATTTTTATTTCTTAATCCATCAAAATACATACTCCACATCTGACTTGTATCTTCTTTGGTTTTCATCAAATTAGGGACAAAAGCATCATTTTCTAATA
This sequence comes from Cupressus sempervirens, assembly GCA_028749045.1. Lineage (NCBI taxonomy): Eukaryota > Viridiplantae > Streptophyta > Pinopsida > Cupressales > Cupressaceae > Cupressus > Cupressus sempervirens. The sequence continues at coordinate 613,118,567 of CM053788.1, forward strand.
TACAATAAGTGTCCAGGCTAGTCTCTAAGGTATTTAATATAGGATCAAACTAATAAGCATTAGCACATTTTCCCAAGAGGAAATTAGGTGTATCAGCTAAAGAAGTGGTAGGCTCATTTGTTGTATCATTTTCATTTATTTTTGGGATGGTGCAATTCATGTTGATGAGATTAGGAGTATAGGGCTCAATATGATGGAGGGCTAATCGTTCTTCTTTGATTGAAGGCTTGGTTCCATATCTAGTTCTAAAAAACATATATGACCAATTAGAAGATATGTAACCACCTATTTGAGTAGTGAAGTCTCTTCACAAAAAAATGGAAAAATGTGGCTTCACCTCAATAATTGATATATCCTAAACTATAGTGCAACCTAGACATGCATGTAAGGCCATTTCAACATTACTAAGGATTCCCACAGTCTTGACAATATTACCATCTATTGCAACACCTCCTTATAAATAGGTTCATATTTCATTTCTAAGGTATTAACACCACATTTGGGCATTACTAAACTACTAGCCCCAAAATCAATCATACAGTTATGGACTAGCTTATCTCCTATAAGCAAAGAAACATAAAAAGGAGGGGTCTAACCATTTTACTTATTTCTACCTCCCTTGATGGTTGTATTTGTAGAAGTTGATGAAAGCCAACTTCACAGCTCACCAAGATCACCTGCATGCAAATAACCTACTAAAGAGAATCCAAATAAGGGTGGAACTTGGAGAAACTAAACAAATTGAGAGAGAAGATATTGCAACAATGAAAATAAAATTGCTATACAATATGCCTTGAAAATGAGTAATGAAATACAATGAGAGAGCCTGAATATGAAGGCCTCAAGGAGACTTCTAGAACAAGCTAAAAGATGCTAGGAGATAAGAATGACAATTAATCATACGTCCACAAAAAGTGGAATGTCCTTGATCAAGGTGAGGAGATAAGTATGACTTAGATAGGAACAAACTCCCGTGTTGTCAACAACTCCTAGACGACAACTATTAAATAAATGCATTAACCTAAGTAAACTTAAGTAAAAGCATAATTAATAATTATTTACTCGAACACCCCCTTTAAGTGCAACTTAGGGGAATGCACTTAAGCTCACAACAGCTAAGATGAAATGCATAATGGGTCCTGACAACTAGGCCATGTTAGGTACCCTGTTAGAATTCTTTAGAATAATTGAGAGGGGGCGGTGAATCAGTTATGCAAGGTCCAAATGCCCTAATAATACTTTTTCACAAATTATAGTGAATCCATAAAATTTTCATCCATCCAAGCTTAAATCAATCATCCTTAGCAAATTATAGTAAATCAATATGCAGAGATAAAAAATGCAAGATCAACACATGACACAATGATTTACATGGAAACCCAATTTGAAAAAAACCACCAGTAACATGCTATTTGATTTTCACTCTTCTAAAGTGATGCCCTATTAAAGGCCTGCCCTATTAAAGACTTACAACACACTGTTAAATGTGACCTTGTTAGAGGATTTCACCATACTGTTAGGAATGGGCCTAGTCAAAGGACTTTAGAAGATTCACTTGGAATGTCACCCTATTAAAGGATTTACAACATGGCTATTAAACCAACCTAAGTCCATAAGATTTAAACTATCTGTTACAATTGCTAGAGAGTAACAATAATGACTTTTTGATCTGATATGACTTACAACATATCTTGCAAATTTTAGATCACACTTCAGTTCAGTCCTGTTGCTTGGCTTTAATCACTTCAGCTTTGACAACTTGTCATCTCAAGCTTCATCTCTTTAAGTCTTCTTACTCATCATACCAATGCAACCATATATGTGGTCATCTGTTGAAGTAGAGTAACTATGCTTTCTTACTCCTTAGCACCTCCTTCAGCACTTTATGCTTTCATGCTTGACCTCTCCTCACTTTACTTCGTAACCTTATGACTCCTTAAATAGAAATCTGGATTGCCTTTGCCGCTCGATTCTCCCTCTCCAACTTTAGGGTTTCAAATGGATTAGATAAGATACAATGTATCTACCCCATATTTTTCTCTTATCTAGAAACTTCGTCTAGAGTCCAGTTGTATTCTTCAAAAATGTTCTACATGGTTTTCTATGCCACCAGCTCATCACTCTTATCTTCTATTTAATTCACAGAATTCAAGATAATAACCTTTTCAGCTCAGATCTGATGAATCTTTGATTTTTGAAATAATGCAGCAACTTGGCACTATTGGTTTACTGATGTTTGGCATCTCTGTGTTACTCGGCACTTGTATTTTCTCAACACCTGATTTTCGCTTAGCATCTAATCTTTACTCGGCATCTGATCTTTACTCAGAATTTGAAGATCACTGGGGATCTAATATTTACTTGGCATCTGACATTCACTCAGCGCTTGTTGTCTTGACTTAGCACTTGAAGATCACTCGGCATCTGAAGTTGAACTTGCTCAGCTTCAACTAGAAATCTGTTTGGCACTAACTTGCTTTCTCGGCTCTCTCTCTCTAATGAACTTAGTTGACTTAGCTAAAAGCTTACATCTTTGATATGTTTTAGTGTGCCCATTCTCTGTGTCTTAGAGTATGTCATCAATACACTTTTTCATCAATGGCTTAGCTGATCCTTGTACTTCATTACAACATCATAACTTCAACCTTTCTCTAGGTGTTCTAGTTACATCTTATTGATTGTCTCCTCCTTGTCAATCAACCGTTTGATAGTGTTTGGATTACTAAAGCAATTGTCATTCATGCAAGTAGCAAGTTTGACATCAATGACAAAACAATGATTGAGAATATTCTTTACTAGTTCCATTACTTCCATTACTTTTTATATATGATCTCTTCAGTCATTTCCAACAATCTCCCTCGTGATCTTTTCAATCAGTTCCAACAATCTCCCTCTTTGGCATTAATGGCAAACCAAACTGATCAATTGATCAACTTAGTTACCACCAAGATTGTATATGTTATCTTGACTGCTGCATCCATACTACTAATCTCATATATCTCCCTCTTTCATATATATCTCCCTCTTGCTTTGTATTGATCAATTTTTTGTATATTTCTCCCTCTTTGACATAAATGCCAAAGATGTAGCATCTTTATAATGCAAAATATAAGCTTTGGCTCTTATGTTTTTCTCCCTCTGTCACCATGCTTGTGACTGATTTGGAGTTTATGCTCCTGTTGTCATCCTCTGCATCATTCTTTTGATATTTCAATGATTTGTTCCTATTGGTGCAGGACAGTTACCTCATTGCTTTAAACTGCTTGAGTTAGGGGTATTACCCCCAACTTGCCTCTAAGATATTCATAAGCATCCTTGGGCAATGGTTTGGTGAAGATATCTGCAGTTTGTTCCTTTGTATGAATGTACTCCAACTTCACTTGTTTGTCTTCTTCCAATTCTCTGACATAATGATACTTGATTGCAATATGCTTGGTTTTTGCATGCATTACTAGATTTTTGGATATGTTTATAGCACTTGTGTTATCACAATAAAATTTCATAGGTTTGGTTACCTCTTCTTTCATACCTTTCAATAGATGTGTGAGCCACACAATGTTTGTGCAATTGATTGCTGTTGTCACATATTTTGATTCTGCAGTGGACTGGGATGTGCATGTTTGTTTCTTGCTAGTCCAAGTAACTAGCCTTTTACCTAAAAATAATGCACCTCTAATTGTGCTTTTTCTGTCATCAAAGTTACCTCCCCAATCTGCATCTGTATATGCATTGAGCTCAAACTTCTCAAACCAAAGTTATCAGTTCCTTTGAGATGCCTCATTATTCTTTTTACTGCTATGAGATGATTCTCTTTGGGATTAGTAGAGAATCTAGCCACTATTCCAACTGCTAATGCTATGTCTGGTCTGCTATGTACAACATATTGTAGTTTTCCAATGATTGATCTGTACATTTTTTAATTGAATTCAACTAATTCATCATTTTTGGATAGCTTATTTTTTGTTGCCATTGGTGTGCTGACTTGTTTGGACTCCTCCAATCCAAACATTTTAAGTATCTCTTTGATGTACTTTGATTGTGTCACAAATATACCATGTTTTAGTTGATGTACTTGCAATCCAACAAAAAATTTGATCTCTCCAAACATAGACATCTCAAACTCATGTTTCATTTTGTTAGCAAAGCCTTTGCAAAGCACTTCCTTTCCTCCAAAAACTATGCCATCCACAAAAATCTTAGATATAATAATATCCTTACCTTCTTCTAATTTGATGTACATGTTGTTGTTATCATCAGTTCTTTCAAATCCTATTTGTACTAGATACTTGTGAAGTCTCTCATACCATGCTCTGGGTGCTTGTTTTAGACCATAGAGTGCTTTATGTAATTTACAAACCATATCCCTATTGTTCTCATCAACAAATCCCTCTAGTTGTTCAATATAGACTTCTTCTTCTAGTATACCATTTAAAAAAGTAGACTTTACATCCATTTGATAGACTTTAAAACCTTTATATGCAGCATATGCAAGTAAAGTTCTTACTCCTTCCATTCTTGCAACAGGAGTGAATTTTTCTCCATAGTCTAATCCTTCTTCTTGAGCATAACCCTTGCATACTAGTCTAGATTTATTTCTAGTAATCTCACCATTCTCATCTTGCTTGTTTCTGAATACCCACTTGGTGCCAAACACTTTTTTGTCAACTGGTCTGGGAACCAACCTCCAGGTTTTGTTCTTCTTTATTTGATCAATCTCTTCTTCCATAGCTTTATACCAGTCATCATCTTGTAATGCACTATATACTGTCTTAGGTTCAAGTTTGCTGATTAGACATGATTCATGTCTCAGTCTGTTCCTTGGCATTGGTCTTGCATCTTTGTCACCAATTATCTGTTTAGCAGGGTGATGTCTTTTTACATATTTGGATAATTTTGGTTTTGTCCTTGCTTGCATGTTTGATCTTTCATATTCAGGATCACTATGCACTTCGTTGTCAGGTTGTTCTTCATCTATTTCATGTGTATTGACTTTAGAATCAGATTGTGCATTTTTTTCATTCTATAACTCAGCTTCTGAATGTAACTCGACATTCACTGGTTGTGACTCGGCTGAAATTGAAATTTGTTGTTGAATTTCAATTTGATTGACAGCATCCTCGTCAATAGGCATTTCTTTATAAGAATACACAAAGGTTCTGTATTCATTCATTCTCTTTGGTTCTTCAGCTTGGACTTTTGTATGTTCATCAAAGTTTACATCCACACTTTCCACAGTTTTGTTAGAGTTAGTATTCAAAAACTTATATGCTTTACTTCTAGTGGAGTAACCAAGGAATATACCTTCATCACTTTTTGCATCAAATTTCTCATTTCTAGCATCTTTAAGGATAAAGCATTTGCAACCAAATACTTTGAAATGTTTTACATTGGGTGAGTGACCATACCATAATTCAAAAGATGTTGTGTTTGTACCTTTCTTGACTTGTACTCAGTTCAGTGTATGAACAACTACACTTACAGCTTCTCTCCAATATTTTAAAGAAATAGTCTTTTCCATCATTAATGTTTTGCAACAGTCAATCACAGATCTATTTCTTCTTTCAGAAATTCCATTTTGTGGAGGAGTTCTAGGAGTTGACATTTGTCTTTACAAAATATCTCAAATTCATTTGATGTGAATTCACCACCTCTATCTGATCTCAGGTATTTCAAACTCTTTCCTGTTTCCTTTTCAACTCTAGCCACATACTACTTAAACATTTGAAAAGCATCAGATTTTTTTTTAAGAACATAACAGTCATCATCCTGGAATAGTCATCCACAAGCAACATTATGTATTTATCTCCTTTGTAGCTTTGTACTTCCATTGGACCACATAAGTCAATATGAACTAAATCAAGTACTTCTTTAGATGTATAGTTTTTTCTTTTGAAACTTAACTTTGTCATCTTTCCTAGCTGACATTGTTTACACATGATATTGTCAAGTTTTTTAATTTAGGTAAACCTCTGACTTTCTTCATTTTACTGATATTGACCAAATTGTCAAAGTTGACATGACATAGCCTTCTATGCCATAACCACTCATCATCAAATTTTGCAACAAAACAAGAAACATCATCCATATCAAGGTAAAACATATTACTTCTTGTTTGATCTCCTTTTCCTATCAATTTACCATCAATACCATAGATTTTTGCAGTTTTGTTTCCAAATTCTACTTTGCATCCTACATTGCCTAACTGTGAGACACTCAGCAAATTGTAGTTTAATCCTTCAACATAGTATGTATTATCACATGAAATTTTTTCTATAAATTTAATGGAACCTTTTCCTTTTATTTGACATGGAGCATCATTACCAAATCTAATACTATTACCATCATACTGAGTAATGTTAACAAACTTACTTTTGTCTCCTATCATGTGATGTGAGCATCCACTGTCTATGATCCACCTGTCATTTTTATTCATACATGTTACTAGTGATGTAGGCTCTTCTTCATCAAACTGGTCCTTCATGGCTACATAAACAACTTCATCATCATTATCATCAGAATTCTCTTCAGCAATATAACACTTCTTGCCTTTGTCTTTGTAAGCTTTCTTGTCATCTTCTCTTCTATATTTGTATTTGTTGCCTTCCTTGTAATCCTTTTTATGTGTACACCTTGCAGCAATATGTCCTACTTCATTGCAATTGAAACAAATGATAGGCATCTTACTTTTGAATTTTCCTTTACCTCTGTGAAATCTTCTAGCTAGCAATTCTTCCAATTGTTCCACATCTTCCTCATCAGTGCTACTGTCACTGTATACATATTTCATTTTTTTTCCTTTCTTTGATTTCACCTGTTCAGCATCTTTTAGTGATAGCTTAGCCTTGAAAGCAGATTCAACATTCTCAGGTCTGTAGTTGTCGAAGTTAGATAACTCAAATGCAGTGAGTCTACCCACTATTCCTTCAAAACTTAGATTGTTTCCTGGTACACATCTTATTTCTTGTATTGCTGACATTCTAATAGCATAGATAGGGAGCAAGGTTATTAAGAAATTACTATTAATAGTATCTTCATCCAATTGACCATTCAAACATCTTATTGCACTTACCACTTCCTTTATTCTTGCGCCATATTGAGCAACATTCTCGTTTTCCTCCATTTTCATATCATCAAAATTTTCTCTGAGGCTTTCTCTTTTAGCTCTTTGGACATTCTAATCTCCTCCATAGATGTCTGATAGGGTTTTCCACATCTTGAATGCAGTGTCACATCCTTTGATATCATCAAATTTAGCATAGTTGAGTGCAGACGCAATTTCTAGCATTGTCTGATTGTGTTCCTATTTATTTTTCAAATCTTCTGTAGTAAGAGTACCAGTTGGATCAACATGTTCAAAAATAATTGAATTTTGGGCATAATCTCCTATGGATCCAAGATGTAGCTTCATCAAACTTTTCCATGCAATAAAGTTGTCTTTGTTGAGCTTGGGGACTTCTCTCTTAGGCATTTTGATCTTTCCTGCTTATAGTCCCTTTAAACTGAATCAGTAGTTAAGCTCTTATACCAATTGTTAGAATTCTTTAGAATAACAAGGAGGGGGGGTGGGGGTGAATCAGTTATTCAAGGTCCAAATGCCCTAATAATACTTTTTCACAAATTATAGTGAATCCATAAACTTTTCATCTATCCAAGGTTAAATCAATCATCCTTAGCAAATTATAGTAAATCAATATGCAGAGATAAAACATGCAAGATCAACACATGACACAATGATTTACGTGGAAACCCAATTTGGGAAAAAATACCAGTAACATTCTACTTGATTTTCACTCTTCTAAAGTGATGCCCTGTTAAAGGCTTACAACACACTATTAAATGTGACCTTGTTAGAGGATTTCACCATACTGTTAGGAATGGGCCTAGTCAAAGGACTTTAGAACATTCACTTGGAATGTCACCCTGTTAAAAGATTTACAACATGGCTATTAAACCAACCTAAGTCCATAGGATTTAAACTATCTATTACAATTGCTAGAGAGTAACAATAATGACATTTTGATCTGATACAACTTACAACATATATTGCAAATTTTAGATCACACTTCAGTTCAGTCCTTTTGTTTGGCTTTAATTACTTCAGCTCTGACAGCTTGTCATCTCAAGCTTCGTCTCTTTAAGTCTTCTTACTCATCATACCAATGCAACCATATCTGTGGTCATCTGTTGAAGCAAAGTAACTGTGCTTTCTTAGTCCTTAGGACCTCCTTCAGCACTTTATGCTTTCATGCTTGACCTCTCCTCACTTTACTTCGTAACCTTATGACTCCTTAAATAGAAATCTGGATTGCCTTTGCCGCTTGATTCTCCCTCTCCAACTTTAGGGTTTCAAATGGATTAGGTAAGATACAATGTATCTACCCCATATTTTTCTCTTAACTAGAAACTTCATCTAGAGTCCAGTTGTATTCTTCAAAAATGTTCTACATGGTGTTCTATGCCACCAACTCATCACTCTTATCTTCTATTTAATTCACAGAATTCAAGATAACAACCTTGTCAGCTCAGATCTGACGAATCTTTGATTTTTGAAATAATGCAGCAACTCGGCACTATTGGTTTATTGATGCTCGGCATCTCTGTGTTACTCGGCACTTGTATTTGCTCAGCACCTGATCTTCGCTCGGCATCTAATCTTTACTCGGCATCTAATCTTTACTTGGCATCTGAAGATCACTCGGCATCTGATATTTACTCAGGATTTGACATTCACTCGACACTTGTTTTCTTGACTCGGCACTTGAAGATCACTCGGCATCTGAAGTTGAACTTGCTCGGCTTCAACTAGGAATCTATTTGGCACTAACTTGCTTGCTCGGCTCTCTCTCTCTAATGAACTTAGTTAGCCTTTACAAATGACTTAGCTAAAAGCTTACATCTTTGATATGTTTTAGTGTGCCCATTCTCTGTGTCTTAGGGTATGTCATCAATACACTTTTTCATCAATGGCTTAGCTAATCCTTCTACTTCATTACAACATCATAACTTCAACCTTTCTCTAGGTATTCTAGTTACATCTTATTGATTGCCTCCTCCTTGTCAATCAACCATTTGATAGTGTTTGGATTACTAAAGCAATTGTCATTCCTACAAGTAGCAAGTTTGACATCAATGACAAAACAATGATTGAGAACATTCTTTACCAGTTCCATTACTTCCATTACTTTTTATATATGATCTCTTCAGTCATTTCCAACAATCTCCCTCATGATCTTTTCAATCAGTTCCAACATACCCATGTACAAATGCAAAGAAATGCAACCTCTAAAAATAGGGAAAGAGAGAAAACCATATGGGAAAAACCCTCCCCCAAAAAGAGGTAAGAAACCTAGTGAAGGACTGAAGAAGCCTCTAGCTAGTGGAATGTCCTAGAAAATAGGAACAAGAGAAGATCATGAAGAGCATCACTAAAGCTTGAAGAAGTCACAAACTCTATCAAAAAGAAACTGCTGATCTAAAGATCCTCCATGGAAAATAAAAGGCACAAACTGAGAGTTTATATATGGTAGATGATCCATCTCACCAAAATGCATAGGTAGCCAGCCACTACAATCGCCTAGTGTATAGGATTAAATACTAAATACATAGCTGACATTGTCAAACCATCAAACCAAGGAAGCATTAGGTAGCCAACCATTGTAATCGCCTAGTATATAGGATCAAATATTGAATACATGGCTCACATTATCGAACCATCAAACCAAGGAAGCATTAGAAACAACAGAATAACTCCCCCTTAATGCAGACAAGGTGAGATGATAGACAATTGAGAAAGTGGGCCAAAATCCTCTATAGAAAGAACTAAGAATAGTAAGAGAGAGGAAGAGGTACAAACACCTATAAAGGCACATGTCACCAACACATCATGGGGCTCATGGAAGGAACACTCACTTGACAAAGGAAGAGGGCACAAAAATGGCAACAACTAACCCCTCCATGGCACTTTATAAAATAGTGCAAGTACAACTATCTCAAAACAACATTCATGAACCCAAAATGCAAGAGTGACACTTTATGTTAGTGTGTTTGCATAAAGATGCTTACAAATGATATCAACAATGATTAGAAAGGGAAAAAAGCTAATACAACAAATAGTACAATCGAAAACAAAAGATCCTATGCCATGAAAATGATCCTCAGACCTAGAACACCCAAGATATCCACCATAAAGAAAAAATGCCAAAAATATGATAGAAAGAGCATGGGGTAGAATCTAAAGGAAATGACAACATTTTTGAAAAGATGAAAAAACTAGCTTTCCAAAAATATAACGTTTTCAAAATGAATATGGGATACAAAAGATATGCTTGCTGGAGTGAAAAAATAGAACTTTAAACTTTGACTACAAAAATGAGCAATAAAATTGCATCAAAACCTAAAAAATACCTACACCAATGTCTCTGTCTCAAAACTAGCTTTTCGATGCTTCTTTTGAACCGAAAAAATACCTCCATATGGTCAATTTATGGCCAAAAAACTACAAGTAGGTTAAAAAATGGACCTAGAGTGCTTGCAAGAGAGGTTGATGATGTAGTGCTAACATTAGCAAATCACTGGTTTAAAATTGATAGCCCGATGGTTGTCATGGAAAGAAAGAAATTGCCACATGGTGTGCCACATGGCAGTACCATGTGGTAGTATGGTTAACTATGTGATGATGTGGTTGGGGCCACGTGTTAGGTGCCAATGTGGCACCTATGCCACATGGCACCTGAAGAACCTGCCAACTACGCAAGTAGCAGCGGAGGTGGGAAAAGGTCACAGAGTGAAGCATTGGTGGAGAAACCCTAGCAGAGGTAGAAAAATCTTGTAGCATTGTGGGCTTTGATAGCCAGTAGGAGGCTCGAAAGTGGTAGTCAAGCCCTAGTGTTTCTATGGTGGCTCTGTTAGCTATGGCAGTGCATAGGCTGTACACTAGCAGGGCTGCGGTGGTTGTTGGCCGGTGCCGCAGTGGTGCAGTTCTATGTATTTGTTTTGAAAAATCATGTTTGTATGATCTATATGGCCTATCGAACAAAAAAAAATTCCTCCTAGATCAACTGTGTCCAAAATGGACAAATTTTATATGGGTCCTGATTGTAACAGACCTTTTGAACTCACTAGAAGTGTCCATTTTGGCCCAAAGTGCTCCTAAAAAATGCTCTTCCACCAAATTGAAGGAAAAAATCACAAACAAACTAGGGTTTGTGTCTCCGAATCGTGACTTCAAAAAACTTTCAAACTAGAAGTAGTAGGGAGGCTCTGATACCATGTAGAAGTTGATGAAAGCTAACTTCATAGCTCGCCAAGATCACCTGCATGAAAATAACCTGTTGAAGAGAAACCAAAGAAGGAAGGGTGGAGCTTGGAGAAACTAAATAGACTGAGAGAGAAGATATTTCAACAATGAAAATGAAATTTCTATACAAAATGCCTTGAAAATGAGTTATGAAATACAATGAGAGAGCCTGAATATAAAGGCCTTAAGGGGACTTCTATAACAAGCTAGAAGATGCTAGGAGATAAGAATGACAACTAAGCATATGCCCACAAAAGGTAGAATGTCCTCGATTAAGGTGAGGAGATAAGTATGACTTAGATAGGAACAAACTCTTGTGTTGTCAACAACTACTAGACTACAACTATTAAATAAATGCATTAACCTAAGTAAACTTAAGTAGAACCATAATTAATAATTATTTACTCTAATAGTATCAGACTTGTGGCATTCTCCATGCTAGGTGGCTAATCTCTAAGTTCAATGCTTTCTAGCTCCTACTGAAGTAACCTCCTTTGTGATAGTATAGTAGTTATAGCATCCCACATAGAAATGTTTGTATTGGTCTTCCCCATTTGATCTAGCACGCTAAAATAAACATTAGATGTTCTAGTAGGAGCCTTAGAAGTAGAAGTTTGAGGTGGGACAATTTGTGGGTTATTCATATTATCTCTGCTTTCACCTTGCTTTTGTTGTTGAGAAGCATTGGTGGGCTAATTTACATTTTGATGTTGTGTGACTACTTGTACATGTGGTGTTGCACTTGATGTGGAAGTTTGATTAAGAGGTTAAGGAGCAACATCTTCAACAACTCTTCTCTTGCTCCTAGTATTGTAAGCACAGGAATCTGATTTACATTACCATGCTCTTCCACCAAGTGGTTCATAAAAGAACAATCATCCTACTAAAAAGTATCATTTGGTTGATTGGCATTGTGTTGCTTGCAAAACTTTTTCTCTGGTATAGTTAAAGCCAAGAAAGATTCTACCTTCTAACACATGCAATATCCATAGGAGTAGTTACAAGAAGGGAAAAAATCTTGATCTTGGGCAAGGTTGTTCTGAGGGACTAAAGCCCTATTTAGGTTGATGTTTGAAGATTGGGGGTGGTCAATAGGTCTATTATGATTGTGAGGGTGGTCGATAGGTCTATTTTGATTGTAGGGGACATGACTCTGGTTTGGAGGTCTACCATGAACAAAACCTTGACTCTGGAGTTGGAGAGGCTTATTATTTTGAGCTTGTTGCCTTTTCACGGTCACCAACTCATTTCCCATTTTTTCCACTATTGCACTATTATCCTCCATCTTCCTTTCTTGATCCAACATCCTTATATCTACATTCTACATTAGTGTCTACATCATAGCCTCAATCCTATCAACTCCATTAGAGGATGTAGAGGCTATTGGGAGCACAAAAAAAGGTTGACTTATAGAGGAGACATGAATAGGGGCTACAGTGGGCTAATGATTAGGCATGTCAAGGAAGAAAGACATTGTGGGTCTTGGAGCTAACTTCCCTCCTTGTATGAAAATAGTTTCAGCTCTTTTGGCAACCTCATAAGCATTTGGTAAAGTGTCTCCTCCCATAGATTGCAAAGTAGTAGCAATATCACTATTGAAGGCTTGGAGATAATACAAAAATGCATTACCAAGAGAGGGCTTCACCATTGTAGATATTCTATCCCATGTCTTTTGAAATCTATAATTGAAATCAGTCATACATTCATGGGGGGCACTCTTGATAGTTGTCAATTTCTCTAAAAGTGATAGGTGGTCACTTTTGTCCTCAAAATGCTTGCATAGGGCTGCTCCTAACCTACCCCAATCAGTAATAGAGTTATGAAGCAAACCTCTATACCATTGTAATACCTTTCCTTTCAAGGATGAGGCTAGAAGTCTAACTACTACATCATACTTGGTAATACTATGAATATCATAGACATTAGACACCTCCTAAATATGCTTAATAGGGGAGACAAAAGTTTCGCCAATAAACTCAGGTATACTCTTGAGAGTTGATACCGGTATGTCATGCCTTTGGGCTAATAAAAGGGGTCTCCCACCATTAAAGGTGGCAAAAGCATGAGCTCTAGCCATATAATAAAGTGTTCTATTGATATGAGAAAATGGTATTCTAGGTTGAGACCTAACAATAGAAGGAGTGGAGGTAGATCTTGTAGGGGTATGTGTTATTGTCACACTCATAACTGGTGATAATGATATTCTAACCATTCTTCTTGGACTAGAAAGAAAAAATCTCTTGATATTGAAAGTTTCCTCTGGAGGATGCCCTTGTGTGTCTCTTCGGCATGAATCCAACAACTTTGGTCTAGAAACTAGATTGTGTTTGAAGCTTAGAGTCACCAACTACTTCTGAACAATGACCCTCTTGAAGGCTTTATACTAAAGGTAGTACTATCTCCTCAGCATGAACCAGGAATCTTTTCTCGATGCTAGTGAACTTTAAATATTTCTAATATGAGCTCTCACTGGGTGCACCAAAAACTATTGTCACAAAAGCTTGCACCCTTGTCCAAAGTCTTACCTAAGGACAACCTTATGAAACATGGAAACAACCTCTAAGTTGTGGGACTTGAACTATGAGGTTGAGTCTCTAAACAAGGCCGACTTCCTCTACTATTAGGATGCACTTAAACTATTCTTGAAGAGAAAAGGGAGAAGGAATACATGAAAGTAACTACCTAATCTATTCTAAACAGGTGATGCACCAAAATAGGGTGTTTAGACTAGTCACTGCCCATACATGCATAGTGCTATTATTATGATAGTCCAAAGATATATGGATTTAAACCTGCTTTAATCTGTAAACTACATAAAGATCAAGCAACCACATGAGTGACAGAAGGAAAATACTTCACTTCTTATCATTCACAGGCGAAAGAGATTACAAATGTTCACAATATGTCAAAGAGAGGAAAACAAGCTTACATAATACGACGATGGTTGAAAGAGATAAGGAAGAAAGTCATATAACTCAAAGGCAAAGAGGGAATTGATAGTTGCATGTCAAGGAAATTCAAGAGAAAATAGAGAAGATCCGACCCTAAGAAAGAGTAGAATATTTCCTTTATAGTGCAAGCATAACTTAGATGACTTCTATTATAAGACAAAAAATCAACCACTACAATCAAATCTCCAGAGAATAATCACTACAAAATTGAAAAGATCTGAGTATTGCTTATATCGATACATGTAAAGATCACTCCTCACCAAACAAATCTCTGAGAGGTCAGGAGCGATAGTCATTTAATCTCTAACTAAATGAATGGATCAAAAAAATTTAGTGGAGTATCTCTTTGTATTTATCAAGCCTAGGGATCGATGAAAGTGGTTACAAGGAATCAAAAAGATCAGATTCATCATTCAAGGAACTACTTTCACTAACACCAACTTCCAACTTGACTATGACCTTGGTCAACTAAGGTTTGACCATTTAGTCATGCTACATGGACCAAACATTTCTCACCATTATGCCACCCTATCAGTGGTCCAATCTTTATGCCTTGCATTTGACCATTCGCAATTGCAACCTCACCACCACCTTTTAATAACTATTACTTCCTATGAAACCACAATCTAGCGATCATCATTTCCTTGCCACCTACATTAGCATTCTTTACTAACCATTGTGACCTTTCAAAGGTTGAGATTAGACCATATTTGCACCATCGCCCTCTTAAATTGATGTTACTGTCTGACCCTTTCGATCAAGTGAAACAAAGGGAACTGCTACTTCATAACTCAAACCTTAACCATTTCTTGACTCGTGGTGATCATGCACTGACTGTAGATTTGGATGATCTAACGATGCAAGATATGTTTGAAGCATTGAAGACCTACCCTTTTTGCATCATTGTAGCTTAAATTATAGCATGTCAATATAACAATGCGATCAAGCGAATACAAAGCAAAGTGCACCTTCACCACCTTGACCTTGGTTAAGGCTCATCAAACTACGACCATGCGAATCACATGGTCACAACTTAAAACCTTCCAAGGTGTAATATGAAATAAAGAATATGGCCAATGCTAAATCATTTCATAAGAAACCCTTGGTGACCATTGGGTGAATTATCATTTAAATTTGATTTTCTAGTGGGACGGTATTTTAGTTAACAAAACCCATAGACACATAATCAATCCAAAATCTTAAAAGTCAAAAGTCAAATTATAGGTATAAGTAGTTTTAAACTATAATTCTTACTATCAATTAGAACTCATTGAACATGTGTAGGTAGATCACACTTAGAGAGTTCTAATGTGCATTACATTATCACCAATAATATTTAAGCAACATAATATTAACATCATCACATGAGTGGTCATAATACATGGCTACTTGTTAGGTCTTCAATTAATGAATTAAACTATTAAATTGTTACACAAAAATTGAACAAAGGAGAACTATCCTATTCTAGTAGGTTTTAAGTGTTAGGAAAGAAAATATATTGTACAATAATTTCAATGTAGTTTAAATCTAGATATGAAAGTTTTAAATATATGCACAATGTTCATTTCATTGTAGAAGGATTAAATTAGTGAAAGTGGATATAACCCTATAAATAAGGAAACAAATTTAAGCATTAAAAATTAATTTGGTTGAAATCTTAGAGAAAATGTGACATGATGAGTCTTAATTAACTCATAGTGACAAGTCAAATGATATAATTTGTTATGATCAATTCATCATCTAATGCAAAACTAAATATCTAGCCTAAAGCTGCATATAATCTCATTATGGTTTTAGATAAACATTACTTTTTATTATATTTTGCATTACACATGCACACAATTAATTACTAATAAATCTAATATGAACAATGACATCTAATCTAAAAAGGGTTTAAATAGAATAAGTGTCAAGAGAATAATATTTTTAAACACTTCTACATAAATTTATCTAAATTTGTATTAGTAGAGACATTATATGCTTAGGAAAGAGCCTACAACACAACCTCTCATGTGAGAAGTCTTGGGTTCAAATTTCCTTAACACATAAAAATAATTCATTACAATAAATAGCAATAATTAATCTAGGCTTGGTTGTTTACCGATAATAATAAGAAGAGATATTATATGCTAAAAATATATAATTATATTGATAAGTACCAAATTTCATTAATGAAGACATGATTTTCTTATTGCCAGTAGCAAATTACAATAAATCTAAGACATAAGCTTATAGAAAATAAATAGAACCAATCAAGATACAACTTTATAATACAACTAATCTACAAGTTATTCATAAATTAGAATGTTACAATATATTTTGATATTTTGATATGGTCATATACAATAAAAATGTTGAAGCATGTGTCCTCATATACAACATTCTTCACACAACCAACAACAACATAGGCCTGCTAAGCTGTAATCACAAACCCAAATAACAAATGTAAGAATATAACTTTATTTTATTCATAGAATAGTTGCAAATTATGAGTGGAAATGAGAAGCACATACCATCCTTCAATAAAGCCTTTCTCTCCTCTACTTTGTGTTTTGACAGGACCCACTTCTACATGTTGTGATGGTGGAGCTTGAGTGGGATACCCTAAAAGAAAGAAGACATGTTTTATAATGTTTGTTAAATAATAATAATAATAATAAATCTATTACAAATGAATATTACTTATAATTTATTAATATAAATTTAAAAATCAATAATATAATATTAGTAATCCTACAAAATATTCTACTTTATAGATCTTAAAATTTGTAATTATAATTTATTAATAATTTTACAGTATGTAATAAAGTTAAAACAAAAATGAATTATCACTCTTGAATATTTCATTTTTGTTTATAAGATCTTTGAAGACAAATATGTATTACACATAAGTGAGATTGATATTTCATTTAGATAATAACTTTCTTGTTTCTTATTTATTAATTTATTTCGTATAGATTTATATATAATTCAGAATACGGTGAGTGATAAAGGAAAAAAAACATAATAGACACAACTTGGCACATAAAAATATCTTCCATAAAGAAAGAATCTAAATAAAACTAGTTGACTATAATACTTGGAGTGGAAGAGGTTCCTTATCTTCAAGATATTTTACACAATTCCTAAAACATCATGAACAATAGACTCCTAACCAATAAAACATCCTCCTCTTTAATAATATCTTCTATGGTAATATGATATTATAACAAATACTAAATATGGATGAAAATCACTCTTTTAAATTTGATTAATTATTTAATTTCAATTGAATGGATGTTTTATATTACACCTTCCAATTTATTATTAAGATAAATGGCCAAAAAATCACTATAAAAGTAACATAACAAGGATCAAAGTCTTGTTGAGTGCAAAGCTTTGACAATATAAGGAATGAAGCGAGGATTGCAATGGATAACCACACCGTAAGAGATAAGGTTAGGATCATGCAATGGATATTGCTCAATTTCTGACACCATAAGGAATGAGATTGAGAGACCATGCAATGAATACCACACTATAAGGGATGGCATGAGGGTCTGCATCATAAGGGATGAGGTTTAGATCATGCAATGAATACCACACCATGAGGAATGAGGTAAGAATTGTGTAATAAATACTTCTTAGATGTTGCTCAATTTTAGACAGCATAGGGAATGAGACTGGGATCATGCAATGGATACGACACCATAAGGGATGAAGCAAGGGTCCATATTATAATGGATGAGGTCTAGATTGTGCTATACCACACCATAGTGAATGAGGCAATAATCACCACTATAGACACCCCTCAATCTTAGACACCATTAGTCAGAATTGTACAATAGATAACTCTAAGTTATTACAACTCTTAACCTAAATAGTTTTAGCCTACAAACTAGTGCTCCTATATTAGAACTAAGATGACTTTATAAATAAAAATTCCTCCAACATGATAAATCACAACCCTCACACATATATTCTTATTGTTTAAGACCTCACACTTAATATCAGGATTATGGGCATCCTTTTAATTGTGAAATCTTGCCTAGCTAACTTCGACCCCCCATTCTCCACTCGAAAAAACACCATTTCTGACACACAAGAATAGAAAAGTATTTTCTTCTCACACAATAACTTGTGAACTATAATTTCGAAATTCTTCTTGACGGATCTGAAGTTTGATTATTCCTTTGGCAGTTGCATAGACCATTAATGACCATTCACTGCAGATTGAAAAAATCTTATATAAAATACTACAAAATGAGAGAAAAGAAGGGCAAAACAGGTTTACCTGGAGGAGGATATCCTTCTGGATAAGCTGCTGGTGGAGTCATAACAGTGGGCTTCTGTTGTTCAGACATACTGATTTCACCTCTTCACTTACAATATCTCTTCTTCAATCGGGTTCTCTCTTGACCTTGTCTTCTTCAATTGAGTTGGGTTTTCTTTGTTCTCTTATTTGTAATGCAAGATGAAATAATCATCACAAACACCCCTTTCTTAATGTCAAAGATGGTGATCTGGAAAGTGTTAAAATCTACCAAATACAATGAAATAAAGTTGTTTTCGTTTGACACACGGCCATATAAAAAGAATTTGAAAGAGACAATATGTCGGCTGGTTGAGGTCATTTTCAATAATGGATCCAATGGGGTTGTAGCGATGAGTTGGGAGTAGTTATTTGTGGGATCATAGCGTGAATTACAAGCTGAATACAATGAAATAGCGTGGCCCCTTCATTGCCTTAGCATGACACCATTTAGATTCCACTGGCTCTTTTCTCTTTCATTATCTGTCCACTAAAGTTTAGTCGGTGATAGCATTAGCTGGAACGCGTTTTCCTTGCTATTCAAGCCGCATATGTGTAATGTTCAGTATTAGCATACTTAAAAATTTAATTCAATTTTTTTTAAAAATAAGTCAAGAGGTATCTAATTTCAAAATAAATTATTGTATTTTTATATATATATACTATGTCTTGATATTAATATTTATCACACTAGAAAATTCAGCAAATCAAATTTAGACAATGGTTTATTTCACCATGTACAAATTTTTAAAAAATCATATTCCACAAAAATCATAGCAATAAAAAATGCATATCTTATCGAAAAAATCAAATTAAAAAATATCATAGCAATAAAAATGATTCGAGACTCTTGATCTGCCTCACTGGAAAAAATGATTTGAGACTCTTGATTTGCCTCATTTTTACTTCCATTTCCTCTCTGTAATTTTCATGATTTTAATTATATTTAGTCTATTTCTACTTTATTTTTCAAACATGCAAATGGGCGTCAATGCAAATGGTTGTCAATTTTTTTCAAAATGAAAAATGTTTACATTGAAGATTGTTGCCACTGATATATATATATATATATATATATATATATATATATATATATATATATATATATATATATATATATATATATATATATATATAGGTCATTCCTAAATATCTAAATATTGTCTAAGTAGTGCTCGGTGGCATATGTAGCCTTAGAAGTTTGTATTCTGCTTTTAGTTTTATGTGGTTTATTTCATATTCTATCCATTATAGTCCTATATATGGCAGTTCTGATTGCCATTTGCTATGATTGCATAGGATGCAATTCTTGATAAATAGTTGTTTAAATATACTTGAAGAAACTAATTGCATGCAATTCCAATGAAATAGGTATAGGAATTAGAATGGTGGCACCACATGAACCAAATTAAGTTCCGCCAATGATTATAATAGTAGGATTTGCATTTAATTCCATGAGTAACAACTATTTAAACTTTCCGTCCATTTGCATGTAAAATATTAGATTCCCAAAAGCTCTATAACTTTACTTAAAGTAAAGTGATATGACTAAGAATCACTTAATAACACAAATGCTTTAGCTTTATAGGAAGTGTCTTACTTTGCTTCAAAAACTGGAAAGCAGATATACTTGATAATGTTAACATGAGAGAGAGAGAGAGAGAGAGAGAGAGAGAGAGAGAGAGAGAGTTAGCTTTTTTTTAAACTCATTTTCCTTCTATCCAGGATCACATCACGGGGAGTAATCCTTTTGCTAGCTTGTGCACTTCATTCTTTCACTTTCCATCTAAAGCTTTTAACACTGCATCTTCTTTATATCACAATCGCATTTCTATCACTAACTTTTCCAGAAGTATTTCTTGAGCATCTCTGAGGAATATTCACACTTTAGAGTAACTTGACTTTCTATTTTCAAGGCCTATAGAGAAGCGACCTTTTTCATTTCCTTAGAATGGAAAACTCCTTTCTCAACAACATTTCCCAGACTAGAGCACAACTAATAACACTTCATTCTTGCACTTCAATCTGATAGCCTTGAAGCTTAATCTTAAGCATGCCTTATTGATTATGAGCCCATAAATGGTTCATTCAACATCGTGCTCACACTATTTGATCATTGGGACTGAGATTTGGCTTAAGTTTATACAACATCAGAATTAGAACAAAACAACTTGGCTTCCATGAGTGCATAGTATAAAAAACTCATTTGCATGTGTTCCTTCGTAGGGCTTGATCTTATCTCCACAAATTTGAATGAGATTCATTCTAGCTTTGATCTCCAACATGACATAATCATTTTCTCAGCTTGTTGATCATTGTCACAACTTCATCTTTTGAATTCGCACTTGATGTATTCACTCAAGTAGAAAAATAGCTCGTAAGCACAAAATTCGTGAGAAATGAAATGTTAGGGAAAGATAGCATATTATGAAATATTAATAACTTACTTCTCATCAAGAGGACTCCGGAACACATCTCAGCCATGCCTAGATCACCTAGACCTCGAGTGCACCAAAAAAATAGGAAACCCACTCACATGGTGGTTAAAGGTAATGCAAAGGGGAACTAACAAACAAAGAAAGTAGATTACCTCAAGAAATATGAGAAGTGACCTAAAGGACACCTAGAAATCACACTTGGACACTGATACAATGGATGGTGGTTGGTAAAATGGTCCAAATAGAAAGAGCAAGTAATATGCAAGTTTCAATGTATTTTCAAAGGGATGGAATGACATACAAAGCCTCCAACACCAAGAATGTTTAACACAAACCTAGCCCTATTCCAAGGTGATGGAAGTGGTCTTAAAACATCCAATCCAAGATGAATCAATAGGTTTTAGGGCCCTCAACAAGACCCAACACTCCAAACTCAAAACTAGCCTTTCTAGGCCTTAAACCTTAAACCATAATAGCAGCAATTGTTTTTAGCCCTTAACTCCAATGCTTTCGAAAGGACTTGGAAAATAAAAAATAGATTTGGATAACCTTTTTAGAGATACATAACATATATAAAACTTAATGGTGGTTGTTTTGGACCAATATGGTCGTTCTACACAATAGTCCTATCTTTAAACACATAAAAGAGGTCACTTTACAAAGGGAGTATATGATAAACTTATCCCCAAAGTTTGAAACCTTCTATAGTCTCATAAAATGATTTGAATCAAAAGAATCTACAATCAATTTGACTCAATAAACCCTGCAAGTGCAAAAGCCCCAAATTGTGCTTCAAAACCCTCAAAAACTAGGGCTTCTTCAATCTACACTTCCCCAACTCTTTCTCCAGCAACTGATGGATGGAACACCTTGTCTCTAAAATTTATGGATTAAATCCAACATAAAAGAATCCCCTCCTTAAGGCAAAACTCCTACTGCTGCAGCAAACCAAGAAATTCCAATGAAAATTGTTTCAAATCAGCATGGTGATCACCATTAAACTCTATCTCCTTCCTTAAAATGCATGTAATAGGGTTAGTAGGGTATAATGAAAGTGTGGTTAATGGTATTCCATTAGAATCAGTCAAACATTCATGGAATGACCATTCTTGCAAGATTTTTATCAAGTTTCTTCAAGAAAATTTGAAAATGTTGTTTGTAATCAACACCAAAAAAATGTAAGAACAGTGAAGAGCTTCCAAACCAAGTGTGTGATTCAGTGTAGAACCATAAAACAATATTCTTAATTCTTGCAAAGTCCAATAGGCTTCAAATAGCACCAAAAACCAAGAAAAATGACTCATGAAAATAGAGGTTTTCTTCCAAATCTGTGAAAATCAGTACAAATGTTGTCCCCTATTCATACAATGACTTTCCCTACATTATAAAATGCTCCATATAACTTTCCTAACCACCTTTGGTCGTTTTAGGAATGATTAGGAGTCTAAACATAAAGAAAACAACTTTTCCCTCCAAAACCCAACTAACTGTTGTAATTCAAAAATTTGAATTAACAATATTACAAATTTGATATTATAAGAACATTTTGAATGTTCCAAACTTTCCAAAAGGCTTAAATAGTCTTATTAAGAATTTCTAAAGAAAAAATAACTTATTTTAAATCCTTATTACATCCATATGCTCAATTAGTCCTTTTTTTGACTTCCAAGACCTAGGAATTACATCTTCTTGCATATTTGATGCCATAATAGGCTTTAGAACTTCATAGTTGATTTTACCCTAATATGAATGAATAATCTTCATACTTGGCATCTTTTGTTTATCCTTGTGTCCCTTGAATGGCTTAGGTGCTCCTGCACTAGACACACACTCACTTTCATACCAATGACTTCAAGCTTTAAATGGGTAAGACTAAAACTTGGCAACACAATAATGATTATAGAACTTAGTTAAAGTTAAATAGTTCAAAGCCAACCACTCATTTTATATTTAGCGTGTATTGATATATACTATATTTGATGCTCTTTGATGATTTGAATTTTCATGATTAGATTTTTTTTTATGTTTATCAACCTTTAGGAACAATATAACTCAATTCTATTGGAAAATCTATATATAAGTTGTGCTAAAGATAAACTCTATCATATTTGTTCATGCTAGAGTTCTACTCTTATAAAAGAGTCTTACTATTTGCATTTTAGGCAATCACATTCTTCTTCTCTTACCTCATTAGGAACTTTTTCTTGAACTCTTTTTTTCTTTCATGGATATAATTAAGAAATTGTGTTTATACTATTTTATATTGTTATAAGATGTTATTCATTATATTTTCTTTTTAAAAAGTGTTTTAAAATATCATCTTTATTTGTTATGTAATTGTTTAATTTATTTAAATGTATACTCAAAGTGGGATTGAATGGTACAGAGGTGAAGCTATCACTTTTTACCTTTGTTTTGGATTCACTTTGGTTTGTTAGTTCCTAATACTTTTAGTAACAAAAATTTAAATGTTTAGTATAACAATTAGTGAAATACCATAAAGTTGCCTCACATACCCTCAAAATTCAAGAGTTCATTTTCAAGCTTAATCTTTCATCACCTTAAGTTGATTTTAAGGTGAAAATATAAAATTTATTTAAACCCATAGACACATAATCAATCCAAAATCTTAAAATTCAAAAATCAAATTATAGGCATAAATAGATTTAAACACTAATTCATTACTATGAACTAGAAATCAATGAACACGTGTAGGTAGATCACACTTAGAGAGTTCTATTATGCATTATATTATTACCAATAATAGAAGCAACATAATATTAACATCATCACATGACTCGCCGTAATACATGACTACTTGTTAGGTCTTCAATTAATGAATTAAACTATCAAAATTGGTACACAAAAATTGAACAAAGGAGCTATCCTAGTCTAGTAGGTTCTAGATGTTAGGAAAGAACATATATTATACAATAATTACAGTTTAGTTTAAATATAAATATGACAATTTTAAATTTTGTACACAATGTTCATTTCCTTGTACAAGGACTAAATTTGTGAAAGTGAAGATCAACCCTAAAAAATAAGGAAAGAAATTTACACATCAAAAATTAATTTGGTTGAAATATTAGAGAAATGTGTATGGGTCTTAATTATGTCATAGCAACAAATTGACATCATTTGTTATGATCAATTCATCATCTAACATAAAACTAAATATCTAGCTCAAAGCTACAGATAATATTGTTATGATGTTAGATAAACATTAGTTTTTACCTTATCTTTTGCATTACACACACACAAAAGTAATTACTAATAAATCTAATATGAATAATGACTTCTAATCCAAAAAGCATTTAAATAGAATAAGTGTCACAAGAATGATATATTTAAACACTTCTACATAAATTTATCTAAATTATGTATTAGTAGAGACATTATATGCTAAAATTATATTACTATATTAATAAGTGTCAACTTTCATAAATGAAGAATTTTTTTAATTACAAATAGCCAATTACAATAAAATCCAAGATATAAGCTTATAGCAAATAACTAGAACCAATCAAGATAACTTTATATTACAACTAATCTACAAGTTATTCATAAATTAGAATGTTACAATATATTTTGATATGTTCATAAATAGTAAAAATGTTGTCATAGAACCAGCAACAACATAAGCCAGCTAAGCTGTAATCACAAACCAAAATAACAAATGTAAGAATATAACTTTATTTTATTCATAAAATAGTTGCAAATTATGAGTGGAAATGAGAAGCACATACCATCCTTCAATACAACCTTTCTCTCCTCTACTTTGTGTTTTGACAGGAGCTACTTCTACATGTTGTGATGGTGGAGCTTGAGTGGGATACCCTAAAAGAAAGGAAGACACATTTTATAATGTTTGTTAAAAAATGAATAATTATTTCAAAATAATAAGAAATATATTACAAATTAAAATTACTTATAAATTTTTAATATAAATTAAAAAATCAATAATATAATATTAGTAGTCCTACATAATATTCCACTTTGCAAATCTTAACATTTGTAATTATAATTTATTAATAATTTTACAATATGTAATAAAGTTCAAATAATAATAAATTATCAATCTTGAAGGTTACAACCCACTTGTAGTGCAAGCTCTTTCAGGACATAGAAGACTTATCTAGTAGCTACCAACAATACACTACTCACACACAACTATCTACAGCCCTTGAAGTGTTTATATAATGTGCTTTCCATTATTAGGGCATCTTCCAAAGGTAGCTCTTACGTGTCATAGGAATCTGTCATAACCGTTCCAGTCATGATTTCCTTACACACAATTAAATCTTCCAAAGATAGTTCTTACATGTCATAGGAATTTGTCATAACCATTTTTAGTCATGATCTCCTTACACACAATTAAATATTCGAAAGATAGCTCTTACACATCATAGGAATCTTTCATAATTCAAGATGTTGACACATGCAAGTGGAGTGATACATCAACATGCCAACTAGACATGTACACTCACACTTAATTACATTATTTGCAAAAATACATTTACAAAAAAAATAATAAGAATAGGAATTATCCAAGGTTGAGACACCTTATTCCTAACACTGAGAAGTGTGGTGGTACTGGAAGGTTGGAGCCTTCTACGTTGCTACTTTGAGACAATATTAATACCTTGAATCTTGTTGATATCCAACCCAACAATGGTCAGTTCACCTAGAACAATCGTCGAGTTGGTGAGTTTTGCATTGTAGAAAGGTTAGATTGGTTTCTAGTTTCTTGTTACTAGGTTGGACGGATGTGGTCATCTTGCTCTGAGATCTTGGATCGGAGAGGATCAGACCATTGGCCTATTAAACTTGCTATTGAGTCAACTTGTATGCCTCATATGCCCTCTTTTAGGTTCCAACTCATGTGGTTGTGGGACCCCTCTTTGAATGACTTGGATTCTTACTGGTGGAAGAAAGGTAGACCAACCTATGGTACATCAATGCATGTCTTTGCTAATCTACTTCAATATGTTAAATTTGAGCTCAAATGGTGGAATTGTCAGTACATTGGGAATGTATTCCATGCAAAGGCATTGGCTTAGGTAGATCTAGATGGTATCACAAGCAGGTTAAGGAAGGATGGGGTCACATCTATGTTGCTTTAGGATGAGGCTCAAGTTGTGAAAATGCTAGAAGAATGGGAACTAGGAGAGGAAATGTATTGGAAACAAAGGCTCATATTGAGTAGCTTCAAGAAGGGGATAAAAATATAGCTTTCTTCTTCAATTTAGTAAAAGCTAGGCATCATGGCAATTCTGTCTCTAGTCTAGTGAATGATAGGGGAGACCATCTTTCCTCCTTCTGAGAAATTTTTAGGGAGGCAGTGCAGTACTTTGAATCTCTCTTTTGGGAGGACTCGCAAGGGGTCTTTTGAGGAAGCACAAATTCTTTCTTGTATCCCTTCTCTCATGTCTGGAGATATGAATCAACAACTCATGAGTAATATCTCACTTGAAGAGCTTGAAAGGATTGTTTTTAATATGAAGAAAGGAAAGACGCCTGGTCCTGATGGCTTCCCAATTGAGTTTTTCAAGAATTTTGGGATATCATCAAACTTGACCTCCTAGCTATGGTTCATGAGTCTCAACACAATAAGCAGATGTTAAGGGCTCTAAATGCTACTTTTCTTTCTCTTATTCCCAAGAGTGAGGGGGCTGATCGATTAAGCCAATTTTGGCCCATTTCTTTATGCAATGTAATCTATAAAATTATTTCTAAACTTATTGCTGATAGGTTGAAGAAGGGGCTTGAGGAACTAATCTCAGAAGAACAAAGTGGTTTTGTAGTTGGTAGGATCATTATGGATGGGATTGTTATTGCAATTGAGTTCATTCATTCTATGGCCAGCTCAAAATAAAAAGCTATGTTTATCAAACCAGACATGGCTAAGGCTTATGACAGAGTTAGGTGGTCCTTCCTTTGGTGGGTTCTTGGTGCTTTTGGCTTTGTTGAAGAATGGATTCAATGGATTTTGAGTTGTGTTACTTCAGTCTATTTCTCTGTGCTTATTAATGTGATTCATAGTTAGGGGGCTCCATCAAGGAAATCCTCTTTCCCCTTACTTGTTTATTCTTTTGGTTGAAGGCTTGGGAAGATGGAATAAATGGAGTGTGGAGTCTAGTCCCATTCAAGGTTGGAGGTGGGGTGGTATCTTACCTCTGCAAACTCACTTACAATTTGTGGATGATACTACTTTGATGGGGATGGCTATAATGTGGGAGGCCTCTAATTTACAAAGGGTCTTGGATGCTTACCTAGTTGCTTCTAGTCAACAGATCAATGAGGAAAAATCTTCCATTTTCTTCTTCAACACTCTAGGACCCATTCAACAAAGGATTTGATGAAGGGCCACACCACCATCCAACTCATAACCAAGAATGCAACAATATGGAGAAAGAGAGATAAAATACTTCCCAAGAAATTTTATTATACTTAAAAGTCCTTACAACATCCACAAGATGATATCATAGATATGACTTCTTCAGAAAGAAGTTTACAAATTCTTCAACATAAGAGAACTCCCAAATAAGAATTTCCACAAGAAGAGTCTTCACACCAAGAGCTTCACCAAGAAGAACTTCCCAACTAAGAGCCTTCACCTCCAAAGCTTCCACCCAAGAACTTCTACTTGAAGAGCTACACCTTAAGAGCTTTCACACCTTGAAGCTTGACATTCCAAAGCTTGATTAGAAATTCTCATATGCCTTGCTTAAATAGGCACTTACCACCCAATGCATGATTTATCCATAACCTTCTAGAATTCCACCTACACACCTTGATAAATGGAATGACAACCATTTTTATTTTATTTTTTCTATTATGCCACCTATGTACCTCGAAAATAGAAATTCCTTTTTTTTTCCTATTCTCCTTTTTCACTTATTTTATTTTTTATTATTTTTCCTTCTCTTTACATCACTTTCTCTCTCCTCCACTTTTTTTTTTTAAATTTTACTTTCAACATGTCCCCTTTATTTCAGATGCAAGATGCTCCTGCATCAGACTCCTTAGGTCTAAAAAGATGTTCTAGTAACTGGAAGAACATCTTCTAGGATTCAACAAATAAATCCCAAACTAATTCTTCACATATATGTCCTCCAAGTATTCAACTTGCACACTCTTTCCCCTATTTTTTTTCTTCTCCTTCACATCCACCATAGGTGTTCCATAGGTCTCCTTCCCATGCTAATTTCCAATCTTCTTAGAATCTGCCAACTCAACTTGACTACCAATACTCAAGTTCCTCCTACCAAGCTCTTCATTCTGCAAAGGAATCAAGGAAAACTTCCTACCACCTTTCTCAATAGTAAACACATTCCTAACACAATCATGCACAACCCTGCAATCTTATTGCCAAGGTCTACCAAGTAACACATGATAACTATTCATATCCACAATATCACACAATACTTGATCCTTATACTGCCCAATCTGGAAATCAACAAGGCATTGCTCCCTCACTTCCAAAGCATGATGACCTTGCAACCAGCCAATCTTATAAGGACAAGGATGTCTTAATCTCTTCAAACCAAGGTTTTGAACCATCTCCTCAGCAACAAGCTTATCAGTACTACCACCATCTATAATTACCTTGCAGATTTTGCCACTAGACTTACAACAAGTCTTGAACAATCTAGTCCTCTGACAAGAATCCAATGTCTTCTTATCCATTAGTACTCACCGAGCCAATAAACTTTCTCCTTCCTCAGGCTGACTTTCTTGGACTTCAACCTCATTCACAAAAACAACTGTCCTACCAATAGGAAATTCGAAAGATCTATGCCCTTCTTGACCACACTTGAAACAATTACCTCTGAATACACCTCCACATGTCATTCTTCTTTATTCAATAGGTTTTGGTTCACCTTCTGCTTTTGGTTTAGCTTGTGCCAAACTATCTTGCTTCTCCTTCCCTTGAGAACTACCTTGATTCTTCCTCTTTAGCTTCTCCTCTAATCTCAAGCATACTGATAAGCATCCTCAACTAAAGAAATATTCAACATACCAACCTCATCCTAAATATTGAATCTCAAACCATTAATGTACCACGCTACCTTCTCCTTTGATAATTCTCTATGCCCAAACTGAATAGTCAACTTGTAGAACTCCTTGGTGTAATCCTTCACAATCATATCATTCTGCTTCAAATTCAACTTCTTAAACAACTCAAGTTCATAATCAGCAAGAATGAACTTAGCCTTCAACTTAGTCACCATCAATTTCCATCTAGTGATCTTCATTTCACCTTCCTCTTCTTTGTCTCTTTGCAATTCCTTCCACCAAAGAGGAGCATGTCCCTTCAACTTAGTTTTTACCAACCTTACTCTCGATGGGTCTTCAATACCCTCAAGGTCAAAGTAGTCATCTAATTCACCAATCCAATCAATCAAGTCTTCAGGATTCAAAGTACCTAAAAAATTAGAAACCTCCATCTTATGCTTTAACTTCAACTGAGATCCAGGTCAAGCAAATTGATTAGCCCTAATTCCAATAGGTATCTCCTCGTGATTATTTTTGTCCTTACTAGTGTATATGAGAAATATGTTAGCAAGTAATACTAATCTATTCAAAAACAAAAGCATTAACTAGCATAAAAGACATAACATATATGAGAGACAAAGTGAAACCCTCAAATGAGAATATGAGCCATGGAATGGCTCTCCCAATGAGGATAGTCACTTGATTTAGGGATGAGTCTAATGGATTAGTTTGTGATGTATGTTCAAGCTTCAAACTAGCTTCAATGGAGATTTTTGGGATTTTTGGTGTGGATGCATGCAAAAGTATGGATTTGGCTTCAAAATGGCATTATAACTTTACTTGATGGATTGTGATTGAAATGGCTTGGGAGGGGATTCAATTTATAGGCTAAGGGCTTGAGAGATGGAGGGCTAAGATGGAAGGAAAGATGAAAGCTTAAGGAGGGCTAGGATGCACTCAAAAGGGAGCACATGGATTGTGCTTGTTTAGCACCAATCAGGGAGTGACACATGTCACAAGGTGAGTGGATGGAGGAAAGGGGAAGGATGACTCAACAAAGGAGGCTCAAAGGATAATATCTTCATAAAGACCCTTCATTATGGCTTGTAAGAGCTTGTAAGAGTCTTTATGGCTTTTGTAAGAGCATTCATTGTTGGGTGGTTGGGATATTTTGAGGGGAGTTGAGATTGTTGACTTTCCTTGGCTTAAGAAAGTCTTAAGCTTGCTTAGGGAATGTGACAACATTAGGGGGTGGATTAGGCTTGGGTTTAGGATTAGATTAGGGATGTTAGAGATTTGCAAGTGGATGGCATTCATGAGGGTGGGTGAGTTAGTGGCTAAGCTTGGTTAGTATGGGTGGATGGGGTGGATTAGGCTAAAAAGGGAATTTAGGATAGGTTAAGGGTTATTAGATTTGAGGGTTTTATTTATCAAATAGGTTTATTTAATAAATGGGGATTTTGGGTTTAGATAGAAGAACAGGATTTAATTGATAAATAATAGGTTATTTGATTTATCAATTAGGACTATAGATGATTAATTAAATTAATCAACTAGGGGATGGCAAAGGATTAATTAAATAGGAATTTAATTAATGATGCCTTTTGAGATGGCTAAATAGGATTATCAAAGTGGTGTAATCAAATTTAGGTGTCTACAACTAGCAGCTTCAAAGTCTTTGGAAACTTTGTCATAATTTCCTTCAGTAACCACATACCTAGGTATACCACCCAAAGCACTTACAATTTTAGCAATCATGTCACTCTTCATCAATGCAATCTCAAATCTAAGCTCTGCTCTTATCTTCTCTTATATCTTTTCGTCCACAACATCACTAAGGTCATTAATTTCTTTAGGGTCCAATCTTTTTGGAGGCATCTTCTAAAATTTTAGCAAACCCTAAGCAACAAATCCACCAATCTAGAAGGTCAATCAGCCACAAGATCAACCTTCTTTACAAATTCTGGTGTAAACTGCCTCACGTTCGGTGCTCTATCAACACACTCAGGAACTCCTGCTCTAATACCACTTGATGAAGGGTCACACCACCCTCCAACTCATAACCAAGAATGCAACAATATGGAGAAAGAGAGATAAAATGCTTCCCAAGAAATTTTATTATACTTGAAAATCCTTACAACATCCACAAGATGATATCATAGATATGACTTCTTCAAAAATAAGTTTACAAATTCTTCAACATAAGCGAACTCCCAAATAAGAATTTCCACAAGAAGAGTTTTCACACCAAGAGCTTCACCAAGAAGAACTTCCTAACTAAGAGCCTTCACCTACAAAGCTTCCACCCAAGAACTTCTACTTGAAGAGCTATACCTTAAGAGCTTTCACACCTTTAAGCTTGACCTTCCAAAGCTTGATTAGAAATGCTCATATGCCTTGCTCAAATAAGCACTTACCACCCAATGCATGATTTATCCACAACCTTCTAGAATTCCACCTACGCACCTCGATAAATGGAATGAAAACTATTTTATTTTTATTTTTCTATTACACCACCTATGTACCTCAAAAATAGAAATCCCTTTTTTTTCTTTTCTCCCTTTTCCCTTATTTTATTTTTTATTATTTTTCCTTCTATTTTCATCACTTTCTCTCTCCTCCACTTTTTTTTAAAAGAATTTTTACTTTCAACATGCCCCCTTTATTTTGGATGCAAGATGCTCCTACATCAAGATTGCTCATACTTTGAGATTTCAAATTAGGACTCTCCCATTAACTTAGCTTGGCATTCCCATCTCGGTGAGTAGGCTACCTAGGGAGTCTTGGTAGATTATTTTGGATAAATTTTGGGTGAAAGTTAATTAGTGGACTCATCGATGGTTATCCTTTGCTGGTCATGTCCAGTTGATTAAGTTGGTGGTGCAGGCTTTACCCATTTATAGATGCATGCTCTAGGTTGCCCCTATGGGCTTTCTAAAGGACCTTGATTCTATGGTGAAACAATTTTTATGGGATGGTTGCTTGGATTCCTCCAAATGGAGTTTGGTTATATGGGAGGTTTTTTTATAGTCTGAAACAATATGGTGGACTTTGTCACGACCCCCATACTACTCATTTGTTGCAATTCCAATGAATAATTTGTTAAAGTATGATGTGACCTTATTATCAAATTTTATTTAAAATGTAATTCCTTGTGATTTATTTATCAAGTTTTATTTTAAATATTTAATGTGTTTTCTTTAGAGATAAATTACTTAAAATTCTAATAAATATTTAATGTGTTTTCTTTAGAGGTAATTTAATTTAAAAAATTGCAAGTATTTAAATGAATATTTAATGGGATCTCGAAGAAGGTAATTGGTTGGAATATTTTTTGTGATTATGTAATGAAATTGATTTTTAAATTTGGAAGTCATTTTAATTTATTCATTTATTAGTATATTTAGAAATTTTTATTTTAGATGTTAATTAATAAAGTGATTATTTCCTAAGTAAATTAATTAATCATTTTTTTAATATTAAAGTAGTAACCAAGAAAATTTCTTAGAAGTTGAATTCAAACAATTATTAAAAAAATTATTAAACACTATCATTTTACTACCTATGTCCAAATTACCTTAGCCCACACACACACACACACATATATAATGCTTTACTTGGCTATGAAGCAAAAATAACCCATGTGGATATTAAAGACAAAAAAAAAACAACACTCTATAAAACAAAATTTATTAAAAAATTATATAATAATCAAACCTTTGTGTAATAGCATCCAACTCATTTAGATATATAAATTCATTCCTTGCAAAAAAATAAAAGAGAGAAACATATGTATCTATTGGGAGGAGAATGGAGAATGTTCTTCAACATTGGGAAGAGATGAGACGTGTCCAGATTTGGACTGGAGGGAAAAATGTTGCAGGCCATGAATGAAGGGAAAGGAGGCAGTAGAAATGTGGAAGCTTGGGGAATAAGAAAATTGAATTTGAACTAATCCAAAGGAGTGCAACATTAATGAGAAGAGAGTCTGGCCTAGGGTTTTTGCCAACAAAAGAACTAGGAATAAAAGGAGAAGAGTGCACCCTCTTGAGGGGTTATGGGGGATACTTGCAAGGAATCTCTGAATTTGGGAAGACTAAACCTTTCTTAGTATGGTGCTTCATTGACACTTGCACGAGGAATCACAGATACATACAGAAGTAGCAGCAAGAAGGAGAAAAACATCATATTCTAGGTATCTTTGGTTGCTATTCCTTTTATATTAGAAAAATAACCTCCAAGTATTTCTCAAATTTTCTTGTTTTGTCTTCTCAACCTTGTTCTGTGTTAACATTCTGGATAGCTAGGAAGATTACATTAAAAAAATTGCATATGCACTCATGATTTCCAAAAAATATATATTTCAATTCAAATCTTGTAGCTGTAGGTTTAGGAAAAAATTAGAATTTAGAGGAAACTAAGATAACTGAGTAATGGTTCTTGTTTTCAATTCTAAAACTTAGAAATTAAGATAGCTGGTTGCTTTTGTTTTCTCCTTGTTTTTTTTGTATTAAAAAAAAAAGCCCGAAATGGTAAATTTCACCAGTATTTAGCAAATCTAAAAATATCTGGAAGAAAGGTATTTGTGTTACTTTTAAAATAAATTAATCTGAGCTATTTCTATTTCACTCTATATGGGATTCTGCAAAACTGGTGTGTGATTCTAAAAGCAATTAGTTATTTTTCTAAGTTCTCTTCTTTAACTTCTAAAAAAAAAACAATCTGGAAATAATTTATTGGTCTAAATACCTATTGTTCTCATTAATGCCTTCTCTATTATAATATTTAGTTAACTTGAGAACTATAGTGGTACTCTTTAGAATGATAATAGAGGAATGCCAACTACTTGACAGAATTCCCTATTGTTATAAATGATTGACTGGAAGCTATAAGAAAAGTATTGCACCTTGCTACACCCAAATTATGGGCTGTAAGTTGTCTAAATATGAATTGTGAATCATTTATCACTATTTTAATGAATCAATCAGTTTGTTGGAAACGGTCTTATGATAGTTCCTTTAATTTAGGGAAAGTTCTGAAAATGATAGTTGTTTCCATAAAAAGGTTTTGTTCATGGAATAACAATCAGTTTTCTAATTTGAGGTTCTAGCTTTTTATTTTATTTATAGCCTGTAGAAAAGTCTAGGATTAATTTTAGTTAATACTTCATTAGTTGATTAAAAAATAAAATTAAAAAACTAGAAAAATTTTAATGTGTATATAGCAAACAAGTTTTGGGTATAACCTCCTAACTTGAATTAAAACCTCAACACCAAGTTGTTTAGAATCTCTTAGGAAATAACAAAACTCTGAATTTGTTTTTTGTCATTAATAGCATTTGAACTTATAACCATTTGCAGCTGAAATAGGTGAATTGGTTTGCTAAGAGTTAAAACCTTAAAGATAACAATATATGTTGTATCACCTTCAGCTTAATTAATGAAAACTTTCAGCTGATAAACTCTAGATATCAAATCACTAAAACCATGTTGAACTATTAAGAAAAAAATTAGGAAAAATGAGCTTGGTAAATGATAATGGAAAGGAGTAGGGCACGTGCACATGGGCAAACCCTTCACATAGTATAACTATGTTTCGAAACAAAATTTTAGTTGAAGTTAGGAAATATAGTATGGCTTACCACCTGATTCACCTGAGTGGGTATATGATGGCGAAGAACTACTCATAAATGAATCAAGCCCCAAAAGGGTCATCTCCATAGTAGTTGCATCAATCTTAGTACAAACAGAACTACATATCAGTAGCGAGTGCATGTTCCATTGATATCTTGATCTGGTGGATATGGGTATGTAGGTAGCTTGGGAGGTGAAGAATACCTCCTGAGCATAGATACTTTGGAAATAGGTGTTTTGGTTACTTATCCCTTGTTAAATTATAATTAATTCCAAAGCTTAAATAAAAAAACTTGGTAACAAAAATTAAAGATCCTCAGGAAGGTACCTATACCTGGTCGGATGCTTGAAACTCAAGAAGGGGTATAGGACTTAGTAATTTTCTCGGTGGTCTTACACCTAGCTAAAGGCTCAAAATCTAAGGAAAGTTGTGGATCTATTGGTAATGATACACCTTGCAAAGAACCTTGGCTTAGTTTTGAGCAAACTGTGTAACTTCTTGCAAGCCACCTAGACCTGGATTGGTCCCAAAGGGTGAAAGACTCTGATCAGAGCAATGTATATTTCTATCCTCTATAATAACCCATCTTGGTAAGATAGAGGTACGAAATCACAATCACTTACTTGTTAGCCTACCCCATATGAGTAGAGGTATGACCAAAGATGGCCGCTTAAAATGCTTAAGTACCTATCTCAGTGAGATAGAACATTAGCCTGATAGACCGATTAGTTGGCCCATGACAGAAGAGCTCGGATTGGCTAATTAATACTAAGTCCTATGTGGACATTATGAGGATGAAAATATCTAGAGCAATCTAGTTTAAGAGAAAAAACAAAAGAAAAAAAAAAAACAAATCTATTATAAGTATAAAAAAAGATTGGTAAATTGTGCTAATAAGATGGGTTATCTTTCTAAATGTTTCATATTTTATTTTAAGGATCGGATGGTCCTTACAGACTTGGCTTGAGGCAGTTGGCTTTGACTGGGGAAGCTTTGGCTGCTACACTATATTAGTGGTGGTCTAATGAGTAGGATAAGAGTTGGGCCAAGGTTCTTTCTCAAAAGTATCTCCCAGGGATCCCTTAACCTGATATTTCTAGGTACCCCCTTGTGGGGAAGGGCTCTGTGATATGGGGCACCCTCAAGAAAGGGGTTGTGCTTACTAAGGATGGATTATTTTTGATCTACAAGAGGGGGACAGAGGTCCAATTCTTGTCTGATTCTTGGGGTGGTTTTCCTCCCATCACTTCTCAGTTTTCCAACTTGTTGAATCTTTGCCAAATATTTCTTGAGGCTAGTTGGTCATGGGTGAGTGATTTTAAGTCCTTTTTACCCTATGGTCAAATGGAGAGTGCCAAATGGAAGTCCCCATATGAGTAGCTAGTTGTTGGTTTGTAGGAGGAGTGTGGTGTGCTACAATGTCTCCTCTCTAGTTGAAGATGTAGTTGTTAGTTTGTGGTGACTGATCAAGAAAGTACTATACATTGAAAAAAAAATTGGGCCATGGCTAACGTTGTGGTCGACAAATGGCTGACATATGGCCAACATGTTATAACTCTAAAATGGCATAAAATATTTATATAAAAGGGCTTAGGGTTAGGGATTGTTTCATTGTGGTGATGCAAAATTGCTTCTTGTGGCAGTATTGAGCTATAAGGGATTATAGATTGTAGTTAGGTTGTAATCATTGGATTGTAATAATATTAGACTTGCTATTTGGTGGATGTTGCCCAGGGATTGGGTGAACCACATTAAATCTTGGTGCCTTGTGTTCTTTTCTGTGTGATCTATTATTCTCTATTATTGGTCATATTTGCATGTAATTGTTATTTTCTGTCTCTGGTTTAATCCTAACAAGTAGTATTAGAGAGAGGGTGTTTTTCTCAGTTATCCTCTGCAAGAAAGTCTCATGGCTGAGTGGGTTTCTCATAGTTGAGTGGGAGCAATGGCAAATGACGGTAAGCTGAGGGTTGATAAGTTTAATGGGTAGAACTTCCAGTTATGGAAGACTATCTTTATCAAAAGGATTTATGGAAGTTGTTAGAAGGTAAAGCCAAGAATTAGGGATCTATGTCAAATGATGAATGGGATCTTTTGGATAGAAAGGCACTTGGAAGCATTTGATTATGCATGGCACCATCTGTGGCATTTAATGTTACAAAAGCGAAGATAACAAAAGAGTTGATGAAAACCCTAGCAACATTATATGAAAAGTCCTCTGCTTCAAACAAGGTATTTCTCATGAAGTGTTTATTTAATATAAAAATGGCAGAAGGTAGATCTATTATAGATCATTTAAATAAGTTCAATACTATTACTAGTTAGTTATCTTCTGTGGGTATCCATTTTGAAGAAGAAATTAGGGCTCTCTTTATTTTGTGTTCTTTGCCTAAAAGATGGAATGGCTTGGTAATGGTTGTGAGTAATGATGATGTGATCAGTGTCATTTTGAGTGAGGAAACTCATAGGAAATCCTTAGGT
Organism: Cupressus sempervirens; assembly: GCA_028749045.1. NCBI lineage: Eukaryota > Viridiplantae > Streptophyta > Pinopsida > Cupressales > Cupressaceae > Cupressus > Cupressus sempervirens. Next base: position 613,155,659 of record CM053788.1, read on the forward strand.
GGATCTACATCAGGAAGTTCTTTGAATGCACAAAGTAGGGGCAGAATGACTGAGAGAGGAAGTAATTCTGAAAATTGTGGAAAATCAAGAGGAAAGTTAAAGGGGAGTAGGTCTCAATCGAGAGGACTGAACAACTTTTGGTTCTGTAGGAAACCAAGTCATAAAAAGAAAGATTGTTGGAATTGAAAGAAAAATGAAGGAGATAAACCAAATGGAGACAAGGAGGAAAATGTAGTAAGTAACAAATCCGAAGAGGATGCCTTGCTTCTATCTTTAGAAAGTGTTGATGATTCATGGGTTTTAGATTCTAGTGCTTCATTTCATGCTACACCTCATAGAGGTTATTTCATTAATTATGTCCAAGGGGATTTTGGGCTTGTTTATTTGGGGGATAATGAAACCTGTTAGATTGTTGGAAAGGGAAACATTAAGATCAAGTTGCAAAATAGGAATCGTTGGCTACTACATGAGGTAAGACATGTTCCAAGGCTGAGTAGGAATTTAATTTCAGCAGGGCAGCTCGGTGATGAGGGTTGTGTAGTTACTTTTAATGATAAAAATTGGAAAGATTCAAAAGGTTCCTTTGTGGTAGAAAAAGGTGTGAAAGTAGGCACCTTATATCCTTGTATAGGTCATATTGTTCCTTCTACTTTAATTGTTTCATAGAAAAATGAATGTTCAGGAACAATTGCTACAATTGAGTAGGGAGAACAAATAGATGTTGTAGATTATGATACAACATTGTGGCACAATAGACTTGGGCACATGAGTGAGAAAGGTATGAAAGTACTTCATTCAAAGAAAGTTTTACTAGGTCTAAAATGTGTTAATATGGATTTCTGTGAAAGTTGGGTGTATGGAAAACAAAAGAGAGTGAGTTTTGCAAAGATTGGGAAGGAAAACAAAAAGGATAAATTAAAGCTTGTGCATACTGATGTATGGGGACCAGCTCAGGTATCTTCCCTTGGAGGCTCTCATTATTATGCTACATTTATTGATGATGCAACTAAAAAAGTGTGGTTTTATTTCCTTAGAAATCTGATGTATTTCAAACTTTTAAGAAATGGAAATGCTTGATTGAAAATGAGACTGGTAAGAAATTAAAATATCTCATATTTGATAATGGTGGTGAGTATTGCAGTCATGAATTTGAAGATTATTGCTCCACTAATGGTATTCATAGACAAAAAACTATTCCAAGGACTATAATGGAGCGTGCAAGGAGCATGAGGTTGCATGTTGGGTTGCCCTTACACATGTGGGCAGACGCTATCAATACTATTGTATATTTGATTAATAAAGGTCCCTCTACTCCTTTGGGCTGTGGTATTCTAGAGGAAGCATGGACTGGTAATAAGGTGAGTTATTATTTTCTCAAAACCTTCGGCTGTGAAGCATTTACTCACATAGATTTTGAAAATAGAACCAAGCTAAAAGCTAAGTCAAAGAAATGTGTATTTATTGGATATGGGATTAATGAATTTGGTTATAGGCTTTGGGATTTTGAAAATCATAAAATTTTAAGAAGTAGAGATGTCATATTCAATGAGAAAGTGTTGTACAAAGATTTGTTGCAGCAACATGAGAAGAAAGAAGATGATTATGTAGTGTTGGATGATACTCCAAAAGCTAATGTTACAGCCATTCCTCATGATGTACGACAACCAAAACAAAAAATACCACACACACTGGTGAATGTTAGATGGTCAACAAGGCAAATTACACCTCCAAAAAAATTTCTCTCCCTCTTTGTATTCAATTTTACTTATTGATGCTGGTGAACTTGAATGTTATGATGATGTTGTGCAAGTGGATACCAAGATTCAGTGGGAGTCTGCAATGAAAGACGAAACGGACTCTTTGTTGACGAATCATACATTTGATTTATGCAAATTGCTTATAGGTAAAAGGGCTTATAGAATAAGCGGGTTTATAGGTTGAAAGAAGAGGAAGGAGGTAAGAAAAGATTTAAAGCCAAGTTAGTTGTGAAAGGATTTACACATAAAAAGGGCATTGATTTTGATGAGATATTTTCTCTTGTTGTTAAGATGACTTCTATCTATATTATTTTAAGTCTTGTGGCTACTGAAGATTTGCATTTAGAGAAGCTTGATGTTAAAACAACCTTCCTTCATGGTGATTTGGATGAAGAGATATATATGGCTCAGCCATAGGGATTTGCAGTCAAAGGTAAGGAGAACATAGTGTGCAAATTGAAGAAAAGTTTATATGGCTTGAAGCAAGCACCTCGGCAATTACATATGAAATTCGATAGTTTTATGCATGAGCATTGATACAATAGGTGTCATTTAGATCATTGTGTTTATTTTAAGAGGTTGGATGATGATAGTCACATTATTTTATGTTTATATGTTGATGATATGCTTGTACCTGGGTCTAACATGAATCACATTAAGGGGTTGAAACGCTAATTAGCACATGCATTTGCTATGAAAGATTTGGGAGCAACAAAAGAAATCTTTGGTATAAATATTTGTAGAGATAGGAAGAACAGAGCATTGACACTATATCAAGTTGATTATGTGGAGAAGGTATTGCAACATTTCTCTGTGGAGAATGCTAAGGTTGTCAGCACATGTTTACCTCGTCGTTTGAAGTTGACTAAGGAGATGTGTCCTAAGACACAAGAAGAGGAGGATAAGATGTCCAAGATTCCCTATGCTTCAACTATAGGAAGCTTGATGTATGCTATGGTATATGTACTAGGCCAAATATTGCACATGCAGTGGGAGTCATTAGCAGGTATATGAGTCATCCTAGAATTGAGCATTGGAATGCAGTCAAATGGATTCTTAGATATTTGAGAGGAACATTCAATAAGTGTTTACACTTTGGGGGCTCTACTACTGATTTACAGTGCTATGTTGACTCAAATTTGGTAGGGGATATTGATACCAAGTAGAGTACTATAGGTTATGTCTTTACTATTGGTGGGATAGCCATAAGCTAGGATTCTAGGTTATAGAAGGTTAATGCATTATCCACTATAGAGGGAGCCAAGGAGATGATATGGCTTTAGTTCTTCTTGGAAGAATTGGGGCACCCTCAAAGGGATAATTATTTGTTTACAGATAGTCAAAGTGTCATTCATCTTGCAAAGAATTCAGCTCTGCATTCAAAGACCAAACACATATAGTTGTGGTACCATTTCATTCGGTCAATTTTGGAGGATGGACAACTAAAGCTGGATAAGATATATATAGATGAAAATTCAACAAATATGTTTACAAAGGTAGTAACAAGGGAGAAGTTGAACTCCTCTTTAGCTTTGATTGGTCTTTTAGACTGAACATGAATAAAAGAACAACAGAGTCTAGGGTGGTTTGATCCAGTGGGAGCCTCATGGAGTAGTGGCATAGCTATAAGATCAGTCTCCAAGTGGGAGATTGTTAGTTTGTGGTGACTGATCAAGAAAGTACTATACATACTTCATAAATTCTTTGGGGTTCAGGGCAGTGCCCCAAATTTTTTTTTGGGTGTCACCGATGTTCTGGCCGACATGTTGTAACCCTAAAATGACATAAAATACTTGTATAAAAGGGCTTAGGGTTAGGGATTGTTTCATTGTGGTCATGTGAAATTGCTTCTTGTGGCAGTATTAAGCTATAAGGGATTATGAATTGTAATCATCACGTTGTAGTCACTAGATCATAATAATATCGAACTTGTTGTTTGGTGGATGTAACCCAAGGATTGGGTTACCCATGTTAAATCTTGGTGTCTTATGTTCTTTTTTGTGTGATCTATTATTTTCTGTTATTGGTAATATTTTCATGTAATTATTATTTTTTGTCTATGGTTTAATCCTAACAGTAGCTCTTTCTAGGAAGATGATGTGCTTTCTTGGTCCAAAAATCCTATGGGGACCTATATTGTAGCCTCTGGTTATAGTAGGCTATTGTCTCATAGGTTGGTTGGGCCTAGAATTTAGTGGTGGAAGCAGGTCTAGAACATGCTTTCTTGGCCAAAATGTAATCATTTTGTTTGGATGTTGGCCTGGAATAAGTGGTTGACATGGGATAACATTCAAAAGAGAGGTTTCCATGGTCCTTCTATTTGTGTTATGTGTGGGGCTAATGAGGAGGACTCTGTCCATTTTTTTTTTCATTGCTCTTTTGCCCTCTAGCTTTGGCATTTTTGGTGGGGTGTTTGGACAACTCCTTGTGTTCATGCTTCCTCCTTGATTGAGTTTTGGTAGGGGATGGGTCAACCGCCTTCTTTGGCCTCCTTTTTGTAGGAGGTGTCATTTGTGGGGCCTATCTTCTTATTGTGGCAAATTTAGTTGGAACAGAATCAAAGGATATTGTGTGAAGAATAGAGGCTAGTGCAACAAATTTGGCAAAGATTATTGGGCACAGTTCAAGAAATGGTGGAAGCTAGGTGTGAAGTGGAATTCCCTTTGGAAAAAAAGGATAAAGAGTTGGTGGAGAGATTGAGGATTCAAGGGTCATCTTTGGATTTGACTAGGGCTAAGAGAGGGTGTCGTGAGAAGCAAAAAATTGGTAGGGATGGAAAATGGAAACTTCCCCCTTATGGTGTTTTGAAGATCAATACCAATGGATCTTCAAGGGGCAATCTGGGACTAGTTAGTATTGGGGGGATCGGTAGAGATTCTCTAGGCTTAGTAATCTTCCTCTTTTCGATCTATGAAGGGATATAAACCATCAACTTGGTGGAAGGGCTGGCTATTCTTGTCGCTCTTGAGAGAGCTCATGCTTTGGGGTGGAGAAGGATTGTTTGTGAATCTGATTCCCAAATTTTGATCAATTTTCTTATTGAGCATAAAGTGGCTAATATCATCTAGTAGTTGGCTAGTGTTGTGCAACAAATTCTGCAGGTTAGTTATTTGATGGAAATGGTGACTTTTGTCCATATTCCAAGGGGGTGGAATAGGGAAGCTAATTGTTTTGTGAAATAGGCTTCTGAGCATGTTGAGGGATGGATAGTTGAGGAGTGGGAGTTGGTTCCTCAGGAGCTCCATCTTGATTTAATGAATGTTCTTTTTGAGGATAGGGCTGGGAATGGCGATGGATGATGGTGTTGGTTTTTTTATCTTTGTTTGGTTTGATGCTCTTGTTTTTCCTTGGGACCTTAGTCCTCTGTTTCCTTTGTAATATTGCTTTTTGATCTTCAATAAAGTTTTTACCCCTTTTTTCAAAAAAAAAAATGTTTAATTCATTTAAATGTATAGTCAAAGTGGGATTGAATGGTACGGAGGTGAAGCTATCACTTTTTACCTTTTTTTTGGATTCACTTTGGTTTGTTTTTTTACTATGGAAAACAAATTTTAACAAGGCCCTGATACCCAAACAATACATAGATCTGACAAAAAAAGAATGATTAAAGTATCAAAAGAAACTAAAAGCAACCAACTGAAATAGCTCCCCACACTTAAGTATAAAATCAATAAAAAGTCAGGGAGTCAAGACAAAAAACTAGGACTAGCCAAGTAAAGCCAGGGCACTTAAGAAATATCTCTCAGTATTTATGCTTTGATTTCCAACTCTGACAATCTACCCACTGCCTCCTTCATGTCTAAGTGCTCCTGATTAGGTTCCAAGGTGTCCTTCTTCCTCAAGCTGGATCTAGTGCATTTTCTTGAGCTATCATCAAGGGTCTTGTCCTTTGCGCTATGGGGGGGCAGGGTCCTCCTCCTTACTAATTCTTTGCTTCTTTTTTTTGTTAATGAGTAGCTTAATATTCTCATTGGCCTCTTTGAGAATATTATAGCTTTGTTCCACTATAATCTACATTGAGCTCTCCATCATTTGAACCCTGTTCTTGACCTCCTCCACTCTGTTGTCCATGCTCTTTTCTTCCTTTGATATCCTTCTTTTCGAGCTATAGTTCTCTCTTTCAAAGCTTCTCACCCTATATTTGAGCTCTTGGATTTCATGAAAAATCCACTTGGTGGTGCTGAAGCTATCCATCGTGTTATTTTTGGCATTGTTGAGGACATCCATTTCCAAGTTTTCCTTAGTGGTGTTGCTAAAAATAACCAAGGCAGGGTTAATCAAGTCTTCCATTTGGATTTTGTCCTCTTCACTCTCTTTGACCAAAGTTCTAATCAACTCTCTATTGATCACCATTTTAGGAGAAGATGTGTCAAAATTCTGCCACACCACATTACTATCCTTTGGTTTGTTAGTTCCTAATACTTTTAGTAACAACAAATTAAATGTTTAGTATAACAAGTAGTGAAATACCATGAAGTTGCCTCACATACCCCCCAAAAATCAAGAGTTCATTTTCAAACTTAATCTTTCATCACCGTAAGTTGATATTAAGGTGAAAAAATAAAGTTTATTTAAAACTATAGATACATAATCAATCCAAAATCTTAAAATTCAAAAGTCAAATTATATGCACATAAATAGATTTAAACGCTAATTTATTACTATCAACTAGAAATCATTGAACATGTGTAGGTAGATCACATTATATTATTACCAATAATAGAAGCTACATAATATTAACATCATCACATGACTAGTCATAATACATGGCTACTTGTTAGGTCTTCAATTAATGAATTATACTATTAAAATTGGTACACAAAAATTGAACAAAGGAGCTATCCTAGTCTAGTAGGTTCTAAATGTTAGGAAAGAAAATATATTGTACAATAATTTCAATGTAGTTTAAATATAGATATGAAGGTTTTAAATTTTGTAATCAATGTTCATTTCCTTGTACAAGGACTAAATTTGTGAAAGTGGATATCAACCCTAGAAATAAGGAAAGAAATTTACACATAAAAAATTAATTTGGTTGAAATATTAGATAAATTTGTATGGGTATTAATTATCTCATAGCGACAAATCAATTGACATCATTTTTTATGATCAATTCATCATCTAACATAAAACTAAATATCTAGCTCAAAGCTACAAATAATCTCATTATGATGTTAGATAAACATTAGTTTCTATCTTATATTTTGCAGTACATACACAAAATTAATTACTAATAAATCTAATATGAATAATGACATCTAATCTAAAAAGCGTTAAAATAGAATAAGTGTCATGAGAATGATATATTTAAACACTTCTACATAAATTTATCTAAATTATGTATTAGTAGAGACATTATATGCTAAAAATATATTATTATATTGATAAGTATCAACTTTCATAAATGAAGTCATTTTTTTTATTACAAGTTGCCAATTACAATAAAATCTAAGTTTATAGCAAATAACTAGAACCAGTCAAGATAAAATTATATTACAACTAATCTACAAGTTATTCATAAATTAGAATGTTACAATATATTTTGATATGTTCATATATAATAAAAATGTTGAAGCATGTGTCCTCATATACAACATTCTTCACACAACCAACAACAACACAAGCCAGCTAAGCTGTAAGCACAAACCAAAGTAAAAAATGTAAGAATATAACTTTATTTTATTCATAAAACAATTGCAAATTATGAGTGGAAATGAGAAGCACATACCATCCTTCAATACAACCTTTCTCTCCTCTACTCTGTGTTTTGGCAGGACCTGCTTCTACATGTTGTGATGGTGGAGCTTGTGTTGGATACCCTAAAAGAAAGGAAGACATGCTTTATAATGTTTGTTAAAAAATGAATAATTATTTCAAAATAATATGAAATCTATTACAAATGAAAACTACTTATAATTTTTTAATATAAATTAAAAAATCAATAATATAATATTTGTAATCCTACATAATATTCCACTTTATAAATCTTAACATTTGTAATTATAATTTATTAATAATTTTACAATATGTAATAAATTTCAAACAATAATAAATTATCAATCTTGAACATTCCATTTCTTTTTATAAGATCTTGAAATTAAATATTTATTACATATAAGTGAGATCAATATTTAATTTGGATAATATTTTTTTTACTTTTTATATATTAATTTATTTCATATAGATTTATATATAATTCAAAAAAGGGTGAGTGATAAAGGATAAAACACATCATGGACACAACTTGGTAAATGAAAATATCTTCCATAAAGAAAGAATATAAATAACACTAGTTGGCTATAGTGGAAGAGGTTTTTTATGTTCAAGATTTTCTAGACAATTCCTAAAACATCATGAATGATGGACTCCTAACCAATAAAAAACCCTCTTGTTCAATAATATCTTCTATGGTAATATGATATTATAACAAATACTAAATATGGATGAAAATAACTCTTCTAAATTTGATTAATTATATAATTTCAATTGAATGGGCATTTTATATTACACCTTTCAATCTATTATCAAGATAAATGGCTGAAAAATCACTACAAAAGTAACATAACAAGGATCGAAGTCTCGTTGAGTGCAAAGCTTCGACACTATAAGAAATGAAGCGATGATTGCAATGGATAACCGCACCATAAGAGATAAGGTTAGGATCATGTAATGGATATTGCTCAATTTCTGACACCATAAGGAATGAGATTGAGATCTTGCAACGAATACCATGCCATAAGGGATGATGTGAAGGTCCGCATCATAAGGGATGAGGTCTAGATCATGGAATGAATACCACACCATGAGGAGTGAGGTAAGGATTGTGCAATAAATACCACTTAGATGTTGCTTGATTTTATATAGGATAGGGAATGAGATTGAGATCATGCAATGGATACCACACCCTAAGGGAAGAAGCGAGGGTTCATATTAGAATGGATGGGGTCTAGATCGTGCAATACCACACCATAAAGAATGAGACAATAACCACCACTATAGACACCTCTCAATCTTAGACACCATAAGTCTGAATTGTACAATAGATACCTCTTAGTTATTACAACTCTTAACTGAAAAAGTTTCAGCGTACAAACTAGTGCTCCTATATTAGAACTAAAATGACTTTATGAACAAAAATTCCTCCAACAAGACAAATCACAACCCTAACACATATATCATCATTGTTTAAGACCTCACACATAAATACCAGGATTATGGGCATCCTTTTACTTGTGAAATCTTGCCTAGCTAATATCGACCCCCCATTCTCCACTCAAAGAAAACCATATCTGACACACAAGAAAGGAAAAACATTTTCTTTGCACACAATAACTTTTGTACTATAATTTCCAAATTCTTCTTGACAGATCTGAAGTTGGATTATTCCTTTGGCAGTTACATAGACCATTAACTGCAGATTGAAAAAAATTCTTTCATAAAAAATTACAAAATGAGAGAAAAGAAGGGCAAAAAAAGGTTTACCTGGAGGAGGGTATCCTTCTGGATAAGCTGCTGGTGGTGTCACAGCAGTGGGCTTCTGTTGTTCAGACATTCTGATTTCACCTCTTCACTTACAATATCTCTTCTTCAATTGGGTTCTCTCTTGACCCTATTTTCTTCAATTGAGTTGGGTGTTCTTTGTTCTTGTATTTGTAATACCAAGAAGAAAGAATCATCACAAACACCCTTTCTTAAATGTCAAAGATAGTGATCTGGTAAGTGTGAATATCTACGAAATACAATCAAATACAGCTGTTTTCGTTTGACACACGGCCATCTAAAAAGAATATGAAAGAGACAATATGTCGGCTGGTGTAGATCATTTTCAATAATGGATCCAATGGGGTTGTAGCGATGAGTTGGCAGTTATTATTTGTGAGATCATAGCTTGAATTACAAGCTGAATATAATGAATTACCGTGGCCCCTTCATTGCCTTAGCGTGACACCATCGAGGATTCCATTGGCTCTTTTCTTTTCTTTTCTTTTTCATTGTCTGTCTAGTAAAGTTTAGTCGGTGATAGCACTAGTTGGAACGCGTTTTCCTTACCACTCAAGCCGCGTGTAATGTTCAGTATTATATTATATATATTGTAAATACTGGTCATTCCTAAATATCTAAATTTTGTCTAATAGTGCTCGGTGGCATATGCAGCATTAGAAGTTTGTATTCTGCGTTTAGTTTTATGTGGTTTATTTCATATTCTATCCATGATAGTCCTATATGGCATATTTTTATTCTACCTAAGACTTTTAATGGTTCTTATAGTTTGTCTTGGTCTAATCTTAATAGGGTTAGACCTTATTTTATTTTTGATAGAGGAAAAATCTAGGTGGATGTTATTTTGTTAATGTATTAAAAATGATAATATGTTGACAATGCCCTTGTGGTCTGAATAAAGGGACAACCACCTTATTTTTTACTATTTTTAATATCAAAATTTTTTTAATGATTTTTCTTATCAAAATGTCTTATTTTCATTGGTCAAACCTCTTAGGTACTAATCTAGTGAATTTTATAATCTCTGTGTGTGCATATGTATGTATATATGTGTGTGTATAGATATGTATGTGCATATGTATGTATATATGCGTGTGTATAGATATGTATGTGTATATGTATATATATGTAGATATATATTTACATATATACATACATATACATATGTATATGTATGTATATATGTAAATATATATCTACATATATATACACACATATGTATGTATCTGTGTATATGTATGTATGTATAGATACATATACATGTATATATGTGTGCATATATACATATATACGCACACATGTGCACACGTGAGTACACACAACACACACATATAAGGAATCATATAGATAGTGTACTATATGTTGATGCAAAGAAGGTAATTCTTCAATAGTTATTTTTAAATGATTGTGCAAGTAAAAACAATAGGTAGTTCATGATGTGAAAATGAATCAAAGTAATTACTTAAATACAAATCAAATTCCAACAAATATAACTTTTGAAAATATTGATCAACACTTAATAAATAGCATGAAGCATTAGCTTGATCATAAATTTGAAGCTAAAAATTAAAAAATCAAGATTAATTCCCATAAAATATCAAATGACAACAAATACAACTTTTAAAGATTTTGATCAACATATAACAATTAGCATGAAGCATTAACTTGATCACAAATTCAAAACTAAAAAGATAAAAATTTAAGATTAATTCCCATAAATTTTTTAATTGACCTCAATATAATTTTAGAATTCGTAAATCTAAACTAATAAAGAAAATTTGAAATTAATTCTTAAGACTACTTACAAATAAAAGTCAAAATACACTTTTTATATAAATATTACATCACTTATACACTTATCATTACATCAAATAAACATATTGAAAAGTTTTTAATTTAAATAGAAGTAACAAATTATATATATTTTTATTACTACAACCATGCTTCCTAGTCAAATCTTGAAATCTTACTTTATTGATTAGATACACCTGGGTGAAACTTTAAGCATTTATTAATTGAAACATATACAATTATTAAATAATTTGAGAACACTAAATTATTACATCTTGTATATCAAAATGCATAGGTTGACACTAAGATTGTTAAAATCTGAAAAGATTAATAACCCAGAAAGCTAGTGCAAAGAATAGATATCTAAACTATGAATGCAAATGATACAAAATCAAAATAGCAACACAGAGTCAGTCTCCAAGACAGCAATGCAAATTTTAGAAGCAAAATAGCATTAAGAGGATGCAAAAGCAAGAGATGCAAATACAAGCTAGGTAGCATGCTTATATAGGCTAGGAAGAGGGAGGACGTGGCAACACCGACCAATGAGGAGCAACCATCTATCAGACTAAAGATAGCAAAGTATCTTCCCAAGATAGCTAATGGATGCTCACATGTAGGAAGGTGACACCTCGCAACCATTCACCTAATAAGACATGCTTTATTAACCTAAGTGTGATTATTAAAAGTGTAGAAAAAAACCTAGAAATATAGGAAAAAATAAATAACCTACTAGGAAATTAAAAAAACTACACTAACACCCCCCATAAGCAAAGCTTAGGTGGATGTAGAAATGGGTCCTGGCAAGTCAAGCCTGATGAGGTACCTATGTACATAAAATTCTCCCAAAAGAGAGAGAAAAGAGACACCCTCCAAAAAAAAAGTCAAGACTCTGAGTGAGAGGAAGAGACTCCCACCAAAGATAAAGCATCTTGCACCCCTAGTAAAGCTCTCAAATGAAGGAACTTGCTCTTAGTGAAAGGTTTGGTGAAGATATCAACAACTTTCTCGAAAGTCAGACAATAGTGAAGGTCGATGACGTGACCATGGATGAGCTCCTAGATGTAGTGCATGTGGATCTCTACATGTTTGGTCCGCTGATGATGGACCAAATTTCGTGAGATCTAAATGGCACTTTAGTTGTCACAGAATATGACTGATGGTCATCTAATCTGGATACCAAACTCAATGAGAAGATGTTGAAGCCAAATGGCCTCAGTGGCAACATTTACAGCCCCCCGATACTCAACCTCAGTAGAAGATAGAGCAATAGTAGACTACTTTTTGCTTGACCAACAAATAGGACCTGAACTAAGTGAGAAGTTGTAACCTAAAGTAGACTTGTGATCTTGAGAATCACCTGCACAATCTAAATATGTGTACCGCACCAAATTAGGCTCAATACCTACTGTGTAGTGAATCCCACAACTATGAGAACCCTAAATGTAGTGAAGGATCCACTTGGTTGCTTTCCAATGCAGCTCATAAGGCTCTTGCATGAATCAAGAGACCATGCCTATAGCATATGAGATGTTAAGTCTCGTATGAGTCAGATAAATGAGACTCCTAACAAGTTGGTAGTACAAAGTTCCATCAACAAGTAGAGAGGAACATTAAGCCTCAAATTTGACTGTAGAAAGGAAGGGAGTCAAAGCAGGCTTACAGTCAGCCATATGAAACCTTAAGAGTAAATCTAGAGCATACTTAGACTGTGTGATGATGATCCTAGAAGGAGACTAAAAGATCTCAGTCTTGAGAAAGTAATGCAACAAGCCCAAGTTAGTCATCAAAAAACTGTCATGAAGGGAAACTTTGATAGCCTTAATGGTGGGTGAAGAAATTCCTATGATCAGCAAGTCATCAACATACAAAACCGAAAATAGAAGTGAATCACCCTATTGTATAATGTATACATTAGGATCAAAATGGCACCGAGTGAACCCAACTAATAGAAGGAAGGAGTCCATCTTGGCATACCAGGCCCGACGACCCTATTTGAGGCCATAGAGAGACTTCTAAAGATGGCACACAAGTGAAGAATCCCAAAGGAAGCCCTGCGGCTGCTCCATGTAGATCTCCTCATGAAGGTCACTATGAAGAAAAGCACTCTTCACATTCATTTGATGTACTTCCCAATGATTAGTTGTGGCAATAACAAGAACAAGTCAAATGAAATTCATTCAGGCAACTAGTGCAAAAGTCTCACAGTAGTCAATCCTAGGAACCTGGGAGAATCCTTTCGTGACTAGGCGAGCCTTATGTTTGTCAACTGACCCATTTGCTACAAATTTTTTCTAACAGATCCACTTACATCAAACCAATTTTTTTCCCTTAGGAAGAGGGACAAGATCCCAAATGTGGTTCCTCATCAAGGAACTATACTCTTCCTGCATAGTTGTATCCCACTCAAGAATATGAGAAGCCTCATGAAAGGACTATGGATCTAAGGCAATAGCAATGAAGACATGTGGAGCATCCTAGAATTATGAACGAGTCTACCTGGTGTCTGATGGATCCCCTACCAAATCACTTACAGACTGCAAGGTCTGTCTAGCCCAAAGTGGACTAGAAGATGGAGAATCTAGAGAGGAATCATTATCCTCTAAATGATGACTAGGAGTGGAAGGATGTGAGTTCTCTGAATCACTCTCTGCATTGGAAGTGGAGGTAGAAGATTGCTCAAGTGAATCTAACTCATTAGAAGATCTCTCATGTATTCCAAGTGACTCAAATTTCAAAATAGAAGGAGTTTGAGAAGTGATAGAAAGTGAGCTTGAAGATCCCTCCTCAAATTGGAAACTCCTCTTAATGAACAACTCATGTGTAGTAGGGTAGAGAAACTAATAACCCTTTACACCATCAAGATAACCTACAAATATGCAAGGTCTGCTCTCCAAATCCAAGGCCATGCATTTCTCTACAAGAACGTGGGCCCATGCAGGAGAGCCAAAAAATGAAAGTGCTTAACTGATGGTTTTTTACCACTCCAAGCTTCAAAAGGAGTAACTCCCTTCAAGGCTCAATGAGGAACATGGTTATGGATATAACAAGCATAGTTAATGGTCTTTGCCCAATACTGTGGTGCAAGAGATCTAGAGTGAATCATATAGTTTGTCATTTCCTTGAAGGATCTATTCTTCCATTCTACAACACTATTCTGCTGAGGATTGTATGGAACTGAATGTTGTAAATCAATCCCCTCCGAAGTGCAAAATCTTTCAAACCAATGGTTGACATACTCATCACCATTGTCTATGCACAAAACTTTGACGGCTTTCTCAAATTGCTTTGCTACAAAAATTTTGAAGTCCTAAAAATGATCAAATACCTTTGACTTTTGTTTGAGAAAGTACACCCAAGTATATCGAGAAAATTCATCAATGAATGTGAGGACATAGCGGACCCTGCTGAAAGAAGGATGCTGAAATGGACTAGCCAAATTATTGTGAACTAACTCCAGTATTTGCGAAGCTCTCCATGCCTTACTTTTGTCAAACTTTGCCTTAGGATGCTTACCAAGAATGCAACCTTGGCAAACACCACCTAAGAACTAAACTAAAGGCAACCCTGTGACCATGCTCTACTCGTTGAGCTGATGCTAATAGAAGAAGTTAAGATAGCCAAACCGCTCATGTCATAATTTACACACATCATTAGAGTGAGTGATAAAAAATAGTCAAAGGAGGATCGAAAACAAAGTGAGAAAATAGATAGAGTCATGACTGATGATTTGCTCTCCCAACTAGAAATGTAGAACCACTGTGCAACTTAGGTATCTCCACTAAATCAAGAGTGAACTCAACCCGCTTGCCTAAACCTGTGTGAGTGATCTAGTATATCGATAGAAGATTAGTTGATAATGAGGGTACACAAAGAACATCATGGAATGTGCCATCCCCCACATCAACAAACCCTCTCCCACACACCTCAATTGGAGTGTCATCACCCATCAAAATAGAAGGCATAGTACACAGCTCCAAGGATGCAAGTTCTTCCTTAGATGAAGCCATGTGGTGCAAAGCACCCGAATCAAGAACCCAAGTGGATGGTGAGGAAGCAACTACAACAAGGGCCTTGTCCTTTCCTTTCCCCTTGCTATTTTATTTTTCCTTTTTAGACCCTTCATTAGAACTTTGTTTGATAGACTCAAGAACATTGATATTATTCTTCTCAAGAATGTGTGTCAAGTGATCAATTTGTTTCTTCAAACATTTATTTTCATCATGACCAGGTCTTTTACAATAGGCACATTGGATCCTTTCTTTCTTAGGCTTATCACCCTTGGGAGATGGGGTATCAATAGTTGCTTTTGAAGTAACTGATATCTGATCCTTCTTCTCCTTGCTATTCTTATGTTTCTTATCCTTACTATTGTTGTTACTAAGTTGTCCTTTTTGTTCTTTTGTGCCTTGGTTGGTAGCCAGGGCATGTGACTTAGAGGACTTAAGAGTGCTCATTTGGATTAGCTTGTCCTATTCTTGAGTGAGATTGACAACAAAATCATTTAAAGATGGCATGGTGAATTGAGTACCAAGTGTACCCTTAGTAGCATAGAAGGTAAAGACAAACACAAAATATTATGAACTTAGCTTAGAAAGAATATTAAGAATCAATTGTTCATCTTTCTTTTCAATTCCACATTGTTTTAATTGTAGCCAAATAATGTTTCTAGCTTTGTCCATATTTCATTTGGTGTATCCAAAGACTCAATGTGAAATAAAAAATCAAGAGAAATAAAAAAACACAATGTTCCATATGCCTCATCACATTTGTTAAACCACTTATGCTTATCTTCATCTTTATCAAGTTCAGTTTCAAGTCGCATAGTTATCCTCTTTAATCCATCTTTCCTTAAGTGAATTTTTATGCATGATTTCCACTCAAAGTAATTGTATGGAGTTAGGATAGGCATATTTTTTTTATCCATGATGAAGAAATGCAAAGAAGAAATGCTAAAAAAAGAAGAGAACCTAGCCACGATAATGCCCTCCCTTTTTACTCAATCAAAGAACCACCCCAAAGAAATATGATTCAGCACTTTATATTAGTGTGTTTACAACTACCACTAGCAAGAAATACTAAGTGGTCTTGATTTCAATGCATTACAAAACCGTCATGAAGAGCATATGCTGAAAGTGAAATTTTGGCACAATACTCAAAGAAACAAATAGCACCACTATGATCTACTCAAAAAATTATGCACTTTCAAAAAAAGAATCACCTCGATACAAGGTCGTATGAGAAAGTTATGACCCTCCAAAGTTTCCAAAATGAGAACTATGCAAAGTCATCACTAAGAATCTGCAATTTCTAAAAAGTAATGCATGAAAATCATAAAACAACTACACTAGTGGATAGAGCACAAAAAAATAGCCAAGATCATAACAAGAATTTTCAAAATCAGAGTCTATATGAGCAAGAATGAGGCATTTGAAAACTATGTTCAAATCTGCAACTGCCAATGGAGAGGGGTACAACTGTAGCTTTCCATGCTTGATTCTACAAATTATACAGATTGCATGCAAAAACTAAAAGATATCCAAATGGTTTTTCAGTGTTGTGAACAAAACTCAAAAAGTGTTTTTCTTGCTGATGTACAAAAGTTGTAGTGTAAATCAGATGCCTTTAGCAACAAAAAATGGCCCCAACAACCAAAAATGACCTGAGCAACCAAAAGATGTCATGAAAAGATTGAATTAGCTACCCAAGTCAATAAATGGCATGTTGGAACCTGCAATATTGATTAAAAACACCAAATATGCAAGTTGGTTGTCAGATTTTAGATTGAAACCCTAGTTTTGCAACTTGTATGATGATCTCTAATCTTGGTGAAATGAAAGCCAAATCTAACTTTCTCAAGCCTCCTAGACACATTGGAACAACCAAAAATATTGCCAGTATAACCAAAAAAGCTGCAATCACCCAGATTTCATAAATGTGTAAACCCTAGAGATTAAAAACATTTTTGTCAAACTTTTCTGATTCTCAAGATCATTTGAAGATGCTAGAGAAGAGCATACTAGGTTTTTCAAAAACTTACAATAAGATTTATTAGCCCCCCCTAATCTCTCAAATAAGGAAACTAAAATCTACTCTTGCACATAGAAAAGCTCTGATACCATGTTAGAATCTGAAAAGATTAATAACCCAAAAAAGTAGTGCAAAGAATAGATATCTAAACTATGAATGCAAATGATACAAAATCAAAATAGAAACATATAGTTAGTCTCCAAGAGAGTAATGCAAATGCTAGAAGAAAAATAGCATTAAGAAGATGCAAAAGAAAAAGATGCAAATACAAGCCAAGTAGCATGCTTATATAGGCTAGGAAGAGGGAGGAGGTGGCACAACCAACCAATGAGGAGCAAGAATCTATCGAACTAAAGATAGCAAATTATCTTCCCAAGATACCTAATGGATGCTTAGATGTAGGAAGATGAGACCTCGCAACCATTCACCTAATAAGACATGCTTTCTTAACCTAAGTGAGACTATTAGAAGTGGAAAAACCTACCAATATAGCAAAAAAATAAATAACCTACTAGGAAATAAAAAACTACACTAACAAAGATCCCCCTCCATTCACAATTAAGCTACATTAGTCAAATTTGATTATTACTTTTTTTAAAGAATAAAGAAACTATACATTATAGATCTAATTTAATGGAAATATTATTGTAACATAGGAGTTGTTGAAAGAATTAAAAATTCATATATAGAAGAAAAAGGTTAAATAAATAAATATTTTGATTAAATTTATGATTCTATCTTTTTAAACATAATTATTAACGTGTTAAATGCATTGCTGGACAATTGTTTTACTAAGGAATCAAATTTATAACTTATTTCCTCTAAAATAATTAATTCATATGTAAATTTTTTGAATAAGGGGAGATGGTCATTATAAATCATGTAAATTGTGTGAAGATTTTATTCAATTTGTCAAACTTTAAATTCTACTATATTATTTATCTTAATGTATTAATTATTTTCTATATATTGTCTATTTATATTATTTTTTGTAAACATTAACTCTCTAGTCTTGAGCAAGCTATGATATTTGAGGGTAAACTCTTTAGGTCAAATCCTGGATAGATTCTTGTAACCCTCTAACCAAGGCATTTCAATGTAAAAACCCAGTATTGATTGCCTATGCCTTAGTGATGTACAAATTAGATCTATTATGTGTAGTATATTATTGTAACAGATTATGTAGTTGGATGTCTTTTCTCTTATAATCATAATATATATTGTTGGTACATATATATGGTATTTGGTAAATGTAGAAATGAGTATTCTTGGATGGATATTATTAGCTATTGTGTTTTAGAGTTCTTCTAGATATCTCTTCTACCTAAACATTCATGTAGTTTATCAAAAAAAATCACATGATAGTTGTATTAAAATTTTGACATGTCACATATTGTGTTATTCATTAGTTGGTTTAGATTGTTTTTAGATTAAGACATGGTCTTGGTTGTAGCATTCCCATCGGTCCAAAATCAAGGATAAACCCCCTTTGGAAAAAAAGTATAAAATCTTGGTGAATCCAGCATTATTTTAGGGGAAAAAATTAATAGCTATTGGCAATTTGTTTTTCAAACTAGGAAAAAAAAAAATTATTGGTGATTTTGTTTTTGTTGCATGAAAATTTTGTAAAACCCTGGTGAATCTTTAAGTATTGAAGAAACTCATGACCAAAAGAACAAATATCTAGAAACCATATTTTTATATCATATAAAACACACTAACCCATCTTAATAGTCATTAGATGATCTTAAATCAAGGGTATAAATCTTATTTTGGGCCAAAATGTTAAAGGAAAATAAGTTTTAGATAAAGTCTCTAGAACAAAGACATGTGTCCACAATCAAATCTATTTTGAGTCAAAGAATAAAAGGATAAAACATTACTTGGAAAATCTTTGGAATAGAGACACATGTCAAGTATATCTACTTAACATATAACCTAACTAATTTTTTACCACCTATTTGTGAATGTGACCATCGAATAAGACAAGCCTAAAAAATTGTAGACAAAAATATTTAATTTAGCATGTGGAAAGATTAAATTGCATTAGCAAAGTCATCAGCAAAATAAAAATAATTATGTATCATTATTGGAATTGGTCTTTTCATGGGACCCAATTTTCATAAAGTGCAGGTGACACAACCACCCCAAAAGTACAATTTTTTTACCAAATTAAGGGTCTCGAATGAGTGAAATTTTCCATTTGGTGAATATTTGCCACTAAAGATATCCCTATCCAAAATGCACTTGTATTTTGGTGTTTGTGATATGTAACATGCTTATATTATGTGTGACTTATATTTAGGTGTTGTGGTAGCTTATAATGAATATGTCATATCTACAACTGGTCAATCATTTTGGTTAAGTGCTAGCATTTTGAACTATATTGAAATATATGTTTGTAATCCAAATCAATATGATTTGTTGCTAGGATGACATGTGTATTTTTCATCAAATATGTATATATAAAGAAAATATACTTAGATCCAAAGGTATGAGAGTGCATTGTATGTTGAAGATGGTGCAATGTAAGCATGATATGTCAGTGTAGTATAGGTGGTCAATTGTGCAAGAAGAAATAAAAAGAGATAAGCATTGTTGTGAAGACATAAAAAAAGGCTTGCAACAAGGAAGAGTATTTAGATTTGTGGAAGGTTAATGTGTATTGATAGAAGATTTCTAACTAGATTAGTTTCCATTAGTTACTACTATGCTACCAATTGAAATTGTTCCAAGGATATGTAGATGCAACTATATTAGTTCACATTTTGTTTTTAAGACTTTTTTGTAATAAATATTTTGCATCTGGGTAGTGATCCCAATCGATAGCAAGCCTTACCTGCAATGAAAAAACTAATAGTGATCCATTTTTTAAAAAACACTTTAACCATGTCACCATGATTGGCCTTCTATTAACAAGAATTAATTTATATGTGGTTTTTCACATCTTTTCTTTCCACATTAATTCTAGTGTTATGCTGTTTGGTATGTGTGTACTTTCAAGTTCTTATCTATTTTAATTATCTAGAAGTTTTAATTTTTTACTAGAATACTTAAGTTTGTGAAATATATTTTGGAATAATTGATTCCCTCCCCCCTGCCTCTCATTTTTTCATCTTTTTTAACAAATGGTATCATAGCTTGGTCCCTTTTACTTAAATATTAACCTCTTCAGGGAGATCTTGGCAAGTTTTGAATAAATGGTGAGAGGATACTTACATGATGAGAATCTATGGATTATGTTGGATGATATGTACATAACTAAATTAGAAAATAAAGAATTAAAATATAACATCAAAGAAGCTAACTCTTGTATCTCCAAGTAGAACATGATAAAATCCATAAGTTCAAAGCAACACTTTAGCCTGACTTGAAAACCTCAAATGCTTTAGTTTGATCTCTTTGTTGATAACAGTGAATATCAGGAGTTGAATCACATTCTTTTAATGTTGGAAGCTAAGAATTGAATGGATCAAAGGAGAATGTGGAAAATCTAAAATAACAACTAGATGACTACAAAAATATTGAATGATTTCTCAAATAAAGGATCTGATTTGGGAAAGACTCAAATGGTTATAGCATTGAGAGATTATGAAAAAAAAAATTGTTCCTAAGAATAGAGCATATAAAATCTTGAGAAATAGAATTGAAGATATTGTTCAAGAGATCAAAATTGTGCGAAAAAAAAGATTTTGGGCTAATGCCAACACCAGTGGAAGAAGAGAAGAAGGAATATGAAGGAGTTAAGTTGGACAACATTGAATATTTATATAGTGATGTAGAATAATTGGTGGAAATTATGGAGAAAATGGCTCAAGGTAAGTAAAAATAGATAGAGAAAGTCAACATTGAGGATGAAACGCCTGCAACTACTTTTCCCAATGTGACTATAGAGCTAGAAAAGATAGTGCCTACCAAGAAAGTAAAATAGGACTAAGCTCTAAAATCTATTAAAGACACTCTGATAGAGACTACCAATCCAGTTATTGTGTACATCATAGAATATCCACATATTGGTAAGACATATATGGATCAACAAGTAGTTGTGACTATAACTGAAATACTTATCATCATTATTGATTATAATGCACAATTACAACACAAGACACTTGCTGTCAATGCAAAGGAATAGAGTATGTTGGTAATTGAAGAGAAAAAATATGAAGAGCCTACTAAGGAAGATCAAACCATAGAGGGTCATTGTGGAGAATGCTCAAGTAGGTAAATCTACAATAGGTGAAGGAAGGGAACAAGTTTCAGGATCTCTTTCTGAGGGAATAAAGGAGATAGTGACATCCAATGTTGCAAGGACCAAGGAAAAAGGTCAAGAGTCAAAGGAAGAAAAAGTAGAGAAAGGATCGAGTGTAGAACTTCCTGCACAAACTGAATCTTGGGAAAGTGTTACACCTGAACAATAGGTGATTACAACTCAATGGGAGTCAACTTTAGTAAGTGTTGATGTTAGAAGTTCACAAAAGCCAAAGATACCAAGAGTGTATGTTTCATCACACTCACTATAGTTGTCATTGTCGAGTAGCAGCACTGCAAGGAAGAAGATGTTGAAGAAGAAGGCAAGGTCAATTGAAAATCTAGTGACACTTGATGAAGTTATAGAGATTCCCAAGTTTGACACTAATCAATTTACTTATGAGAAAATGAAAATTTTCCAAGACTTATTGGCAAGGAAGACCAAATAGGAAGAATTGAGAAGGGAGTATCAGTAGGAACATGTACTACAAGAGATAAAGGATATCTTTGTTGATGCTTCTTATATCAAATATATTGATGGGAAAGCCCCAATTATGGACCAATTAGCTCATATTGTAGGAAAGATAAATAATGATGACATAGATGAAAATGAGAATTTATTGCAATGGTCTGAGAAAAATTTTGAGAAGAAAGTTTTGGAGAAAGTTTCAAATAAAATTGTCATCCAGAAAGTTGAACTTTCAAACCTTTTAAATAATGTAGAAGTTGTAGTAAAGAATATTCAAACTTTGTATAAAACATTATGTGATGTACCTATTAGAAATAGGGATTACTAAGGCAGGGTGGGGTGAATCTGTAGTCTACAAACTTTAGTTGCCAACTAGATATTATTACTTACTTTAAACCATGCATAACAAAGAAATAAAGTAAGGGTGACCGCAAGAAGTTGGGTCGCAATTCCACAGAAGTCAGATCCGCGAAATTGTACTTCTTAGAAACGGGTACCCAATTTTTAAAAAATTGGTTACCCGTTTCTAAAATTACGCTTCAGGCACCTGAGCCAAATTTTAAAAATCGAGTACCCGATATTTAAAACAGATCAGGTGCCCGAGCCGCTTAACTATCGGGTGCTTGCCTTTTCAAGAATCGGGTACCCAAGTTTTCAAAAATCAAATACCCGATTGCTTAGAAATCGAGTACCCAATTTTTTACAAATCAGGTACCCAATTTGTAAAAGTTTATATAAGCACTTTTTTGGCATTTTTGAGGTCTTTTTCATGACCTCAAAAATGGGAGCCCGATTAGAGATGCATACGGGAGCCCCTTTTTCAGCCCTACCAACTACCCCCTTGCTACTAGTTTTTGATACACAGGTATTTTAATATGTTTTATACTATTTTACTTTTTTTTTTCAATTTTCAATTTAATATGTATGTTAATTTATTGTTTTTTCACTTTTAATATGTACGTAAAATTGTAAATTTACATTGTTAATGAACTTAAATGTTTAAATTTTTGTATTTGTTAATTAAAATATAGTTTCGTAAATGTTTATTTTAAAAATTATTATTTTAGATGTTTTGAAATGTATTTAATTTATGTATTTATTACAATGTTGAATGATTAGATTAGATGTAAATTTATTGTTTAAACATGTAATTTTACAAATAAATATAACCTTGACCTAAAACCATATAACCTCGACCTTGTTTTAACTATAACCTCGACCTAAATTCATTGTTTAAACTATAATCTCGACCTAACCATATAAATAAAACCCTAAACATATATAAAATACTTAATCACATAATAGCCTGCCAAGGGATCCAAACAAAAAACTTATAGTATTTAAAATGATTTTACTTAAATTGTATTGTACTTTGTTTCATGGATCGAAAATGGATGATGTAAACTATTTTATAAATGTATATTCTTTCAGCCTTTCATACCCTGTGACATGTACAGTGGATGATTGTGCATTCCAAATTAATTTGCCAAGTGGCATTCAAAACAAATGTATATAAATTATTTAAATGGATTGAATTGAAGTAGTTAATATGAACTTTCATGTGGATGTGTTATTTATTTTACTTTTAGTAGTTTATAATTATTTAAAAATGAAATGTAAATGTGCTCATTAAGGAATGCAATCTCTTATGTTTTTTTTAAATGTAAATTATTGTATGTTATTGCTTGCTTAGTAAAACTTTTGATTAGTTCTTTGGATCCCTTGGTTGGGCGTCATTTAGGATTAGTTCTATAATGTCAATTTGTAAATTGAATTTAAGTCTAATCATAACCCTTACTATCATCTTAACCTAAGTAATCTTAATTTGCTAAAACCTACACTAGGTAATATATAAATAATTAAATAACTTTCCTATCATACCTTGAGTACTAATTTTATAAATGTCAAACCCTAAGATTGAAAGGTAACCATGTCCCTTAACTAATTAATATTATACTTATAAACCAAATTGAATTAAACCATGATCATAAACCTAATTATATATCCCAACTTAAGAGTAGAAACCTTGAATTTAACCTTAAAAATCCTTTCCCCAACCATTAACCAAATTGAACCATTACCCTAGAAGATTGAACCAAGTTAAACGTTGACCTTAAGACTAAACCAAATCACCCTAAACTAGAACTCAATAATATATTGAACACTTTAAAACAAAATTCAAACCTAACTTTTTTGAATTAATGTTGGTTTTTAATCTAAAAGCTCTAACTATAATTCTATATCTAAAACCAAATTTAGCACTTTAAAACTTAATTCAATTAATTAACTCTTGTCCTAATTGAAACCTAAGCATGTAAACCTAATCAAACAGTACAAACCAAATTGAACCCTAATCCTAAAACTAATTAAACATTGATATCAAGGTCTCAAAATGATACATCATAAAAAAATTAGAAGAGACTTGAACGAATCAGGCATCTAATTAAGTAACCCTCCCTGACCATCAAGAGGTGGAGGTGTCCACATCAGTGCGAGTAGGAGCTCAGACTAGACCCTTGGATGGGTAGCCTAAATGTTTATTACCTTTGCAGAATGGAAGGCCACATAACAAAATATTGCCTTATTCTATAAAAAGAAATACCCACCCCCCTAGTGATATATATAGTAAGATCTTTTTCCTAATTTTACTATCAATTTTTTTGGTTAGAAGATGATGATAATTCAAAATGATTTAGAAGATAGGGATAAAATGAGAACCATCATTCCTAGAATGAAGATGCATTATTCCAAGTGATAAACCCATTTCTATCATAAATCAACTCCTCCATCCAAAAAATTAGTAATGAGAAATCCCTACGTCAAGTAATCAATGGAGGGCTCATAAAATTGATCAAGTGATCAACAAAGAGGCTCATAAAAGGCTCATAAAATCCCTATGTCAAGTAATCAATTGATACCCAAGGGGAGATAAGAATCTCATTAAAAATTAGAGACAGGACACTCCTAAATGTGTATCATACAAAATAATTATTGCCAAGGTCTTAGCCTCTAGACTAGAAGATATCCTACCCAAGATCATTAACCCTACACAAAAGTGTTTTGTTAAGGATATTTATGCATATTGGAGAACTTGATAACCTATTGGAAGACTTTGGATTGAGAAACATTTCTAGGATAGAGTGTAGGCATGCTCAAGTAATTGATTATGAAAATGTCTACAAAAGGGTGGAATGGAGTTTCACTATGATGATGTTGCAAGCCCTCCATCCAATATTAAATGTCAAATGGTGTCCTCTCTTATGATTGGTGTCAAGGTTTTAGTAAAGAAATTAATTGGGTTAGATTATAATTTTTAGGACTCTCTAGATCAATTATGAAAGGGTGTCCTCTTGCATCCTCTTTATTTTTTATTGTTGAACATTGACTCATTACATTATCTCCTTAGAGATAACCAATTGTCTCTAAAAGTTAGAGGATCTACTCTCCAAATAATTAATAAGTATCTAATGTACATAGTTTGTTGATAATATATTTGTATTCTTTTTAAGCTAGAAGAGTGCAACACGAGTCATTTAATGATCAAATTGGACCTCTTTTCTTTGTATCGAGTAGTAAGATTTATGTCTCTACATCTATCTTATTGGGGCTAAATATTGAGTCCCCTACCTTGTGTAGTAAATATGGTATTGTATGGAGATTTCATAATTAAGTGGTTAGGTACCTAGGGATTCCATTTGTAGTAAACCCTAACATATAAATGAAATGTGTCTTTATATCAACAAGAAAATCTTTGGAAAACTCAACAACTGGAACTCTAATTATCTCACTTTGGTTGGTAGAATTCAAGTATGTTAAAAGATTCTCTCCTTGAATAGTGGGTGTAAGTTTGTCTCTTTCTTACTCATTTTATTTAAATCAATTTGGTCTTCTATATAAATCTATTAGGACCATTTTGTGGATAGCCAAGGGATTACTTGGGCAATAAAATGGATAGCCAAAGCTTCATAAGGTAATGAATTATGGATTATGATTAGAATTAGGATTATTATATGGTTAGGGATAGGGTTCACATGTAAATTAGTTCATTACTTGACATTATCTACACTTATAGTTTGCATTAAAAAGTGGATAATAGTTAGGATTCAAACTACAATCATAAATATTTTTTAATCAAATCATAATTCTATCTCTAAGCTTTCATTAGATAATTGTAACCTTAACTCTCCTCTTAGGACCATAATAAATATCCGATACAAGTAAATATAATTTTAACTAAAATCATAATCCTAGGTAAGTTCCCTAACATTAAAGGATCGCAATCATTATAATAATCTTAAGCTTAGCCATCATGAAAACTGTAAACATAACAAAATTGTAAACCATAACCTTGTCATAATCTTAACTTTGTTTCATCCTGAGACATGAACATGTATAATCCATAATGAGTTCATACTTAAAAATTTAGTATTTAATGTTTAATTTGACTTAAGTGTTTAACTTTATTTATTTAATTGATATGATTTTAATAAAGATATGCACATTTATATAGATCTAGTTGATAAATTTTAGATTTAAATTTTATTAAATAGTAATTTTGTCATGTATTATGTTGTGATGTATTTTTGATGTGTTTTATATTTTATGTTGTTTAAATATATATGCAGATTATATTTGATGGACCCACCGCTACCCCCTCCCCCTCCCATACCCCCACCTCTGCCACCTCCACCTCCACCTCCACCTCCACCTCCACCTACACCTCCACCACCCATCGCGGATGAGCTCCACGAGACCATGAGGCATAACCTCAACAACCTCATGAGTGATATAGAGGCTATTCGATGTGAGAGGCACCCCCCCCCTCTCACCTACTATGTCTTGCAGATTAGACATCGATTCATTTAGATCATGGAGGGAAAGCATGCATGCCTTCTACTCTGATGGCTTATCATACAGAAAGGTTTATAACCTACATATAGGTAAAGGAAATTTTCAACATTATTTTGTAAACCCTAAGATGGGTGAACCAATTAGTGAGAAGAAGCCTCACATTTCCATTAGGTGGTGTACACATCTGTGCATAGCAGCACATTTCTGGGAGTAGTGGTGGATGGTATTTGACCATCCACCACACACTAACCATGAGGTGCCCATGTACTTCCTTAGGAATTTATGGGCTGAGTTTGAGTTGGGTTTGAAACCCAACTATTTTGATATCAAAACATTTCAGGGGGTTGGTAGAGGGATGCCTCAGGATAGGCCTCAGCATTTGGTTTAGAGGCACAAGGAATGTTACACTGAGAATTGCAGAGCAATATCAGAGAAATCAGAAAGAGTTGATATCAATATCATACTCAATGTATCATACTCAGTGTAACATACACAGGATATCAATATCATACTGAGTGTAACATTCCCTGTTCCTCTGAACCGAATGATTTTTTGTTTTATCCCCTTCAGCCATTAATGTGTATGTGCATTCCTTTTTTGCCTCTCATTGGTGTATTATTGAGATCTGTAGCCTGCATTCTGTATCTATTTTTACCTACTGGATAATATATAAGTGAGATTCCTCTTTCCTTGTGTTATTCAGTTTGGTTTTCCTGATCTGCATGTGGTTATTAGATCAAAACAAGTCTGCATGTGTATATCCTTAGTTTCATTCTGGTTCAATAGTGCATACATGGGCAAAAATGGGTCCGAACACTCTATTTTGGTGCATCACCTCCGTAGTTTAGGTAGGGTAGAGTTGTTTTCTGCATCTCCTTCTTCCCCTTTTCCTTCTGAGAGTAGTTAGGTGCACCCTGATAGTAAGAGGAAGCCAGCCTTCTCCAGAGACTCAACCTCATGGTTCAAGTCCCACAGCTTGGAGGTTGTTTCCATGTTTCACTAGGTTGTCTTTGCGCATAGGCCTTGGACAAGGGTGCAAACCTAAGTGACAACAGCTACCACTCAAGTATGATATATACATTATATATACATGTTTAATTTATAGTGTATAAAAAATGTAGTGTACAAATTATGTAATTTGTAATTATTCATGTATATTTAATTTTGACTAAATTTTTATGTATCCATAATTTTAGGACTATGTCACCACGAGTGTTGCTAACAGCACAGGACTTAGCCAAATGGAGGTACCTACATTGTCATTTGAGGTCAGTATTGTGATTTATGTACATAATGTATAGTTCATTATGCTCTAAAATCAAATTAAAAAAATGTATGTATTGTAAATTATAGGACCTCACCACTACTACATTTGGTAGTTTTGACAGTGCGCCTCCTCCTGTTACTGAGGGACACCCATCTCATGTGGTATAATTTATTTTATTATGTAGTGAATATTTAATTTATTTGCAAGCTAGATTTTGAGACCCATTTCAATTAAGCAAGTACATGATGAGACGTGCCTCATGTTACATAAGGTGATACATCTACCTCACAGGGTGTTCGACATGATGAGATGACTCATATTACACATGATGATCTATCTGAGCCCTCTTCGTTGTGGAGCAAAGAGGACATTCAATCAGATAGATTAGGTCTTGTTGGCACCTATAGATTGTGGTTTTATGATGTATATATATTATTTATGATGTATGTACACTTTGTGTTAGGATAGTTAAAACTGTATGTTAGACCATGTACTATTTTTTTATGATTTCTTATCATGCTTGCGTATGTAGTACATATATTACTATATTTCACCATGTTTTAAGTATATTCAAACCATTTTCTTTATTCTGACATATTTTATTCATGAACATATGACATATTTTGTAAGTATATATGCAAGATGAACAATAATTTTAACTATCTATGGAGCATTATTGGATAAATATCACATCAAATTTATGCATTGAGATTCGTACAAATAAAATTGACCTACTCGATTAAAAAAGGTATTGATAACGTACCTAAAAATGTATCATAAGTGATCTTAATGTGTTGTTTGGTAATGTAAGACTCATTATCACCTAATAAGACCTATTATGTGGTAGTAAACATATGAATACCTATCATAACCTATAACAGACATAATGACTTATTAGGACTCCCATGTCCCCTTAAGACACACATGTATGGATAACGTACCTAACAATGTACATCATAAGTGATCTTAATGTGTTGTTTGGTAATGAAAGATATAATCAATACAATGAATACAATGAGTAATGATCTAACATATAATCAATATAATGAGTAATTATCTTTAAATTATCATGTGCAAGTGACTTTTTTTTAATATTACAATCAATAGTAATTTGAAACTTCAAATAAACATTAATTTAAACATGCTTGAATGTAAAAGTAATGGAACAAAATAGGAGGTCATTACTTAAATTGACAATTAATTTATAATAATTTATCAAGTGCACATACCTTTAACTTTCAAATAGAAGTAAACTCTCATTTTTGAATTAGTTTGTACAACATATTTCACAATATATGTAAGACAATGTCAATGATATATTTATAGTTCACTGAACTCATTTGAAACATAAAATTGGTTGAACACATCTCTTCAAATGAGGTCCTGTAAAATAAAAATTTAAAACAAAAACACACATGTTAATAAACACATAAATTACTATTCAAGGTATCTGAACTATGTAAATATATATGTGTAATTTGTATGTACTTACTATGTGAATTTGCACAAGATGTTGATGTTCGATCCACTTTAACATTTAAATTTTCATAAATTGGAATTGAGACCTGAATAAGAGGTATATAAGTTCTCTAAATTGGTATTGACAACACAAACATACATGTAATTAAATTATATAAGTACATTTATATACAAATAGTACAATAATGAAAAAACTTACATATGTTTGATTTAAATGTAGTCATCCCACTGTACCATCTGCATCCTCTCTCTTTTGCAATGCATCTATGATTGTCTCATGCTCATCCATTGAAATTTTCCATAATACCTTATTGGCGGGTCTCCCTTTGTATCTTTCTAATTTGATATTTGTTGCCACAACTAAATGAGAATAGTGTAAAATCTTCTTTTCAGTTGGGTAGTCTTCAAATGTTGGCAAACCATTTCTTCTTGTTAGGTATCTATGTAGCTAGGTGCCAGCTACAACAACAGACCCGATTGGATACTCAAAACCATCATCGTCTACTTGATGACATGTCATTTTTTTCTTAGGTTCCACACATCTAGCTAGCCAATACTTAGTCTATTCATCATTATCACTAGGTGCAATAACAGCATAAACATGTCCTACAAGATAAGATAAAGTATAGAAACACTTTAATCACTCGTGTACATATGCAAATTATATAAATTGAAGCATGAGATTGCAAAAAAATCTAATTAAATTGTGCATACCAGGGTCTATGAGGTCTGAAATACGATCATAGTCTTCTAATGCAAAAGTAACATTCTGGCCTTCATTTACTATATCATCTTCAAAATGCGTGTCAGTAGGTGCTAATGATCTTTGTTGCCAATCTTCAACCCATTCTGTATTCTCACATTCTTCCCATTCACCTGCAAGACAAAATTGACAAAAACAAGCAAGTTCCCTAATCCATATAGTCCAAGTGTTAGAATCTGAACTCATAAATGAATGCCATTTAGCTGAACCACTAATTGTATCACAATCATATCTTGAAGAAACATTTGATTGTAGAGTTTTGACTTGATCCTGTGTATAAATATTTATTACACCATTTGAAAATCTCATGTGCATTTTTGAATTTAGCTTTTTCCTCAAATTTTAATTTCTCTTTACTAAGGGCTCTCTTCACACATGCACCAGCACCATCATGTTCTCCTTTATATGTCCAGCCTCAAAAAAACTCCACACATGTTGGATGTTAGTTTGCTTATGTGTCCTACTCAACCAATAGAACATTCTAGCATTCTTGAATTGTCCTGTACAATTATCTGACCATATCCAATGTTGTGTCATTTGAATTTGTCTCTCTTTTAAATTATCATAAAAGACCTTGAAACAATATTGGACAAACTCAGATGAATGGAGTTTATTATCACTTAAATAAAAATGGTACTCTCTCAATATTTTTTGATCCTCCTCTGTACTATCAAGTGCATGCCTATAAACTATATGAACATAAATTGTTACTTGCACTGAATTGTAATATTGTGGTTGTACCTCTTCTTGTAGTGCAAGCGTGTAGTTCTCTACAAAGTCAACAACTGAAAGTAAAGTACCAATTGGAAATGTATTCTTACATATGTGAAATTTTCCATCAAGCCATCTAGAATATTGAGAGTGTTTAACATATTTTGGTATGATCACACTCTTAAACTCATCCATAAATGCATGACAACTAACTTTATTTGTAACTAGATCACACCTTCTTCCAAACTTCCCATCCTTCAATGGATATTCAATAGTTTTGAATCTTTTTAGCTCAACTAATTGTTGTCCAAAAGTAGTCAAAGCATTTCCATGCAAACATTCATCTAACAAAGAAAGATTGCTGCACATATCACATGTACTAGAAAGACATGCATTGAAAAGAAAGTATTGATCATTAGGTGGCTTACAAAACAAACCTGATATGAAATCTTTTATAGTTTGAGGTGGTATTTTTATACCACATTCTTGCAACATTTCTTTACTATGCATGGTACCACGTATAGATTGAAATACATCATAATGGTAACGAAATTGAATATGAGTTTTACAACAACATGTGATTCTTTCCTTGTTAATCCTTACATACCATGGTTTACACTTTTCAAAAGATCTTTGACTAATGGTAATATTTAATACCTTACCATTTACAAATTTTTTAAACAATTCAGTTTGAGTCATGTCCAAAAGGTGTTTAAGATGTGGATCACATATTTTTGACCCAATTCTCAATTTAAGAACATCTCTTGAATTAGGTGATACTCTTGTATTATCATGCCAAAAATTTTCAAACTAGTAAGTTTCATATCACATCTCGAGAGTCTACCACTAGAAGTCCATAAAATATTTGTTGGATCACATTCAAAGTTAACCCTTCTCTTTATAGCTCTTTCTAAAGTCTTATGATTCACATTAAGATATCCACTTATGTTGGTAATCAATCTTTTGATAAGTAGGAGATGATTTCCACAGCTAGTCAAATTGTGATGTGAATATCAGGATTTAACTATGTGATTTTGACTCAAAATCACACAGTTAAATCCTGATATTCACATCACAATTTGACTAGCTGTGGAAATCATCTCCTACTTATCAATTGATGAGCTTAAGGGGCTTTCTAATGAATGGTTCATAAGGCACAACACTTGGTGAAGGTTTTGCAAATGGGGTTGCAAGCTTTGGGTTTAACTGTGGAGGAAACTCCGTAGTTAAGCGCGCTCAGGCTGGAGTAGTACTGGGATGGGTGACCTCCCGGGAAGTCCCGGTGCTTCACCCCTGTGAGCATCACCTAGATCCAATGAGTGCTAAGTGTTCCATTTATTCTCATGAGAGATGGATTCATGTTGAATCACTACTCATGAAACATGGGTCATCGAGTTTGACTCAAAATCACACAGTTAAATCCTGATATTCACATCACAAATCAATCTTTTGTCAGATGTTGATTTGTTAACTAAAGCTGTTGTTATTGCTCATCGTGCTGCATTCTTATCTTTAGACCAACTTCTCTTTCCGATAACATCAAAGGCACTAGCAACAGTGGATACAACTTGTTTTAAAGACTAATTTTTATTCTTGGGTTTTGCATACATTCCCAACCTTCTCATTACTTTTCGCATTTTAGATATTTTAATTGGTTGCAACATTAGCTGACATTGAAACCCAAATTTCTTATTATAAAAAAAATCCCTATACAATCTATTAGCATGTGTCCTAATTTGTCTCCATGAAACCATTCCCTCAAGATTATCTAACACATCATTAGGAATATGAAAATTATGTTCAAACACTTTACTATTATCCTGACATGTTTGTTCAGTAGTTGGTGTTTCTATGTCTACATTCATGCAATTTTTATTTTCAAATTTGAATATCATTTTCAAATTTTCTTGGCATTTCTTTTGGGGCGGGCATTTCAATTGGAGTGTTTTGTGCATGATCGTTTGACAATTGCTTCTCATGAAGAAAATCTAAATCATTTAAATCATAACCTACTTCTGAAAAATCACCAATTTCATCACGAGAGAAAATTCGAGGGTTTGGAGACACACCTGTATTGAATGCATGATTAGAATGTGCACTTGAATTTTCTTATATTGGTTTCTCTTCTTTGACTTCTTCATCCATCGTGGTATCTTCAATGTCTTTCTCCTTTGAAACATTGTTCAAGTCTCTAATTCTCTGTCTTCTCTCTTGTTGACATTGTGCTTCATTCTCTTTATTTGCTACAATCTCCTCATCTGTCAGAACTCTTACTTTCTTCTTTCTTCATTGTTTTGATCCCATGTTTGCACAAATTTTAAATTTGAATCAGTAGCCTACAAATTGTATAAGAGGACAATAAAATAGAATAAGCGTGACAAAATTCGGTGTTGCAGGTCGAAACTATTGTTCAATCATTTCAATCATTGAAATTGGGTCGGTGGGGTAGCTTTTGGGACCCAACGGGTACATTAGAAACGAGTACCCAATTTCTTAAAAATCAAGCACCTAATTTTTTTAAAATTGGGTACCTGTTTACAAATCGGGTACCTGATTTTTAAATGAATTAGGTACCCGATTTTTAAAAAGTTGGTATAATGGTTCAAAGCAATCGGGCACCCAATTTGTGAATTACAAATCGGGTGCCTGATTCGTGAGACATGAGCGAGAATTTGGTATGGCTCCCAACTTTTGCATGGGGTTTTGCCTTGGGGAAAGGCATGGCATAGGCTTGGTCCCACCAAGCCATGCCTTTGTGCTCCTTTTTTTTCTAAGGCATTTAATCAACAATTTATGGTATTGTCGTAATTTTTTTATAGTCATTCCTATTGAATTTTTTGACGAGACAAAAACCCATTATAGGCCTTGCTGTTCTGATTTCAAAAATTTAAATTTTATAGTGTTATTAGTTTATTTTCTATTTTTCCATTATTTATTAATCAAAACTATCTCCTAAACGTTAAAAAGTGACATTCACCAAAACTTTAATAACTTTTTTATTTTATAATTTTTCTTAAATTAATTTATATGTCATCAATCTGCATACAATTCTTTTGATGTTAAAAAAAAAATTGAAAAAAGTGAGATTTTGATCAAATTATGTGGTCTGTACACGAGAGGTTTTAAAATTTACCTTTATAGCCAATTAATAATTAATAATAAAAAAATTATTCAATAAAAAATTAAGAAAAAATATTTTCATCAATCTTAGGTGTATTAGGTAACTCCCTTTAAAAGGATTTGCAAAAATTCATTTATTTGTGTCAAATTATGGTGTCCGTACATGAGCATGGTATGGTACTGAAATAGGCATTTTGAAAAAGTGGTTTTTAAAGATCCATACCAAAAAATAATCTATCTTATGGGTGCACAAATAAATTACATATTCAAAAACTAGATTATGAACACTAAAAATTTTATTTCTAGAGTTTTTTAATATTCAATTTTTAAATACCTCAAATTTTGACATCAATTGACAAAAAATTTCAAAAACAGGAAAAACACTTCCACTTTTTGGCCAAAAGTGAGACCCAAATTCTTGCACTGACCCGTAATGTTGAACAATAACAATAGCAATGCATAAAGATAACTCATAACACCATATTTTGTTAATTAGGGAAACCCTGGCCAAGGGAAAACCTTGGTGGGGATGATACCCAATAGATAATATACTGATATATATGTTTCTTGTTAGAGGATTGACCCTGTTAGGAGTCAATGAGAAAATTCAGTATAAGCAGTCCCTGTTAGGAGACTTTGCATCCCTGTTAGGAGATTTTGAATCCTGTTAGGAGTCGTAGTACAATGTATGCAAGAAGATCCCATTGCCCACACATGCAATTTCAACTACAAAAAGAGCTCACTGCTCAAACAAGTAATTTTTTTTTATTTGTCTTCCTTGTCTGATCTCTGATCTTTAGCTAGATGTTGGATCACCAGATAGCTCATACAAAACTTTGCATATCATACTTTGCATAAATACCATGACTTTACATAAATTGTTGCTAGGTCAGCTAAGACCACAATTCACTT
This sequence comes from Cupressus sempervirens, assembly GCA_028749045.1. Lineage (NCBI taxonomy): Eukaryota > Viridiplantae > Streptophyta > Pinopsida > Cupressales > Cupressaceae > Cupressus > Cupressus sempervirens. The sequence continues at coordinate 613,190,557 of CM053788.1, forward strand.
TTTCAAGTTAGAGTACAAACATCTAGGATGTCAATCCTAATTAGACAAGTAATTGTTTTGTAAACAAAGCAATTATTTCCTTCAATTTCATTGTCCTACATCATCAAAACATGATTATATATGTTTTGTACAATTTGTACAGACTTCTAAGATTGTATACATCATCACCAACATGTAACTTCACTTGTCACAATATGACTTCTGCAGCATATTATAAATAAATCAATACACTATTGTAAACCAAATTATATACTTAGACAATTTTCTGATAACCAAAAATTAAGTATCTTTATTCTCAAGGTTTCCTATCAACATGTACATCATGGGTTACCATTAATGAAAATAATTACATATCACTATTAGCTATTGTCAACAATACCTAGATTCACTCATGATATTTAAGATCAGATTAAGAAGTTGCAATTAGATTAAAAGGCTACAAGACATTCTTTGAACATGAACACAAGTTCAAGTTCCATTCATTATAATTGATTTTTTTTCTCAAAGGAGATTAGTTAAATTGCAAGCCACAAGTGGCAGGATGTGAGAAAAAATTATTTCCATTAAGTCCATGTTGATACCTCATTTGAAGGTGATGCAAAGAGAGTTATCATTAGCTAGGGATAACAAAAAGAGATTCATGTCTCTCTACTACAAAAAGTTTGGTTGACCTAGTTGTTCATCTATACATAAAAATTACAATTTGGAATCTACTAGATCAAGTTGAGATAATTCTTTAGAAATTATTATATACATTCGCAAACCATTTTTGGATAAGTATGGTTTGACCCCTTCACCCTAGAATCCATGAGTGTGAAAAAAAAAAAGGGAAATGTCATTAAAATGGAAATGAACACCAAGGGGGAAATCCAGATGGATATGATCAAAGGTATGATTCTTTAAAAAAAATTGTAATGGATACTCATTTTGAAATCAAAGCATGTAAGTTAGAGTATGTCAAAAGTCATGTATATATGTTGTATATATTGAAGTTTTTGTGAAGACCGGGTCATAGTCTAAGGGGAGTACTATTTTAAGTTTTGGATGTTGAATCATGACAAAGTGTTTTTTCCATTAATGTCAAAGTGGGGATTGTTGACCCCTAAGCTATGTTCTCTATTAGTGTCAAACACTTAGTCATTCATATGGAAGATTTGGTTGGTCATCACCATGACCAAGCCATCCTACTAAGAATGAGCTATGCATATCAGACTTGTTTGTATCTTAGTTGAAGTTGAGCAAGTCTATGGTCATTGAGTACTCCTATACATCTCAAGTGAGATAGAAGATAGTATAAATTGAGCTATCCATAGTCACTTCATGCCAAGTCATATAGTATGACAAGAGAATATAGAAGTTGAGGGACAAGATGAAATTTAGTTATGACATAGCATCAAAGTATTCATGTGTCAAGAAAGCTAGTTTTGGTACATTTGTTTGGATTTATACAAACATTGAGGTAAATCATTTTTGGTTGACTTAATGCATGTTTCAATGATCAAGGAGTAATTAAAGAATATTATTACACATTTTTCTATGGATCATTAATCCATGTGCAAGGTAATTAACCAATTAGAAAAATGGAAAGTATAAACAAAAAAATCTAGAGATTTGGATCGTTGATCTTGATCTAGAACCTTCTCCAATTGGTTATTAAAGGAGGATCCAAACCCTAATTTGTGTGTGTGTGTGTGTGTGTGTGTGTGTGTGTGTGTGTGTGTGTGTGTGTGTGTGTGTGGATTCTTGAAGAAAATTTTGAAGGAAAATTACACAGAAAAATCAAGTAGAGCAGTGAAGGGAACAATAGTGATATATCAGATTGGAGATCAAATTGAAGATTGGAAAAAGGAGATTCATAATCAGCATATTAAGTGCAAATTAAAGGATCGGGTATTAATACATTCTAGCAAAGTGTTTCAGGGTAAATCTCTTAATAGAGTGGTTATAATAGACCTATTATAAATATCCTAATAGAGTGGTTACTTATTTGTAAGTTTTAAATCCTTTAATCAAGGTAGATTGAATAAGTCTTGTAAGATATTAACAAGGAATACCCCTCATAGGGTAGATCATTAGAAGTGGTCAAACTTTTAGCCCTAATAGGTGAACTTTATTACTATAGTAGTGAAGATTTGTGGGTGTCATCCCCACCCCGCTTTTACCTTTACCTTGCAGGGTTTTTGGGTAATCAAAATCTTTATGTTATGTGTTGATAATTTACTTTCATATTTCATGGATCTGATTAGGTGTTAGATCTGATACATCATTTTAGAAAATGTTTATGTAATTTATGATATTGATGAGATAAGGGTTTAATGTGAAGTTATCAGATTTGATTTTTTTTCAAAGATTAAAAGTTTTATAGATCCTTATTCACCCCCCTCCCTTAGTATCTAACTTTCCCAATAGACTTCCAACATCTACAAGTTATGTTGGATGACATGTAATTAACTAAATTAGAAAATGAAGAGTTAAAGTATAACATCAAAGAAGCTAACTCTTTTATCTCCAAGTTGAGGGAGAAAATCCATAAATTCAAAGAAACACTTGAGAAAGTGAGCCAAGAATTGAATGAATCAAAGGAGAATGTGGAAAATCTAAAATAAGAACTGGATGACTACAAAAATATTGAATGATTTCACAAATAAAATATTAAGTAGCTAATAGAATATTGGAATAATCAAGGGAAATCTAAAAGACACTATCAAGAAAAAAATGGAGGAATTGAAGAAAACTAAAGAAAGTACCAAAACCATTATCTAGGAAAAATAGATGAAAATGAGAATTTGGATTAGGAATTAAAGAAAATAAAAATTTAAAGCTATAATTTGTGAAAGAAATACAATTTTGGATCAAATTTTGGCCCTACTAAAATGTCACAAGGATAAGGAAGGATTAGGTTTCACTAATGAATGTTCAAATCAAAAGATCAAAGAAAAAGACAAGGAAGTTAAAGCTAAAGATAAGTTTAGGAAGAAAGGTTCAAAGTTTAGCCAGTTGGCCCACAAGGAATCATTTGGTTAAGTAATTGAATGATTAGAGGGACTAATCTTTTAATTTTCATGGTTTTATATGCAATATTTTTGGTCTTAAAGCTATTGAATACAAGATCAAGAAGGAACCAAATGTTCAATGTTTTAGTTGTCACAAGTATGACCATAAGGAAAAAATTTTAAAAAGTCAAGTATCTAATTTGAGTAAGATAAATGGGATGAACAACATCTTTCATTGGAATTTATATGTATGTCAAAAAAAATTGTCACAAGGCTAATTGGTGCAGATCTAGGGTTCAATTAGTGAGGACAAGATAGAGGAATCTCAAGTATCTTAAGTCTAGTTAGACTAGTCATTATGCTAACACTTGCATATCTATTCTTGCTCCAGAAAAGTATGGAAATGATAAGATTGTTATAGTTTTAGGGGAAAATTAGAAGATAGTCATGGTATCGAGGAAGAAGGAAATTGGTGAAGTTATTTAATGGTATTGGAACTTAGTACTATTTCTTCTAGTAATTGATCCTGCTTTTTCTTAGGGAGAGAACTAAAATGATATTTTTTTTGTCTCTCCCTCTCATATGTGATATTTAATGTATCTAGAATGTCTCTAGTATATTTTAGATAATAAATTATGGTATTATCATTTTGGTTGATTGATCTATGTGATGTATAATTTATTTTGTTAGTGATACAAATTTTGAAAGAAGAATAATTATGACAAGTTAAAATGGTTAAATCTAAAATTATTTGTTTATATTTGTGAAGGAGAAAATTGAATAATTTTCAAAGCTTGTGAGGATTTGATAAATTTGGTCAAGAGTGAAAATGGAATTGCGGTTATTTATTTGTAAAGAATGTATCATCATTTTTCAAGTGCTAAAAAATGTGGAATTAGAAGAATTTCATTATGAGAAGATCAAATAAAATAAAGTAAGGTAATTAGGTAAAGAATTGAGAGGATTTATACCTAGGGTATGGACATTTAGGGATAATTTCTTTGGTTTCCAAAGGAGTCAATTTTATTGTTGGAGGTTTGGTTCAAGGATGGAAATTTGATGTTGGGTTGTTGGCAAGAGTGATCAAAAGTGAATGGTATTTTTTCATTAATGGAAACTACTATTATTTAACTCAGACATTTTGGAAATCATATACTTTACCAAAAGTTTTGATACATATGTAGACAATTTTTAATTTACTAGAAGTAGAGTTCAGTCAATTAGGTACACCAACTCACTATGAGTAGAATTTAACGAGTGGTGTGATCTAGGAACTCAACTGAGGCTAGATCTATTTTGTATATAAGAAGTGAGCTCTAGGAAAGTTCTTGAATGCAAGTGCACTCCCAAAATTTTATTTTTTACTTATGCATTTAATAGTGGTGAGATCATTTTGGGTACCAATCTCATCGAGGTTTTGTAATGTCCTCATCTTTTTAGCAACTTAGTGGAGTTCTTAACCTTTACATTCTCCAAAGGCTAAGTGGAGAAATAAGAAATTAATTAAAATAATTTCTTTTAAAGTCATTAAATAAGTTAAAATTAAAAGGTGATTTTATATTTAATTAATTTAATTAATTATTGTATTGCAAGGAGAAGCTTCTAGACAGTGTATTAATTATTGGAAAGGGGGAAGCCTCTAGTAATTTAATTTTCTAGAAGCACAATTAGTTATTGTATTGCAAGGGAGGAGTTTCTAGAGAGTGTGTTAATTATTGGATTATTTCCTTCTAGAAGGGTGAAGGGAAAGTATAAATAGAGGTGAGAGCCAAATTTTTTAGCATCAGATTATTGTGAATGGCATTTGATAAGAACTTGGATGTGTGAGTTACAGATTTGTTCTTGATATTAGAGGGCATCCATCCTCTCTTGTGATATTCTAGACATCATTCGCTTGGGGTTTGGCCTTTGGAATTCATTGCTATATATTTGATTTTATTAGTTTGAGAACTAATAATATTTCAACAGTTGTTCAATCTTCAATTTGCATAAATTCCTTCTTGCTCGTGTTATATGATTTCAAATCTATGCAAAGACATTAAAATCTCCATTAGCAATTGGTTCAGTTTTTGGGCACTTCTAGGGTGTCCATTATAGTGGTATCAGAATAGTTTTCTACCATCCTATGGGGCATTAGAGGATATATATCCTCACTTGTGACATTCTAGATGTCATTCCCTTGGGTTTTGGCCTTTGTAATTCATTGCTATTAGTTTCATCAATAGGCAGCTTGGACGTATGTCCAACTATAGTCAGATTGGGTGTAATTATTTGCATAAATTCCTTCTTGTTCATGTTATATGGTTTCAAAATCTATGCAAAAGTCTTTATCAGTAGCTAGTTCAGTTTTTGGGCATTTCCAAGATGCTTATTACAATGATATCAGATCATCCATTACAGTGGTACCAAAGCTATAAGTCCTATCATCCTATGGAGGTCTTATAGGGAATTTGGGATAGCTAGATAGAGGGGAAAGTGTTTGAAAAAATGTATATCGGTCTAGATTGGGATGTGATGTTTAGAAAGTTACTGGGTACATTAGAGGAGGGGCAATGTATGAAATAGGAGAAAACTAGGTGAATGGATATGATGTTGCAGCTTATGGGTAGATAGATGGGCATCAATATTAATCCTAGTAATGTCAATAATGGAAAAAATAAAAATGGAGGAAATGACAACAATAGGGGCAATAATAATGGGACCAAGGCATGTATAGAGCCACCCAACTATGATGTTGGTGATGTGGGAATTTTAGTGAAGTTAGTAGATGTGGATTTATGCTCTAGTATTATTGCTTCACAATCTAGTGTTGAGTCATGTGTGTAGAGTCAAGAGTCCACATATGAGGCTTTGTCAGGGGATGGTGTTGTAGCAATAGTTGGATTAGGAGAATGCAAGGATGTTGTCATATCAGTAGCCACTTCTGTGTCAGTTGAACCACCCAACAAGGAGTTTAGTAGTATGCATGTAGTTGTTGATGTGTGTTCTAATGATGGTGCACATGTTGATGATTATGAATTTTCATCAACTAAAAATTTGGTGTAGTTTTCTATTGTAGCAGTTAGTGTTGTTCTTATGTCCATATATTTTGATGTGGCTACACCTATTATTGATACAGTTGGCATGAGTGCATATGGCTCACCTATAGCTACATCTTTTGCAATGCATGTTGGTGATGATTATGATTCTAGTCCAATATATATTATGTGGTTGGATACAAGGAAGAATATTTTTCATAGATCTTCTACGAAGTTGCCTTCTGGTGATATTCTGACTTGTGCTATGCTGCAAGACATGTGGTTGGTCTTGATGATGCTAGTTTGTAGTTAGTTTAATGTCCATAGGGATAATATCACATACTACTTCATTTGGGATCCAAGTGGAGATTGGAGTTCATTGTGTTGCTGGATTGCTTGAGGACAAGTGATTTCAAGGAGGGTAGACTATAATGTCCCTATCTTTTAGCAACTCAGTGGAGTTCTTATCCTTTACATTCTCTAAAGGTTAAGTGGAGAAATAAGAAATTGATTAAATTAATTTCTTATAAAGTCATTAAATAAATTAAAATTAATAGATGACTTTATATTTAATTAATTTAATTTTCTAGAAGCACAATACATTATTGTATTGCAAGGGAGGAGTTTCTAGAGAGTGCATTAATTATTGGAAGGGGGAAGCTTCTAGTAAATGCAATTAATTAATATTTTATTTCCTTCTAGAAGGGTGAAGGAAAAGTATAAATAGAGATGGGAGCTTCATCATTTATCATCAGATTATTGTGAATGGCATTTGATAAGAACTTGGATGTGTGAGTTACAGATTTGTTCTTGGCATTAGAAGACATTTATCCTCTCTTGTGACATTCTAAATGTCATTCCCTTGGGTTTGGCCTTTGGAATTCATTGCTATATATTTGATATTATTAGTTTGAGAACTAATATTATTTCAGCAGTAGTTCAATCTTCAGTTTGCATAAATTCCTTCTTGTTCATGTTATGTGGTTTTAAATCTATTCAAAGACATTAAAATCTCTTTCAATAGTTGGTTTCGTTCTTGGGCATTTTCAAGGTGCCCATTATAGTGGTATAAGAGCACCCATTATAGTGGTATTAGAGCTTTCTTGCAAAGTATTTGACAAATGTCAAACAACTGAAGTATAAAATATTTTGGTTTTTGAAGAAGTTATAAGCTATTGGGGTTATTATAGTGGTATCAGAGAATCCATTATAGTGGTATTAGAGATATAAGTCTTGCCATCATGTGGAGGTCTTATAGAGAATTTGGGACAGATGGATAGATGGAAAAGTGTTTCACGAGGTTATTATAGCCAGGGTACCCATTACAGTGGTATCAAAGCTTTTTTGCAAAGTGTTTGATGAAATGTCAAACAATTGAAGTATAAAATATTTTGGTGTTTGAAGAAGTTATAACATGTTGGGGTTATTACAGTGGTATTGGAGCCCATTACAGTGGTATCAGAGTGCCCATTATAGTGGTATCAGAGCTATAAGTCTTGCCATCTTATGGAGGTCTTATAGGAAATTTGGGACAACTAGATAGAGGGAAAAGTATTTGACAAAATGCTCAAATCGTTACTAGGTACATTAGAGGAGGGACAGCATATGCAATAGGAGTAGACTAGGTGAATGGATATGATGTTGTATCTTATGGATAGATAGATGGGCATCAATATTAATCCAAGTGATGCCAACAATGGAAACAATAATAATGAAAGAAATGATAACAATAGTGGGACCAAGGTACGTATAGAATCACCTAGTTGTGATGTCAGTGATGTGGGTGTTTCAACAGAGTCAATAGATGTGGGTTCACACTCTAGTATTATTGATTCGCAATCTAGTGTTGAGTCATGTGTGTAGAGTCATAATTCCACATATGAGGCTTTGTTAGGGGATGGCAATGCAACAATAGTGGGATTAGGAGAATGCGAGGCTACTGTCATATCAGTAGCTACTTCTGTGTCAGTTGAACCTTCCAACGAGGAGTTTAGCAGTATGCATGTAGTTGTTGATGTGTGTTCTAATTATGGTGCACATGTTGATGATTATGTGTTTTCATTAACTACAGATCTTCTTTAGTTTTTTGTTGCAGTAGTTAGTGTTGTTTCTATGTCCATATATTTTGATGTGGCTACACCTATTGTTGATATAGTTTGCATGAGTGCATATGGTTTGTTTAGAGCTACATCTCTTTCAATGCATGTTGGTGATGATCAAGATTCTCATCCAATATCTATTATGTGGGTTAGATACAGGGAAGAAGAGTTTTCATAGATCTTCCATGGAATTTCCTTTTGGTGACATTCTGACTTCTACTACTTCATCAGCACAAGTTTTGGGTGCTAGGCTGCAAGACATGTGGTTAGTCCTGATGATGTTGGTTTGCAGTTGGTTTAATGTTCACAGGGATGTCACATACTACTTCATTTGGGATCTAGGTGGAGGTTGGAGTTCATTGTGTTGTTAGATTGCTTGAAGACAAGCAATTTCAAGGAGGGCAGACTGTAATGTCCCCATCTTTTTAACAACTTAATGGAGTTCTTAGCCTTTACATTCTCCAAAGGCTAAGTGGAGAAATAAGAATTTGATTAAATTAATTTCATATAAAGTCATTAAATAAATTAAAATTAAAAGGTGACTTTATATTTAATTAATCTAATTAATTATTGCATTGCAAGGAGAAGCTTCTAGATAGTGCATTAATTATTGGAAAGGGGGAAGCCTCTAGTAATTTAATTTTCTAGAAGCATGATTAATTATTGTATTGCAAGGGAGGAGTTTCTAGAGAGTGCATTAATTATTGGAAGGGGGAAGCTTCTAGTAAATGCAATTAATTAATATTTGATTTCCTTCTAGAAGGGTGAAGGGAAAGTATAAATAGAGGTGAGAGCCTCATTGTTTAGCATTGGATTATTGTGAATGACATTTGATAAGAACTTGGATGCATGAGTTACAGATTTGTTCTTGGCATTAGAGGATGTCCATCCTCTCTTGTGACATTCTAAATGCCATTCCCTTGGGGTTTGACCTTTGGAATTCATTGCTATGCATTTTATTTTATTAGTTTGAGAACTAATATTATTTCAGTAGTGGTTCAATCTTCAATTTTCATAAATTCTTTCTTGTCCATGTTATATGGTTTCAAATCTATGCAAAGACATTAAAATCTCTATTAGCAATTGGTTTAGTTTTTGGACATTTCTAGGGTGTCCATTGAAGTGGTATCAGAGTAGTTTCTTGCCATCTTGTAGGGCATTAGAGGATGTCTATCCTCTCTTTGACTTTCTAGACATCATTCCCTTGGGGTTTGGTCTTTGGAATTCATTGCTATCAATTTCATCAATAGGTAGCTTGGACACATTTCTAGCTACAAGCAGATTGGGTGTAATTATTTGCATAAATTCTTTCTTGTTCATGTTATGTGGTTTCAAAATCTATGCAAAATTCTTCATCAGCAGTTGGTTCAGTTTTTGGGCATTTCCAGGGTGCTCATTAAAGGTTTTTCTCTTAACCTAGTTTTCCTTGTAACCAAAAAATATGGTGTTATGAGTTCTTTGATTTATTTTGTGTTATTTTTTAGTTTAATTTTTACATAGTTTATATGGTATTTATGAAATTATTTTGATGTTTTTGAAAGAGAAATAATATTGATTCACTCCTCCCCACAACATTCTTCAAACACTACTAGATTTGGGCCCGATGATAGTAACCCGTCGTCCAACCGACATCAATCACAATTAGCTCCCATCAAATGAGTGTTAGACTTTCATTGTTGCAAGTTGTGACAGAAAGGGTTACCATCACAATTATGATGACTATAGGTGTCATAAATTGGGCTATCATTCTAGCAAAGCATTCATTTTCACCATAAAAATTGTGATAGAAATTTGTCAAAGACTCTATCACAATTATGGAGTCCATGCAAAAGAAATGCTATGGGTTCCATGGCAAGCTATCAGAAACCTCTATGACAATTGGGATGGTAATGTGGCAAGAATTTTGTGAGATCAATGGCTAGCCATCATAATTGTAATGTCATGTTGTATTAATAAATAAATAAATTGTTAGCAAATGTTGAATAACTATGATGCAATGATAGGTTAATATTGAGCTTCATTTGGTTTTGAGAATAGTTTAATATTCTCTACTAATCAAGGCCAACCATGTGAAGGTGGAAGCTCATTTGACTTCACCCCCCCCCCCCCCAACATCTAAATTCCTCCTTAACATCTAAAAATTTTAAGAAATGATCAATGTTTAAAGTACAAACAAGGGTTTTAGACCTGCAAAAGTGACATCATTTTCCCATTTGTTGGTGCATGTCATTTTTCTGTCGCATCCAAAATAAGATGCTGCCACTTTGAATCAAGAATGCACATGCAACTATGTTCTTTATGCATGGACAATAGGTGGAGCTGAAAAAATGCAACACAATTACATTTATTTAATAGGTCTATTAATTTTTTTAAATTATAGACCATCATCATGAACAATGTTTGTGATGGTCTATAGCTTAAAATATCTAATTAAAGACCTCTAACAAAAATGCAAACCTGCTACATTTTCAACTCCGCCTAATGTCATGTGCATATGATTTGACATTGTATATTGAACTATGGCATCCTTTTGCATTGTCTGAAACCAAGAGATTCACACAATTGGTTGTCATACAACCATAGGTTATTGTTGAGCTTAACTTGGTTTCAAAAATAGTTTAATATTCTCTACTAATCAGGGCCAACTATGTGAAGATGGAAGCTCATTCCTGCCCCCCCAACATCTAAATTCCCCATTAACATCTAAAATATTTAAGAAAGGATCAATATTTAAAGTACCTAAAATTTCCTCTCCTGCTACTCTCAAGGGATGTCCATCTTCATTGCTCATAGGAAATTTGTCACATGGGTACATCCAAGAATGTTCTCATTGCCTCATGCATAAATTAATCCAATATTAGAAAATGCCCCCAAAGAAATAATAGTTCAAGTGAAATAAACACATGAGAAATGAGAGAAAGAAAGAGGATTCTACTTACTAATAGGCATTGCCATCACATATGTAGCCATGCTTCCTATTGACTAAGTTTAATTGTTTTTTGTTGTGCTAAGATCTCTCTATTTATATACATACATGCATGCATACATAAAAACATATCTTAGAAGATATTTTTAGAAATTAGCAAGCCATAACCCAGTTAAATGTGTCTAGTTGTTGATTAGTTGGGTTGATATATACATATATTTAACTAGGTTATGGCTTCTACAAGGGAATGAGCCTCGTGATTATGGCATTTACACAGAAGAAGAACTTGCTTCTTCAAGTCCTTAAACTCAACTCTTAACTGAATTTATGCTTCTAACAGTGATAATAACTGCTACAAATTCCTAGGAGCCAAGGGACCCTGAACCTATGCTACATTTTTTGGAGACATGGGAGAATTTACTACTAGCTTCAGTACTTCATAACATTTTGGATCATATAGAGATGCCCAAATCAATAGTAGTAGTAGATACTCGGGATGCAAAGATCACAAGGGCATGGGAATGAAATCTTAGATCTCCACATGATATATACATACATACATACATACATACATATATACATACATGTATGTATCTATGTATATGTATGTACATATACATGTATGTATATATGTATACAGAGAGATCATTTTAAAGGTACTTATTACATATTAGCTACATAATAGAAAAATTGATCCATCTACATACATATTTTAGAATCCAAATAATTAAACAATAAAACTCACTCAACTCATGCTAAGTGACTTAGCTCAAGATCCTACACAAAAATAATGTTGATTGTTCCTTTTATTGTACCTAATCTAATGACAATTCTAAAGGAATTTTTAATCAACCCAGGTAGTCAGCAACTAGACCCATTTAACTAGGTTATGAATTGTATATACATGTATATTTAACTAGGGTTATGGCTTATGCAAGGGAATGAGCCCATGATTATGGAATTTACATAGAAGTAGAACTTGCTTCATCAACTCCTTATGCTCAACTCTTAAATAAATTTATTCTTCTAGTAGTGAGAATAGCTACTACAAACTCTTGGGAGCCAAGGGACCCTGAACCTATGCTATGTTTTCTAGAGACAAAGGAGAAGTTACAACTAGCTTCAGTACTTCATAACATTCTAGATCATATAGTGATTGTTGAATTAACAACAATAGTAGATACTTGGGATGTAGAGATTAGAAGGGCACAACAACAAATTCCTAAAGAACTATCATCATTTTAGGTACAATAAAACAAACAAGATGCAGAGATCAGAAGGGCATGACAAAGAGATGCAGAGATCACAAGTTCATGACAATAAAATACAGCAACCACAAGGGCACGACAACAAAATCCTAGATATCCATATGATACATACATATACATGTATGTATGTATGTATGTATACAGAGAGATCTTTTTTAAGGTGTTTATTACATCTTAGCACAATAGAAAAATGATCTAGCTACATACATATTCTAGAATTCAAATAATTAAACAATAAAACTCATTCGACTTGTGTTAAGTGACATAGCTCAAGATCCTACACAAAAATAATGTTGATTATTCCTTTTATTGTACCTAATTTGATGACAATTCTACAAGAATTTGTAATCAACCTAGGTAATCATCAACTAGACCCATTTAATTGGGTTATGGCTTGTATATATACATATATTTAACTAGGTTATGTCTTTTGCAAGGAAATCAGCCTCATGATTATGGCATTTACACAGAAGCAAAACTTGCTTCCTCAACTTGTTACACTCAACTCTTAATTGAAGTTATTCTTCTAATAGTGAGAATAGTTGCTACAAATTCTTGGGAGTCAGGGAACCCTAAACCTATGCTACATATTTTGGAGACATGGGAGAAGTTACTACCAGCTTCAATACCTCATTACATTCTGGATCATATAGTGATGCCCAAATTAACAATGACATTAGATATTTGGAATCTTTGCAGGAAGAGTGTGCCAATACATCCATGGTTACATTGTTGGCTTCCATTGCTAGGCCAACATATGGAGACATTATATCCAACCATTCATTATAAATTGGGGAATGTGCTTCACGCCTGGCATTCAAGTGATGCATCTACATATGCAATTTTATCACCTTGGAAAACTTTATTTGATCCTACTAGCTAGGAACAACTGACTGTTCATTTTATTGTACCTAATCTAATGACAGTTCTATAGGAATTTGTAATCAACCCAGATAATCAACAACTAGACCAAATTAACATTAGCAGTAAATACTTGGGATCCTTGTAGGGAGATTGTGCCAACACAATTCAAACCCCACAAAATTCAAATCAAGTGATTTATTTGTAATTCTTTAAAACCTTTAATAAGATAGGCATAAAATACCAAGTCTACTAGATCTAGACATTTCAATTAAATTTACTAGCAAACATAGAACAAGTAATAACATAGTCCACTAAGTTTCCCAACATGTTCCTACATTGTTAATACCTCGTCTTAGCTAATTTTCTTAAATCTAATTGAAGTCAAATTGGAATTTCAAAAACTCATATTTCTTGAGCACATAGAAAACATAGTTATAATTAAGAGGTGAAAAAAAGTAAACATATTTCAAACCCCATTACAAAATAAAGCAATCATTAAATACAGACACTCTTTAAAAAGCTAAACAAATTTTCCCTTAATAGGATTAGAAATATTCTAGGATTTCTATATGATATCTCAGCTAGATTTTCTCATTAGAAATCATGGCATTTGGAAAAAAAACACAGATTTGAAATAAAAATTTGTATTGGCCAAAACCAAATAAAAATCAACTTAATTATATATATTCTAGGATTTCTATTAAATAAAAGAACAAGTCTTATCAAAAGACATAGGTTTTATCACCTACCTGATTAGTTTGGAATTTTGTTCTCATCAAAAATCATAAAATGTAAGAACAACTATGCTAAAAAGAACATAAAAAGATGATTATCATGCAAAATCATTTTTTTATCGCTTTTGTCACAAGTATTCTTACAATTTTTTGGCTCAATCTCCAACTGGTCAGTATGTGTTTCAAAAATTATTCTTGGATTGTGAGTCATGAAAAAGAGAAATGTCAAACTTGAAAAAGATGAACATAAATATAATTAATTTTAAACTTCAATTTTATAAACTTACAAAGAGAACCATAGAATTATAAGGATGTTTTGTACTATTTAAAAATTATAGTTACAAGTGATAAATTTATATACCTTTGATTCAGAGAGTGTAAATAATGAAAATGAAGCATTACTGAATGTGTAAGCTCAATTCCCACCTCCCCCCCCCACTCCACCAAATGTGGATGGCACAATTAAATAGAGAATAGTTACATACATTGTTAAGTGCTACCTAACTATGTCCAAGGTGTCTGCACACCAGATGCATACTCCACCTACTAGGCTGCCTACATACTCATATCTACAGAATCAAGACCCTTGAACTACTCACTCTAACAAATATATAGTTTTGGTTTCTAATTGTTTTGATATATTTTTATTCCTATAACCATTAGTGAGCTTTACTCACCTAATATAGCTCTTTGCAATCATACACCCACTTGGTTGAATCAGGCAGTTTTCTATAGTTAAAATACTGTAATACCCTATTGCAACCTTTGTGTTGTAGTTTGCAGTTAATGTAAGGTTAACCTATATACATCCTAACTCACTCCTTATATTATTATTTTTAAAACCTTGTGATGGTACCCATGGTCATGCTACCTATTAAGTGAGTGAGTTTTATTGCTTTTCTATTGTGCCAAGATCTCTTTGTTTACATACATATATAGAGATTCCAAGGGCATGACAATGAGATGGAAAGATCACAAGGGCATGGCAATGAAATCTTAGATATCCACTAATTTCTATGATCCACGAGATCTCTCTCTATATATACATACATACATACATACATACATACATACATCTGCATATGCAAATTTTATCACCTTGGAAAACTGTATTTGATCCTGGTAGCTTAATTGATTGTTTGTTTTATTATACCTAGTTTGATGATAGTTCTATAGTAATTTGTAATCAAACCAATTAATTCTCAACTAGACCAATTTAACTAGGTTGTGGCTTGTTTCTTTCTACAAAATCTTCTATGATATGTTTTCCTAAAATTTCTTGCCCATTTTTCCTAGTCTACATTATTTTTGTGCAAGATCTTGAGTTAAGTCAGTTAGTATGGGTTGAGTGTGTTTTATTGTTTTATTATTTGGATTTTGGAATATGGGCTTTGGTTTATCATTGGCTTTGTTCAAGTCTTGATTTTAATGAAGTAACAAAGTGGTTTGTAGGGTGGAAAGGAATATATAATAAAGAGGAAACTTGAAAACTTGAATGTTGAACTATTGAAATGAAAGCTATCAAGGATCAAACACCTATGGCAGAGTTACAACACAATGTCAACTTGATTTTAGATATAAAAAAAAACAAAAAAACAAGACATAAATCATTTCCCATTTGTTTTGATTGTGAAGAGTTGCATGCAAAAGAGGGTGGAAAGCTCCAAATAAGAGTGGGGAGCTCTGAATATTAGTGGAGATTTCATTGTCATGCCCTTGTGCATTCGGCATTTCATTGTCGTGTCCTTATGATCTCTACATTTTATTACCATGCCCTTGGTGGAGATCAGTGGAGATATAGGATTTCATTATCATTCCCTTGTGATCCCCATGCTCTTTCTCTCTGATTTCATTTCCATGCCGTACCCTTGTGATCTTTGTGCCCTTTGCAGCACTACAATATTTGGGGTCAAATTGTGATGGCAATTTGCAACAACGGTGTAATTTTTTGTGTCCGTGCCCAAATGTAGTAGTGCATGCTTTGTGATTATCTTCAAGGGGAGAAGAGGTACCTATGTAAATGTTCTTTTCTTTTCCTTCTAAACATGTATCTCTTTATATTTCCCCCAGTAGGTTATTAGAGAAACTTCTCTTTATGTATATCTATGTGTGTATATATACACATACACATACATATGTTGTGTATGTATGTATATATACACATATATATGTATGTATATACATGCATACAAACATACATATACAAAGATCACAAAGGTATGATAATGAGATGTAGAGATACATATATACATACATACATCTACATATGTAATTTTATCAACTTGGAAAACTATATTTGATATTTACTCAATCACTAAGAGATAATATAATTTGTAAGTACATATTTTTGCATACTTAGTTTGGTATGAATAGTTTTGATTGAATTTGTCTAAGGAGAATGAGTCTACTAACGATGATAATGACTCCATGTATTGGGTCTTCGGAGGAGAGAGACTTACAAAAGATTAAATGTTGTTTATGGATATGGGATGATTCATTTGTGTAAATGGTTGATTAGGCAAGTTGTAGAAAATCAAGGTGTCAGTTGCAAGTAGTTTCACTAATTAGATAAGGGAATTAGCTTTGAAATCATGATGATCAAAATTAAGATGTACATCCTTATGATAGATATCTCTATCTCATAATAGAAAATTACCTCAAACAACAAGTGAAAAATTATTAAATATGTAGAAAATCAGAAGAACATTCACCTATAATATTTTTGAAGGATAAAAATATAACAAAAATATAATTTGGTGAAAAAATCCATGAGCTATGTGGCTCCACATTGTGGCTATTCCACTGTCCAGTAGTGGAAACTCTTCATGTTAAATATGAAGATCTTGAAATTTAAAAAGATAACTATTAGATATCTATATTTTTTTTTTAGTGATAACAAATATACAATCTAATTTTAAGAAAAATAATAGTCTTAAATGTATATGATTAAATAAAATAAACAAGAGTACTTGATATTGTTGTATAATTCTAGTATTACTGATTATGTTAAACAAAATGTTCAATAAAATAAGTATGAAGTAGCATTCATCTACTCCATCCTATTATGACTTAATGTAAATTCATCCGATCATTACTTGGATGATATTATGCATGAGATCTTTATTTAATCACCAAGAGAGAATATAATCTGTAAACTGTAAATATAGATTTCTACATACTTAGTTTGGTATGAATAAATTTGATTGAATGCAAGGATAATTACTTGTGTGAATCCAAGACATGAATGACTAATTTAATTTAGCACAAGTACTATGCAATTGTGTATGTATGCATGTAAAGCAGTTCACATAGTGAACTAATTTACATACATTCATGTGCATATGCATACAATCATCATAATTATTTATCCTTGAACATGACCAAAGCTATTATATATGAACAAGAGATACATGTTTAGAAAGAAAAGAAAAGAGAATTTACATAGGTACCTCTTCTCCCCTTGAAGAAAATCACAGAGCAAGGGCACAAAGATCACAAGGGAATAGAAACAAAATCCTAGATCTCCACTAATCTCCACCAACATTTAGAGCTCTCCACCCTTGTTTGGAGCTTTCCACCCTCTTTCATGTACAAATCTCCACAATCAATGAAAAAAAATGGAGAATGATTAATGTCATGTTTTCTTTTCATTTTTTTTTATAATCCATAATCCACAATCCACAAGATCTCTCTATATACATACATACAAACATATGCATACATATATACATATAGACATATACATACATACATACATACATACATACACACACACACACACACACACACACATACATACGTACATATATACATACATACATGAAAACAACAATGTGATTTCTAAGAGTTTACAATTGTTCAACAAAGTTAATGTTTTACAAGAAAATGCATCTAAAGAACTATTAGCTTAGAAGCAAGAACATGGTGTTGAAACATTACAAAAAGTGGTTGACATGAGAAGTTTACAAGTGAGGGAGTTGACCAATCTTGAAAACTTGAATGCTAAAATGAAAGTTGTTGATAATCAAATGCCTATGCTAGGGTTACAACACACTATTAAGTTGATTTTAGATAAGGTAGAGGCAAATATTTAGAAGTTTTATAATCAAAATTTAAGGAACAAGAGCAAAGGAGGAGTTTCTTTGGAAAGAGAATGAGAAGGAGCGGCTTTAAAAAGAGGTTACACGATAGAAAAAATAGCTAGACAACATAGAGGCTATTATGGGAGCGACAAGATAGAATCCAAGAAAGTGTTGTGGAAGGTACTATGACATTGGAATCACTTGCAAGTGTCTTTGAGAATTTAGAGTCCAAATATCAAATGCTTATAGCAGTGTTTCAAGTATTGGCACAGTTTCCTTGTGATGATCCCAAGTATCAAATGCTTATAACAGTGTTTCAAGCTTGGGAACCACCTCAACGTCCTTTGCAAGGTTTAGAGATAATGTCATTATTGGAAAGCCTTCTAAAGAGAATGAGCCTCATGATTATGGCTAGTTTCTTTCTAAAAATGCTTACTATGATATGTTTTATTAAAATTTCTTGCAAACTTTGCACATTTTTTTTGGTCTACATTATTTTTATGGAGGATCTTAAGGTAAGTCACTTAGCACAGGTTGAGTGAGTTTTATTTTGTAATTATTTGGATTCTAGAATATGTATGCAGCTAGATCAATTTTTTTTGTGTAGATAATATGTAATAAGCACCTTTAAAAAGATCTCTAGATATACATGTTCAAGAGGATAAATAAAGAGATACTTATTTAGAAGGAAAAGAAACCAACATTTACATACCCTTGAAGAAAATCATAGAGAGGCTCTAAGGCATGGCAACAAAATAATAGAGAAAGGGCACAACATAGCAATGAAATCAAACTAGCTAATCAACAACTAGGCCCATTTAATTGATTATGGCTTGTTTAATTCAAAAAATATCTATATGATATGTTTTTGTAAAATTTCTTCAAACTCAATCCATTTTTTGTGGTCTGCATTATTTTTGTATAGGATCTTGAGGTAAGTCACTTAGCAGGTTGAGTGGGTTTTATTGTTTTATTATTTAGATTCTAGAATATGTATGTAACTAGATCATATATGTAATAAACACCTTGAAAAAGATCTCTCTGAATATATAAAGAGATACATGTTTAAAAGGAAATTTAAAAACATACATTTTTACAAGGAAAAGAAAAAAATCTACATATGTACCCCTTCTTGCCCTTGAAGAAAATTGCAGAGCTAGGGCACACAGATCACAAGGGCATGAAATGACAATGAAATTGTAGAGCAAGGGCATGAAATGACAATGAAATTGCAAACCAAAGGCATGACATGAAAATGAAATTGTAAACCAAGGGCACGACATGAAAATAAAATTGCAAAGCAAGGGCATGACATGAAAATGAAATCACAAATCAAGGGCATGATAATGAAATGTAGATATCATGAGGGCACAACAACAAAATGCATTGATCACAACGGTGTGCCACGGAAATTGTCATACCTCTCCACCTCTTTTGGATGTAGCTCTCTCCAAAATCAAAACAAATAGAAAATGATTATCATGTTTCTTTTTTCTATTTTATACTCACGAGGATGTCACAATTATGATGCCAACGTCTATATTGCAACGTCATTGGGGAAAATTGCAAAAAAAAAAAACATGAAAATGACCACGAATTATATCATCATCACAATTTGACTCCAAATATTGTAGTGAATCTTGACAATCGATATTTGAGTTTTGTGCCTTGGAAGAAGTCTAACAACTTGAGGATAATCCTAATATGCTCTAGAAGAATTCAAAGAATATTTTGACTACAATTAAAGATGTTGACAAGTAGAAAGAAGAGAACATTGAGTTAAAGTAAAAGCTTAAGGAAGTCAATGGTTTTATCATAAAACTCAAAGATTAGTTGAATAAGTCAACATCTAAGAGGGAAGAACTTTTTGATCAAATAAACAATTATGGAAGAATTATTTTAGAGATTGACTTATCTTCATATGAGAAAATTGAGAAAGTAATGAAAGAAAAAGAAGACCTATAGAATGGGATGTAGATTATAAATTTTAGTTGACTAGGGAATTGAATGAAAGGAAAGAAAATCAATAAAAACTCGAAAAGGCCCTAAAGATTAAAATAGATGAATTTCACAAATTGAACACTCAAATTGGAAAAATGCAACTTGATCTAGATCAAGAACTTGAGAAAGTGAATGAAGTTTTAAGGAATGATTTAGCAAAATAAAATAAATTCAAGGATAGATTTAAATTGAACACTAAAAATCTTGATGAGAATATGGAAACGAAAATACTAGTTGGAGATAAGTAAGGATTGGTTTATGGACAAGGAGAATTCTCTAAGGAGGTAGAATCTAGAAAAGGTTAGAATACCAAAAATAAAGATAATGTGAATAAATTTTATGGGATATGTTTTACATTCAACAAACTTGGTCATAAGGAAAAGGAATGTTGGAACAATTCAAATACTACACCCTTTTTAGATAGTGTTTCACACATTGGTAGTGTGGGCATAGATCTAGAGAATACATATATAGATATAGACAAGAGATGAGACTTAATGCTAATGCAAGAAACCCTACATGCTACAAATGTATACCATTAGGACATATTGCCAGGAATTGAAGGTTGATGACCAATCCAAATGATTAGAGGTATGCAAATCAAAATGTCTTTTGTCACAAATGTAATAATTATGGACATATTGCTGAGGATTATAGACAAAGTGATATCAGAATGAGAATGAATGGTTTGGTTAAGGAAAGAAATGAAAACAATAATGATAAAGGAAAGAAAATAAATATGAATAATTTTAAGGATGAAATAACTTTAAGATATGGATTACGAAAGAATAACATGACTCTACTTGACATATTTTACTAGTCTCTAGTTTGAATTCTTAATCCATAACCTAATTAGGACAAAGACCTAATGGGGATAATATAGAAGAAAATGTAAAGACCCTTAGAAATAGCATCATTTCTTGATGTAGTGTTAGGAAAGTTGAAGATTGGTCCTACATTGATAGACCTTGGATTACAAAATAAGTTGTGGTCATATGGATGATCACCTGAGATTTATTGGCTTATTATTTTTATAATTTTTTTGATAGATTAGGTAATGAATGGTATTTAGTGATCAAATTAAAGGGATAAAAGGAGGATTATAATTCAAATTGCACACATTGTGAATTGAAGATCTTGGAGAGAGAGAGAGAGAGAGAGAGGTGAATTTGTGATTGAGAAGCTATTAGATTGATAAGAAAATCCTACCAATGTTTAGAAGGTATATTTCATATAAAATCACATCTATATTTTAGCATAACAATAGATATATAATAGATTGTTAGCATTTTAGAGAAGCCTAGGTATCATTTAAAATTACACCTTTCAAGTGATTGGAATATGACTCAGAAGGCACATTTTTGCTTGTGCCCCACAATGTTATACATTTTGATGATATTCATGCCAACATTCACTAAAAATAGGAGAAAATAGTACTTTGGACATTCATAAGTAGTACAAATATATGTGTGTCAATGAGAATTTGAAAGAGGAATTCTAGAAGCATAAGGAGATTATACTACTTTAGCATAAAGACTTTGTGGAATTCAAGGAGTAATAATGGAATTACCTAGAGTAGGATTCATTATCAATTCTTTTAGATTGATGATCAACCAGTTAAATTACAAAGGAGCTAATTCAACAACTTGCTAGATTTAATTCTATCGATGAAATCCCAATTTCAAATCTTCCAAACAAAAGATTGTGGAGGAGCTTACTAAGTTACATTGTGATCAAAAAGTAATTTAATTCAATAATATCATTCAACCAAACGCCAAAATTACTTTAATGATTCTTGGTTAAAAGGTATACTACAATAGAAAACTAAATTCTATCTCAGTGACTATCATGTTGATCTCAGATTGGTTTTGACTAATGAGTGTCTACACACTTATGTCATTTACTTATTTCATGTCAAACAAGTAATACATGCCGGAACAACATGTATATAATAGTGAATGCCAAGTTCATAGTGAGTGCCAAGTCACTCATATACCAAGTCACTTAAGTGTCGAGCAGACTATGTATGTCAAGTGATTCAGGAGCCAAGTAAGTAAAACATGCCAAGTGATACAAATGTCGAGCCATAGTAAAGAGACCAGTATATGTCAAGCATCAGAGACTTCAAATATTGAGTAAGATAGTTTTTTTCATAGTTGTTTGTAAGGGCACAAACAACTATGTAAATCATTTTTTAGCTGACTCAAAGATTGAATTACAATATTTTGGAGAGAAGGATGAATCTTAAGTTGGATTCCAAATGCATTACATGTAGCCAATCAAAAAAAAGAAGGTTAAACCAAAAAAATGGATGAATCATAGCCATTGACTCATACCTAACCCTAAGTCACCTAAGTCTTCTTATGGAATATAAACCCTAAACTTCATGTGTAAGTGGAAGCAGTGAAGAGAGAAGTTTGCATGTGCAAACAAAGCATTCATGGTGACTAAGGAATTGTGAATTGAGATTGTATTGTAGAATCAGTTAAAGGAGAATAGAGGAAAGGAAAAGTATACAGCAGCAATACATCTAATCAAGAAGGATCAAGAATACCTCAGTTTAGAGGTGATCTGTCATCAAGCAACCAAGTGTTAACCATAGGATCAATGCTGAGTCATTCTAACAAGTGAATCCAATAAATCTCTTAATAGAGTAGTCCTAACAGGCTGTATTGAAATTCTCTAATAAGGTGCTTACTTAATTGTAAGTTGAATTCCTTTAACAAGGCACACTTCTAACTGGGTGTTGAAATCCTCTAACAGGGTGAGACCTAACAGTCTTTATAGGACTTTAACAGGGTAGACCTTTCATTGAGTAGATCATGTCTCATGATCAAAACATTGTAACCTTCATTAGATACACTTTTATTGCTACAATAGTGAAAATTTGTGGGTGTCATCCCCACTCCAATTTTACCTTCTCATTGGAGGTTTATGGGTAATCATATTTGGTGTCATATATGTGTGAATGTTTACTTGTTTTCATGTTTTAGATGTACATGTTGTACATAGTATTTCAGTTTACTTATTGAAAGTATGAGATGGATATGTGGTGAATGTTTTAAGGGTAAAAGTTTAAACTATTGATTCAAATCCCCCTAGAAGTTTACCTTTTCTATTGTAATTCCAACAATTGGTATCAGAGCCTTGTTCTCTAAAAGAGCAGCTTTGCAATTTTGAGGAAAAGATCTTGAAAATGGAAGTCTACAAGTTGGGAAAGATCATTGAGAATTAGGAAAATGAAATACAACTCATTCTACATCAACTAAATGAAGTAAGAGAAGAACTAAAGAAATCTTTGAAGAGAAGGAAGGAAATTGCTATTGAGGAGAATGACACACAATATAGAGAAATTGACACTACTAAGCTATTTTCTAATGGAGACTCCAATGAATTTGATATAACAATTGTAGATCTAATGGAAAAGAATAGAGCCCAAGCTAAGGAAATAAAAAATCTCAAGTTGGACCAAGAATTACAAGTAATACTGCTATGTGAAGTGATTGAACAGAAGAAGAAAGCTATGGAAGATAAACCCATAATTGAAGATGACAAAAGAGTTTTGATCAATAGATTAGAAGAGAAAACAATAGAGCTAACTAAGATTTCCAACATGCAATTGGATACTCTAAGTCAAATGATGAATGCCAACTATGAATTGAATGTCAAGGAAATTGAAATTGTAGAATGAGCAATTAAAGAATGACCTAAAAAGGAAAAGGAATTTGCTGAAAGTTTCAATAAAACTAATGAAGCCATCAAATAATTTGAGCAATTATTGAGATCCCCAAGATCCAATAATGATACATCTAGACTAGGATGCATAAGTACTAAAGAAGGAGAATCATCCAAAAGTTCTAAAGAAAGGAACAACAATGGTAAGAACTCTAAACCTACTTGTCATAATTGTGGTAAGAAAGGACATACTACTAATGTGTGCAGGAGTAGGACTATAAATCAAAATATCAAGCATAAGAGCATGGTTCATTGTCATAAGTGCAACAAACAAGGTCATCAAGCACATGAATGTAGAACTATGACTATGCACACAAAAAGATTTGAAGGATATTGTTACAACTATCAAAAGAATGTACATAGAGCTTTTGAGTGCAGATCCAAACCCATGTGGTGATCAAATAGGTAAACAAAGGTAAGGACCAATGACAACTCTTATAACTAGGATTGTAATACAAGATATAGCTATCATTATTGTCAATAATATGGACATGTTCTTGAAAATTGTATTAGAATACACTTCAGAGGTGATTACAAAAGGTTTTTGAGTCAAACCACATGTTTTAGTTATTTAAAGATTGGTCACATTAGTCAATATTGTCCAACAAAGTCAAAAACACCAAGTTGTGAGTTTAATAAAGGGAAAGGCAAGTTAGATGTTGAAAATGTCAGAAATGAAATGAACAAGACATCGAAGAAAAAGGAGGATTGTAGCACATCAAATGGAGAAGGGATCACTTCACCCAATGGGTTAGGTGATCACACCTCATCAAATTAAGTAATCAAGAGGTATGTGGAACTAATATTCATAAGTTATATCATACATCAGTTCCAAAATAATTTAGTACTGAATAGTCTACAAAAACATGAATAAAGATGCAAGATGTTATTAGGAATCAAAGAAAAATCTTTTAAGTTTTTCATGTTATTGCCAAGCATGAAAAGTTTCCTATGACTTTCGAGTGAAATTTTAGAGGATGTCGAGCTAACAGACTAGCTAAGTTGATGCCAAGCTCATAATGGTTGTTGAATGAATGGAAGACTAGTGGATGCCGAGTGACCTTGAAATTGGTTGATGTCAAGCTTACAGCTATGTAAGCACTTAGCATTTATTGTAGGATTTCAAAAGAGTATTTGATTGATTTCAAATCATTTTACATCATTTCAAAATTTTGAGAGAGCAAAGAGAGCTAGAGGCGATCAAGAAATTCATCAAAAGTGATTGTAGAAATATTTGAGTAGTGATTCAACACCATTTTATCAGATCTTGCAAGGTATTTATCAAGTGCCAAGTTACGATGTTTATATTTTTGTAAACCTTAGTTTCACATAATGGCATCTAGTTCAAAGGGTGTAGAGGGAAAAGAACTTTTGAATGTTCAATTAGTTAGTAATGAGGTTAAACAACCAATATTTAAGGCCATACGTAATATTTCTTATAAACAAGACCCCTCCGGTGCATTATCCATGATACCATTAAAAATTTTAATAGTTCAAGATGTCATGAAATGTTAGAATTGCCAAACTGGGAGTATAGGTGATATGGAGATCAGGCAAGCATATGATAAACTTTGTGAGAATAATGTATTAAGGGAAGAATACAAAATTATAGAAAAGAAAGGGTTAACTCGTGCCCTAGATTTCCTGAATGTTTTCAAAATTGAATGGATTAGGATTATGTTAAACAAAATTCATGATAATTCTCTTTGACTAGATAATGGACTTATCAAAATTTCCAAAAGGATAATCCATAGGGTAACAGGGTACCCAACCCTAGATTGGCCTAAGACCTTAAGGAGAAATTCAAAGGAGGTTATTGAGAAAAATACAGGAGCTGTGTGGAATAAGAGAGGAATGACTATTGATACCATCATAAATCCATTGATAGACTTTGCAGTAAGGGTTATTGCACATAAGTTTTACCAATCCAGTAGATTAAACAATGAACCCTATATTGCAGTAGATGTTGGTTATAAGATTGTAAAGAAAGATCACACATATGATCTTGCAGAGCTACAATTACAACTAGTTGAAAACCTAGGAGCAATAAGAAAGACGAAGAGTGCTTAGTGCAAATTTGGTTCTACTTTGATATGTATTTTCTTTTATGTTCAAAACACTTTTCCTACATTTGGCATAGTTGCATGGAAAACAAATAGGTCAATGACAATACAAGTAGGCAAGTTCATTGAATGATCAAGTGAAAACTTTGAATCTGTAATGACCAGCTATTTTGAAGACTTTAAGCAATCTATAAAGAAAAGATTGAGAATTCTAGTATCACTAGTGGAAAAGCATTATGATGATTATTTTTCTTAGTGGATGTTGATTACACTTTTGTTCAAGCAGCAACTCCAGGGTAAGATGGTTGAGGCCATTAGGATATGAAATCAATGTAGATGAGGCCTTTATACCTATTACAACTTTACTTGCAGAAGAAATAGATAAAAATGCTACTAGATTTGGAAACTATGAGATAGAAAAATCTAAAATTACCATGGAACTTAAGCCTATCTCTATCACAAAGAAGAGGGAGAAGCTGGTGAAGAAATTGAAAGCTAAATTTGGTGAAGGTGTTGAGTAGGAAGAGGATGAGGAAGAAGAGGATGAAGAAGAAGAAGACATCTAGACACAAGAACCACTTACACTAACTCAAGGAGTGGGAGAAGATCAGCCAGAGGAAGAGACAAAAGTTGTTAAAGGTGCCAAGGAAGAAGAAGCCAAGGAAGTACCTACTTTTACTGCTTAAAAGAAGAGAAAGGCTAAGGCTCAACCACTAACAAGGTCCAAGAAAATTGCAAAACCAAGCCATCCCAAACCAACTGCACCTACTACAAGGGCAAGTGCATTTGTCACTACACAAAAGGAAAAGAAGAAAGCCAAACCAACAAAGTAAGAAGGAGGAGTGCAGAAAGGACCAAGGAGGATATACATTGCAAAAGATGAATCTAATGAAGAAAGAATAGAATCAGATGACAATAGCTAATTCAAAGTGGTGATTCACAACCCATTATCTAATTTAGAAAATCTACATGATAATGTTAAGAACGGTGCAAATTTGTCAGGATTTTCTCATGTTGATTTTGATAACCTTGGTAAAGTTGAAAAGAATCAAGTGGAGGAGGTTACATATGCCATGATGGAAAATTCTAAGAGAGCCCCACTAGAAATTTCTAACTCTATGCCCAAAATTTTATATGAAAGAGTTGAGCAAAAATGGCAGTATTGTTTAAACCTAGAAAGACAAATAAGGGAAACATCACTTGCACAAGTTATGCCTGAACTCAATAAGGCACAAATTGCTAAGGCTATGAAGAAATATGCAATTAGATTTGTTCCAAAGTATAGAGCCTTCAACATATTGCAAAACAATATTGAAGATGTTGTGAAGAAGTCCACACAAATGTGGAAAGTGACATATGGACTCGCAATAGTAAAGGTAGGAGAATGGGAACCCATTGAGGTAAAAGATGATGAAAAAGTTGATAACAATGAAGACACAGTTGACGGAGATATAGAAATGAAAGTAGATAACCAGGAAATAGCTAAGGCGGAGTAGCAAGAAGAATCGAGTGTACAAGATACACAACTACCAGATGTCAACCCTCAACATATAACAAGTGAAAATACCAAAATAGTACAATGACTAATGTTCTAAGTAGTGAGATCAGAAACATCAAAAAATTAAATGACTATACTATAGTTTGATCACACTATCAAAAAAGTAAATGAATTGGAAAACTCATGGGCTATTCCTCATTTCATTTCTTTTCAGTGGTTTTGGAATCTTTCTTGTTATTTCAAGAGTGCGATCACGCAATAGGAAGAAACTTCCATTGCCAAAATCATGCCAAAAATACCTCCACATTATTGAAAATCACAAACCAATGGAAGCGGTATGAATTATATCCATTAATTTTTATAAATTTTATATTTGTTAATATATTTTTTTATCAATTTTGATTAATGATTGTTTACTTATTTAAAATACTATTATTTAATTTTCAATTAATGTACAAAATGAACCACCCAATCCTTCCAAAAACACTCCACCATAAAATCCACCAATTCAACCAAATCCTCCACAAAATAAACCTCATAACAAATAACAAGAGCTTTCACAACCTCCACCAATTGAAAGACCTCCTCCAAGGACCTAAGGAAATTTAATGAATTAATTGAAAGATGGAGAACTAGATTATAATCAATTACTAGGAGGCTAAAACATTTGGTCAAAACTAATCCTAGTAGGGCACAATTGGCCCAATCCCTTGAGAGCATTGAGAATCACATAACATCTATTAGCATCCAGTTGAATCTATGACATAATAAGAGAGAAGAACAAAAAATATATTATGCTAATAATTTATCTTATGATGATATAAAAAATAATAAAATTACAAAAGATGACATATGTAAATTGTTTAGAGAGCCAAGAAAATGAGACATCCTGAGAATTACAACTAAGAGGTTCTCCATCCATTGCCTTATTAATGAAGACATGAAAAATAAATTTTGGGATAGATGGTGGATGGTGTTTCATTCCCTTCCCTATAATAATCATGAGGTTCTAATTTATTTGTTACAAAAATTATATTGTGAGTTTTTCCTTAGTGAGATCCCTAATTGTTTTGATATGTTAGATTATTAGGATAGAGGTGGGGGGATCATCATTGGAGAGGTTGAGAGCACATTGTGGCCCTAATATATTTAGGGAAACTATTGGCAAGCCACATGTGGAGCATGTTATTCTTCCTTCTATTATGAAGGAATGTATAGAGGCTAACACACTAGGAACTATTAGTGCTTTGACTCAAAGCCTTGTTCAATGTTCCATTCCTTTAGTTGTGGATTAATTTGATCTCACATGCACACATCATGTAGAGATTTGTGCACATTTGGAACATCCAACATAGACAAGGAGGATAATGGGATGATGCAAGATTACTTCCTAAAAGCCACATTTGGCATTGATATACAAGTAAATACTTAAAATTTAACTAATTTGATCATATTTAATATGTACATGAATTACTAATAAATTAGTATGTCTTAATATTTTTCAAAATTTAGGGCTGGAGTGGTGTTTGCACTAGTATTGATCCTCTAGCCTCATTTTACTCCATTTCAATGACTCCACATGTATGTATCAATTTAATAATTTCAATTAATACATCTATTTATTATGTAATCATACAAAGGGTTAAATAATTTTATTATCCATGTGCATTATTTCTCTAGAGGATCATCGACATTCACACTAGAATCTAAGCATGAGTGTGATGTCACTTATGTAGAGGTATATTTCTTTTCATGTTAATTTAATTCAGTTGAATATATTTGCTTAAGAAACGAATGAATAATTAATCAAATTAGCATATTTTGATCAATACGCAAAATCAAAGTGGTCATGGTAATTGACTTGGGTTCATCTAGCTTTTGGATGACTTCATTTTCTCCATAGGTATTTGCATGTGCTTATTATATAACTAGGGGGTGAATCAGTTATTACTAGTTATCCTACATTCCTTAAAAACACTTTTTACCAATTCAAACACTTTAATATTTTATATCAATAAATCGGTAACTAGATCTAGCATCATAATATAAATTGATATAAAATTTTCAATAAACTATTAACTTAATATACCTAGTATCAAAGTTGTCAACCAACTTATAGCAAGTGACATCAATAAACAGTAAACATGAAATTAATTTGCATCATCATAAGCATCCACACAATTATTTAACATGGAAACCATGTAAAGGGAAAAACCACCTAGGAACTGGCAACCCAAAATTTTCACTTTTTTGAAGTGAGCTATGTTAGGACCCAACCTTCTTAAAGGTTACATACACATTATTAATGTGACCTTCTTAGAGGATTTTCACCAAAGATCGTCTCGACCTTGCTCATTCTTTGACACTTCTAAAGAATGGCCTTCTCTAAAGGACTTACAAAATAATCAATGAAATGTTACCATGTAGGATTTTAAAATACTATTAGGTCCACTCAATTAAGATATTTTTCTGCTACAATGATTAGAGAGTAACAATAGAATGATTTTTTAGGTTTAGCACTACCTTGCTTGTTCAAATATCTTCTTCACTCAATATTTTTCTTATGATCCCTTATTGGTTGACTCATACACTTTACACATCAACTTAGCACTTCCTTTGCTTGATCTTCTAAATATTGTTCTACCCAATTCTCTTTCTCTCTTCATCAACTTAATCAACAACAATCAACTTAATCCGTGATACCAACAATAATAGAAATTATGTTCATCCTTTAAAGATAAAATCTTATTTTGTTCCTCTAAAATCTTCTAGGTTTTGATTCTTAATCACAATCACTATATCTTCATCAAGTTCATGTACATTGAATCTAGATGCTTGGGAAATATACTCTCACCTTGAACTTTGTGTTCTCTTTCCAATTGTTAAATCTCCTTCACTAGATATTCTTTGAATTTCACCAACTGTTGATCTCAAACAAAATTCATCCTTATCTTCAAAAATCCTTAAACAATATTTATTTTCACCAAATGCCAGCCTTAGATTAAATCTTTTCTTAAACTATTCTAGGTCTTTTTATTTTTGTTTAACATTACATCTTACCTAGTCAACACTAGGCTCGACTAACATTGAAACTTCTCAATTGACACTAAACATCCTTCATTTCTTCTTTAGGTGCTCACTGAAAACTATAGTAATTTAGTTAATATTGTAGTTCTTCATTCAATGACCGAACTATTTTATTTATACATGATTACAACACTTAATCAAATCATGTAACATAATCAAACCAACATTAAATTATTAGAGACTAACTCATTCAAGTTCCCTTAAATACCATACACTTATCAATACTTACATCATCATACTTTCTTCAAAGCCTCTTCATCAATCAATGATATGGCACTCTATTGAATTAGCATAATATCTAACCAACTAAAGCTCAACATCAATGAAAATATAACAACTGATATGAATCTTTCACATACATTAACAATATTATTAGTTAGGGCTAACAATATCCCCCTTTGGCATTGATGGAAACACATAAACATATAATATATTATGTTACATAACATTACATTATGAAACATCAAATACCAACACATCTTCATCTATCTGACTTTATTTAGGTTCATTGCAATAGATTCAACATTAGGTTCTTCAACTCCATCTTAGTGTTCACATTGACATCTTCTCCCCCTTTGGGTGTACTCCTCATGTTCAAAAGAATCACCAATCAACTATGCAATTACTTCCCCCTAGGATATCATCTCAATATCTCTGACTCTTTCACTTTTGACAATAATCTTCAAACACTCTTGTTTTATAATCATGCTTCCAATCACTCGCAATCACTTTCAATCACTCCCACTTTGACAACAATGCTAAAGGTGACTATAAGTTTCAATGAGAAACCTATAAAACCTTTTAGTAATACCTTATACCTTGATTGTACTAATTTCATCTATTTCATTACAATTGTATTCACAAATTTAGGAAACAATCCCTAAAGAGTGAACTCTTGCATCAACTTTATTAAGATATTCTCATAATCCATGAATGTATGCAACATGCATATTCTCCGAGTGAATCTTGGATAGGGGAAGGACCTCTAACCTACCTCTCAAATACTCAAAAGTATCCTTGGGCAATGCTTTTCATGTGAATATATCTACAATTTTTGCCTTAGACTTCACATAGTCTAGTCTCACTTGTTTCTCTTGAACTTTCTCCCTCAAGTAATGATACTTGATAGATGTGTGTTTGGTTTTTGCACACATCACAAGATTCTTTGATATGTGTATAGAACTTATGTTATCACAATATATAATAATATGGTTGGTGACTTATTATTGCATACCTTCCAATAGTTTCTTAATTCATACAATATTTGAACAATTAATAGTAGGAGCAACATACTCAGCTTCAAAAATAGACAAAAAAAAATGACTTTGTCTTTTGCTCAACCAAATAGTCGATATTTCTCCTAAAAGAAAGCTCCACTACTAGTAGTCTTTCTATCATCAATATTTCCTACCTAGTTAGTATCAGTATAAATTCTAAGCTCAAAATCAACTTGTTTGTACCATAGTCCATACTCTTATGTTCCTTTCAAGTATTTGAATATCCTCTTAACTTTATTCATTTTTTGTCTCCTTAGGATTAGATGAAGATATAGCAGCTATTCTAACTGCATGTAAATATTAGGTTTGTTGTGTAAAACATATTGTAACTTCCAAATCATTGATATGTATTTTGTCTCATTCACTTTAGCAGTGTTTCCTTCCTTGGATAATTTGCATCTTGTAACTATAGCTATTTTAACTAGCCTTGACTCATCCATACCAAATGTCTTTAGTGTGTTCTTTATGTACTTAGATTGGGTCACATATATACCACCTTGTGTTTGATGAACTTGTAAAATAACCAAAAATGCAATCTCACCAAACATTGACATCTCAAATTCTTTTCTCGTTTCATCAAAAAATGATTTGCACAACAAATCATTACCACCAAATATTATATCATCAACAAATATCTCAGCTAAAAGAACCATTGTGATATTGCTATCAAGATTTAACTGTGTGATTTTTGAGTCAAACTCATTGACCCATGTTTCATGAGTAGTGATTCAACATGAATACATCTCTCATGAGAATAAATGGAACACTTAGCACTCATTGGATCTAGGTGATGCTCATAGGGGTGAAGCACCGGGACTTCCCAGGAGGTCACCCATCCCAGTACGACTCCAGCTTGAGCGCACTTAACTACAGAGTTTCCTCCATGGTTAAACCCAAAGCTTGCAATCCAGCCCTATGAGCATCACCTAGATCCAATGAGTGCTAAGTGTTCCATTTATTCTCATGAGAGATGTATTCATGTTGAATCACTACTCATGAAACATGGGTCAATGAGTTTGACTCAAAAATCACACAGTTAAATCCTGATAGCAATATCACAATTGGACTTGCTGTGGAAATTATCTCCTACTTATTAAAAGAACCATGTTTTTAGTTTTATATAATATTTTATGTGTTGATGCAAATGAGGTAATTCTTTGATAAATTTCTCTTTGAATGATTGTGCAAGTAAAAATGGTAAGTAGTTAATGATGTGAACATGAATCAAGGTTGTCCCTTAAATACAACAAACTTAATGACAAGTGCAATGCTTGATCAACACACAACAATCAGCAAGAAAAATTAGGTTGATCCCAAGTTTAAATCTAAATATTCAAAATTCAAAATTAATTCCAAAAAATTATAATATTGACTTATACTAATCTTTAAAAAATAAGAAATACAAATGAAAATATTAATAATATTAGTTTTTTTTTTTTTCATTTTAAGAAAAAACATATTTTGCAAATTTAAAAAGATTTTTAATACTATGTGCAGTTAAAATCAAATGAAAGACAATTTTTTAAAATAAAAAATAATTGTTTATATACTTATCATTCCATTACAATAACCAAATCAAAATTAGTTAAAATTTAAAAATCAAAATTTAAAAAAAATTGATTACACTATATGCATACTTGCTTTGAATCTAACTTAATTGATTGGAAACGCTTGATAGAAACTTTAGGCATCTATAGATTGAAATTTAGACATTTTTCATGTCTAAATACATAGATTGATACTTAGGGCCCCCTCCACAAGGAAATCCCGTTGCAACCGACACAAATTAGTTGACTTTGGTTATTCTTTTTAAAAAGAAAAAAAAAACTATACATTATAGATAAAAATGCGGATCTAATTTAATTGAGGTGGAATTTGACATGTAATTTTTTTAATTTGGTTTGGACGTGTTGAAACAATAAGACACCCACTTACAAAAGTAATAGATAAAATAATCATTTTTTCTTATTATTATTAAATTTATTTTCCCGTGCTTTATACACGCATTTTAAAAAGGAGTCAAATTTGTGTTTTCATTGAAAGAATTAAAGCCATCGATCACTTTGTTGAAAAGGAAACATGGTCACAAAGACCATGATGAATTATTGGGAAAAATTAACTAATTTGTCAAACTTTGAATATTATATTATTATTATTATTATTATATTATATATCCTAGTGTTTTATGATTTTAGTTTGTTTTCAAATGTATCTTATTTTTTAATTATTTGAGTTTCATAAATCTTTAAACTTTAATAATACTATTGTTTAAAATACTCATTGGGAAGATTTTTTCTCAATAGAAGACTTAACGATTATCTTTTCATAAAAGATTAGCTGCACCTTATACAACATATAGCAAAATTTCAAGCAGAGAATTCCTTATCTAAAATTAGGAATTCAATCTATTAGTTTACAGACATTCCTCTTATTCAAAAGTTTTAAAGCTTGGAAAAAACTGTTCACTAATAGTTTTTGGTGACTCTGCTAGGTAATGAGATTGAAAAGGATCAAGTATGAACTTAAGATCTCTGGTTCTATAGACTAGCTTTGAGTAGACCTAAACTGAAAGAGACACAAAACAGGAAAGACACAACAGAATGACCAAAAAAGCAACAAAATAGGGGGAAATAGGTATTTACAATGAAGGCGGCAAGGAGACCTAAAACTTAAAAAGCTTTAGGTCCTGTCCATTATAAGACAGGGGAAATCATCACCATTAAGATATTTCAATTTGAATGCATTAGAGCCCAACTCTTCTAATATGACAAATGGTCCCTTCCACAAACTTTCAAATTTGGTGTGTGCTCCCTTAGGTTCTTTTCTTTTATCCCATAGCAACACTTGAGATCTCCTTCCATGAATTTTTGAGGCCTTGTTTTCTGATCAAAAATCTTCTTCACCCTTGCTTGATGATCTATAATGTGATCTACCAATTCTCTTCTCTCCTCAATCTTTTGAAGGTACAATATGTGTTTTTCAATAGAATTGGAGAACACCTCATCTTCAATTACTTTTTGCAATTTTAAAGTAGCCAGTTCTAAAGGCAATGACTACTATGCTTCAATTTCATAAACCAACTCAAAAGGAGTCATGCCAATAGCTCTCTTGGGAGAGTTTCTATCAACCCAAAGTGCTTCATACAACTATTTATGTTAGTCTCTCGCTCTTTCATCCACCAATTTCTTCATGATATTAATTAGGTTTTTGTTTGTGGATTATGCATGCCCATTGCCTTGGGGAAAGTAATTAGAGGCATGTAATAACCGGATACCATGATCATAGCAAAATAATTGAATTTTTTGAGACGAAAAATTGTGTGCATTGTTAGTTACTATCTTTCTTGGTACCCTGAAGCGAGTCAGAATATTTTTTTGTTAAGAATTGACATACTACCTGTGACGTTGTGGCTTTCATAGGAATCACCTCAACCCATTTGGTGAAGTAGTCTGTGGCAGTGAGAATATGAGTATGACCGACACTGGAGTTTGGGTCGATTGGACCTATAAAGTTCAATCCCCACTGTTGAAAGGGTTCTTCTATAACCATTGGCTTCAAGGGAAGAGCAACTAATTGTGGTTTACCAATTAGCAATTTACATTTTTCACAATTACCTACCCATTTATAAGTAGATTTGAACATACCTAGCCAATAATATCCACTCCTTAAAATTTTAAAGGCAATCACCATGGATGAAAATTGTCCTCCACAAGCTTCGTTATGAAAGGTTCTGAGTAGCTTCCCATGTTGATTGGTATTCACACATCTCAAGAACATACCATCAAGGCCTCTTTTATACAAGATATCATCAAAAGATAATTGTTAAGTTCTCTATTGAGGGAAAATCTTCCCAATGAGTATTTTTCTAAAAATAATGAAAAGTTTAAACAATCAATTCATAAAAGGGAAAAGAATGTGCAAATTGAAAAACCACTTAAATTTTATAACCAAGATCATCCACATGATTAATCCCTATAGGTGAAAATGATTTAGAATCCACTTTTGTCACTATCAATTTGAATTCTGTCAACCTCAAAAGCAAGACTCTAAATTGAAATAAGACAATGTAAACCTTTCCACAAATG
The DNA here is from genome assembly GCA_028749045.1 of Cupressus sempervirens. Classification (NCBI taxonomy): domain Eukaryota; kingdom Viridiplantae; phylum Streptophyta; class Pinopsida; order Cupressales; family Cupressaceae; genus Cupressus; species Cupressus sempervirens. The sequence goes on from CM053788.1 coordinate 613,226,286, forward strand.
ACCAATCTCCTCAAGGATACAAACCATTACAGAACAGACAATATTATCTATTCTGAAAAAACTTCAACACATAAAATTGCAGAATCTTATATTTCCTTATCACAACCAAAATTTTGCGTCAAAGTTTTCTTTTCAGAATGCAAATATCAAATCCAAAAATATTTTTGGTTTTTCATTCACCGAGAGAGTTCCCTATTTACAATAGAATTTCCTACTTTCAAAGAAATCCTACCCAAGTAGTTTCTCTACTAACCTAACTCCCTTTCTTTAAAGTCCATTTTCCAATCCCATACAAATTTTTCAAAAATACCTCCTATTACAATGATAATTAATTCTCTTAAAGAGTTAATCATTTTAAATCCTCTTTCCAATTTGCCCTACCAACAATAATAAAAATTAATTCTTTAAAAAGAATCAACTATTTTAACATTCCTTTTCAAATATAATTTGCTCCATCAACTTACCCAGTTAACTCTTTTACTTTCACCCTCATATTATTATAATAATTAATTCTTTATAGAATTAATTATGTGAGAAATTAATGTTAGTTTCAATTAATTTGATATATAGTTATTTTGCATTTAGATGTGACAATATTTAACTCTTTTAAAGAATTAAATATTATATATTGCAAAATAATCTTAAAATGATTTTTGAAGTTTTCTATCTTCAATTTTCCCACACTATTGAGTTAAGAGGAGGGATACTTAGGGTTTTAAAACCCTAGGTAATAGATAGAAACTTTATGATTTTGTTTATATCAAAAATAAAGTTTAAAGTTTTGATAGAAACTTAGTTTCTATCGAAACAAGCTAATTAATGGTCTTCTCCAAATGTTAGAAGATTTTCAATTTTTTCATGGCTTCCATGTTCAATTACTAGGTTCAGATGGAGCATTGAAGACATGTTATTTTGCATGATAGAAGTACTCTAAATGAGCTTTCTAATGACTATGAATTTGATACATTTTGAATTTTTTAGGTATATATATTTTTACGTGAATTGAATAGAGGTTCATTATAAAAAATCTCTATATTAGATGCTCATGGAAATATAGTAACTAAGAGATTTTTTTTTTGAAAAATAGCTATAGTCTTCATATTTGAGTCCTCTTTCAATTAAAAAAAGAAAATTTTGAAATCAAGTAAATATATAATAAGTTACATGAGTCAAAAGCCACATATGTCCAAATTAGTTTTATGTCAACTTTAAACTCCAATAAAATGTGAAATGCTAAGGATAAAGACATCAAACCACCTGTACGGTTTCAATATGGATGTTAGTCTAAATTTGAAAGAATCAAATTGTGTGTGTCAAAAGTAGTGCCACTCTTTCAAAATAAGGTTTTTGATAACATACTAATTTTCTTGGGAGAAAAAATAATTCCAAAAAATCAATTCAAAAAAAAATTAAAATATATTTAGAATCTAGATAGAAAATCCTTAAAAACTTTAATTTACTTCGTCTTTAAATTCCTAACTGTTAAATGGCAATTTGCATTTGAAAGTGAATTTTTTCTCAAAAGTTCACAATTCAATGTCAGTTTAGGCAAACAAGTGTAACTTGTTATTGTGGGTCCACCTAGTCTACATGATCTAGAAAATATGACAAGGAATGAACTGATATTGAACCTGAGAAGGGTCAACAAGCCAAGAAGCAAGAGATGAAATTTGGAAGATTATTGGTATGTATCTTTTGTTGGAAATGTAGTATAGACTGAGTGACTGAGAGGGGGGGTGAATTAGGAACCAATAAAACTTATACTTTAATTCACCAATTAAACATTCACCATGTAATCTAATCTAATTGCATTCATGAAGGACGGAAAGCAATAAAATATTCATAACACTTGACACAATATTTGGTAACCCAAAAACCTTCCAAATAGAAAGTAAAACTAAGATTGGGATGATAACCACAAGCTTTATTACTACAGTATAAAGTTAGCCTATTAAAGCTTACAATTGATCACTTTTGATGATCTTCCCTATTAGGAGCAATAACGACTACTAGGTCCACCTTGTAAAAGGATTTACAACATACAATGAAGTATGCACTCTAATAGGAGATTTGGAAAAGATTGTTAAGTCTACCTAGTTAGAGGATTTGGCTAATACACCTGTTAGGATGAATCAGTCATTGATCTCTGATCTATAACTCAGTTTGTTGAATGACATTTCTTTGAAATACAATGATCACCAAACTATGATACATAAGACTTTTATTTTCCTTATACTTCTTGTAACCTTCTTAATTCACACTTATACTGCTTTTTCAATTCACCTCTATGTTATGATTCCTTTGGATATGAAAAGATATATATATATATCAATCCAATAAATTACCTTCTAGGCCAGCTTAAATACCAAATTCAAACAATATTCACAAAGTCAGCTCACTTCTATAACTTGAGTTCTAAAGACCACTCCGGTGATGTTCTGATACTTGACAACACTTGTAAAACTTTGGGACTAGGTTGATGTAGATGCTCGGTCCATATTGATCACTTGGGGTAACAAGAACTCAATTAGCACTAGATGACTTGACGAACACTAAAGAACTCAGTAGACTTAGTTGACACTAAATGGCTTGGTCAATACTACCTTTGTTCACTTCATTAACATTGTCAGCTTGGTAGACACTACAAAGCTCAATTAAAACTATACTTTGCCTCAATTGCTTGGTAGACATTTATGAAGCTCGACATGAACTACAATCAAATTGATTAGCTCAGTAGCAGCTAAAACACTTGGTTTGCACCGCTAGCATATGATTAGCTTAGTAGAAATGTAACCAACTAACTAAGTGCTAAGTCACTAATAGGAAAATGATTTTACCATCAGGTCAACATCTTTATCTATGCATAGAATGATTTTTTGGGAATCAATAAAGTGAACTAGAATCTAGATAGACCAATCATTCATCATATTAATGAATACATAAGTTAATTGGGAGAAAAGTTCAATACAATGATGTGGACATATTTCAAATAATTTTGGGAGAAAATCCAAGATTAGGATTCCACCTCATATTGTGGAAAAATATAAGAATGATATATATTTTCTAGTAAATACAAGTTTATGTATAATCAAGGTTGTAGAGTTGAAAACATCATAGATAGTACCCGTAGGCTATCAAGTGAATGAAAATGAATTAATAACAAGAATTCATCAATTACTAAGTCTTCCTAAGGACGTGGAAGCAAATAGACTTGAAACATATGAAGAAGTGTACAAAAAGATAGCATTAGAAAAAAAAATCAAAAGACGAAACAGCTAAAGGAAGTACAAACACAAAATGGTAGAAATCCACAACAACACCTACAACATATGATAAGATAAAGAAGAAAATAGCTAAGATGCATGCTACCAACATAAGACCTAGAGAGGATACACCTACAAGAAGAACAAGATTTAAAACTGCAAGGGCTACTAGATCTCAACCTAGAAAAAGGACAAGAAGCCAAACATCAACCATTACTAGTACAAGGAAAAAGAAGAATTAACCTATTAAAGATAAAGTAAATATTAAAATTCCTAAGTCAGCTACCAACATAGTTGAATCAATAAAGAAAGATGGAACTATAAGAGTTATACATGAAATAAAGTATAGACTATGGTTGAATGAAGATAAAAATATCATAAAAGATGCAATACTATCTAATTTTAAAAAATTCAAAATATTTCCAAATGAACTTAGGTAGAATATTCTCAAGGAAATACTTGACATAATCAAGGTAAGATGGGAAGAGGTTGTTGAACAAGAGAAGGAGGGCATAGACATATCATTAATCATTACTAAACAAGAGATAAGTGTTGAATAAATTGATACAACAATGGAAAAGTATAAAAAACATATTTTCTACAAAGAATATAACTACAAACATATTGGTAGGATTAAATCAAGTAGTAGAAGATGAAGCATTGTAAATTTCAAAGATAATTCTTGATCCAAGCATACTAAAAGAATAAGAATTTGAAGAATCACTACAACTTGGATAAATGTATGAAATGAAAAATATAATTTAAAAAAATGTTAGAGATGAAGTAAATATTGATTTAACATGGGAACAAGATGATTTTTATACAAGTATTGATATGTCAATAGTAGAAGATATTATTGAAACCGAATATGGATAGGAAGAAGATCAACCATTGAAATTCAAGATGGAACTGATCATGAGAAAATAGAGAATATTGAGGAACAAAAATGATTAGAAGTTAAGGACATAACAGAACCAAACACATGTACAAGTTATAGAACTGAGGAAGCACAAACAATCGATAAGACCTACATCCAAGGTACCATCAAGAAACAAATAGAAGGTACCAAGAAACAAAAGAGCAAATGGTTGAAACAAAAGAAGTAGAATTTGCAAGAACTTTATAGGTCATGATTGTGATTATAGATGAACAAGAAAAGAGAAAAAGAAATGTTGAATCAGATGAAGAGGATAAATATCTAGACAAAGACCCTAAATATGCCATTTTGAATGGAAAGCCAAAGGAATTAAGCTAGAAAGAGAAATACATATTTGTGAAAAAGTTTGAAGAAAATATTAAAAAGGACAAAATGCAAAGAAAGAGGTAGAAGAAGAGAACTATGGGGAGAACTATTGAAACATTTTTTGAATTACTACTAGACATTGCTATTAATATGAATGAACCATTCATTGATCAACTAAAAGTATTTATAGATATGTTTAGACATATCAAAACACAAATATAAAGTTAGAAAGAACAATGGATAGAAGTTGCAGAGAAAATGGGATAATAAGCTACAACAAAAAATTGTAGAACTTATGACAACATTATCATAGAGAATAAAGGAAATAAAATAAATTTTGATCGAAGCTACTAAAATATATAGGAAGAGGTGTACTACTAGATATTTTAATGGAAATATCAAAATATTGTATATGATAAGACCTTTCATGAATATGATGCAAAATCAATTAGGAAAATCCATAGAGCTACTTAATACATTAGGATAGAGCCCTATCGAACATGGAACAAAATAGGTAATAAAAGTTACAAGCAATATAACTACATTGCACCAACTCAAACATGTATGGAGAAAAAAATTCATGCATCTCAATGACAAGTACAAAACTACTTTTTATAACAAATGAACAAGTCTAGTGCCCCAACCTACACAATGTTTGATATGATCTTTGGTATTGTTGCCAAAAAAGAGGGAGAAGAATGAAAACTTCGGATTTGAAACAATCAAAAAGAGGGTGAAGTAGAGTAAACAAAATTTATAGGTAGGGAACAAGAGAAGTGACACTTTACAGGGAGAGAAGTTAAGAGTTAAGAGTTAATCATAAACATAGGGGGATCAATATAACAGGATCAGAATATGAAGAATACATATAGCAAAATTTGACAATTTTTTTGCCATCAATATTAAAGGGGGATATTGTTAGTTGAAAAAAATATCTACAAGTTATTTATGAATATTTTGAGATTACTTGTCATTTTTGGTGAATCATAAAGGAGAAAAAGATCACTATTAAGAAGTTGAGGCAATAGGTGAATTGGTTAAGCACACATGTAAATACATAAGTCATATTGGAGAATAGAAGACACTATCAAAGAAGGAAGAAAGGAGAAGTGTTATCAAAATACTAGAACATAATAAAAAAAAAGGAATACAATTGGATCAAATGAGTACAATCAAAACAAAGGAGAAATGTCGATGAAAAACAAATAGAACAATTAGGTGAACAAAGGAATAGTTTTGAACGTTAGAGGCACGATCATCAAAGCATAAGATTCATTGAATCTAGACAAAAGAAAAAGTGAAGGACATGATTCAAGGAAACATGTAAATTTATTAATAGAAATAGGTAAAGTGATTTGAGAGTTGAATTTGAGGAAGGTTTAGCAAATGAAAATAATTTTTTTATTGGGGATGACGACACAAGATATAAGGACAACATATAAAGGTCAAGATGGTTTATGATAGATTTAAGAAGAAGTCTCATGGAACCCTAATTAGATTTAGGAAATAAAGGACAAGGAAGGATATAAATTTAACTAAGGAGAAGCTGAATATATATGATACGAGAAAGAATGCCAAGAAAAAAAAGGAAGTGAAGAACAAAGTTACAAAATTGCGAAACAATCAAGAACAAAGTAATTGCAGAGCAAAGAAGTGTTGGCATGAATGCTTAAGGGAGATTTATGAATGCCTTATAGATTTTTTTTAGAGATTATTGAGTGTTGAGTTCTTATGTGTTGAATTTAGTACTTTGTATGTCATTGATTGTTGGAAATAACAATGGGAAAGTAAGTTTTGACAGGGGGGGTGAATTAGCACTTAAAACTTTTACCTCTAAAATATATCGCCTTCACCTATCTCTTAACTTAACATGTAAACTGAAATAACTAAGCATGCATTGCATCAATAGCATAAATTAAAGAACACATAACACAATAAATTGATTACCCAAAAACCCTCCAAGGACTAGAAGGTAAACTGGGGTGGGGATGACACCCAAAAATCTTCACTACTATAGTTGTAAAGTGTAGCCTATTGTGGCTACACCACTTTGATCATAAACTATGATCTACCATGTGACAGGTATGTCCTATTAAAGGAATGAAAAAGACTATTAGGTCTCATCTTGCTAGAGGATTTAAACTCATAATAAAGTAAGTTCTTGGTTAAGAGATTTACAAAAGCCTATTAAGAGATTTACTTTGTATCACTTGTTAGAATGATCCAACACCTAATCCTTCAGATATCACCTTACTTCTTGATGTCAAATATCCTTTTTAATGATTATCTCTTGATCCTCTTGATCGTATCTATCTTCTCTAACCTTTCATTACTTGTTTGTATTCCTCTTAGACTGATTCTTCATTGTAAAACTTTGTCTTAGCCATCTTCTCCATGCTACCTTCACACCAAATACTCTTTTTAGTATCCCCCTTCGTCACATTATGTTACCCTCAGGATTTTCTTTTTTTATAAACATCATGGAGATGAAATTAGGTTAGAATCAACGGTTGTGGTTGATCCATATTTCTGCCTAAAGCTTCCCTTAATCCGATTGGTTGCATGCATAGCATAGGGATGTGTAATATGACTCCCTCCTTATTCCTTATAATCAAAAATTCATGTTAATGTTAGCCAAAAATGGATTACATAGAAGTTTGTGCCATTACAAATATCTATGACAAAAACTAGTCACTCAACATCAGTAGGCTCTGATGCTCAGAATTCACTATGCTCTATTTATTGATACTTGACTTTTGAATAACTCGGCACACTCTATTTCCTCGGCACCTGAATCACTTGGCACACTCTAACTGCTTGGTACCTAAGTGAGTTGGTACACACTTTCTACTCAACACATATTAGTGCTCAGTATTACTTTTCATATTACTCGACATATATTATGAGGATACTTATGCTTGGCATGCTCTATTCACTCGGCTCACACTAATTACTCAGATCACTTATTCACTATTGAATAATGACTAAGTGTTTTGTCACTGCCTTGTCCAAACCAAAATGAGATTGACAATCTCCCCCTTTGACATGAGTGGAAATAACACTTTTTCATGGCATATACATACTTGTCTCATGCATAAGTCAGACAATGTATCTTCTCTACTCAGCTTGTATGCAAAAACTTTAAAATTTTAAAATTTGCAAAAATGTTGAAATCAACTTGTGATTTTACTCCACCTGAGTAAATGCTTCACTTTTTTTGTTTGACTCCTCTTGAGTGATTATCTTCCTTGACAAAAATCTTCAAATTTTCAATTCAAAATTGTATAATCCCCCTTTTTTGACACTATGTCATGTGGGTAGTACACTTACAGTGTGTTTGTCCAAAAATGGATTGTGTAACTCCAAAATAATCTTCAAAGTTGTATCCCAATTATCTATTGTTGTATCTAGAGATTGAACTTGGATTTCTAGTTGTGCATCCAAATCAACTAAGCCTTCATGAGTAGAAAGATGGGAATCTTTTTTCATCAATGTTTCTACATAGACTAGTTCCTTTTTCAAAACTTCCATGTGAGGTGTTAGCATGGATTGAATATTGATCAAAGTAGATCTGATATTTGCATCTTTGACTTGCAACTCAAAAAGCCTACTCTATGTCATCAGTAACCTCTAAAAGTGAAATTTATTGTTGCTCAAAGATTGGTTCAATGTGGTACATGTGAGTTGTAAATTTCTTTGTAGTTGGTCAATAACTTGTTGAATCTCCTTTGGGAATAGGTCACATTGTAGAGCTTTGTATATAGAGCTAAAATGTACTCTAACACCTTTACATTCTCCATCTTGGTTGTTAAATCAACTTATCTAAGTGCAATAGCACTAGATATCTTTTGTAGAACCTTTGTATAAAATTTTCTTTCAGACCATTTTAGCAATTTTACATTGGTCTCTAGGTCTTCATCCTTAATCTTGTCCACTATTTTCAAAAGTTACTCTATGATAGGCATGTCTACATTTGTATCTGGGAGATTCAAAGCATCAATAAAATATCTTTAATTTCATGCAAAACTTTCTTTTTCTTGTGCTCCCTTCTTAAGATTTCTTGTATTTTCTTCCTTTGTAGATTGTCTTGAAGAATGCTCATTTATTCAATTGTGATTTTTTTCAGAACAAACTTGGGTAAAACAATCACCTCATCTAAGCTTACATCCTCAAATGATGTAGCATCAGCACTCTTGGGTCTGTTGGGACTTAGCCTTGATATTTGCAATGGAGTAGCTCATGTACTCATCCTCTAAAAAGTCTAAGTACTGAGAGGAAGTGTAGAGACTGGTAAAGTGACCAATGTCTATATGGAAATTTTCTCCTCAGGTGCAGCAGTCAACTTCTCCTCTTCTTCACCTTGTGATGGTGGAGTGGGTATAGGACTAGCTTCCTTACCCTTTTTCACTTCATTTCCATCCTTATCAATGATCACAATGGTTCATAAAATTTAATTTCTTAGACTCAAAAAACTTGTAACTGATGGTTGTGTCTCTATCTCTTTCATCTGAATGACTATATTAGGCATTGCAAATGGTGTCTTCGAAGCGTCATCTTTCTTTTCAAGGTTTACACTTTGATCTATTTGTAGATTGCATGATTCTTTATACTTTACTTCTGTAGCTAATGGGGGCACATTTGGTGTAGCTTGTTGGTTCTCCTCTGTAGTTGCAATTTCTACCTTCTAAATCTCATTGACTCTCACTAGTATTGGTTTATTGCATGGATTTGTTGCATTGGTAGAGTCTTGTTGCAATTTCTGCAAATCATCCTTAGTCAATGGATTAACATTCTGAGATGTATTAGCAAGAACATCTTTAATAATCAGAGAGTCCTATTGACTCTCTTGGTCTTCATGTGGGGGACTGGTGCCCGAAAATTGAACATCTTGAGCATCTTATAGTTCTTCCTCAGCTACTTCTTTTGTTTCCTCTAGAATACCTTCCTTGACTATCTCATCAGTTCCTTTCTCTTATTTTCCTTCCTCTACTGATGTGGTCAACCCATAGATAGCTTTCCATAATAGGGTGCTCACGTTTACAACCTCCTCTACTGGTTTCTTCAAAATATGAAATGCTCAGTATTTTGGAGAAACAATCCCTTTATGCTTTTCCATTTCCTTAGCAATCATCTACTTATCCAAAGCAGGCATAACTTGGGCCAATGTAGCCTCTATAATTTGTCTTTTAGTTGTTAAACTAAATTTCACTTTTGCTCAACTCTATCATCTAGGATTTTTGGTATAGAGTTAGTAATCTCTATTGGAGTGGTCTTAAAAGTATCCATCATATCATAAATAGCCTCTTCTAGATTATGTTTCTCCTCACTCCCTAGCTTCAAAAAATCAATATGTGAAAAAATAGATAAATCTACAATGGTCTTTACATTTTAACATAAGTTATCAATGTTAGATGAGAGATTGTGGCTTACCACTTGGAATTGACTTAAGTCATATGACTCAGTCTTCTCTCCATCTGAGTTCTCTTGAGGTATCTGCTTCCTCAAATTCTTGGCAGACTAACTCAACTCTGCTGTGACACTCTCTCTTTTGTCTTTAGCCTTTGTCTCTTTGTTTTTTGCAATGGCAGCCCTTGTGCTTGACCTTGTCAAAGGTACAACTAACTTTTCTTGTGACTTCTTTGGTTTTTCCACTGCCTTTTGCTATGTTTTTTTCTTTTTTGCTTTTCCCTTGGATGCTTGCTTGACATCATCTTCATCATCATCTTTATCTTCACCCAATCCTTGTGTTGGTTCCAAAGGTCCTTGACCTTCTTTCTCTTCTTCATCTTCTTTTTCTTCTTCTTAGGCTTCACCAAATTTTTCTTTAAGCTTCTTCACCATCTTTTTTTAATTTCTTATAACTGTAGCAGTCTTCAAGTCTATGGTGATCCTTGAATTGGCTTCATCATAATCTCCAAATTGTGTAGTATCCTTATCAACTTCTTTTGCCAATAATGTAGTAATGGTTGTTGAAGCCTCATCAACATTAATTTCATATGGTAAGGGTTTTAACCATCTAACTCTTGGTATAGCTACATGTACATATGTGTAATCGGCATCAACTAGAAAATAGACATCATTATAATGTTGTTCAACTAGTGACATAGGAATTCTTGACCTCTATTTCATGGAATTCTTAAAATATTCAAAATAAGTAGTCATTACAGACTTAAAATTATCACCCAATTGCTCAATGAGATCTCCTATCTGTTGAGTAACAGATCTATTTGTCTTCCATGAAATCTTGCCAAATGTAGGAAAAGTATTTTACACATAAATGAATATGCACATGATGAGTGAGACAAACTTACATTGAGAGTTCTTGGCCTTCTTGATAGCTTCCAATTTTTTTGATAGTTTTTGTAGCTATAACTCGAATAGGTTGTAGGAATGATCATGCTTCACAATCTTGTAACCTAGGTCGACCGCCATACAAGATACATTTTTTAGTCAGCTAGATTGAAAGAGCTTGTGTGCAATCACTCTTACTATAAACACTACAATAGGATCTTTGATTGTATCAATAGGCATTCCTCATTTGTTCCACGCGGCTCCAATGTTCTTCTCGATTGTTTCCTTTGCATCATTTCTCATACTTTTCAATCTATCTAGGGTAGGATACCTTGATACCTTGTGAATGATTCTCTTAGAGATTATGATAGGTCCACCTTCCAACCATATTTTATTGTCATGTATTCTACTCAACACAATCCTTATCCATTTAGTCTTAAACATTTGCAGGAAATATAGGGCACACGTCAACTGTTTCTGCTCTACAATATGGTTTTCTTCCCTCAACACACTATTCTCACACAACTTTTGATAAGTTACTCTGATTTTCAAGCACTAGCCTCACCTACCTTGCAGGTATAACAACATCACACATCTTGGACCATTAAAACCTTTGGTGGTATCATACATAATGCACCAGATGGATCTCCTTTATAAATGATCGTAGGGATGACATCAAATGGAGGCTTTCTCGAATCATTGCTAACTAATTAAACATTGAAAACCTCCTTCCTTTCTTTCCTAATTGTTGTTCTGCATTTTTTCACCACAAAATGTAGGTAATACTACAAAAAAAATTCAATCTAGTTCGCATCTCTTTAAGTTGAATTAGTTATTCAATTTCTTAATATTGATCAATCAATCAAATCCAATTCGCATATCAAATTCTTTTACTGAAGGCTTTCATCAAGTCTTTTTCATTTTTTTGTTTGTCGACCCTATGCTTGATTTTTGAGGCTTTCATCATCATTTTCTTTGTTTTTGGGTGTGTGTTTGTTGGTTTTTGGTCCTTTGGTCTTTCTCAAGTCATTGCTTTTAGTTTTCCCTTTGATTTAATCTAATCTAGAGCTTAATCAGAGGTGTCAGTCAAAAGATGTGGCCATTTTAGTGCCCACAAAGTGGGCCGTTTTTATGCAACCACACGAATTAAAAATATCATGTAATATTTCTAATTTGAAATTCGCTTTTTGAAAAATATAACTTAAATTCACTTTATGTTATGTTTTTAAGTTACTTTATCAATTAAATTTTCACTTAAAGTAACTATAGTGCACTTTATGTTATATTTTTAAGTTGAGTTTACTTTTTGATTTTTCACTTAAGTGACTATATTAACTATATGGTTTCAATTTAATTTTTAACATTTCAATAAAATGCCTAGTAAACATTACTTATTAAATGATATTTACATGTTATATTGTTACTATGATATGTAATTATGATTTATGTCTCATTTAAGCAATACTTTGTTGAAATTAAATTGACATGTTCTAATTAACTCACTCAAAGTCATCAAAAGGGGACTTTTTTCTTGTCATTACATGAAAATTTCAACTTAGAAGTATAAAGTCATCAAAAGTGAACCTTTTTTATGCCATTGCATATAAGCTCACTTAAAATATGCAATGACATCAAAATGGTGAGCTTTGCGTTGATATGTATATGCATGTTTTAAAATATGCATTCACCCCCAAAAGGTGAGCTTTTTTTCACATCCAAAATGTGAGTTTTTAAAACATGCTTTTACCCCCAAAAGGTGTGTTTTGCATCTTGGCATGTTTTTAAAATATGTAATGACCATGAAAAGGTGTGTTTTGCATAAAATCTCATGTTCTTACCCTTCCAAAACTCGTATTCAAGAAAACACATGCAAAGAACTTTCAAGAACCCATTTTTGAAGATTATGATCGATTTCCTTCATGGTTTTTCTTGAAATCTTCTCCAATAGGGTCATTTTTTGCTAATCCATCAATTTTCAAACAATGAATATGGATTTTTCTTGCTAAAAAACACTATTTTTAACTCCTTTCAAGGGCATGTTTTGGAGAAAATCACCAAAAATCCATCATTTTGGATCATGTTTCGGCAAGAGGAGGAATCAATTTGGATTTTTTAGTGATTCTCATTGCATCTTGGCTCACGTTTTGGCTTTTGGAAGCCAAAACTTTTTTTTTTGCATACTTTGGAGAATCATTTTGTTTACAAAAATATCCCATGTGCATGACAAAGTCAAAAACATTGGGATTTTGATCCATTTAAAGGTGCATTTTTGGCATTGGTCATTAAAAACACCTCTTTTTCTACCTTCTCTGGATTCCCTTGGAAAAGTTTGAAAAGGTCCAAGTTTTTTGAAGAAAATTTCAATTTTGGAGCTTCTCCCTCCTTCATTTTTGGTAGTTAATCATCATTTAAGTGAACATATTATTGTTATTTAATTTGTGCTTATCTTACTGATTTTATGCACATTTTTGCTTGATGATTGCCACTTGTTGAAATTGATGCCATAGAAATGTATTTTTTCTTTTAAAATGATGAAATAGTTCATTATTATGTTTTTGGTTTTTCCCCAAACTCCAAATACGAAATTGCATATTGAAGTGCTTTTCTTGTTGACATGTTTGATTCATTTGCCAAAGGTAGATTTTTCTTTTAGAGTTTTTGTGTTTTGTGTGCTTGCTTTTCAGTTTTCTCCACTATGGAAAAGTTGTAAGTTCTTTCCCAAGAACTTGAGCATGTTTCATTTCACTCCATCTTCCATTTCATGTGAAAGCATCATTACATTTCATTTCCATCTTTCCATGTCACAACGCTTCACATCTCATCCGTTATCGGCACTTACATGTAAAGCTCATCCTCCATCTGCATTCGCATCTCATCTTACTTTTCATCCCTTATTACATGTTGCACTTACATGTAATCAATTTTCCATATAATGATGTCTTGAAATCCTAACTCACGTTTTTGAAAATCAACAATCTTATTTGCATGCATTCCCATGAATTCCACCTTCATGCCTTAAACAATATCCATCTCCTTTCATTCTCACTTCACCTACCATTTTCCATCCAAATACATATGCTTTCCCATCAAGAAGGCACGTTTTGAATCTCAAGAAGCAACAATTCATTTGATCTTCAACTTAAGTTTGTGTGGGAATGCGCAAGGCACTTTTTAAAAAAATAAAAAATTAAAGGTGTTGATGAAAAGTTATCCTAAGTTTACATCCAGACACCATCAAGAAGGTTTTCAAAGTGTTAGAGATTCTAAAATGTGTCAATCTACAAAAGAGAATTCACGACAACTTGAGTGAGAAAAGTTTAATCACATCGAGTTTTCAAATTGCAGCAAACAATTTGTCAAAGAGAGTTAGAGGCTATCAAAAGACATAAGACCATGGTTATCAAGGTGAATACAGTGACACAAAATAAAGGAACTTATGATCCTATGATCATCCATGATTACATCACCAAGTACAAGGTCCTTTAAAACAATCCCTAGGATTATTTCAATTCTCTTTCATCTTTCTTTTTCCTCTTTCATGTTTGTAAATGAAGAGGATGCATTGCATGAAAATATGTAATTAAATGTAATGTGAGTCACATGTGCAGTGCAAGTTGCATGTGCAGTTGCATGTAACCTAATAATTTATCTTCTAGTTTGACTAGGTCAAAGTTTGTTGAGTTGCTCCCACTTTTTCCTCCATTTTTTTCTCAACTCTTGTGCCTATATAAAGGAGTTCCCCCTCATTTTAACATCATCTTTTATCTTATATTGTATGCAAGAGAGCTCTAGAGAAATTGCAAGCAAAATTTTGTTTGTGTAGCGTTATTTTGAGAGAAAAATGAATACAAAGGAGTAATTTAGACTTAAATTTGATTGAGTGAGATACTTGTGTGAGTTAGAAGCTTTGTTTGTAATTCACATAAATTATCTTTGATTCATGTTATCTTGTGTTCTTGATAATTGAATATAAAAGAGTTAAGAAGCAATTAGAGTCGGAGCTTTCACTAGGAGCAATTGTGGAAATATATAACTAGAAGCTTTGTATATAGCTTATATTTCTTTCCTAATTCGCAAGATAGTTAAGATATCTTTACTTTTAGAAGTTTTTGTGCCCTATTAGTAAAGTTTTTCCATATTGAAGTATGACTAGACCTAGAGCCAAACCAGTACACTTTTAGCTAGCCTTTGAGTTAGTGTTGGTTTATTGTTATCACCATTTCCATCTTTAAATATAAGTTTAGTTAGAGATTTCACCCTTCCAATTACTTGCTCCATGAGTAAGTGAATTCTTTCTTGAAATTTAAGAAGATAGAATATTGGTAACACCCTTTTTTAAAAATATCTTGACTTCTTGCTTACCTTGAGGTGATCCAAGGAATGGTGAGAAGGGGGAACCTTCCCTTTAAGATAAGAGAGACTGTCTCACATGTTGTGGCTGGTCATCCTATTTTGTGACTGGATTTTTACCTAAAACTATTGGTTGCAAAATATCCACCCAACATTGACTTCTATTGAAGAACTAGCTTCCATTTCAATTTGTTGAGGTTTGCAAAACATGAAATAGTGTAACTCAGCACAAGTTAAAAACCTTTCACATCTACTAAATGTTGTCGAGTTGCAGTAGAATCCCTTTTGCAAACGCTTGAATCTCCTTTTGCAAATCACCTTTATGCTCTTCAAACCATGGTAAGTGAAAAATGACTTGAAAATCAATTATATAGCCATTAAAACCTTGCATTAATTGCTTGTTGCTTATACAGCTATAAGCTTGGTCGATAAAAGGTTTCCAGTATGCTCAACTAACATAGCAACTCAACTATCACTAACATTTCTCTTCTACTTGATAGTCACTGCAATACCTTAAATGCTCGACAACAACACATAAAATAGTATAACGATAGATTGTTTCATACTTGTAATCACTTCATTGCATCTTGATTCATTCTAATATTGTCTTTTCATACCTTAGATATTTGGAACTGACGTAAAATATATTGTTTCAAGTGTCAATTCCACACATACCTTTGATTTCGTAGTTGGTGGTGATGTGATCACTTGATCCATTGGATGAAGTGACCTCATCTTGGATTGAAGTTTTGCAACCTTCCTTCTTTTTCCATGTCTTGTTCATCTATATCTTCACCTTCTCAGCATCAACCTTTTATTTACCTTTTTTGAAATCACTGCTCAATGTAGGTGACCAAGTTGGACAATTTTTTCTCACATGATCGGTCTTAAGACAACTAAAGCATATAACCTCATTCAACCATCTATTGTAATTACCTCTGGAATGTCTCTTTATGCAATTTTCAAGAAGATGACCATACTCACTACAATAATGACAATTGCACCTTGTATTGTAATCCTAGTCATAAGTATTCCCATGATGATGTACCTTGGTTTTCTTGTTTGATGTCCACTTAGGTTTAGATCTATTTCTATATCCCATGCGTCCATACTTTTGATAGTTATAATATTATTCTGCAAATCTTTGAGTGTTGATGGTCTTAGTCATGCATTCATTTGCTTGATGTCCTTTCTTTTTGCATTTATGGTAATGTCCCTTGAATTTTTGCTTAGGATTTTGATTTCCAGTGTTTCTCCTATAGACATGTGATGTGTGACCCAACTTTTTGAAGTGATGACAAGTGGGCTTGATGTTATTTTCCATATAGTTCATTTGTTCACCACTTCTAGATGATTATCCTTTCTCGGTAGTAGAATAACCCAAACCAGTAGTGTCATTGTTTGACCTTGGTGTTTCCATCAGTTTTTCAAAATACTTTATGGCTTCACTGGGCTTCTTAAGCTTCTCTTTCTCAATCTTCAATTAATTCTATAGTAGGGTATTCTACGTTTCCAAAGTTTTAATCTCAATGTCTTTCCTATTTAGTTCTTGATTTGTAATCATTAGTTGATTCATTAGATCTAATTAAATGCTTGATAACTTTTGCACATTTAATGACTTCTCCTTAAGTCTATTAGCTAGTAGTCTTGTGTCTTCTTCAATCATGACTCTATCTTCTTCAAATTTCTTTTCTAGTACACTTGTCTCACACAACAATACCGACTAAGTTTCTTGTTCCCTTTTCAGATTCTTGACTTCTTCATTTAGGGCATTTTTGTTTTCCATGAGATCTGCAATAGTTGCATCAAATTAATTTGAGTTTCTATCCTCAAATAATCTGTAGTGTCTTCTTCTTGATATTGAGTGTCATTTTGTTGAATGGCCAATTCCTTTCTTCTTTTCAATGAATGTTGCAATTCATCTCTTGTCTCCTTGAGTTGATGTAGGGCAAGCTATATTTCAATCTTCTAGTTCTCAATAGTCTTTCCCAATTTGTAGACTTCCATCTTCAAGATATTACCTCCAAAGTTGTCAAACTTTCCTTTCTAGAGAACAAATCTTTGATATCAATTATTTGAAATAAAAATGGAAAAGAAAAGTTCTAAGAGGGAGGGGTGAATCAACACTTTAAAAAAAAATTCTCTAAAACATATCACCTTCATCCATCTCATAAATTAACATGTGAAATGAAATAACTAAGCATGCATCACATCAATAGCATAAAGTAAATAACACACAACACAATAAATTGATTGCCCAAAAATTGTCCAAGGAGAAGGTAAAACTGGGGTGGGGATGACACCCGCAAATATTCACTACTGTAGTTGTAAAGTGTGGCCTATTATGGCTACAATGTTTTGATCATAAACTATGATCTATCCTATGAGAGGTCTACCCAGTTAAAGGCTTACAAAATAATGTTAAGTCTCACCTTATTAGAGGATGTAAACTGGCAATAAAGTAAGCACTCAGTTAAGAGATTTACTACGTATCACATGTTAGAATGATCTAGCACCTAGTCCTTCAATTAGCACCTTACTACTTGATGTCAAACCTCCTCTTTATTGGTTATCTCTTGATCCTCCTAAGAAAATCAATTTTTTCTAACCTTTCACTGCTTGTCTCTATTCCTCTAAGACTGATTCTCCATTGTAAAAATTTTTCTTAGCCATCTTCTCCATGCTTCCTTCACACTAGAAACTCTCCTTAGTATCCTCCTTCACAACATTAGGTTACCCTTAGGGTTTCCTTCTTTTATAAACATCATGGAGAAGAAATTAGGTTAGAATCAATAGTTGCGGTTGATCCATATTGCTGCCTAAAGCTTCCCTTAATCTAATTGGTTGCATATATAGCATAGGGATGTGTAATATGACTCCCTCCTTATTCCTTAGAATAAAAAATTCATGTTAATGTTGGCCAAAAATGGATTACATAGAATCTTGTGCCATTACAAACATCTATGACAAAAACTATTCACTCATCAATAGGCTCTGATGATCATCCTTCACTATGTTTTATTTACTAATACTCAGCTTCTGAATAGCTTGACACACTCTATTTGCTCAGCACCTGAATCACTCAACACACTCTAACTGGTTGGCACCTAAGTGACTCGGCATGCACTTTCTTCTCAATACTACATTTCATATGACTTATGCTCGACATGCTCTGTTTGCTCGGCTCACACTAATTACTCAGATCACTCTATTCACTGTTGAATAATGACTTTAAGTGTTTTATCACTACCTTTTCAAAACCAAAATGAGATTAACAATGTCAATATATCATCTTTTTGGATAGTTTTGGCTGAGTAGTAGTGATAGTAGTGTTTGGTGAGGTTAGTGATAGTTGAATTCATTTGCGTTATGGAATTTTTGCAGAGGACTATTTGTAGGATAGTTTACAAGAAATTGTAATTTTTTGTTCATGATGTATCTTTTCAGCAAAGTTGAAGCTTGGTTAGTGAACTTTGACTTTGGTCAAAGACGTGTTGGTGAACTTATGTTCAAGATGGTGGAATTTGGTTTTCACTCTATGAATAACTGTGAAGGATAATTCATGGATTATTCTTTAGAAGCTAACTGAGTTTTATAATTGATGTAAATTGTAATGTAACATGTAGAGCCTAATTGTAATATGTTATAATGGTCCTATATTATTCATTGTACATTTGGGAAAGCCTCAAGGTTGACTCAATCAATTATTAGGAATTGGTATAGAGGAAAGTTCTTTTCTTTGTTGGAAAATATGCATATGTGGTCATATGTTATTGATGTTATGTTATGTGACATTTGGATGTGGATTTGTGAAGGTGAGAGCAGTATTTTATGCTAAGGATAAGTGGTGGAATATAAAGGAACTATATTGGAAATATAAGAAGTTTCAATCGGTTCATTTTTCTTGGATAGGTTATCCTGAATTGGTTAGTGAAATTTGTTCTCAAGAAATCACTCTTCACATCTTCTCAACTCTTCTTAGCCTTCTACTTAAGTTCACCAATCAATAGCATCAAAAATTTCTCCAACCTTTGAGGTCTTCACTAGCTCTATCAACCTCAACAACCTCTAAGATTAGCCCTTGTACCTCCTTAAATAGGTAATTCTAATATTTTTCACTTAAACACCATCGTAGATCTTAGGGATAGGTCAAATTCAATGAATCATTCCAACATTTCATCTCCTCTTTTCTCTTCTAGAAACTTTCCAAACTTCTTCTTGAATCCTTGCACATAAATTCACAAACATGGTTTCCCTTGATTCAAATGTTTGTCGTCATCCATCCTTATTTTCTACATGCTTTACATATTCCAATAAATCAACTTTGTTGGCTGAAAATCATGAATTCCTCATAAACTATCAAAATGGTGTCCCTCAAACAACACTGTGTTCTAATGCTCGATTATCACTGGGTCACTCAATCACTCCTAACTTTTTGTTTTGTACATATATTGACACTCAACCAATATTGATGATTGGTAAATATAAACGCTCAATCAACACTTCTTCTACTTGGCACATATTGGGGCTTGATTGATACTAGCATGACTAGGCAAATATTGCAAGTTCCTTAATCTTCTGCTTTGTTGCTCAGTCAAGCCTATGCATTTGGTCAATCTTTGATCACCTCTTCAAGGAAAGGAACCTTGTGAGAGCAAGGTTTCTTTCCTTTTGTTTGAATTATTTGCACCTCTAGTTGTTGATTTGGTCCCCTTTGGTGATGTGATCCCTTCTCTAGTCATTATTTCTCTTGATTTATTCCAACATTTGGTTGTTGAGTTTCAATATTATCAACATTCTATTTCTAGTGATGGTGTTCATTCTCCCTTTTTTAGGGTTCCACCACCTCACCTTTTTGGTGGGGACCATTCTAAAACTATCCTCTAGACACTAGGCTACTTTAATAATAATAAAAACATGTCCTCCTAATATATAAATATTTCATTTATTTGTCCCTGAAATTAATGTTCAATTTAAAGGCACAAAGCAAAATAGTTCACAAGGGACCAATTGTGAACCCCAACCACATTGAAAATGTTTTCATGAGATTATAAGGCCGAGAGTTTAAAAAACGACTTATAATTTTTGGACTACTTTTTGCCATGCTACATGTATACATATCATGATTCATCAAGTCACTTTTTATTTTTGGGAGGCTCTATTCAAACATAGTTTGGAAATTTGGAATTTTCTTACAATGAACTTTTTATAAGGTTATAAAACCATGCAAAACCTTCAACCATTGATTTTTTTTTTTAGTAACACATTACCAAGTTTTCTAGATAAAATTGTGCTTCACATGTACTATATCAAAAAATGAAAGTGGAAAGAGATGGGATATAGATGTATGCACAATCAAGAGTACATTTTATGGTGAAATAGGAATAATGTTGCAGTTAGTATTATAAAATAAATAAATACTTTAAATATACTCATTTTTCTATTTTTTTATGTTTACTTAAGTTTTGGTATTTTTGAAAATTTTACCCCTTCACCTTAATTATGATAATAATTTATTTTTTTCCTATTTCAATTTATGATGATAGGAAAAATACTTTTTAAACTTTTTTGATAATTTTACTTATGTAGACTTGCAATGAAACAAATAATACATGTCAATTCCACAACACAATAAAAACATGTACCTTTTATAAATAGAGATGTAAATAGACATACTTTGTAGGAGTTTTATAATTGATGCTTCATTTTACTAAGAAGGATATGTTCTAATTATTTATACAATAAATCTATATAATATATTTTACAAATCTTGGAAATAGTGTTGAACAAAGATATCTTTGCTACAAAGACTTCTACTTTTTCATACACTTCCAAGAAAGGTATATTGTATTCAACTATTCAATAACCTAAACTTTTAGTACTTTATTATATTTAATAAGCGACAGCCTCCTAGAATAATTTCAAGATGCCAATCAATGTGGCTTTTGGAAACAAAGATTGGAAATTAAAACCTTTTTTTTAGATACTCTAAATTCTCCAAATACATTAAAAGGGGGTTGTTTAGATATCTAATTGTGTAATGTTCCTTTTCCATAAACCTCTATAAATGTCACTTTATTGATTCGATAACAATATAAAATATATTTGAACAAAAGGCTCATATGTGAAGAAATGGAAGCAATTAAGAAAAGGCTCATATGTGAAGAAATGGAAGCAATTAAGTGCTTAGCCCAAAGAAAGTTAAACAAATTTCTAATAACAAATTTTATATAGTTCATCAACAAAGATTTATGAGTTCATAATCACAATTTAGTAGTCATTTTGAAAATTGAATCTTATTAATATTTTAATTCCTATTTCAAAAAGAAAATGAAAAAATAAATTTGAAACTTGAGTCTAACCATTATTCACTCACAAAATCCTTCATTTCTTAAAAACAAGGACTTGAGATGTGCAGCAAGGCAGAAAAAACATTTCTACATGTCTGGTCATCAATTCCCTGCATGAATAACTTCTGCATAGCCCCCATGGTATACAATCTATATGTATCAAGGAAAATCCTTCTTTCAAAGGTTGATGCAACAATATGCTTACCATACAAACTTTAAACACATTTCAAAAGGTCTTATATCGCACACTTTTACAGTAGCTCATAGGATATCTTTAGATGAGGCATACCGTCAATAATCTGTTCTGGGCAAGTTAAACCTGCATGCTCTAGAAAACTTGCAAGTAGCTTTTGAAAACTTGCTAAGCTATGATTAGGTCCTTATGGCTAATTTCTTGGTCAAGCTTTTTCTGTGAAAAAAATTCCACAATTTCTCCATTTCTTAGCCTTCCAAGTGTTTTGTATTGTAACTTTTCTCTATAGTCTGCACTGTGATTTAATGCAATTTGTTCAGCTCCAATTGTGAGATAGGAAATTACTATATCAAGTTTAATCCAATGCAACATTCGAAATTTTGAGTATCCAGTTCATTTCAATATGTATTCTCAGGAAATGCAATTTCTTATGCTCGTAAAGATGATCGATAAATTCAGTCAGACAGAAACATGTTACTCTGCAAGTAAGAGGCTGTAATGTTAAATAAAGAAAAACTGAAAAGTAAACAAAGTATAAAATTTTACAAATTTTCTAGCCTTTGGGCCTTGTGAGAGTAGAAGCCCTCATGTAACCCCTTTTATCTTATCCAAAACAATGTAATGAATACTTTCTGAAAAGTACATTTTGGAGAAGAATTAAACGAATAGAAAGAGAAAACTGTCATTTTGGAAATTTATGTACGCAGGTCATCATGTAATAAGGGCTACCCATGTAAGAAATAAGAAAATGCTAGAAATGCAACTGTTGTTTGGATTTTAAGTATTGCAAAGGCTGAGATGGAATTGTTGATGGCTGCTACATTCTGGAAAACTGCATGTTTCAGAACATTGAATGAAGTCCCAAAAACCCTGTAATCCAGCAATAGAATGCACTTATTCAACAAGGATAATGGAAATCTATATGACCATACTCAAATAATAAGACAAGATGGAGCCTACAATGCATACACTCTAGGCATTAAGTTGGTGATCCAATAATGTTGAGGACTACTGGCAGCAACTTATTTCCCCCATTAATAGTTTCAACTCTTATTGCTCAAATTGAATGGTCTGAAGATGACCTTATCAGGATTCACAGCCAAAAATGTAATTCTCATCCCTCCCTCTACAAACAAATGCCACAAACTATCTTTCTGAACATTGACAGTGGTCTGTCTGCTCAAACAATAATTGATGTTGTGATCAGTGAGAAAATCTTCTTAATCTGAAATCTTGAAATCTACACCCATTAAATCTCTTAAGACTTCATATGTCACAAACGCAATTGCTATGGAAGGCACCACCTGCAAGATAAGAAAATGCAACTTGCTGAAAAATTCTCTTGGTTGTCATCTTTCAATGATTGGCAAAAATTAATCATTAAGAAACCATAGGTAAACATAATGCAAAATAATCATTCAGAGAATAATTGAAGTTCAACCTATATAGGACTCACCTTAACTGAATTTGGAACCAATCCCCTGTACAATGCAATAAACCCTTCATTCTGGACTGTTTTCCTAAATGCATCAACCATCCCAGAGTATTGGACAGGCGCTGTAATTCTTCCATCTCCAGTTACAACAGGAGCAGCATCTTTCCATCCAACCATTTGCATCCTCCTGCGTACGACATCCAAAGGATAAGCCACAGTCTGCCCAACAGTTCCTGCAGCGGCTCCACATGCCAATTTAGTTACCACATTCAACTCAGAGCCATCTGACAACCCAAAAGTTTTGTTCTTTGTCAATATGTCCTTGAGAGTCTCATACACAGCAAAATTCAATCCAACATATGGAATCTGCACATTATCAGATGTCAGCTCCACAACTCAAATGTGTCGAAATATAATTTAGATGAGTGAACAAACTGGTATTATAACATTTTACTGAAAATGGATATTATACAACAAACTATCTTAAATCAACAATTAGGCCTTGCAAATCAAAGCAAAAATACTATCTCTTAGTCAAACCCATATCAATATATTTTCTTATAAATCAAGACCAACAGACATACATGTACAACATACAAATAGTTCCGATCGTACAATCTCTCAACCTCAAAATGTAAAGGAACAGTTAACCTGCTACCAAACTTCCTATTAACCAAATGTTCAAATAAGTACTTAAACCTCTACACCAGCCTATGATTTATTTATTACTGCAAGATATTCATAAACAAATAATACAAAAAACATCATGCATTTCAATTTTGTTCTCCAAATATGCAAGAGCAAAAGAGATTTGGAAAAGCCAAAGATGCTAAACATTCTTCCTGTCGATAAAATGAGGTAAACATGTCCAGATTTCCAAGCATATAAGTAAAAAGCTTAGTTGCCTTTGTGTAGTATCCTTCCCCAGAGGCAGAGGTGCAGGCATTCGATTCTGATGCACTGCGGCCCTGTTGATGTGCACAAAAAGCGCATCCAGGATTCATTGGGGATCCTTAGTTGAGCTTGCAGAGTGCATCTGAATGCCTTGGATGTACTTCTTGTACTCATCCACAGGGCGTCCAGGAGCATCCAGACGCCTACGCGCAGAAAAGGCCCAGTCAACCTTTTTTATGACACAAAAACAACTTAAAAGCACAATAGAACATGTACAATATATCATTTTTAACATATTTTTTGCTCGTAAAACCTGAAACAGTCCTAAAAAAGGTCAATAATGCACTTCTTCTCATTTTGTTTGCAGCTGGGCTCTCTTCTCATTTGGTCTCCATTTTCACATTTCGAAGGCAAAGTGATTATTTTTTAAGAAGCTCGTTCATGGGTTGTCAGATAGCTTCCACAAAGGAGTTCTAAGCATCTAATGTAAGCATTTGATCCCATTGTTGAGTCCTTTAATGAAATGATTTTGAGACTTTGATGAATTTTTTCAAGTTTGGGAAGAAATTTTGCAAGTTTGTTTCATTTTTTTTAAAGAAGTAAAGAAACAAGTTTAACTATGTATTTTAATAATTTTCTATCATTATTTTGCACTTGTATGCTTGATGTTCATAATTGTTTTCTAATTTAAATAGATTTTTCTTGTAGTGGCAAGAAATTAGATTGTATTATGCAAGAATGACCAAACGCTAACTTCGAAATTGATATTGGGTATCCTTTATGGAGACATACCACAAGATTATCACAGGTTATAAGAGGTGGATCAAACCATTCAATAGCTCATATTCTCGGGTCAA
The DNA here is from genome assembly GCA_028749045.1 of Cupressus sempervirens. NCBI lineage: Eukaryota > Viridiplantae > Streptophyta > Pinopsida > Cupressales > Cupressaceae > Cupressus > Cupressus sempervirens. Next base: position 613,251,162 of record CM053788.1, read on the forward strand.
ACTTCATTTTTTTCACTTGTATGCTTGATATTCATAGTTGTTTTCTAAATTAAATTGATTTTTCTTACAGTAGCAAGAATTAGATTGTATTATGCAAGAATGACCAAACAACTTCAAAATTGATATAGGATCTCCTTTATGGAGACATTCCATAGATTATCACTTATCACAGATTACAGGAGGTGGGTCATACATTTGGAAGTGTAATATAGCATTATAAACCATTCAATAGCTCCTATTCTAGGTTCAAAGTTCATTTATGGGCCCTTCTGGTAAAGAAATGGGAATGTGCAAAGGAAACAAAGATGGGAATGGAAGCACTAATGCACAAATAGCAAGATTTATAACAGAACAAGAACAAGCTGGTAAATGGATTAGAAGATTAAAAAAATCTTCTTTTCAACTTCCATCTAGTAAGAAGAAAAATACAATTGCCCACTAATCCAATTGCATCCTCCAAACATCCATTCTTGTGAGTACCTATACAAAAAGAGGAAGAGGAAGAAGTAGAAATCATCGTGTAAGATCCCTCCTCGTATGTACTTGTTAAATATGAATTCATTTGTTGAATCTGTTATGGGAAATCAGAACAGATATGAAGTAATGTTTTGTGTTGTGAATGTCCTAAATGAAATTTAGAGCAGTTGATATATCTATGTTTTAATACCCAGTGATTCAAGAGCTACTACATTATCTCGACTATTGAAAACTTTAAAATTTCATTAACGATGATATGAGGTGTTTTCACCCAATGATGATGACGTTGATTATGGTACCTCGATGTTCAAAGTTTTATGTTTTCAGATATTTGGTTTAGTTATTTAACGCTTTATGAACATGTGTACTAAAGTAAGTAAATGCAAAATTAACACATTGATTATGAAATTTTAATGATTGAGAATATGAGTAGAGCCTGATAAAACAATTGAATTACTTGAAAGATGAATGTTTTAATTTATGAGTTTTCCCTGATATGCTATATACATATATGCATGTGATTTTTTGGAGCTATTGTTGTGTGCAATGAGTGTGCAGGGTATTTTAGCAGAGAAAACCTAATGGAGAGACGAAACTGAACCCTATGTACCATTTGTGGAAACCCGTTGTTCGTATTTTATTCGTATCATGAGATGTATGAATGTATTGTTCTGTATTCAATAAATGTTAATGTTTTGTAATAGTATTTTTATAGTGTCACTCAACACTCGTGGATTGTATGTGCATTCCAGCATGCTAGTTAAGGTGAGCTGAGTAACCTATAGACCTAAGTCAGACTAAGTTAGTGACCTTCTTCGCTAATCTATTTTTAATCGAGTTTAGTTACCCCTAATCCGGATTGGTGCTTAATCTGCTTTTTGAGTTGTTAGATAGTCCTAAAAATTCATAGCATTTGTTTGGTCCCAAATTAATTCCTTAGGCCTAAAAACATGAAATCTTAATACCCAAGGGGTATGGGTATGGGTTGGGGGCATTTTCCACCCCCCAGCCCCTTTTGTTGACTTTTATGGTCACTCAAAAACCCAATTTTTGCTTTGTTGCGAAAATTGAATGATTCCATCATGAGTTGGATGACCTTAACTCCACTTTGAGGTTAGCCTTAGGTCTAGTTGTGTTAGAAGCCTCTAGAACTTTTGGGCAAGTGTGGGAGTTATTGCTTTGAGAGGTGGTTGAGTTTAAGAGATTACTTAGAGACAATTTTGAGAGGGTTTGGGTTGTTCACCCAACCTCTAGTTTTAGAGGGATTTTCAGAATTGAAGGAAAGGAGAGGAAAGCTAGCTCTTCTCAAATTTGTTCATTGCCATAACCTGTTTTCTTGAAGGTAGGAATACTTTACCTCATTTTGGTTTCATGTAGTGCTTCATGTTTCAGTTTTATTACTTATGTATGTGTGTATGTGTGTTGAGTATGTTGGGAGGGATTGGAAACAGTTTTTCTTCAATGTTTTTCCTTTGTGTTGTTTGAATTTTAAAGTTCTCTTTCATGGGTGTTTGGCATTACTCACCCTCGGATAGGGCAGAAGTGGCCATTTTCGGGAAAAGGTCTTCAGTTGGACTCCAACAGTGTAGAGTCTCTTCTCAGGACGAGAAGAGGGAGAGAGGGTAGGGTGTTATGGGCCCCTACCTGTCAGCACAAACCATGTATGAGTTTGGTATGTAAGAATGGAAGAACGGAAGTTCTTGAGTTATAGCCCCTATTGGGCACCTGTTTTGGTGTTGTGTCTGACATCTCCTGTTGGAAAAATCCACCTTCTCCCAAGTTTTGTTTCAATGTCGAATCGGTTGTGAAAACCCGATATGGAAATGAATGTCTGATTTTGTTCCTTGTTATGCTTGTTTGTCACCTGGTCAATTTTCATTCCCTCCACAATCTCAACGATGCATTGCAGAAAATGATATGGATCCCTTGATAAGGGCCATGAAGGAAATTTAAATTGATTGTTGAAATTAAATTATGTTCGAGATTGAAATCCTGTGTAAAATGTATTTAAATTTATTGTTGAAGTGGCAATGAAGTCGGGTTTTCTTCCTAGTTCTTTCCCGGCGGAGCCTTTGAATCAGGTGGTTCAAAAAAAAAAAGATAAATTAAGTAATATCCTTGCATATGATCTTTCTTGTGATTTAGTTTATACGCATATGTTTATCGGTAAACGGATGCAATGGTGTTTTACCCCTCCTATGGCATTCTTATAGTTCAAGTTGTATTCATTGGGATAATGCTAGTTAGACAAAATGATGATAGATATAAATTGATGCAATTCGATACTATATTGTGTTTAGAAAATTTAATGATATGATTAGTACTTCCTGGATATTTCGTGATTATTAGAAAAGAAAAATAAAATAAAATGCACCTTCATTATTGAGTCAACATAAACAATAACCTCTAGGTTATAACTCAAAAAGATGAAATAGTGCCCTTTGCCATGAAAATATAATTTACAATCAAATTCTACACTTCAAAAAAAAATGGGTCTTAAGAAAAATTATCATTCTTGGAGCTAAAAAGCCCTCTGCCCTTTGTATGGGGGAAGTTGATTAAATCTCTTATAACAGAGAATATTCTTTTAGATCCTTTTTAAATATCTTGATACTTTTGTTTATAATAAAATCATATAACTATTAAATCAAAAAAATTAAATTTAAAAAAAATGGAAATAAATTAAGAAGAGATTTCCTATCCTAACCCATGTCTATCCTAACCAACCCCATTGTCAATGCATTTATAGGAGTGACATCATCCCTCTAACCCTATACTGACCCACATGGCATTTGAAAGAGGACAAGTTTGTTTGATTTGTGCTATGGGAGGAGTAATGCTATGTGAGGAGGTCAAGAAGTTCGGCGCCCAAACACGTGTGGCGTCCTAGCCCTGAGCATCTCTGCCATGAAGCAGGCCATCACCCTTGGGCAGCGCACCCTGCACTTGGGAAAGCGTCAGGCCTTTGGGAAGCGCTCCCAAGGTGAAGGTAAGGGAGGGCGATGTGAAGGGCGAGGCCCTTTAAAAGTTTGCAAGTTTTAAAAAATCAAGTCCCCTCCCAATACCACGTACCATGCTAGAAGGCGACAACATACTATCTTGGCTGCAAATTTCCAACCTCGGGCAGCATGTGCAATCACCTTGGGAGGCGCTTAACAGCCTTGGGTTGTGTGGAAGCCAAGTGAGTGGCTAAGGATAGAAATCAAGGAGTTTGGGAAAGTTGGCATGTGTGCAGTGGTTAGTTTGGGGTTTTTGGTTAGTAGGGTTAGTGACTAGGTTAGTTAAGGGCTAGTTAAAGTTTTGGGGTTAAGTTAGAAAGTTAGTGGGGTATGGGTAGTTAGTAATGATTACTTTAGAATTTAGTTTTAATTTTTTTTTGTAGTTAGAATTTAGATTTTAGTAATTAAATTGTTTAGTTAATGATTAGGTTAGTAAGATTAGTAGCAAGGTTGCTTTAGTAGTATGTAATTAAGTTGCTAAATAAGTATTAGATAGAAGTTGTGTTTAGTATTGGCAAAGTTTTTAGATAGTTTTTAAATGATAAGTTATTTAATTAATGTGTTGTTTTTCATTATAAAACATTAGTTAGTTTAATATTTATATTGATTTGTAATTTGTAGTAAAAATTGTTACAAAGCTAGGAATGTTAATGTTTTATTTAAATGTTAATTTTATTAATATTGTGAGAAATGTGTTTATTTAGAATAGATTATAGATTTAAATTTTAGCAGCTTAGAGTGAAGTTTCAACAAAGTTTAGTTATTATTTTTGATAGATGCTAAATTAGTAGTTAGTTATTTAGAATTTCGTTGTTTAGATTAGTTAGTCTTGGATTTATATAATTTCTCATTAGAATGAATTAAAAATGTATATCAATCGACATTTGACTGGTTGAAATTGTATATTTGTTAATAAGATGTTTTTTTAAAGTTTTCATTTGAAATTTTATAAGTAGATTATAATGATAATAATATATGGTTGGAAATTAAATTAAATTAAATTATTCTTTAAAAAAAAAAAAAATTGGTGTGTTTTTGTCCTGAATTTTGGGCATGACACATCGGTCACAAAAGAGGTACATTGGACACGAAATTTAAAATGAAAAAAGGAGAGCTTGTTGATCAAGTCATTGTGTGTTGCCTCTATGCAAATGATATTACTTGCAACTTGGTGAGATAATCATATTGGAAGGAGATAGTGGCAGCCATCAATAAAGCACTAGCTGATTACATAGGTTCCAAGTATGAAAAGGTGTGTACCACCCTATTGCAAAAAGAGAAGACTTATGTAGAGAAAGAGCTTCAACCAATTAGAAATTCTTGGAAAACTCTGGATTTTTCTATAGTTTCTGATGGATGGAAAGACATAAAAAGCCAGCCATTGATTAATGTTATGTAGTGTCCCACAAAGGGGCAATGTTTTTGCAGGCACTTGATTGTCAATGGGAATTTGGACCATGCATCGTACACTCTCTCAACTTGGTCATGCAACAAATTGTCCTCAAATAGATTGGGTAAAGCAAATATGTCAAGAGGGGGAGGAGATACAAATGTTTGTGATGAATCATCATATGTGACAATTGGTATTCAGATCATTCTCCAAATTGGATTTGCTGAAAGTAAACTCAAATTGTAATTACTAAATTTAGCATATTTATTTAAATTTAAGTTTTTTGATAAATTGTATAAATATTTGCTTAACATTTATTGACATTGTTATTAACTTGCTTAGGTTGTTGAGGCCCGATTTGCATCTCATGCTACAAGGGGCAATGAGCCAAATGGTTATCTCCAACCAATTTGGTATGTGGACAGCTTTACGTTTGGAGAGTGCCCAAAAGGTCAAGGCATTGGTCTTGGATGACGGTGTGCTCATGTGCAACTTGTATCAGACTTCATTGATCTTGTCATAACTATGCTCCACTTTGCTAATACAAATAAACCTTGTTGGGGGAATGTGTATGATGGCATAGACACAATGGTCGAGAAGGTAAAGCTTGTCATACAAACACATCAAAATGACCCCACAAAATGTGAAACCTTGTGCAATAAGGGGGAAAACATCATTCATCATCTGTGGGAGAAGATGACCATTCCATTGCACCTCCTTGCATACACCCTATCTCCGAGGTACTATAGTGAGGTAAGTACTTGCTATGCCAGATAGAATAGCACCATATGCTGATGAAGAAGTTGCTATTGGGTGGTACAATGTTTTTGCACAAAAAAGTTAGTACAAAATTTGGCTTATTTGCCTCAAAGTTACTTGGTCCAGCTGCACTAAAGAGCCAAAACAACATGGAAGCTATCATATGGTGGTACCCATAGTTGGCATAATCGCCGAATAATCGGCGAGTTTTTACTAATCGCCGAGTTTTTCTCAGATTTAATCGCCAGAAAAAATCGCCGACTAATCGCCGAGTTTTTGCAAAAAATCGGCGAGTTTTTCAGAAAAACTCTTTTTTAAATTTTTTTTTTTTTTAATTTAAATTTTTTTTTTTTTTTTTTTTGGTTAAAAAAAAAAGGCAAAAAGCCTATATATATTATGTAAGATAGAGAGTTACAATATGCTAGTAGAGCTAGGAAGAGGAAAATGTGATTGTAATGATGTTTTTACTTCTAGTTTGACACAAATTATTTACTATTATGCTTCCCGCCATCAGCATTCAGCATGAGAATGTGATTTTGTACCCACTATGCATTTATATATATCTAAAGAACTCATTAGATGCATCTTCTCATTGAAATTTGCAAAAAAATGTATTTTGAATTAAATTTTAGCGGTTTTTTTAGGTTCCCGAGTTTTCCCGAGTTTTTTTTTTAAATGGCCGAGTTTTTCCCGATTAAACTTTTGGGGGGCTCGGCGAGTTTTTGGATTTGGCAAGTTTTCCAACTATGGTGGTACCTCTATGGTCAACCATTTAAGCATCTACAACCTCTTGCAATCAAGGTCCTCTCACAAGTAAGTTTCTTTTGTTTTTTGCTTACCACTCGTATTTTACAATTCTTTAATTTGCTCTTCATTTTTAATATTTATGTTTAATTTTGTGACCGGTCAGGCTCAAAAAAAAGATGAAGACTTCGTATACATTCATACCAACTTGCATGTTTTGTTACGTAAGGAAGATCACTACAAGGAAGGCGCAGTGAGCACAAGGGTAACATTGAGATGTAGAGCCTGAATGTGCAAAATTGGATGCAACAATTCAAGATATTAGTATAATGGATGATAACAATGATAACATCATGACACATGGTGCATCTAGCACAAGTGAAACCATTTTGGCTTCAAATGATCTTGAACTTGCAATAGTTGAAGCACTTGGAGAGGATGAGGATTTTCTTGTGAATTCATATGATTCAGATTTAGATTAGTGAATCTTGAATCTTACATCCCTGATTGATGAACATTGAATCATGAGCTAAATTTTGATTTTGTAACATAGACGTAATATGATATGACTTATTAATTATTTCACTTTGAACTATTATACTATCAAATGATTAAATTTTGTATAAGCTTCAACCAAATGATTACAATTGATCAAATGTTTGAATGGTCTATTGGCCTTAAACATTTGATATCTATCCTACACTATTATTATCATGGAACATTACTATTATTGATAATAAGAAGTGTGTGTGCATTGATGTTTTGTAGCTTTTGTTGAATAAATCCTATCAGACTAAACTATTGAAGATGAAGATTTATATATATATATATAATACTATTAGGAGAAATTAATATAATAATGATTCAAAGATATTAGATGTATATATATAGTTACATAATCAATTGTCATTATATTAATCTCATAATAACAAATAGACATGTCTAATGAAGGGACATGTCTCTCCTTGTCTCATTCTCAATATAAATGCAACAGAGATTGCTGCATCTGAAAAACACATAATCACAGGCAGTGCTATTACATTTACAGTGATCCTAAACTTAAGATGGTATCAAAGCTAGGCTGCAAATGTGAGAAAAAATAGAAATAATATGAAGAAGAAAAGAGTAGACTGCAATGTGTAGTCAGCATTCAAAATCAATTAAACAATTTAATGTTCAACCCACCATTAATAACCAATCAATATAATATATTCTTCAGTGTTATATGCAAATAAAGCAGCATCATGTGCATTGATTTCAATTCTAACACACATTTTAAGTATAGCGAGTGGCCATTATTACTCTCCCTTGAAAGGGTATCCTTACGTGGTTATCCGCTAAGCTGAGCCATATACTATGATCAACATGACTCATCAGCACCCACATTAGCATGATGTGGAGTACAAACGAGAAATATGAGCAAAGACAATGCAGGAAAAGCACGAAGTAAATGAATTGGAAGTGTGTATATATATGTAAAAAAGGGTAAGAAGAGTGATACCCCCATGTCGACCTACTATCACATGGGTAAAATATATGTTTGAAATTATAGGTGGCACACGTCATACATTACCTTTGTGGGTGTTGAACAACTTATGAACATCTCTATAAGATACCCCATGTAGAGAAATGTGAAGAATAAGTATGTAGAATAAAAAGTAAAATCAGAAGTGAGTGTGAGGCGGATAACAAGCAGAAAGAGTAATAAAGCAATATGCATATATGTATAAAATCAGATTTCAATTTGATATATGTGTGTGTGTGTGTGTGTGTGTGTGTAAAGAGCAATGGGGAGAGAATAATAATATAATAGAAGGTTATGCACATATATATATATATACAAATTTAGTGTTTGTCTTGGAACTTATTCAAGAATACTAAAGAAATGGGAAATGTGTAAGTTCCTCACTATAATATCTTACGCAGATTTGAGTAAAGGATGCAATGCAACCTATATCAAGGATGATGATGTGCAGATAAGTATTTATTATCCTTAAGTATTATATTTGTCTACTTATTGTTGCCTCTCTCTTATTTCTATTTCTAGATACACTATAAGAGCTATTTGCCTTGATCTTTTCCTTTCTCTCAAAGAATGTTCTTGCAGGAAAAAGAAGACTGATATCAGATTCAGAGAATCTGACAATTCATGAGAGATAAATTTGCACAAGGAGGTCAAAAGGTCAGTGTTTCTTCGTGAAGGAGAAGTTCAAAGTACAATCCCTTGTAATACATTCTTCTCTATTAGAGAGAGAAGTTGAGGTGAAAACCCTTATGCTTTGTTATGGTTCATGGTGGATGTCATGACAACACCACATGAGAGTTTTTGTGGTGACTTTATGTAAACTTTTGATGTCATGTGTGTATGGACCTACCCCCTATGTACGTCATGAGGAAGTGACGACTTCCAAATGATTATCACTTGAATTTGTTAAAGTTATTGGAAGTTGACAATCTTACAATAAATTAATCTTCTATTATGATGGATACCTTATGATGTCTAAGCAGATCATGATAGATTATATCTTGCACGGTGGATTAATTTCCTTAAACAAACCATGAATATAATGCTCCCATGGTAAGTATTATTGAGGATATGTGTGCACATACCCTACGGACATTTTGAATATTTGGTGAATATCATGCGACTTGATATTCAAAAGGCCATTACTTAGAGTTCTTGATGAATATCATGCAACTTGATATTCTGAAGCCATTACTCCTGATATCATGAGATGATATCTAATGGTGAATATCTTCTAATAAATATTATGCTAAGGTAATATTATATCTTGTGTTTATCCTCCCTAGCTAAAGAGGGAGTATTGATGTTTTATAGCTTTTGTTGGATAAATCACACACACACACACACACACACACACACACACACACACACACACACACACATATATATATATATCACATGATAATACCTTAAGAAAATATTATTTAATAGCTAATGAGAATTAAAGAGACACGTCTCTTTATATTATATACATATTTATTGAGAAGGTAACTTGAAACAAAAAGAAATCAATAAGTGCTACTACAAGTTGTAACAAGCTTAAACTTTAACATGGTATCAGAGTCAGGTTCCTTTCCACCCTGTGAGGTTTCACAAATAAAGGAAATGGTTGTCTCTACCAAGGTTGATCGACAAAGCTTAAAAGTTGCAAATTTTGGAGTAATCTCAATGACATTTGAGCTTCGTCATTTCTTGCAAACCAATGCTCATAGATTGGAGTTCGCATTAAGATTCTTGTCTGATTTTGGGTAGACTACTACTGGTGTTTGACACCTGTGATTGGTCAACACAAAACCTAATCTAACTCTATGGGTTTCTCCATTGTGTATATGCATCTATTGGCAACATCATTCTTTAAATTCTTCTTGTTCTTGTTGGTTATCAACAAGTGTGATAAAGAAGTTTGAAACGAAACACTCACGAAACTGCCAATGATGTCCATTGTGATGTGGAGTCGTCTCCTATGAGACTATCAAGTTGGAGACTATGTCAAAACGAGGATCTTTGTAATGCATGCGTGGGTTGGGAAGCCAAGCTCTTTGCCTTATGTGGGTGCTATATCTTTGAAGATTGTTGTGGTTGTGTGCTCTGGTGCAAGCTTGATAGACAAAAGTTTATTAGCTCTGAATATAGAAATCGAGCTCAGCAGTGGAATCAATCTAGAGCTGTGATAAAAAGAAATCCATGCCGCACTATTGGAATGTCTATCGTGGATATGTGGGGCTAACTGCAAGAGTTGGAAAAAGCCCATTATAAAAGTAAGCCCATATCTCTCAACATAAGAGACATCACAATTGTGGTACGTGGTGGAAACAAAACATTGTAGAGCATTTCAATTAAAAGGCTTTGTGGTTTTTTTTAATAGATGCATGCAATGGATGCAAAGTGAAAATACCAAACTTTATTAAAGGATTTACATCTCTGACATTATCTTTGTAGAGTCTTGTGGCCGACACATGAAAATATGGAAACATGCAGCAAACAATGTCAACAACATCACAGAAACATTTGTGCATTAATATGGTCATTAAAGGCATAAGACCAGTTGTTACAGATTAAAGTGAAGTGCGCACTATCTGAAGTGGAATTCAAGATATAAGATCATATGATTGCAATGTTACGATGTGCATAAGAATACTTTTTCACACATTACAATATCACCATGGAAAATAACATTTGAAATATATTATAGGAGGATAATGTTCATTGTGGAAGAGTTTCCAAGAGTGATACTCAAAAGGTATGCAAATCTGCTATGTGGGTAAGGAGCATAGAACACTAGAGTGAATGTATTTTATGAATATTCTAGCTATGGTATAGAATTGGACAATATTGCTAAGGGATGCCATGGCATGACACCTTACTCTCAATTCTTGAAGGATAATCTGTGAACTAAGTTTCAATCGAGGATTATGTTGAGTCAAAAGATATTAATCAATTATCCATCCTACTAGAAGTAGATGTTAATTATCATGTTCGACACTAATGTTAGCTTAACTGTTATGTAAGAGTCTTGCATCGTGTATGGAATGAACATGGATGGACTCAAAATATTTCTCATAAACATGTTACTCTCACAAGCCATAACTTGACTTATATCGTGGGTAGATTATATAACAAGCTATGTTTGGAATCAAGTCAATATTGTTGGAAGTTAAACTCTCAGCTATTGTGTAGAATAAACATAAGAAATTGTAAGCAATGGAGAAGAGGGGGTGGCAACTACTTGCAATCTACCTCTTGACTTGATACTATCGAGAGACCCACTTTTATCATCAACATCAAGTTTGTGATTGAATATTTTTTTTTATGTTTGCAATCGTAAGAATGATCAAACATTGTTAATTAAAGACAATGTGTTAAAGATATGATCCATTAATCTGTTTTGTAACTTGTAATAGCACTTGTGAATATTTTATGTGTTTTCCAAGTTACTATATGAATGAATATATATGTGATATAAAGAGGCATGTCTCTTGAAGAGACATGTCTCTTTAATATATTAACATACATTAGTTATAGTTATGACACAAGTAATATACCCTCAATATATATATTATATATATATACTCTTAACATAAGTTAATTATTCCTTATATAATATTTGGCACATATTATTTATATATCTCATATATATAATATAATTTATCCAACAGCATTATAACACTAAACACTCCCTCTTAATGAAGAAGGATAAAACACATAGATATTACACCATAGGTAATATTTCAAGAATAATACATATAGGAAATCTTTGATCAAAAGATTTCTAGTATATGATATCATATAAGTATTGGCCTATTAAAATATCAACACATGATATTCACCAATTACTATTTGATATCGTATTAGGTAACATGGGCATTGGCCTATCAAAACATCAATCAAATGATATTTACCAAGTACTCTGAGTAATGGCCTATCAAAACATCAACTAAATGATATTCACCAAGTACTCAATGCAGTAATCGCCTATTAGAATATCAAGGCAAGATATTCACCAAGTACCTAAAATATATCTATACATACAACTTGTAGATAGTCAAATTAATGACATCTAACACCTAGTTGTTGATTTATAAGATAAAGCCTTTCATGATTTATTTCAACATTTACACAAAATGTATATCATGATACAAGTTATTGTAAGGTCGTCAACTTTCAATAACTTCTCCAAATACAAGTGACATCATTTGAAAGTCATCACTTCCTCATGATTTACACAAGGGGCTGGCCCATACACACATGACAAAAAAAGTTCACATGAAGTCACCACAAATACTGTCATGTGGTGTTGTCATAACATCCACCATGAAACATATGAGAGAATAAGGTTTTCACCTCAAACTTATCTCTCATAGATAAGAATGTAAGATTGCACTTGGAACTTCTCCTTTACGAAGAAATACTAACCTTATGACCTCTGATATTAACTTTTCTAACCTCTTAATACAAAATTCTCTCTAATTAAGAGTTAGAATCCCACTGAATCAGTACAACCAAGATCATCAAAAGTTTGACTGAAGCATATTTTCTATCTGCTCCTTCTCTTTGTCCAGGTTGGCTCTAACAAACTGTCAGAGTCCCTCTCATAATCTCAATCATCATGGATATTCTCTTCAATAGCCTCACTTTATCCAACCTAATCATCAGATGATTAATGAATACTAAATCACAACTTCTTCGAAGCTACTATCATAAGATTGAGTCTACACAATATGAAATAAGTACCAACCATCTTTTCCTGCAAGAACATTTTAAGGATAAGAAATACTAATCTGTACAACTTTGATTTTAATCGCTACAAGAAAGGATGGTTCAAGTGGGAATGAAACAATGGTTATTGTTGTCGGTAAATTCTATATTGCAGCCAACGGGTAGAAGTGTATCCGAAAGGGCGCATGACAGTTGAGTCACCCCTTTGAGAAAGTATATATACACCCTCTGGAAGGGACTATTGAGACATCATCATAATCATATTGTAAGCATTGGAGTACATATTGCGTATATGAATAAAGTATTTGTTATGTGTTATATCTTATTGTACTACATGTTATAAGTATCCATTTACCCTATACAGTAAACATTTGGCGTCATTGCTAGTCGAACCTGGAACAAAGGAAGTGTTATGAAGATTAATGTCGAATATGCTTTAAAAAGATAGGAATAAGATAAAGGATAAGGATGAAATACACACAGCATAGGAAGTTTTAATTTTAGCACAACAGGCGGAGCACAGACAGAAGCTTTAGCAACTTACCAACGAACACCGAACGAGTGAAGGAGCACAGACGGAGTGAGTGCATTCACCTAGCAGATTGAGGAGTGTTGAGGAATTTCTAGAAGAGACACGACAACGATTGAATTTGGTGGAAGAGATAAGGGAGGAGTTCCTTAACTTGTATACGCCGAGGGTAGAGAATCCGAACGAAAGGGAAGTAACTCGCATGTCTCGAAGTGCCGAAGGAGCATGAGCGTGGAGTGAACTCTTCATTCCCGATACACCCGATGAATGGATACAAGCAGAGAATTGAACAACTTCGCTTGAGGAAGATCTTTTCTCACCGGGTATCACAGTTGTCCAAAGTAGGGCAGTCGTTCGAAGCAATGCAGTTGTGTAGAATAGCGCGGGTGCTCAGAACAGCGCAGGTACACAACAAGTACCACAGAATCAGAAGAAAGTAACAATGGTAGGACCAAAGGAAAAATTGCCAAAGTTCAACAATGATGGGATGGCAGATCCGATCAGACACTGCAAAAACATACGAAACAATATGGACAAAAAATGGTGTAACAGACCAGATGACTAGATCCGACAGTTCCCGACCACCCTGCAGGGTGTAGCGATTGATTGGTTTGCGAATGTTGATCCTTAGAAATTAACTACATGGGCGAAAGTTAAGAAAGAATTCGTAGTAGAGTTTCGATTACTAAGGGACGATAATGAAATCATAGTAAAAACATATAGTACGAAGTAGGGAAAGAATGAAATGATTCATGTATATGCAAGAAGGCTAAAAGAATTGGTGGGGAAAATGGAGAGCCCACCATCGGACAAATTAAAGAAACGATGATTTGTTGAAGGGCTACAACCGACACTAAAGAAGAGAATGAAGAATGTACCTCCAACATCGTACATAGATGCATATAATCGGGCAATGGATCTCGAGAGAGCAAAAAACGAGCAAAAAGAAGCATAAATTGTCGGAATCAAACGATTCGTCTTCCGAAAGTAGCAACAGCAATGAAGAATCAAATAAGAAAGTTTAAGCATTGCAGAAGGATATGCTACGGATGATGGAGTTTAAAAATCTGAAAAAGAATCTTGACTCAGTAAAAGGGGAATTGTGGTGTACGGATTGTAAGGAGGGCCACACAAAGGGCTCCTACTTGAAAAAACAATTTTGCAATATCTGCTAGACTGCGGGACATTCCACGAAGGAATGCCCGTTCAATATCAAGATGAAGGGACACCAGCAAGTATTACTAATGCAGAAAGTGTCTACTGCAGGAGCAAGAACGAACACAAACAATGATGCAACCTCAAGAGGTTATCGGAACAATAACCGACGTGGACGAGGTGGTAATAATCATAATAACAACAATGGAGGTCGAAGTTGGATACAATACAACTTGAGTGGACGGTCGACGATACAATGTCATGTGTGCAACCTCTAGGGGCACTTTGCTAAAGACTGTACCACAAAGGAAACACCACAGGTGTTATGTAGATGGTGTGGTCCGAGAGACCACAAAGATTTGAAATGCCCGAAGCAAGAGGTGAACCTATTAAGCATTGAAACATATGATGAGATACTAGCCATCACTCACGAACAAGCAAAGAAGGTAATATACCTAGATGCAGAGGAAGAAAAGAAGAGGTTGCAACAAGCACGAAAGGAGTTGGAAAAACAAATGGAAACGAAAAAGCTACAAACCAAAGACACTGTCGAAACCTCAAAGAGGAACCTGGCAAAACAAAACATGATAAGGCAGGTAATGCAAATGGAAGTTCCTATAAAATTAAATGACCTTACAATGCCTCAGTTGCGGATGACGATACTGAACTTGACACCACTCCTGAAAGCAACGGAAGAGATAGGAAAGGATAGTAGTAGAGTGACTGCAATAGACCCAATGCTATTGTCACTCACTGCAAGAAGACATCCCGGAGTAGTAGAGATGGGTATCTTGGGAATCGTACTCACGAACACAATTGTCGACGGAGGGTCAGGAGTAAATGTACTACTAGAGGATATATGGAAAAAGTTGGGACAACATACGTTGTGGCCACCCACATTTCAATTACTCACTGCAGATCAGCACCAGATTAAGCCCTTAGGGACCCCAATGGCATAGCCTGTAACTATCGGCACACAACCATTCTTACTAGATTTCATGGTTATTCCATTAAAAAGAAAAGGGTACAATGCCATCCTCGGACGAGGTTGGCTGGTGCAGGCAAAGATGAACATGATTGGAAGCCAAATACCTTGTCCATGGAAGGCAGAGGCCAGAGATTTATATTCGACCTGCACACACAAATGGTAGGTGAGGAAGCAAGGTCATCAAATTCCAAAGGCAAAGGCGAAGGTGACGACGAGGGAAAGAAGAAAATGGAACCTGACAAGGAAGGAGTATTGAGACTAGGAGGGTCAAATGATGACGACCTGGACACGGTGAATGACTTACTCCATTGGCAGATGGAGGATTACGAGCTCTTTCTAAGCTGTAACATGTTGGGAGTCGAAGAGGGAAAAGAAGGGAACGATTTTCAGGAGGAGTATAGCAAAGTAAAGGAGGGAGAAGCACATGTAGATGAAATGTCAACGCATACGTATAATGATGACAAACCTATAAAGTATGAAGAGCCTACAATAAAAATGATGAACTTAGGAGATGAAGCCAATTTGAAAAATATCTTTGTGGGAGATGACTGGAATTCAGTCCTAAAGGCAACATTCAAAATATTTATAGAGTACAAAGACATGTTTGTATGGACATATAAGGATTTGAAAGGAGCACTGCCAGAGTTACGTGTCCACTGGATACTGTTGATAGAAGGTGTAGTACCCATACGGAAGTAGCCATACCGGATGAACAAAAATTATGCCGCACAAGTCACTGATGAGATCAACTGGATGCTGGAAGAAGGAATTATTTTTAGGTGCAAAAGGGTGAATGGGTATCACCGATTGTGATATCTTTGATAAAGGACACCACACAGATAAAAATATGCGTAGACTTTGACACATAACTGCAGTAACGATTAAAGATCCATTTGAAGCCTAACTGCAGGAATGATTAAAGATCCATTTCCGATACCATCCGCCGATACCATTCTGGAAGAAGTTGCGGGGCATGAAATTTATTCATTCATGGATAGGTTCTCCGGATACAACTAGATATCCATGGCCGAAAAAGATAGGGTGAAAACAACATTCATAGTGGAAGATGGAGTATATGCCTATAACAGGATGTTCGGATTGTGTAATGCTCTAGCAACATTCCAAAGAATTATCCTACATATTTGATAAAATGTCTGTCGAAAACTTTAAGGCATTCCTAGATGATTGGTCCATTTTTAGCACAGAGGATAAACATATTAAACCACTCGGAGAATGCATGGAGAGATGCAGACAGACAAGACTGGCACTGAATCCCAAGAAGTGCAAGTTCATGGTGCCACAAGGGAAGCTATTAGGATAGATAGTCTGCAAAGCACGATTGAAGATGGATCCTGATAAAATCTGTGTAATTTTGGATATGCCAACGTTGACAAGATGTATCAGAAGTAAAATCATTCCTTGGACATATTGGATACTACCAGAGGTTCATCAAGAACTTTGTGAAAATATCCTACCCGCTGGACAAACTTACCTGCAAGGGCGAACTGTATAAATGGGAACCGGAGCAAAATGAAGCTTTCGATGGACTAAAAACGAGGTTGGCCACAGCACTGATCCTAGCTTATCCGAACTGGGATAAGGAGTTCAACCAAGCCAATTAATTTTGAAGTATAATGGGTAGAACGAGATCAGCCCAAGAAAGTTCAAAATGAAGTGGGTAGGGCCATACAAGATACGCGAAGTTGGCGATAATGGAGCAATCAAATTATGGACGTTGGACGGGAAGGAAGTGCTTGATGCAATGAACGGGTCAAAGTTGAAAATCTACCATGAAAGAAATAATGTGCCTCTGCATCCGAACAACTCAAAGAGAATATAAATAATAGATAAATAATGTATATATGTAAAATAAATGTAAATAAAGTATAAGAAAAGAGAAATTATAATATGTGTTGGAGAAAGAGAAATTATAATATATATTGGAGATTGAGAAATTATAATATGTATTGGAGCAAATAAGCTAAAGACTATAAAAGAGATAAACAATAATATGTAAAAAGGGAATATACCATACGGTATCAAGAGCAAAGGAAGGCATTCAATTCCTAATACTGTACAGTATCAAGAACAAAGGAAAGCATACCATACGATATCAAGCCAGAGAACAGAAGGAAATATGAATTCATAATGTACGGTCTAGAACAGAAGAACATTTCAAGAAAAAGATATTGTACGGCCAAAAAACACATCGTACCGTACGACATGGAAGGCAGATAGAAGGAAAGACCACCGTACACCGTACGGTAGACAAGGGAAGGTCTCATACGGTAACAAAGAAGCATAAAGGGAACAAAAAAATTACTATATGGTCAAAGGAACAAGTTAAGACAAGATATAGTACACAGAAGCTGAACCGTACAATCATAGGAAAAGAGTTCTTAGTATCCTTCAAACACCATATAGCCACTTCAGGAAGGAGTTAAGGGAAACTTCGTACATGAGACATATTGTACGGCTAGCTAGAAGGTGACTGTGAAAAGGTCGTACGGCTGTACGGAAAAAGGGTGGGCTAAGAGCAAGAGGCATAAGAAAGCACAAGTGCTGCTGTCTATTACACCTATGGAAATGATTAAGGAGTTGTTCTAAGGAAAAGAGTGAATACTGTATGGTCTTGGAGGACACCGTACATAGTAGGGAGAAGGCACTAGATAGGGCAACCAGAAGATTAGACACGACTGAAAGGGAATGAAAAGAGATAACCGTACGACAGAGTGAACAAGATATATCATACAGTGATAGGAAGTAGGAAATAGTGTTAGGTTGTACATTTGTATGGCAAGCAACAACTAATCCATGTGGGAGACAAAATACAAAACACAAGTAAAGAGCAAGGAAATTCGTACACATAGATGGAAAAATCGCCGAATACTCGGCGAGTTTTAACAAATCGCCGATTTTTTCAGCTTGGCGAGTTTTTCACCACTTAACTCGCAGGTCTAAAAACTCGGCTGCACCATGTTTAATCGCCGATTACTCGGCGAGTCTTTTTCAAAAACTCGTGAATTGCTTGATTTTCAGATTTTTGCTTAATTTTCAGCGGGAAAAATGCATTAATCTGTTCCTCAATGCTTCATAAATTTCGACAATGTAGAAATGCTTAGTTGGAACGAAAAGGGGCTTATAAAATTTGTCAAATAATTTCATTTGGTCTTTTCAATCATGGAGTGCATACTGACTTTTACATAAAATGCTAACACAAAAGAAAAATATCATAGTGAGGAAGTAGTGGAGCATTACATTAAGACATGCATATTCTAGCATGTATTTAAAGTATTAATGTATTAACAACTGCTAGAGATTGAATGCATGCCTATTCAACTATCATTGTTTGCAACTTTGCACAATAAACTGCATTTTATTGCAATCTTAATCTTTTTTAGCTTCAGTTAAATATGCATTTGATGTGTATTGTATACTCTGCTGAGTCCAGTTATGTTTTAACAATTTTAGTTTCCTTGCAGTTTGATAGCTAGTTTCTTTGTCTGACTTCTCCATGCATTTGAATGCATGACATATCTCCTTATTAGATTCATTAGGTAATAATATCTTCTTCTATTTTAGTTCATCCACAGTCAAGACTTCAACTGCCTCTCTTTATTTATTGAAGCTACTGATACAGCAGTTTGTAAGCAATTCAAATCAGTACAATTTCAATTCTTTTAACTTCGCAATTTAATATCTCTGCTGTATGCACAGTGAGACCAATCTATTGAAGTTTTTTCTCTGTATTCTGAAATTGGTTGTGGAATTCTTTTCTGATTTAATCTTCGGCATAGCGTAAGAGCTGTTATGTTTTTCTTTTGTATTCTCTTTAATTAACTTATTAGATGCATCTTCTCATTAAATTTTGCAAAATAAATGTATTTTTAATTAAATTTCAGCGGTTTTTTAGGTTCCCGAGTTTTTTTTTTAAATCGCCGAGTTTTTCCCGATTAAACTTTTGGGGGGCTTGGCAAGTTTTTGCATTTGGCGAGTTTTCCAACTATGGTCGTACATAGCATGGAAGCAATAAACTTTGACAGTAAAAGAACCTGCAGGATAAGTGGTAACGAGGGGTGAGCAACTGACCTAACTGTTTTTTGTCTTCTTTATGCGAAATGACAAAAAGGTGATAGTATGCATTTAGCGGGAAAGAGAGTGCAGCATTGATGGATTCTTCAAAGGCAAGAGGAATAAAGAAATCTGAGGTGCTAGAAGGACATTGGTGCTGTCTGATGGATTTAGTGAAGAGTGGACTCACTGGTTCAAGGAGGGCATCAAACATTTCATTTTTGCAAGTAACCATGATAAACGGTATCATGAATGGCATAGTGTATGATTGGACATCCTTGCTGGTTGAGTGCATGCAAGAGTTCATGTCGTTGCAACACTACGCCATTGGTCTATTTCTTGATGCTACCGCACAAATGATACAGAATGATATACTAAAAATCAAGCCAGGTCCGAAAAAACCAAGGGGGCCACTGATTATGCGGTGGAGGCACCTTGATACTCCTGGAGGGTAGAAGGCCATTGCACATAAAAGAATGCGACAGCAGATAAAAAGTGTTGAGCACGGGAACACAGATAGTGGGAGACAGGACACCTCTTCCAAGGACAGTGACTCAAAGGAGGAAGTGGAGGACAAGGAGGATGAAGAGGAAGTCAAAGTTATTACAGCACCGCCCCTACTATTTCCAAGGACCCTCACAGCTACTTCCAACTTGCACTTAGTCCCCGCAGGCGTTTACATTCCTAGGTTCAAACAATTTAAGCAACCTATTGTCATGACACTAGTCACTGTAGCAGCCAGACCAGTAGCATGGCTAGCACCACCGCTAGCAGCACAACCAGTAGTAGCACCTTCAAGGAGTACTGAGTCTTCAATCGCAGTACCTGATACAACCGTACCAAAGGTAGCCACGGGTTTATCTGGAGGAGTTGGCAAAGAGGGCTTGCCAACCATACCAGCGGCAGAGGCTAATATAATTGTTCCAGAGAAGAGATGGACACTCAGGAGGGAGTGATGGAGATACTGGCAGTCGAGGGTTTGAGGACATCGAGTGTTCATTTCGAGATAGTGGGTTTAGATGCAATGGTTACCGTGGATACAACATTGTTAGCATCACCTGAGGAGCCAAACAGGAAGAGCAGAACTTAGAGGTTGAGAACGTACCTAAGTACGAGGTTTCACCATACACCAACACCTCGAGCATCATACCTTCACATACCTACGCAAGAAGTTGCTCTGGAGGAAGATCCTCTACAGGTGGAGCATCACCAGACACTGATTGATAGACCACCACCAAGTGTTGTTGAGCAGATGGCAAAAGCAATAGAGACAGCCATGGGTGCCCAGCATTGTTAGCATCACCTGAGGAGCCAGATAGAAAGAGTAGAACTTAGAGGTTGAGTATGTACCTAAGTACGAGGTTTCACTTATACATAGTTACACTGCCCTGGGAGACGGGGGGATGAGGGGACGGGGGGAAAAGTTTCCGAGACGGGGGGACTGAGGGGCCTTGATTTGGGGATGGCGGGGGGACGGCGGAAGGGGACAGGGGAGTGGCAGAGGGAGTAGGGGTGTATATACTATACAAATGATACTTAAAATGCTAGTTATGAAAAGATGTACGACAATTATACAATATAAGATACACAGATGTAAAAAACTTAAACATTGAACATTGCACTGAAGTTTTCAACTAGAATGTCATGATTCATGATCAAATAAGTTATAACAAACAAACAATGAACATTGAACATTGAACATCAAAAAATAATAAATATTAGTCTATATATCAGTCTTCAGATCAATAGTATGAGTATCTAGATTCTACTATCTAATAGTAATCAATGATCATATGTGTCATGACTCATGACATAAAGATGATTACAATAAGTATCATGTACCATGAGTCATGATATCAAAATAAGTATTTAATGCAAACAAAAACTACAAGTCTCCAAGAGTCCAAATCAAAATGCCAAATCAATGATCAATGATCATCCCCTGGAGGTTGAAACTCATCACCACTGGAACTATCAGTCTCTCCAAGATCAAGAGCTGAAAAGGGAACACCAACTAGCCCTGTGGCTGGATCTAAAGCATCCTCCTCATCAATCTGCGATGGCTCCTCAGGCTCTACATCCCATCGTGATGTTGGGCTTTCCTTTTACACACTTGTGGTGCGGTCATTGATACGCAACACACTGTGTACAGCCACTAGCTTCTTTGCTCTTTGAGAGGTAAGTCTATTCTTCTTAAGAGAGTGGATGAAGCTATATGTAGACCAATTCCTCTCAGAAGATGAGGAACTAGAAACTTGAGATGGAAAATAATTGGCCAATGTAAGGCTCGGGAATTAGAAGTTGAACAATGATCATTGAACAATGAAAAGTTAAAAGTTGAGGAACTAAGTACCTAGGACAGCAAATGAATAGCTAGTGTGGTGGTTGTAGATTTCGGTCCATAAGCTGACCACCATAAAATGGGATCCTCTTGTGCCATAGTCTTGATATCCGCCTTTGCCACTTGTTTGTAACCCCTAAGAGTAGCAAATTTGGTCCACTCAATGTGAACCTTAGCTGCTGTCTTAGGGTCATACATCCTATCTATGCACTTGAAGAACCCTCCCTTCACCTGAAAAAATTTAAAAAATACAAATTATTAGCAAATAGAAGAATCAAGATACTAGTAATGTAAATGATTTTAATTTATAAAATGATAAGAATCTAAGTCCTAAAGTGTTATATAATATAAATCACCTCATCATCATGAAGTGGTGTAACTCTACCAAGCCTAGTCATGTACCACCTCGAATTCAATGCATATGCAGCCATGTGTAAGGGTGCGTTAAGTTTGTCTCATCTACGCTGAATAATAGGCCAAATGTGATCATTGTAGAAAGCTAATGTGGGGTCCTTCTCTCGCACAACTGCCCTCATCTGCCCAAGCATAGAATCAATGCACTCATACACCTCTCCAAGTGTGGGCACATCCCCATCTCCATACCTGATCACCTCAAAGACTGGCCTAATAATAGAAACAATGTATTTTGCATCGCTCCAAAATACATCACTCTTAACTATATCCTTCACCCTCATCCCCTGCTCTGACCTGGAACCATCCCACCTATTCCATTCATTCGTCATAACCATTAGTTGCAGTGGCTCCTGCAACTCAAGCATTCTCTCCAAGAGAATGAAATAGGATGCATATCGTGTCTCAACTGGTTTTAGGAACTCCTTGTTGGCGAAGCTCCTAAACAATGCATGTGAGGTGTGGTGGTTGCAGATATACATCTGCACATCTCTAGCATCACTCACCACTCCCTTTATCCAACTAATCTTCCCCATGTCCTTTAGAGCATTGTTCATAGCATGCACACAACAAAGAGTCCACCAAATATGTCGATATGTGGCCTCAATAAGCCTCCCTGCAGCTCTGCACACATGAGCTGCATCTGTCACTACTTGGACCACATTTTGTGGCCCAATCTCCTCAATGGCTTCCCAAAGAATTTGAAACTGAAAATCAACATCTTTTCGATGCCCTGAATAATCAACCACCCTAAGAAAGAATGGGCCCTCTGTACATGTGACTATGACATTGATGAGTGGATGGTGTCTAATGTCCGTCCACCCATCCATGACAATGCTGCACCCCAATTCCTCCCAAACAGCCCTCATGGTCTCCATGGACTCACTAATCTTGGCATACTCATCATCCAAGATTTTAGTCCTCAATTTGTGCTCACCTGGTGGCACATATGATGGTAATCCCTCCTTCGCTACTTTTTGAAATGCCTCCTTAAAATAAAGAGACCGAGCAATGTGAAGTGGAATGCCACTGGCAAATAACATTCTCCCAATGCATGCATCTAACTTCTCTCTCATCTGGGCTGCAAACAATTCTGCTATAGGGTTGTTGTCACTAGACTGTGCCCTGCGTTTCCCATTTCTCGTCTCAGTTGTTGCTACACCTATAGAGCTATAATTAGAGGAAGGTGCGGAGGCTGCCCCTAGCAATGAAGTAGATGAAGCTCTATGTTGTGGTCTAGAAGAAGACATGCGTCAATGTTGTTGCCCCTGTATTTTTTGCTCATGCACCTCCTGTATAGTCTGAATCTGTTGCCTACCAGCCAAAGTAGTAGGCACTGGAAGGCCCAAGTCCTTTGGAACTCCCCAAAGCTTGTTGAATTCCATTCTAATCTTCAAGTTTTTGGATTCACTCAAAAACTTACATGGTTGGACACCTTTACCTGTCCAAAAGAGGAAGTGTGCATTCACACAAGTGATGCTACCATACCAATCTTCAGCACAAATATTGCATCTCCACTTTCTTGTGCCACCTGTTCCTTGTCCGCTTGTTATTCTAGTGGCAAATTGTTTTAAAGGAGATTTTGGATCAAACTTACCCCTAGCCCATTGTGCCAAAGCTGGGGAGGGGCAATCAGTAGATGGAGTATCAGATAGTATAAAACTAGTACCCATGGAAGTGGAACTAGTTTGGGCCCCTTGCTGATTTGGCCCAACTAGAATCGCAATGTCACTCTCATGGTCACCCCTCTCAACAGTGTCATCATCATCCTCAGCCCCAACCTCAAGCTCAGGCTCAGGCTCATATTCTGATTCACTACCACTATCTAAATGAAATTCCATCTCATCATCACTATGAGTATTCATTGTGACACTGCATTTCACAAAATGAAAATACAAAAATTAATAAAGCTAAATTAAAAAACTGTAAAACTAAAACATCAAGAATCTTAATCTATTATTGAAATTTATAATTTATAAGTGATAATCATAACCATAACAAAATGAAACAAGTTAGAACCAAAGAACAAAAAATTGAAATAGGCAAGGCTTATTGTTTATTAATAATAATATAAATAAATAATTTTTTTAAAAAAAGTATAAAACAAAAATTGACTTCAAATGGTTCCGTAGGATTTGGGCTTTTCTGAGCTGATTTCAGTATGTAAGAAATAACAAAAAAAGTTAAAATATATATATAAATAAATAAATTTTAATTTATAAATTTTAACTTTTTCTGTTATTTCTTACATACTGAAATCAGCTCAGAAAAGCTCAAATCCTATGGAACCATTGGAAGTCAATTTTCGGTTTATACTTTTTTTCTTTTTTTCCTAGATATAGTTTAAAGAGAGTAGAAGTCGTTGGTTTAAACAATTGAATATAGACATTTCAAAGAGTCTAGAGATAATAGAGGTCGTTTAAACAAACAAAAACATTCATAAACATGCATTTCAAAATCATACAAATACGCTAGAAACCCTACCTTTTGCTTTAAAAACTCCAACAAGATTCGGTAAACCCGGAACCACCCTCTTCTTCTTCTTGCTCCTAGGCTCTCCTTTTTCACTTGCAAACACTTTCTTCACTCTTGCACAAACCCTTATCTCAGCTCTTCACTCTTTTTCTTCTTGCTGTTGCAAACAATGAGAAATGCAAATGTGAATCAAAATGAAGAGTAGAAGGGTTTTAAACAAAGGAGGAGAAATGGATGGGCCCCACAATCCAATACAATAAATAAGAAACATTAAAATATTTTAAAAATGAGTTCAACTTTTTAATTTTTTGTGTTTTTTTTGCTTACCGTGGGAGACATCCAGGCGTCCCCCCACAACGAAGGAGACTCCTTAGCATCCCCCCACACCCATCTCAGAGACATCTCGCCGTCTCCGACAGCGGTGGTGCTTTGAGTGGCGTCGCTCGAAACGTCGAAACGCCGTCCCCCCATCCCGGGGACATCCCCGTCTCCGAGACGGCCCAAATTTTGGGGGGGACGCATCCCTGTGTTACACTGACTATACACCAACACCTCAAGCGACATACCTTTACATACCTATGCAAGAAGTTGCTTTGGAGGAAGATCCTCTTCAAGTGGAGGAGTGTCACCAAACACTGACTAATAGACCACCACCAAGTACTGTTGAGCGAATGGCAAAAGCAATAGAGACGGCCGTGGGTGCTAGCAGCAACACATAGTGGGGCCAGAGACAACAATAAGAGAGGTTATGGAGACATTCCTCGCTGATGTAGTGACTCTGGCTCGCCAAGTGGTGGCCTCTACACAGACAATTGCCCTGGACTCGGTGGTAAAGGACCTAGAGCATGTTGTATCCTTCATGAGGGTAGCATGTCCAGCAGCCTTCACAATTTTCTTTGAGGAGCGCACATGGCCGAGTGTAGAAACTATGAAGATGTGCCAAGATTGGGCCACTACAAGAGGGATGGGTATGGAAAGCCGTATAGAGGCTCTAACTAAGGAGACAGTTCGACGACACAAGGAGGCTTATTATACCCTTCGGAGGAGCCAGGTCCACCAGGCAATCACAGAGAGGGCTCGGGAGGAGTTAGCTGCCAAGGTAGCAACAATGAGAGGAGAAATAGATGCAGAAAGAAACCTGAGAATCTGAGCGAGCAGTACTCTTGGCTCGACAGAGTCAGCTACAAAAGGTGACAACAGAGAAAGAACAGGTGGCAGATGGGAAGGAGAAAGAGCTTGAAGAGATTGCTAGGATGATGTAGTCAGCTTTGGAGCTTCAGATGGAGGCTGAAGTGGAATTGAAAGTACGGAAGGAGCAAGTGTATAAGCTACGAGCAGAGCTCAACAAGCTTAGAGCATGGACGAGTACTACACCAAGGACACATATTGATGTAATTAATTGCTTTTGTTGTAATTTAAGTTTTGTTGCAAGGGTTGTCTCTATTTTGTCATCCAGAGATGACTTTACTTTTTAGTGAGGGGATGATGTTGTCGGTAAATTCTATATTGTAGCCGACAGGTAGAAGTGTATCCAAAAGAGCGCATGACAGTTGAGTCACCCCTTTGTGAAAGTATATATACACCATCCGGAAGAGACTATTGAGACATCATCATAATCATATTGTAAGCATTGGAGTGCATATTGCGTATATGAATAAAAGTATCTGTTTTGTGTTATATCTTACCGTACTACATGCAATAAGTATCTGTTTACCGTGTACAGTAAACAGTTATAATTTTCACCAGAATGTAAAATTCCCACTCTTATATTCTTGAACAATTTTGCATTGCATCAAGTATGACAAACTTTTTTTTTATTCACCAAATGTTTCATGTAACTTCAAATTTCCATTCTTATACGATCTCAATCTTACTAGGTTGGTCAATTTGTCTTTACGGAGTCACACATTATTCTGCATCAATACCCTTTTGATCTTGAACTAGATGTATTAGCATCCTCACGTAACTATATTAAGAATCCATTCCCCCATTCTATTAATTGTAAAGGATCGCAAGTAGAAGCCACACAAAATCAACCCAAGAACCAATGGGTCACACATGCATCAAGCTTCCCATAGTACATTACACTAAGCCAGACACTGATTTGATAATATGGGGTTCTTTCCCACTCATAGGCAACACACAAGTTGAGCTTCTCAATGTAGAGCGTGGATCTCACATAATTGGTTTCATTTGGATCAAATGTCACACAAGAGTCACTCTTCTCAGCACGCACCTGCATCCGATTTGAGCAAAGAACAATAAAACCCCAAGCTCCTCTATAAATTTGTCATCCACAACTATATAGGTTGCCACTCCAAAAAATGAGTATCCACCAAAAATATCAATGTTGCTTGTAATGCTGGTAGGATCTTCATGTAAATATTAGGGTTATCAAATCCAAATTCTTCCATAGGTATGTTGTGATTATCGAACCCATCTCCTATGAACACAATGATGCTCACATCAATAATCACCAATCCCTATATGCATTTAGCAGAATTCCCCTCAAAAGTTTCCAAAGATGGTATTCATTTTCTCTTAACAATAATCGCCTTTAGAATAGATTGAGATGTAGATTATCTTACTCGATCCTCAGTATCCACACACATAATGAGAATATTGTTGTATTGATTTGCCATACGAAAATCACAAGCCAATGGTGTTTGAATGAAATTGTTAATTCTTTTGGTAGCTTCAGTCAGTTAAACCTATGAACCAATATAAATATACATACATAAATACATATAAGTGTATCTATATCTATAGCTATATATAAGTGATATATATAATATATATATTTATATTTATATGTATATGTATATGTATATATATATTTAATATATGAGATATTATATATATTAATTATTTTATTAATTATAATGGATAGACATGTCTCATGAGGAGACATGTCTCTCCATGTATCATTTGCAATACATATAAGAGGAGACTGATGCATTTGAAAAGCATTTAACAAAATGGCAATGCAATTACATCTGCAAGCGGTCCTAAGAAATTAACATGGTATCAAAGCCTTACTTGCAGATGTAAATCAGAATGAAGGAGTTGACAGTGACTATTCATGTTGATGAACAAAGGGTGATTTGTTGATTCAGCAAAATGACTAGTTAGCAAACAAAACATTGATTCATTGCTTGGTGTGACTTCTGAAACGATACAACATAGGATTGACAGGGTTTGATACAGACGTATACTTGAAGTCTTAAAAGTATGTCCAAGTGTACACTAAAGATTAGTGAGTTATATACATGGCTTGTAACAAAGATTGATATAGGCCAGAACAATTTTCTTCCAATTGCTTCTCTTACTATTTATTGACAAAGGTGAAATTATGATCTGCGTAAGACCACATTTTAATATGATTCTATGGAGTATGCATTATAGAGTATTGAGAAGGAAAAATCAGTCAAGTCATACAATTATGGAGGCCTGATTGTTATTATATTTTATGACAACACTCTGCATAAAAACCAAACTGGATATAATTGATCATTGGGAAACATTATTGCATTCATTTTGCCTTGCAGTGATGGGTTATCACACAGAAATAAGGTGTAGATTGAGTACAATGTTGGTATGACCATGATTAATATGCTTTCATCTACCCATATGAAGAATTATGAAATAACGAGTTGGGTCGCAAGAGGTGATTTGCAGCATTTCCTACTAACCCAATTGCCGAGATGAAAATGGAGGATATGATTATCGAGGAGAGGAGATGACTTCAAATATCGAGGCTACATGTTGGATAATGGCAATACAACAATTTGAAAGCTTCCACGAATCAAATTCATAAGCTACCTAACCCTGCTCGGAAAATTGAGAAGCTCATTTTACTACTGCCACATATACAGAGGGACCCACCATGTAGGTAAAGTAATAAACAAGGTATCTCGCATAATATGAACATGAGTTTCAACAAAATATTTTACTATTCCCTCCAAACAAGGTACGTAGAATTATGTAAATCTTTATCATTATTTAATAATCTAAAATTGTTAGTAATATTGTGAATTTCTAATATTCTCATGAGGAATATAAATGGAATGAAATTGAAATATGATTATAAGTATTGGTTTGAGTTAATAATAAATAATAATGTCATCTTGAATAGAGTATTTATCTTATTCTAATGGAACAACATTACACTATTATGATTATTATGAATATCTGATTATTCGTCATATTCTTATTATTGAATATTGTATCAATCTTTCTTTTGTATACTATAAGAGCTAGTTAGCTTATCTTTTCTCCTAGAATATTATTGCAGGAAAAGGGAGATTGATTTCAGACTCAGCGGGAGTTTGACACCTTCAAATGTAACATTGGATGAACAATTACGAAGATTATTCAGAGAAAGTCTAAAAGTCCATGTGTGTGACTTCATGTTTTTAATGGGCCTACCCCCTATGTACATCATGAGGAAGTGATGATTTCCAAATGATCATCACTTGTATTTGCAGAAGTTAATGAAAGGTGATGATCTTTCAATAATTTAATCTATTATGATGGATATCTTATGATGTTTATGCAAATCATGATAGATTATACTTTGCATGTGGATGTTCATATGGTATGCATTATGAGAATGCCTGTACACATACCTTATGAACATTTTGAGTACATGGTGAATGTTATCCATATTAATGTTCAAGAGGCCATGACACAGAGTACTTGGTGAATATCAAATGAGTTGACATTCTTCAGACCATTACTCATAGTACTTGGTCAATATCTTGCTACTCAACATTTAGGAGGCCACTGCTCAAAGAGTACGTGGTGAATGCCAAACGAGTTGACATTTAGGAGGCCATTACTCCCAATATCTATATGTTACATTGAAGTAACATATGGTTGTATGTTTATCCTTCCTAGCTAAGAGGGAGTGTTAATGTTTTTGGTAGCTTCAGTCGGTTAAGCCTATGAGACCAATATATGTGTGTGATATATAATATACATATATATATATACATATATATATTTATTATTTTATTAATTATAATGGATAGACATGTCTCATGAGGAGACAATTCTGTCTATGTGTCATTTGCAATACATATAAGAGAAGATTGGTGCATTTGAAAAGCATATACCAAAATGGCAATGCAATTACATCTACAAGCGGTCCTAAGAAATTAACAGAAATGACACAACTTATGTGTTTGATTTCCTTATCAAATGGATAATACCCTCCAATGCAACAAGTGATAATATTCTTTCACGATAATCATAGCAAGTTTATATTTAGCATAGTTACACTGCCCTGGGGGACGAGGGGACAGAGGGGCCTTAATTTGGGGACGGTGGGGGGACGGCGGCAGGGGACAAGAGGGGTGAATATATCTATGCATATGGTACTTAAAAATGCTAGTTATGAAAATATGTATTGCAATATAGGATATAAAGATGTAAAAGAGTGAATACTTGAACATTGCATTGAATTGGAACATCGAACATTAAACATAAATAGTCAAATCCACAAATAGTGAATATTAGGATGTCCCCATCCTCGGTGGAGGTGGCGGAATCTGGTGGCGCCGCTGGGGATGGGGAGACGGAGTCCCCAAGTCTCCGGTGCATTGAAGTCTCCGAGACGTCGGGCAAAAGGGGGGGGGACGCGTCCCCTTGTTAGTATGAATTTAGTCACCGAGAATTAATCTAGTGTAAAATCACCATTTCTTTCCACTTCTTTCAATATCGTATGTGATTGTAGATTGGATGGTGAGGAGTATGTTGCTGTAAATTGGAAAGTTAGTACTCATCCATCAAAATAATATATCTAAGAGATATATCGGCAAACAATATATTCCACACATGATATAGTCTACCAACCATACAACTTAACAATCCAATACTTTGTCCGCTGTAACTATGTGATTATAATCCATGAAGTTCAAATCCCGCTCATGTTCTATTGCCAAAAATTCTAAGTTCTTTGTTGATTGAATCAATATCTTCATCTGATAGAGGATCAATTGATGATAGCGATTGTTTCTTGTTGTGCGAAACAAGAGTTGACCCCTTGGTTAATTCATGCCTCCAAACCATGGATCCCTTGTAAATGGGAGGTGTTGAACCACGTGAGACTTGAGATTCAGGTGAAGTTGGATCCTCACTGGCAGCACAGTCATGGGAATAGTGATGAAGAACATCTGACGATTTACTGGATATTGTGGGAATCTCTTCTATTGCATATGAAGAAAAACCCATTTTCATCAACCTGAAATATGACTTCTTCAAAGAGACCATGCATAGTTGCAAACTCAACTTGGGTGCAACAAGAAAACATTTTGGGCATGTTCACGACCAAGTAGTGAGACCTCAAATATTCCAACCAAAAATTGTCTAATGAGATTTAATTGCCTTCATCGTATATTGAGCACTGAAAGCCAATGAATCAATACAATTCTTTAATTGACCTCTCAAGAACCAATAAATTAGTTGTGTTAGAAATTTGACATTATAGCTTTGCATGATATGGATTCTATCTTTTCATGGTTGTATCTTTATTCACATTGCCTTCTCTATTGTAGAATCAAACCTCATGTCAACAAGAAGTTGACATAATGAATGCATAAAGCGTCCTTGCCTATGATGTAATACAAATTCTTATGGGACACCAAGTGCAAAAATGCAGAATATCATGTATAAAAAACCAAGTTATGAATTGTATGAACATATTCTTTGCCAAGTTGGCTCTCTATAAGGTTGAATGTGACTTAGTGTCTCCCCTGCCAATGAACATTTCATCAAACAAATCATGTGTATTATCTGTGTTGTCACAGAGATAGAAAGATGGATACAAAAATTGAAGGAGAAGCAGCTTTTGAGACTTCATTTCAAGTGAGAGAAGAAGAGGAGAATGATGTCGCCCGTCTCTTAATGTCTCCGAAACATGAACCATTCAAGGAGAGTGTTCACATGGCTCCCCTTCAATCGGATCCACAGTCTTATGACCAATCTGAACTCTTCAATAATTATACCACTTGGAATACCTCGCCATGGCATACCCCTTAGCAATCATTGGAAAAAAAAATTCTCTTTACACTTAATATGTCATGGCAACATGATAAATAAACTCAGACCGCCTTCAACTATAATGGTTCTCTAAATATGTAGCAGGAGTTGTTATTGGTGGAGTTATTCAATCTAGATAGAAATGCTATGCTTTCTAGACAGCATAAAAGGCTTTTCAATAGACATTAAAGACGTACACTCATCTGTCCATCCATATACTAAATGTGACAACTCCATAATGAAGCATTAGACGAATTTTATGAGCCTATCAAAATAGAATGCTCCAACCATGATAATTTTTGAGCCAATCATTTGAACACAAATTTCCTTTAACCATGTCCCAGGATCAAAAACTGCTCTGATACCATGTTAAAGATATGATCCATTAATTTGTTCTGTAACTTGTAATAGCACTTGTGAATACTTTATGTGTTTTCCAAGTTACTATATGAATGAATATATATGTGATATAAAGAGGCATGTGTCTTTAATTTATTAACTTACATTAGTTATAGTTATAACACAAGTAATATACCCTCAATATATTATAATGGTCATATATATATAGACACACACACACACACATGCACACACACACACACTCTTAACATAAGTTAATTATTCCATATATAATATTTGACATATATTATTTATATATCTCATATATATAATATAATTTATCCGACAGCATTATAACATTAACACAATGAAATAGTGGGGCGTTGTTAACTAGTGGAGGATAGTCAAATAGATTCCTTGTCTACTACTTAACTAGAACTGAAAATAATAGGTCACACAAGCTTTTGCACACAAAAGTATATATCCGATTAGGGGTATCTATGTTTATTGGCACTCATGGCAAGAAATAAATTAATGCCAGTAAAATTTGGAGATTTGTTAATTTGGAAAACCCATTAAATATTTGGCAAGTAAAAAAAAGAACAGAAAGAAGTTTACCACATTTGATGTGATGCAAAATTGTTCAACAATATAAGAGTGGAAATTTTACATTGCGGGGGGTAATAATAACCAATGTTCAATTCCCATTTGAACCATCAGAGGGGAGATCTCAAAGAAGAGACACTATCAAAGTTCCAATTTGAACCATCCTTAGAGGGCAAATGATTCAAAAGGAGATGCCTCTCAAACAATCTGAGAAGGCTTTTTCTGATTTTATGTATAGGAACCTTCATTGAAGCAACTTGTATCAAGGATATGCAGGAACGTTCTTGCAGGAAGAGAAGAATAGCGCATTAGGAAAGCTTCTGAGGCATTGTTGCAGCTGATAACATCCAACATTATGAAATAAAGTCAAGACAAGGGGCTCTTCAGATGAGAGAGCAAATTGCGATGAGATTTGGCTCCAATATCAAGACGGTCATATAACTATTTTCTCCGAAACTTGATCTTATGATAGTAACTCCAATGTCTTCTAGGATCTAGCACCTTCAGCCACATATGAATCATATCAGATAAAAAGAGACTCTTGAAGTAAGATAGCTTTGATGATTGAGATTATGAATACTCTTATATATCAAGAGGGAGCTTGACATTTCATTAGGTGCAAACTTGGACGAAGAGGTCAAGAGGTTGATAAATGTACTTAGTACCACATTATCTTAATATCTGATGTTGCTAAGCCTGAGGATAAATCTACACTTTAGTAAATTCACTCTTGTTGCTATGAATCAAGATATGCTTTCATGACAGAGGGAGCAGATAGAGGATATGCTTCAATTTACGTTTGAGGATCTGGTCACATTGATTTAGAGGGGGTAGACCATGTCAAAAAGAAACGGTAGCAATCAAAGGACTATGATTCATGAGATAAACTTCCATATATGTAAGTTGAAAGACCTTTATGTGAATGCCTAAACCATAGATTAATACCTCAAATGCTATACATTAAGAGTACATTATCACTAAAGATCTAACAACCAATATTTTCTCCAAAGCCTTTAGCCAAAGTGAAGTTTGCACACTGTTGAAGACAAGCTTAGAGTTATGGATCACACCCCTTACTAAGAGGGAAACTCAACATCAATGATTGCCTAGGATGTATCATAATGCATCTCTTCTTTATGAGAGAAAAGCTTGACGTGAAAACCCTTGTTCCACCATTTGGGAATATTCATGGTGAACCCACCCTCTTGTTGGCATAACTATCAAAAGTTCAAAGGACTAACCGGTGGAGATACCGATGTAATCAGTTATGACTAAGTTGTCATTGATGTCAAGGAAAAGATAGATGTCGAAGATGTCGACCGGTGAGGCATAATGAGCACATAGGTACGACTCTAGTTAACTAGTGTAACCGAAGGAATGAGAACAAAAAAAGGCACTGATAAAGGATCACCACCCTTGGACAAAGTCATGTTAAGTATGAAGAATGATGTTAGGAATACAAACAAGGTTGGTTGTGTGACCGGTAGTCATGAAGAAAGGTTAAGATGTGATAGTAAGAAGAATCTAATGGCAAGATACCCGTAACTGACACATCACAAAGCTGATAGAATGTAGTCGACATTGCATTTAATGATGATGGCACTATCACATCGAGGACAATAACAGAATTCAAATGTGAATTCTTTCCAACAGAGAAAGTCATCGAAGTCATAGAACATTCGCGACTACATACATGATACATTTGACAAGAACAGTGTATGACAGTAACAGGAGTACAAGCTAGGCATAGGCTTGAGAATTCAAAATTTGAATTTGCAGATTAGGGTTTTGAGCAAAGCACATAAAGATTATATAAGAGAATGTTGTCCCAAGGAAAAAGTTAGATTGCGGATTGAATAGAAAAAGTGCCACAGAGCCAAGCTAAGAGTAATCTCAAAGTGAGAAGGGTGATGTTGAGAAGTCATGACCAGAGTGTGAAAGAGTGTGCGACCGTGTCTAAGTTGCAAAGTTGACGGAGAGCAGAGAAAAGTTGCAAATAGGTCCGAGGACCATCAAAGTGATATATAGACAAGCTAAGTAAAGTAGTTATTCCCATTAGATCATTCCTTGTAATCTTCTAACAGAGATAAGCTCTTGATTGGGCAAACTTTGTGAGGATTGTTTCACACACTGTGGTTTCTAGGAGATAAATACTTGTTTTATGTAATACTGTGTTTGTCTTTATTGTTTTGTTTCAACCTAACCGCTTAAGTTATAGCTATCACTAACAAGTAGACTAGTGTGAGGAAAGATAGGTGATAAAATCTTATCTAGGACACACTGATTCACACTCCTCTCAGTATATTCACCTATGTGAACCAACATCTCTGATATGGTTCGCAGTGGATTTCATGTGAGTTATTATATGATCTTGTGAAAACTTCTTGCAAGGTCACGATCTTTCAATAAATTTACTTGTGGTTACTAATGTAAGGTGACCATCTTACCAATACATTAACATTCTATCATGATGGATATCATTTCCTTGATGTCCTTGGAGATCATGATAGTGCATATCTCATGTAATTGAGTTAAAAGTTTCCAAGATATAGCATGGTGTATACTATGAGACTTAGTATATGGAGACACCATGTGCAAATAGTTTCCTCAATATGCAACATGAGACTTGATGCCAATGCACATCCTAAGGAAGATATAAGTATGTATTGTGAATATCTTTTGGTTGATATGCATGGCTGAAACATACTTTTGATGATAACATAAGATAACATCTAAATAATGGACCTATGTTAGATATCTTCTATGGTAGACATCATGAGACATGATGTCAATGCACGTACCAAGAAAAGATGAGTATGGTGAATATCATATGGTTGATATTCTTGGACATACCATACTCCTAATGTTACCATGAGGTAACAGTTGTACACTATGTTGTTTTATTTGGATAGAACAACATACCTTAAGAAATACATTACCCATCATGATCATATAATTGATTGGAAACTATTACAGGTGAGAGAACTAGGGGTGGTAGAAATAGAACCACTCAGAATACTCGAGGTGTGTAAGCTACACTTACAAAATCAAGAGGTGACATAATGTAAGGTCCAGTGGGATCACTATGCAGAGGATAATGCCACTTGGGAAGATTATCACAAATTTTTCCAAAAATACCTTCCTCTTTTCTCATGAGCTGGAAACTGAACATGTATTTTCTTTTCTTAAATTAAACTGATTAAGTATTGTTTAAAGTTTTTTGTGATATTCATCGGGGACGATGAAAAATCTAAAGGGGAGGCCATGTTACATCCCAAATTTTTGACCTAATTTTAAACTTGTTCATAATCGTTGGATTTAATGAATTATTCTTTCATGATCATGTGAAATAGGCAGTTATTTATATACATTGTATTAACTATTAATGAAGATCGTTGTTAACCATTATCTGTTATTAGATGATTAGCAATTGCTCAATTTAAAATAATGATTATTATGTTTATATGAAAATATTATGGAATTATTATTATGGTGAGAGCATTTTCATGGGTGACTGTAGGAGAAGATGTAGAGGAGGGAAGCATTGCTAAACAAGATCATTAAAATGGGATGTTCGCTTAGTTCAGTCATCAAGATCAACAGGTATGACCTTAAACTTCCTTGGAAAGGACACAACGACTTGATCACAGGATACATTTTTGGGACTACATGAGCTATTAAGAAAATAATCTAAGTCAACATAAAATAATCTACTTTAAAATATAAAACATACCTCAAGAGATTTTTAATTGATCTTCATCATATTATTATAATAAATACTTACATACATACATATAAATATAAAAATGAAATGGCACCAATAAATTATAATAACGTAATTTAATGATGTCACCCCGTTAATATACTTACATGAATATATATGAGTATATATTATAATATTGAATCTTATAATCCTTCCAACTCTTCTTTTCAACTTTTTATTTTATTTTTCTTTCCCACTCTTTTCATTATCGATTTATTACTTGGAAATTTGAATCGACTATAATCTTTTTGTAACCGATGGGAGCCAAGAAGTCATGTTCGCTCTCCATTTAATGAAGTTGAGAGGGAGAGACAAGATCACCTTTTTCCTTGGTGCCCGAATTTCTTCCTACCTTGCTACATTCCAGATTTCCCTTGTTTCATTTACCAACTCGTCCCTACGTTGTTACGATTGCATCTGCCATTGAAACATCTTACAATCTGCCATTGAAACGTCTTATAGTCTGCCATTAAAATGTCTACAATTGCCATTGATACATCTTACCATCTTTCATTGATACATCTACTATTTACCATTGTTAAAAACCTTGTTCAGATTGTGTGACTTCAACTTCAAATAATTCCGGCTAGGATGCTGAGGTCAAGCGCTGAAGAAATTAAGAAGCCGATCAGATTGCAAGTTCCCCAAAGGATACATATCAGGTCATGAGTTACCCTTCTATATTTTTGAATGAATATTCTCCTGCAGCCGGCTAAGCTTAGGAGTCTCTTTCTTTAAGACTATGATTATATTATGCAATTTGCTGACTATACCCTAAGAATTTTAATGAGCTTTTCTTTTTATTTTTCATTGTATCCAGAACCATCTTTTCGAGTAGTATCTCTTAATAAGGAGTCTCAAAATGTGTAAAAACCTTCATGAAGTTACTGATAACAATAACAAGTCTTATGTTGTCTCAAATTATGATAAAAGATAATTAGGAGCAGATTACTCATAACCTTTCCAAAACACCTAAGATTCACCGGCAATATAGCTATGATATGGTGAAGAGGTGTAAAAGGGCTGAGTGCTCATAATTTTAATATGCCTGGGAATCACCGACTATGTAGCCAAGTATGATGAAGAGGTGGAATAAATCTGCAAAAAAACAAAAGAGAAATCAAACAAGAATACCTTAAATGAAATATATTTAATAGCTCATGCTCATCTTTGTTATGAATCCTGTTGTCAAGTCTAGCGGTGGTGATCGGGTCGTTGAACCCAATCAGAAATATCCTTGGCCAAGGTAGTTTATAGGCATGTTTGCCATCTATTGATCACTCAATGTCAGTAGTGCCAGTTATGTAAGCATGTTCGTTTCATAACTGAGCGGACACTCAAAACACCAGGATGCTCAGGTGGTTGGACTGAACATCCCAAGCCCGATCCTGAGGTAGGGAGGGCCATTCTAATTTGATAGAATATGTGGGGATAAATATGGTCCGAAGTTGGGAGGTTAAGCCTATGTCAATGCTTCTCCTCTCACCAAAGCCAAGGCTTGCACAACCAACTAAAGATCCTCCAAAGATACTTGTATGTTTCTTTCTTTTCTTTCTTTTCTTGTTAAGCATTTACTTTACTTGTATACAATTGATCGTTAATGTTTTTATTTCAGCTGAACATGAATACAGTTATGAATAGTTAATCATTAACCTAGTTGTTACAGTTGATCATGAATACAGTTATGCTAGTTAATCGTTAATTTATTTATTTCAGCTGAATATGAATACAATAATGAATAGTTAATCGTTGATCTAGTTATTTCAATTGAACATGATTTCAATTATTTTTTGTTAATTGTTAAAAGCAGTTAATGTCATGTGAAAAGGATTCAGTTATCTATATAAATGTTGGGAGTTTTAGTTTAAACCATCTTTAATTTAGATATGAAAATCCGTTTTGTTACATTGGGAAACACAAAATGTCTAATTCCTCTGTGAAGCTTTGGAGGGAGTCTTGACTAAGGTGGGTGAGAACAATGTAGTGCAAGTGGTTACAGATAATGCAGCAAATGAATGTTGCTACAATTAGACTATTGATGGATAGGAATCCCTTACTTTTTTGAACTCTATGTTTTGCTCATTGCCTTGAGCTCATATTGGAGGATCTTGGCAAGATTCTATGGCTCAAAGCATGTGTGGAGATAGCAAATAAACACTTGTGAATTCATATACATATTCCACCCTAGTTGCAGATGAGAATTCATACACATATTCCACCCTATTGGGCTATACACAATCATAAAGTGGAGGATGCCTGATTTTTAAGGCATATTTCAAGTTTAAAAAATAGAACTTTTCCTCTTTTTATACTTATAATTATTGAAATTTAAGTTGGAAACAAGATTGATTTGTTTTCTTTTTCTCATTTTAGATGTATGGTGGGAAAGATTTGGTGCTAAAGTGCCAAATCATCAAAGGATTGTAGTTCAACCATGTAGTGCTTCAGCTTGTGGGTGCAATCGGAGTATGTTTGAGCACATACAATAGACTATCAATGCAAAAGTTGAATGATCTAGTCTATGTTCATTACAACCTTTGCCTTCACCATTGATGGATTTTGGGCACTGACTTATCATCCATTGCATCACAGGAGGTTGATGCACAATCCTATTGGATTACAAAGGTTGAGGATCCTATATTTGATTATGGGGACCTTGATTGGGTTGACCAGGTGAACAGAGAGGCAGAGGCTATAACCATGGAAGAGGAGATTAAAGCATGAGCAGAGAGCTTGGACGTTAGTCTGACTGTCATTGAGACACAGACAAATGTCATGGCTGCATAATCATCCAAGATATATCTTAGACACCCACACAAAAGGGCTGAGTTATGTAGGCTTGTCTAAGCCACAGATTTATAGCTTTTATATTGATATTAAGACAATTTGGTAACATCCAAACAGAGTACGCCGTAAATACAAGTATATCATTTAATTTGCCAAAAGACTTTAGCAACATGTAATTGTTATATGCCAGGAAACAGAAGTTTCCAAGTTACTTAAACTCACCACTCCAATGACTGATGGTAACCAGCCTTTATATACTGCCTTTGGGCCTTCCTCACGAATAATAGTTGACAAGCCATGGACCAGACCACGATACTTGTTAGGAGAGTTCTCTGTCTGCACTTCAAATGACAACCAATATGTAAATACTACCGCCTAGCAGCTAAAAAGACATCAATGCATGAGCTTACAATCATTTAAATTTCAAAATGTGAACATAAAATCGTGAAGAACATCTGAAAGTAACTTTTATATGTTTGATATACCTGAACAGTCAGTCTCCCACGAACCATGTCCATTGGGTATGTAGCAGACATTGCAATTATTCCAGCACAAGCCCCTGCTGCAAGGCGGGACAAAGGTGTGTGTTCTGCATTTTCTGTGTTGTGCACTTGAATTAGCTCTAGTTCACTAAAAAAGCTCACACTTCATTTTGGCATCAAAATGAGAAACCAAACAATATATTCTACCACTGCATACATGAAATAGAATTTGAAAGAAGAATTTTTTTGACATTTAATTTGTAGGGAAAAAAAAGTGTACCTGGAAAGCATAACACAAAAATGAAAATAGTTAAATAATTATTACATTATAATCAAAGAGACATAAAATGGTAGTAATAATTTAGAACTACTGTCCGCATCTTTAAAATACCACCAGATGACAGAGCCATTTATGCAGTTCTCAAAAAATAAACAGGGGCAAGGTACAAAGAAGATTGCTATAAATGCCATGATAACTCTGGCTTCAAAATATATGTGATTGATATTGTCCTTCTAAATTGGCTAGGAAAGATATAATTTGATTGAACGGATTTATGTTGCAATCATTTGAGGGGGGCCTTCAGAACCATGTGTAGAGGACATTAAGCTCATTTATGACCCTAAATTAGAGAATCAGAAAGTTATTTTACATTAGCTTAACAGGAAATCATTTTCATTGATCAATAAAAAATGACTAAATATATCACTTGAAATACAGTTACTATTGCAATGAATTTAGTGAGAAGTAGAACACAATTTTGTACAGAAGTCCATAAAGGTATTGATGGTTTTGAGGTCATTCTAGCAAATTCGAGTAAAAGAGTGTAAATAGATTATTCAAAAGAATAACATAAAACAGAGTATAAAAGAAAGAAAGAAAAAATTAGAATATAAAATAGTCTCATCCACAACAAAACTGTAATAGCTAGTATTTAAATAATATTAAAAAAAACCTTTTAGAATATAAAAACCAAATTTTAATCATTCAACTGAACATAAGTAAAGTTTTCCATGACAGTAAATAAATTATATCTCATGATAGATTGCTGATTGTTGTACAATTATAATGATGCAAGAACAGTCATGTCTAGGTAGTAGCAGAAAAAGAGTAACAGAATATCCAATATTCATCTCTTTGACCATGTGTATGATTGTAATAATCAAAACAAGACATCTAAGGTGACAATAGAGTTGCAGAAAGCATTACTTTGCAGCCTTTGATTGTTGTTTCAATAGCATAAAAATAAGAACTGCATACATGCAAAAGTAAATATGTGTTGATAAATCATACATTGGAACATCCAGTGCAATAACACATCAACTTATGTATAGAGGCAAGTGGCTAACTTGCAGAATCCAAATATTGCCAAATAAACATATGAAATAGAAGAATTAATAACTCAAACGATGGCAGGATACAGTCCCTCTGTATAGAGAACTACATGAACTGAAAGCCTGCAGCACTGATCGAAATGGATTATGGAAAATCTATTTATGACCCTCTCATTGGCACTTGGAAGTCTAATGTGTCTATTCTTTGCCATCCTTGGTCTCTCGTAAGCTAGTTGAGGTCTTCCATGGTGTGCCAATTCCAAGCTTTGAATGAGAGTTGTACAAGTGTTGCTTCCAGCAGTCATGTGCATGACAAGGAGGTGACATTGCAGGATATAATTAGCTGGGGAGAGGCTACTGGGTACAGGGTAGGTAGTTGTGGCAGGCTGTTGACTTTTGGTCATTAGTTGTTGCCCGGTTCTATTGTAAGCTTGTAAGTTTTTCAAGATTCGGATCATCATTTTTAAATCGCCTTGCAATTCTTTTAGGTAAGCACACCCCGACAGATTCTGTTATGTAAGACTTGGAAATAGGCATGAAGATCACTCAATGAAGATGATGGTTTGGTAGGCTATGGGCATTGGAGAACAAGGCACACAAGATATTTTCAATTTGGGATAAAGTGAACATCAGGGATATCTTTGTTCAATACGACAAGTTCTTTAGAGACACAAAGTAAGCGATAGCTATAAGGGCCAAGACAACTGAAAACTTCCTAGAGTGCAAGTGACATTTCCAAGTGCTTTGATTCAGATAAGTATTGAAAACCATTAATGATAAATGATATTGAAAATATTATATGTATTGTTTTTACGTTATTGAACTATGTAATTGTGTTAATTATAGATTTATTTCATTTTGTAATGTCCCCACTATTAGGGTTATCTTGGAAAAAGTAATACTTGCAATATATGTCTCAATGTTCAACAATAATAAGTTTAAACATACTATTCTACCGTCTAACTTGACCCCAAACTTAAAGACGCCTCTAGATTGGGTTTCCTAACCCTTAGTTATTCTACCTTCTTCTCTAGAGCACACCCCTTAAGGTTCTTCTTGGATGACACATCCTCTATCCAAGGCCAATCATATATGCATATGTTGACATCACCAGAATACTTTGGCCACTATCCATTTCTCATTTTGCTAGTCATACAAGGTTACTCATCTCGCACTAGCACGATAGCCATTCATATGAGTATCTCACTTCCTGCATTGGCACTATGAGGTTCCATTTATTACTCATCTAGCCATTCATACGTGTAAGGAAGCAAAGGTGCGCGGAATTGCTTCCTATGCTAATCTTTGAGAGGACGATTATGCAAATTCAAGTAACTATTGCAAAGATCTCAAGAAATGCATAATAACATAATCAAAATAACAAAAAACACACAACACAATGATTACCATGGGGAAACCCTTCCGGGAGAAAAACCCCACCCTCCAAAACTCGCACAATGTATTATCAAACCAAGATGATTACAATACACTTGCAATGCAAGTTCTTACAGGAGCGCATCACCACAACTCGAATTTGGAGGGACTCCTTCTAGCACCAGTCTTGCAAACTAAACTCAATTACACAAACAACTCCCCAAGCCCTCCTTTTATAGTGATTTTACAACCTGGAAACCACTTAT
This sequence comes from Cupressus sempervirens, assembly GCA_028749045.1. Classification (NCBI taxonomy): domain Eukaryota; kingdom Viridiplantae; phylum Streptophyta; class Pinopsida; order Cupressales; family Cupressaceae; genus Cupressus; species Cupressus sempervirens. The sequence goes on from CM053788.1 coordinate 613,293,732, forward strand.
GATTTTACAAAACCATGAGCAAAACTACCATGCCACATGTTACCCATTTTTGACATTTACATTTCCAATATGGAAAAACAACCACGTTAAAAATAGTAATCCCGTCCACAATTTTGTCTCTTAGTCTAAACCCCCATAAAAGTCACAAAATGAGTCATCAAGGCTCTAAAAATAGCCTACCTATATTCTACTAAGGACAAGACTCATTTAACAACTCACTAACCACTTTCCAATGCATAAACAAGTGGAAAACTTCCACAAACAAATTCTGAAATTTTCCAAGAAAGGATTGCAAGGTTGAGACACATGTTTCTCAACAATACGGGGTTATACTAATCTCTTGAACTGGCACAATAGCCATTCACATGAGGATTGTAATAACCTCTCGCACTGGCACTAAGAGATTTCTTTTATCCATTCATATAGAAATAACCTCCACTATATACTGGCATGCAGCCATTCATATAGAGATGGATGAAATTTTTATACTAACACTAGGAAGTTTAATTAATTACTTAGATTCATAAAGAATTATATCAATATCTTGCAATATAACGACTAAACATGATATCAAATTATTAAATGTTATTTTGAATTCAAATTTAATAATATATATAGACACACGCACACACAGTCTAATTAGTAATGGTTTTAAGATACTCTTTAATTCGATGGTTTGGAAGGGATTTAATTATCATTTGTCTTCACTTGCTCCTATGAAACTTGCCCTCTTTATTTCTTCCCTTGTTTATTATGTAGGTCCCTTGTTCTTCTATCCACATGAGTTGTGCCTCCTTAATATTTGCCCGTTTTATTTCTTAATCATCACCTTGGAGTTTGTTATGTCTATTGGCTGATATTTGTTTCTTCTTTTATTTTCATTCCCACTTTAAATGTTTTTTTTTTCCTCAATATTTTGTCTACTCCATGTCCATTCCTAATTGTTCTCTATGCACCTACATGGCAGGATTTATTTCATCGCCGGTGGGGTTGGGTGATATTCAATGTCGAAGAGTAGGATTCTATATCGCCTAACTACCCGTGCGAAGGGTCGTGACATATAGTAATGTGGGATCACCTTATTAGATAATAGGTAAAATGTTTTTTGTATTTAAGACTTCAGATATCATTAATAATTCTTAGCAATTTAATAATTGATTATTGTGATTAATTATATTAACTCCATCAACCATAAATTATTACTTTTTGATAGACATTTACTTACATTGTCCAATATTAATATTATCTAATTAAAGTGTCTTTGAATTGTATATTGTTAATTAATTTATTATATTATTATTTAATAATCAATTAGCTATGGCATAAATATTATTTTGGTCAATACAAGTAGGAATTATCAATATTAGATTCTGTTAAGGGGGGATATTAAAGTCCTAACCTCTCAAAATTGCTTGTCCTCAAGCAATTACAATTTTTATTTCATACATTAGATCTTAAGGAACTCTTAGAACTTGTTCCATTTCCCTTGTTTGAATAGTATATATGAGTAATTCAATTTTGATTATTTATATGCTAATGAGATGGACAAATATAAGATGGATTCCTATTTAACGTTTTGTGATTGATTGAACATTATTTATGATTAATTTGTGTTTAATGTCATACAATGACAATTCATAATGTCAAGGTCACTTCACGTTAAGTGTACTTATATATTAGCAAACTTCTTTTACTTACCCAAATCTTTGAATATTATCAAACTTATATATTACTTTCTCTCTAATAGATAGGTTGATCAGTTTGTCTTTACCCCACAGGATGTCAAGATCATTACGATATCACTGTAATGTCCCCACTATTAGAGTTATCTTGGGACAAGTAATACCTACAAAATAGATGTCAGAGTTGAATAGTAACAAGTTTAAACCTCCTATTCTACCCTCTAACTTGACACCAACCTTAAAGAAGTCTTTGGATCGGGTTTACTAACCCTTAGTTCTTCCAGCGTCTTCTCTAGAGTGCACCACTTAAGGTTCTTGGATGAGACATCCTCTATCCAAGGCCAACCACATATGCATATGTTGACATCATCTAAATATTCTGGCCATTATCCATTTCTCATTTAGCCATTCATACAAGGTTACTCATCTCTCGCACTAGCACAATAGCCATTCATACGAGAATCTCACTTACTGCACTAGCACTATGAGGTTCCATTTATTACTAATCTAGCATTCATATGGGGTTATACTAATCTCCTACACTGACACAATAACCATTCATACAAGGATTGTAAAAACCTCTCGCACTGGCACTAAGAGATTTCCTTTATCCATTCATATAGAAATAACCTCCACCCTATACTAACACGTAGCCATTCATATAGAGATGGGTGTAATTTCTATAATAACACTAGGAAATTTAATTAATTACTTAGATTCATGAATATTTATATCAATATCTTGCAATATACCGACTAAACATGATATCAAATTGTTAAATGTTATTTCGAATTGAAATTCAGTTATACATGCATACATACATATATGTGTGTGTGTGTGTGTGTATATATTCTAATTAGTAATGTAATGTTAAACCTATATAATACATCTCTTTCCCTAATAATGATAAGGATACCTTTTCTTATTAACAAAACCTATTATTTAAATGATAGCACATACCTCTTATTATTCACCCCTATAATTTCAGGTTTTTAAGATCCTCTTTAATTCAATGGTTTAGAAGGGATTTAATTATCCTTGTGTCTTCACTTGCTCCTATAAAACTTGCCCACTTTATTTCTTCCCTTGTTTATTATGTGGGTCCCTTGTTCCTCTATCCACGTGAGTTGTCCCTGCTTAGTAGTTGCCCATTTTCTTTCTTAATCACCACCTTGGAATTTGTTTCCTCTTTTATTTTCATTCCCGCATTTAAATGTTTTTTATCACAATGATTTTTTTGCTCCTTGAACATTCCCAGTTGTTCTCTATGCACCTGTTCTTTATGCACCGTATGGAAAGATTTATTTCATCGCTAGTAGAGGTGGTGATCTATTCAATGCCAAAGAGTTGGATAATATATCGCCAAAGTAACGAGAATCGGAATCGGATTGAAATCGGCAAGGTTGAATCGAATCGTGAATCAGCCATGAATCGGCGAAGAATCGGCAAATTTGAAAAAACCCTTTAAATTTAGAGATATTAACAATTTAAAACTTATTTCATGCACCCTTTATTGAATATAACTTAAACACACTATAACATCATCAAATAGAAGTTAAAACATAACATACATAAACATGGAAGTTTGGAACATAAAATCCATCACATACGTAACTATGTTATGTAAAATGTAAATTGTAGGCTAGCTGAAGTAAATAGAAATCAAATGATCATAACGATTCAAATTATAGAATGTATGTAAGATGAAGATCCATAAGACATCAAATTATAAATGTATGTACAAATCTAAGATGAAGATCCATGAAAGTTTGAAACGTATGTCTGTCAGTGATTCTCTTCTTCTCTCTCACTTTTCCTCTCTTCTACTCATGCCTAACAATTAGAAGGCCCTTTAGGGTTATAACAAAGAGGAAAGGCTAAAAAGAAAACAATAAAAATATGTTTTTTTTAAAAAAAATTGAATGCAACTTTATGGCTACCACGGCCGATTCATGATGGAGATTCATGCAATTTTTGGCATGAATCGACGATTCAGGCGATTCATCCAAAAAATCGCCAATACGATGCAAGATTCACAAAAACTCGGCTAGGTTGAATCATATCGCGATTCACACGATTTTAGGGCGATTTTTGGAACTATGTATATTGCCATATCATTAATAATTTTTGGCAATTTAATAATTGATTATTATGATTAATTATATTAACTCCATCAACCATAAATTGTTACTTGTTGATAGACATTTACTTACATTGTTCAATATTAATATTAGCTAATTAAAGTCTTAATACAATTTGTCTTTGATTGTATATTGTTAATTAATTTATTATGTTATTATCTAATAATCAATTAGCTATTATATAAATATTATTTTGGTCAGGTACATGTAGGAATTATCAATATTAGATTCTATTAAGAGAGGATGTTACACCTTTAGAGTTTTTACTAAGCTATTACATGTTTTGTTTACATTGGTTATTTATATCTATTTTAATGACATTAGATTTAGTAAATTATTTTAACTCTAGTAATAACTATATCTAATTGAGCTGCTTGTATTTAATTGACTTTGGGGGTGGGTGGGGCGGGGGCGGGGGCGGGGGCGGGGGCGGGGGCGGGGAAGCCATCAAAATAATAATAATAACTCATATATAAAATGACCAACAAAGGAAGCTTCATTTGCAAAAGTCAAGCATGGATGAACAAAGTTGTTCTGAGATTGTAAAATAGTAAATACACCTGGTGTAGTTGTTCCTATAAACTTATTTTATCGTGTTAGTATGCTTGTTTAATGCAAACCAATGGATAAGAAACCTAGAAATATGCCAACTAATAGAGTACCTTGGTATAGACTACAACAAAAGCTCTTGATATGAATATATTTTTCCATTAATGTAAATCATCATCAGATACCAAATAAAGTGTACAATAAAGCTCTTTTACTTTTGGAATCAAATGTCAGAGCCAAATTCACTTTTTGCTGAAAATAAATGGCATAAATTGATAACCCTTGTGTACAGATATTTTAGTATCTTACCATCTCCTGTCCGTCGTCTATAAAGCCACAGGATTGAACTGCAAACCAATAACATAGAATGAATCAATAAATATGTAAAATAACTTATATAGTGTACTAGTCACTTTTTTAACATTCATTTTTTTGAATTGATACAATTCAAAGAAACATGAATTCAATCACAAAGTTTCACTATTTTAGCGAAAGATGACCATATTTAGAATAAAGGTTTTGAAAATTACTAATTGGATACAAAGACTCAACCAACAAATGAATATTACTGCATGCTATATGGTATATAGAAAGCATGAAAAAAGAATTAATGGAAATATTTATAGGCTTCAATTGATCAAATCAGTTTAGTGGGACATGTTAGCATTTTAATTTGTCTTCTTTACACACAAACCAGATCAGTACATGTTACAGTTTTGACATCTTCACATTATAAGGGGAAGCACCCTTCTTTATTAAATTAAGAGCTTAGCACTGTAAACAACGGAAACACTCTGTTTCTTATGGCTCTTGAGCAAAGGCAGAAGGCTATTAGGCACTTCTGTTTGAGATGACAGATTTTTGTGTTTTTCTATCTCCAATGCAAGCACTACACTAGCTGAGAGACATCACACTTTGAAGATAATACAGAGAGATAAATACAAAGCTTAAAATGGAGCAAACACAAGATTCAACACACTGAATATAGGATATCGTATTCAATGAACCTATTTGACTTTTCAAATCAACATACACATGATCACACAAAAAGCTTCAACGGTAATTTTAGGAGCATGTACTCATTAAATAACTATATCCCATCTAGGTGCATAAAGCACTTAATTTATAAGGCTTACAATATTTTACATGCAATTTATTCATCATAAATAAAATACATGCAATTTATTCATCATAAATAAAAAACAACCATTGAAGTTCCTACATCAAAAAAAGTTTGCTTGCAATCAATGCAAGTTCTATAAACAAAAAAAAAAGAGGAAACCTTAAAATAGATTTCGGCAAAAATATACTCTTGAAAATAGAGCTTTTAAAAGTTAATCGAAAAATATACAACACAAAAATGGTGATAGTTAAAAATAGTGACTCTGAAATCTTGTCTGACATGCCTGGGGCATGGTAGCAGCAGCATCCTGGCTATACCAAACTCTTTGAGATATGTTAATGAACCTATGAGTCTGTATACATCAGGCCTAAGTCACAAGGGTCAGGTTCAAGTTCGAGTTCAACGACTATGAAGGTCGGATGAAGTTCGACAAGTAAAAAAAAATCGAAAAAAAATTGAAATTAAATTTGCTTTATGTAATTTTAGAAAAATAAAGTTCTAAAATATGTAAAACTAAAATAAACGATAATAAAATGCAGTCTTTATAAATAAAATATAATCTTTAGTATTTACAATTTAAAAATAATTAAAAAGTGCACTAATAATAAATTAATTAATAATCATAAATAGTTTATAAATATTTTACAGATTAAAAATAAATAAATATACATGTTTTCCTAGATTTAACATACATTAATGGAATATTTTATAGAAAATATATTAAGTTTTCCTATATTTTATATAAAACATATGAAAACATTAAATGTAGAAAAATATAGGATAAACATTTTATTGAAGTAATTGAAATATACAAACTATAAATGTTTTACTACATTTAATCTTTCGTTAATAAAAACTAATGAGAATAACATTTATTATTTATGATTAAAATCTTATAACATATGAAAACCTAATAATACAAATACTATTTATTAAAATATCTTATCAAAGATTAACATAAACAAATAAGAGTCTGTGTGTCGTCGAACATTGAGATAGCAGAAGCAGACCATGCTGGAGCTGAAAACGCAAACCACGCTCGAGCTGAAAATGCAAACCACAGTCGGAGCTGACATCACAGGCAAAACTGGAGCAGCAGATGCCAAATGCCAGATGCCAGATGCCAAACACGCAATCGTTTTGACCTTTTTTTAGCAGAGAAAGGGCATGATTGAATACGTTTTTTTTGGCCAGAAAACTCTTAAATATAGTTGAATATTATATCATTTCCTGCAAAATGACAAGAAAACTGCTCCATACGAATTTAATGGCGAACTGGAGCGATTTTTTAATTTTTTTAATGGTTTTGCCAATTTTCGAATCTGAAGCCGAAAATTGGTGGACCCTGTGAGGACCCTGCGACTTAGCATCAGGGAATAGCGTAGAATTCATATAAAAAATTGAACATCTTGGACATAGTATTAGAGCATTAAATTATTAGGAATCATAATCACAATATTTATATATTGTTCTAAATATAAGGCTTGCCGATTCTCTAATTCAGGCATGCAAATTGGATCCATGGATTTGTGAAAAGAAAAATCCCATTATGATTCCTAAGGATTCGTGTGTGTAGAAATATACATAACTCTAAAATTAAAGCATTTTATAGTATGAACCTATGATTCTTAAAACCTTGGCCAGCACGTGGATCCTCACAAATTCACGCTAGATCCTTGATGATTCAAAGGATTTGCGCCGATCCGGACAGGATCCTTGTTTTACACTGTGGATCCGTCCAGATTCGGGGGCCTGCAGATCCAGATGGATCCACAGTATAAAACAAGGATCCTGCCCAGATCGGCACAAATCCAAATCCAGATCAGATCCAGACCCAAATCTGGCCTGCTGGGCATGAATCCGGCAACTAAGGTTTTTTTTTTCTATAGGTAAATTGTGGAAATAGGACCCACTCACAATATATAACAAATTAAATTCAGACCTGTATGTCCCCTCTTCTTCGATTGGATAATAAACTTATAACCTCTTGATCTGCACTGTATGAAATCTTCTCAGAATTTGAACTCTCAATTATTAAGTTATATCTTATCTATTATAGCAGGACTACTTTCCCAATCCTAATTTATATGTTATGATGTCTGTGTACTTTGTTACTTAATCTCCGTGATACTGTAATTTTAATTCTTATACTCGTTAATATCTTCCCTTTGGATCATTGTCTTTTTCAGCCCACAGATGAATTGCTCTGAGGGGAATTGATTGAATGCTTTTTTTTGATATTCCAATAGCTTCTCTTGGTGTTCGCTATTCAAATTCATGTTGTCTGTCTCTGCCTTTAAAAGATTTCCTTGTTAGTCGTCTTGATTGCTCTCAACTCTATTTTGTTTGCGACTCCCACTCATATTGCTGCTTACTTGGCGGTGACTTAGTTTGTCGTCTTTCTCTTGTTTGTGCATGTGTTAGTTGCTGCCACTTACTTATGTTCTCCGATATCCCCTAGTTTTATTATCCTCTCTATATATCTTCCAATAAAGAAGTTCCTTTTTAAGAGGCACGCCTTATCACATCTTAAGTAACTTACACCCATTCATGACAACTTTTTTTGTTATGGAAATCAGGTATCTTTGTGACTTTGTTTCTAACCTTGTTCAATGACACTTGTCTAACTCTTCTGATATAATGGTAACACGAAGAATACAGTGAATATGTTAATAGCGATCCCTTAATGACATGGTGAATAAGAAGAAGCAATGCATTTAGCAATCCCCCTATCAGATATTAACAATAATACTTTGTATTTTCATGCTAGCTATTAGTGTCAATACTCTCAGTAGTCTATTGTCTTCCATCAGTGAGGAGAGGAGTGTCTTATCTGGTCCTATCTTATTTGACTGTCAAGAGAATTCCTAAGATGTGATTCAGAAGTGAATAACTTCCAACGCCTCCCCTTTAACTGATCTCCTATTGAGTTACTAATGATTTATCTGAACCATGGCTTAATTAGTATTGGGATCGATTATAATCTCGTGCATCCAGGCGAGCTTAATAGAGTAGCATGTTGGCCATGTTATTTGTATTTCATGTTGGAGAAAATCGGATTGTTCATCATATTTACCGTTCTGCATATTTACTTGGTTTTGAGGATCGCTTCAATCTTCTATGCCCATGGATTATAAAGACTCTTCTTCCGTATGGGTATTGATATAATTGGCTATCAGTTTAAGTAAATACCCAGCCATCTGCTTCCTAAGGACGTATCAAGAATGAGTAGGGTCTTTGCATACATATTTCGTTAATGATTGCTGTTATTAATAATCTGCATATTATTATTATTATTTATCTCTTCTCTGAATATCGTCACCTCTTATTAGCAGATGTGTGATATCTATAACAATCAGTTTTTATTTATATTTGATCTATTGGTGAAATTGAATGGCTCCCAAAGAGCCCACTAGAGATCAAGTCTTGCTGAGTGCAAGGCTCCAACATCATAAGGGATGAGGCCGGGATTGTGCCCCGGGTGATTTTGATGGCATGGATGCCCCTCAGTCCTTGGCTCTAAGCTGAAGAGGTTTTAGGAACAAGTGGGCCCGTATAGGGTTCCTAAAATGTCTTCGCTGGTTGGTAGCTCGCAGGCTTCATGCCTCGCTGGGCTGCCTCGCAAGTCTGAACCCTCCATCAAAAAAAAAGTATTGTTTATTATTTCTTTGGCCATCCTTATGAATAAGGTTTTATTTGTTCAACAAAGAGTTCAAAGGAGCTATAGTCCTTGTCTTTTGTGGGAAATAAAATATAGATTTATGTTGTGTAGAAAACAAGAGATGTTCTATCTGTTAGCATTCATATCCAAGTTAATGCACTAATTATAATTAAATTAGAATATATATAATTAGATATTAATATTTTCTTACAATTAGTTTAGAACTTCAGATAATTAATATTATTTTTATATATTTAAATTAAATATAATAATTGCATAATTAAAATGATTTATATAATTTAAGTTTTAAAACTTTAATAAAAATAAAACATGAGTAAAATAAAACTTTTTAATCAAGATTATAAGCTCAATCATCAATGTTTATAATAATTGAATTTAAATATAGTGAAAATCTTAAATAAATTAAATTTAAAAAATAAAAACACACTTCAAATAAATTATTTTAAAATAAAAAACTTACACCTAAAATGAAACTTGAAATCTATTAAGAGTTAATATATAATACATTGTGAAGCTGAAATTTTGATTTTTCTGCCTAAAATTATAAGTAAAACTATAAAATGAAATTATTAAAAAGGTAAAATAGTTTTAAATTGCATATGTGATATGTGATATTTCATAGTTTTAGATTAAAATATAATTATAATTATTTTAAGAATTTTTTAAATCAAATAATTAATCATTTTTTTAAATAGAATCATAATGCAGATTTATAATACTCTTAAATTAATATAATTTTTTTAAAATAGATACTACATTGAAATATTGTTAGACTTCTAAGAAGTAAAAATAAAAATTGTCTTATATTACATGCAATATATAATACTAAACAAAACAAAATATAGATATATTTAAAAATTGTGTACTATTTATTATAAATTGAATAATAAAATATATTTAAAAAAGTTAAATTTGCAATTAGTGTATAAGAATAAACTATTTCATGATTTAGGTATAATATAAATGGTTGACCATTGAAATCTAACTATTTAACCAAACATTTTAACTATTACATGATTGTTGTATATATATTTTAATAAATAATATAATATAGTTTATATCAAAAACATTTTTTTAAGTTTTATGCACATAGATGTTAATTGAGTATAAATTAGGTGGATGTGTGATGTGAAAGAATCGATATCCTCCACATAAATTATTATTTGTAAGCGTAATGTTCAAGAATCTCCAAACCATATTTGGTGGAAAGTAATAGATGAAATGGGCTTAAACAGTTACAATGGTGGTGTAATGAACGGATTGGATGTTTGCAATTTTGCTTTTTGATTTTATTTTTTAAATCATCTAAACCCTAGCAAAAATGCTATGGACCAATCAAAAAAAAGAAATTTCTACACAAATTATTTTTAAAATCAAATGGTCCCAAGCATTATGGATCAATAATTTTTTGATATTGGAAAATTTTATGAGATCTGCCTTATAGATAATATGTTTGTTATTTTATTATATATGTATTATAACATACATATGCATAAGATATATATATATATGGCCTAAGATGAAAGCCAGCATCTTTTTCCATTCCAAAGACCAAAAAATTTTCAACAAAGTATGGCCTAGATGAAAGCCAGCATAGATTTTCGGCTCGGATGGAGAGGAATTGTTATGGACCATAACAAAAATTGGCTTCTTAATTACCTCAGAGGCCTTCGATTCCTACATTGAACCAGGGGTTCTTTCGAGGACCTGAACATATTGGATTTCATTTTGCCAAATTCTCATAAGTACAGCCGAGAGAAGACAGCTTTCGTTCGGTCTCCAACAATTGAGCAAGTTGATATTGAAGAATTCAACGATCTCATCATGGTTTTTTGAGAAACTTGAAGATCAAGCTTCCTAAATCTTAGTTCAGTGCTAGGGATTCGAACAACATACTATAATCATCAATTAATTCTGACATTTCAAAACTTAATTAACATATTCTTTTCTCAAGTAGCATTTTCATCACAATATGGACTGGCTAAATGTTCCCGGAATATATTTCACACTGATCTCATATCTTCTGTGATCAGGCATGGTTCACATCATCTCAAACATAAAATTTAACAACTAGGATTACTTTCACCTTATAAAGACTGAGATTATTACTTTAGAAATTGCAAGATATTAAAAAGTGTGGGTGGAACTCAACAAAAGGGCTCAGTTATTGATCTTTCGTCATTTTTTGCAATGGCGACATTTAAATATATACACTATCACATATAGGCTTTATAACATTAATGAAGGGTATTGAAAGTATAAAACAAAAGGAAATTCTCCAGTTCTTTCTAAATTAATCATACAAATTCAGGCTTTCATAGTTTTACACCCGATGGGTCTCTTTAACCCAACTATGTTTATTCATATGAAGGATGGTCATGGGCAATCTAAAAATGTATAAAAATTTAATAACACTCACATAGGAAGATTTTAGTCTCATAGTGTATGGAAAATACTTTCCCATAGATAAATGATATAACTATTTTGATGCTAACATAACGCTAACCATTTCCTAGAGTAGTGGCTATTAATGAACTTGCAGATTGGTAATGGGTAACCATAATATCCAAAAATATGTCCAGACTACACTTTCGAGCAATCATTTGCAACACACGGGATACAATTACTTCTTTAAAGAATCAACTCGGAAGTGTCGTCAAACATAGCTTTTTACAATAAACCCCGACAAAGGGAACCAATTAAAAAACTTTATGTAACAGGCTTATTTGATTGTAAAGATGAAACATACTAACTGGGGTATACCCCTTTCATTTATGTAACAATAATTGGACCTTGGTCCCAAGGAAAACTGGAGGTTTTCTTCTCCGTTCTTTCCTACCAATGCCTTTTTGAACGGAAAAAAATTTGTATTTTAGTTTCATATATAAAATATAGGGCTTCGGCCTTTTACTAATCCAAATATATATATATAGAGAATTACATTTAGTTTTTTAATTTTCTTAATAATTAAATTTTGTTTTTAGTTATAATATCATATTATTTGTTTATTTATTTATTTATCTTAATATTTATTTATTTGTTCAATTAACTTATTATTTTTAAACTTCACTCAGAAATAGAGGGCAAATCATGACCCAAGAGTGGAGAGCACAAAGAATCAAAGCTCACAAAACATCCTAAAGAAAGCTCAAGAAACAACTGGAAAATTAGAAAACAAGAATGACAATAAAGGAACCAAGCTACTGCAGTCCCGAGAGACCAAAAGTCATCAAAAGTTGACCATCTTGCCCTTTTGGCTAACCTCTTCCTCTTGCTTCTAGTGACAAGGGCATCCATAGTCCATTGAGTTCCATTATCAACCACACCCTAACCTTCTATAGGATACTTCTCTACTACAAATTTGTGCCCTTTCTTCTTCCTTTTGATTGGTAAATTTGGTTTGAATATGGCACTAGTAGTCTAGGAAATGGAGAAATTCTTGAGAGGGAAAAGGCACTAAATTTAATGTCTCCATTTTTGCTAGCATCGAAGTTTCAGGTATTAGCCTATTATTGTGATCCTCGTACGCTAATTATTGTGGATAGAAGGTCTTCTGAGGCAATGGCTTGGCTTGGGAGGGTCTTGTCTTCTCCACAATTCAGTAAGCTATAGGTTGGTCTTCATTTGGCTTAAATTGAACTTTCTTTGGGCTTAGTTTGTGCACTTACTATTTGTGGTAAGTTGGGTGTTGTTTGGGATGGACCCTTTCTATTTTTGTAAAATGCATTTGGTCACATGGAGAAATAATAGGTATAACTCCTATTTCAAACGTCATATTTAAATGATGAGTATTTTGGGAGTTATTATATTTTTAGTGGCCAAATTATTATTAATTTATTAAATGGTTTATTATAAAGTTAAGTTTATAATTTCAATTGAGTTATCATTGGAAAGAGTTGTTTATTAATTAGTTAAGTCAAATCAAGTGAAAGAATCTAATGGAAGCTTCTAATTAATGTTGTGTGGTGCAGCTTCTTGAGTGAAGTTGCATTTTGGCAACAAAAAGGTCATTTGGAGGTTATAAATACAAGCCCATTTGTTGAGAAAAGAACGCTTGAATATTTATTTTCTTTTGTTGCCTTTGTGGCTTTCTAAGGTTGTGAAGTTTGTGCCCTTGCTGAAGTGTAAGGGTTTGTTCTAAGGATTTGTTATCCGTTGCTGAAGTACAGTGGAAGATTGTTTGAAATTGATAGTGCAAATTACTGCTGTAAGTATAGCAATTTAATTTGTCTTCTCAACTACATTAACTGTGCAAGAGAAGATGATGTTTGTGAGTGAACTGGTCTGATTCGAAAAGGTTTGGAGAGAGAAATTATAAGTTACGGACCTGCATTTTCCCTTCGAGTTTGATGTTTTCTTTATTGAGGCAACGTCTATTACATGCTAACTTTGATTTGCCTTAATTTGGAGGGAGCATACTGTTGTACATTGTTCCTCGTACAAATCTGCTGCAATTTGATGTCTACAGTAGTCACCTACAAGTTCTTCATTTAATTGTAACTTTCATGAGAGTTGTAGTTATGCGTTTCAGTCATTGGACTGCATGCCAAATGTTTGTAAAAATGTCTGTTGGTTGTAGATGCACATTTCAAAAGCTGAAATCATATGTATGTATTTGAATGGTCAAAAAAGATTGCATTTGTACTCTAGCTTCTTTGTTTGGACATCTAATAACCATTTCCATGTGTCTAAATAAAATTTGAACTATTACAAGCAAGTGGAAGTAATCTAAAGGTAAAAGACAGTGAGATAGAGATTTCAAGCAAAGTGTTTGACGAAATGTCAAAACATTAATCTTGTGAAGAAAATTTGATGTTTAATTAAGCTATCACCTGTTGAGCGTTATTACAACAAAGTTGTGGGGATATTACCCACTAGAAGAGGACAAGATCCATTGGGAATAAACAACCCCAAGAGCCACACTCGTCGATAGAGAAGAGGGAGAAACCGAAGGAGAAGAAACAATCGTAGGAGCCCCAGGAACAGGACAAGACTTTGAATTGGTGAAAATGAATTTACCTAGTTCTACCAAATAAGATCTTCATTTGGGGTTCCAAACTTTCGAAAACATTTTCTCAAATTGCAAATTATCTAGGACAGCCAACACTCTTGTGGCCAATCGTATCACAAAAAAGTATCTGAAGGGAAGATTTAAAAATTGGGTCCAAGTGCCATGGGAGGAATGAATGGCAACAGAATTGATGCACAGGTTTTGAAATATCAATGATGGTGCACACCCTTATGTATCTTTCATGGGATACCCCTAAATCAACATCCATTGTTGTCAGTAAATCTATATTGTAGCCGACGGGTAGATTAGTATCGAAACGGTTGCACGATGGTTGAGTCACCCTTTCAGAAAGGTATATGTACACCATCCGGAATGGATATAGGGATCATTATAATGAATCATATTGAATATTGTAGTATCTTCTGAATGCATGCGAATAATAAAAGGAATACTTCTCTATTACATGTTCTTGTCTATTGTCTGAATGCATTAATAAACCATTTACCTTGTACGGTAAACATTTGGCACCTAGACCCCTAGTCAATGCAGTTATCAATTGTGGGAAGTGTGACTAGTTGATGAGACCTGGAGCTGCTATAGGCATGGAGGGTCTATTTGCCAGAGGTGGAAAGAGCACTAGAGCAAACCTTTCGAGAGGGGTACTACACTTTGAGGCACTCAGAGTAGGTGTTGGACGGGAGGTTGTCTTGGTGGATGCATAGAGAGCTCGAGAGGAGCTGATCATCCAGTTGGAGGCAGTAGAGCGACACTTGGCTCAATGTACCCAGGAGTTGGAAGCAAAGAAGGTGGCACGAGTGGCTATTGAGGTCAAATTGGCTAAGGTGACAGTATTGCGCTAGCAGAGGCTACAGATGCAGCATGTTTTGGAGACCAGTTTGGTGTAGGCACGGTACGAATGTGAAAGTGGTGTGATGAAAACAAATCTATCTTGTTATAGTTAGTCAGTTAATGTATTATGTTTTGTTAATTGTCGTCCGGAGACGACTTTTCTTTTGGGGGGGATGATGTTGTCAATAAATCTATATTGTAGCCGATGGGTAGAATAGTATCGGAACAAGCAGGTGACAGTTGAGTCACCCCTTCGGAAAGGTATATGTACACCATCTAGAATGGATATTGGGATCATTGTAATGAATCATATCAAATATTGTAGTATCTTCTGAATACATGCGAATAATAAAAGGAATACTTGTGTGTTACATGTTCTTGTCTATTGTTTGAATGCATCAATAAACCGTTTACCCTGTACGATAAACATCCACCTTCACAAAAGAACAAACTTTGATTAATCATATTTCTAATTAGCCCAACACCTCACATAACAAGAGAAAGATTATACAGTCATATCCATATGGGAACAAATGTGGTTTTGGCAGTAGCAAGGTCAAAGAAAGGAGATCAAGGAGAAATGAACAAGCTTGACTTGCCATAAAACCAAGGACAATTCTACATCACATGAAATTGATGGATTACACCCTATGGACTCATATTTAGTGTCTAAACCTAAGAAAGCTTAATAATGTGTGTGAAAAAAAGACATATCGCACAAGGATAATAAAAAAAACCTACACTACCATCAAATGAAGACTTTTTCTTTTCTTCTAATATTTTGCCAAAATTATTTATGTTGTGAGCTAGAATGTTCTAAAATTTTGTCCAGATCCTTAATGGCACACTGCAAGGGTTATTTTAAACAATTCTTTTAATTGTGATATTGCTATCAGGATTTAACTGTGTAGTTTTTGAGTCCTACTTATGAATTCTTTTAATGTTTCAAATGTTTGGATGGAAGCGCTAATGTCACATGCTTTTGGCAACAATGGGCATTTTTTCCCCTTTTGGAGAAATTGGTTAAGGTGCATACAATAGTCACTTTTAAGCAATTTTGAGCTGTTTCGACAATTCGGAACCACAGGTGATCTCTTTGTTATAGCTCCCTGTATGGCTCTATGTACAACTTCATGTGTCAAATCCTCTTCCTCCCATACAGCCAATCCACATGGCCTCCACCCATATGGCCTTCATCTATACAACCCCCTAATGTACGGCCTCCTCCATCTGCACAGATGGCTCCACTATCAACTTTGGCACCATTCAATGTAGCAGTCATTCTTGTAGGGGTATGAATTCTACTACTTGAGATGTCTCCCATACTTCATTGTTTTGGTATCCCATAGCTTCATTTTCTCATGCTACCTCATGTGCCTTTTGTGCCCTAGTGCGGTCCCTACTTCACGGTTGCATGTGGAGCCCTTCATCCTCCAAATTGTCACTCTCCAAAGAGGAGTGTTTGTGTCTCTTCCGCTTTTGTTTCTCCCTCTTCCTCCTCGGAACTGCCAACCTCCTCCCCTCCTTCCTCAGTGCTTGTTGTAACCTCCTCTCTAACCATTTTCCTTAGTGATTCTAGACTAGTAGCAGTAAGGGTGTCAAAATGGAGCCACGTGCATGGTAGGCTTGTAGGGTTCAACGCGGTTGGCTGGAACAAATTTCCTCATGTACTCTGTTGGTCTGATTTTTCACAATATAAAAAAATTTCTGATATTTGGATGAAAAATCATTTAAGTCTTTGAATTATGTAGACTAGGGCCTTATTTCAAGTGATTCTGAAGGTTTTTAGATTGCTCTAATTGTGCCTTGTTCCATGTGTTGTATTTTCCTTTTAAATTCTTAGGGTTTGTCTCTCAAGTCATCCATGAAAAAACACTAAGTATGTGAGAAACCCTTATGCTTGTGTTTTGTGTTGCCCTAGTCTTTAAAAAATTCAAAAAGGTATGATTTCAAATTTATTTTGGCAGGGCATGTTTATCCTAAAGGTTTATTTACGTCAGAATAACCTTTTAATCTTTTGATAAACTTTATAGAGTTGTTTTAATTGCTTTATTTTATTGAAAGAGGGGCCAAATCACAGTATATTTTCATCAACCGTGGATCTTGTTTAGATCTACGGTTACCGCATTCCCGCATTATGAAGATGTGAGGTTTTTAAATATGCGGGGAAATGCATTTGTGACACGTAGTCCCTGCTGACGTTCAAAACTCAGTGCGCCGCAAAAGTTCTTGTTTGCCAGAATTGGTCAGAACCTTTTTGCAGACTTGTCAATACCCTGTGCACATTTTATTTTCCTGCGCTATTATTGGTTGTTCAATAAAAAAGGTTTTACCTTATGATCAAAGTTCATCTACCGTGGATCTTGTTTAGATCTACGGTTACCGCATTCCCGCATTATGAAGTTGTGCCATTTTTAAATAATGCGGGGAAGCAGACAGTTGACACATAGCACAGAGTGACATCATGGGCCCGCCTTTCTTAGAAAAGTAATAGTAGTGTGTCTTTCGTGGCAAGCTGTCAAATGACATGGAACGCAGAGGAAGTTTCTTATGGGTCCGTTCAATTGAATAGATGTGCAATCATTACAAGATTTGATCACCGTCGATTAGGGTAAGATCGACGGAGCCCGCATTCCCGCAATATGGAATTGCTCGATTTTTAAATAATGCGGGCAAGCAGGCATGGTGGGACCTGCACTAAGCTTTAGGAAGTACGCCGAGTCATGCCACGTTGGAAAAGATTAAATGTAATGAAGCGCGCTCATTGGTGGTAGGTGACAGGTGTGCCAAGATGGAAGTGGCAATTGTCATGGGCGCAGAAACTTTAATTACTGTAATTAAACTTGTCAGAGCACATGGACTAAAAGGTAACTTTTCATTGATCAAGTTAGTTCAGTGGGCCGCCAAATAAAAAGATCTTGGTTCACCGTCGATCAGGGTAAGATCGACGATGTCCGCATTCCCGCATTATCAAAATACGAGGTTTTTAAATAATGAGGGCAAGCGGGCTTCTAACACGTGGCCGGGGGTCTCAAATTTTTTAAAAGGCTTTTTACTTTTGAAACAAAGCCGTCCGATCTATGGGAAATCAACGAGTAAAATTCAAATTTCAAAATAAAGCATGAAAATAACGGTTGCAGGAATTAATATGATACAAAGTTTCCTTCATGCGACCTCAATGCTCTGATATAACATATAAATTTGCCATTATTGATGCACAGATTGCAGATTTTCTCAAAGTGAAAGGATTTCCAGAGCTAGGGCACAGAACTCCTCAAGGACTTCAGCGAATTTGCAGAGAAAGTTGCAAAAAGAAGAGCAGATCTTAGCAGGTAAGTGATCTATAACCAGTGAAGATCAAGAATTTGCTGAGTAAGATTTAGAAATGCCTCCACGAAAGAAATTTTCTGGGCAAACTGAATATTCAAAAAGGGGTGTGCATGATGATTTTCTGGAACAATTTCCTTTGTCAATACATGAGATAACTAAGGGGAGGGAGTTGATTCCTAAAAACCCTAGAGTAGCCATAGAAGAGGGTTTCTATGACAAGGCCATTGGGTACAAGATGCTCAGGTCTCCATGGGAGGTTTGGAATTATTCAGAAAATGGTTTTCAAAGCGAAGACTAGATAACCCTCTGAGCAATGTCTAGGAGTTTGATATTGGAAAATTAATAGTCCCCACAGTTTTCTTCGATAGTGATTTATTAGTGGACTTGGCCAAGAAGTATGATCCAATTACAGGGTGGGTAAAGAATTATGCTGGAGTAAACCTCTTTAGGATTTGCCCTAAATTAATTAGAGAAGTCTTCAACCTTAACTCTAACCATGCTATGCATGAAACTATTGACATGGGTGACTTTCAAGCAAGGTATGATGCACAAAAAATTTACTTGAAAAAAGGGCTGCTACAGGAGCATGCTGCTAGAGTTGGTACTTTGTCTGTGATTACTACTAGCACCCCAGAGCCACTACTGAAAAGACATTTTAACATTAGGGCTCAGGCATTATATATTTCTCTTTGTAAGATTTTTGGAGTGGATGAAGTAGAACAAATCCCAAGCTCAATTGTCCTCATAATGGCTCAAACTCTTCAATATGGAATGAGCACTATTCTGGATTTCGCAACATTTCTTGCAAGAGAAATTCACAATGGTTTGGTGGGGATAGCAAAGGGAAAAGTAGATAAACCTTTCTGTGGGTATTCAATGCTTATGTATATATGTTTGCATAAGGGACTTGCCTTCTTTTCCAAGGGTATGGAGCTCGAGACAACTAGGGATGGAGAAAAGAATCCAGTACAGTTATGGAGTGTGGATATGACCTCAGAAGCCACAGATGCCAGTTATGTGAGGTTTGATAGGTATTTTGCATCAAAGCTAAGATTGCTTTTGAGAGGAGACAGCCCTAGAATTCCACAAGCATTGTTAGAATTGGTTAGACCCAAGGACCATACTAAAGGGCTACTTGTCAATCATAATTGGGGGGATATAATTCCCTACAATGTTTCAACAGTGATAAGAGTATATGGCTTTTTGGGAAAGCCTCATGTGCTACCATTTCATGTGCCTTTGAAGAGTAGGAAACCATCCTTTCATTTTGTTGAAGTTGGGTCCAAATGGTTTACTTATATAATTGATAATGGGAATTAGCTGATCCTTAGGTCATGTGAGTATTATCATTCTAGTATTGAACATTTTGTTGTTCAGTAGTTTTTAAACACCAACATACTCTAGTGCTACTTGAGTGTGTTACGCCTATAAGAATAGGGCAAAGGTGTGGTGCGACGTGTAAAAAATTTTATGCTTCAGCTGCAAGAAATCCTTGATGCATTCAGACAAGACTTTTACCCAACTATAAACCCTCCCATTAGTGAGGACATTCATCAACCTTAGCATCCATATAGCAATTTCCAATGCATTCATTGCTCCTATAAGCTTGTTTTTAAGAAAATCCATTATACACTTCCATTCCAGGAAAGTTATAAAAAAATTCTTCAGCCCCTTGCTATAACTATTGGTCCACAAGTTGTCCCATTGTTGCTCGGTGAAGTCAGCCCTACATATACTTCTTATCTTCTGTAAACCTCTTTGACAAGGGTTTCATTGCTGAATCCCCTTTGGTTGGTATGCCAAAGACCTTGTTGAACTCTTTGGGTGAGTACGATATCACCGTTGCCTAAACAAAGCACCTAATGGAGAACTTGTGAGTATTCTGGTCATATTCATAGACCTTAGTGAGCAAAATAGACTTGAAATCCTAGTTGATGAACATGGGCATAAAGATGATTTTATCTACCTCTTCTTTCCCAAGTGAATCCTTCAAAGGGTGGTTATCTGAAGTGCTTTCCCACCAGGCCCTGCACTCACTTCCTGTCACACTTTTAAACATTTGATTCTTTGTGGTAAGTTGTTCACCTTTTTGCATTTTACATTGAGCTTTTTTCTTGCTAGAAGTAGCCACGGTTGTTTATAACAGTTTCTTCTTGATTGCTACATCTTTATAGTTAATATCATAGCTACCCTTTTGGGGGTTTCCAAAACTACCTTTTACCATGGCGCCTTCTCCTTCTTGAAACGCCCCTCTTAATTCACTGACTATATGTTACCATCCTTGTTGTTTGTTTAAGCACAACTTGTAATGTTGTCTATATAATCTATATGGCTAGGATTATTGAATATGGTCAACTTTTTTCTCTATCACCATACATTGTATGATCCCCTCCACCAAACTTGCTTTCTCCTATCAATCTATACACAATATGGTCTGCTTCTACCTTTTTGTCTGTATGTTGTGTGATCACCTCGCTCCTTACACCTTTACTACAGTATTGTTTCAATTTACCTCCTTCCTCCATATGTCATACATTGTACAGTTGATGTCTTTGTTGATATCTTTGATGTTACTTGTTTTTGTAGTATTTCCTCTACTCGTTCCACCTTTGTACAATCCATTTAATTTTCTTAAGGTACTTTTTCTTTGTTCTTCTTGTCATTTTATCTTTTACATCTATCGTTTCAACTTTTGGCCTCTTTTGAAGTTCCTTAAATTCTTTGCTTCAACCACTTTTTATGCCTTTCTCTTCACCAGAGCAAACTAATGGAGGTATTGTCATTGATTTCAAAGATTGAACAAAAAGAAGAGTGTAATTTCCCTTCTCCAACTTTTATGGAAAATAAGTACACTTTACCGAAGATTGTCTCTTTTATTAAAGATTGGATATCACTTTGTGAAATTGATGATCATGAGAAAACAATGCCCTTTAGAAGAAAATGAATTATATTTCTAGAATTGAGATATGTTATCTTTCACAATGATTGGTTGTTATTTCTTATATGTAGATTTAATCTTACAACTATGATAATGGTTGTCCTAGCCTTAATATGCTATAGATATCTGCTTATATTTCTCTCTGACCAACAATACGTTCCTTTCTCCAATATCTAAAAAAGACTATAATTTATTCATTTGTTGGGGTGGCTATTTTCCTATATATATTTGACACCCCTCCAAGTCGATGACTTTCTACACTTAGAATATATATATATATATATATATATATATATATATATCATTCACAAACGTTCTCTATAATGGGGGGGTTCTTAATATTGTTTGCTATCACACCAAATAACTTGTGTTCTTATGCTTACCATTTTTGGAATGTTTGGGTGGGATATCACAATGCTGCATTAGATATTTGGTGTCATCTATGTTCTTTGCCAGTTGCTCCCCCCTCTCCAATGTGGTTTTCTGGTCAAAAAATGCAATTTATAACCACCTATATAATGGACGTTTATTGTTTAGCTAAGGCATATATCTAAGATTATCGTCTTGTAATCGTTGTTGACTGAGGTTCCAATCCAATTTAAATAACCTAATTCCCTCTTCCCCCCACACACACCTATTTCTGTCTGCATCTCCAATATATACGTGTGATAGGAGTGGATTTGAAGGGACACGACTCATCAAATCTTCTCAAATATTTTGAATACTCTCTCCAATCGTTGCTTTTCCAAGCAATAGACAACTTAATGAATGTCTTCTTTGGTTTTGGTGAGTTCTTGTCTATTCCTCCTTCCACTACTTGCATAACTTATGAGTAGTAATCTCCTCTAATCTATGCTATCTATAATCCTATTCCATCCTTCGTATGCACATGGCTACTATAGAATAGTAATGAATGATTGAATTCCTTGAGTTACTACTAACTATCAACGAAACATCTCCAGTTTTGGGTGTCGCTATAATTTCATTCCCACGGGGTCATTTGTTTCTTCTTCTATTACTTTCCTGTATTACAATTCAATGCTCTTGTTTCTTGTATTATGTTCGTTCTCTGTATTGTGTAAAAGTATCGATACTACTAGTTTATCAATTTATTTAGATATGTATTATACTTATCATTTATAAAGTGATTTGTTACTAACTTTTGTATTAATTTAAATTATTATTATTTACAATCCATTTTGATATTATTAATATTAATACTTCGACTCAATTATTATAGCTTTAACTATATTTAAGATTATAACTATATATTTCTTATTATTTTAATCATTTAGTCTCATATTTAAATTATTATTATTGTGAAATGCTATTCTAGAAGGGGGGGCATTGCAGTCCGCCCTTCACAAAATTGCTTGTCCTCAAGCAATTCAAGCCTTCCAAAGTGAGTGGTGATTTTTAATATCGATATACATCCACTGATACTGAAATGGTAATTTTAACTTTATGTTAGAAATACGATACCTTAATAAATATAAACTTATCAATTTAAAATATTTCATCATATTATTCAATTTAAAACAATTCAAAAGATTAATTTATCTTGATTTGGTGTAGCACTTCCATGCTCCTTACTATGACTTGCCTTGTCCCATGATGAGTCCTAATGAGTAATCTTATAATTTCTCAAAGAGACTTTATCTCGTCTAAGACCTTATGGATACCCTTTAAGAAAATCCATTTTTATAATCCTTAAGAGAGACTTTATCCTAGCCTAAGGCATCTATGGATATCTATTCAGGATTATCCATCTCTATATTTCTTGGGAGAAACTTTATCCCTTCTCAAGCCTCCATGGATATCCCTTTAGGATGATTCATCTCTATTTAATCCTACGGAGAGACTTTATCTCTCTAAGGCCTCTATGAGTATCCCTTTAGGACGTACTCATCTATGTGATTCTTGAGAGACTTTATCTCATCCCAGGTCACTGGGGATATCCCTATAGGAGTAACCCTCTCTTTTTAATCCTAAGGAGAGACTTTATCTCATCCTAAAGCCTCTTCCTTTTGGATTACCCATTTCTATACTCCTTGGGAGAGACTTTATCCCTTCCCAGGCCTCTAGAAGTGCAAGATCTTTTTGTAATTTCATGCAAGGAGTTTTTGAAAGGTTTGAGTTTAAACGCAACTGAATATTTGCTTATTACAAATTTTCATTTTGATTTAATAATCAGTTGCTTGTTCACACATCTTACTTGTTGATCCTAAAAAAATAGGTATGAATAGTTTGAATAACTTGAAGTGAATAAATTCCTAATTTCTAAGCCATTTTATTTCCCTTCTTCTCTAGCATTCCTTGCAATTTCATTCTCAAATTTATGCATCAAGTTGAATTTCTTTAAAAGACCATTGCTTCTCTCCTTCATTTTGTGTTGGGATACTATTGAGATCTCTTGGATCATGTCTTGCTTTCTTATGCAGCTCTTTTGTTTCTCTCTTGGATGTTGCTTTTGTTCTATTCATTTGATTCCTTTCGCTACACTTGTGTCCTGATGCCCATGGTTCTTTGCACAACTTTTTGCTTGAGAAGATCCTTGTCTTGGCATTGATGCCCAACACTCCACTCCCCTTTGCAGAAATGTTAATGTCATGGATCTTTAGCAAATGTTTACACTCCTACAAATGATCCTATTTGGGTAGATTGCTAGAAGAGAAGACTTATGGATTTCGGTGTGTCTTCTAATCTGCCATCTAGCCCTCCCTTATACCTAACTCAAGGGGCATGTTCGTTGAATAGACATGTCCCTCTCTAGGTCGGTCTACTTGAAAACATGATTGTTTCCTCAAGATTGGTGCCCATTCCAAGAGTTACTAAGGGTTAGTAACTAACTAACCACACTAGTAAATAAGAAGGCTTATAAAAGCCACAAGGAAGATATCGATTTGTCTAGAGGGGACAATATGTTCTAGTGACCAATACTTAAGGGAACTCATGCATCCAGATTAGACTGATATGAAAATCAGAACACTTGTCTCTTCAAAGTTACAAGGAATTAACACTCCCTCTTAACTTGATAAGTGATAGAAACATATCTAGCAACATCAATAGAGATGACTAAGCATAGATATACACTCTACCTTTCTGAATTTCAAGCATGATGTATCGTTATACAAATGATACCTAAAAGCACATCATATTACAACTCTTGTAATATGAGTTATCACCAAAGCTTGTGATAACAGTATTGCATAGAATGCAATACTCAGGATAAAGACTAAAGAATAATTAAATTCTCCCTTTACCCAAGTTGTGACATCTGGAGTTTTAGAAATGTCACTGTCACAACATGATCTTGATTTCGTCCAAAATCTAGATTCTACCAGCAATCCATTACTAGAATGCCTTACACAAGATAAAATCCGGAGAATAATTAAATTCTTCCTTTATCCAAGTTGTGACTCATAGGCACACAACATGATCCTGAATTAAGATCTGCCAGTACACTGGATAAAATCCGGAGAATAATTAAATTCTTCCTTTATCCAAGTTGTGATTCATAGACATAGAAATGCCTCCATCACAACATGATCTTAAATTCATCCAAATTTGCCAGTAGTTCTCTACTGGTCAGAACATTATCTCAAAGAATGTCACCTCTTATAATGTCTTTATACAAGTGTTCATTATTTCAGAGATCGTCACCTCTTAAATAACAAACACAAATGGTGAAGCCCCATAATAGTCAATATCCTGACAATAATATAAATTATCATAAGAATACAAAACAATTCAATCATACCTGGATCTTTCCTGAGATTATCACTCTCAGAGAGGTTTGATAAGAATACCTACTTTCTAATTTTCAATACATAAGGATAAAGTCTAGAGAAAATTCTCTCTTTATCCAAGTTGTGATTCACAGACATCGAAATGTCTCTTTCACAACACAATCTTGAATCTATTCAAGATTTGCCAGTAGTCCTCTACTGATTTAAAACACCATAAGATCATTTGCTATCACTACAAATTCGTGTTGGAGGATTGTTTTCTATTATTGAAAACTAATGTTGCAAGACTGTTTGTTGAGAAATACTTCCACACTATGATGTTTATAAATGTAGGCCCATCAAATGGTTGCTTACTTTAGATTTTCCACACTCCTACTGGATATCAAATCTTCTAAGCTCCTTATTCAAGGTTGCCTTGATGAGATGTCAAACTTCCTCTGAATCCAAAATTCTTTCCTAGAAGAACATTCTTTAGAAAAAAAAAAATCAAGGCATATACTCATCTTATAAAAAATACAAATGAAAGATATTATAGACATAAGGTAAAAGAAGAGCTCAAGTACAATAGATACTTATCTTTCCATTATAACCTTGATGAAAGCTTTTGTACTTTATGAGTACACACCATCTTGACATGGTACACTCAGTCTGAGTTTGTATAACCTAGATCCTAGGGAGTCAACTCGATCTTCTAGGTACTCTCTCTAACATATAACCTTCTTATAAGATGATACTTATGATTCTCTGCTACAAATTCTTTATTACTCGAGAATCAATAAAGCATGGTCTACTCCCTCTGAGTCAAGATTCACCATTGCAGATCATTTAGCTTCTCCTTTTGTCAGGAAGGCATACCATGCTAATATTCATGATCTTAGTGTCACATCATGATGTCACTTTATTCCCTCCTTTCTAAGAGAACCAATACTAATAATCTGAATAGTCATAAGGTTATATAGAATGCATCTTTTCTAAGTCCACAATCATTAACACTCCCTCTTGGACTTGAGGGAAGATCAGAAATGCCTTGAGTAAAATGTTTATCTTAATGATTTGTAGTCTCATGATGTAATCTTTATCCATGTGCATCTCATTAGTGATTCTATCCACGAGTTATCTTCATTGATGAACTCCCTCTCAAACAAAATAATCGAGTTTGTCTAAGATGATAGAATCATTTGTTCTTATTCCAAGGTTCCCTTTTATAGTGGATCAAACTTATTCTGAATGGGAGTTTCCTTTCAGTAGAGCGGCATTCGGCTTACTCACTGTAAATTCTCCAAATGTCTCCATATCCTACGATTAAAAAAATCAGACTCTAATTCTGAATCTTGATGGATGCCAAGAAAACTTTCTAACTTGATGCCATCTCCCCTTCTGGAAGAACACATAAGCAATTACCAAGAACTGACAAACAATTCCATATACTATTGATCACAAAATGGAATTCATCAATCAACCCGGTACATCAATCAATCATTACCACTTATCTTCAATCATTCTCTTAATCTGGTTATGTTTTGTTGGTTTTACAATGGGTGTCGATTAAATGAGACCATTCCCACAAGTCTCACCATTTCACATATCAAAAGTGGCTCTCCTCTTTGCTAGTTTAGCCCGACATATAGCATTCAATATTTTTCAAAATACTATTTACTTTTGAAAAACTTTTTACCATTTCATGTAAGACCCATATGTTACTTTTGAAGAATATATGGTACCTTAATAAACTACTAATTTTGTTTTACACCTGTCAATGATCATCTCAAATCTGTCTACAGCCAATATTGATAATGGAGATATTATCGTTTTCAAGAAATTTGTATAAAGGCAATCTACAAGTAGGACAAAAGTCAAATTCATTATGCACATCGATACTTCAGATTTTGCTAAATGTTATTACAAGTCAAATAGGCATTCAATCAGTACACATGCATACCGAATAATTTTGCTCTCCCTTTTAAATTATAGCTTGTAAATTAAACAAGGTCTTTTCCTGCATGTAGTTGTATCCCAAAATTTTAATTTACTGACATGCCTGGTTTTAGATGTGTCTGTGATCACCTTATATATATATATATATATATATATATATATATATATATATATATATATATATATATATATATATCTGGACATAATTGTCGTCTTGGCAAAAACATTATTCAGCCGGATCATATAGTTCCTATCTTAGCTGCGTTAATTTCATTAAGAGACGTGCATATTATATACTTACACAAAGGGAATATATCCAAGTCTCATGACTTTATACCAACTCATCACTCTGGAATGAAGAACCATGCAATTGAATAATGAAGCGCTCACTGTTTCAAAGGTAACAACCGCTTGCATTTATATGAAGGTTTCTAACCCTTCTTACTGCTCCATTCTATGCGCACATTTGCAAACATTTCACATAATAAAACCATACTTTCTTGGGGCATTTTCAGCGGGTCTAGTACCTATTTAAGGAGAAGAATGAGCACTTGTTGAACAGAAGAATCTGATTCTATTGGTCTGCGAGCAATTAGGAAGTCAAATCTGATGTGGCGGGTGGAAGTACATTCACCTAATTTCCCAACATTTCACATTGGTAAGAATCATATTATGTTTTAGAGAATCGTCACCGATGGACTCATGAACAAAATATTTCTTATTATTATTCATATCTTAACCCAAGTCTTCTTGAGTCACTCTCAAAACTCAATTTAAATCTTATATTAGAATAGAATCTTTACATCCACAAAGCAAATATTTCCATCTGCAAGCATTCTCCTTATTTTCTTCGTTGTGTTTAATGGATTGTGATATGATAAAGAGATGTCACTGTTATGACAGTATTCTTAAATCGATGTTGACTTAAGTAGAATCGAGCCTTCAATAATCGTTATTGATTACTCCCTCATTATCTGCCCGATCAAATTTCTCTAGACGTTGCTAGTCTCCAATCTTATGGGCACTCGGTATCGTGTATATATTCTGTTATCTTCTTTTCTTACAATCAATGATGCCGACCATGATTCAAAATTATTTGCAAGCAATCGAATATGGAAAAATGGGGATTTCCCAAAAGATGCCAATACCATCTTGCCTATTTTCCTCTTGCTCCCTGCGTTAACTTTGGACCTTGAGTGGAACTCCATTTCTTACGTCAATTTATAATATTCTTTTATGGTTATCTCCATTTTCTTTTCCTTCTCACATTTGCAACTAGGCTTTGATACCATGTTAATGTCATGGATCTTCTGCAAATGTTTACAATCCTATAGATGATCCTATTTGGGCAGAATTCTAGAAGAGCAGACTTATGTATTTCGGTGTGTCTTCTAATCTGCAATCTAGCCCTCCCTTATACCTAACTCAAGGGGCATGTTCATTGAATGGACATGTCCCTCTCTAGGTCAGCCTACTTCAAAACATGATTGTTTCCTCAAGATTGGTCCCATTCCAAGAGTTACTAATGGTTAGTAACTAACTAACCCCACTAGTAAATAAGAAGGCTTATAAAAGCCACAAGGAAGACGCCAATCTGTTTGGAGGGGACAATATGTTCTAGTGACCAATACTTAAGGGAACTCATACATCGAGATCAAACTGATCTGAAAATCAGAACACTTGTCTTGTCAAAGGTACAAGGAATTAACAGAAATAACATTCATTTTCTTTATGATTTTTTCTTGAGTCATTGTTTCTATGTTCTATCGTTGCTGAAAAATTTCTTAGATCTTTCATTTGAAGGATTTGATTCTACCATTTTTGTTTTTCTAATGGCTTCTTCCAAGTTTTGTGGTTCATGTGGTATAACAAAGTGCCTGGTGGAGTCTTTTAATCCTTCTATAAACATCTGAGTGAGTCTCTTTTGGGAAAGATCTGGAACCATAATTGATAACTCTTGAAATTTACGACCATAGTCTTCCGCTGTTCCAGTTTGTCAAAGTTGTGTTAGTTCTTGGAAATACCATTCGATGTCCTTATCATCAAATCTGTTCATGAGCTTTTGGGAGAATTCTTCATTAGATTTTAAATCTTTATGTCCCAATGAGATACGCCGATGGGTACACCAATCATGTACTACTCCCTCTAGATGCACTATAGTGAGTTGCTAGGCATCTTCTTCCATCAAGTGATTTAGAATAAAAAATGTGTTTAATTTTTCTAACCATTGGCGCGATGTAATCTTTTCTTAGCCATCAAAATTTGGAATCTTTATTTTGTTGATATTGTGTTTGAGTTCTTCCTTTACAATCCTTCTAGATGTCTCCCATCATTTATCATCACAAAATTCTTTGAATGATACCACTTCTCTAATGTTAGGTTCTAGAGCTACATATGGCCTTGCAATATCTTCAATCCTAGTCATTTGTTGTTCTATTCCCTCTTCTTCTCTTGGTAGCTCTGCTCTATGTAAGAATTATGGTTGTGGTAATCCGATTGCAGAAAACACATTCTTATTTACTAAGTGAGGGAAGCTAGTCTCTCTTGCTTGGTTGGGTTGACCTCTCAAACTGTTGATAGAACTTCACATATCTTGCAATGCTTGGAGAAGTGCTTTATTTGATTTTTCTTCCATTTGATCGAATACAGTTTGGTTGGTTTGGTTGTTTTGCTCCTTATAGGATCTCACCTCATTTGCTAAGTCATCCATTGTAGTTTTATTTGACCTCCTCTTGTAAGTTTCCATAAGCCTTCATGCACAGGATGGTAGGATTATGCTTTGATACCACTGTAATGTCCGTTCTCTGATTATTATGGAAAATAAAGACACTTTACTGACGATTATCTCTATTATTGAAAGATTGGATATCACTTTGTGAAATTCATGATCATGAGAAAACAATGCCCTTGAGAAGAAAATGAATTATATTTCTAGAATTGAGATATGTTATCTTTCACAATGATTGGTTGTTACTTCTTATATGTGGAATTAATCTTACAACTATGATAATGGTTGTCCTAGCCTTAATATGCTATAGATATATGCTTATATTTCTCTCTGACCAACAATATGTTCCTTTCTCCAATATCTGAAAAAGACTATAATTTATTCATTTGTTGTGGAGGCTATTTTCCTATATATATTTGATACCCCTCCAAGTCAATGGCTTTATATATATATATATATATATATATATATATATATATATATATATATATATATATATATATATATATATATATATATATATATATATATATATATATATATATATATATATATATATATATATATATATATATAAAACAAATGTTCTCTATAATAGGGGTGGTTCTTAATATTGTTTGCTACCATACCAAAGAACTTGTGTTCTTATTCTTGCCGCTTTTGGAATGTTTGGGTGGGATATCACAATGTCGCGTCAGATATTTGGTGTCGTGTATGTTCTTCACAGTTGCTCCCTGCTCTCCAATGTTGTTTTCTGGTCAGAAAGGCAATTTATAACCACCTATATGATGGACGCTTATTGTTTAGTTGAGGCATATATATTAGATTGTCGTCTTGTAGTCGTTGTCTAAGGTTCCAGTCTGATTTAAATAATCTAATTCCATCTTCTCCCCTGCCCCACACCTAGTTTGGTCTGCATCTCCAATATATACGTGCGATAGGAATGGTTTTGACGTGACTCAACTCATCAAATCTTCCCAAATACTTTGAATAGTATCTCCAATCGTTGCTTTTCCAAGCAATAGACGGCTTATTAAATGTCTTCTTTGGTTTTGGTAAGTTCTTGTCTATTCCTCCTTCCACTACTTATATAATTTTTGAGTAGTAATCTCCTCTTAATCTATGCTATCCATACTCCTATTCCGTCCTTTGTATGCACATGGCTAGTCTCTAAATAGTCATGAATGATTGAATTCCTTGAGTTGCTGCTAACTGTCAATGAAACATGCCCCAGTTTTGGGTGTTGCTATGATTTCATTCCCAATGGTCATTTTTTTCTTCTTCTGTTAGTTTCTTGTATTACAATTCAATGCTCTTGTTTACTGTATTATGTTCATTCTTTGTATAGTGTAAAAGTATCGATCTTACTAGTATATCAATTTATTTAGATATATATTATATTTATCATTTATAAAGTGATTTCTTACTAACTTTCATATTAATTTAAATTATTATTATTTACAATCCATTTTGATATCATTAATATTAATACTTTGATTCAATTATTATTATAATAATTTAACTATTATAGTTATAACTATATTTATGATTATAACTATATATTTCTTATTATTTTAATTATTTAGTCTCACATTTTAATTATTGTTATTGTGAAATGTTATTCTAGAAGGGGACATTACACCCTATGAGTGTTTCCATTTTTCGACTAAACAGTTACTATATTTAATGTGAATTTTATGATCCCTATAATGACTCAATATTCCATTTTTTTTAATCTAGTCTTTCTATTTGTACAACTGGTCACACTTGTAACACTTATTATTTTGAATATATTTAACTTGCTCTTTTCCTGGAATATAATTCTCCTCTTCGATGATTTCCGGCTTTTGACTCCTTCCCACTATTATCACAAGTGAACGTCTACTGCTACCAATTTGTTTAATATCTGAGCTGACTCCTTATATCTCTCCTTGTTTTAGAGTGCGTATATTATGTCCTAATTGTCATTTTTCCCTCGACCGATACCCCCAAATGGTTGACTATGATTCTTTTATATATCTTTCCATTGAATAGATACAAAAGACATGTATATTCCTTGCACGTGATCGCACCTTTACAAAATGCTAAGGGATTACTATTAGTCATAACTGATTCTTAATTGTCAGTCGAAGGCTGTGAATGTAAATTAAATTTATATCATATTTGATTGAATTCTAATCTCAAATTTATTGTCTGCATATTCTGATCAGAATATGATAGTCTTGATAAGTTTCAATTGTGTGTGGTATATATTCAATATTTATAAACACTGAATTTGCAAGATATAATATCAGAACTCACAGTGAAAGCAGAGCAGTATGAATATTCACGTTCTCTTGCCTAGCCGATTAAGAGCATATATATGGTTTGAGTAGACTATGTCTTGAGTGGACGTGTCTCCTCAAAGAGGAGACAAGTCCACACAAGACATGCCTCTTCCCTAATCAGTGATTTGTTTATGCAAACAAACTGATTACCAATCGGTGTCAGTTATAATTGGTTTGAACTTAATCAAAACCTTCAAACAAAGACGCTGATCTCCAAGAGAATTTAATCAGACTTCAATCTGATTACATATATGCAAGTAAGCAGTTTACATGATCATGACTCGATCAGTATAAGAATATGAAATGTTATATAATAGATTTGTATGAACAAATTGATATGCTTGGAGGAGAATACAGATTTCATGGATGGTATAACAACCTACATCTAATATGTGTATGAGTGATAAGAAAAGTGTATTATGTGTGCATGTATGTTATTTAAATATTGTTCAATTTATCTGAACAAAGCTAGTCAGCAACACTCCCTCTTAGCTAGGGAAGATAAAGAATCTAAACAAGTAAATATATATCATAATAGGCTAATCTATTGTGAAAAAAGATATCGCCTAACTCGTGATGTCGGAGGATACAATATGCTCAAGAATATCATGTCACGTGAAATTCTTCTTATATATATCCAAGTTATGGTATGTGCATTGACATCAAGTCTCATGATCTTTACCATAACCAATCATGGCATATCCATGGAAACACTTATCCACCATGACTTTCTCATAAGGAACAAAATGATCTTCAATTGATATCAAGTCTCATGATATCTGTCAAAATGTCCAAGAGATACTTAACTATCATGACATGTTCACGAATATCAGGTCACATGATTCATCATGATAGGGAACTAATCATTGTAAAGTCATTACCTTACAATGATAGACACATATTATCTGAAAGATCATCACCTTTCAATAATGTACACAGGGGGCCCATAAAGTCATGGAGTTGAACACATGACAATAAAAGATTTTACATGGAGTCGTCTAAGATTCTCTCACATGGTGTTGTCATGCATGACATCCATCATGAACCAAATCAAAGGATGGATCCACTATGGCTCAGTCCATAGGATGAAAACAATGGCTTCCACCTCAAAACTTCTCTCTCGAAGGAAAGAATATACAAGGATACAAATAATAGATCGCTGATGTCAATTTCCTTTTCAGCTAAGGCTTCATCTCCAACGCATCAAGCTTGTCCTTGAGGTACATAGAAGTTCTCTCTAGCATGAGGCTTGGCGAGAATGTCAATCATCTGTTCTTCAGTGATAATGTATCTCAACTAAAAGTTAGAGAAACCATCTTGACATGGTCTACTCCCTCTGAATCAATATCACTAGATGTCAACAAATGTGGATCCTTAAATTTTTCCCTTTGTCACAGAGGCATGTCCTGTTCATATACTCCAATCATGGAAAATATCTTGCTCAAGGGACTCATCATCAAGCACATGATTTATTTATTATTTTAATAATCACAACATTGTTCACAAGAGAAACTTTCCATATACAATTGTACTTGTCTTATTCCATAGTAACGTGAATGAATGTAATAAATTGTGGCTTTATCACCAAATTTGGCTACATCAGGCATTCATGCTAATTTGGCTTCCTTTTAAAGCTCCAAGTACATTCATCAACCTCTTGACCTCCTCGTCCAAGGTTGCTTGTAATGCAATGTGAGAGTCCGTCTAAATGCTATTTTCCTCTTCTTCGAAAAAAAATTCAGCCATCAACTTAGTCCCATAACTGTAAGCATTTAAGTATCCATCTATCCTCGAAGAACAATTAAATCAGTTCCTTTAGTTGCTCCCTCTTGTCATAGAAACATATCCTTGTCATAATTCCAATCATAGAGGGTAATTTTCTTTTATAGACTCACATCTTCCAGCATGATCAAGATATACTAAGATCCAAAACCACTTTGGAGCTACAATCCTAAGAATTGAGTTCTCTACAATGCCTCGGCAGCATACCTAATCCACCATTCTTCTTTTCTTGTAAGAACATCCCTGGACACAAAGGGAAAGATCAAGGCAAATAGCTCTTATAGTACAAACATGAATAAATATAAGACAGTGTCTACAATAAGCAAATAAATGTAATACTTGAAGGATAATAAATACTTATCTGTGCATCAACATCCTTGATATAAGTTGCTTCCAACGAGGGTCCATAAGCAACAAATCAGAAAACATCTCCATATAAGCATTTTTCAAACAATGGGAATGGAACGTTGGTTATTATTCCCCCCCACAATGTCAAATTTCCACTCTTATATTGTTTGAACAGTATTTCAACATATCAAATATGGAAAACAATTTGAACAAGAGACAAATGTTAAGAACCACTGATGAAATGAGAAAGTATTCACTTTCCATGATTGTTTCATCTAACTTATCAAGACTTCTGCATTCCAGTGTAATTTTCAAAGCCTTTTAAAACTATAATATTCAAAAAAAAACATTAAAATAACTTCAGTAACCATACATATCGGTATTAAACTTCGTACATATTAGTATCCACACTTTACAACAGCAATCAGAATACAGAGCTTTGAACAAATGATGTATTCCACATTTGAGCGTCAAATGATCACAAGTATTGCAGGCTCTCTAGTAACGCTAAATGACAACATGAACAACAATCACATACACTGTTCTGCAGTACTGCAAAGAGAATATAGTCCAGAATGTTCCTCTACATGTTTTTAATGAAATCATCATCCCTATTGGCAATAGTGAAAACTGTGACAGTCATCATCCTTTAAGATCATGCTCATCATCAGAAACTCCAATTTCACCATTCTACCATGTTTCACAGCTCTAGAGACTGCCAGAGCATACAAAACTCACTTGTTGATCTATGTCCTATTGCTCATTCTAATTTCATCTAATAATTTTGAGCCTTATAAGATGTGTAGTCTACAGAGGCTCCAAGTGTTGTGTTCACTTCAACATATACACAACATCTAGTTCTTCAATGTCAACCCATAATGATAACTGAAATTGCTGCGCTTATGTTCTTTAGTGTTAAAGGCTAAAGCAATCTTTGATTGAATACAATATGCTAGTCACTGTATGCTTAAACACACAAAAGGAGATGCACGAATGCTTTGTTGTTATTCAATAGACTAATTGCTTCTAACATATGGTAATGACTTGAGGTCACTGTTTACCATCTATTTCTTGTTCCCAACTCCTTTCCCGGGACTTGCATTTATCTCTAAGAACATACAAGTATTTCTTTGTACTAAACAATTCTCTAATCACAAAATTTCTCCTCGCAAAAGTAATTACTATTATTTCATTCTATGCACAATGCTACTGTTGTTCTTAACAATGGAAGTTGGGCTCAATACTCGACTACACATTCCAGCAATGGTGCCTTATACAATGTTACAATTAAGCATAGTACTTAGATCATTATCACCACTCCCATTGTAATACCAATTTTACACGGTATAATCTTTATCGAGAAACTCGTGATTTCTCCCACCTAGACTTCACCAGAATGGCAGGAATTTTCCAAGCTTGGTTTGGACAACTGGTGATTTCCCAGTTGGTGGGTATTGTTTCAAAAAATTTTGGTTAACAAACACAGGGATGCCCAAGGACGTGACCATACACCAAAGAGGGAGTAACTGAATAATATGCAGAGGTAAAAATAATGCCGAGCGTATAACAGGGACTCACAGAGGCCATGTGCACACCTTTGAAATAATAACTAAGCAGAACCAATTACAATTCAACTAAATTTAAGTTGTGTCAAGCAACCTCTCCTTATTTTGACGTTTAAAATGCCACCACTACAAAAATGGATCTGCTGCTGCTGAAAGATTGACCATAAATGCAATGCATCAAAACCTTGAAGGACAGACCAATGGCAAAAATATAAGAGGGCCAATTAAGAACCTGTTGGAAAGATCTCACCCAAGATGAAAGTGGTCACTAATTTATGCAACCCACCAAACAAATATGTTTGTAGAGAATAGAGGCGATGGAGAGATGAGTTTTAATACACATTACCCACAAAGAAAATGTAGAGCTCCAACACTATAAAAGGGTTATGGCTAAACTCCACAGAGAGGTATTTGGTCATCGCACCAATAAAAATAAAAACTCTAACTACTGGGGTATCATTGGATGTGTTGGCCCTACAATTGTCGCACCAAGAAGCCTTCCTAAGCCTACGTGGGTCTTATTTTATCCGTCTTGTATGAAACTCACAGAAACATTGCCCCAATTTGTAATGCAATTGGTTTCAAATATATCGCACACAATTATTTTATAGCCTCTACAAATAACAGTCTCTGCACACAAAATGCTCAATGACAAACTTCCATAAGCCACAATCACCCTCTACAACTTCACCCTCTACAACTTCTCCCCTTTAATCCATTATTCGGTTCCTCCTCTCAGATTCTTATAAAACTAAAAACAAATGAAGTTCAATTAAAGAATGAGGCGACTATAACTTCCTAGGATGTGACGAATAAATAATTCATGTTGCCTTACAATCAAACTGCTACCATGCTTTGCTACTGAAAATGTATCATCTCCGTAAAATAATAATTTAACAGACTACATGCAGAATGACTTAAGCACATTCTTTCTTCTCTGAAATATTAAATTTATCTGATTTGATTGATTTCTAATCTCTGATTTATCAGAATATGATAGTATTGATAAGTTCCAATTGTATGTGGTATTTATTCAATATTTATAAATACTGAATTTGCAAGATAAACTCGCAGAACTCATGGTGAAGGTAGAGCATTAATGAATTTCGATGCTCTCTTGCCTGGCCAATTAAGAGCATATATATGGTTTGAGTAGACTATGTCTTGGGTGGACATGACATGTCCACTAAAGACATATCTCTTCCCTAATCAGCGATTTGTTTATACAAACTAACCGATTACCAATTGGTATCACTTATAATTAGTTTGAACTCAATCAAAAACTTCGAACAAAGATGCTGATCTCCAAGGAAATTTAATCAGACTTCAATCTGATTACATACAAGCAAATAAGCAGTTTACATGATCATGACTCAATCAGTATAAGAACATGAAATGTTATATAATAGATCTGTATGAACAGATCGATATACTTGGAGGAGAATACAGATTTAGTGGATGATACTATAATAACCTGCATTCTAATATATATGCATATGAGTGGAAAGCAAAGTGTATTGCGTGTGCATGTATGTTATTATACTATCGTCCAATTATCTGAAAGAAACTAGTCATCAACAAAGGCAATGAATTTAGTAATTATTCTCTCCCAAATTTGTAATTTATTACATTGCTCCATATTAGTTATTCTCTGATAATTCATGATTCCTTGATTACTTACCTTATTGATCTTCACTGAACAAAATTAGATCCGTTTGCCAAGATAATTATACGTCTCCATCGATAGCACCACACAGAAATATTGCAATGGCCATAGAGGTCTATGTCACTAAGGCATTGTAATTCTGAATATATTAGATCCATTTGCCAAGATAATTATAGGTCTTCGTCGATAGCACCATACAGAAATATTGTGATGGTCATATAGGCCTATGTCACTAAGGCATTGTAATTCTGAATATAATTGGCGGACACATGGCTGGACATTGTGAATATAAGGGAGTGAGCAACTTGTTAATTGTTCACTCCCTTGAATTTGTTTGTTAATATTGTAACTTCAATCAGATTGATTAAATCATAAGATATATTGCTATGATTCTGATTAGTAATCATTAGACAATTTGTGTGTGTGTATGTACGTATATATGTAAAGTATATATGTATATATGTGTGTGTGCCTATGCATGTGTGTGTGTATGTATATATACATATATTACATATACATATGTATATATGTATATATGTATAAGTATATTTATGCATACATATATATATATATACCTATACATATATATGTATATATATACACACACACACGTGTTTATACATACATACATGCATACATACATACATATGTATAATTATGTATTTGTACATATATATATGTATATGTATAAACAACTGTGTGTGTGTGTGTATAAAGATCATTTACATATCGGATGCTCCTTAAGAGCAACAATTACAACTTATTCAAGCTCCTTTCGAGCAATCACACTAGAAACAACAATCAGAAGACCAAGAATCACAACTTAGAATCCACTTCTTACAAATG
This sequence comes from Cupressus sempervirens, assembly GCA_028749045.1. Taxonomy (NCBI): domain Eukaryota; kingdom Viridiplantae; phylum Streptophyta; class Pinopsida; order Cupressales; family Cupressaceae; genus Cupressus; species Cupressus sempervirens. The sequence continues at coordinate 613,331,983 of CM053788.1, forward strand.
AGATGAATACAACCAATAGAAGACCAAGAGTCACAACTTTGAATTCCACAAAGATGTCCCTCTTGGGATTTGAACCAAGGTGTCCACAATGAGAACTCATTGCTTCAACCAAGCTAAACACCTTGGACATAAATACGTACATATACGTATATACATATGTATACATATATGTGTGTGTGTATACATACATATACATATATACACACACATATATATATATACATATATATATATATATACATATATGTGTGTGTGTGTGTATACGTAAATATATATACATATCTATATGTATATATATACACATATGTATATGTATGTGTGTATGCGTGTGTGTGTGTGTGTACATGTAAAAGACAATTGTCTAATAATCATAAATAATGAAACAATGTGTTAATAAATAGATGTGACCCATGCAGGGACATGTCTCTCCTTGTCTCATCCACAACATAGATACTAGAGGTCACTGCCTTTGGAACACACAGAAATCACAGGCAGTGCTATTACATTTTCAGCAATAATACCTTAACATGGTGTCAGAGCAGGTTCCCTCTGGGAACTGGAAATGTAGAATGAAATTTAATCTATTGAGATTTGACTGGGGGCAAAGGTACATGGAGGCCTCTATTAGAAAGTTGACATCATGCAAGCCATAATTTTAACAATGACTGCAGACTGCATTCGAGATTCATATTCATAGCATGGTCTGTGTTGGCTTTGTTACTCTGGCCTTGTTTTAGGCTGTGAAAGGAAAGGAGTTGTTAGCTCATGACATAACATTTGCGAACATTGCCAAAGAATTACAAAGACAGTACATAGAGGGAGAACAATCTGATAAACTATGGATAACAGCAGTTATATTGAATAGAATATTACATTTGTGAACATACAGAGATTGGCCATGTTCACACAGGGAAGAATTAAGAGGATAGAGAATGACAGCGAAGTATAGGAAGGTATGTCAAAGTAGATTTTAGCAGTCAACAAAGGCTACAGCAATAAGAATCTTACGAAGATATGACAGACGACAAACTCTAAGAAAAAGACGCTATCAAACATACATGACAGGGAAGCCAGGAGTAATGTTAGAGAGGCCCATTCATAGTACACAGTCAGTATTACTGAACGGAATGGACGAAACATTGCCATCAATGTAGGGCTTAGAGAAGAGACATATAATGGAACATTCATATGAGAATACATAGTTATTGATAACAATAAAGATTCGGCACTGCTTTGTACCTACTTGGCATAACTCCCAATAAGAGTCTTACAGAGATAAATGGCACAAACGCACCTATTCAACAAGAGCGAGATTTGATCATTTGGGGATTTGTTCAACGATACAAGCATTGGAATATATAAAAGATCTACCCATAAAAACTCTTCCTCTTGATCACAGAGGAATGTTTCATTTTTTCATGGAGAAATACTACTACACATTCAATCCAACATCATAGAATGAACAGGACTTAATTTATACACAGCCATCAGTACACGGGATATCTGAAAGGACGAAAGAGGTTTAGGGTGATAGCAGATCAAATAAAGATGCAGACCATGCAGTTGCCATTTATTCATAGATATATTTAGACCTAGCATACTATCTGACAGGGAGTTGAGTATTATTAACTAGTATATCAACAATGAGGACTAGCGGTTAAGACTTACAATACTCATCAGTAATAGTGATGGATTAATGAGTGATAGCATTAAGAATAACAAGTATGTTCATGAGATGGGACGATTAGTCAATGAAAGGAATTATACAACAATCATATAATATGTTTTCTTTCACTAGATCCAATATAGCTATTGGACCAAAATTAGGAATGTTGAGTTATGGCAATAGAAAGAAAGTGGCGAAACGGACTACTGTTTATGTTATAACTAAGGGCATACAAAGTTTTGGTCACAACTCCATGTATCTGTTTGGAAAAATACTCTCTTCGTAAAGATTCAATTTTTTTCAAGGTCTTATTCCTGATTATGTGAATAACTCTTGTGGCAGTAATTATTTGGACTCTCAGCAGATTGCTACTGTTGCTATTATTTTCCAGAAAGAGGTCACAATCACTCTCTTGAGTATATATCTAGCATAATATTGATCAATCCATAACTGCTATGTTTTTAAGTGGATCTGCAAGTTAAATCTCAGAAGTCAACAAGTTTGATGTGGATAAACAAATAAAGAAAGAGAAGATATAGAATAAGATTATGGAAACTTCTGTAAAAACTTGTGATGATAATTGTTTCTCATGGATGAGTATCTAAAGATGTGAAAAATGTAGTTCAACCACTTCTTAATCGCTGATGGAAATGACTGATTATGATAGTGATGTTATTGTCGACCAGAACTGAGAGCTCAGCCTGATCGCTTCTTTTGCGTCCTCCCATAGTTCAAATAGACAAAAGTTTTGTCTATTAAAGGAAAAAAGGGGGTTTGCCATATTTCATGTGATGCAAAATTGTTCGACGATATAAGCATGGGAATTTTATATTGTGGGGATTATTGATTATTCTTGACATTATTGATTAGTTTCTAGTATTGTGAAGAGAATTTTGTAAGGATTGATGACAATTCGTCCCTGATAAGGGATTATCATTTAATGAGCTGACCAATCATGATGCAATTTTATGTGTCCTTTAATCATTGACTGTACGGATTAGAAATGGGTGTCAAGACTGATTTTGATTCTATTCCTTGTGTATTAAGGGACATATTTTCTATCTAGTATAGTTATTTAAAGAACTCTAAGATAATAGTAAACAAAGGTATTAAGCTTCATCATAGTATCAACTTCAATACATGCTAATTTGTATAATGTTAAAAAAATCTTTATTGATTATTGTTTTCATGAATTAATTTATATTTGTGGTTATAAGAATTTGATATCAACTATTATTTATATATTTATTATTTGTAATTACATTATTAGTTATTATTTATATGTAGATTTAAAATATATGTATGTACTAATTTCTTTGTATTGATATTTGTATTTTTATTATTATTATTACATTTTATCATTATCATTATTATTTATTTGTCTATTAATCTTATTTGTATTATTTAACATCGAATCCTATTTGAGAATAGAGGATATTACAGTCCGCCCTTCCTAAAATTGTTTGTCCTCAAGCAATATGATCCTTTGGTAGGTTGCCCTCAACAGATAGGGTGCCCTTAGCGGTTCTCCTTCACTTACAGCATAGTAGGGTGCCCTTACCTCAGCTCTCTCTTAAATGCTGTTATAATGGGGTGCCCTTCGCAATTCTCCCTTAATTGCAACCTGGGTCTCTTTCGCTATAGGGTGCCCTAGCGATTCTCCCTTAATTACAGACCAGTAGGGTGCACTTATAGTGGTTCCCACTAATAAGCTACTGCAATAGGATGCCCTAACAATTCTCCCTTAATTCCAGCCTCGAAAAGGTGCTAACAATAGGGTGCCCTAACATTTCTCCCTAAATGACAATGCAGCAGAATAACCTTATAATAGTTCATCTCACTACTACTATAATTGGCCAACACTTTGACTTGTGAAATATCGCGATATTCGTGTTATATCACCGAAATTTTGAAATATGGATCCACCAATCACATGTTGCTCCTTCTAGATGGAGTATTGCGAATTGGCAAGCGTCTTCTGCCATCATAAGACTTACAATAAAAATGTGTTTAATTTTTCTAACCATGCATGAGTTGTAGTCTTCTTTGATCCATAAATATTTGGAATTGCTACTTTGTTTACTTTGTGTTTGAGGTCTTCATTTACATGTCTTCATTGTTTCTCTCTTCACTTATCTTCACAAAATTCCCTATATGATAAAAATTCTCTAATGTGAGGTTCTAGAGTTGCATAAGCTCTTGCAATGTCTTCAATTATATTCATTTGTTGTTTTGAATTTTATGATCCCTATGGTGATTCAATATTCCATTTTTTTTAATGTAGTCTTTCTATTGGTTCGATTGATCACACTTGTAACACTTATTATTTTGAATTATTTAACTCTACTCTTTCCTTGGAATGTAATTCTCCTCTTCGATGATTTCTAGCTATTGACTATTTCCCACTATTATCACACATGGACGTGTACTACTACGATCTTGTTTAATATATATGTTGACTACTTATATCTCTCCTTATTTTAGATTGTGTATATTATCTCCTATTTGTCTTTTATTCCCTTGAAAGATGCCCCTAAATGGTTGGTTGACTCTAATTCTTATATCTTTCCTTTGAATGGCTACAAAACACATGTCTATTCTGTACAAGTGATTGCACCTTTACAAAATGCTAATCAAGGCATTACTATAAGTCATAACGGATTCTTAAGCATTAGTCTAAGGCAATGAATTTAGTAATTATTTTCTCCTAAATATATAATTTATGATTTTGCTCCATATTAGTTATCCTCGAATAATTCATGATTCCTTAATTAGTTACCTTATTGATCTTCATTGAACTAATTACATCTATTTTCCAAGATAACTATACGTCTTTGTCAAAAGCACCATACAAAAATATTGCAACGGTCACAAAGTTTTTTGTAGTCATAGTAATTCTGAATATAATCGGCAAACACATGGTTGGACATCGTGATAGATTTCTTAAAAGAGACCCTTCTTATCACAGCTTGTTAATTGTTTGCTCCCTTGAAATTGTTCCTTAGCTGATGACACTATTGATTATTTTCTAGAATTATGAAGAGGACTCTATTAGGATCGATGTTAATTTGTCCCCAATAAGGGATTGTCATTTAAGGAATCAACCAATCATGATGCAATTATGTGTCCCTTATTCATTGACCATATGTATAGATTAGACACGGGAACTTTGATTCTATGCATTCTGTATTAAGGATGTATTTTCTATCTAGTATGGTTATTTAATGGGCTCTAAGATAATAGTAAACCAAGTTATTAACCTTGATCATAATATCAACTTCAATACATGCTAATTTGTATAATGTTAGAAAAATCTTTTTCAATTATTGTTTTCATGAATTAAGTTATATTTGTGGTTATCAATATTTGATATCAAATATTATTTGTTATTATTTTTTTCTTTTCTTTTTTATGTATCTCAAATTCTTACTTTTATCCCTTTCGGTGGGGTATATAGCTTGTCACTACCTTTATTCTTTTGAAGGAAAGATAATTTGTGTTTTCGATGGTTCGAAGTTTACACTTGGCAGGAGATTAATGCCGCATAAAAATTGCTCAGATCCTTGGCCTTTGGGAGTGTAATTTAAATGTCCTTCCTTATTCTCCATGTACGTTTTTCTACCATGTAATTACTCCTTGTATTATATGATTTGGAACTCCACTTTAATTCATTGTATGATCATTATGGTCCACAAGGTGTGCCCCTTTAAACCGAACCATCTTTATCCTTTATTAATTATAATTATATATTGAATAGTAACGTCTATTAATAATTTCATATTACTGGCAATCTTAACTAATAGCAATGATAATTTGTGTTGATATGGCTTATATATATATATATATATATATATATATATATATATATATATATATATATTATCGATAATGGGTCGAAGCATAGATTAGTTATTATTTGTTTAAGTTAACTATTATTATATGTTAAGCTAAGTAGGCTCGAGCCCAAGACCTCGGGCATGAGAGGCTCACAAGTTATCGTTGTGGTGTATGCTCTTGCCTGATATAGTTTATTAATATTAATACTATACTATTAATTATGTTGATTATCAATGGTCTATCTATCTACATTGGATATACAATTTGTATTTTAATTAATTATTTATATCGATAATTTGTGAAATATATATGGACTATTTATTGAATATATAAACTGTATTTTAATAGACTAGTTATGTATATTGATTATAATGGACTATTGTTATCTAACATTAATTAATTGAACATATTATAACACATTTGATTAATTCTTATCTTAATCGAGGGTCATTACAAATTTGCAAGAACAAGAAACTAGCTTTCTATTATCTCCAATAAAATAGAATTACAACATTAAGAAATATGACATGCACAACCACATTGGCATTTTCGTTACAGTAATTTGTAGTACAGAGCCACCGTCTACATTCTCAGAATTGTCCTAGACAACCCTACAAACTTCAATATATAGACAATTTTTTAAACCACCCAAGAAGGTTCTAGAAATTTGAAACCTAAACTTTGGGGTTGACCATCCCTAAAAAATTATTATTCATATTTTATTACATTAGAGTAGGTGCCATTGAAACTCAAAAGAAAATTTTAAGGAATTTCATTTCATTCTATTTTAGGTAGCCCAACTTTCAGAGACCATAACTCATCGCCAATAAATGTGATAGACTATTATAAACCCATTTTAGAAACGCCATGAACCACTCTACAACACTAGACTCGCACAAGCTTCAATTAATTGAGGTTTTTCTTCTTTCCAGAGCTTATAAAGCCTTCAAAATTGAGTTCAAATCTTTTGTACCTTACAGCCAATACCAAAAAAAGTCAACAGCTTCAAAACTAGACTTGATCTTGCAATAAAATTTTATAGGCAGGCTGATATATCCAAAATGAACCTCCACGGAAGTAATTAGAATCACTTGAGCTCCACTGACTTGCTTACCAAAAATTAGTAAGTTTCCAAAAATAGCAACTTTGCACTAAGATAGCACTTGTTGACAAGAAAAAACATAATATTTTTGGGTGATACAAGATTGCCTATATATCCAGCCTCCTCCCTTGACAGTCACAATAAATCTTTAACAGTCTTACTTTCCATTTGACTATATATTCTTCATATGTCATGTTTCTTGTGCTTCTGCCAACATTACTATCCAAAATATCTTCAATCTCTTATATAGTTTTAGAAGTAGTTGAAATATTCCAATGTGCTTCTGTGTTCTCATCTTTATCACTTCCTTCATGATACGCTGACAGAACCGAACTATTAAACACTAGTGAAATATTGAGCTCACTAGGCAAGTCTACTTCATAAGCATTTTCGAATCATGCTTCTTTAGTATTTTGCATGGCCCAAACTTCTTCATCCTTAACTTATTATATATTCCCACTAGAAATCTCTCCTTCCTCAAATGAATCCTAACTTCGTCTCAAATCTAAGATTCCTTATACCTTCTTTTCTCATATGCCTTAGCCTTGTACTGTGTGTTCGTTTTAGTAATGTGTTTCCTCACCTCATGTAAATTATTCAAGTGTTCTGCAAAGTATTCAGCTTCGGCACTACTTTTGTCCTCTCTATCCAACTTCCTTAATTTTGAAGCATTTATGGGGCTTCTTCCATATACTATCTGTAATGATGAATTACTAGTGCTCCTATTGACAGGATTATTATATGCAAATTCCGTCTATGGTAAAATCAAATCACATCCCTATGGTTTATCTCCAACCAAGCATCTCAGTGGGTTTCCCAAACTTCTATTCACCACTTCCGTATGTCCATCAAGTTGAGGATGATGTGTTGAACTGAAGTTCGATATGTCTTTAACTAGATCCGCAATGTTCTCCAAAGATACCCAATGAACTTGGCATCTCGATCTAAAACGATGCCCTTTGGTAGACCATGTAGTCTCACCACTTCTCTAAAAAACAATTATACCACATGAACAATATCATTACTCGTCTTAAAAGGAATGAAATGTGTCATCTTTGAAAATCTGTCTACCAACACAAGAATTGAATCGTCCTCTCTGAGTCCTTGATATGCCCAAAACAAAGTCCATATTGATTTCCTACCATGATTTCTCCGATACAGGTAATGGCTGATATAACCCTGCATTCTACTTGGAATGCACAACTGACTACCCCTGAATAACATACCATCTAGAATTATGACGTCCAAAAACTTGGTTTTTTCTAGAGAAACAGATTCGTACAAGCCCTCCAAGTTTTGCCAAAGTCAGGATCCTCAAGGTACAAACTCTTCTTGAACTCCTTGAACCCAACAACCTTGGTTTGCATCTCTGCCAACGAAATGTCTCATGGTACAAGCATCTGCAACCATATGAAACTTCTCACTCTTGTGTTTCAAAACAAATGTGTAACTCTACAAACACTCAACCCATTCAAATGCCTTTGATTCGACTTTTCCTGACTATTCAAATATTGATAAGCTTGACGATCAATAAAGAAAACAAACTCCTTAAGACAAAAGATAATGTCCCCACTTCCTCAATGCTTCAACTATAGCATAAAATTCTTAATCATAAGCATAATATTTTCTTATAACATCATTAAACTTCTCACATAAATAAGCAATGGGTTTACCTTCCTAACTCAAAATACCACCAATAGCATTACCACTAGCATCACAATACACTTGAAACACCTTATTAAAATTTGGAAGTGCTAAGATAGGTTGTTCCGCAACTTTCTTTTTCAAGGATTGAAAACTCTTGTTTTCTCCTATAGTCCACTTCAATTCCTTCCTATCCTCTCATTATTTCAGTCAAGGGTCCACAAACACTATTGTAATTTCTGATTAACATTCTCTAAAAGCAAGTCAAACCATGAAAAGATCTTACCTCCATAGCACTCTTTGGAGTAGGTCATTTGATGCAGGAGCATCCAGAGGTATAAGGGCAATCCTATGTCACCCAAAAAATGTACTTATACTTAGTTTCTGTTTCATGTGTTTGCATTTTTGGACACCCATTTGGGTCAAATAAAGGTTCCAACTCTCACAGTTTCACTATCAGTGAGCTAGAAAATCCTAAAAAAATAGGAGCATGTAATTGGGCCATCATTTTGGTAAACTGGAAGGTGTGAATTGGCCAGATGAATGTAATTGTGATTTAGAACATTCCAGAAAAAGAATAAGGTCAAAAGGCCCCACGGTTTGAAAGTTATTGCAGTTTTTCGAGTTTTGGAGACCTCCTAAGAATGCTTCAAAGTCAGGTTAGGGGCATTAAATGACCTCGAAAAGGGCTGAAAAATGGGAGACGAGCGAAGCTGATCCATAGGACTATAGAGCGCTTTGAGAGCTTTCCGAAAATATAAACGGTTCGTCAATCGGAGCTACGGTTCAAAAGTTATGCCTCCCGAAAGTTCGGTTACCGTTTCTGAATTCTTCTAGATTTGCGTCGACCTCTAACGCAGCTTTTGGAACCTTCTATTTGGTTGGTGGATGCCTACTAGCACTTTCTAAAATGTACTCCTAGTCCTTAACCCTCCGGGGTCTATTTAAGGAGATTTCTAGCATTGTAAAAGGCAGTTTGGAGTGGAGTTTGAGAGGAGGTACTGAAAGGAGAAATTATCTCCACATTTATGCTATTGTAAGCCCTTAGGGCATGTTTTGAAGTTTATTTTCTCTGTACTGAATATACTAGCTTATTTTTCAGTTAATACAATTTCCCTTTTCTGTTGTGTCCATTCTGTTCTTAGGTTGTGTACCCATCAAGTGGTATCAGAGCTGGTTTTCCTGAGTGTGTAGACAGAGCGCTGACTGTGAGGTAGTTTGCACCAAGACTGTGTGGTTGTGCGTTTGAGTTAAGAAGATGCCTCCACGAAGAGAGCGTGGCGAAAGGGCCAGAGCTATTAATCCTGAGGAGGTTAGAGCCCTCCAAAGGCAGGTACAAGCATTGCAGGAGGAGCTCCGTAGAGGAGCAACTGTGGCCGCAGGTGATGAAAGTGAAGATGACAACGAAGAAGATGAAATTGGACCAAAAGGGGAATTTGACGGAGAAGTTCTGAATCATGCAGAGGAAAGGCTTTTTAGGGCCATTACTAAGTTTGGGAAAAGACCTACAATTGAAGTGAGTGTATTTTCAGGAAATCTGAAACCAGATGAGTTGATCGATTGGATCAATGAACTGGAAGAATACTTTGAGTATGAGGATATCACGGACCCAGATAGGGTTAAGTTTGCAAAGGCCATGCCAAAATCTGGTGGCAAGAGGTTCAATTGGAAAAAAACAAAAGAGGAAGGGAGAAGATCACAAGATGGGATCGCATGGTGGACAAATTGAAGAAGCAATTCATTCCTGTGGACTACGAGCTTGATTTGTTTAAGAAGATGCATGGGTTAAAGCAAGCAGAAAGATCAGTCCAAGAATATACAGAGGAATTTTACCGACTCTTGATTAGAGCGGGGCATGCAGAAGCAAATAAGGAGAAGGTTGCTCGTTATATCAGTGGGTTACGACCTAGCATCCAGGAGGAATTAAGTCTGGTAAGAATGACCAGCGTTGAAGAAGCATACCAGTTTGCCCTACGAGTTGAAGAGAAGTTGAATAAAAGGTTTGAAGGAAGACAAAGAGGGCGCGGTCAAGGAGGAAGGGGAAGCGGTAGATCATCTGGAGGCCGCAATGAAACCCAAAAGAAAAATGAAGATGTGGGTACTAGCAAGAACCAGAGGAATGAGGGTTTCAACCGCTCCCATTATCAAGACTTTGGAAATCAGAGAGGAAGAGGTAGAGGACGTGGACAAGGAAGAGGACGCTTCCGTGGTACCTGTTTCCATTGCAATGAAGGTCATCGTGCCTTTGAATGCCCTCAACGACAAGGAAGGACAGATAGGAGAGCTGAGGGCCAAGCTAGGGTTGCTCATGTGGATAAAGATGCACAATCATCACATTCAGAGGATGCAAAAAGAGGAGAGACCTCAGTAAATGAAAGAGTCCTACTAAGTGGTGAGATTGAACCAGGACAACGGAGGAGTTTGTTTCGTACCAGATGTAAGTGTGAGGATACATGTTGTGACGTGATCATTGATGGTGGTAGCACTGATAACTTGGTATCAAAAGAGATGGTCACTAAGCTGAAGCTCAAGAGGGAGAAACATCCCCAGCCCTATCGGATTGCTTGGGTGAAAGATGATTATAAGGTCCTAGTAAGTGAACAATGTTTAGTAAAATTCAAAATTGGGAGTTACCATGATGAAGTTCTCTGTGATGTTATTCCGATGGATGTTTGCCATCTATTGTTGGGTAGACCATGGCAGTTTGATAGACATGCAGTACATGATGGACATGCAAACACATACTCTTTGACAAAGGATGGAGTTCGCCACAAATTGAAACCCATGAAAAAGGAAGGTGAAAAGGTATGTAGCAGTGCTAGGATTTGTCTTGTTGATGAAAGGAAGTTTATAGATGGCATGAAACATCAACATATGTGCTATGCTTTGATTCCTAGGAAAGATAAAGAAGGTAGTAGTGAAATACCACTTGAAGTCTCAGATTTACTAGTGGAGTTTGGAGATATTATCTCTGATAATGTTCCAAATGGATTGCCACCAGTAAGGCAAATCAGTCATCAGATAGATCTGATTCCAGGAGCTAGTTTGCCTAACAAGGCTACTCACAGGATGACTCCTACTGAAACAGAGGAGCTAAATAGACAAGTTCAGGAGCTGTTGAGAAAGGGCTTGATTCGAGAGAGCCTGAGTCCATGTGCAGTACCTGCAGTACTCGAACCAAAGAAGGATGGAGAGTGGAGGATGTGTACAGATTCTCGAGCTATAAATAGGATAACCATCAAGTACCGGTTTCCTTTGCCAAGGATGGATGATCTTATGGACTACTTGAGTGGAGCTCAATACTTCACAAAGATAGATCTGAAGAGTGGTTATCACCAGATACGGATTCGAGAAGGAGATGAGTGGAAAACAGCCTTCAAGACCAAGGAGGGTCTTTATGAGTGGTTAGTCATGCCCTTTGGATTGACGAACGCCCCAAGCACCTTCATGCGGCTCATGAATGAGGTACTTAAGAAGTTCTTGGGAAAATTTGTTATTGTCTATTTGGATGATATTTTAATTTTCAGCAAGACTTTGGAAGAACATTTACTGCATATTCGTAGTGTCCTTGAAAGACTAAGGGAAGAGAAACTGTTAATTAATCTGCAGAAGTGTAACTTTGCAAAAAGGGAGTTAGTCTATTTGGGGTTTTTTATATCACCCAAAGGTCTCAAAATGGATCCGGAGAAGGTAAAAGCCATCTTGGAATGGCCTACTCCAAGGTCTGCTACTGAGGTAAGATCATTTCATGGTCTGGTTAGTTTTTACAGGAAGTTTATTAAGAATTTCAGTGGCATATGTGCACCCCTAACTGATACAATAAGAGGGGATAGAAAAGAGTTCAAATGGACTGCAGCAGCTGCGAGAAGTTTTGAATTGCTGAAGAAAAAGGTAACAGAACAACCTGTGTTGGCACTTCCAGATTTTAGAAAGGTTTTCCAGGTGGATCGTGATGCCAGTGGCAGCGCTATTGGGGTTGTATTAAGCCAAGAAGGTAAGCCTATTGCATATTTTAGTGAAAAATTGAATGATGCAAAGAAGAAGTATTCTGTTTATGATCAAGAGTTCTATGCAATAGTTCCAGCCTTAAAGAAATGGAGGCATTATTTATTGTCAAAGGAATTTGTTTTGTATACTGATCATTAGGCATTACAGTACCTAAATAGCCAAGGTAAATTGAATCAGAGGCATATGAAGTGGGTAGAGTTCTTGCAGAGCTATACATTTGTGTTGAAGCATAGAAGTGGAAAATCTAACAGGGTTGCAGATGCACTAAGTAGGAGACAGTTGTTGCTTACAGTAATGCAAGTTGAAGTAGTTGGGGTTGATGAACTCAAGAATTTGTACCCCGAGGATCCTGATTTTGCTGAAGCATGGAAAGCTTGTAAAGAACCTGTTGCTGTAGATAGAACCAAGTGGTTAGACTATTTTATTCAGGATAGCATGTTGTTCAAGGGTAGTCAATTGTGCATTCCAAGGAGTTCCATGAGGGAAAATCCGATTAAGGAGAAACACAGTGGAGGGATGGCAGGACATTTTGGTCGAGATAAGACCATTGCCATTCTTAGAGAACATTATTTTTGGCCCCAAATTTCACAGGATGTGAAGAAGTTTGTACAGAGTTGCCAGGTTTGTCAAGTTGCCAAGGGGTTTAGTCAAAATACTGGCCTATATCAGCCATTGCCTGTTCCATCAAGGCCATGGGAGGACATAAGTATGGATTTTGTTCTTGGATTGCCAAGGACACAAACGGGTAATGACTCAGTATTCGTGGTGGTTGATAGGTTCTCCAAAATGGCACATTTCATTCCATGCCACAAAACTCATGATGTTGTCCATATTGCAGACTTGTTTTTCAAAGAGGTGGTAAGACTACATGGTCTTCCAAGAAGCATAGTTTCTGACAGAGATACTAAATTTGTGGGGTATTTCTGGAGGACATTGTGGAAAAAGTTAAGAACCGACTTGAAATTCAGTTCCACGCATCACCCACAAACTGACGGCCAAACAGAAGTGGTAAACAGAAGTCTGGGCAATTTGCTGAGATGTTTAGTTGGGGATAAGCCCAAGGGATGGGATTTGATTCTACCACAAGCAGAGTTTGCTTACAATAACTCTATAAATAGGAGTACTGGAAAATCACCATTCCAAATTGTATATGGGAATAGCCCAAGGACTGCACCAGAATTAAGGAAGATAGAGCAAGGGGAGAGGACAAGTGCTGAAGCGGAAGAATTTGCTGAACATATCAAGCGTCTACATGAGGAGGTTCACGCACACATTACCAAGATGAATCAAGAGTATAAAGCTAGGGCTGATCAAAGGAGAAGACATAAGGAATTCCAAGTGGGGGATCTAGTCATGGTGCACTTACGAAAAGAAAGATTTCCAGCCGGTACTTACAACAAGCTGAAAATGAAGAAATTTGGCCCCTGCAAAGTTTTGAAGAAACATGACTCAGGAAATGCATATGAGGTGGAGCTGCTAGAAGGTATTCACATTTCTCCCATTTTGAACATTGCAGATTTAACAGAGTATCATGATGATGGTGCAGATGAGGAGCTAGTGTTAGAGCCATGTCCGATTCCTGCTTCTAAGAAGGAGGAGATAGAAGACATTCTAGATTATCGTGTGGGTAGGAGTACCAGAAATAGGCAGTATGAAGAGTATTTGGTCAAATGGAAAGGACGACCGATCGAGGACTCAACTTGGATTTCAGCAGCTGAGGTTTCCCATTTGGGATTTCCTCTACCATTTATAAAGTGACAGGGTCACTTTTCAATCTACCCTGGGTGTCTGATGCAGGAGCATCCAGAGGTATAAGGGCAATCCTGTGTCACCCAAAAAATGTACTTAGACTTAGTTTTTGTTTCATGTGTTTGCATTTTTTGACACCCATTTGGGTCAAATAAAGGTTCCAACTCTCACATTTCCACTATCAGTGAGCTAGAAAATCTCGAAAAAATAGGAGCATGTAATTGGGCCATCATTTTGGTAAACTAGAAGGTGTGAATTGGCCAGATGAATGTAATTGTGATTTACAACATTCCAGAAAAAGAATCAAGTCAAAAGGCCCCACGGTTTGAAAGTTATTGCAGTTTTTCGGATTTTGGAGACCTCCTAAGAATGCTTCAAAGTCAGGTTAGGGGAATTAAATGACCTCGAAAAGGGCCGAAAAATGGGGGACGAGCGAGGCTGGTCCATAGGACTATAGAGCGCTTCAAGAGCTTTCCGAAAATGTAAACGGTTCGTCAATCGGAGCTACGGTTCAAAAGTTATGCCTCCCGGAAGTTCGGTTACCGTTTCTGGATTCTTCTAGATTTGCGTCGACCTCTAACGCAGCTTCTAGAACTTTCTATTTGGTCGGTGGATGCCTACTAGCACTTTCTAGAATGTACTCCTAGTCCTTAACCCTCTGGGGTCTATTTAAGGAGATTTCTGGCATTGTAAAAGGCAGTTCGGACTGGAGTTTGAGAGGAGGTACTGAAAGGAGAAATTATCTCCACATTTATGCTATTGTAAGCCCTTAGGGCATGTTTTGAAGTTTATTTTCTCTGTACTGAATGTACTAGCTTATTTTTTAGTTAATACAATTTCCCTTTTCTGTTGTGTCCATTCTATTCTTGGGTTGTGTCCCCATCATCATTCAAGGATAGCCTTCACCTTCTTTGGGTCAATTTTAAGACCTTTTGCTAAAACTACAAACCTCAAATACACTAACTCCTTTTTCACAAAACTGCACTTCTTCAGATTAATCAACAAATTTTTCTCCCTTAACTTCCCAAAGACCCTACGAATATGTGTTATATCCTTTTCCAATGTCTTACTGAAGATCAAAATATCATCCAAAATTACAACAAACTTACCAAGAAACTATTTCAATACCTCATCCATGAGCCACAAGAATGAGCTGAGTGCATTTTCTAGCCCAAAAGGCATGACTAACCACTCATACAAACCATCCTTGGTCTTGAAAGTTGCCTTTCATTCATCTCCTTATCTAGAGGATTTGGTGATATCTACTCTTCACAAATATATTTGTGAAATACAGAAATCCACTCAAACAATTCATAATATGATCCATCCTTGGCAAGGGAAATCTGTACTTGATAGTGATCTTATTGATAGCTTCAAAATTTGTACAAATCCTTCATTTTCCATTTTTCTTTGGTACTGATACTATTGGTACAACATGGACTCAAACTCTCTCAGAATCAACCCCTTCTGCAATACATCTTGTACTTGTTTGTTCAACTCTTTACTTTTTATTGTGTCGCCTTACTTGGCAAACTAGACCCTAGAATCAAGTCCATCTAGATCTTTCTTATTGGTGGCAATCCATCAAGCATATTATCAGATACAATATCTTGAAACTCATCCAACAAATATGCAACTTTTGCAAGGATATCTTCTACTTCCTCTTTACCAACTTTTGGAATTAAAGCAAAACACATCTCATACCTTGTAGATGTTGAAAATAGAAGATATTGTTGGCACTTGGAAGTGTTGTAGAAAAATTGTACTAATGTCAAATTTTGTCATTAATGTCAACATATGTTCTTTGATTCATGAGATACTCAAATTCTGTACATCGCAGGCTAGTTATCATTTCTGTTAGACAGAGGTTGACAAATTTGGATATACAAGCTTACATTTGTGTAGAGGAATGAGTGTATATAGTATATACATCATGTCTATGTTCATTGTACATTATAATATATGCTAGATGAATTATAGCTGATTGATAGCAAACCAAGGTGCATGAAAGCATGACACAGAGAGTTGCAATATTTTTGTCATATCATGATGGCGAGTAGGAGTTAATGCTAGCGAGCAGGAGTTAATGTTGGCAAGCAAGAATTAATGTTGGCGAGCAAGGAAGATGGTAGAACACTTATTCATGCGA
Organism: Cupressus sempervirens; assembly: GCA_028749045.1. Lineage (NCBI taxonomy): Eukaryota > Viridiplantae > Streptophyta > Pinopsida > Cupressales > Cupressaceae > Cupressus > Cupressus sempervirens. The sequence goes on from CM053788.1 coordinate 613,348,138, forward strand.
ATATGTTCAAATTTGAGAATCCTTTCGCTTACTTTGGAAAGGTTGTTGATGTGTAGTGTGCAATGCATTTCACTGGCAGCCAGCGAATAAGCGTGTGAATTATCACTGGCAACTGTTATATTCTTATTGTAATGTGTGGGACACTTGATGTAGAGTCTCTATAGATGCTCATGAACGTGTGTATGCCTTAGCATGGTCTTGTGTAATTAATTGTACATTGGAGAGGCCTTAATAGGCCGACCTAATTAATTATGTGTTTGGAAAGTGTGAATGGGATGTCTAGGAGCAAGCCTTGATGCTAGATTATTAAAGAAAAGCAAAGAAGTTGTTTGTATGCTTGTGAAGAGGTATAAATAGAACCTATCATTCCTAATGGATTTCAACGAAGCTATTTTAGCAAGCTGCAGATCAGTCAATTCATGCTTGTTGGATATGCTATCCTGAAAGAATTATCTTTCACTTTTGCCAGAGTATTTAGGCAATGGGTCTACTTGTTCTCATCAACCTTTAACTGAGATAGAACCTTCTACAAGGGTTCAAGGTCTCTTAGTAGGAATTTGTCCTTTAATAGGGACTATTGTACTAAATGCATTCTATTTGACTCTTAACAATCACATCCTTTCACAAGACACTTATCTATTAGTACACTATTTCGTGGGTGTCATCCCCATTTGGTTTCTCCTCTGATTAAGGGTTTTCCTTAAAACAAATATCATTGTGTTACGGTGTATGATTTCTTATTGTTATGCTTCACTGCTTTAATTATTCGTAATCATTTTTATTATATTTGCTCACAACTGATTCACCCCCCTCCGCCCTTTCAGTTGTGGCATGTGGACTTTACTTTTTAACACTAGAAGCTTCCTTCCATCAACTGAACATAATCTGGCATTACTACATTACCGTTTCTTTTCCTTCTTTCAATGGCTTCAACTTGTGTTGAATTCCATTCTTTATCAAAGAATAGGTATTTGCACACCCATCGCAACCAAACAACTAGGGCCTCCATTATAACAAATGACAAATATCCATTGGCATAGTATCATTCAGCACCTCACCATGATAGTTCCCAATCTTGAACTTTACCAAACATTTTCGTTAACCAAGGCATTATGATCCTTTTGCAATCAAACATCTGACGAGGATTTGGATGCTTCTTTCTTTCTAACTTCAACTTATCAACCATTTCCTCTAAAACAAGATTATTTCTACTACCACTATCAACAATGACATTGCATACTTCACCATTACACTTACAACTCGTGCGGAACAAATTCTTCCTTTGCTCAGGTTCTCATTCTCATCACTCAGCAAGACTCTTCTGGTAACTAGGACTTCTCCTCTTTCAGCATCTTCAAAATGTGATGACTTGGCATCTTCATCCATATATGGAACTCGTGCATTAGCCTCTGGTCTTCTATTTGTTCTCCCTTGATGTTGAGCATACTCATAAGTTTTATGTTTTTCTCTACAATGGAAACATGTCCCACAAAAACCGCCTCTTCCTGATCCTTGGCCTCTTTCTCTTCCTCTCTAATCCCTATTATTTTGATCAGGAGAACGATTGAAACTATTTCCACTCTAATTCTAACTGTAATTTTTCTCACCATTCTTTTTTTAATCTTCATTTCAGGCTCCATTAGACCCTCAATTGGATCTTCCACCACATCCTCGTCCACCTTGCTTGCTTTTGAACTTCTTGTTCAGCTTCTCTTCCCCCCTTGTGGTATGCTTCTTCAATATTGGCCATTCTAACCAAACGCAACTCTTCCTAAATAATTGGCCTTGACCCATTAAGGTAACATATAACTTTTTCCTTATCAACCTCCACATGGTTTGTTTTGATGAGAATTCAATAGAACTCTTCCATGTAATCTTGAACAAGTCTTCCCGCTTGCCTCAACCCTTATTTTCTTCAGCAGATCAAACTCATAATCAATGGGAATGAATTATCTCCTCGATTTCTCCACCATCCAATCCCATCTTGTGATTTTCTCCTTTCCTCTTCTATTCCTCTCCAACTTAATCTTCTATCACCAACTTTTCGCATGACCCTTCAGTTTGGCCTTCAAAAATTTGCCCCTCTCAAGATCTTTGGCATCTTCATACTCAAAATATTATTCCACATCATTGATCCAATAAATAGGTTCCTTTGGGTTAAGATTTCCCAAAAATGTAAAGACTTTGATCTTGGGCCTTTTTCCAATCCTGGAAATAACCCTCAAAAACATATTCTCCTTAGACCGCTAGCCACTTTTGTTGCTTTGTGTTTGTCCCTCAAATTTGTACACAAAAAAATCAAGAAATAAAACTTTGAGGCCAACCATCCCTAAAATATTATTATTCATATTTTATTACATTAGAATAGGCCCTAACACCCTTTGGAACTCGAAAGAAATTTTGAAATTATTTCAAAATTTTGAAAAGATGACCCAATAGGCTATAATTTCTTTATTTTAGAAAGGGCACAAATCGCTCTACAATGCCTATCTTTTGCAAAGTCCAGTTAGTTGAGGGTTGACCCCTTTTCATAGCCTATAAAGCCTTTAAAATTGAGTTCAAAGCTTTTGTACCCTACTACCAATACCAAGAATTTTCAATATCTTCAAAACCCAACTTTATCTTTCAATGAAACTGAAATGACAAGCTGATATATCCAAAGTGAACCTTCAAGAAAGAAACTAGAAGAGAGCTCCAACGACCAACTTACCAAAAATTAGTAAGTTTCCAGAAATACACTCTGAACTAAGACAACATTTATTAACAAGACAAACCAGATAATATTTTTGGTTGATGCAAGATTGTCTGTTCACCCAAGATGCTTCTAAATCAACCTCCCACCCATATCCCCTCTCAACATGACACATGCTCTTTATATGCCACAAGGTCAATAAACCCAAACTACCTAAAACTTTAGACAAGTTAAAAATATAAAAGGCCAAATTCTAAAAACAGTGATGTTACAAGAAGGCAGCATTCCTGAACAAACAACAAACAAAAGCCAAGATAAAAGTATGTGAGCTGATGGATATCACGTTTCTAGTTTACCAAATATCATGAATACTTTCCAAAACAAGAATCATTTTTTTCTGTTCATAGACAACCAAAACAAACAATGAGAATAATAAGAACACAAAGTTGTTCTATGCACAAAACTACAATATAATATTAAAGAAAAGAAGAATGTAGTCTTGTATAAGAACTAAATTGACAACACTATGTAAACCATAATCATTGTTAAATACTCATGCTTTTGGCCAAAACATTTCAGAGGCCATATCATCTACATGTGCCCCCCAAGTTAACAGCAAGGAGAGTATACTAGAATTTTAAAAATACCCATGCCTCTAAAAAAGGGCACTATCGAAATAACAACCAACAAAAAGCAAAATGTAACTGAACCATCCTAAGTTACTAGGTGTGCACCCCCTGCCCCTACATCCTAGTGTGGATGTGTTTGGGTGTGGATGCGTTCAGATGCACTGTGGTGCATCCAACCATTTTACTCACTTTTTCACTCTAAAAAAAAACACATTTTAAAGAGCAACAATCCAAGAGAAGGGCCAAGAGGCATGGATTCAAACACTATCTAAGCTCCCACAACCAAGTCAATTTCCATGCTCATCTTAGTTTTTGCATTATGCAACATTGCTACAATGTTTGGTAAGCGCATGGGTGGTGTCATTGCCATTGCGATAGTGTATGACATACTTTTGTTCGTGAACATAAGAATTCATAAAATAAAACATGCATACGTGGATTCGAACTGTTAACTTAGGAAGCATCTATGCATCAATGTAAACATATGAATTCATAAAATATTTAGTAAAAGCACGAATATATACAAAAATGGGTATTAAATAATTTCAAATATCCAATTCATATGTAAATTAATGATCTTCATTTCTAAATGCAAAAGGATGTGCAGTGGTTGCCTTTTGAAGCATAGGCCCAGGTTCCAACTTTCCTACCTCCTTAGGGAAGGCTTTTCCTTGCAACCATTTTGTTAAGCTGGTGTAATCCTATCCTATTGTTCCCAGTTGTGATATAGGATTTTTTTGTTAAAATTCATGCATGTATATGTTGTTAAATACAAGACAAGAAAGCAGTATTATAATAAAAAAACAGAACTATTATATCATAGAGAATATGGAAGAGAAATTTAAGTTGCTTGCTTTTTATACACTAAGTCAAATTTGAATAAACCAATTAATTTGGTTGTCCTTTACTAACCAAAGAAAATCGAAAGCATTATGTTTAAGCCAAAAGTAGAACAGGAAACAAAATAAAAGGCTACCTAGATGCTTGCTCATAGCTATAGAATTTGACAGCAGAATTGGGTATTATCCTGGCGCAATTGGCACCATTTCCTTTGAAAAACCCACGTATCCCTTCTGCATTCCATATATAACGCAGTCCTTGAACTGTCCCAATGTACTTAGGATTAAGAGGGTTTTGAACCTAACAAAAATAAAACAAAATAAAATGAGATGCTAAAGAAGAGGTTCACTTATAACTTGTTGAGAACACATCAAGCATAGATTCAAAAAAATGTGAAACCATGAAATCTATCCATCTACAAAAAAATTAAAGCATTTTGATTAGAAGCAAATATACCTTCAATGCAAAATTTGCATCCAAGGCTTCATTTCTAGTGCTGATTTCTCAAACCATTGTTCAGATGCAACAGACAGAAGAGAGAAAAACTTGCCAAAAACATTTGCAGCAACTTTGTAGTCCCCCACTACAGAAAAACAGGGATTCAGCAAAAAAGTTTATTTCAAGCATACAGCACTTTTTTATTCAACAGCCAATAGGCATATTTCTCTTGGGCAAAGGTCATTTCAAAATAATACAAACTGGTGTAAAGTTTCTGCCAAATCCTTATCTCTTAATCAGACTTTTAATCCAATCTTATATGCTGAGAATGATCTTCTAAGTAGTATGAATATTGACGAAACTAGTGCTTATTATAATGCAGAGCCAGATACAATACTGAATATTTAACCTTTTATTGTGATAGAGAATCTCAGATATAAATTGCAGGATATATAATGCTTATAGGAGCAGACTGCTGTAACTGTGTGTCCTATAATCTGCATTTACAACCTACTTATATATCCTTTCTAAAGGGTATGTCCCTCAAGGGACATAACCCTTCCTAACTTGGCACCTATAGGAGAGATATATATATATCATTAAATGCCAACATTAGAGATAGATTACTATTAAGAGAAGTACGGTTTGTACTGTCAGACCTGTAGGTTTATCTTCGTTAATATTCTTAACACTCCATCTTAACCTAATAATCCTACAGAGAGATCATATCTAGCAACACCAATACAAATGAATAAGCAAGAATTAATACTCTATATCTGTTTGTCTCTTCTTAGTATGTGGTATCATAGAACACATGATACAAAGTTATATTACTAAACCTGTGATATGACAAATCACAGCCACTAGTGATATTATACAAGATAAATCTGAAGAGTAATCTCTTCATTTATCCAAGTTATGATTTCATAGAAACTGGTATTTCTATATCACAACATGATCCTTAGTTTTAAGATCTACCAGAATACTAGATAAACCTAGAGAATACTAAGATTCTTCCTTTATCCAATTTGTGACCATGAACATAGCAATGTCAACATCACAATATGATCTTGAACTCATCTAGATCTTACAGTAGAACTCTATTGTTTAGCACATTATCTAAGAGATCGTCACCTCTCATAATGTTACAAGTGTTTATTATTTTCAAAGATCGTCACCTCTTAAAATAATGAATACAAATGGTGGAGCCCATAACAGTCAATAGCTTGACAAAACAAAATTATTTTATTAATAATCAAGAGAGTGCAAATGGATTACAACTCAACCATACCAAGTCTCCTCCTGAAGTGTTCTATCTTCACTCTAGATAGAGGTTTGGTGAGTATTTTTGATGTCTGATCCACAATGCAAATGTATTCCAATTTTACAGAATTTCTATCTACCATATCTCTTACATAATGGTAAAGAATTTCAATATGCTTGGACCTATCATGGAAAACTGGATTCATTGAGAGCTTGATGGAACTCTAATTAACACAATGAATAATCATGGGATTCATAGCTTGCCCAAATAATCCCATAAGTAACTTCCTCAACCATACTACTTCTCGGGAGGCCATTGTTGCTGCAATGTATTCGGCTTCTGTGGAACTTTGTGCTACTGAAGATTGCTTTCTACATATCCAAGATATCATTGCTGATCCCAAACTGAAACAGCATCCTGAAGTACTTTTCCTATTTTTAACACTTCCACCCCAATCTGAATCAGTGAATCCATGCAAGTCTAAAGCAACTTTCTCATATTTGAGTCCGAGATTAAGAGTGCCTTGTAAGTATTTCATAATGTGTTTAACTGCAACTAAGTGAATCTCCTTTACTTCACACATAAACTGACTTAAGGTATTAATTGCATAGCAAATATTTGGTCTTGTATTTACTAAGTACATAAGAGACTCAATCATCTGTTTGTAGAGAGTAGAATCTATGGATGGTGATTCTACAATTGCTTCCTTAAGTTTATGTAGATTAGTCTCCACTAGAGATCACATAGGTTTGCAATTCCACATTCCAAATTTCTTTAAAATATCTGATGTATACTTTCGTTGATTGAGTATGATACTGTCAAAATTCTGTCGTACTTTCAGTCCTAAAAAGTAATGAAGGAGTCCCAAATCTTTCATCTCAAATTCTCTAGTTAGATTTTTCTTGCACTGATCTATGAGATGATCATCACCTGTTTTAAGTAGATCATCAACATACAGTATCAGAATTACCATATCATCTTTATCTCTTTTATAATATAAATTTGGATCAGTGTCATTCTTGGAGAATCCTAAGCTGGTGAGATACTTATCAACTCTTTCATACCAGGCCCTGGGAGCCTGTTTAAGCCCATAGAGAGCTTTCTTGAGCCTGCAAGCAAAAGCATTAGGATCATGAGTTGCAAATCCTTCAGGTTGCTCCAGATATAGTTCTTCTGAAATCTTTCCATTTAGGAATGTTGTTTTCACATCCATCTGATGCACCTTCCATCCCTTTGATGCGGCAATTGCTAAGACTACTCTTACAGAGGTATATTTGGCAATAGGAGCAAAGATTTCTTCATAATCAATCCCTTCTTTCTAAGAAAATCCTCTTGCTACAAATCTGGCTTTATACTTCTCAATACTACCGTCAACAATATGCTTTATTTTAAATATCCACTTGGAAGAAACAACAGATTTTCCTTTAGGTCTTGGAACAATTTCCCAAACATCATTTTTCATGATAGATTGGTATTCTTCTGTCATAGCTTCTTTCCAAGCTATATATTCAATAGCATCAGAGGGATTGGCGGGCTCTATTTTGGATAAATCACTTATGTTAGCTGTATAACCAGAGAATCTTTTAGGTCTTTTGCTTTCTCTGACTGTTCTGAAAGGTGCAGCAAAGTCTTGAGCTACTTCAACTGTTTTAATGGCCCAAAGTGGTCTTTTCTTTGAATTTTCTTCAAGGTTCATATTTTGAATTTCATCTTCGATTTCTTCTAAGTTCTCCCTCTGGGACCTAGATTCACTATTTCTTTCAGAACTAGATAAAGGAGAAGCTTTATCAAAACTTATGGCTCTTTTGAATGCAAGATCTTCTTCAAAGATTACATCTCTACTAAGTTCAATAGTTTTCTGTCCAGGTATGAAAATCCTATATGCTTTAGAAGTTTCACTATACCCTACAAAAATACCTTTCCTCTCAGAGGGTTCTAATTTGGTTCTCTTTTCTTTTGGAACATGGATATATACAGGACATCCAAAAATTCTAAGATGACTTATATTGGGTTTTACTTTAGTAAATACTACTTCAGGTGTTTTATTTTTAAGATAGGAGTGAGGACTTTTGTTTTGAACATATATAGCATCTGTCCAAAGATAATATTCTACGTTTTAGTAAAAAATCATAGCCCTAGCAGCTTCTATATTTGTCCTATTCTTTCTTTTTGCTACCCCATTCTGCTCTAGGTTATAAGGAATAGTGTACTCCCTCTTAATCCCTAATTCTTTACAAAACCTTTTAAACAAGTCTGAGGTATATTATGCTCCGCTATCAATTCTAAGGGCTTTAATTTTATGTCCTGAAAAACTTGTTGTTAATGCTTTGAATTCTTCAAGTCTTTGTAGGATTTATTCTAATTCCTTGCATTTTAAAAAGTAAATCCATGTTTTCCTAGAGAAGTCATCTATGAACAAGATATAATACCAGAATCCTCCAAGAGAAGGAACAGATATAGGTCCACATAAATCTGAATGAATTAATTCTAGTACATTATTTATTTTCCTAGTACTATCATAAAAGGGACTTCTAGCGCTTTTACTCAGACCACACCCTTTGCAAATACAATACTAGGGTGGTCTTTATTTAATTTGGGTAATCCAATAACCATCTTTTCCATAGTTGATAAAGTTTTAAAATTTAGATGCCCTAATCTTCAGTGCCATATTTAATTTGAATCTTCAGCTTCGTGGACTAGGGCTTGAATGGATCGACTAGATTTTGTATTCAATTCATACAAATATCTCTTTCTTTGACCAATTAACTTTGCTTTCTTGATGGAAGAGTTCTTAGCCCAAGTTAATATTTTGCCATCCACGAATGCAACATTGTGTCCATCATCTTCAAGTGTTGTAATTGAGATTAGGTTTCTTTTAATCCCTAGTACATAGAGTACACCTTTAAGAAGAAAAGTATTTCCTAATTTTAGTTTCAAAGTACAATTTCCAATTCCTTCAACGGAGTGTGCTGAGTTATCACCAATGGTAAGTTCACCGTTCACCTTCTCTGATAAAGAATCTAGAGTTTCTTTGTATCTCATTATATGTCTAGAAGATCCACTATCAATTACCCATGCTTTATTTGAAATTTCATTTGATAGAGAGGAATACAAACACGATTCTCAGGATCATAAGTATCTTCTTCTCTAATGACATTTGTACAATATCCCTGTTGTTTGGAATTTTCAGAACAATTTGATCTATAGTGTCCAAATCTTTCACATTTGAAACACTTTATTTTACATAGATCTTTCTTGGGCTTTCCATTCTTTTGATTTCCCTTTTTCTTCTTGAAATGCTTCTTCTTGCCTTTATAGGAATTCGTATTAAGAATGTGAAGTTTTTCGTCTTCTACTTTTGGTTTCCCTCCTTTCTTTAGTTTTCTAGATTCCTCTTGAAGACAATCATTCTTGAGTGTGTTAAAGTCTGCGAGCTAATCTCTGGCACTTATTCCTTGTGCAAATGTCTCCCATGAATCTGGCAATCCATCTATAGCCATAAGTGTTATTTCTATGTCACTAATGATGGTTCCTATGCTTGATAGTTCATCTCTAATGCCGGCAACTCTTAAGAAGTAAGAACTGATCAATTCTCCTTTCTTTATTTGAATGTGATTTAGTTGCCTTTTTAGTACAAGAACCTTGGTTACATTGTTTACTTCATAGGCATTTCGTAATGCATTCATCATATCAAAGGCAGTTTGATGTTTTGTAAGCATAGGTAGAATATCATTTTTAACTCCATCCAAGATGATTTGAATAGATTTTCTATTTCCTCTGCTCCAGATAGATTTGTGAGGTTCAACTGGGAGTTGTTTGCATGCTCCTTCAATGAATTGTTTTACATTGTTCTCTTCAAAAATCATCATGATTCTGAATTTCCAGGCTTCAAAGTGCTCTTTCCTATCAAACCTGTCCTCGGATCTGATCATGTAAACCATGGAAGATAGAAGATTGTTGCTTGATGTGTACAAAGTCTGAATACTGAAATTTAGCAGAGCCTAGGTTCGATTACCAGAGATGTGATACCATGTAAAGTTTCTGCTAAATCCTTATCTCTTAATCAGACTTTTAATCCAGTCTTATATGCTGAGAATGATCTTCTAAGTAGTATGAATATTGACAAAATTAGTGCTTATTATAATGCAGATACAACACTGAATATTGAACCTTTTATTGTGATAGAGAATCTCAGATATAAATTGCAGGATATAAAATGCTTATAGGAGCAGACTGCTGTAACTGTGTGTCCTATAATCTGCATTTACAACCTACTTATATATCCTTTCTAAAGGGTATATCCCTCAACGGACATAACCCTTCCTAACTTGGCACCTATATGAGAGATATATATATCATTAAATGCCAACATTAGAGATATATTACTATTAAGAGGAAGTACGGTTTTTACTGTCAGACCTGTAGGTTTATCTTGGTTAATATTCTTAACAACTGGCTGCAAATTCCTAAGCAAAAGTGTAGTTCTGTATACCCAGCTCTGCAGCAGACTGCTTTTTATATCAGCATAAATATCTGAATACTGTTGTAAGCTAAGTTGCTGGAATTTGTGATTTTCCAGTTTTTTTTTGGTTCATTGTAGTTGCTGTCACTGCCTGTGCTGTTTTGTTAATATGTGTTCTGTTAAGGCTGTACCTTATTCGCTCTGAACTTGAAATCTAACACATTTTAATAAGTTCTAAGTTGCATTTGTTACTGCTATGATATTCTGGTATGCAATCCTTGGAGTTTGTTGAACCATTTCAGCTATATCACTGTCTGGTATGCAAACATTGTCTCAAGGAGTTGCCTGCAAGGTTGTCACCTGTGAGGAAATTCTCACATCAAATCGATATGATTCCAGGAGCTAGGCAAGTCAACTGAATGGATACAAAGATGACTCGAGAGTTGAACGCGCCAAGTACATAATTTATTAGACAAGGCCTATAACGAAAAGCTTGGTTTGTGTGCATCTCCAGCAAGTCTAACACAAAAGGACAGTGAATAGAGAATATGCGTTGATTGGAGGACACTGTCAATAAGATCACCATTCAGTATAAATTTCCCTTACCCAGAATGGATGATTTATTAGAATATCTAAGCGGTGCTAAATAATGCTGTCTGGTAATTACTATTTGTTAAAACTTTGTCAGGGGGTAGTTAGTTGGGTGGTGGTTGCCGAAAGTTGCTGACGGCTGGCACTCCCACCCCCTCAACACCTTTATAAATGTTCATGTAATTATCTCCGAGATATGTTGTGGTTGTCATCATGAAGTAGAAGTAATGTTGGTGTCAATTTGAGATACATTGCTAGCATTTATGAAATTAATAAATATCCATATGTGATTTTATCTTATATTTCATATGCTCTGTTACATTTACTTTACATTCTCGCAGCTACGGCCTTCCTCCTCTTCTTACACAGGTTTTCAGCAATGGCTTGGGGTCTCTTCCTGCACTGAGGCCTATCATTTTGTCTTGGATTTCTTCTCAGTTGCTTGGAGCATGAGTGGGTTCGGTTTCATTTAGGTTTGCAAGCTCTTGCTTTTGTTCTATTTTCTTTCACCGGCCACCATTTGGTGCTCATGATGTAGGCTTTCTCTTTGTCGGGTTTCTACAGTTCCTTGGACACTCTTGTTGGTCTTTTGTTGGACATTAATAAAAAAATCTTATATTTGTAGACATGTTGTAATAACCCCAACAAGTTATAACTCTATCAAACACAAAGTCTTCTTTAATTCGCTTGTTTGACATTTTGTCAAACACTTTGCAAGCAAGAGATATATTGCATATCTAAATTTTGATTGCTTTCTAAATGCCAAACATTAATAAATATGCTTGCAAAGAACACACCAAACATCTAACAATGAAGATGCAATTGCTTTTGTATAACACAGATTACAAATAGGAAAATAAGCATCTACATCCATAAGACATTAGGGCGACAAATTCTAATATAAAACTCTGATATAAATCAGAGTACAACGGATTTTACAAACACTACCAATGCCCTAAATATTACTCTCGAACAATGCAAAATGTGGTATATTAAAACTTGGAATTGCTCCAAAAATATGAATTTTCCTATAGCAAATTACTATAGCAATGACACTATAGTAGTGTCACGGTAGCAGCAGTACTATAGAAAAGTTACTACAGCAGCAATACTATAGCAAGTTACTGTAGCAGTACCACTGTAGCAAAGTTACTATAGCAATATCCAACTTATTCCTTACTCCACAAATCTGGCCCTAGGCCACAAATTTGGCATAATGAAAAGACTAATTTGTCTTCTCCAACAGTCGCAAACCTTCGGAAGATATTTCACCACCTCAATTATGCAAATCAATGGGAGTGTTTATTCGCAACGATCAATGTAGCAACTACAGAAACCCTTGGCTCCACAAGTTATCCGAAAGAGTAGATGGCAACACATTCAGTGCTCAACGATGAAGTTGCCCTCCCTATTTATTCTTTTCCTCCAATAGATGGACCTCCTTCTAGAAGAAATAAAATAATATTGAATTCCTCCTTCTAGAAGATTCTTTTAATTTAATTATTTAACTTTAGTCACTTTTAATTATATTAATTAAATATAAAGTCACCTTTTAATTTTAATTTATTTAATGACTTTATAAGAAATTCATTTAATCAACTTCTCCATATTTTTCCACTCAGCCTTCGAAGAATGTAAAAGCTAAGAACTCCACTGAGATGCTAAAAAGATGGGCACATTACACATGTAAAAGTGGTCAATGCCTATGGCCGCCCTCTTTTTTAACATGTCTTCTATTTTGCAATATTGTGTCATTCTTCTATGTCATTAACCACTAATTGTTGTTGCTAATTTACATTATTTTCAAATCAATTTGAGATTTTCATCATGTCCAATCATGTCATTTTTCATCATGATTCATCCTTATAGGGGTAAATAACCATTAAATTATCCCCTCTTCCTAAGTCCTAGCTTTGATAAATAAGCAGTGTAACACGGGGACTCGCAACACCCTCCAAAACCTCAAAGTACCCGTCCCCAAGACGTCCCCGCACTGGGTACTTGAGTGCCCAAGTACCCCACCTCCACCATTCCGCAACCATGTTGTTGTTAGGATGGATACTTGAATTTCTATTTGAATTTTGATTTTTGAATGTTACTATTGGGTATGTAATATGTTACTATGTTGAATGTTCATTGATTCTAGTCCATGTTGCAATTTTGCTATGTTCGAGTTTAACTACTATTTTGTGAGAAAAAATGAATTTTTAAATTCAAAAATTCTCTCCTTTTCCAAATGGGATTTTATCCCTTATTCGTGTTTCACCCGCTTTTCTAGCCTCCTCCTTTTTCGATAATTGTCATAGTTTATGACAATTTTCCTTTTTACTTCTGTCATAAATTGTCATAGTTTTTTTACAATTTACATTTTCCTAATTTTCCTTTTGCCATAATTGTCGTACTTTATGACATTCTTTTTTTTTTATTATTTGATTTTCAATTGTCCATTAACTTGTCCTAAGTTGTCATTATTTGCGACAAATTTCCTCTTTCAAATTTGTCAAATACCGAAGTCTATGACAATTGCCCTTTTGCACACTTAATATGACAATTGCCCTTTTGCACACTTAATTGCTAATTTTCAATTCCTCTTGAAAATTCTATAAATTGAGATCATCTCTCATTTTTGTGAACCATTGTCTTTCAAATTTTCTCGTCATTATTGTCAATTTCTTGCTTTCATGCTATAGGTGCATTTAATCATAATGGGGGCAACATTACAACATTTGGAGAAGAAAGAAAGGACATAAGGAGTCCCATTGAGGGAGTGTTTGCATTCAATTGCTTTATTTTATGCACTTTATTTCAATTTCTCTTATGTTAGGATAGGGTTGTTTTGCATGCTTTTATAGGTTTGATGGTATTCCTTGCATACACGTGTTTCCCCTTCTTCCTCTCCTTTGATCTTATCTTATCTAGTAGGTGTTAAACTTTACCCTATAGGGCAAACAAATAATTCTCTAACATTGATTTAAAAAGTGGATATCATCAAATTAAATGAAAGGGAAATCGGTTGAAAATTAACTTTAGAGCTAAAATGGATTATATGAATGGTTAATAACACCCTTTGGCTTAGCCAATGCCCCTAGTAGATTCATCAGATTATTAAATCAGGTACTAAAACCATTTATGGAGAGATTTGTTGTGGTTTATCTTGATCATGTACTAGTATTTAGCAAAACTAAGGACGAAGGATTGAAGTCTCAACTTAAAGATGGATCTTTCAAAAATAGTTGTAATAAGGGAGTAGTCTACGCTGAAAGGTGCTATTGAGGTAAGAAACTTGCACAGATTGGCTAATTTTAATATAAAATTTGTAAGACATTTTAGTGGAATTTTTGCACCATTATCCTAGTGCATGAAGAACATATTTAAATGGATAGCATAAACAAAATGAAGCTTTGAGATTTTGGAAAAAAAAAAAGTAACCAAACAGGCTATTAGGAACCAAGTAATTTTGAGTTAGTAGTTCAAGTGGGTTGTGATGCAAGTGGGAAGGCTATCGGAGGTGTGTTAAGTCAAAAAGGTGGACTTAAAACCTTCTTTAGTGAGAAATGAAATGAGATAAATCAGAATTCTTATTGTTATGACCCAGAGTTCTACACCATTATTCAGGTGGGCTGAATATCAACAAAGCCATTCTTTTGTTTAGAAACAGATTTTGACAATCAAATAGAATAGTTGGTGCACTATGTCTAAGGATATTGATTTTAAGAAAGTGTTTCAAGAGGGTTAAGATGTGGGTGTGAAGACTGTTGGAGCTGTGTTTAGTCAAGAAGGCATACCTATAATCTTCTTCAATGATGAATTAAATAAAACAAAAACAGAAGTATTATATTTACAACCAATAGTTCTATGCCATCATCCTAACATTGAAGAAATTGAGGCACTACTGATAGCCTAAAGAGTTTGTTCTCTATACAGATCACCAAGCATTAAAGTAAGTCAATAGACAATTGAAATTGAATCAAAGACAAATGACGTGGGTTGAATACCTACAAACTTATCCTCTTGTTTCAAAACATAAGTTTGGACAACCAAATAGAGTACCTGATGCAGTAAGTCTAAGGATATTGCTGCTAAAGATTATGGAGCTTGAGGTAATTGTTCTTGATTATTTAAAAGATTTATATAAGGATGATTGTGAATTAGCTGAGATCTAGGAAGTGTGTCAAGATGCTAAGGAATCTTAGGATCTCTTTATTCAATAAGGGTTTTTTAATTTGTGTTTCAATGTCAACAAACATGTATAACCCAACACTCTATGAGGGAGGATCTCATGAAGGAAATGAATAGAGGTCCTAGTATTCATTTTGAAGGGACAAAACCTTTCCAAAAGCGTTTTGTATATTTTTACCTACTGCAACTGGACCGTGGAAAGATATTGCTATGGATTTTGTTTTGGGACTATCATTAACTCAAAAGGGAAATGATATTACTTTGTAGTAGCAGACAAGTTCTCCAGTATGGCTCACTTAAGACTATGTGACAAACCCAATGATGCGTCAAACATTTCTAGATTAATTTTCCAAAATGTGAAAAAATCGCATGTTTTATCTTGAAGTGTTACTTCTAATAGGAATACTAGGTTTATGAATAATGTTTGGAGGATGTTATGGAAAAGAGATTTCAGTCTTGCTCATCATAAATTGATAGAGAAAGGTAGTAAATAAGAGTCTTGGCAATCTACTTAGAAGTTTAGTAAGAGATCAACCTATGAGTTGGACTTGGTCCTTACCCAGGCAGAGTTCACATAAAATTATTTAATTAATAGGTCAACCAGCGATCCCTTGTTCCATATTGTACCGTGGCAGATCTCCAAAGCATATCATAGATTTGAAAAGGTGATTGCTAACAGGACAAAACGCAAGGCTAAAGACTTCACAAAATATATTCAACAATTGCATGAGAAAATTCAATAAAGTAATTTAAAATACAGGGAAAAGGCTGATGAGAAAAGAAGAGTCAAATTATTTATAATCAATGCTTCAATCATGGTGTTTATATGGAAAGAAAGATTTCCCAAGGGAGCCTATATTTATTTAAATACATGAAACCTGGACCCTGCAACATTTTGCAACAAAAAGGAATTCTAATTATGCATATATGGTTGCTCTTCCACTAGGAAAATATACTTCACCAATATTCAATGTTGCTAATCTACACTCACATGCAGGAAATGATAGTGCTGCTATAGATTTTGAGAATATTACAAATGTCATGTATTAAACTGACCAAATCCCAGAAGAAGACAGAAAATAAAAGATTGACAAAATACTATCAAGAAAGGGTTGTGAAGAATATCAAAGAAGTATTTGGTAAGATGGAAAGAGAAACGGTATCCAGAAAATTAATGATGATCTAAAGCAAAATTTGCCCATTTGAGCATAAGATCAGTTCAGTTTGTAGAGCTCTAAGAGCAGAAGCACTTTTTTATGTAAATTGGTATTCGATGTCAAGCACCCTGAGGTCTAAATGTGATTTGCATGAAAAAAATCCAAAATAGTTTTTGCCCTAGTGGCTTTTTTCTGTAGTTTTCCAATGTGGAATAGCGAATCCCAAGCTCAAACTTTCTTATAGGATAGGTGATGCAATAAACTATCTTGGATGTCTTAATGTCAAAGAAAACTTCTAATTGAAGGACAATAAAAGCAAAATAGATTTGCTTTTCCCAAATTCAAGAAGCTTCCAAGCAGTGGAATAGGGCCAATTCAAAAAGGATAACTATGCAACATTCAAGACAGCCTCCTCTACCTATAATTAAAGGACTGCCTCCATATGTCTGTAACATGAGCACATGTTTTTGTAAATTGGTATTTGATGTCAAGCACCCTTAGGTCTAAAAGCGATCTGCATGAAAAAAATATATGAAATAGTTTTTGTCCTAGTGGCTTTTTCCTGTAGTTGTCCAACGTGGAATAGTGAATCCCAAGCTCAAACTTTCTTATGGGAGAGGTGATGAAATAAATTATCTTTGGATGTCTAATGTCAAAGAAAACTTCTAATTGAAGGACAATAGAAGCAAAATAGATTTTCTTTTCCCAAATTCAAGAAGCTTCCAAGCAGTGGAATAGGGCCTATTCAAAGAGGATAACTATGCAACATTCAAGACAGCTTCCTATACCTATAAGTGAAGGACTGCCTCCATATGTCTGCAACAGGGATTTTGGCCCCATAAGTGATCCACAGTAGGGATGATTGGTACACAGTGATCACCAAAAGAATAGACTGGCTGGAAATCAATCAGCAGAAGTATAGATCTGAGCAACCAAGTTAAAGCTAAGTGTTTTCGTTATAAGCTGAGAGCTCTACATGGTGTTGTTAGCTAAGGTAAATTGGTACTTTTGCAATTTTTGTTTTGGTTAATTGTGATTGCTATCACTGCCTGTCTGATTGTATTGTTAAGGTTGAACCCCATTGGCTCTCAGATTAAAATCCAATATTCTAATGAAATGTGAATTCTATTTGTTGATTTTGTATATCTCTGGTATGAACTGCTTGGGATTTGCAGAACTAATCTAGCCACTACACCACATTGACAAAAAAATGTCGACTGAATGCAACTTGAGCAGGTTTATAGCAGCCCTTGCCACTAAAGCAGCCAACGATGCATTTGACAAAGCCTTCATTTAACTAACAGACCCCACCATCAAATAGAAGCTAATTTGAATTGATATTTTGATATTTTCAATCAATTTCCTTTTAACTTGTTTTTTCATTGTGTCTGCCTTCTCCAGTTGTTAAATTTTCTTCAATTTAGATTCATGGAATGAAAAATAAAGAAGGAATAAATGAAGAGCACTCATTTCTCCCTTTTTCCATTTCTTGTTCTACAATGCACTTTTATGTTTTTTATTTATTTTTAACCATTAACCATGTTCTTCCTGATAGTTACCTATTTTTTAGATAAAAACCTTTGAATGGTTTTAAATTTTTTCGTAATAATTCATCTTAGTTTATTTTGAAACACTAAATTAATTTTCCATTTATCTGTTATTGTCATGCACTTCAAATTATAGATTGTTATAATATTGAGCCTAGTTATAAAGGACTTGTTGGAAACATGCCATCCCTAGAGGCTAAGAGAGAAGAGTTGGAATACAAATTTTGCGATGTTAAAATAAGTGTTTGAGACATTAATCGATAAAAATAACAGTTCACACAAATTGTAGTCCAAGATGTAACATTGTGCCCATGTGTGCCTATTAATGTTTGCATGAGGTACAAAATAAATTAAAGACCTTTAACCAAAGATCTTAAAGATAAGCAAAGAGAAAAAAGGACAGCCACATATGAAGACTTATTTTTTTATTCCTTCATTCCTTGAATCTGCAAAGCACTAGTGACAGTGCCAGCTAGTGCTAGTGTTGGGCTTTCTAGTTTAAAAAGTCAAATTGGTTTCATATATTGTACCACATACTACTTAAAGTTCCCACTGATCATTTGAGAGCATACTTTAAAATACAAACAAGCATGATGCAGTAACACATGAAATCAGAGACGTTCTATTGTACCATTCTATTTGACGTAGACGAATAACTAATTTTTAACTTTGTTTTGATTCTCAATTTTAGAACTTCTTTATTTATTTTCATTGTTTTAAGTCCTTATTGGCAAAATCTAGCAAATAAAATTTCTATTTGTTGGGGGCAGGTTTGAAGACCCTAATGTGGAGAGAAATGTCTCAATTATGACTCAAAGAATGATCTTTGTGTAGGTTAAAATTGACAAGCTGTTATGACATGGAAGAGGAAGCATTGCACAATTATAACTGATAGTTGGATAGATAGGAGAACATGGCACTGTTGTATCTCGTTGTATCATTCTTATGTCATACAATTTTCTTAAAGTTCATTGATTTGGTGATTAAGATTTCAAACCTGTATTTGTAGTTATTAACATTAGCATTTCAATTTTTCTTATTTCTGCCTTGGGTGGGCATAGTTTCCTCAAAATTCACTAATGCTTAACAAAAAATTAAAAATGTTAATTTCCCTTGTCTTCCAAGTTTCACAGTAAGTCATATCTACAGAGATAAAAATTAAAAAATTAATATCTATAGATAAGTCATATCTTTAAATTTCACAATCAGTCATATGTTGATGCTTTATAAAAATTAGAAAGTAAATATCTATAGATAGTTACAAACAATGTAACATATTATGTTACTGCGAGTAAAATGTTACTGCGAGTAAGCTACTGATGAATAGACACCCATCCTTATTGCAGACTACTTGTGCTACTCATAGCATTAACCTCATATTAGAGGATATCAGCAAAATCCTTATCAAAGTATGTGTGAAGCATGCTAAAAACATTTGCAAATATATTACGAACCATGCTTGGGTTGTCATCTTAATGAGGCAATGCACAGACAATAAAGAAATGGATTCTCTGGGAATAACCTACTTTGCAACGAGATTATTACATTGCAATCTTTTGTTTAGTCAATAGCTACCTTTGGGTGCATGTTTGTTAGTGATTGTTACACAAGCTAGATGATCGAATAATGAGATATTTATTAATAGTGAACGGAAATGTTCTTTAACAATGTACAAACAAGATGCTTTTAAAAACAAACATTAATTGACAAATGACAACATAGGAAACTTTCCTATACAGACCAAAGATGACTGACTATATGACCATTAAAGAAACATTCATCTTGGAAGACATTATCCTAATACCCTCCCTTAATGGTCATTGTATAGATGTTTGAACACCCTCCCTATGTTTGCAAAAAGTTAGACCAAGAACTTTTGCAGAAGAGTACCACAACTCATAACAGACTACAAGAAGCCACAATTTTTGTCATAAGAAATGAAAAAACCCAAAAACTCAAGTTTTACAAGGAATCATATTTTTTAAACCGTGAATCCCACACAACTTTGTGTATTACAGAGCCTAAAGAACATGTTTTGAGGAAAAACTCAACAAAACCAGAAAACAAAACCTCACACGAACATCATGGATTACAAATGATTGAATACGATTTTTGAGGAAAAAACAATCAAAATCAAATTAGCACAAATTTAAAGAAACTGTTTCGACTACGCTAGAAAAATTCGACGAAGACACAAAAGATCTCCAAAAAACTAGAAGGAATCTGAAATCAGAATAAATTGACAGCAAAAAAATTGAGGCACAAAAACCAAGGTGCCCAAAAAAATCTGACATTGACCTAATTGAGATCTTGAAATTTCTACTGCTAATTTTTAGTTAGTTTTTCAAACTAGAATGAAATAAGAGAGGTCTAAATGGAATCCTAGCCAACTGGAAAAAAACTCAAAATTTGCACATAAGCTTAAAAGAAAGCTACATGTACAAATGGTCATGTGAGTTGCAGACAACTAATGCAGATAGAACAAGCAGACCCACAAAAATGTTGCAAGCTGATTTTTGAAGATAAACCCTAGACGGATCTACGAATAAACGGATTTTAATGGATTTATTTCGAAAAAGCTAAAGAACAAAGGATTTCATAATGAAATTCTTAATTTTTTCAAAAAACATTCCTAAGCTCTAATACCATGTTACATAGGCCATATGATGTATAAATGAGATATTTATTAACAAAGAATGGAAATGTTCTTATAGAATATACAAACAAGATGTTTCTAAAGAGAAACATACATTTACAAAAGACAAAATAGGAAACTTTCCTATCAAACTAAGGACAACTAGATGATCATTAAAGAAACATTCTATCTTGGAAGTTATTATCCTAGTGGTGTTGACTAGTCTATTATTTTATGTGTGAAAACCAATGCGAAAGACGACTTTGACTATGATTTCAATGGGTAAATCTTCTATCTTCCAATAAAGATAATTGTACATGTAAGTTCATATTTTCATTCTCTTTTTGTTCATTTTACTAGTTTATCATTTACATTACTTTATTGTTTTTAATTTTGATGTCTGTTCTTTAATCCATTATAACACTTACTCATGTTAATTTTCAATAAAGAATACAATTCACATAACCTCTAGTTGTCTTACTTTGAATTATTGATGGGAAGGAACCCAAAATGGCTACATTTATGAGGGCATTAATGGATCCAAGGAGGTCATTAGATTCATCTAAGGTGGTTGTAGAGAAATATCATCTTCCATAGGATACTACTAATTAATAATGGTACCATGAATTTTACATACCCTTCCATGAAATTGAATATCTCTTGAATGCATTCCAATTTTACTCAAATTTTGAGGTGGATGAGGAGATTTTGTTTGCACTCTACACAGTCATAAAATGGATGGATCTAGCTTGAAGCGGAGATGACCTCTAAGATTAAGATCTACAAGCTTACATAAAGATGTCTCTTTACATGTGATATATGTAAGAAATCTCTAACCTTATGACCAAGGAGTCTATTACTGGTATACTTCAAAAAGTTAACATTTTTTGCATTACTATTCAAACTCGAAACAACCTATGACTATGTAGTTAAGCGTGCTCAAGCTAGAGTAGAACTGGGATGGGTGACCTCCCGAGAAGTGTAGGTGCTTCACCTCTGTGAGCATCACCTAGATCTAATGAGTGCTAAGTGTTCCATTCATTCTCATAAGATATGGATTTGTGTGAACCACTACTCATTAAACATGGGTCAATGAGTTTGACTCAAAAACTACACATTTGAATCCTTATAGCAATATCACAATTTTACTTGTAGTGGAAAATATCTCCTACTCATCAATTGATGAGCTCAAGGAGCTTTCTAATAAATGGTTCATAAGGAATAACACTTGCAGGAGGTTTTACGAATGGTGTAGCAAGTAGAGTGAGTTTAACCATGGAGGAAACTTCATAGTTAAGTGCGATCGAGCTGGAGTAATACTGGGATGGGTGACCCCCTAGGAAGTCCCAGTGCTTCACCTTTGTGAGCATCATCTAGATCCAATGAGTACTAAGTGTCCCATTCATTCTCATTAGACATGGGTTCATGTGAACCACTACTCATGAAACATGAGTCAATGAGTTCAACTCAAAAACTACATAGTTGAATTATGATAGCAATATCACAATTTGACTTCTTGTAGAAAATATCTCCTACTTATCAATTGATGATCTTAAGGAGCTTTCTAATGAATGGTTCATAAGGCATAAAATGTGGAGAAGCTTTTGCAAATGGGATTGCAAGCAGAGTGGATTTAACCATGGTGGAATCGCCATAGGCAAGAGCGCTTGAGCTAGAGTAGTATTACAATGGGTGACCTCATGAGAAGTCTTGGTGCTTCACCTCTGTGAGCATCAGCTAGAGCGAATGAGTGCTAAGTGTTCCATTCATTCTCATAAGAGATGAGTTCGTGTGAACCCCTACTCACGAAACATTGGGTCAATGTGTTTGTACCTATAACTCCATAGTTGAATCCTAATAGCAATATCACAATTTGACTTCTTGTGGAAAATAACTCCTTATCAATTGATGAGCTTAAGGGGCTTTCTAATGAATGGTTCATAAGGCATAACAATTGGTGAAGGTTTTGCAAATGGGGTTGCAAGTAGAGTGGGTTTAACCATGGAAGAAACTTTGTAGTTAAGTGCTTGAGCTGGAGTAGTACTAGGATGGCTGACTACCTAGGAAGTCTCGGTATTTCACCTCTGTGAGCATCGCCTAGATTCAATGAGTGCTAAGTGTTCCATTCATTCTCATGAGAGATGAGTTTGTGCGAACCACTACTCATGAAATATGTGCAATATCACAATTTAACTTGTGAAAAATATCTCCTACTTATCAATTGATGAGTTTAAGGAGAGTTCTAATGAATAGTTCATAAGGCATAACTCTTGATGAAGATTTTGCAAATGGGGTTGTAAGTAGAGTGGGTTTAACCATGTAGGAAACTTTGCAATTAAGTGCACTCGAGCTAGAGTAGTGCTAGGATGGGTGACCTCCTGGGAAGTCTCTATGCTTCACCTCTATGAGCATCACCTAGATTCAATGACTACTAAGTGTTCCATTCATTCTCATGAGAGATGGGTTTGTGTGAACCACTACTCGTGAAATATGGGTCGATGAGTTTGACTCAAAAATTACACATTTGAATCATGATAGCAATATCACAATTTGACTTGTCGTGGAAAATATCTCCTACTCATCATTTGATAAACCTAAGGGGCTCTCTAACAAATGATTCATAAGGCATAACACTTGGTGGAGGTTTTGCAAATGGGTTGCATGCAGAGTGAGTTTAATAATGGAGAATACTTTGCAATTAAGCGCACTCGAGTTGGAGTAGTACTGGGATGGGTGACCTCCCGAGAAGTCCCGCTACTTCACCTATGTAAGCATCACCTAGATCTAATGAGAGCTAAGTGTTCCATTGATAATCATGAGAGATAGGTTTGTCTCATGAAACATGAGTCAATGAGTTTGACTCAAAAACTACATAGTTGAATCTTGATAGCAATATCACAATATTTTACAAATCTTTCCATGAAGAAAAGAGGAAGACGTGAATAGAAAAAAAATGACGTGCAAGAATGGAGAACCACTCATTTGAGTCACTAACATTTGAAAAACCTTTGTGGGTATCATTGAAGAAAGTACAAGAATGGTAGTAATTTTGAAGCTATTTGGCATTCAACGGGATATATGGCAAGCAACATTTTACAATGAAAGGAAGTATCAATCTCCTTAATTATTCCAAACTTAACAAAGTAAAATGATGAATCTAACTTCATTTCAGCCAACCAGAAAATAACCTGGAAAAAATGGATCCATAAAATTAGCATCAAGTGCTCTCTCCTATATTTGGGTTTTGGATTTTCTAGGCTTGAGACAAATAAGTCTGGTTGCTAAGCTAAAATGGTAATTAGATATATTTAGTAATAATGGCGTTAGCTAGAACTTGTCAAGATGCATCGACATTCTAAGGCATACCTAGAAACAATTATTTTTCACATTTAAAAGGTCCTTCAATGTTGCATGTGCATCTTATATATTTTGTGCCTTTTAGAACTAAAATGAAAGTGCCCCCTGGAAGCCACAGGACTCCTTATCATACCAAGAAACAGTTATTTTTCAGATTAAAAAGGCCCTTCCATGTTACATGCACATCTTAAATATTTTATGTGAAATTACTTTTTTTAAACTAAAATGAAAGTGCCCCCTGGAAGACAGGTCACTGTCTCTACTAAATACCACAGATATTTACTAATGATTTTTGTAAGACTGCTGACAAAGGTGGCAGTATATGTCTATCAATTGTTCTCTCTCTATATATGTCCTTGAAGAAGAGCGATCAATTGACTAAGTCTACAATTTCTCCTCTCCTATATAGTGCTGTCCTCACAAGGGCTCCAAAATACTGACCCCAATAATTGTAATAAAGTTTATAAAAAACAATATGATGACAAAGAAGAGTAAATTTTGCTTGGCGGCATTATACACAAATAAGCTAAAGTTAGGTCTGATCATACCAATATTGATGATAGCATAAACATGACTAGTAATAAATAAGTGATTTTCAACTTGGAATATGCCAGCATGAAAACAATTTGCACCAACAAATCTCTGCCTTTAGTGGAGGGATAAAAGAAGCCACTGTAGAATCAACAATTGTGAAGAGAAAGGTCATACACCGCAAATTATGATCTAAATACAGTAAAGAAAAACATACCTGAAGCAGAATTTTCAGTCTCTCTAAAGGCGCCACGGCAGTTCGAGACCTGAGAGCAGAAGGTTTATGAGATTTATAATGCCTTTCAAAACACAATAAACAATAAATTTTGCTATTCCATAGACAGAGAAATATAATTCTTTAAAATGAAGCAAAAAAACAATTTACACTAAGATGGCTCATCAGATTTAAAGTGCATTTTTTAAATTCAACAAAGAACTTATTTCTTTCATAAAATTGAAGGAAATTTTCACTTCATCAAAATTATGAAGTGAAAATATTAACAGAAGAAAGCTTATGAAATCCATACAACACTTGTAATTGATTCAATATGCAAAACAGTACAAACTAAATTATCTACAATAATGACAGTTCAAAAAAGAAATAATATTAATTAGCTTATTGTATCTTAAAGTTCAAATATATTTGTTTGTTGGTGTTTGAGTAGTTATCGGAATCAGTTGATAGATGGTTGTGTTCTACTTCGCAACCATCAAGTTCTTTAAATAAACTGTGTAGTCAGGAAAAGTAGCTTAATCCTTGGTTGTTCATCTTTGGTCTACTTCTGTAAAAACTTCATCTGTGAATGAAGATATATTTTACCACTCAATCGCTTCATTATTTCAAATCTTAGGTTAATTAGAACAAAGAGAAAAAAATTGGATTCATTGCCTTAATAGAAATCAAGTCCAGTGCAAGATTTTCATGTCTTCAGATGCCAATAAAGGCTGGACAAGACCAAGTGATTAAGTGATCTTTCAAACTAATAAAGCAAAAAGAATGGAAAACAAGACTAACATGTTGAAGTGTGTAGCTGCAACAGAGATCTTTATCTCTGCTTTTATAAAATGGAAACATGTTTGTTATGACCATTATGATCACCTTCAGCTGAAAAAGATATTTGTGAGAATATTTAAGTCAATAAAAAAGGCATGTGTGATATGTCATGTGAAGAGGCATGCACATGAAAATATTAAGTGACGTATATTGGAAATTTGAATGGTCTCACATTTGGGATTTGAAGAGACCTTCGTATGTAAGACAAAGAATCAAATGCAATCTATTTATGTGATTGCTCAGTGTATTGTAATTAATCAAGTGAAAGTCTTATACTTGAAAATTTTAATTATCAATAAAAGTGATATTTTGCTGGTGTGGCTGGGTTTTTCCCTTCAAGTGGAAGGGTTTTCCCAGGATAAATGATTTGTGTATTTTGTGTTTTGTTTCTGCTCCTTGATTACTGTTTATCCATATTTCTGGGTCAAAACTTTAACAAAATAGAGGTAGCAAAAGACGCTCTAGTAGTGTAAGCCCATCCAAAAGCAAAAGTAAATCAAAGCCATCGTCAACACAAAAAATATCATAACACTCAACACACTACAAATTGTTGAAGTATAGCATCAGTCAAAGTGATCTACTCATTACATTGAGTATTTGTATTCATGGTTTATATGAACATTGTTTTATGTCTCATATTATTGATATGTGTGTGTGCGCGCATGTATAGATGTCTATGTATTCATAAATTACTTAGCTAATTGGGCTCTTATAATCAGAAGAGACTATTGTGTTATGAAAATCTTGAATGTAATTGTTTCACCACCACATGTCTCTACGGGACATGACTTTGTTGTAGCCTCTATCAGATTGATTTTATCAGAGCTACCTCATTGATGATAAATTATTCTTAAGATAAGTATCTTTTATTTATATATATATATATATATATAATATGCATTATTATATTATTATATTATTATATAATAATATTATATTATATTACATATATGGTTAATATATTAATATTATATATATGTTTAAAGGTGAGTTATGCATATAGTTATTTATTAAGTAAATGGTGATTAACTATAGAGACATGTCTCTTCATGTATCTTGCAGAGACATGTGTCCTCCTCTCATATTTATATGAGATTCAAGTATGCATTTGAAGATCATCAATTACAATGGCTATGATTCTACATTTGCAGAAATGATCTTAGTTACTTTAACATGGTATCAGAGCCAACTATATATGTATAAGGCATACACAATATGGCCCTCTTAACAGCCACAAATACATTGGACTACACGTAACATATTCAGTGAGGCCTTTGACCTCAAATAATGATGGACAAAATGCAATGGTGTTAAGGATTCCAACAATAAATGGAACATTTGATAACAAAATAAACTAGGTCTGCACATTGAATAGGAAGGAAGAAAATATAACTATAGACTGGCAAGGAGAAGAATTTAGGCAGCGTAGAAGGACAAAAGTCCCAAACAGATATTGTTGAGAATAGAAGCAGTGCAAGTCAAACATAATATAAGCAACCATCATGGAGAAAAATTCATAGTAGAATCCAGTCAGTGGAAAGATCACCAGAGATTTGAAGGAAGGTATGGATAGGTAGACACTCAAAAGAGAGTTTGATAAGTGTAAAGGGAACCATTTAGAATTTGATCAAAATATATAGTTAAATCTATTCAACACAAGCAAACACAAAGAGAACGGTGGAATTAATGTATTACCACAGTTACATGCTTCCTATTGGAAAGCAACATGAACCATCAATTATTTCTAAACAAAGTTTGGCGAGAATCGTTGTGCTTAAGATATTACAAATGAAGTAATAATGTGTATTTGTGAGAATATATTAAAGATTGGGGTGGATGTCGTGAAAACTATT
The DNA here is from genome assembly GCA_028749045.1 of Cupressus sempervirens. Lineage (NCBI taxonomy): Eukaryota > Viridiplantae > Streptophyta > Pinopsida > Cupressales > Cupressaceae > Cupressus > Cupressus sempervirens. The sequence goes on from CM053788.1 coordinate 613,375,367, forward strand.
TGACAATGCCAATAAGGAGTTTGAGGGTTATTAAATCTTGTTACTGTTATGCTACATAATAATCAAATCCACTAATAGAATATTAGAAGTTATGGGAATAAGGATTGCAAGTGTCGACAATCTTCACATTGGTACCCCATAAGGAAATTGCCAGATAGGGGATTAAGATAGAGGTGGTGTGGCCTTCGAAAATATGCAAACTAAAAACAAATAATAATCGCAAGGAAGAATTAAGATTTCGTCACGTAACATCCATAGATAAAGCAAGAACTATCCATAAAGGGTTTGTCTCAATTACACGGGGACATTGGGTCATTGGATAGACTACCATATCATCAAGACATTGCACATCACATTGATGGGATAGTAAACACCCCCCGCACATGCACCAAGTGACAGAATGAAGGACGATCCATTATATAAACCTGATCCCATCAAGAGAGTACATAATTTAGACAGTCCCGGCCAAAGTAACCACATCGACATAAGAAAGGCAGGTCCCCAACAATATTGAAGGCATCGAGTAATGGTATGTATATGTGGTATATTTGAAATTAGTTTATTTATAAAACTAACAAATATATGATATATAATGAAATCAAGAAATTATACAATAAGTTCTTTTATTATAATGACATGATGAGTAATGGTACAAATCTTACTATGTAATAAGACATTGAATGATATAATAAATAACTAAAAGTAAGTCTTGGTGGAGGACATGCCTCAAGAATGTCATAACATGGTCTGATTATTCTTAGTGGAGAACATTCATTATGAATGTTAATTTATTAGAAATTAGATGTTCATCAATAGGACAAACAGTTGTAGAAAAAGGAAACCATGCATGAAACTTATCATAAAAAGTGCTCGAAGAAGATGCAAAAGAGTGAGAAAGTAGACCACGTGATGCCACAAAGCCTCCTTATAAAGATGATCCTTATCTAAAGTATCATTCCTAGAACAATAGAGTATTTTACAAGGGAAAAATCATATATATAGAAATTAAGTATTTTGTTATCTTAATTTTATTATTCTATTATTGAAAAATAAAGAGAGATGTTATGATCCTTTATGTTGTTGGTAGTGATGGTTATGAGTTAAATCACTAACAACGTAACTAATATTAATAGTCTTATTTGTACAAATGAGAATTTATTATCCTTAAGTATTTTATTTAGCTAATCTTTGTAATATCTCATTTACTTGTATTTTTGTATGAGCATTTTCCTTGATCTTTTCCTCCGAGAATGTTCTTGCAGGAAAAGGAGGATTAATATCGGATTCAAAGAGAGTCTAACACTTTGTTAAAGGGAAGTTTATTTTAGAAGCTTAGAAGAGGAATTCTAACACATTCGTCAGAGGAAGCATATAGAGGATATGGTTTCATCAATCATATTGATTTAGCGAGAGTAAACCAATGTTGTGATGGAATCTTCAGTGATCGATAAATTGTAAAAGTCAAGAGGATTGAAATTCATGCAACTATGTGAATGGGCCTACCCCCTCTGTACATTATAAGAAAATTGTGACTTCAATTAAACTATCTACAAGTCTTTCTTTGATAAATGAAACTTGACATATGAGTTGTAGAGTCATTCAAGTGGCACAAATCATACTCAATCAAGATATTGGCATATTGTGGACTAGTTTCTATTAGCATCTACTATTATGGTTGATGAATGTTTGGAACTTCAATGGATGAAAAGAGAAAGTTGGAACTTAGGAAGAAGTTGTCAAACTTGATGTGATGTAAAAGTGTTCAAACGATATAAGAGCGGGAATCTTACATTGTGGGGGGGATAATAGGGAATGTTTCATTCTCACTTGAACCATCCTTAGAAAAGGAGATATTCCATGACCCTCATGGGCAGATAAGTACTTGTATCTTTTACATTTATCTATTCATTTATTTTGTAATTCTATACATACTATTTAAGGGTTATTTTCTTTGATTTTTTCCTTTATGTTTGAGGATATTCTTACAAGAAAAGAAGGTTGGTACTTTACATATGCTACCAAATATTTGGTAGCATATGTAAAGTAGTTCCAAAGACCCTGATGATTAAGACGGATAAAGTGAGGCTCTTGAAGAAAACAACTTTGATGATTAAGATTATGAGATTCTTCTACATTAAGAGGGACTATGACACTTCTTCGATGATAACGTAGGAGCTTAGAAGATTTTTACTCAGAGGGAGTCTACAAATACATGTGGGTGACTGCATCATGATGATGTGCCTACTACTATGTATATCATGAGGGAGTAATGAGTTCACCAGGCATCCTTGGGTAAGGAGAGTTTTTAAGGAAGTAACTAGAGGACCTGACTTTCTAGGATCGATGTTCAAATGGAGAAATTTTGAGATGCAATCCTTTGTGGATGATATCTTCTCTATGAGGAGAAGTTCTAAGAGAAATTATTTATAATGCGCTCTCTTCTATGAGAGAGAAGTATAAGGTGAAAACTCCTTTTACTACCCTATGATTGGGTTTGTGGTGGTTATTATCACACTTATGATATGTAATGAAAGGTGATAATCTTTCATTGACATATATAAATAGAAGGTAACCATTATAAGATGAGGATCTTATAATTGGTAGACCTTTTATCGTGGTTCTTTGGGCTGGATTTTGCCGGACATCATGATAACGAACAGACAGAAGGTAATCTTTGTAAGATGACGATCTTGCAAATGATAGGCTTGTTATCATGAGAACTCTAGATATTGTTTCAGACAATTAGAGATCATTGATAATGAATGCATTATGATTACTCTAGATATTGTTTCGGACAATTAGAGATCATAATATATGTTATGATAGTGTTTTTAACATTGTGATTCTAGTTATTTGAAAAGTCACTATTTCAGAGTGTTAAAGTCAAATAATATGTTGTGTATAGATATCTTTGATACTGATATCTCATAAAATGTTTTTGTCACTTCTCCCTTGCTAAGAGGGAGTGTTTAAGTGTAGCATTAGTCAAAGTGATATACTCATTACATTGAGTATTTGTATTCATGGTTTATATGAACATTGTTTTATGTCTCATATTATTGATAAGTGTATGTGTGTGTGTGTGTGTGTAAACGTCTATGTATTCATAAATTACTTTACTTAGCTAATTGGGCTCTTGTGATCAGAAGAGACAATTGTGTCATGAAGTTCTTGAATGTAATTGTTTCACCACCACATGTCTCTAAAGGACATGACTTTGTTGTAGCCTCCGTCAGATTGATTTTATCAAAGCTACCTCATTGATGATAAATTATTCTTAAGATAAGTATCTTATATATATAATATATAGTATATATATAATATAATATATTTATATTTATTATGCATTATATTATATATGTAATATATTATGCATTATTATATTATTATATTATTGTATAATGATATTATATTATATTACATATATGGTTAATATATTAATATTATATATGTTTAAAGGTGAGTTATACATATAGTTATTTATTAACTAAATGGTGATTAACTATAGAGACATGTCTCTTCATGTATCTTGAAGAGGCATGTCTCCTCCTCTCATATTTATATGAGATTCAAGTATGCATTTAAAGATTATCAATTACAATGGCCATGATTCTACATTTGCAAAAACAATCTTAGTTACTTTAACACAAATAACCATTTAAAGGAAGAATAGGTGGAAATAACAGGATGTCTTCCATTACTGTACAAATCATGTGTCAACCTTTAATGTTCTTGGTCACTTAGTTGGACAATTGTACAGATACATCCATCCTTCTTAGGAGAGATTACTCTCAACCTAAGCCCTAAGAACTACCCTATGTATGTTCATCCTATCATATGCATATGTTTAATTCTTTTAGTATACTGACCTTTTAGAGATGTTCAATCTCTGTTTTTCTTCAATTTGACATTCACTATTGAATTTCTTATTGAAGCCCTTCTGAGATACTTAATTCTCTATCTTAATTCCCAAGGGAATGAACTCGTTTTCTATTTGCTCCTTCTAGGAGCAGGGAGTCTAGAATATTGTCCTTTAACACAGGGTCTTTCTTATCGTCACCTAGGAAGCCTGCTATCTCCGTACATACATCTAAAAAATATGTATTTTTTTGATATATAACAGATACAGAGAATGTTTGTATTTATCATATTCCTCCACTTTATTGTTGTCGGTTTGTGCTCTAGTATTTTATGACAAGATTGTTTTAGGGATCTGATACTAGTTTGAAAATGAATTTCCTTGGAGACTTTCTATGACTCCTATCGGCCGGTATCCTGCTAACAGTTTAGATTCTACCCGGCTCCTGTCTTTCCCTGTTGACTTGAATGAACAGAGTTATATTCTGATCATGTGTCTTGCAGGTGCGATTTTGAATTGGCTATTGTTGTGACTGGTATTCCTGAACAATGGTGGTCTTTTGTCAACTCTATTCCTTCAGAAGTTCTCTATTTAGTCCATGATTTTCTGCTAAGTATTGAGGTGCCTGAGATTATATGTATCTTGTTGAATTCAGTAAATACTCTATTTGTGATTCCTGTATCAGTATCGTTGGGTTCTTGGTAATTGTTTTGTATTCCCCGATTGCTCAATGGTGATTCCAATTTCCCTGTCTCCACATATGTGCAGTTTCAATTTGTGAAGTGCTTGCCTCGATTGTAAAACGATTTCTGCTATGCCATAATTTCTTTCGTGATTACCGTGACGATCAAGCTTGTCTTGCCTATCTAAAGTTCCTATCTCCACAATGATCACTAGCTCAAGCTGTTGTATCTGGTATCTGTTTTTTCTTAATTGATTTCTTCATCCTCCTTATTGACTGTGTGTAACAACAAATTTTCCTAGGTCTTAATTATCAACTAACATATCCAAAGAAATACAGTTATTACTTTATTTACATAGGAAGAAAATTAAATTAGTTTCATTCATATGAGAGATTGATGGTTAAAATCAGTTAAACAAAATTTCTTAACTAAGAACTTAAAACGCCATCAATGAATTTAATATAGAAATTAAAAATCCACATACCATGGTATTTGAACCAAGAAATCAGTGTAGGGATGCTTCTGCAACCACCTAGGTTAGTCCACAAATACTACTATAACAATATCAAATAACAACTACCATCCAATACCGCTATATCAAAATCAAATGATGATTACCATTAAACACCACTATGTCAGTTAGGGCATCACATACCACTATATTAGTTAGGGCATCAATTACCATTGGATCACTTAGGGCATCAGATACCACTATATCAATTACGGCTTCAAATACCACTGAATTAATTAGATCTTCAGATACGACTGTATCATTTAAGGCTCCAGATACCAACGAATCAATTAGGGTTTCAAATACCACTATATCAGTTAGGGCTACAAATACCATTGTATCATTCCTATCCTTCTGATTGGTTAACTGTGGCAACAACATAAGATTAGAAGATATGCTCATATTCAATATTCGTATAAATGAAAGACTGAAATAACAATCCATCAGATAATCTATCTCTCGCAACTAAGTGTAAATAACTACAATGATGATATAACTCAATTAAGCTTACCTTCTTCTTGCATATACTTCATAAAAGTAACATTACCTGTTTCTGACAAACAATTGATTGCATAGCTTATCTTTGTTTGTTGTACGTCCAACAACTTGGGAAAAGGTGAAACATTGTCAAGGGCTTAACCACCCAACCTCAAACAAAAAATTATCCCCACACAATCTCTAACGAGAAAGGCCCTCCCTACCCAGAATAGACATGGAACACTTTGCCATCCACTGAGTATCCTGGTATCTAAACACACCATTTGACTTGACAGTAGGAAGATAAACATGTTCATGCATAAGCTATTAAATGATTCCTTTTAAAAATGATGAACATTGTTATGTCATAACTGATACTATTTTCATGTTATTGCATATTCCTTTCTCTCACCTCTTCACCCTTTTCCTTGGCTATACAGCCAAGTGAGTCCCAAGTGTTTGGAATTCCTGATCAATCTGCTCTACGCATGAATTCTAAAAGGATTTATTTATTAGTAAATCTTATAACAAGCTGTGACTTAGAAAAATATGTTCTTGAAACCAATTGAAAATCTTATTGAATTCTGATTTCCAACCAGAATATTTCATTCAGGTTTTATTACATTTAGGAAACCCTTCTTTTAAGAGATACTATTCAACACTCTTTATTATGATTCTGGAAACCATGTGAGTTAAGAAGAAATTTCATCATAATTTACAAGGATCACTCAACTAGTAAAGGAAATAGCATGATCACAAGCAAAGGATAAGCGATTTCCATGCCTAGCCGGCTGCTATTGAAATCAAACATAATAGAATGGTAACTCATGACCTAACAAGGATTCGAAATGCTTTGATGATTTTGAAATCTACTTGACTCTCTCCAATTGCTAGAGACGTCACCTTCAATGCATACCACCTCCAATTCTTAGCCAAATTACTTGCACAGGAAAGGCAAGTATAGTTCTGTTTGCTCAAAGTTATAAATCATTAATGGCAGGGTACCAACAGGGATAAAATTACTGAAAACTTGACATGAATTGGATATTTAGAAAGTTGGAAATAAACAGCAGAAAGATTTTGAAACTGTGGAAAAACATATGTAAAATAGCAATGATGTTCGCTCCTCACGGCTTCCATATAAAGATACAAGCCATGACTTCTTGGCTTCCATAGGTTAAAAGATTATTGCCAAATAAGAACACCAAATGTTTAATCGGTTAAATGCAAAGAATATTAAAATGGAAAAATAAAGTTGGAAGATTATAGTTCGAATATTATTATAATTCAAATGTTATTATATCTTAAATATTACTATTATAATATATACTTGCATACGTTCATGTAAGTAGATCAATGGGGCGACATCATTATATTAAGTTATTATAATATAATAGTGTCATTTCATTTTTATATTTATATGTACGTATATAAATATTTATTATAATATGATGAAAGATCACTTAAAATCCTTTGAGGTACGATTTATATTTTAATTAGATTATTTTATGTTTTTCCTAGATTATTTTCTTAGTAGCTCATGCGAGTCCCACAAATGTATCCTGTGTTCAAGTCGCTAAGTCCTCGACCCATTTGCCTAGTGATGGTGATGCTCTTGTGCCTAATTCTTTTCTGACAATGCTTCCACCCCTTCGACATGCTTCCTACAAGGAAATTCTCCGCAGTTAAATCATATTATCATAACAAGTTATAAATAATCATAATGGTTAACCGCCTATTCAATTTCATGAATTCGTTATAAATAATTATAATGACTAACCATCTTACCATTTCGTAGAATTATAACAAATTTAACTATCAACTGACTTCATGTGAACCTCAATGGCCGTATTTTAAATTAGGTCAAAATTTGGGATGATGATGATAGATTTCAATGACGTCCACAAGGCTAAAGTAGCATATGGGACCCACATGATCACCCCCTCAAGGCAGGAGCAAAACTAATCTAGCTGCAAGGTTTTTGTTAACTTGTCTCTCCTTCTCTAAAGTTTGATAATCAGAGCCGCCGTTCTCTTCACTTGATCTTCCTTGAATAAGTAGTTGAAGTCCTTGTTCTACAATATCTCTGTGTAACCGGATCTGATGTCACTGTATGCCAGGCAATCTTTGACAAAGTGTTGCTCCGTCTCTACTGCTCCCATATTACAGAATAAACACGTTTTGTTCGTCCACTCTTCCTTTGGAACTTGCTATCTACCAGTTTCACATCACAGCCAGTGTAAACTAGTTCTGAGTTGTGCCATCAGCATTTTGGCTTTCCAATTAATAGGTGCTCTTATATAGGTCTTTTCATCATGACTAGAAGTGGGGTTAAATTCTTTAATGTAATAAGATTTTTTCCACCCTATGTGCCTTGTCCATAAAATATTGCGAAATTTTTCCATGAGAAACTTCTTTATTTCTTTAATGTTATCCGTGCAAGTATGGATGTTGATATCCCACTTTCGCATCCATTTGTCATTTTGCTTCATCCATGTGTTTTTTCCATCTGACAAGTTTTTCCTCTACGACTAGCTTGGGCCAGTGATGTGCTTCTAGACCTTGGGTTTTCTTTAAATAGCTTAGCATCCGAACCAATGCAACGGCTTCTAACAGAAAGGTACCCACCTCCACCAATAAGATCTCATACGACACCATGGACTTCACTTGAAGATTGCATGTGATGAAGTGTTTTTTAATTTTTTTTACTGGTCGCCATTTCTATTCGGACATACTACCACCACACACCACATCCGTATAGAATAACCAGAGTGACCAGTAAACCAAAAAGAGTTTTCATGGTCGTCCAATCACATAATTTTGCGTTCCTGCACCTGTTTTGTAAAGAATATAACGCCTTCCAGCCCCCTTGAATCCTTTTTGATCTGCATGTATCACAATTGAGTTTGTTATAAAAATCTATGCCCAAGTATTTGTACTCCTCCACAATCTCAAGAGGGTTACCCTCAAACAGGAACTCGTCTTGTATACCCCTATTCTTCTTCAGTGAGAAGATCATAACTTTGGTTTGAATGTAACACTGAGTGATGCCGCCTATATATGCCGCATTTAAGAAAGGTTGTGAATATGACTAGCCATGTTCGCTACTTTCTGTAATAGTTGATTGTCAATTGGTAAATATTATTATTTGAAAATTTGCTAAATCATTAGCTCTTATCTTCTTTTCCTTAATCAATTGAGTGATAATAATTGTAAATATCAATTATTATTTAATTATTTAAATAGTTTGTCATTATTAATAATTATTATTATTATTTGTTATGTGATTAAATTATTAATTGATTGATACTACCAACATTATTATTAAATAATATTATGCCAATTAATAGTTTATGCATTGATTAATGATTTATTATGTTACTCTGATTAGATCCGAGTTCACATAATTGGAATTTTGAAAGCCATAATAATAATTTTATCAATTTTATTGAACCCTATTTTTCAAGGGTCATTACAAAACCTTGCAGACCAAGTTCTATACAAAGAATCCATAGAAACTCCTCTACGCAAGGAAAGTCTTTGTTGGAGACCAACTCTTTTATAGCCAAAAAAAGGGAAGCATATGAGAGAAACTTCTAAAGTGTCAAACAGTTGCTGATAAAAGCTGAAACCAATCCAAAAACTCTAGTGCCAATGGTTGGGGAAGACAAAAGAGAACCTGAAGGTGAAAGGAGTCGGAGACATGTTAAGGTTACAAGAAGAGAGTAGAGGATTACCACGTCTAAGAGTCCTAGAGGAGCACAAGAACATCAAATCAAAACGCCCCAAGGAATAGGTTCTAAGCACTAAGCCTACACAAAAGTAAAGCAAGGGTAAATCCACCATCAAGCACAAGAGTAGAAAGGCAGAAGTACCTAAATTTATAGGAAATGGATCGAAGGATTCCATAATGTATTTTAAGAAGTACCAAATAATTTGGTGAGCAAATGGTCAAGACCATAAAATATATTGGCTCCGATCTTTTCCCAGGCATCTTGAGAGGTAGGCTATCAACTATAATACATCAATTGAACCAATCCACTGAAATATGTGGAAAAAATCAAAGAATTCAAATTGCTTCAAGATGTCAACTAAATTGTACCTAAATTTAGGTTACAAGACAAGCTAACTACAAAATGGAAAGAGATTATTGATCATATTATCAAAAAAATTGAAGTTGTGCACTGTAACATATGCAAAAGTGTACAATAGGGCAATGGACATACAAAATGAACATCAATGTCTTCATGAACTAGAAATAAAAGATGAAGATGAAAGAACAAATAGCTGCAGTGCCAGTGACAATGAGTCATGAACACAATAACCACTTAAGAGGGACATGCCTTAAAATGATGAAATCAAAAATGAGAAAGAAATCAAGAATGAACCTAAAGAACCATGGTATACTAATGACAAAAGTAAAGGTCACACCAAAGTTACTTTTCCCAAGAAACTGTTTTTTGCTATTTGATAGGTTATGGATCATTCAATACACGAGCGCCTATACAATCTAAAGACTTGAAGCATGGAAATGTTGTTCACACATGGAGAACACGATGCCAAGCCCTCCACTGAACCACAACATAACATGTGCATCACCAAGCAAATACCAAAATCAAAGAGATGGAGGTGGAGTTAGATATGGTATGACTCTAAAGGTCACCTATTATACAAAATCAACAACACGATGAATGGGAACATTTTACAAGAGATTACAATAAAATTCAAAAGAAGATAGGGTCATTGTACAAATGGCATGGACCTAGACATCATGAAGATATTGGCTGTCCTAATCAAAACGACATCTTTAACAAGATTAATGTAAAAAAACATAAAAATATATTCGTCGTTAAATCCAAGACAAAACAGCTATGTACCCAAACACATACAATAAAAGACTCTTGAGGTAAGACCAAAAGTAGAGCCCTTTATAGAAAAAAGTTTTTTATTCTCCAATGACCATCCAAGTCCTCCTACAAAGAGGCTGGAGTTAAAACAATCACACAAGCATTACATTATATTGTACTAGTCAAGACAATAGAATACAAAGCATCCCAAAACATAGGACTACTATTGCCACTACAGCAATAGAAAGTGGTATGAAAGAATGAAGTGTACTCTAGGAGGAAAATAAAGATTTAATAAACATACTTCCAATTCAAAATGTCCAAGTAATAGATTTGATAATACTGGCAGTTATAGGCACAAATTGTGCTATGAATACTTAAATAAGAATTTAGTTAATTAATAAAACATTGTTCTGAAGGGGTGTCAGTTGTGTCATCAGTTGCTAAAGGTTGGAGACTTAACTAACCATGTTGAGTCTATTTGTATGAAATCTGGAACATGTGAGGTTATGGAAAAATGTTGAAACTATTATGCTATGAAATACATATCATTCTGTCATTTATGGTGTAATGTGATTTTATGTTATTCATGCTATTGTTGTATGTTATTTCTTTGGTATTATGCAATTCAGTTGAATCTATATATTATATGCAATCTCTCTCATCTTAGGCATCCAACATTTTGGTGGCATTGCCTAAAGTTTGAAACTAGAGTTTAGAGTGGTGATAGGTGAAAAGATGGAGACATAATGGGTTGTACATTCAACCAACAAGTACTGATAACCAATAGTGACATCAAAAGGAGGAAGTAACTAGAGAGAATAATCTCATAATAAAGTAATTAAGTAGTCGTTAGATAAGTTTGTACCAAAGGTCGCGTCAATTGGTATAAGTAACCAACCCGAGCACTATATGTAGTATGCAGATGGAATAGAATGAGATGGTAATTTTGGGGATGATCATTGGTTTTGGTATGTAAAGCTCAATTGGTACAATCAATAAAGACATATTTCATCATGTTGTGTATTCTTAGGTTTAGTAGAATGTATGTGATGTTATTATTGTAGATTATATCTCAGTCAGTAAGAAGTCCAATTGGCAACCTTCTTTGTCATATTGGCATAAAAAATTCTAGCGTTATTGCCTAAGTAGAATCCAAGGTACAATAGATGGAAGGAAGATGGACATATAATGGGCTAACCATTCGACCAATAAATAGTTATAATTGATAGCAACATTGAGGAACAAGAAGTGACCAGAGAGGATTAGTTGAGACTAGACCTCGTACTCACGTGAGAGAAAGTGGTAGATGAGTACGTCCGACGAGAGGCAGAGCACAAGGCTCTCCCCACCAGTATGGTATGTGTTGAACTCAAAATGAATGAGGTTGTGTATGATCTCCTAGGAAGTCTTCCAAGACTGCTCACACGGAGGCTGGTAGCAATGGAAGAGCAAAGGGAAGCAGATCTGAGAGAACAAAGAAGGCAATAGACATTGCAACATCTTCATCAAAGGACCCATAGAGAGGAGTCCAGAGATACTAGTAACCGTAGAACGAATTCTCAATGGAGGAACCGAGGGACACAAAGAACCACAAAAGTAACTACTCCCTCCACATTTAATGCCCCTCCTTTCTATTGAAGATAGACGACATCGGAAGGAAACTCCATTGGAAATCACCGAGGAGGACGTAAGGCAGGCATTGTTGGCACATCAACAAGTGGAGAGGAGGCGGAGATTACACGACCTTGCCCAAAAAGAACAAAGACTAGAGTGTATTCTCAGTGAGACCAAGGTACAAAATCTAGAAGGAGAAGTAGCAAAATTATTGGAGAGTACGATAAGGGGAATAGAAAGGCTAGAAATTTTGAAGGCATTGATCATAGGGTACACAGAACCAGAAACCCCGGGAAGGTGGGAATCCCACTTCCACCAAGGTAGAGGAGGAGAAGAGCGTGGGAGTAAGCAAATTCTGCAAACTCCTGGAGGAAGAGAAGAATGAGAGAGAAGGATCCTGGGAAGTCAAGAAGGAGAAAATTTGGAGCAAATCAATAAAAGAAAAATATGGAACACACCGGATAAACAAAAACTTCCTAAGTTAAAAGGTGAGGGATCAGAAGACCCCATAAGGCATTGTAAGACATGTGTAACCATCTAGGAGGCAAAAGGCCAAGATGATGAAGATTATTGATTAAAAGCCTTTCTTGTCACCTTGCTGAGAGTCGCAATTGACTAGTACACAGATCTAGCTGATATAGAAAAGGCCAAATCGGATGCTCTACGGAAAGCTTTTGAACCAGAATTCAAATTGTTAAGGATGATGATGAGGTGGTAGCGGAAATATATAACACTTGCCAGGGAAAAAAAATAAAGTGTGTGGGTATACCTCAGGAGATTAAAGGAATTGGTAGGGAAGCTGGAGAATAAACCAGAACACGAACTGAAAAAAGGTGGTTTATTGAGGGATTAAGTCCCTCCATACAAAAGAAAATGTAGGTGGTACCTCTATCCACTTATTAAAATGCAAGTAACAGAGCTATGGATATGAGAGTGAACATAAAAAGTCCAGGAGTAAGTAGAAAAATAGTGATGCCGGCAATGAGGAAGAAAGCGAACAAGAATCAAACACTATCCAAGCCCTCCACAAAGACATGATGCGTGTTATGAAGGAGATCAAGGGAGAGAAATAAGTTAAGGGGGTAAGGAAGTTTGGTGTACAGAATATCGGGGTGAAGGGCACACAAAGGCTAATTGCCCAAATAATTTGTTTAGTGACATTTGTCAAGTAGCAGGACATTCCCTCAAAGAATGCACAAACAACTTGAAGGTGTGAAGTGCACAAGTAACACAAATTTTGATGCCTCCCCAACGGCAGAACTCGAGATGAAGAGGCAACAGTAACACCGACATGCCGCGCAGTCTCATCCAGTACAACGAAAAAGGCCGCCCAATGATCCAATGTCAAAAATGTAATGAATGGGAGCACTTCATGCGGGAATGTCAAAATGGCCGAGGAACAAGCTATGTAAATGTTGGAAGGTAGTGAACATGTTGGAAGTCACGGAAACGGAAGAACAACTATGTATTGTCCCTTGTCAACTATCTTAGGAAAATATACCAATTATGGTAATTTTCTCCCTCGGCCAAACAAATCGTAATAGCTGATCTTGCTCACACATTTACGCTATTGGTAATGATAATAACTCCAATGGAAAATATATAATGAGTTGCTAGTATCCCTCTTCTAAAGAATGTGATTTATGTTTATTCCCAATTAACTATAACATTAAATGCAATGTTATGACTTTGCAACAAAAGGCAGGTCAGTTTTATATCAATACATATCACTTGTAATCCACTATGATGTTTTAAGGAAAAAAAAAAAAAAAAAACTAGTAGAGTGACCCCTATATCAGTTTAATATGCATCTGGGTAAAATTATTGCTGAAGGTTACTATTTCTGTTGTTCTTTAAACTGAGATCAATTTGGATGCCCGGTTCTTTGCTTTCCCTTCTTAAACTTCTTCTATACGTTGTGATCAAAGATGGCTGAGTGTTCTCCTGTAGTTTAAATGTTTGAAAACGATGTGTGTTTGGGACGTTAGGGTCTGATATTTCTTTGTTCCTACTGAAATAGTTGTGTAATCTATTCTCTGCAGGGCTTCTTTCTCCTTAATGTTCTCCCCAATCTCCAATAAAAAATTCAATCTTCAGCAATGTATGTTCATTTATTGTATGAGGGCAGTACTATGCCGTTGTCTTTGATATGACCACTGACAAATGTGTATCAAAGTCGATGCTGTCTACCCTTAGTGTATCTCCTCTCTAATGCAATCTCCTTCTTATCATGTTTTTAATACTCCCTGAATATTATATTGTAAATGGTGCATTCAATACTACAGAGATCTCTGCTCAATAATATGTAATAGAATTGTTTGATGTGCGGCTCCAGCTATGAGAAGAAGAGCTAAGTTCTGATTGTTCAGGCCCCTAGCTCTCTCAATATGGAATTCTGTTTTAGTAGTCTCTGATTGAGATTTTCTGTCTACCATTCCAACCTGGATGTTGTCAATGCTCTTCTACTGCCGTCAAGACTATGAGCCCATGACCTATATGTAATGCTTCCTTCAAATTTTCTATTACCCGCTCTGTCTGGAATGTTTCTTTCTGATATTGTTCAAAGCTATACTTTCAGATTGTATTTTATATGAAATCTGTTCATCCTCTCCCTTAATTCAGAACCTCCATTTAATATCTATGTGAAGGGTGGTGTCTCCTCAAAAAATCATTATAATGCCCAATATGTTTAGGTTTTGTTATAAGATATCTTTTGATATGTTATTTTTAATATGCTATTCATATTTAATATTTGGTATGAAATTTATTAATGTTTGATGTAAGTTATGTTGATTATGAATTATTCATATATATATCTATATCTGTCTATCTATCTATCTATATATATATATCAAATTTATAATAATGTCTTTATTTATAATTATTTAATAGTTGTATTATTTATCATTATTTTCTAAGCTAATAGGTTTCACTATTATATTATTTCTTTATTCTAGTAATGTATTATATTAATAAATTATTATTACATTTCAGTTTTATCACTTTTTAATTTTTTTTTGTATGGTAATTAAAATTTTATTAATGAACTATTAAATTTTGTTAAAAATAGAGGACATGACAAACTAATGGTCGTCACTTATCTACAAGCCAAAAAAGCTTCTTACCCTAATCCTCAAATAGTGAAGGAATGGCTGAAGGAGGCATGGATGGCATTGGAAGAGGAACAATGCCATAAGGTAGCTAACCCTTCCATTCAATCCACATCTGAAACCAACATAATAAGGCAGATGTTTCAAGTTACAGTACCAGGGAGGGTAGCTGACTTACTGGAAACATTGCCACAATTAAAGGTACCAATCTCCAAAACAGGTGAGGATAACATCAAATATGGAGAGAATGGTTCCAAGGAAGGAGATAGCAAAATGGAAGGAGCGTCAAAGGATAAAAATGATTCCAGAACCAACATTAATTGCTGTGGGAATGGGAAGAACTTCTATTGTGGTGGAAATTGAAATCATAGGACACAAGCTGACAAACGCCATGGCATGGAGGGTATGGAGTGAACGTACTTCTTGAAGAAACTTGGAAACCATTGGGCAAGCCCACACTTTGGCAACCTGCGTTCCATTTGGTGGGAGCCGACCAACATGGCATCAAACCTTTCGGTACACTCATGGGCCACAAGGTAATTATAGGAACACAACAATTTCTTCTGGACTTTGTAGTTATCACACTAGAGAAAAAAGGCTACAATGCCTTACTAGGGAGTGCCTAGTGCTAGCCAAAGCCAACCATTATTGGAAGTGCAATACATTGTCCATCAATTACAGACCCAAGCGGTAAGTCAAGAGTTGGTATTTGACTCAAAATTGGAAAGCAGGGATTGTGATGGGAAAGGAGAAATAGAACCAGATGAGGTAGGCATCCTAAGACTTGGGAATCGCTTAGAGGACAAAACAAATTCCCTTAGGGCCCGTTTGGCAGCGAGAATTAGATTGGATTAGGCATATGTTAATTCTTAAAATTTCTATTCCTCCGTTTAGCTGCACCAAATCAGAATTGAGAATAGGAATACGTATTCCCATTTTGGCCCAAAAATGAGTATTTGCAATTCCACCTAAATAGGTGGAATTGGAATATGTATTCCTATTCCAATTTTACTTTTTCATATTTGATGAAAATTTCAAGTCCATGCCCATGAGCACAGCCACCAAGAGCCCCGCAGTCATGGAAAATGGCCAATTTTTAAAACTAGCATTGTTCTTGCACAAATCATTACTAGATCAAAGACATCGATTTTGAATACTGAGATCGCATGCTAAAACCTCAAGTCCACGTAGGGATATGAAGTGCTTTATGACCTCGTTGACGAGGAAAATCATGAGGAATTCGTACATCCCCTGCCTTTTTCCCTTCATGGATACTCTTGGACTCGTACACAATGAAATCATGAAAAAATCTCAGAATGTGATTGTTATTACAAGGTAATTGGTAAATACTTGCTTATTAATAACAGAGACTGAAAGGTCAATTTATAAAAAAGGAAGAGACGATGTTTCCTTAGGAAACGATCGTAAAGAATAGAAACATTCTATTCCAGAGAAAGCAAAAAACGAAAGCAAACTAAAGCTAAAGATATTTACAAGATAACCATTAACTAATAATAGACGTCTTATCTATTATTGTAATACCCTCCCTTAATGGTTAATCTATCTAACACACCAAGCTGTCCTCTGAATTTGACAAACTTATCAGGAACAAGAGGCTTGGTGAGAATGTCTGCAATCTGATCTGAGGTAGGAACATACTGCAGATCTATAGTCCCGTCTTCAACCAGCTGTCGTATGTAATGACAATGAACATCCACATGCTTGGTTCGTTCATGGAAGACTGGATTTCGTGCTAACTTGATAACGCCTTCGTTATCAACAAACAGAGTAGTCGGTCCTGCTGGTGACATCTGCATATCCCCAAGCATCCGACGAAGCCAAACAGCTTCACATCCTGCCTTAACAGTCCCTCTATATTCAGCCTCTGTAGAAGACAGAGAAATTGCCTGCTGCTTCTTGCTGGTCCATGTGACTGCACCGGATCCCAAACTGAACACATATCCAGATGTTGACTTTTTATCATCAACAGAGCCTGCCCAATCTGAATCTGTGAACCCACTGAGTTTAGGATTAGAACTCCGAGAATACAGAAGTCCATAATCAGAAGTGCCTTTCACATAACGAAGCACACGCTTTGCTGCCATCCAATGATCAGCCTTAGGAGCTATCATAAAGCGTGAAATATAGCTGACTGCGAAGCTGATATCAGGCCTAGTAGCAGATAGGTAGATGAGGCTGCCTACTAGTTGCCTATACGTAGTATCATCAACGGAACGAGAATCAGACTTGGCTAATAACTTGAGACCTTTCTCCATAGGTGTAGATGCAGGTTTGCAATCCTGCATTCGAAATTTGTCTAACAAAGCTCTGGCATATTTGGACTGAGAGATGAATATACCAGAAGACTGTTGCCAAACTTCAACACCTAAGCAATAATGCATGAGCCCAAGGTCAGTCATATCAAAAGACTGGCATAAGTGTTGTTTGATTCCCTGAATCAAAGATGCCGAACTGCCAGTGATGATCAGATCATCCACATAGACAATCAGAAGGATGATGTCACTGTCAGTAGTCTTGATGTACAGATTTGAGTCTGAAGAACTCCTCTTGAAGCCTTGATCACTGAGGTACATATCAATCTTGATGTACCATGCCCGAGGGGCCTGCTTCAAACCATAGAGAGCTTTTACCAATCTGAGAACCTGATGGTCTTTACCAGCAACCTTGAAACCAGGAGGTTGCGTCATGTAGACCTCTTCATGGAGATCACCATTCAGGAAAGCACTCTTTACGTCCATCTGATGGACCTTCCAGCCAAACTGTGCTGCCATGGCTAGGACTAATCTGATGGTGCTCATCTTTGCAGTAGGAGCAAAGGTCTCCTCATAATCAATGCCCTGACGCTGAGAAAAGCCCTTTGCCACTAAACGAGCTTTGTACTTATCCAAAGTACCATCTGATTTGTATTTGATTTTGTAGACCCATTTGCAGCTAATGGGTTTCTTCCCTGGGGGAAGATCAGAAAGGACCCAAGTGTTGTTCTTCAGCAAGCTCTGGTGTTCAGATTGCATGGCCTGTTCCCACTCTGGAATTCCTTTAGCCTCGGAATATGTTTGAGGTTCAAACACACTGTGAATGTTGGCCATAAGAGCAAAGTTAACAGAATCTATAGTTTTGCTCTTTTTTCGAGTAGTTCTCCCATCAATGAGCTCATCATCATGAAGATCAGCAAGTGTCTTAGCCCACCACTTAGGCCGGAGAGGAGAATGACCAACAGTAGTACTAGGAAATGCTTGATCAGCAGGATCCTGATCAGAAAAATTTGGATCAAACTCAGGTGAAGCATCTTCAAAACGAGGTGATCCTGCAGGAGAAGCCGGAGGTGGCTGTACAGGTATCACTGGCAGGACTGGAGCTGTAGGAGCTACTGGAGCCCTCCCATCAAGTGGACCTAATGGAAGCCAAACTCCCAAATCATGAACCTGCATAGGCTGGTCTGCTGGATCAGGAACAGGAGAAACAGGCATGAATGGTCCTCGCTGCTCATCAAAGACTACATCGCGGCTGTATATGAGACGAGATGTCTCAACATCAATAAGGCGGTAGGCTTTGTTAAGACTGCTATATCCAGCAAGCATCAGTTTCTGACTCTTGGCATCCAACTTGGTGCGTGAAGCATCAGGGATCCAAACAAAAGCAAGAGAGCCAAAAACCTTCAGGTGACTGATTCTGGGCTTGCGACCTGACCATGCCTCTTCCGGAGTTTTACCTTTGACCGCCACTGTGGGTGACCGGTTCAACAGATAAACTGCAGTGTTAACTGCTTCTGCCCAAAAACGCTTCGGAACATGTCTGTGTTTGAGCATGGAACGAGCCATCTCGGTGATTGTCCTGTTCCGACGTTCAACTACACTGTTCTGTTGTGGCGTGTGGGGTGTGGTGAACTGGCGTTGGATGCCATGTGTATCCAAGAAGCTGGAGAAAACATTAGAACAAAATTCCCCCCCATTGTCTGATCTAAGAGTAATAATAGATTTCCCAGACTCTTTTTCAACCAAGGGTTTAAACTTCTGAAATACAATAAATGCATCAGATTTCTTTTTAAAGAAATACACCCACATTTTTCTACTGAAATTATCTACAAACAACAGAAAATACTTGTACCCAAGAACAGAAGGAGTGGCCATAGGGCCGCAAATATCAGCATGAACAAGCTGAAGTACTTGAGAAGCTCGCCAAGAATCGCCACTGGGGAAAGGTGTGCGATGTTGCTTCCCAGTCTGACATGCGTCACAAACTCCAAGGTGTTGGGTTTGAATCTCTGGCAAACCAAGAACAAGCTCATCCCGAGCAAGTTGTGAGAGATAATGCACATTTAAGTGCCCATATCGCTGATGCCAAAGTGAGCTGATGGAAGATCGCCGAGCAGCCATAGCTAAGTCCTGAGAATCACCAGAATCAGTAAGTCTGAAAAGACCATGATCCTCAAGACCAACTGCAATAGTAGACTTAGTCGCCCGATCAGTGATGGTGCACTGATGTGAACTGAAGGTGACTGCCAAGTGTGGAGAATGTCGCAGCAACTGACTGATCGAGAGTAGATTTAGTTCCATCCCTGGAACGTAGTACACATCAAGGAATATGAGTTTCCTCCCAACAGACTGAATTTGAATGTTGCCTTTACCAACAACCGTGTACTCTTCTCCACCACCAAAGATAACAGAATCTGAATAAGGCTGGTAGTCAGTAAACCAGTCTCTGCGATGAGTGAAATGTCGAGAGGCACCTGAATCAATGTACCAGGCAGATGACTGTACATGATCTGCGGGTCTTTTAGCCATGAAGGCATAAAAGGCAGATTCCACCTGCTCAGTGTGCTCTGCACTGTTCGCTTTGGGTTGCGAACCTGATTGCTTAGACTGGGCAGCTAAGCGTTTCCGACATGCAACCTTCATGTGACCATACTTGTGGCAATAGTTGCATTGAATGTTCTTCTTTTTGGTACCATCGGATGCTGGAGCAGAAGACTTCTGCTGAGATGGTTGCTGAAACTTGCCCTTATCCTTCTGAAAGGATTTCGCAGCAAAGGCTAGCTCAGTGGAGGTGGAACTGGAGCTGCTACCGAACTGTTGTTTCCACCGATCTTGCTGAAGTAGCAGGGTGCAGAGATCAGTGAACTTTAGATCAACACCAGTAGATGTGATGTTGAGAGTCTCGATAAAATGCTCATAGGAATTTGGTAAACTCCGAAGAGTGATTACCACAATATCCTCTTCCTCCATCTTGCGACCGATGGCAAGTAACTGATCACGGATTTCCTGAATCCGATTCAGGTGTGCCTGGAGCGAGGTGCGCTCATCCATGACAATAGAAAACAGAGTGTTTCTCAGAAAGAAGGCTCTGCTCTTGTCGGAAGTCTCATGAAGACCTTTTAGATGTGTCCAGATTTCGGTCGCTGTCTTGCCAGATGGAATCTGAGAAAGCTAGTCATCAGCTACGGATAGTTTGAGAAGCATTACTGCCTCTCGATTGTTCAGATCCCATGTATCTTGATCAGGACCCGGAGAAGTCGGACGCTGCTTAACACCCAGAACAAGTTGATCGGTGTTTCGATATTCGAAGATTGCAATGATGCGTTGCTTCCAGGTTCCATAATTGCGACCATTGAATTTGGAATTATGCTCGAGCAAAATATTTGTCAGAGATGCCATGGCACGTTTTTCAATGAAAAACTGTGAAAATTTGTGAAGGCACGTTCTTCGAGGCAAAAATACGGAAGACCCAGAAGAATCAGAGAATGACCCAAAAGAGAGCTCGAAAAACCCAGAAGGAATCTGCTGTCGTTTTCTGAATCCGCTGGCTCGAAAATCGAGGCACAAAAATCGAGGCACCCAAAAAAAACGGACGACAACCCAGTTGAGCTCTCGAAAAACCCACCAAGAATCTCCAAACAAAAAAAAATTTTCGACCCCAAAAATTAGGGTTTCGAAAAAAAACGGCCCTAGCTGAAAAAAGCTTGAAAAAACTTCAGATTTCTTGATGAAAAATGGTCAAATCTGCTTCCCAGAGCACGATGACAGACTGAGACGGCTAAGAGCATGAAGATTTGATATAGAAACATGCAGATTTTCACCCCAAAAACGCAAGTCTCCAAAAAATGGCCACGATTTCCATGCGATTTGCAGACCCGTAATTCGGGAATTTCTCCAAGCAGAAAAACCCTAGGTGGGTTTTGGAGAAATTAGCTGAAATAATTTTGGAAAAATTTAAACAAATAATTTCAAGAAGAAATTATAAATTTTTCCGAAAAAATTTAAGTATTTAGCTCTGATACCATATTACAAGGTAATTGGTAAATACTTGCTTATTAATAACAGAGACTGAAAGGTCAATTTATACAAAAGGAAGAGACGATGTTTCCTTAGGAAACGATCGTAAAGAATAGAAACATTCTATTCCAGAGAAAGCAAAAAACGAAAGCAAACTAAAGCTAAAGATATTTACAAGATAACCATTAACTAATAATAGACGTCTTATCTATTATTGTAATAATTGTATGGTTTCAGATCGTTGTATCGACATTGTTCGTTTACTATTCAAACTCCAATTTCAATTTTGTCTAACCAAACAGAGAATACGAATACATACTACTATTTTCTATTCTAGAATAACAATTCCTATTCCCACAGCCGAACGGACACTTAGTGAATTGTTTCATTGGCAAATGGAGGAATATAAGGTGTTCCAGCCAAGCTAGAATAGGCTGGAAATTGCCAAAATAGACGAAAAGGAGACAAAAATAAAGCCCGAGTACAAGGAGGAAGGTTCAAGGAAACCCCAAAAGACAACACCAACAGAACCAATGAGACATAAAAATTACGAGAAATAGAATTTTCCTTAAAAAAAATCATTAAGGAAGAAGGCAAGCTTGTCATTATAAAAGGAAGAGGCCACTTGAAGACTCCACATAACATAAACCAAAGTATTTACTCTAGGAAAAGGAAACATAAAGTCTGTCTAAGACATTGTAAAGGCAATACGCGATCAGCATAGAAGCCTTGTACACATAGGGAAGAGGAGAATCACGTACGCAACGTATGCCCAAAGTTTTGTGGAATCTCATAAGCGGAGGAGATAGTTTTGTTTGTGGCGTATGCAAGGGAGCCAAGGTCACGTATGCAAGAGGAGAAAGCTCCACATACGTGGGAGTTAGAGCCACGTACATGGGAGGTAGAGCCATGTATGTGGGAGGTAGTGTCATGTACACCCAAGGAGGTATTGCCACATATGCAAAAAGAGGATAAATTGCGCGTATAGAAAAGTCGACACGTGGGTAGCTATTTATAGCCACAATTGTGTGCCATACATTTAAAGAATGGTATAAAGGAGTAACATAGAGGCTCAACAACCCTAAAGCGACCATTATTGAAGAAAAGAATAAAGAGACAAGGGGAGGAGAGAAGAAGGCCAAAATAGGAAACAACATGGCCATAGAAAATAAAAGCCATAGGAGTAGAGGGAAAATGGAAGAAGTATTTGCTGCAAACATCAATTTCGAAGTTGTTGCAGGATCCAAATGTAGGAATTGTTGGCAAGGGACAAACAATCAACATCCATTGAAGGCCACATTGACAAAAGTTGAAGCAGATAAGATTGTATTCATGCCTATTTTTGATCTCAAGGAGTTTGAACCAATACTATGAACCCTAGTACATGGCTATGACAAGAAAGGCCATAAGTCCAGTATCAAATACTTGCAGCAAAACGTGACATACTCCTATGCACCCCAAAACTTCACAAAGGTGTTTGGAGTACCTAATAGAGGGCAACCGGCAGCCAAAGCTCCAAAAATGATAGTGGAAGAAAGAACACATTTAGTAGAATTAGCACGCAATGAAAATCTGACACAAAAAATAGTGGGACAGCATTTGGAGCTGCAATAGAGGTATCAAGAAGACTTTTGTCAGGAATGTGGAATGGTGGTGTGTAGCGAACTTGATCAAAAGTAAACTAACAGGAGGGAGCTGGACATCAGATATTGCCATTTCCATGCTTCAACAAGTGAAAGGCGTATATGAGGCTAAGGTTTATAACTGGGCACAGCTACTTTCAGATAGGCTAAAGGAATTTTTCCTATTAATGCACAAGACATTTTATATGCCTCGTCACATTATAGCACTATTTCTAGAGGCTCTACACACACAGGTTGCCTATGAATATTGGGGAAGTTTTGTTCCAGTAAATAGGGCTCAGCCGTATAAGCCTGTCATGTTTTACTAGCTGCATATGGACACTATAGTAGGAGGAGGAAGTACCAGAGCTATTAAACCATGGAAGAATATGGCAAGACAGGGTGAGCCCAACACAAATAACTCAGGCATGGAGAGCAGCCCCAAAGAAGAGCAAGAAACATCATCAGAAGAGAAGGAAGCTAGCAAGCAGGATGAAGAAAAGTGTCAAACTTCACCAATAGTTGCGGCAGATACATAGGAAGATATTAAAATGGTGGAGGTCAATAGCAACAGGCAATATGCAAAAGAAGGTTAAGGATGGTGTCCGTAGTCACTTCATACGTGTGCGGCCTCCAAGGGAAGCACAAGTTGTACAGGCACCAAGTGTAAATGCATGGAAGGCATAGGCAGGAAAGAGATAGGGGACATAAGGGAGGAAGAAGCAACAAATGGACTAACTCCGGCAGATTGGGATGCCAAACGGATAAATTTTGCACCCTGCCAACTCTCACAAATGGCTCATCTTGTTCTTGTAGACATGATATCAGGAACTAAAATAGTGGATTTGAGATCCACTAAAGTGGGAAGCCATACATTAAGGATCCCTACAGCTCAAGGGATCAAGACAAGAAAATCGATCACATTATTGGTTTCACCTACAACAGTACCACCAAACAAAGAAATGGCGGCACCCACTCTAGCACCATCTATCACCACTGCTACGGCCTTGTAGATGATAAGTAGGCCACAAAATCGAGAGAAAAAGAAGAACGATGGGGAGACCATGGAGCAGAAAGTTAAAGAGGTTGATACCTTGTTGACACAATTTCAGTTGGGAGTGGAAAATATACCACCGCCATCCCTACATTTGTTGGGAGAGCTCACACTACTTGTACTGGAGGAAGGACCCCTATAGCCACACAAGGAGACTGAAGACATTCAGATGGAGCCGACAAGTATAGAGGAAGACAGCCAGCTTGATGCAAGAGAAAGCATATCACCACCCGATGACGAACACACTCAAAGGATCTTGGCCGAGTTGGAAATCATAACTAAGGTAACACAAGAAATCAGGCAGCGAGCCAAGGAGGCAAATATTATTACCATAGTCTCTCAAGCTGAATCCTTTTTACACTTTATGAGGATGGGATGCCACAAAGACTGTAAGAGGACATTTGCAGACCAAGGTTGGCCTATTGAGGAGATGGAAGTAAGGTCTCAACAATGGCAAGCATCACGAATAATATAGTCAGGTGGGCCATTGGCTCCAGTTTTATCTAAAATGGAAGGACCTTTTCGGGCCATATTATTTAACTTACACAAAGTCCATTAGGAATTGGCAAAACCGAGGGTGATCAGGTAATTTTGACAGAGCAAGTCAAGAGGTTGGAAGCCAAACTTAAGGAAGAACACACTACACATACAGAACAGCTGGCAGCGACAAACAAAGAGAGAATGAATGCACTAAGGCTCCAACAAGGTGCATACTAAACAACTTGCAACAGAACGGGATGTGTAGCTACTCAACAAATAATTAGCCCGTCTCACAACCTCGGCCACTCCAGTTGCAGCTTCAATTTTAGCTTCAGCTCCAGGGACGTCCTCTCATCCCTCTTCTTGAGCTTGTTAGTCCTATGGAATCGACTTCTTTTTTTTGACAGGGGGATAATGTAGAGGATAATCTCATAATAAAGTAATTATGTAGTCATTAGGAGAAGTTTTACCAAAGGTCACGTCGGTTGGTATTAGTAAACAACCCGAGCATTATATGTAGTACGCAAATGGAATAGAAAGAGATGGTAATTTTGGGGATGATCATTGGTTTTGTTATGTAAAGCTCAATTGGTACAATCAATAGACATTTTATCATTCTGTGTATTACTTCTATTTAGTAGAATGCATGTGATGTTAGTATTGTAGATTCTATCTCAGTACATCAAAATTCCAATTGGCAACCTTTTTTGCCATATTGGGATATACAGTAACTCGAGACCATCAATTGACACAAGCATAGTAACACGGAGACATGTCTCCCCCTTTTTGCCCCACATCTCAAAAAGGAGGACTTGAGGACTTTGTCCCCCATCCTTAGCAATGCCCCCAGATTCTGCAACCTAAGCCAAGGATAGGGGAACATCCCAATGTTAACTATTTGCCAATTTGAGTATTTATGTTCAATGTTCAATATTCCAATTCAATGCAGAGTTCAAGTATTTACACTTTTACATCTTTATATCTTATATTGCAATACATCTTTCCATAACTAGCATTTTTAGTATCATATGTATAGCATATACAACCCCCCATATCCCCTGTTATTGTCCCCCCACCATCCCTAAATTAAAGCCCCCTTTGTCCCCCTACGTCAGAAACTTACCACCCTATTCTATCATCCCCCACAGTTGTGTAACTATGGACACAAGACCTCGTTTATTTGTGGATGTAGCGATAGACAAATATGTACGACAGGAAGCAAAGCAGAGGGCTCTCGCCACCGATATTGTACATGTCAAAATCATCATGAACGAGGCAATGTACAATCGATCTTCTAGGAAGCCTTCTAAGGTTACTCACACGCAAACCAGTAGAGGTCAAAAGACAACGAGAAGCAACACAAAGAGAACAGCGCAGACAACATATATTGCAATAGTATGAAGAGAGGAACCAAAGGGAGGAGGAACCACATGACACTAGCAAGCGTAAGTAACTCCAACAATTAATGCCCAACCTACCAAACATGGACAAAAGACAACCACAAAGGCAGAGACAAAAGAAGAGAAAGAAGCCGAAACTGTGGTACGAAGGTCTCTGCATATCCAAGAGCAAGCGAAGAAGCCGTCAACGACTACATCAACTAGTGAAACAGTTTGTCTGTCCCCCACTATGGGCACAAGGCAGAAAAATACAACCATCAAAAAACGAGTGGGAAGAGATCGACAGAGTACTACCACTCCCAAGCAATTCCTGGGGGCACCAAGGATCTAACACCAACAATTAGGAAGGCGGTAACTCGATACCGACCAAACCATCTGTACATTCTGAAGAGGACACTAGCCAAGAAGGAAATCTTGAAGGGAAGGTAGCAAATTTATTTGAGAGTGCCTTGCGAGGCATTGACAATCTCATTATCTCGGAAGAATCAAGAATAGGATGAATAAAATCAAAGACTCCAAGGAGAAGAGAGTATTAGTACCACTATGAAGGAGGCATCTAGGACATGAATGACAAAGGTGGAGAGGTAGAAGACCCGCGTGTAGCCAAAGGTGCTGAAGACGCAGAGGTATGTGAAGGATGAACCAACCCACCAACATCTAATAACGTGCTCGATACCTATCGTACATGGAAAATGGAAAACACCCCAGACAAGTAGAAACTGCCCAAGTTTAGTGGGGATGGATCGGAAGCTCTGGTCCACCACTATAAAACATGTGTAACGATATGGGAAGCAAATGGCTAGGATGACCATGACTACCAGTTGAAGGCTCTTCTTGCCACCCTACAAGGGATTGCAATACATTTGTACACAAACCTGCCAACAGAGGAAAATGCAACTTGGGATGACCTGAAAAAAGCATTCCAAGAGGAGTTCAAAATGCTCTGTGATGGTGACGAAGGGAAAAATGAGACCCTACAGTCCTAATAGCACAAGTTAAAAGGAAGCATATGCAAGTTAGACAACGAGCCAGCAATGACTTGAAGAAAAGGTGGTTCATCAAAGGGCTAAACCCCTCCCTCCAAAAGAAAATGAAGGTGGTCCTGTCATCCTCGTACACAGAGGCCTACAATCAAGCAATGAACATTGAGAGTGAAAACAAGACATCAAAAGGAAACCAGTTAACTAGTGATGATGATAGTACAAATGGTGAAACTGAAGGTGAGTCACACAATACAAGCCCATCATGAAGACAATGATGAGGATGATGAAGGAAATGCAAGAAGAGAAGGAAACTGCCAAGGAAGGGAAAGGCAAGGAACTATGGTGTACTAAATGCTAAGAACGAAGGGCACACCAAGGTTAACTATCTCAAGAAACTATTTTGCAACACCTGCCAAATACTAGGAACTCATTTAAGGAACGCCCGTACAATTTGAATGTGAGTACTCAAGTACTCTTCACAAAAGGGGAATAGGCAACCTCGCCGACCATATGGCCAAGGCCCATAAATTCAAATACCTTGTCAAGTAGTTATGACAACAACTAAAGGGGCAACAACATTAATAGCAACAACAATACACCGAGTCACATTAAGTACGATGCGAAGGGATGACCCATGATACAATGTCACAAATGTTGTGAATGCGGTCACTTCGCACGAGACTGCCAAAGCGAGCAAGGTGGTGGAAGTCTTCTATGCAAATGGTGTTGTGCTGACAACCACGAGGATGTTGATTGCCTGAAGGGTAAGGCGGTGAACATGATAGAGGTAACATGTTCTGAAGATGAAGTCCTTGCAATTACAAGACCTCAAGCCAAGAAAGCCTTATATCCTGATTCACGTATGACGAAGGAAAGATAGACCGAAGCCAAAGTGGGGACAAAATTGGCAATGGAGGAGGAACAAAGGCAGGCACATGGAACAACCAGTACACCTGTATGATCAGCAACCAAAGAAAACATCATACAACAGTTGTTACAATCAATGGTCCCAGTATGAGTAGCAGACCTACTAAAGATACTACAACAATTGAAGGTGGCAATCACTAGCATTGGTGATACACATGGTGGTTAAGAGGTTGGTGGCCAGGTGACCAAGGAGAAAAATAAAGAAGAGTCCCAAAAAGCCACTTCCGCCAGTGAGAGACCCGTTGTTGTTGGTTGTTGGTAGTTGGTGTTGGATAAACCCCAACAATGGTGGAAATGGAAATCATAGGACGTACACTCACCAACACCATTGTGGATAGAGGACCTAGAGTAAATGTGCTTCCAGAGGAGACATGGAAGGCCCTCGAGAAGCTGACAATTTGGCAACCAGCTTTCCACTTGATAGGTGTCAACCAACATGGTATAAAACCAGTTAGGGCACTCACGGCCCGGAAAGTAATTATTGGGACTCCACAATTCTTCCTCGACTCTGTGGTCATCTCCCTAGAGAAGAAGGGACATGATGCCCTCCTTAGCGAAGGGTGGCTCATCATAGCTAAGGCTAACCACAATAAGAAGAACATCCTCTCCATCAAGAGTGAAGCAAAGGAGTATGTTATTGACCTCCGAAACCAAAGAATGGGCCAAGAGTTGGCATCAAAATCTAAATCCGATAAAGCAGAGTATGTTGGGGAAGGAGGGATGGAACTCAGTGATGGGAGTATTGAGACTAGGGAATTGCTCCGAAGATGAAACCAGTTCACTCAACAGACTAATTCACTAGCAAATGGAGAATTATGAGATATTTTAACTTGTAATCTCCTAGAAGCTATAACCAAAACCTGAAATTTTTGGAAGCTATAACCAATGGCAGCGTGTAGGGTTATGAAAAATACTTCTAACAGTACAAAGATAGAAAATGGATGTGAAATAAAACATGCAAAAATACAAATTACTCAAATAGAAACAATAGAGAGGAGGTGTAACAAGAAACCAAGGACACCAACCAAGGAGAAAAGAAAGGCAAGAGAGAAGCACATCAATATCAGTTGGGATCAAGGATATTTAGGGAGGTACTCCAAACTCATGTCGTATAATTGTGTGTATGGAAGAAGTCATCCAAATAGCAAGAAGAGGTACGTGAAGATATTCGTACGAGACCAAAAGAGGTCATACAGTGTAAACAGGCCAAGTAGAATACCATACAATGCAAGTGTAGATCCTAATGCAGAAGAAGTACAAACTCACAAATTTTAGAGCAAACTGATTGGAAATCGTATGCAATCCGTACAAGAAGCACGCAAGCCTCATAGAAATCGTACATCGTACAGTGACAAAGAAGAGTACAAGTCGAACAACAGTCATACAACTTATGATCAAACTAGTTGTAAGTCATATGGGAAGTTAAACATCCACAATGGTCCTACATTGTACACTCAAGGGAGTGGGTCGAGGAATAGTCACCATACAATTGTTAGAGGAGATAAAGATGAGTCGTACGGATTAGACAAGGCAAGGTCGTACGGAGGAGATAAGGTTGGGTCATACAAAGGAGGAAGAGAAGAGTCGTACGAGAGAGAGAGAGAGAGAGTGTATTGGGTCATATGGAAGAGCCATGTCAGGACTACAAAAAAGAAGAGGAGAATCATTTGGAGGAAAGAAAATGGAACTGTATGACAAGACCAAACCATACGAAGAAAGAAATTATTCATACAAGCAAATAAGAGTACCACACCATGTAAAATAAAGTTGCACACCATACATGAACTCTCTAATTTCTAGCTCCTTCAACATTATTTTTAGCATAAAAAAAAATCAAGAAAATGGTGTGACCCATAGAGTTTTGTGTTGTTTTGAAGGTGCTAATTTGGTCTTGGTGCCGAGGGCACTGCCCCTTGATTCCACCCTATACAATGGTAGGGGCATTGTCCCCAAACCCCATTGAAAGCACTACTTGCCCCAACACCCTCATTTGAGTTTGTGTAGTACAAGTCAATATCTACACTCTTGTCATTGGTCTTCCTTGATATTACTTGTGTATACTTGTCATCTAGAAGACAGCTTTTTCTTTAGGGGGGATGGCATAGGCAGTAATTGTGACATGAATAGTTAAATAAGACTTTTGTTAGTTATTAAAACATTATTCCAAAGGGGGTCAGTTGTGTCGTCACTTGGTGACAGTTAAAGACTTAACCAACTGTTTCGAGTCTATTTGTACGGAATCTGGAACAAGTGAGGGTATGGAAAAATGGAGCTATTATCCTACGAAATATAAATCATTCTATAATTTATGATGTAATGTGATTCTATGTTACCCATGCTATTGTTGTATTTCATTTCTTTGGTATTATGCAGTTTTGTTGACTCTATAAATATTGTGCAATCTCTCTCAACTTAATCTAACAGCAGTCAACATGGCAACAAAAATAGCAATGGTAAATAGGAAGACACTCGAGAAGAATCTTACTCCTGCAATCATCAATGAAGGACCCAAAATAAACATGCTTCCTAAAGATACCTAGAAAAGTCCAGTCAAATTGACCATTTAGCCTCCAAATTTTCAATTGGTGGGTGCAAACAAACAAAAACTCAATGTGCTAGGAGTTTTAATGGCCCAAAAGGTGCTTAATGGAACTCAAATATTATTATTGAATTTTTCGGTCATCTCATTATAAAAGAAAGCATGTGATGTACTGTTGCGTTGAGGGTGACCAATGATAACCAAGGCGAATCACAATGGAAGAACACCCTCCATTCAAAAAGGGCTAAAAATATAAAATAGAATCAAGCAAAAAGTGAGAAAGTAGCTTCCTTGGATTCTTCAGATTAAAACTCCAAAGAAGAATAGAAAATCTATAATTTTTGTTATGTTCAATAGAATTAACAAATTCCCTTCGTCGCATATGTTTTATTGGTAGATTGAGGCCCATCGAGTATTTCCCTCCAACTACAATTTTATTGAAGTTGGAAAGATCAATGAAGAGCAACAAATAAAGAATGATGTTAAATTTTTGAATGTTTTAGGACTGTTCAACGAAGTAGAAAGTTTGCAAAAGTCAAAAGCTTTGAATATGATTGAAGTCAATGTTTAAAGAACCATGTTCATGTTGTGCATTTCACCCCAATATTGAAGGAAAATCAAAGAAATCTTAACCAAAAGTCAAACAAAAAAAGCAATAAAAGGAAAAGAACCATTCAATAGTTGAAAAAGAGATTACTGGATGGGCCTCATTAATGCAAAATGAAAAAATTAATAAATAGCATTCAAGCCTTTATAATGTAGGAAAAGGACAAATTAAAAGAATGACAAATAGCAAAATGCCTTTATTTGTGGTTGTAAGGCAAATCTTGGAAAAAATAAATAAATATATTTAGAGTATTGATTCCAATCGAATGACAAGATCTACCAAAATAAACTAACCTTCAAAAATTTAAAACCCCTTCAGCTATAATTGTACAATGACCATTAGGAAGAAAAAAATGAGTATAATAAGAAAATTACCCTCTTTCATAATGTAAGATCGAACGATCCAAGCATTGTACAACATAATAGAAAGGATTCAATAAAACGAATGATTCTCTATCTTTAACAATCAAGCAAAACATATCACAATATTCACATTCATCAATTCTTAATTGTATGACCTTCTATTATACACACAATAAGCTCTCGTCACTATAAAGCAATTACAAATAATTCAAAGCTAGAAGATATGGCTTTTACAATGATAAAACCCCATACAAAATTGTCAATCACTACTCAATTTCTACATTACCCTATATATTTGTTGTTGCAAAGCAAATTTTGGAAAAAATAAATAAATAAATTTAGAGTATTGATTCCCATCAAATGACAAGATCTGCCAAAAGTAACTAACCTTCAAATTTGAAAACCCCTTCAGCTATAACTGTACAACGACCATTAGGGAGAAAAACGAAAAGAGAATAATAAGAAAAGTACCTTCTTAATGTAAGACCTTTCACAAAATGGTCAAATGATCCAAGCATTGTGGAACATAGTAGAAAGGATTCAATAAAACAAATGATTCTTCAACTTTCACAATCAAGGGAAACAAATCACGATATTCACATTCATCAATTCTTAATTGAATGACCTATTGTACACACAACAAGCTCTTGTCACTATACAACAATGACAAGTAATTCAAAGCTGGATGGTATGACTATTACTGATATATTACCCCATACGAAATCGTCAATCACTACTCAATTTCTACATTGCCATATATTATAACTTCAGCTATTGAACATCCTTCCACAACTTTCCTTAAGTTTTTTATTAATACTATTGTTGTTGTACAATCTAGGTTGCCAAACTCAATGCTCATGTATCCTACTCAAGCCACAACCTTCTCTCTATATTTTAGCACACTTTGACCCACTACTAGAATTGTATTATATATGTACCCTATTGGACTACCCAATCAACCTTTTGTTACATATGTCTGTCTTCTTTTGTAGGGACTTTTTTGTACTGGTTATACACCAACTATGAGGGGGATTCTATGTATGGAAAGCTCCAATTGTATATCGAAAAAGTCCTATGTCCAGGAAAAGGTAGCCTTCTTCAAATCACAATATTTCACCATAGAGCGGGAAAGTGTCCAATGGGACACTACTAATGAGTCAACAGCTACTTGGGAGGATGCTTCTAGATTACAGGATTTATATCCCTACTTGTTTATGTGCTTCCAAGAGTAAGCCTAACTCTAGGGGAGAGGATATAGTGCCTGCCCCCAGTTTGCTTTCTACTATATTGTCAAACTCTTTTAGACCAGTTTTCATGCTTATGTGATTTGATTTAGTGGTACTTGATTACCTGATTGGTTGATACTATTTTCATGAATTGATCATATATTTGATGGGCTACTTTGTACCTAAGATATTTCATGCATTATTGTGGTTCATGATTATTCCTTTGATGATGTTTTAAATGCTTTTATATAATGACAATAATTATGTTCATGATGATGATTATACATAGATTTTGGGTACTTAACCTGACTTGCATGTGTATGATGTAAATTTGTGTTTTACTTTACGATTGACGTATCTGATGTGGTTGAGGGAGGGAGTCGTAGTCACTCACGAGTCAAAATCTACACGATGTATCATTGCCTGTTTTGTTTAGATATATATGCATGTGTACATGATCGACTTTTCTACATGTTGAGGGTAGTTTTCACAGCAAGTCAAATTGCGATATTGCTAACAGTATTTAACTGTGTAGTTTTTGAGTCAAACTCGTTGATCCATTATTCATGAGTAGTGATTCACAAGAATCCATCTCTCATAAGAATAAATGGAACACTTAACACTCATTGGATCAAGGTGATGCTCACAAAGGTGAAGCACCAACACTTCCCGACTTCCCAGGAGGTCACCCATATTAGTACTACTCCAGCTTGAGCACACTTAACTACGAAGTTTCCTCCATGGTTATCCCCATTTGCAACACCTTCACCAAGTGTTGTGCCTTGTGAACCATTCATTAGAAAGCCCCTTAAGCTTATCAATCTATAAGTAGGAAATATTGCCAAGATGAGCAAGCCCTATCACGGGATCTCAATGGTAAAAGAGGGGAGATAGTTTTCAAGTCCAAATCCTAAACCCAAGCCGATGTTGTCCTGAAATAAAGAACAAATATCTGATTTCTCTACCCTTCTGAATTCGTCAAGGTGACGTAAATTTGAGAACTTTACCCTTGAGTTTGACTTTCATAGTTTGTCTTTTATTCAAGTTTTCTTATTAGAGTATGTGGTGTATTTTGTGATTTCAAATATAATTCTTCAATCAAAGAAATTTATTATATAAAAAAGTTAAATTTCAAAGACTTAATTAAAAATCTAATCTTGGAATTAAAAGCAATTAAAATTACTAAGGCTAAATTTGGCATAATTATAATTATTTAATTTCACAATAATTAATTTAGAAGTTGCATTAAATAATGAGCTCTAAATATTATAATGTTAAAATAATAATTATGTTTTCTAAAAATATCATTGTAAATTAAACAAAGTGGGAATAATAAAATAAAGTATTTGTTGATATGAGATTGCTTTGAAGAGAAGAACTTGTAATGTGTTACAATCATTGTTTTGTCACTAATGTCAAACTTGCTATTTGTTGGTAAGACAATTGCCTAGTTGATTTGAGTACTATCATTTGTTTGATTGATGAGAAGATTTTGATCAAATGTGATAACAAGAGCACCTAGAGAAAAGGTTGAGTTATGGTATGAAAAAGGAGTACAAAGATCAGTTAAGGCAGTGATGTTATAGTGTATTGATTATCCACTTAAGGCTGCAAAGGTTGGATACATTGATTAACTCTAGAAAAACAAGTAAGAAGAATTGAGTCTGCCAAGCTTGACGGAGTGGACAGTAGGTGCCGAGCAAAGATAGTGCAAGCCGAGCAAAAAATCAATTGGAGCATCCACTTAAGGCTGCAAAGGTTGGATACATTGATTAACTCTAGAAAAACAAGTAAGAAGAATTGAGTCTGCCAAGCTTGACGGAGTGGACAGTAGGTGCCGAGCAAAGATAGTGCAAGCCGAGCAAAAAATCAATTGGAGCCGAGCAAAATGAAGATTCAATGTATGCCAAGTGAACTTAGTGTAAGTGGAGTAAAGTTTAGTTGATGTTGAGCAGTGTTTGTCGAGTTAACTAATTGAAGACAAGTGGAAAAACAGTATGGAAGCTGAGTAATAGCATATTGATGCCAAGTGCCAGTATTCATGTTAAATCGTAGATTTGACGAATCTGGGCCGACTATTTTGTTTTTTTGAATTGTGTGAAGCGTGTGGAAGATAACTATGATGAGTTGGTGGCACAGAATTCAAGGTAAATCATTTTGTGGCGAATTCAAAGAGGATTGAAGAAGTTTCTAGCAAAACCAAATGGAAAAGTGGGTAGATTCATTGTATCCTACCTAATCCTACCTAACCATAAAATGGGCAATTGATCTTAAATCTCTATTTATAGAGAGTTGGTCAAAAGCAAAGGTTGTCATGTGCAAGAACCTAAGGAAGACAAGGAGTCTAGGGTATTTGCTTCATTCAGTAGCCAAACACAAGAGATTGCTATTGGCAAGCAAAGCAAGAAGGCTTAAGAGTATAAATGCTTGAAGGGTGAACAAGCTATCAAAGTTAAAGTGTGTGAAAGCCAAGAAAAATGGAGGACAAAAACAGCAATCTGTAATCTGCAAGTAAGTTGTAATTTGTTATCAGACCAAGCTTTACTGTTACTTTTTAATCATTGTATCAGTCTAGGGTAAATCCTTTGGATTAAGGTTGACCTAACAGTCATTTGTAAATCCTTCCACTGGGTGACATTCCAAATGAATGATCTAAAGTTCTCTAACAAGGTTCACTCCTAATAGGGTGATTGAAATCCTCTAACCAGGTTGCATTTAATAGTGTGTATTGTAACCTTTAACAAGGTTGTCTTTTACAGGGCATCACTTAAGAAGAGTGAGAATTAGTAGCATGTTACTGGTTGTTTTTCTCAAATTGGGTATCCACGTAAAATCCATGTGTCAAATGTGTTATTGAATTTGTTATGTTTCATGTTTACATTTTTGCAAATTTATTTTGACGTAGGACAGTAACCTGCAAAGTTTAAGCATTGTATGATCTAATGGATGCATGCATAATTGTGTTTTATGGATATGGGTTCACTAAGCTATGAAAAGTTTTATTTATACATCTGGACCTTGGATAACTAATTCACTCCCCCCAATTATTCTCAAGAATTCCAACAATTGGTATCAAAGTTATATGCTTAAGAGGACTAGTTTGAAGGTACTAAAAGCAAAAGATCAAGATATCAAAAAGAGAGGTTCCCAAGCTTAACAAGGAGAACTTCCCTGTATGGAAAAGTATGATGAAGCTAAACCTAGGAGGCGTTGGAGACCATGCACAATCTACCATCATCACTGAGCATGTTGATCCTGCTGGAGCCCCAACTGCTGATGATTTGAAAAAGAAAAAGAAAAACACAATCAAGCAATGTTGGAGATTGTCTCTGCCCTAAGTTATACCAAGTTCGATGACATCAAGGATTGTGATTCTGCAAAGATGTGGGATACCTTGCGCACTATTTATGGAGGAGACACAAATGTCTTAAGAGCCAAATCTAAAAGTCTTAGAGGCAAGTTCAATGATATGAGGATGCAAGAAGGTGAGAATATTACTCAATATTGCTCTAGAATAAAAGATATTGTTAATGCTATAAGAGGAGCTAATGGTATTTATTGATGATGATACTGTATTGAGTAAAGTACTGAGAACATTGTTGCCCATCTATGCTATTAGAGTTTCTGCCATATAAGAACTAAGATGTATACCAGCTTCTAATTTGACTCTGAAAGGTTTGGCAAGTAGGCTCACTACTTTTGAGCTCTCTAATTTTGATGATTTCAAACCTGACAATGTTGAATCTACTTTCAAAGCTAAGCTGTCATTGAAGGAACCTAAAGAGAAAATGAAAAAGGTCAAATATGTTTCTAGTGACAGTGACACAGATGAGGAAGATGTAGAACAGCTTGAAGCATTACTAGCAAGGAGATTTCACACAGGAAAAGGCAAATTCAAAGTTAAATTACCTATCATGTGTTTTAATTGCAATGAGGTTAGTTATATTGCTGCTAAATGTCCAAAGAAGAAGAACAATAGAAGTGGTGACAAATACAGAGGTAGAGGACATGAGGACAGCAAAGGTTACAAAGACAAAGGCAAGAAGTCTTGCTACATTACAGAAGAAGAAACCAAAGATGGATTTGATGATCATGATGATGAAGTGGTGTATGTTGCAAGGAAAGATAATTCTGATGAAGATGAGGCAACTGCACTGGTGTCTTATATGAACAAGAGTGACAGATGGATCATTGATAGTGTTCACATCACATAACTGGAACTAAAAGTAAGTTCATTACCCTAAATTATAATGATGAAAATAGTGTAAGGTTTGGTAACGATGCACCCGTTCTATAAAAGAAAAAGGTCCTATCATACTCACAAAAATGATTTTGTGTGACAATGTTTATTATTTTGAAGGACTTAACTATAATTTGTTAAGTGTGTCACAACTGAATAGTTCAGGTTGCAAAGTTGAGTTTGAAAACAAAATAGTTAAGATATATGATACTGATGAGAAACTAATTGGAAAAGGTGATCAAACTCGAGGTGATCTAGTTTATCTTGATATGAATGATGCTACTTGTCTTGTTGTAGAATTTGATGATGTGTGGTTATGGCGCAAGAGGTTATGTCATGTTAATTTTGATAACTTGATTAGTATCAATAACATGAGAAGAGTCAGAGGTCTGCCTAAGTTGAATAAACCTGATAATATAATTTGCAAACAATGTTAGTTAGGCAAGATGACAAAATATAGTTTTAAAAGTAAGACTCACACCTCTAAAGGAATTTTGGAGACTGTTCATACTGACTTGTGTGCACCAATTGAAGTGCAAAACTACAAGGGTTATAAGTACATTGTGCTATTTGTTGATGATTATTCTAGGATGATGACAGTTATATTTCTAAAACAGAAATCTGATGTTTTCAAATGTTTAAGTGGTACTTGGCAAGAGTTGAGAAGGAGATAGAAAAAAGTCTGAAATGCCTGAGATTTGACAGAGGTGGAGAATTTACATCAAATGAGATTGAGATGTTCTGTAATGACAGAGGAATCAAAAGACAAACATCTGCACCTAAGACCCCTCCACAAAATGGAATTGTTGAAAGGAGGAACAGATCTGTAATGGACTGTGCTAGGACACTCATGATGGAGAAGAATGTTGCTTTGAAACACTGGAGAATGTAATGGACACCTACTGGTTATAACTTCGTGAAACACTTTGTAATCAAGCTCTGATACCACTGTAATGGATACCCAGGAGTGCCCAAAAGCTGAATCAACTGCTGAAATTATATTAATTCTAAAAATGCTGCAATCAAGTACAAAGAGATGTATTCCAAAGGCCAAACCCTAAGGGAATGACGTCTAGAATGTTACAACAGAGAATAAACGTCCTCTATTGCCAAAAAATGAGTGTGATTCACACATCCAAGCTCTTATCAAATGCAAGTTATAATCATCCGATACAATAATCTCATGCTAAACAATGAGACTCTCACCCCTATTTATCCTATTCCTTCACCCTTCTAGAAAGAACTAAAACATTAATTAATTGCAAGTACTAGAAGCTTCCCCCTTCCAATAATTTAATGCACTCTCTAGAAACTCCTCTCTTGCAATAATTAATTGTGCTTCTAGAGGCTTCCACCTTTCCAATAATTAATACACACTCTAGAAGCATCTCCTTTGTAATACAATAATTAATTAAATTAATTAAATATAAAGCCACCTTTTAATTTTAATTTATTTAATGGCTTTATAAGAAATTAATTTAATTTCTTCTTATCCTCCACTTAGACTTTGGAGAACGTGAAGGCCAAAAGATGGGATCATTACAGAGAAGTTGTAAATACAGTTGTCTATACCTTGAACCGTGTGCAAGTCAAGAAAGCTACTCATTCAACACCTTTTGAATTATGGTATGGATACTCACCCAATGTAAAATATTTTAAGGTGTTTGGAAGCAAGTGTTATATTCTTAAAGATTTCAGGAATGGTAATTTAGATGCTAAAAGTGAAGAAGGTATATTCCTTGGCTATTCCACAAGAAGTAAAGCTTATAAGTGTTTAAATACTACCACTAACAAAGTTGTGGAAAGTGCAGATGTGAAGTTTGATGAAAATACAAAGGTGCATGAGGCTGAACCTATGAAGGAACCAAAGGAATACAAATATTTTGCATACTTTTATGAAGGTATGCTTGTTGATGAAGATGTTGTAAATCAAGTTGCAAATCAATAGCAAGTTTCAATGACTACGGAGTCACATACAATGAATGCTGAGTTGCATTCAAGAACCAAGTTGCAAACTAAAGCTGAGACACATTCTGATTCTAAGATTAGTGTACATGAAAGAAATGCTAAGTTACCTGATAAAGATGTACATAGTGATTCAGAAGTTGACAAACCTAATGAGGAAAGTAGAGCACAACCAAGATTGTCAAAGTATGTCAAAAGACATCATTTTGCTAAACAAATTATTGGGGACAAAGATGTTAGACAAATGACAAGGAACAAGCTGAGAAATGATACATGTTTGCTAAGCATGCATGAACCTAAGTCAGTGAAAGATGCCTTAAAGAATGTGGACTAGAGTAAAGCCATGAAAGAAGAGATTGGACAAATTGAAAAGAACAAGACATGAACTCTATTTCCCAGAACAAAGGACAAGAATGTGATTGGAACCAAGTGGGTGTACAGAAAGAGGTTAGATGAGAATGGTGAAGAGATTAGTGTACAAAAGGTATGCACAAGAAGGGATAGACTATGGAAAAATATTTGCCCCTGTTACAAGATTGGAAGGAGTAAGAACTTTGCTTGCTTACTCTACATACAAAGCTTACAAAGTTTATCAAATGGATGTGAAATCTGCATTTCTGAATGGCATATTAGAAGAAGAGGTCTATATAGAACAGCCAGAATGATTTGTTGATACTAACAACAAGAACAAGGTATGTAGACTACACAAAGCTTTATATGGTTTAAAGCAAGCCCCAAGAGCATGGTATAAAAGGCTTCACAATTATCTTTTGAAAATTGGATTTGCGAGGACTGATGATAGCAGCAATCCATACTTGAAGACAGAAGGAGGTAAAAGTATTTTACTAGCTGAAATTTTTGTTGATGATAACGTATTTGGAGGTCAAGATGGATTATGTAAGGCATTTGCAAATGAAATGACGATAGAATTTGAAATGTCTATGTTTGGAGAGATCAAGTTATTTGTTGGTTTGCAAGTATATCAGATGAAATATGGTATATACATCACTCAGTCTAAATATGTAAAGGAAATATTGAAAACTTTTGGATTGGAAGAGTCAAAACCAATTAGTGCACCTATGGTGACAAGACACAAGTTGTCAAAGAATGATGATTCAGCTAATATGAATCGAACATTGTGCAGGTTTGTGATTGGAAAATTGCAATATGTAGTACATAGCAGACCTAGCATTGCATTATCTGTTGAGATAGTTGCAAGATTTTCTGCTAATCCGGAGGAGAATCATTTGATGGTTGTTAAGAGAATAATGCGATACCTGAAAGGAACAGAAGACTATGATCTATACTAAAAGAAAAATGAGAAGTTTGAGTTGAGAGCCTACACTGATGTTGATTGGGCTAGAAACATTGATGACAGAAAGAGCACTAGTGGAGGAGCATTTTTCTTAGGAAATAGGTTGGTTACCCGAACCAGCAAGAAACAAAATTGCATATTTTAATCTATTGTTGAAGTTGAATATGTTGCTGTTGTAGTAAATTGTACAAACATTGTATGGATCAAACAGCTACTCAAAGGTATGAAGGAAGAAATCACTGAACTTGTGATACTTTATTGTAATAGTACAAGTGCTATAAATATATCAAAGAACCTTCTGATGCACACAAAGATTAAGCACATTGCAATCAAGTATCATGATTGCAAGAGTTAATTCAGTACAAAAAAGTGAACATGGAATATGTGAATACAAAAGAGCAGATAGCTAATATGTTCACAAAAGCATTATCTAAGGATGTTCATGAGTATCTAAGAGGTAAACTAGGGGTGATACCCCTATCCAAAACTATTTGAGAAGCATAAGTAGTGCCCTACATCAACCAAGTTGAATGTTGTATCTTACAACTTGATGCAATGGATCTTACTTTAAGAGCTGCCTAAAGTAATCAAAGAGTTGGAACAGTAGATCAGTTACAAGGGAGGTGATAGAGGGAGAAACTGAAATTGTTCAAATCTGCATAATGAGATGACAAGCCTTTGGCATTGTTGTCAAAGAGGGAGAAATATGAATGAAGAAAATAGTAAAGGTGTTTACTGTACAGGGTAAAGATATTTAACGCATGTAGTATAGCACGATATAACGTAAAATAGATACTTTATTCATATATGCAATATGCTTATTACAATAACTCCAATGATTACCACGATGATCCAAAGTCCATTTTGGATGGTGTACATATACCTTCCCGAAGGGGTGAGTCAAGCGTCACGCACCCATTCGGATAGTATTCTACCCGTTGGCTACACTATAGATTTTACCGACATCATCCCCCCAAAAGAAAAGTCGTCTCCGGACGACAATACAACAAAACTCAAAATAAACTAAGTACATCAATGCATAAATACTAAAGAGAGGGATGCGTCTCTGGCGTAGTGGCCGTCTGCGCCCTACACTCATTCAGCTCTACCCGTAGCTTGTAGACTTGCTCTTTCCTAACCTTCAGTTCTGCTTCTGCTTCCATCTGAAGCTCTAGAGCTGATTGCATCATCTCTGCAATTTCTCCCAGCTCTTTCTCCTTTTTTGCTGCCACTTGTTCCTTTTCTGCTGCCAACTTCTGTAGCTAACTCTGTCTGTCTAATAGGGCTGTCCTCTCGGATTCCGAAGCCACCCTCTCGGATTCCCAGGCTGCCCTCTCTGAGGCTAACCTAGCAGCTGACTCCTCCTGAGCCCTCTCAGCTACTACCTGATCTGCCTGGCTCCTCCGCAAGGTGTAGTATGCCTTCCTGTGTATCTCTACTATTTCGTGAGTCAAAGCCTCTACTCGACTCTCCATACCAAGATCTCTCGTCGTAGCCCAATCCTATCGCATCTCTGCAGTCTCCACATCCGGCCATCCTCATTCCTCAAAATAGACTATAAAGGCAACTGGGCATCCTAATCTCATAAAGGATGACTCCCTCCAGCTCCTTCACTGTTGAGTCCAATGCTTAAGTCTCTGCCAAAGCTAACACCTGGCGAGCCCGAGTCGCTAGAGCTGCTACATCAACAAGAAATGCCTCTCTCATCCCTACCTCCTGCGCTACTGGATGTTCCTACTGCACACCCATAGCCCTCTCCACTGCTTCCGCCATACACTCAACAGCGCTATGCGGTAATCCCTTAGCCTGTGCCTGCCCAACCTCCTGTGTCTGCAATGGGTTCTCCTCTGAAACTGCTTCTCGCTTGGGTGTCGGCAAGTACATCACCTGAGGTGTTGGAGTATAGTAGAAATGCATACTCAAGTAAGCACTCAGCTTCTAGGTTCAGCTCTCTCTGTCTCACTCAGGTGATGCTAGCAGTGTCGTGTCTACTGTAACCACTGCATCAGAACCCACTATATCCAATTGGACACCTGATGCCCCCAACTCTTCGCCTGCCGATACCTACATTACCCGTCTCTATGTCCATCTCTGTATCAAGTACCAATGTCTCATCTTCGTCTCTGGTAAAGTCTCACGAGCTGACTCCATTGTTACCCTCGAAGCGGCTATCTCTGTTGGTGATGGTTGTGCCCTCCACTACTGCCTCCAAAATAGCTTGTGTCTCTACGGCAAGTTGCGTCACTGCTAAAACTGGTGTCATCACCACTAGCTGCCTGAACTAACCAAACCCTGGAATGCCATGTATGCCAACAAGAGCCAAATGCACTATAGCTAAAAGTGCAGGCCATGGGAATCTCAATGGCGTAGCTTTAATCACCTCTACCTCCTCATCCTCTTCCTCTTTCGCATCAATCCCACTCTCCTCTGAAGAAGTCTCCTCTCGACTACTATTTGTGTTTCCACTGTCTGGCCTCAATCGTTTTTGTCTGATGGTTTTGGTGCCAAGTGTATCCAAATGCCTCCACTACATAATCGATGGTTCGCCACGTGTGAGTGGTCCCGGTTTGGCCTCCAGTGCATCAGTGGGGATCATCCGCGTTGTTGCCTCCACAAATAGGCTGATAGCATAATGCGGCATGTAGAATGTCTTGTGCTACAATGTCATGAATTTCGACATCCATTCGGCCAACAATGCTGCCCAGTCATATACCTTGCCATGCAAAATCCTATTCATCATCGCTACATGTGGAAATGAAATATCTAAGGCGCAGCTAGAACCTATGAGGTAGCTCTTCACGATGTCCATCATACAGCGCCAATGACCTTCCTGAAAAATAGATTTCTTAAACCCCTTGCCATTTGATGTGTCTAAAAGAGCCGCCTGCGACAAGTCCCCACACACGAGTTGTATCAATTGCATCTTCACTTCCCGACTCATCTTTGTAGGCATACTTTCTATTTTCCTTCTGCCTTAACTATGACTAGGTATCCCAAATACCCGTGTGAAGTGGGCCAGTTTGAATGACACTACTAAGTTGCAACCAAGATATTCAAACATACTGGTTTGAGAGAACCTGTCATACGTTTCTATCATTATGCGAAGAAACCCTTCACAGTCTCTAATACAAAATACTGGCATTTGCACCACCCATTCTACCTGTGCTTTCCAGATACTAGCCTTCACCTGGTGGTTGTCTAGAGTCTCCTACCACCACTTCCAGCATTC
This sequence comes from Cupressus sempervirens, assembly GCA_028749045.1. NCBI lineage: Eukaryota > Viridiplantae > Streptophyta > Pinopsida > Cupressales > Cupressaceae > Cupressus > Cupressus sempervirens. Next base: position 613,418,710 of record CM053788.1, read on the forward strand.
TGCACCATTTAACCCTTTGAATGTAACACTCTGCACTATAGAAATATCTGTCGTAGCCTCTGTTTTGGTTGCTTTCCTTTCTTCTTACTTGGACCTAATTGGTTTCTCCTACTACACGGACTCTGGATGGTAATGTCTTCACATTCTTGTTCATGGTTGAGTCTTCGTCCAATTTCTTTTTCCAAGCCCTTTTGCCAACTGGCTGCATAACTGTCACTTCTTTGTTGTTTTGCAGGATAGATCACAAATTGTTAGGTCAGTTACTTCCCCGTATAAACTTCTTACAAAATTCCTCTCCTCAGTTAGCTTCCATACGGATCCGTACAGCCCTCCTTCAAAGCTCTGTGAACGGATTCCCTTGTATGGTTTACAATATTGTACAGCTTGGGCCTCCCTCTGATGTTGTCGTATGATCTCTGAAGGGCAATTCTCCTTGCCTTGCTATGATTTCTTGTGTTCCTACCAATTGCGTTTTTTCTTTGCTCCCTCAATCACTCAATCCGTACGAACATCCAGGCTATTACGGATAACTTTTGTTTCCTGTCCTTCAGTGCATGAATATATTTGTACGGATTCCGTATGGTCTTTCTCTACCCACACGATTTACCAGCAATGACCTCCTCTATGCATTGCCGTATGGCAGTATAGTGCATAATGTCCTTTCTATGCCGTATGATTTCTCAAATTAAGACCATACGAATACAAGCTGCACGGTGCATCATTCTTCCTTTGACCGTATGGTCTAGCTTTTATGGAGTTTAGTGCCTATAATACCGTATGATATTCTCCTCATTTAGTCTGTACGGTGATGAATTTGTTCCTCCCTTTCGCCTTATTGAGCCATACAGAACAATTTGTCGTATGGTCTTTAGTTTGCACCCTTCCGATTTTCTTTCACTGTACACTATACAGTCTCTGTTATTAGCTTTTAATTGATTGGCTTCTCCTCTAATTGTCTTAGCCGTACAATAATTTGGCTCCCCCTTTCGGTGTACAAAAAAAATGGCTCCTTTATGTTACGCCTTGGTCGTACAACCTTTGTGCGTTGTATCTCTTCCACTCATCATCCAATGTACGGTCTCTCTACTCAGTCTCTCCTTTTGTTGTACACTGTACGATCTTGCCTTTATTATACTTAGCCTTTCTTGTCGTCATACACCATATAGTCTTTGCACCTTGTGTCACTGCTTCCTACCTCCGTACGTCATATGGTCCACAAACTTAGCTATTGTTTTCCTTTTACTAGTCGTACGGTGGCTTTAATATACGTGCAGGGTTTCCATACATTGCAATGCTATCTGTCCAATCTTACTGAGTCATTAACCTACTCCTTAATGTCATATAGTGCAATCTTTCCACTAATTGTTTTAATGACAACTATTTAATTTAACAATCATGTACCAAATTTGTTGCTTTCGTACTCCTTTAACACTCTGATCTTTTATTACGTTACACTAAAAAATTATGTTCCACTATATTTTATTTACTTATCTTACATATATACAATATTTACAGTCATTCTTCTCTCAGTTGTTCGTTGGCGGAGCAACATTTCTCTCATGATATATTTTTAACTTCGACCCATTTACTACATCTGGTGTTTCTTTCCCATCCAGTGTCCATAACTTGATTGCCCCATTATCCCCAACTTCCCATATCTTGTATGGTCCAACCCATCTGACTTTGAACTTCCCAAGTCTGATTTCGTTTCCTCCGTTATATTTCAACACTAACTGGCCCGGTTGGAACTTGTTTAATTTTAAGTGCTTATCATACCATGCCTTCCACCTGTTTTGCGTAACTTCAATGGCCCACTTGCCTGCAGCCATCGCTCATCGAGTTTGTTCAAGTTATACAATCTTTCCCTTTAACTTTCCATGTCACCCAACTTGTTCTCAATTGCTATCCTCAAACTCAGTACCATGAATTCTGTTGGTACCACTGCCTCCTACCCGTACATCAGTTGGAATGGAGTATGTCCAATTGTTACTTTATATGAAGTACAGTACACCCATAAGGTTGATGATAACTTCTCTTCCCAATCTTCTCCTTCAACTACACAAGATATATAAATCACTTCGACCAGGATCTTGTTCGTTGCTTCGACTTTTCTGTTGGCTCTCAGATAGTACGGGCTTGACAATGAATGATAGATTTTAAATTCAATAGTGAGCAATCAGATGACATGATTAACAAAGTGTCCTCCCCAATCACTTGTCAATTGCAATGAAATGCCATACCTGGTGATGATTTGCTCATAAATGAATCTTTTTGTGCTTACTGCCAAGTTATCCGGTAGTGCATGTGCCTACAACCACTTAGTCAGGTACTCTGTCGCTACTACAATGTATCGGCACATTCTGGTTTTGCTCACCTTCAAAGGTCCGATGAAGTCCAATCCCCATCTTTCAAAGAGTTCCTATGCATGCAAGGGATTCAAAGGCATGAAGTCCCTCTTTAATGGTTTCCCAACTCGCTGACATGTGTCGCATGCAACGACCCACTCCCTGGCATCGTTGTGTACGGTTGGCCACCATAGTCCTGCCAGAAGTATCTTTCACGCAGTTGTGTCTGGCCCCATGTGTCCTCCTGTCAGTTCTTCATGCACTTCCTTTAGTAACTTTGGAATTTCCTCCTCTAGGACGCACCGCCTTAGAATCTAATCAAGTCCCATTTTTATAATAGCCCATTGATTAATTGAAACATTCGGCTCCTGAGCACCAGTTTCCTTCTCTCATTTGGTGGCATCTCGCTCAGGAACTGTCCCATCGATAGATATTCTTCGATACGTGTGTACCAAGATGGTAGTACTATAACATGAAATAGTTGCACACCTAAAAAATATCATTAACTCCCTCTGGTGGCTCCCCCAATTTTATTCTCGACAAATGATCTGCACTTACATGACTTTTCCCTGGTTGCAGCATGATCTTAAATGTGAACTCCTGTAATAATAGCAACCATCAACTTATTCTTCCTTGAATAATCGGCTTATTCACCAAGTATAGCAATGCCTGATGATCTACGTAGAATACAAATGACGTTGCCAACAAATAATGTTTGAACTTTTGTACTATGTACACCATGCCTAACGCCTCTCGCTCCGTCGTACTATAGTTTTTTCTACCTTCGATAACAATCTGTTTGCAAAATACACTGGATAGTCCAATCCGTAGACACCTACCTACGCCACTGTTGCTCCAGTGGCATAATTTGATGCATCTACATGAACATGAAATTCTTTGTCCCAATTTGGATAGGCTAGAATCGGTGTCGTGGCCAATCTTGTTTTCAATCCCTCAAAGCCTTCATTCTGTTTGTCTTCTCATTTGTAAGGTTCACCCTTGCAAGTGAGTTTGTCCAGCAGGTAAGAAACTTTTGCAAAGTTTTTAATAAATCTCCGGTAATAACCGATGTGCCCTAAAAATGACTTTACTTCCGATACATCCGTCAAGGGTGGCATCTCCAAGATTACGCGGACCTTGTCCGGATCCATCTCCCTGCTTTACAAACTATGTGTCCGAGCAACTTCACCTGTGGTACCATGAACCTGCACTTCTTTGGGTTCAACACCAATCGCTCATCTGCACCTCTCCATGCATTCTCCAAGTCTCGTTATGTGTTTATCCTCTTCGCTAAAGATTGACCAGTCATCTAGGAATGTTTTAAAACTTCCAACAGACATTTTATCAAATATATGTAAGATAATCCTTTGAAATGTTGCCGGGGCATTGCACAATCTGAACGGCATCCTGTTGTATGCATATACTCCATCTTTCACAATGAATGTCGTTTTTAATTTGTCTTCCTCAGCGATGGATATCTGATTGTACCCCGAGAATCCGTCCATGAATGAATAAATCTCATGCCCCACTACTTCCTCCAAGATGCTATCCGTAAATGGTATCAGGAACGGGTCTTTAATTGTTACCGTGTTTAAACATCAAAAGTCTATGCATATTCTTATCTGCGTTGTGTCCTTTTTCAGGGATATCACAATCGGTAATACCCACTCACTTGTCTGCACTCTGAAAATGATTCCTTCCTCCAGCATCCTATCGACTTCTTCTGTGACCCGTGCCGCATAGTTTTTATTCACTCAGTACGGCCATTTTCGTACGAGTGTTGCACCTTCGATCAATGGTATCCAGTGGACACATAGCATTGTTGGCACTCCTTTTAAGTCTTTATACGTCCAAGAGAAAATATCCTTGTACTCCATAAATATTTTGAACGCTGCTGCTTTCAAAACTGGGTTCCAATCATCTCTTACAAGAATGCTTTTCAGATTTTCCTCATCACCCAAGATCATTGTTTTCACCGTAGGCTCTTCATACTTCATCAATTTATCTTCACTGAACGTATGGGCCAGTGTTTCATCCACCTGCGCTTTTCCCTCTTTCAATTCACTATACTCCTTTGGAAACTCATTGCCTTCTTTTTCTTCCTCAACACCCAACATATTGCAACTCGGAAAGAGCTCGTAATCTTCCATATGCCAATGTAATAGTCTTCACCAAATCTAAGTCGTCATCAGTCAACCCTCCTTCCAATCTCAACACCCCTTCATCTGGTTCCATCCTCTTTTTTCCTTCGTCATCACTCTCGCCTCCGTCTTTTGAGTCTGACGACACTACCTCTTCCCCTACCATTTGTGTATGCAAGTCAATTATGAATCTTTTGCCTCCGCGCTCCATGGATAGGGTGTTCTATTTCCAATCATTTTTTACCTTTGCTTGCACCAACCACCCCTGTCCGAAGATGGCATCATACCCTTTTCTCTTCAGTGGGATGACCACAAAATCTAGTAAAAATGGTTGTGTCCCAATCGTTACTGATCATGCCATCAGAGTTCCCCATGGTTTTCTCCCATGTTGATCTGTCGTGAGTAATTGGAAGGTAGGTGACCATAGCATGGATTGTCCTAGCTTTTTCCAAATATCTTCTGGTAGCACATTCACGCCTAATCCTCCGTCTACAATTGTATTTGTTAGTGTAGTGCCCAGAATGCCCATCTCAACTACTATCGGATGCCTTCTTGTCATAAGTGTCAATAGCATCGAGTCTCCTGCCGTTGTTCCATTACTATCCCTTCTTGTTTCCTCTGTCACTCTCGGGGGCAGCGTCATATTCATAATAGTTGTTCGCAACTGTGGCATCTTGAGGTCATTTAATTTAATAGGAACTTTTGTTTGCATTATCTGCCTCATCATGTTTTGTTTTGCTAAGTTCCTTTTCGAAGTTTCGACAGTGTCTTTTACTTGTGATTTCCCTGTTCCCATCTACCTTTCCAACTTTGTTCATGCTTTTTGTAGCCTCTCCTCTTCTTCTGCATCAGGGTATTTTGCTTTCTTCACCTGCTCCCGTGTGACCGCTAGGACCTTCTCATCACATGTTTCAATGCTTAATAGATTTACACCTTGCTTATGGCATTTTGAATCTTTGTGGTCCCCCGGACCACACCATCTGCATAGTAGTTGCGACGTCTCCTTCATAGTACAGTCTCTAGCGAAGTGGCCCCAGAGATTGCACGCACGACACTGAATCATCAGCCATCCACTCGTGTCGTACTGTATTCGACTCCGGCCTCCATTGTTACTATTGTTATTGCCACCCCTTTTGCATCTATTATTGTTGTGATATCCTCCCAAAGTTGCATCGTTGCTTGTGTTGTTTCCGGTGGACACTTCTTGCATTAGTAACATTTGTTGGTGTCCTTTTGATTTCAAGTTAAATGGGCACTCTTTTAGGGAATGTCCCACAACCTGGCAGATGTCACAAAACTGTTTCTTCGGGCATAGACCCTTTGTATAGCCATCTTCTTTACAGTTTGTGCACTACAATTCTCCCTTCACTGTGTCTGGATTCTTTTTCAAATTCTTTTATCATTCTAAGCATATCTTTCTATAATGCTCGAACGCTCTTGTTCAATTCTTCGTCACTACTGCTACTTTCGGATGACGAATCATCTGAATTTGACGACTTATGCTTTTTCTTCTTACTTGTCTTCTATTTCCTTTCCAAATCCATCACGCAATTATATGCATCAGTGTACAATACGGGTGGTACAATCTTCATCTTCTTTTTTAGAGCCAACTGCAGCCCCTCCACAAACCATCGTTTCTTCAATCTGTCCATCAATTGACTTTCCATCTTCCCAACTAGCTCTTTCAGCCATCTAGCATAGGCCCGGATTGTTTCATTCCTTCCTTGCTTGGTGTTGTATATCTCCGCCACTATTTCATTATTGTCCCGTAGCAATCGGAACTCTACTATGAACTATTTTCTAACGTCCACCCATGTAGTTAGTTTCTAAGGGTCAGCATCCGAAAACCAATCAATTGCCATACCCCATAGGGTTGTTCGGAACTGTCTGACCCAATCGTCCTCATCCGTCATGTCATTTGCTGTCCTTATGGTTTTGCATGTCTTGCAATGTCTGATTGGATCTACTATACCATCACAATTAAATTTCGGTAATTTTTCTTTGGAACCTACCATCGCTACTTTCTTTTGATTCTGAGGTACCTGTTGTGTACCCGTGCTATTCTAAGCACCCGCGTTGCTTTAAGTACCCACGCTATTCTGAGCACCCGCACTATTCTGCACAGCACCCATGTTGTTCTACACACCCACACTGTTCCGAACAATCGTCCTACTTCCAACAACCGTGTTACTTGGTGAGAAAAGATCTTCCTCAAGTGAAGTTGTTCGATTCTCTCCTTGTATCCTTTCATCAGGTGTATCGGGAACAAAGAGTTCACTCCACGCTCGTGCTCCCTCGGCACTTCGAGCCGTGCGAGTTGCTTCCCTTCCATTCGGCTGCTCTACCCTCGGCATATACAAGTTAATGAACTCCTCCCTTGCTTCCTCCACCAAATTCAATTGTTGTCGAGTCTCCTCCAACAATTCTTTGGTACTCCTCGGCCTACTAGGTGAATGCACTCCCTCCGTCTATGCCCCTTCGGTGGCCATCAGCAGTCTGCTGAAGCTTCTGTTTGCACTCCGCTTGCTGTGCTAAAATTAAAACTTCTTGTGCTATGCGTATTTCATCCTTATCTTTTATCTTATTTCTATCCTTGTCAAACAAATTCGGCATTAATCTTCATAACATTCCTTCATTCCAAGTTCGTCTGGCAATGGCGCTAAATGTTTACCATACAGGGTAAAGATACTTAACGCATGTAGTATAGCACGATATAACACAGAACAGATACTTTATTCATATATGCAATATGCTTATTACAATAACTCCAATGATTACCACAATAATCCAAAGTCCATTTCAGATGGTGTACATATACCTTCCCGAAGGGGTGACTCAAGCGTCATGCACTCTTTCGGATGCTATTCTACCTGTCAGCTACACTATAAATTTTACCGATAACAAAAGGGAGAAAAGAAATATGAAAAATCTACTCAGAGGGAGATAGTGTACCTGATATGAATGAAGAATAGTAAAGGGAGAAAAGAAATAAAGAATATCTACTCAAAGGGAGATAGTGTACCTAATGTTTACTAAAGAGGATGAAATGACTACAAGCAATACATCTACCTAGTAAGAGGGAGAAAGTACTGAGGGAGTCATAAGGAAGAGTTGATGAGTTGATTGTCTATTGATCTTTACAGAAAATTTTGTAGCCTATACAAAAAATGAAAGTTGTCGATAGAGGGAGAGATTTCAATACAAGGAATTATTTTCTTTTCGGTATTTGTTTGCCATCAATGCCAAGTTTAAGCATTGTATGATCTAATGGATGCATACATAATAATGTTTTATGGATATAGGTTCACTAAGTTGTGAAAAGTATTATTTGTACATCTGGACCTAAGATAATTGATTCTTGTAGATGTCTGAGTTAGAAGATGATTGATGCATATAAACAAATCTTGGTCTTCAATGGTTTGCTTTAGTAAATTTATTTCTTTATGTCTAGTTTGGAGACAGTCAGCAGTTGTCAGTAATCAGTTATCAGTTTGTGCAAATAGTTATCAATTATCAATTTGTGCTTTGCTGCCATAAGAAAAACAAAGTCTTTTAATCTTTCATTGATTGCCATCTAATATGTTTGACGCAGTGCAAGCCAGAAGAATCCCCAAAGGAGATGTCCTAGCCCCCACCAAATAATCACAAGACAGAAACACAACAACAATGCAAGATCTGCTACCAAATGCAAATCTTTATTCATAAAATAACTGATTACATGCAATGTGCCAAACTGTAAGGCCTTCCCGGTTATGGCCAAATACAATAGCAATTAACAGTTCTACAAGATCCCTCAAGATCCAACCCAAACACTAGCTAGTCCAGATCGACACTCTGGTAGAAACCTCCAAGGAATCTAAACTTGTGCTCGCAAGCCCACCAAGCAATCTCATTGTTCCTAAACCGCAACCACTAGCCCTTCTCAAAAACTCACAACTCCACCTCAATCCTACTGTAAACTGTCTCACATTTGGCACTTTGTCCGCAAACTCAAGAAAAATCGTCCTTCAACTATTCCACGTTGAACTCAGGATCCACTCCCTCTGAATGAATGAATCACTCCATGAAATGAAATGCCTAAAGACTCCACAAGACCCTTTACTTATACCCAACTGAGCCACAAGTTGGCCCACCAATTACAAATTAAATAAAACCCCTTGCATTAAATGCATATTTAAGCCACAAATCGGCTCACAACAAACATTAAATACAAAATGTTAACCCTCGCATTAAGGACAAGCCCCAAGTTTACAACCAAGATTAAATGCACATAGGAGAGATGACCAAGACCACAAATAGGTCCACACAATCTCCTAGATCGATCCACATCACAATCACACGCTACATGCATTAAATGCACCAAGGACTCTAGTCGGCACCAACATACTGCCGAGTGTCCACAACTAAGCCGAGCATCAACAAAACCACAAAAAATGTCGAGCTCCAAGACCATGCAGAGCTCTACAGACCATATCAAGCTCCACGACCATGACGAGCTCCATAGCGTATGTCAAGCTCCCTTCAAAGACAGAGCTACTCGGCCAACACAAAACCCAAAAGCGACCGAGCACCACTCCTTCAACCGAGTACCAATCGAAGCACCCTACAAAGCAACTACCGAGCCTCCTCCCATGAACTCCAAAGTAGTCACCGAGAAAACCCAAGATGCTCCTGCATCAATGTTAAAAAAATTATACGCTTGGTCATACAGAAGTTTAGGTACTTGGTTGGTTACAACCTTCTAACTGTTGATAGTTGGAAGTTCCCATCGATCAAGAGAAAAAGAGTTGTTCCATTTATTCAATTGTACTAGTTATAAGTAAGTGGTATGTTTGTGAAGGTTGTGGTGATCAGGTTTAAGACACAATATCTCTAATATGTTGTGAGAAGGGAACTTTGTTGTCTGAAGGCTCAATCAAGAGTCATGTGAAGTATTGCCAATGAAGAATTTAATTAGAAGATTTAAATGAGACAGTAAGAAAGGTGTGTGCAGCGGTTAAAGAATATCTTTGTCATGATCAAGTATAAGCATTTCTTTTAAGATTTTTCTGAGGTTGTATAAAAATGATCTTGACAATTGCTAATAACAGAAGTGTTTGATGTTCATTTGAAAGTGTTTGATGGTTTGAAATTTTTTATTTATTTATTTATTTCATTAGCCCTTTTTATCCTATGTTTAAATAAATATTCATTTATTTAATTATTTATTTCCACTCCTCTTTCCTACTATTAATTGAATAAATACCTTTATCTAACTGATCCCTCATCCTTGTTTTCTAATCTCAATCAATCAATTTCAACTCAAATCAACTCTAAGTTCATAGACATGTGACAAATGACACTTGTCTCTTCATTTGTCCTTATTCACCAAATATGTCTAGGTTCAATGAATCTTGTCAAGTATTACCAAAAGTCATCAAACTCTTTCCTACCACTCAATCTCATCCCTCCATCTCCAAAAACCTCTTAATCTCCATATTTCTCATTATTTCTCTATCAATCCTTACCTACTCTCTTATACTAGTCCTTCATTCTTCCACCTCTTAATCTCTATCCTTGATTTGTATGAGGACTTCTATAAAACAACAATTTTTTTGTCTCATTTAAATCCTAATGATGTTATGCATACTAGCATACAAGTGATTTGGAGAAGTAGTGCATCCTACTATCATCTTGCTATCATTATCACCGTGCATCAATCAACCACACTCCATTTGCATGTGCTTAAAAATCTGAGAGCAATTATCTTTCAATACAAGACTCTTGAAGGATAGCAGAGTAACGAAGTAAACGGTTTCGTGCATGTGATGATACACTTTGGTTTATTTTTTGTTTGCATTCATGGATAAGAACTTCATTGATCTTGCAGTTGAATTTAATTTGTAGACTTTAGACCAGGGTTACTGGAAACGCCACCCCCCAACCCTAGACACGCGTATTGCCGTATCTGATACGGATATAGATACGAAAGGGCACAAATACGGAGGGAAATTCGTTTCCACCTGTATTTTGAGAGTCGTCTTTTTCAGACCCGTGCCAGAAACGTTGATTGCAGCTTGCTTAAAAATTAGAGCCGAATTTAGGGGAAAAAAATGAGTTACCTATAGTTTTAAACGGCAATAACTTTGGCAAATAGAAGAACAGTCATTTTTCAAAGAGAATAAATGCCGTATTTGGAAACAAGGAATACAAATTGAAAGAAAATAAATGTTGTATTTGGAAATAGGGAATACAAATTCTATAAAAAAATGAATCGAACTTGAAAATCTCAAGTTAACTACAGATTTAATGAGAAAAATCAAAGAACAAGTTGTTATAAATAAATGCTTCATGCGATTGAATAATGAATTACGATTGTTCCTGTTCTGTTCTGCATCGATTTCTCTGGTGATTTGTGTCTAATTTAATTGTTCTTTGTGCATCCAATTTCTAAGCTGAGTTTTTCATCTGTCTACGTGCGTCCGTCGTTTTTCATCGAGCTCACAGGTAATGTTATTTTTAAATTTGGTTTGATTTTTCATTTCACTAATGTTTGTCTAAGTTTTATAAATTACTTTTAATTTTTTTTAATACGATTCAATTTCATATAGTTCAAATTTAATTTCTTATAATAATATTGATAATTAATCAATGAAATTATTATATTAATATGTAGTTTAGAAAAGTGAATAAATAAATACAAAGTATAATAGTTTAATTTTAATATTATTTAGTTTTTAAATTAAGTTGAATTTAAAATTAAAATTAGAATTTTACAATTACTAAATTTTAAATTAAATTTATCTTTATATTTTTATTTATTTTTGTTTAAATTTAATTATTTAAACTTTATAAAAATCATTAAATAACATTAATAATTATATAGATATTTTAACAAAATTAATTAATATTATAAGTATATTTAATTATTATTAAATTATAAAATAATTTAGATTCAAGTTTTAAAGTTATATTCTTGTAAAATTAAATTTCAAATAAGAATTATTTGACTTGTATTTAAGTTAATCATTTTATAAATTATAATTTTAAATTTGTACTTTATAAAATCAATGTAAATTTGTTTTTATTTCATAATTTTACTAATTTTTTATTTTTTTCAAGACCGTAATAATGGCATCATCGTTAGGGGATGTCAGAGCATCAAAAAATGACAAGTGGATCAAACCAAATGCTAAATATCCATTATGGAAACATGTAACCATCATCGAAAAATTTCAAGGTGGCGGAGGTTTTAAATGGAGGTGTCATGAGTGTCTAATTGATTATAATGGTTCTTATACGAGGGTTCGTGGACACCTTTGTCACATAAACGGTACAGGATGTGAAGTGTGCCCTGGTCCAATGGTTGATGGTCAACCAGGGAAGGGATTGTCATGTGAGAAGATTACAAACTATCAAAAAGAAGAGGACGAAGCTAATAGTCAAGTTCAAAGTTCAACACAAAGGTCAAGTCTCAATAGACCTCCTTTGCATCCAACTTCGGGAACATCTACTGGTGACAAGAGGCACAATTTAGGACCTCTTGAAAAGGCATTTAATTTGCAAAATCGAGAGGATACGGATCAGAGTATTGCACGTTGTCTATATGCAAATGGAATTTCATTTAATGTGGTTCACTCCCCATATTGGCAAGAGATGGTTAGGTCTATTAATGAAGCTCCAAAAGGATACAAAAGCCTAGGGTACGAGAAGGTCCATACTACTCTTTTGATTAAAGAAAAAGATATTATTGATAGACAGTTGCAAGTGATCGGAGATTCATGGAAAATTTCAGGGGTTTCCATCATTTGTGATGGATGGAAGGATGCTAGAAACAGGCCACTAATCAATGTGGTTGCAATAGCCCAAAGGGGGCAATGTTTTTGAAAGCAGTGGAATGCAAAGCTGAAGAGAAAGATTCACAGTTTATTGCTAACAGTCTAACTGAAGCAATTGAATCTGTGGGGCCAGAAAGTGTTGTTCAAGTGATCACAGATAATGCAAAAGTATGTAGAGTAGCCGGGTTGGTCGTGGAAGCAAGATATCCAAAAATTTGGTGGAATCCTTGTGTAGTTCATTCTTTGAATTTGATACTACAAAAAATTGGCAAAATTCAATGGATACAAAAGATTTATGAAGAAGCCAAAGAAATTCAAATGTTTATTTGTAATCATCACATGTCACAAGCCATTTATAGACAATTCGCCAAGCTGGAGTTATTAAAAGTAAATTTATTGTCTTAAAAATTAAAAAATATTCAAATGTTTTTTTATTTCAAATGTATTTATGATCTATATGTTTTTAAAAATAATATTTTTTGATTGAAGGTGGTTGAAACACGCTTTGCCACACACTACATTTTTCTTAAAAGGCTTGTTGATGTCAAACAAGCTTTGAAAAGTATGGTGATTAGTGACATTTGGGCAATATGGAGACAATCACAAACAGATATAGCAAATAATGTAAGGACATTAATTCTTGATGAGGATTGGTGGGCGCAAATAGATTATTTACTTTCACTGAGCCAATATACACCCTCATTCGTCGGTGGTCGGTGTGATACTGATAAGCCAATATTAGGTGACATCTATGATTGCATAGATACAATGGTGGAGAAAGTTAGAGATATTATTATAGCAAAAGAGCAAGATCCCTCTGAATTTTTTTATAAGCAAATATATGAGGTAATAAAAAAGAGATGGGATAAAATGACAACTCCTTTGCAACTTTTGGCATATGCTTTAAACCCTAAGTACTATCATGCTGATATGTTAGCATTGCCAAACAGGACAGCACCAAATAGGGATGTTGAAGTTGTTGAAGCATATAAACAAGCTTTCAAGAAAATGTTTACAGATCCTAGAGTTGCTGCAGAGATTCGAGATGAGTTTGGGACATTTGCTTCCTCTAATGGAACTTATGCAGATGTTGATGCAATTGCAGGTAAAAAAGAAATGGATCCTATAAAGTGCTGGAGTTTCCACAGTGTCTTGACTACACATTTGCAAAAGCTAGCCATCAAACTTCTATCACAGGTCTGATTTTATACTAATTATTCTAATAAGAATTATTTCTTATTTCAATTTTATTTTATTGTTTGTGTCTTTGTAACTTATAATATAAACACTTTTATTGTAGGTTGCTAGTTCTTCTGCATCTGAGAGGAATTGGAGTACATATGGTTTTATCCATTCTATGAAACAAAATAGGTTGGCAGCCAGCAAAGCAGAGGACCTTGTCTATGTGCATTCCAATCTTCATCTATTGTCACATTCCTCCACAGACTACATCAAAGGACCCAATAGACTTTGGGATGTACAACCAGAGATAAGTGACATTGATGTATCCATAAATGCATTGACACATCTCAACGTCAATTTTGAGAATTCTGACAAAGTCGGAGGCTCCTTAGGTGAATCGTCAATGGGTTCTAAAAATCTAGGTGGTGGTTGCACTCGATCCAACTATCCTAGCTCTTTAGATAATCTTGATGATCTAGATCTCAAGTTTCAAGAGAACAGTGATGATATTTTTGATAGCATGTGATTCTGCCAAACTATTAGTATTTATGTATTTGAATCTCGTTTTAATAATAAAACTATATCTAACTACAATATTTTGGAATATGTCACAATTATATGTTCATAATGCTTTGATTATAATGAAAATCTTCTTTAATGACTCAGAAAATTTGTTATATATATAAGTGTTTTATGAATGTTGTATACTGTCATTCCCAAATGAGAGGTCCCAAAAAATAGCCGTACCCGTACCCGATACTGTACCCGTATCCGATACTGTATCCGTGTCCATGCAACCTTGCTTTAGACTTGTGCTTGGGTAAGATTAGGCTTACATTCATTTTCAACATCATCACAGAGTTCATGGATGAGAACTTCATTGATCTGTAGTTGAATTTAATTCGTAGACTTTAGACTTGTGCTTGGGTTAGATTAGGCTTACATTCATTTTCAACATCATCAAAGACTACCAACCATCAGAAACTACCAAATATCAACTTGCACAAAGTCAAGAACTAATCTCCTCAACTACAAAACATAGAAAATGTTTCTTTAGTCAACTATAACTATACTTGCAAACTACACTAAGGAATCACCTATTAGGTTGGAGGTTATTAATATGTATCTGATGAATTCTACGGTTTTGGCATTGATGGAACAAGTTCATTCCCCAACAGCTTTCTTCAAGGACATCAGTTTGATGATGAAAATTTTGGTTACTTCATTCATTGGGGAGTTTTGCAAGTGGTTAACAACCATACTATGCATGTTCTGGGGATGATAAAATCATTCATACTTTATATTGTACAGAATTCCAGAATGATATAGGTGCTTCCAATGTAGCTCGTGAATGCCATTGAGAACCAAGTGTAAAGCCAAATGTCTAAAAGGAAGACATCTCCCTCAAAAAGTGTGGGTGTGGTGCTCAAGGATGTGTTTGACATTCAACTATACATCTGGCTTTGGGTAATTTATGTTCGCTATATATCTCCTAGTTATTATAACTTTCCATAGAGTTTTCATAATATGAAATTAATTTACACCAATCTATGGACAGTATAGGTGATTATCTGACTAACTTGTTTCTAGCTGATTCACCTATTCTTGGGCCGTTAATGCAATTCTTATTTATCTCTCTGTCTAGTGAGGATAGGACCCTAAATAGAATCCCTATATTGTTGTCTAAATTAAAGTATTCAAAAAGTCACTGATTCATTATATTGTATACATTCTGTGTTTTATTGTGCATCCCATCATAGGATTCAAGGCATTGCCCTTGCTATAGGACATAGTGAGAGCTAGTGGACTCCCATGAAGGAATTTGATAATGAGAGCCCTCGAGCAATAAAAATTGGCCCATACTTTTTATTCCCATTGTATTGAAAGATCACTTAGCTATTCTTATGCTAATGTGCCTCTAAATACTCTCACATTAGAATTAAGCAAATATGTGAAATATTTTGCTCTGTTATGAACAATTGAGTTCATACTACGAGCGTTGTTAATGCATGTTTTTTCCCAAGATTTCCTAGGGTAAATTCTGAGCATGGCATTATTTCTTTCTACTGAATTTTAAGATTTTGTTAGAACTGCTCTCCTACATAGTTCTATCAATATTTTTTGTCTTCGTGTTAAACATATGAAGTTTTGAGCATAAGAGACTTCTTAGAACACTAAAGATATATGGCAAGCCTGCAAGTTACAAAGAGTACAATCCACAAACTAGGAATATTCCTACTTAATTAATCTACAAATTATTTTTACATGAAATGGAAGCAAGTACAAAAGCACCATTCTACATTCAATAGAGACGAGATAGCAAGAGAGATTCTTCTATTCATTCTAAACATGATATGATATAATGGGTACAATGAATTGTTCTTATGGTCAAACACTAAGAAAAAATTATGAACATCAAGAATGTGTACATACCATGGACTTTGTTCGTGTCCAATCATTATTCCTCTCATTGTTGGGATCAAGACAGTGCAAGATATAGGACATGTCTTATATGAGATATGAGGAGATGAGAATTTTTATTTATTGAATCAATTCCAAGGTGTGTGTATTTAAACACATCCAACCCAAGCAGAATGGCATTGTTCACAATGCTAGTAAGAAGATTTTTAGAGCAATGGTGAGGCTGAGCATGTAATATCCCCCTCTAATAATGAAATTCAATATTAAATCACAATAGTTGACATCCCTGAGTAATTGATTAAAGAATGAAATGATTATTAGATATCTTGATTATGTTAAGAATATAGCTACCGTCGGATTGATTTTATCTTAAGATGCAATGTTGTTACACACACACACACACATTACATTTTATTATATATATAATATACGTCAATTGTGATATTCCCCATCTATAATAAATTATTGATAGCTAAATAGGCTCAAATACTTCATTATGGAATATATTAATAATTTAATAACTAAATAGTCATTTAAATATTTTAATCAATTTAGTTAGCAAATAAACAACTAGCAATTAATAAGCAAATAGCTACTCTAAACAATTAACTAATCTCTATATAAATAAATTAACCCCCTAAAACACTTTAAAGCAAATTAATAAATATAAGGGTGATGTATCAAAGGACACGACCCATTATGTGTATAAGCGATATATATACCGCATCATGTTACATACCAATTTTTGACCTAATTCGAAATATAGCCATTGACGTTCACATGAAGTCAATTGGTAGTTTAATTTGTTATAATCTAGCGAAATGATAAGATAGTTAGCCGTTATGATTTCAAGTGAAGATAACATGTTAGTTGATCATTAATCACGAATTCATAGAATTAAAAAGATGGTAAACCATTGTGATTATTTAAATTATTTATTATGATAATATAATTTAACGGTGGAGAATTTCCTTGTAGGGAGCATGTCAGTGGGGTAGAAGCATTGTCAAAAAAGAATTAGGCAAGAGCATCACCATCACTGAGTAAATGGGTTGAGAACCTAGCGACTTGAAACAGGATACATCTGTGGGACCCGCATGAGCTATTTAAATAATGAAATTGAGAAAATAATTGGGTTAAAAATATAAAGTATCTCAAAGGATTTTAATTTATATTTCATCATATTATTATAGTAAATATTTAAATGCACGCATTTAAATATAAAAAATGATTTGGCATCATTATAATTTAATAATTTAATAAAGTGATGTTTACATGTATATATAAATCTAAGATTACAATAATGTTCGGAACATAATAACATTCAAATTATAATATTCGAATTATAATCTTCCAACTTTATTCTTTCTTTTAATCGATTAACATTTGGCATGATTAATTGATTTTATATTTGGCAATTCGAATTGTTTTTCAATCTTTCTAACTTCTCTTCCAACCTTTTTATTTTTCTTTGAATTTATGATGTATTTGAATGGTCATCTTGGAATTCGAATAGTTTATTATCATGAATCCGATGGTAGCAGAGGAGTCTTGGAATTCTTTATAGTACACCGTGTATCAACCCAGCAGTATGAACCTTCCTCCATGTTTTGCTATGAATTCAATTAAGCTGTGAGACCCATTTTAGTTGAAACTTCCATTTTCGTCTGCTTTTGTTTCATTCTATTTTTACTCCTGATCCATCTACACTTGCATATCAAATCCGTCTAAACTTGCATATCAAATCTCAAAGTTAGCGGGTAAAGTGATTTGCCAACAAGGAGGTTCCAGCCAAAGACAGAGGAGCCACGTCCATACCGACTGATATCTTAGTTCAGGTCATGTTTAAACGCCAACAAAGTTCATAGAAATTCTTTCCTTACGGTGCATGTGGCTAACTGTGGTCAGCTATGAGAAATAAGACATATGCATTGTGATTCATAGTTCTTTATTTGATTTCTGCTGGGTACATATTGATAGAGCTGAAAATAATGCAAAAAGGGTTTTCATATTCCTAACCTTTTTCTTTCCTCGTTTGAATGTTCAAACCATAGCCAACTATACATTAATAGGTTGAAACTAGATTATAACACCTTGTTGTTGGTTTTTTGGCTTAATATAGAATTCATTGAAGATCTTCATTAAATAACCTTATGATAACTCTTAAACTTGAATGTATGAATGAATCAATATCAATGATCATGTTTTTATAATCAAGATACTTATTGAAACCACTAACACCGAGGAATTCACCGGTAAGAAGCCTTGAATGGTGAAGAGGTGTAAAATAAATAGAATGATCGTAATCTTTCTGACCACAACTGTGATAAGCATACCAATCAGCGAATCTTATGAATAAAGTAGTTTGCAGCAAGTTTCAGCATTTAACATAATGATATCTAGTTTGCTATCTTGATTGAATTTACAAATTAACTTCTTTAATTCAGCCCAGTGCATGGCAAGAGAAGCCAAGAAAAACATAGTATGGATCCATAATCATTATGCCAAGGGATATTAGAATTAAACAATCAAAATTCTGAATTTTTTAAAGAACATAATCATGAAATCACAGATTGTGAGATGCTGGATGCATGTAATCCTCTTGTATAATTAACAGAATCGGTTGTTCTGAGAATTTCCGAACACCTGGGATTCACCCGATTGTGTAACCAAGGAAATGGGTGATGAGATGAAAGAGGAATCTGCAATAACGTGAAACAGTAATCAGTTGTGACATATCAATGTTTATCATTTTAATATGAATTATTTAATAGCTCGTGCATGATTCCGTTCAATGTAAACTTCTGCTGCCAAGTCGTATGGTGTGTTACATATCAGGATGCCCAGTGGTTGGCAAGAAGACCCGTCTATTCTGGGTAGGGAGGGTCTTTCTCGTTAGAGATCGTGTGGAGATAAGATTTGGTTCGAGGTTGGGTGGTTAAGCCCCTCAGAATGTTTCACTTCTCCATAAGTTATCGAACGTGCATCAGACAAAGATAAGTCATACATTCAATTGGTTGTCGGAAGCAAGTGTTATCACTTTTATGATTAATATGCAAGAAGGTAAAGACTAATTGAGTTATTTCATCGTTACACCTAGATGCAAGAGATAGATTCTATGGATTGTTTTTCATTTATATGAATATTGAATATATGTTCTAATCTTGAGTTACTGTCATAGTTAAGTAATCAAAAGGAAGGGAATCTGAAGCCCTAATTGATTGAGAGATGACTGGAACTCTAAATGATACAGTGGTATTGGAAGCCCTAATTGAATCCATGGTATCGGAAGCCCTAATTGAATTCGTGGTATCAAAAGCCCTATTTGAATCAATGATATCGGAAGCCCTAAAAGAGTCCAATGGTAATCGATGTCCTAATGATTACAGTGGTAAGTGATGCCCTAATTTTATATAGTGATATTTAATGATAATTGTTATTTGATTTTGATTTAAAAATATTGGATAAAAGTCATTCCGTTGTATTGTTATAGACGTATTTGTGGACTAACCTAGGTGGTTGTAGAAGCAGCCCTAGTTTTGATTTCAACCTCAGTTTCCATGGTCTGTGGATTTCAATTTCTGTAGTAATTTTATTTGATGGTGTTTTTAGTTTTTAGTTAAGAAATTTTGTTTAAACTGATTTTAACCGTTAATCCCTTTCATATGAACGAAACTGATTTAACCATCTTTCTATGAAAATGAAATTATAATTGTATTTCTTTGAGTATGTTAATTGTTAATTTAGACCCAGGAAAACGGTATGTTACACATCACCCATGGAATAAGAACCCCACTCAACGGGCAAAAGGACTTGGAGCAGTACTATCATTACTGCCAAAAAAGATAAGTAAAACAAATGATATTTGAAAGGGCAGACCCTCACTAGCCCAACCCCTTAATAGATAATAATGAACAAAAGGCAATATATTCAAATGGGCAATCGACCCATATCATATGACAAGGTAGAAGCATGGAAAAACAATAATAAAAAAGAACCAAAAAGTGTATATAAAAATCATATTTTAAAATACAAACATGTGAGGAATTAATATCTACTGTCACCCATTAACTTTGAAGGAATGAAAATAATAAAGTATCAGAGGAGTTCATTCAATTTTACTAGGTGTTAAGGATGTAATGTCCAAATCACCAAATGTAGTAAGGTATTTGGATGGCCTACAAACATTGTAATTATAGGTTTATATAATATTAATTTAATGTTGATATATATAATGAGTGTATATACTTTCTAGGATTCTAAATTATAAGGAAACTGAAATAATACTTGTTTAGATATGAAATTCTATCTCTTATCTTATGCTAAGATATTTTAAGGTAGGAAGTTTGTGGAAGGGAAAGGCGGGGTGATTTCAGGCACATGACGGATTATCCCAATACTAGGGTTAGGCCTTGAGGGATGCTGCTTGTAGTCTGTTTCACATTACCTTTGCACAGTAATTCTATTAGAAATAATCTTAGCCTTAGGGAAAGATATAGAATAACATATAACAAAGATCTCAAAACGGTTAGCTTAAAGTATATTAAATTATGACTGTTAGCTCAACACTTTTGCATTTGCATTTCATCACTAAAAATGAATAATGATAGTTAATATGGATCAAATTGTTTGGCTAATATGAATGATTTCCTAACGCAATATCCCTATTTGACATTATTATGATAATAGGTCAAGGATAATAAAAGGCATAATTACAATTGACATATAATTGAGATATCTAATAATGATTTCAATATTATCGACTATTCTGATTTAAAATTGAATTCCTTTATTAGCAGGGGGAATATTACAGACCAAGCTATTCAGTCACAACCAATCAAGCATTATGCTATTAGCAGGGCCACTTCAATTGTAGCATCAACCCCAATGGCAAAAAGATCATGGTATTTTGACAAAAGTAGCAAAAATCTTTCTCGGGAAAAAATTGGCAACCCAAGTGAATTGTTTCAATTAATTGTATAAATCAACTGGGGAGAAGTCAGATTAGGATCTGAATTATGTTTTCAATAAATTGCAATATACAATAAAAAACTAACAAAACATGTGATTCCAGAAACCCTCAAAGATCTGTCTTAGCTGGTGCTCCTCTTCTCTGCTTTCTGGTTTTTCCTGGGATCTTTTGTGTCTTGTGCTGGTTTTTAGCTGCTGTTTTCTCTGTCTTATCTGTTGCAGCCTATTTCGTCTTAGTTTTCTCTTTGGTGCTTATATAGTATTGTCTGATTATATGTAAGAATCTTCTCTTTAAAGGGTTTCAGGTCCCTTCGAAACCATTTTTTTTGTAATGTCCTTCTGCTTAAAGGGTTTCAGGTCCCTTTGAAACCATTGTTTTTGTAATATCCCTGGAACCTAACCACTGTCATATGTGTCTAGCCTTTGCATTCCCTGAGGATAGCTAAATAAATAAATATTAAGGGAATGGGCCATGACTGGATAAGACGACCTTGCCATCCAACCGACTCATTGACTTCCTTGGCAAGTCGGAGTGAAAGATTAAATATTTAGTTTCCATTTCAGCAAACTGGGAATAAAAGAAAGCAAATTTTTTGAGCCGCTACAGTATATATTGGAAATCGCATGAGTTGAAGAGATTCATTCGAATTTCGATCATTTGCATTTATTGTTATTTTAATATTTTCTCTCACAAACCTTTCTAAGGTTTTCTTCCACGATGCCAACCCTGAGAAGACCGAGTTTCTGGATGGAACCTCAGAAGCTTGTCGCAGCAATATATATATATACAAAATAAGCTCAGGCCCAGATGATAGTCAACACAATCAACAGAACAAAAAGAAATCGGAAGGCTCTGTGCAAGGGTAATTTACCCAGCTGAGGACTCCAAAAACAAATCAAGTGGAACACAATTTCTGCCGTTGGTAGTATTCAAGATTGAAGACTACAGGTGGCAGATTACAGCAGCTATTCGGTGGTATCATAAAAAGGAAATCCGCTGTAGTATTCAAGATTAAAGAGTCCAGGTGGCAGATTACAGCAGCTATTCGGTGGTATCATAAAAGGGAAATCCGCTGTTAACAGCAGCAGTGTAAAGTTTCCGCAAATTCTATAGGTTCAGATCTGAGATAATACCTTTAGTCTTTGTCAAGGTTGCATGGACACGGATATAGTAATGGATAGGGGTACGGTATCGGGTACGGGTATGGCTATTTTTTGGGACCTCTCATTTGGGAATGGCAGGATACAACATTCATTATAATCAAAGCATTATGAACATACAATTTCGACATATTCAAAAATACTGTAGTTAGATATAGTTTTATTATTAAAACGAGATTCAAATACATAAATACTAATAGTTTGGCAGAATCACGTGCTATCAAAAATATCATCATTGTTCTCTTGAAACTCGAGATCTAGATCATCAAGATTATCTAAAGAGCTAGGATAGTTGGATCAAGTGCGACCACCACCTAGATTCTCATAACCCATTGACGATTCACCTAAGGAGCCTCCGACTTTGTCAAAATTCTCAAAATTGAGGTTGAGATGTGTCAATGCATTTATGGATACATCAATGTCACTTATCTCTAGTTGTACATCCCAAAGTCTATTGGGTCCTTTGATGTAGTCTATGGAGGAATGTGAAAATAGACAAAGATTGGAATGCACATAGACAAGGTCCTCTGCTTTGCTGGCTGCCAACCTATTTCGTTTCACAGAATGGATAAAGCCATATGTACTCCAATTCCTCTCAGATGCAGAAGAACTAGAAACCTGCAATAAAAGTGTTTATATTATAATTTACAAAGACACAAACAATCAAATAAAATTGAAATAAGAAATAATTCTTATTAGAATAATTAGTATAAAATCAGACCTGTGATAGAAGTTTGATGGCTAGCTTTTGCAAATGTGTAATTGAGGCACTGTGGAAGTTCCACCACTTTATAGGATCCATTTCTTTTTTATCTACCATTGCATCAACATCTGCATAAGTTCCATCAGAGGAAGCAAATGTCCCAAACTCATCTCGAATCTCTGCAGCAACTCTAGGATCTGTAAACATTTTCTTGAAAGCTTGTTTATATGCTTCAACAACTTCAACATCCCTATTTGGTGCTGTCCTATTTGGCAATGCTAACATATCAGCATGATAGCACTTAAGGTTTAAAGCATATGCCAAAAGTTGCAAAGGAGTTGTCATTTTATCCCATCTCTTTTTTATTACCTCATATATTTGCTTATAAAAAAATTCAGAGGGATCTTGCTCTTTTGCTATAATAATATCTCTAACTTTCTCCACCATTGTGTCTATCCAATCATAGATGTCACCTGATATAGGCTTATCAATATCACACCGATGAATGAGGGCCTATATTGGCTCAATGAAAGATAGTAAATAATCTATTTGAGCCCACCAATCCTCATCAAGAATTAATGTCCTTACATTATTTGCTCTATCTATTTGTGATTGTCTCCATACTGCCCAAATATCACTAATCACCATACTTTTCAAAGCTTGTTTGACATCAGCAAGCCTTTTGAGAACAATGTAGTGTGTGGCAAAGCGTGTTTCAACCACCTTCAATCAAAAAATAATTATTTTTAAAAACATATAGATCATAAATACATTTGAATTAAAAAACATTTGAATATTTCTAATTTTTAAAACAAGATATTTACCTTTAATAACTCTAGCTTGGCGAATTGTCTATAAATGGCCTGTGACATGTGATGATTACAAATAAACATCTGAATTTCTTTGGCTTCTTCATAAATCTTTTGTATCCATTGAATTTTGCCAATTTTTTGTAGCATCAAATTCAAAGAATGAACTACACAAGGAGTCCACCAAATTTTTGGATATCTTGCTTCCACGACCAACCCGACTGCTCTACATACTATTGCATTATCTGTGATCACTTGAACAACACTTTCTGGCCCCACAGATTCAACTGCTTCAATTAGAATGTTAGCAATAAACTGTGTATCTTTCTCTTCAGCCTTGCATTCCACTGCTCTTAAAAACATTGCCCCCTTCGGGCTCATTGCAACCACATTGATTAGTGGCCTGTTTCTAGCATCCTTCCATCCATCACAAATGATGGAAACCCCTGAAATTTTCCATGAATCTCGAATCACTTGCAACTGTCTATCAATAATATCTTTTTCTTTAATCAAAAGAGTAGTATGGACCTTCTTGTACCCTGAGCTTTTGTATCCTTTTGGAGCTTCATTAATAGACCTAACCATCTCTTGCCAATATGGGGAGTGAACCACATTAAATGAAATACCATTCGCATATAGACAACATGCAATACTCTGATCCATATCCTCTTGACTTTGCAAATTAAATGCCTTTTCAAGAGGTCCTAAATTGCGCCTCTTGTCACCAATAGATGTTCCTGAAGTTGGATGCAAAGGAGGTCTATTGAGACTTGACCTTTGTGTTGACTTTTGAACTTGACCATTAGCTTCGTCCTCTTCTTTTTGATACTTTGCAATCTTCTCACGTGACAATCCCTTCCCTGGTTGACCATCAACCTTTGGACCAGGGCACACTTCACATCTTGTACCTTTCATGTGACAAAGGTGTCCACAAACCCTCGTATAAGAACCATTATAATCAATTAGACACTCATGACACCTCCATTTAAAACCTCCGCCACCTTGAAATTTTTCAATGATGGTTACATGTTTCCATAATGGATATTTAGCATTTGGTTTGATCCACTTGTCATTTTCTGATGCTCTGACATCCACTAATGATGTGCCATGATTATGGCCCTGAAAAAAATAAAAAATTAGTAAAATTATGAAATAAAAACAAATTTACATTGATTTTATAAAGTACAAATTTAAAATTATAATTTATAAAATGATTAGCTTAAATATAAGTCAAATAATTCTTATTTCAAATTTAATTTTACAAGAATATAACTTTAAAACTTGAATCTAAATTATTTTATAATTAAATATACTTATAATATTAATTAATTTCGTCAAAATATCTATATAATTATTAATGTTATTTAATGATTTTTATAAAGTTTAAATAATTAAATTTTAACATAAATAAATAAAAATATAAAGATAAATCTAATTTAAAATTTAGTAATTGTAAAATTCTAATTTTAATTTTAAATTTAACTTAATTTAAAAACTAAATAATATTAAAATTAAACTATTATACTTTGTATTTATTTATTCACTTTTCTAAACTACATATTAATATAATAATTTCATTGATTAATTATTAGTATTATTATAAGAAATTAAATTTGAACTATATGAAATTGAATCGTATTAAAAAAAATTAAAAGTAATTTATAAAACTTAGACAAACATTAGTGAAATGAAAAAACCAAACCAAATTTAAAAATAACATTATCTGTAAGCTCGACGGAAAACGATGGATGCACGTAGACAGATGAAAAACTCAGCTGAGAAATCGGACACACAGGAACAATTTAATTAGACGCAAATCACCAGAGAAATCAAGAAATCGATGCAGAATAGAACAAGAACAATCGTAATTCATTATTCAATCGCATGAAGCATTTATTTATAACTTGTTCTTTGATTTTTCCCATTAAATCTATAGTTAACTAAAGATTTTCAAGTTCGATTCATTTTTTCTTTTAGAATTTGTATTCCCTATTTCCAAATACAACATTTATTTTCTTGGAATTTGTATTCCCTGTTTCCAAATACGGCATTTATTCTCTTTGAAAAATGGCAGTTCTTCTATTTGCCAAAGTTATTGTTGTTTAAAACTATAGGTCACTCGTTTTTTCCCCTAAATTCGGCTCTAATTTTTTAGCAAGTTGCAGTCAACATTTCTAGCATGGGTTTGAAAAAGACGACTCTCAAAATACGAGTGGAAACGAATTTCCCTCCGTATTTGTGCCTTTTCGTATCTATATCCATATCAGATACGGCAATACGCATGTCTAGGCTTGGGAGGTGGCATTTCCGGTAACCCTGGTCTTTGTTGCTGTTATGATCTTCTTCCTCTTCAAAACATAAAAGTTAATTTTCAGAATATTTAATGTTATTTTGAAACTTGTTTGTCTCTGCAATAGTTCGTATGGGGCAGTATTGTTTTAAGGAGCAAACGTCAATGTATTGTGTGTTCTTAAACTACAATAACACTCACCTATTATACCATGACCAAAGGGCATGTCCCTTAAAGGGACATGACCCTCTCTAAGTCGGCCCATACTTCACTTATAAAAATCGGCACCTAAGAAGGAGATAACACATATATTAACTAACATAACCATTAGTTATAGTTAGTGCATAATAATGTTATTGTCAAGGATCACTACCCATCCTTATTTGCCAAGTGTAAAGTATATAATGCTTTCGAATGGTATACAAGGGGAGAAGATTAGAGTTCGGTTTGCACTCTCAGACCAGTATAAATATCACTGTTATAAATTTAACACTCCCTCTTAACTTGATAATCATACTAAGAGATAACATATCTAGCATCATCAATTACGATGAATAAGCATAGATTGATACTCTATATCTATTTGAATCTTCTGAGCAAATGGTATCATGGAACACATGATACTGAGTCATACAACCATCTTGTAATATGACTTATCACTTATAATAGTGATGTCAATATTGCGTGTAATGCAATACACACAGGATAAAATTTGAAGAATGATTAAATTCTTCATTTATCTAGGTTGTGACTCATAGGAACTAGCAATCCTATATCACAACTTGATCTTGAGTTAAGATCCACCAGAACATAGGATAAATTCTTTCTTGATCCAAGTTGTGATTCATAGGCATAGAAATGCTTATGTCACAAATGATCTTGTACTCACCTAGATCTAACAATAGTTCTATACTGTTCAACACATTATCTGAGATATCGTCATCTCTCATAATGTCTTTTATACAAGTATTCATTACCTCAAAGATCATCACCTCTAAAATAATGAATACAAATGGTGGAGCCCATAATAGTCAATAGACTGACAATAAAAAATTTTATTAATAATTTAAATAATACAAATGAATTACAATTCAACCATACCAAGTCTTTTCCTGAAGTGATCTATCTTCACTCTAGAGAGAGGTTTGGTGAGAATATTTGTTGTCTGATCTGCAGTGCAAATGTATTCTAATTTTACAATATTCATGTCTAGCATATCTCTTACATAATGGTAAGGAATTTTGATATGCTTGGACTTGTCATAGAAAATTGAATTCATCGAAAGCTTGATGGGACTCTGATTATCACAATGAATAATCATAAGATTCATGACTTGACCAAATAATCCCACAAGTAACTTTCTAAGCCAAACTGCTTGCCGAGAGGCCATCGCTGCTACAATGCATTCGTCTTCTATGGAACGTTGTGCTACTAAAGACTATTTTCTACATATCCAAGATATCATTGTTGATCCTAAACTGGAATAGCATCCTAAAGTACTTTTTTTTTCTTTAACACTTCCACCCCAATTTGAGTCAGTGAATCCATGTAAATCTAAGTCAACTTTCTCATATTTGAGCCCAAGATTAAGAGTGTCTTGTAAGTATCTCATAATGTGTTTGACTACAACTAGGTGAATCTCCTTTGGCTCACACATAAACTGATTTAAGGCATTAACAGCATAGCAAATATCAGGTCTTGTATTTACCAAGTACATAAGGAACCCAATCATCTATCTATAGAGAGTAGAATCTATGGAAGGTGATTTTGTTGCTGCTTCTTTAAGTATATGTAGATTAGTCTCCATTGGAGAAGACGTAGACTTGCAATCCCAAATTCCATATCTCTTCAAAATATCTAATGTATACTTCCCTTAAGTATAATGTTATCAAAATTCTATTGTACTTCCATACCTAGGAAGTAATAAAGGAGTCCCAAGTCTTTCATCTCAAATTCTCTAATTAGATCTTTCTTGCATTGATCTATGAAATGATCATCACCTGTTATTAGTAAATCATCAACATATTGTATCAGAATTACCATATCATCTTTATCCTTTTTACAATATAGATTTGGATTGGCGTCATTTTTGGAGAATCCTAAGCCGGTGAGATACTTATAAATTCTTTCATACCAAGCCCTTGGAGCCTGCTTAAGCCCATAGAGAGCTTTCTTGAGCCTGCAAACTAAAGTGTTAGGATCAAGAGTTTCAAATCCTTCAGGTTGCTCCAAATATACCTCTTATGTAATCTTTCCATTCAGGAATGTTGTTTTTATATCCATCTAATGTACTTTCCATCCCTTCAATGCTGCGATAGCTAGGACTGCTCTTACAAAGGTGTATCTAGCAACAGGAGCAAAAGTTTCTTCATAATCAATCCCTTCTTTCTGAGAGAATCCCCTAGCTACAAATCTGGCTTTGTATTTTTCAATGCTATCGTCAGCAGTATGCTTTATTTTAAATATCCACTTGGAAGAAACAACAAATTTTCCTTCAGGTAAAGGAACAATTTCCCAAACATCATTCTTCATAATAGATTGTATTCTTCTGTCATAGCTTCTTTCCAAGTTGTATGTTTAATAGCATATGAAATATTGGTTGGTTCTGATTTAAATAAATCATTCATGTTTGTTGTATAACTAGAAAATCTTTTGGATCTTTTGCTTTCTCTAACTGTTCCAGAAGGTGCAGCGAAGTCTTGTGCTTCCTCTACTGTTTTAATGGCCCAAAGTGGTCTTTTCTTAGAATTTTGAGTTTCTTCAAGATTAAGGTCTTGAATTTCATCTTCAATTTCTTCCATGTTCTCCCTTTGAGACTCAAATTCAGTATTTCTTTCAGAACTAAGTAAAGGAGAGGGTTCTCCTGAACTTAGGGCTCTTTTGAATGTTAAATCTTCTTCAAACATTACATCCCTACTAAGTTCAATATTTTTCTATCCAGGTATGAAAATCCTATACGCTTTAGATGTTTCACTATACCCTACAAAAGCTTTCCTCCTGGAGGGTTCTAACTTAGTTCTTTTTCTTTTGGAACATGGATATATACAAGGCACCCAAAAATCCTAAGACGACTTATATTGGGTTTAACCTTCGTAAAGACTTCTTCAGGAGTTTTATCTCTAAGGTAGGAGTGAGGGCTTCTATTTTGAATATAGACAACAGTACAAGAGGCTTTTGCCCAAAGATAATATTCTAAATTTTGATCAAATATCATAGCTTTAGCAACTTCTATAATTGTTCGATTCTTCCTTTCCGCTACCTCGTTTTGTTGTGGGTTATAAGGAACAATATACTCCCTCTTAATTCCTATCTCTTTACAAAACCTTTTAAACAAATATGAGGTGCATTCCCTTTCATTATCAATTCTAAGAGTGTTAATTTTATGTCCTAATAAGTTTTCAATTAAGGTTTTAAATTCTTTAAATCTCTTTAGGATTTCTTCTGATTTTTTGCATTTTAAGAAGTAAATCCAAGTTTCCCTAGAGAAGTCATCTATGACCAGAATATAGTACCAAAATCATCCAAGAGAAGGAATAGAGGTAAGTCCACATAAATCTGAGAGGATTAATTCCAAAACATTGTTAGTTTTTCTAGTGCTATCATAAAATGGATTTTTGGTGTTCTCACCCAGAGCGCATCCTTTGCATATGCTTGAGTGATCTTTGTTCAATTTAGGTAAACCAATAACCATCTTCTCTATGGTTGATAAAGTTTTGAAATTTAGATGTCCTAATCATCTGTGTCATATTTCATTTATGTCCACAACTTCATGAATTAAGGCCTGAATAGGTCGACTAGTTCTGAATTTAATTCATACAAATACTCTTTTTCTTTGACCAATCAATTTTGCTTTCTTAATTGAGGAGTTCTTAGACCAAGTTATGACTTTACCGTCCATGAATGCAACATTATGTCCATCATCTTCAAGTGTTGTAATCGAGATTAGAATACTTTTTATTCCCAGTACATAGAGTACTCCTTTGAGAAGTAGAGAACTACCTGACTTCAACTTCAAGGTGCAATTTCAAATTCCTTTGACGGAATGTGTTGAATTATCACCGATGGTGACTTCGCCGTTAACCTTTTCTGACATAGAGTCTAGTGCTTCTTTGTATCCTATAATATGTCGAGAAGATCCACTATCAATCACCCATGCTTTACTTGAGACTTCATTTGATAGTGTCAAATGCAAAACGCAATTCTCAAGATCATAGTTATCTTCTTCCTTAGTGATGTTTGTACAGTTCACTTGTTGTTTAGTATTATCAGTGCAATTAGATCTGTAGTCCAAACTTTTCACATCTAAAACATATTATTTTGGATAGATCTTTCTTAGTTTTATCATTCTTTTGATTACCCCTTTTCATTTTGAAATGCTTCTTTTTTTCCTTTATAGGAATTTGTATTAAGAACATGAAGTTCTTCATCTTTCGTTTTTAGTTTTCCTCCTTTCTTAAGTTTTTTGAATTATGCCTGAAGATAGTCTCCCTTAAGTCTATTGAATTCAGGAAGATTATCTCTGGCACTTACTCCTTGTGCGAGTGTTTCCCATGAATCTGGTAATCCATCTATAGCCATCAGTGTTAGTTCTATATCATTAATGGTGGTTCCTATACTTGAAAGTTCATCTCTTAGGCTAACAACCCTTAGAAAGTAAGAATTCATCAATTCTCCCTTCTATAATTGTATGTGATTTAGTTGCCTTTTTAGTGCAAGAATTCTAGTTGCATTGTTAACCTCATATGCATTTATTAATGCATTCATCATATTAAATGTTGTTTGATGTTTCGTTAGCATGGGTACTATATCATTTTTCACTCCATCTAATATGCTCTGTATGGCTTTCCTATTTCTTTTACTCCAGATAGATTTATGAGGTTCAACAATAAGTTGTCTGGATGCTGAATCAACAAATTGTTTTACATCTTTTTTTTCAAAAATCATCATGATTCTGAATTTTCAAGCATCAAAGTGTTATTTCCCATCAAATCTGTCCTCGGGTATGATTGTGTATGCCATTGAAGATAGGAGAATGATGCTAGATATATATCAAGTCTGATTATTTAACTTGCAAAGCCTAGGTTCAACTACTAGAGCTCTGATACCATGTAAAATTTCTGCAAATTCTATAGGTTCAGATCTGAGATAATACCTTTAGTCTTTGTTGCTATTCTGATCTTCGTTCTCCTCCAAATGTAGAAGGTAATTTTCAGAATATTTAATGTTATTTTGAAATTTGTTTGTCTCTGCAATAGTTTGTATAGGGCAGTATTGTTTTAAGGAGCAGACTTCAATGTATTGTGTGTTCTTAAGCTACAATAACACCCACCTATTATACCATGACCAAAGGGCATGTCCATTAAAGGGACATGACCCTCTCTAGGTTGGCCCATACTTCACTTACAGAAATCGGCGCCTAGGAAGGAGATAACACATATATTAACTAACATACTATTAGTTGCAGTTAGTGCATAACAATGTTACTGTCAAGGATCGCCGCCCATCCTTATTTGCCAAGTGTAAAGTATATAATGCTTTCGAATGGTATACAAGGGGAGAAGATTAAAGTGCGGTCTGCACTCTCAAACCATTATGAATATCACTGTTATAAATTTAACAAGCAGCAGTTTGGGAACTCATTACAATCAGTATTGGCATGTGTTTATCCAGCTTGCCCAGCATATTTTGTTAGTCTTATGTTGAATGCTGAGGTGATAGCCATTGATATGTACTCAACTTATGTTCTAAATTTTAAAGATCAATTCCAGTTATAATCATGCCCCAATAAGACCCAATATAGCAAAATAGTATTTATCTGTGTGTGACTAGCAGCTTTGGTTAACAAGGATATTTAAGTGGTATCAAAGCAAAGAGAACCTGCCAGCCTGTACAGGTTGTGGATGCATGTCTGCTTCTTCTTCTTTCAACTACGTGATCAGTTATATCAATGCATGTTACCTATAAACAATTGCATGGTGGTAATGGTCAACCAAGTCCACAAGACATTATAGCACACATGGCACAACAACAGCAGCAGATGATGCAAATGTTTACTCAATCTCAGCAATAGTTCCTTGCTCAAATTGGAAATCTAAGAATCCAACAGCCACATGAACAAAATCTGGAGGCGGAAAGAAATGATGCTGGAAACAAAAACCTATCAGAAAAGCTTCAAAAGTGGTTAGAACTGCAGACAAAAGGCCTGATTGGCCTTATAGTCTTTTAATCCAGTCTTCTTGCCAAGACCAATTGAAGAGAAAGCAAATGTTACATCAAAAGAGATGATGATATTGGTAAGTTTGATCCAAGGAGTGACGAAGGTATGTTTCTTGGCTATTCGTTAAAAAGTAAAGCTTATAGATGTTTCAACTATAGAACAAAAAACTATAGTAGAGTGCGCAAATGTTAAAATTGATGAAAAATCTAGCACCAAGGAAAAGACAATGGACTATAACTCTGATGGAGCTGTTACTCTGAAATGACTAACAGAAGTAATGAATTATTTCTCAAAACTAACAATGACTTGCAGAATAATGTGCAAATTGAAGATGTAAAAGAAGAATAGAGGATAGTGCCTGAAATAAGAGTTGAAGTAGCAACTCCTACCCCAAATAGGAACATGATAAGACATCATCCTGCTAACCAGATAATAGGAAGTAAAAAAAAGGGAGTAATGACAAGGAGCAAAATTAATGAAGAACTATGTCTCATATCTCAAGTAGAACCAAGAAGCGCAGATGAAGCAATCAAAGATGATCATTGGATAAGAGCAATGGAAGAAGAACTCCAGTAGATAATTAAAAATGACACATGGGAATTAGTTCCTAGACCTAAGGACAAAAATGTGATTGGCACAAAATGGGTATTCAGAAAAAAAATGAATGAACAAGGAGAAGTAATAAGGAATAAAGCAAGACTTGTCTGCAAAGGCTATTCTCAACAAGGAGTTGATTATGAGGAAACATATGCACCTATAGCAAGGATGGAAGCAGTTAGAATGTTCCTGGCATATGCAACAAACAAGAATTTTAAGGTACATCAAATGGATGTTAAGTCAACATTCTTGAATAGAGAACTTGAAGAAGAAGTTTACATTGAACAACCAGAGGATTTTCCTTTAACAGAAGAGAAGGATATGGTTTGCAGACTAAAGAAAGCATCGTAAGGATTAAAGCAAGCACCAAGAACCTGGTATGCAAGGTTGGACAAATACTTAGCAAAGCTTGGATTTACTAAAGGAACAGCAGATAGTAACTTGTACTTGAAGAAAATAGGAGATGATTTGCTAATAATCATTGTATTTGTTGATGACATCATTTTTTGTGGAAATGATGAAGCCAGTAACAAATTCTCAGAAGACATGAAGAATGAGTTTGAGATGAGCATGATAGGAGAAATGAAATTTTTCTCGAGATTGCAGATTGTTCAGAACAAAGAGGGTATCTTTATCTCTCAGACCAAGTACTTACAAGATTTGCTGAAAAGATTTGGTCTAGAAATTGTAAACCAGTTGGAACTCCTATGGTTAACCGGTCACAAGTCATCGAGCAAGGATGAGACACCTACTGTTGAACAAAAGAAGTACAGATCTATGATTGGAGGATTGTAGTATCTAACTCATAGCAGACCAGATATAGCTAATGCAGTTGGAATTGTGGCCAGATTTCAGGCTGATCCTAAAGAATACCACAATGCAGCAATAAAAAGGATATTCAGATATCTGAAAGGAACATCAGATTATGGCATTTGGTATGACAGAAGCAATGACTTTACTCTTTGTACTTATACAGATGTTGATTGGGCTGGAGATAGGGATGACAAAAAAAGCACCAGTGGAGGAGCATTTTTCCTTGGAGGAGGACTAGTTTCTTGGCTCAACAAGAAGCAAAATTGTACCTCACAAAGTACTGCAGAGGCAAAGTATGTTGCAGCAGCAAACAACTGTACTCAAGTCATGTGGATGAAGTAGATGATGACGGATATTGGAATTACATTCACAAAACTTGTTATCATTTACTGTAATAACACAAGTACTGTTAACATGTCTAAGAATCCTGTTTTGCATTCTAAGACTAAACACATTGCTATAAAATATCATGTGTTGAGAGAGAAAGTTGCTAAGAAAGAAATCAGACTGGAGTACATTAATACTAAGGAACGGATTGCAGACATTTTCACAAAGGCCTTGCCAAAGGATACATTTGAGTACCCGAGAGGAATGCTTGGGGTTATGCCCCTACCTAGCTCAGAATAGAACTGCAAAATGTGCATCAATCTAGGATATATAGCACCATTGTTAGACTGGACTGTATGTTGATGCTTCCTCAATGGGAGAGTATCTGTGATGAACAGAGTTAGTCAACGACTCTTGGAAATAGGTAATTTGTGTGCAACAGTGTCTTTAGACACTTGTGTTGTTTATAGAAAACTATATGCAAAAGTTGTAAAGCAACAAACCGACTTGTGGTCATGCTGATAGATTGTTGTATGTTCAATTTTTGTGTAATCTTTGACATTGATGTCAATGGGGGAGAGAGTGACATGAAAAACATTAGAGAAAGTTTGTACTATGGGGGAGAAGTGTTGCAATAAAAGATTTGCATGAAGATTTAAGTGATGAAGAAAATTGTTGGTATTCTTGGAACTAGATGTTTTTCATCTATGTTTCCATCAATGCCAAAGGGGAAGATTGTTAGCATGTATGCTAATGCTATAAGGGAGTATTGCAAAACATTGACATGATGTGTATAGCTGTGTTTGTCATTGATGACAACATA
This sequence comes from Cupressus sempervirens, assembly GCA_028749045.1. NCBI lineage: Eukaryota > Viridiplantae > Streptophyta > Pinopsida > Cupressales > Cupressaceae > Cupressus > Cupressus sempervirens. Next base: position 613,453,327 of record CM053788.1, read on the forward strand.
GTAATAAGTTAGTAAAAATTGGCAGAGTAGCAAATTGTGATTCTTGTATTAAGGACAATACATTGCCTATCTGCTTATGCGCAGTTACCGGCATATACTACAGCATGTATGTGACATGTGGGCAAGTGCGTAGAACCTGAATCGACAGCAAACGAAAGATATTGATGATTTACGGAGAACTGCAAGGAAACAGAGCATTGGGAAAACAGTTTCTATTGAATGATCGATATAGCACATTGTATTTGGAATGAAGGGTTGCGCAATTAACCAGAGGTAGTACATTGACCACTGATGATGTGGTAAGTGCGCAAGTATGGAAGTCGCATGTGTGAAAGTTTGTGTGGTATTGAGCCGACTCAAGGAATTAATATTGAGTATGGTATAAAGGGAAGATGTTTTCCGAGTTTCAGACATCATCACTGGAAATCAAGAAGCAGCAAAGACTGGCGAATTGCAAAGGAATCTGCTAATGCGTGACCTCAAGGGTTACTGTTGATGGATTCAGAGTTCCAGATCTAATTGCATGATCTAAAGGTGAAGAAGTCTGACATACTAGACAGAGGAAGAAGCAAAAGATATCTCACATCTATTATTCTAAAAGGAATAGTACCGAGATCAATTGGACAGTGGTTTTGTTGATCTGATCCTGAAGCTGTTTGGACAGTGGGTTCAGCTGCCTTCTACAACTCCTAACAGAGTTGGAATCTCCTAACAGGGATTCAAAGTCTCCTAACAGGGACTCTTTGTACTAAGTGTTGTAACAGACTCCTAACAGGGTCCATCCTCTAACAAAGAATATTCAAATTAGTACATTATTTTGTGGGCATCATTCCCACCGGGGTTTTCCCTTTAATCAAGGGTTTCCCTAGTCAACATATCTGGTGTAATTGTGTATGCGCATTTCTTTATGATTGTTGTTTACTTTGGTTGAATAATTAAGAATTGTTCTAGATTAATATATAACTGATTCAACCCCCCCCCCCCCCCCTCCTCTCAGTTATATTGGTGATCTACTATTTCTAACATAAGTACAACTTAGTCTTTGGTGATATACAAGCACAGCATAGTCTTTAGTCGTTATCCACTAGATTGTGGGTTTGAGCATCTGATTGAAATGGAAGAGGGCGTAGAACCAGTAATTACCACGCCCTTTCAACAGCCACGACATTTCAAGGAGGAAATAGAAAAGACAATCAAGGAGCTTCTTAGCATGAGAAATTGAGACATGTACGACAGACAATCAAGGAGCTTCTTAGCATGAGAAATTGAGACATGTATGACCCAATTTGAGTCCTTTTGCCCCATCGGTGGTCCTAGTGATCTGCCCCAGGACTTCAAGTGATCAGCTGCATCATTTGGATGTGATATTGGGTATTATGGAGGCTCAATCACTTTATGTTAAAGCCTCTAAATTAGAATTCAGAAAGACAGAGATACTGTATCTGGGACATATTATTGGCACGGTGTGAAACTTCATCAAGAAAAGATAAAAGCAACCTTAGACTGGCCGCCACCTAAGAATGTTGAGATATTTTTGGGGTTGCAAACTTACTATCGAAGGTTTGTTAAAGAGTTTTCACAGTTGGCTTCACCCATGACAAAATTGGCTAAAACGGGGGCATTCCTATGGTCTAAGGAGGCACAAGTAACTTTTGACAATCTCAAGAAGGCTATGAGATCCTGTTCAGTGTTAGCATTGCGAGATTTCACACAGCCATTTGTTTTGGATCGTGATCAATCAAGACAAGGAATTGGTGCAGTGTTGATGTTACATTTGAGAGCAGAAAATTGAGAGATTCAAAGACAGTGTACTCTACATATGATAAGGAGATGTTAGCAATTATGCAAGCACTAGCCAATTTCAGACAGTACTTGATGGGATCTAAATTTGTGGTCAGAACAAATCATAATAGCCTCAATTGTACTTCCTAGAGCAGAAGGGCTTACATGAGCAGCAACACAAATGGGTGAGTAGAATATGTTGAAGGTAAAACAAATGTGGTCGTTGATGTGTTATCCAAGAAACCAACATTCTACTCTCTCAAATAGATTTCGTCTGATTAGAAGTCCCAGCTGAAATCTGAGCATGTGAAGAATGCTCTTGCTTCAGATTTATTGGGTTGGAAGACACGGGATGATGGATATTCAGTGATTAACAATATCATTTATTACAAGAACAGGATTTTCCTCGTACCGGAGTCTAAGTTGAAGGCCAAAATATTGAGGGCATTGCATGATGCACTCCTGGTAGGTCATAAAAGCTTCTACGAAACCCATCTTCAGGTATGAGAGAGACTTACAGGGGATTAAAAGATGATGTCCTGCAGTATATTCGAGAGTGTCTGACTTGCCAACAGAACAAATCAGAGCACATTTTCAGCTGGCCTTGAAAATATTTTCATTGAATTCATTTATTCGATAAAAAGCGCAGAGAAATAATTATGAAAACTGGTAAATAATCGGAAAAGGGACCATAGTCCGAAAAGCATATACGCCGTAACATATTTTCAATAACCTTAACTCCCACATAAAAATGAATCAAGCTCCAGAGAATGGAGAACTTTGACCAGTTGACAAGAGCGAAAGGAAGTTGAATTCCACGAAACAATGAAGAAACCAAATCAAATTACAGGCACGGAATAACAAAATATTTACAGCACTTTAGATATATGACACCTAAAACACGAGGCAAAATTTACACTCGGCGCATGTTAGTAGAGTTGAAGTGTATTTAACAAAACCTTTCTGAAGCTCTCATGTCGACTGATCTAATTTCGATATTGTCAAGGACTAAAGAACCTGGAGTCTACCTACAAGAATTAAGTCTCGACAAGCATTTATATATTTAAATAAGTTAAACTCTATATATTAGAAATCAATTTCAAGAAAGCAACTGCGGTCACTCTGGATATAAATAAATTTATTACGCACAACTGTAGACTGAGGACCTCTTAAAATGATCTAAATTTTTCAAAAAATCGACGAAAATGAAGCGGAATAAATAAGGCTACGAAGGCTTACACTCCTCCAGCAATGCCACCAGCAATGAGGGACTTGCAGATGTTAATTACGCCTTTCTTAGGTGTCTCAACTTCTGTCTTGCTAACATTCGGCCCTTCTTTAACATTCACAAACGTCGTCAGCGGAGCTTCCTTGCCATCACTGTAAAAAGGCCGAAACGCTTCATCAGATTTCCCAACATTGTTCTGCAGAGTTGTTGCTTCTGTCTGAGCAACCATTGAATTCGTGCTCCGCCTCAACTGCGCGAACTAAATAAACCGCGAGTCAAGCAGGGACCACCTCTTAAACCCGCGAGGCTCGTACCGGTGACCTCCACTACTCGAGACAAACCCTATAACCGTCAAACCAAAACGTTCAGGGTGGCGTGAATCGAACCCACGACCTCCAACAAACCTTTCAAAGGCATATGCAACTTGCTCCGGACGGAAATTCTTTTATTTTGAACTTCAGCCTGTACAATTGTTCATAGTTTATGTTGGAAATTTGGAAACTCTGTGGTTTCCTTCAATTCTGTTTTTTCTTTTTACTTCTTCAGTTTAGACGGCCTTTTTTTACGTTTAATTTGTACTTGTGCTTGCCGGGAATGCTGAACCGTACTATCTCGTACCCTAAGTTTAGCAATCTGACGGCCATCGTTTCACAGAGAAAGCGTAGCCGTCAAGGTTAAAAGTTAGGGTTACAATTGCTTTCTCCTTTGTTAGTTAGCAAATTGTCCAGAAAAACTCAACATTTCTGCTATTATACGTTGAATTTTTACGATCTAGCTCTTCGTTTGGATATGAATGGTTAGGGATTGTGCACGTGTCAGAATAGAACAAATTTTTAATTTCGACTTTTCTAGTTTTCAACTGGTTTGTTTCGTCTGTTTCCAATTTTCTACATATAGATAAAGTTGGAGTGGCCAATGATGGAAAGGGAAGTTTCTGGAAGGAAAAAATTCATATATGAGTTGTCCACATAGAGCTAAGAATAGCATCGTCGTACAGATTACTATGAGAATCTAAATTTGCAAAGTATAAATTTAGTCATATGTCTCCACTATACTTTTAAAGTGCAAAAAGATCAGTTAAACACATTTAAGCCATAAATTATCTGTACAACAATCCTAACTATATTTCAGTTGGTTGGATGATCATTTTTCTCTCAAAATTAAGTTAATGATGTTTACTTTTTTCTTTTTCTTTTTTCGTAAATAAGTTTTAAGTATCAAATATGGGCTCACGTGTGCCAAATTAGCTGATCCTTATTTTTTCAATATGAAATTTTTTTTAATATTGTATATATTTTTTTGTATTCTCCAATATAAACAGTAAAATTTTATATGTTTGATGTTTTGAACATATAAATGTTTTGCTTATAATTGGAATATAGTCTCACCAAAATAATCATGTTTAGATAATTGTGCAAATAAAAATATAAAGCATATATTCTATAGTTGTTATGATCATTTATTTTTATATCTAATTTTTATAATTTTCTTTTTTTCCCATTGGTCAACAAATTAATGTAATGTGGCATCGGTGCAATAAATTTAAAATTTAAAAAGCATATAAGAAGTATTTAGCCGATTATTTGATTCACATCGAAATTTTAAAACTATCTTAAAAGATGGGTGGGGAAGAATGACATAAATATAGCTAAAATTGTAAAGAGCAACATAGTTTTTTTGAGAAAACTGGTTATGCCTTTTTTATACTTGTATTCTGCATTCTTATTTATATAATCTAAAAGACTTCGGTCGTTTACCCATTAGAAAATACATATTTAGACGATTTGTAATTTTTATCATATTGTTATTTAAAATATTTTTTTAACTTTTTAATTCTTAGATGTAATAATATAATTTTAAAAAATTAATATTTATTTATTCTTCAATATCTAAAAGTCATTTTAATTAATAAAAATGTTCATTCATGAAACAAATATAATTTTTATTTTAATAAATTAAATTTTTAATTATGAAGAAAATATAGAATGTAAAAAATTTAAAAAGAATTAAAAATTTCAAACCTTTGTCATGAATATTGACCAATTCATAATTTATTATAAAAAATATCATATTAAGTTTATAAATAAAATAGACAAGAGTCTACAACAACAAAAATTGTGAGCCACTTATATGAGAGGCATTGGGTTCGACTCTCTAAAAACTTAGTAAATAATAATAGTTAATGACTTGGGCCTCTTATCCAAATAAAATAATTTCAAATTAAATTGAAAAATATTATGTCATGTTTAGAAGTTTTCTTTTAAGTAAACAAAAAGATTGTAAAAAACAATTAAGGCATTTTCTTCTTGCAATTGTTTAGATTCATAGTATATATTTTTGTTTATTAAAAGATGTAGAATAAGTAGTTGAGTATTGTGAGTTAATAAAAAAAGTTTCAAAAGCAAGATGAAAGAAAGAATAAAATCACCATGATTAGCCAACCTGGCACCCATAAATGAATATCTCTTGTCTACTTCCTAATTTTTCTCATTTTTAATTTCTATGAGAGGAGTACAACTATATCAATTAAGTATTGTTCTATCATATTTTGACTTACTTTATGGTTATTAAATTATTGTACTCTTATAATTAAATTCTTTTATTTTGACATAAAGAATTTATCTTTCTTAAATTTTCAAAATATTTCTCTTTCTTATATTTCATTTGAGGTGATTCACGATATCCATTGAACTAATTTTATAGAATATTTCTCGTATTAATAATAAATTAAATAGATATGTGAATTGTTTAAATTTTTTTTAAATAAATTAAAAGGTATATTATATTGATTATGAATATTTAGATTTTTTTTTTTATTATATTTTTTTATTGGAGATTTAAAGAAATTATAAGGTATTTAATATTTTTAATTTAATACAAATGTTGTTGTTGATTGTTAAATTAAAATGATAATAATTCATGGAATAATTTTTTTAATTAAGAATTTTTAATAGTTTTATGTTACCAAATTAAAATATTTTGATTTAAATCTAAATTGTTAAAACTAAAAGTAAGATATTAAAAATGAAATATTTGACTTCAATAATTTCCCACTTGTTTTGTTACAAAATTTATAAAAATATTTTCACTCACAGTAAATATATACTATTCTTAAACTTATTAGGCAAATACACTCTTCATAATGACTATTACTTTATAATTATATAATGCACTCTTATAGTACTATATAATGTTTGTTTTGAATAATGACTCAATAATGAATTAAAATGATGAGTATGGATGTCATATTTATGTTTGCATGTTCATATATTGAGTTATGGATGAATTACCATATGATTTGTGAATATTGGAAGACTTTTGTATAGAAAATAATTGAAGAGACAGTTTGTAGCATAATTTTCATATTGTGAGAGCAAGATGGAATTGATGATAGTGAGCATGGATTATGGTTGAAGACATGTTCAGGCTATTGAGAATTGTGTCTCAACCTTGCAAGCTTTTTTCAAAAAACTCTAGAATTTTTTTAGAAAATTCTAGAATTTGTTTGTGGTAGTTTTCCACAATTTGTTTGTGGTAGTTTATGAGTTGGAAAAAGGTATATGAGTTGTTAAAATGTGTCTAGTCTCTAGAACAATGTAGAAGGGCTCTTTTTAGAATGTAAACAACTCATTATATGACTTTTATGGGGGTCTAAACTAGAGGACAAAATTATGGACGAAAATGGTATTCTTGGAGTTACAAATCACAAGTGGGTAACATGTGGCATGGTTGTTTTACCTATGGTTTTGGTCCATGGTTTTGTAAAACCACAAATAGTTTTCAAGTGGAAAATCACTATAAAAGGAGGGCTTCGGGAGGTGTTTGAATAATCGAATTTAGTTTGCAAGACTGGTGCTAGAAGGAGTCTCTCTGTGTCCGAGTCTAAGTTCTAGTTGTGGTGATGCGCTCCTGTAAGAACATGCATTGCAAGAGTATTGTAATCTTCTAAATTTGAGAATACATTGTGCAAATTTTGGAGGGTGGGGTTTTTCTCCTGGAAGGGTTTCCCCATGGTAATCATTGTGTTATACATTCATTGTTATTTTTATTATGTTATTATGCATTTCTTGAGGTCTCTACAATAGTTAGTTGAATTTGCATAATCATCCCCTCAAAGATTTGTGAAGGAAGCGATTTTGCGCACCTTAGCTTCCTTACACAGGCAACTATGTTTGTGATAGAAAGCCTTGGATGTCATTCTAAATTTATTACTAGTATGAAACATGCAATATTATTTACTAACACCCTGTAGGGTTAAGGAAATTTACTATAAAGTGCAATAATTGTATAGTAGTGTGTGAAACCTTAATGTAATGTTTACAATGATGCTTATGAGGTCGTGAACTCCTTAGGATGGACCTATGTAATTAATTACATATTGGGGAAACCTTAACAAGCTGGCCTAATTAATAATTGTAAGGGGAATAAAGAAAAATTGTTTTCTAGCTTGGATGCATTGTATAATATAGTATAGAATGTTCATGAATTATGTGTGGCATGTGATATGTAATGTGTAGATGCAAATATTTTCTACATGATTAGAAAAGAGCATAGATTGATTTGGTTTATCAATTTGAGCTTCAAAGGAACTATTTTGGCAAGCGAGTTGTAGATCAGTTAGTTTAGTATTTTGGATATGTTATCCTAAAGTTTGATCTAAATAGTTGCTGGAGTATTTAGATAGTGGGAGAATTTATTTCTTTATTAACATTTAACAAGGTTAGAACCTTCTAACAAGGGTTCAAGGTCTCATAACATGGATATGTACTCTACAAGGATTGTTGTACTGAATGCACTATAATTGGCTCCTAACGGGGTCACGTCCTCTAACAACAACTTATATATTAGTACACTATTTTTTGGGTGTCATCTCCACCAAAGTTTTCCTTTGATCAAGGATTTCCCTAGTTAACAAATCATTGTGTTATGGTGCATGATTTTCTCTTAGTGTGCATCATTATTTTAATTGTTAATGTTGTGGTTAATCAATTTAGATTAAAGTTTAATTTGTCACAACTAATTCACAACCCCCCACGCCCTCTTAGTTGTGTGAGGACTTCACTTCTTAACTGAAAGAAGCATAGACATGTCAAGATATGATGTTTATTCAACCAAAAGTGTCAAGAGATTATTGTGTAGAACAATGAATAAAATGCAAAGGTGTAACTAATGAATGAAGAAGAAGATCAAATACTCGAACCAGTATTATCAAGATATGTGAGATTGAATCATTCTACTAATTAGATAACTAGAGATAATAATGAAGGTGTGAAGACAAGAAGGAAAATCAGAGGAAGTACATGTTTGATTTCTGAGATGGAACTTAGAATAGTAAATGAAGCCTTGGAGAATGATGATTGGGTTAAAGTTATGGAAGATGAACTCGATCAAATAAAAAGAATGATACTTGGAATTTAGTGCCCAAACTAGAGAACATGAATTTGATTGGTGCAAAGTGTGTCTTTAGGAACAAAATAAATGAGGATGGAAAAAATTTCAAGAACAAAGAAAGATTGGTGTGTAATGGTTATGCTCAAGAAGAAAGTTTGGATTATGGTGGAACTTTTGCACCAATAGCCAAACTTGAAGGTGTAAGGATATTACTAGCATATGAAAATTGTAAGAAGTTCAAAGTTTACGAGATGGATGTGAAATCTGCCTTTCTAAATGGTGCATTGAAACAAGAAGTCTATGTAGAGAAATTGAGCGGGTTTACTCTATCTAAGGATGAAGGAAAGGTTTACAAGTTGAAGAAATATTTATATGGATTGAAGCAAACTCTGAGAGCATGGTGTGAAAGGTTAAACTCATACTTAGTGAATTTTGAGAGCATAGTATGAAAGGTTACATTTATACTTAGTGAATATTGGTTTCAAAAGAACAAGTAAAGATAGAAATGTGTATCTAAAATTAGAATGTGACAATTTGTTGATGGTTGATTATTGTTTAGTATTTGTGGATGACATTATCTTTAAGTGATGATAACATGAGTATTGATTTGCTGAAGAGATTAAGAAAGAGTTTTAGATGTTCAAGATTAGTTATATAAAATTCTTTATTGGATTATAGGTAAGGCAAATGGAAGATAGAAATTTTCATTTGTCTATCTAAATATGCCAAGGAGGTGTTGAAGAATTTTGGCATGGAAGATTTAAAACTAATTGGTACACCTATGATCACATGTTGTAAATTGTCTAAGGAAGATACTTCAAGTTCAATTACTAGAAATCTTTATAGAGCCATGATTTGCAAGTTGCATTATATTATTCATAGCATATTGAGTATTGCCATGATTTTATCTTGAAAGTGTTTGCTGATGTTGATTGGGTAGGAAATGTTGATGATAGGAGGAACACGAGCGGTGGAGCATTCTTTCTTAGAGGAAGATTAGTTTCTTGGATAAGTAAAAAATAGAATTGTATATCTCAGTCAAAAATTGAAGCTAAGTATGTTACTGCCTCAAATAATTGTTCAAAAGCTATTTGGATCAAGTAATTCTATGAAGGTATAAATGAGAAGGTTATTGAAGTGGTTACTATTTATTGTGATAACATAGGTGCTATCGATATATCTAAGAATACAATACAGCATCCTATGATAAATTATATCGCAATTAAGTATCATTTTCTATGGAAAAAGGTACAAGATGAGGAAGTGAAAATGAATTATGTGACATCAAAGGAGCGGGTGGAAGATATATCCACTAAACCATTACCTAAATATACTTTTAAGTATCTAGGAGGTAGGCTATGGTGTTGGAATAAAATGGTAATGAGAGTGAAGTGAATTAGTATAAAAAGTGAGACACTAATTCAAACTATTGATCAAAATTTACTAGCAAAAACACTTATCTAGAATAATTGTTGAAATAAAACAATCTCAATCCACCTATCAATCACAAAATCAACACACATAACACTACTATTTTGGTATTATAGAAACACTTTTTAGAGGGTTAAACCCATGATGGGTATGATATCCACAATTCTTTCACTATAGTTAAAAGGTTTTCCTTGTTAAGAGCTTACAAATATCCTTTCTAAGGGTTCATCCTATTAGGAGAGATTTGTACATTGTTGGGAGTATAGAAGATTCACTAGTATTCCACCCTATTAAAGGATTTACACAAAGAGACTAGTTAATGTCCACCCAATTAAGGGATTGATCTTGCTACATTTGTTAGGAAACAACATGTTGGATTATATATTTGTAGCGCTTATTTATTGTTAGATCCTTTCTTCTCTACTCACATTGTTGCTTCTCTCTGCTCAATCTCACCTTCACCACTTGATTGTACTTCTTGTAATCCCATACACTATGTTCTCTCTCTTAATACTTCTCATTACGACTTCTCTTATTTTTCAATTGTAAGAAATAGGTACTCATTCTTTTTGTCACTTAATCTACACTATTCATTCCAATTAAAAACTTCTTGGACTCATGCCTTGTTTAATTCACATGTCCCTATGTCCTTCACACATTTTTGACCACTACCTTGATAGAGATTAGTTTTTCTTGTGCAACTCCCTAGGATAGTTAAATGTGTTTGACCTTTACAAGCTTTGTATTGAATCTTCTACCCTATCTTGGTTTCATCTTGTAATTGCTAGATCATCATTACTCCATCCAGTAAAATACATCATCACTTCTTTGTCTTTGACTGCATTGATCACACTAATCATATAATTAACCTTATATAATAGGTAACTTAAGAACATATATTACCAAATCATCTTTTGTCATGTATATTATTATTCACCTCTAATTTTTATGATTTTATATCATAAAATTAATCTTAAGTTAGGTAAAATTGATATTTACCACTCCTCTTCTTTTAAACTACAACAAATAGGTACTCATTATTTTTGTCACATAATCTCCACCACACATTCCAATTATAAACTCCCCACATTCATGAGTTGTTCAATTCATATGTACATATGTTCTTAACACATTTTTTACCAGGACCTTGATAGACATTAGTTTTTCTTGTGCAATTCCCTAGGATAGTTAAAGTGTGTTTGAGCTATACAAGCTTCATTTTGAATCATCTATCATATCTTTCTTCCATCTTCTAATTGGGAGATCATCATTACTCCATCTAATAAGATACATCATCACTTATTTGTCTTTGACTGCATCAATCACACTATTCATCTATTTAACCTTCTATCATAGGTAACTTAAGAACATATTACCCAACCATCTTACGTCATGTATATTATTATTCACCTCTCATCTTTACAATATTCTATCATAAAATTGGTCTTAAATTAGGTAAAATTTATCTTTACCACTTCTCTTATTTTCAATTGTAACAATTTAGTACTCATTCTTTTTGTCACTTTATCTTCACCATTCATTCCAATTACAAAGTTCCTACACTCATGCCTTGTTCAATTCACATGTCCCTATGTCCTTAACACATTTTTTACCACTAACTTCATAGACATTAGTTTTTATTGTGTAATTCTCCAAGACAATTAAAACGTGTTAGACTTGCGCAAGCTTCATCTTGAATATTTTATCCTATCTTGCTTCCATCTTCTCATTTATAGATCATCATTACTCCATCCAATAAAATATATCATCACTTCTTTTTCTTCAACTGCATCAATCACACTAATCATCTAACTAACATTTTATCATAGGTAACTTAAGATCATATTACCCAATCATCTTCCATCATGTATATAATTATTCACTCTCATCTTTACAAGTTTCTATCACAAAATTGACCTTCTAATACATCATCATATCTCCTCCTTTGATCGCTCCACTTGATTTGTACTTTCATATGATCACTATTCATACTTTCTTATGATTACTACAATAATTTCCTCTTAATTTTTGTGTTTCCTTAACACACCTGTCATGACTAAGTTTCACCGACCCATATACATTGTCTCATTGATTAGTTATGCTTTCTTCTATCACTGATTTTCCATCAATGACAACCTATCACCAAACCTTTCACCAATCATATTTGTCTCCATCTTAGCTAGTCGATCTCCTCTAGTTAATGCCAAATGCCAATAATCTCCCCCTTTGGCATTGATGTAAAAACTTCATATACCAATGTGAAAAAATTCCTATAGTGCAATTGCTCCCCCTTTCTATTTGTATCCTTCACAATTCTCTCCCCTTTGTGGTCTTTTCATTTCTTTTATTTTTACTATTATCTCCCCCTTTTTGACAACAATGACAATGTTAATTCACAACATATAAAATACTTCTTTTAAATATTTATTGGCTCTCTCCACGGATTCCTCTAATGACTTCTTCAAGTATGTTAATGTGAATATTTTTCCATGTCAATTAGTTGTTCTCTCTTCCATTGAGTTTAAAGTACTCATGTCAGGTAGACTAAGTAGTTTTTCTTCTTCCCTTACACTTTACTACATTTCCTCTAATCTAGGCGTTAGATAAGATTGTAGCTTCATTAATGTAGTAATCCTCTATTCTTTTCCAACTTGCATCTACTTATCTACTTAGTGATCAACTTTACCTTTGAGTTATACTCTAATGATGAGATTAAAATTGGTTTAAATTGTTCAATCAATGAGTTCATCCCCTTTTATGCTATATTTTTATATTTCTCCAAATCATTTTTAAATTATGATATTTTTGACACTTCAAGCATCAGTTGTCCAACTTCCTTCATTATGTTCTTTTCTCCATCAACTTCTTGTGATAGTGATATCATGTCTTTTTCTATTGTTTCCATTAGTTGTGTTGTCTTTTTCTTCTCATAGTTTTCCTTTTTCATCTTGAGTGCTATTGTCTCCAACTTTGGAACTTCCTCTACAATAGCTTTGATCAAGGTGTCCATTTAATCAATTAGATTTGCATCTGGATCACATGCAACATTAGGTACTAGTTCTCTAAGAATATCTCTAGTTGCTTCCATTATTCGAGCTTTCCTTTTCTTTTCTTACATTATGTCCTTAATTACCTTTCTATCCAACTTCTTAGAATATTGAAGTAACTCCTTGGGTTTCATTTTTTTTAAGTCCACATTCTTAGTGTTTCAACTTCTTCTTTATCCCCTTCTTCATCTATAGTAATCTTATAAATAGGTGAACTCTCTCCTCTTTCTTTCATTAGTGTTGCTAAGACTTAGCTTTCTTTTCATTGTTAGTGATCCTTTTGCAGTCCTAACACTTTCCTCCTTGTGTTATGTCAAAAATTGAACCTTGGGGGTATGATCAATCTCTTCATGTGGTATATCTTATATTACCACTATATCATCACTTGTATGTTTTATTTCAGGCTTGACATGTTCTTGTGTTGGTGTCCTGGACTTGACTTGTCTAATAACTTCTGATGAAATGTAGTTTTGAGCTAGGGCTGGTTTTCTCATTATGCCTTCATTGGTCATATCCATTTCCTCATTATCTTTTTCAATTTTCTTTTGTTTAGCTATCATTTTCTTTAATTTTTCTACAATCTCATCATGCACACAAAGTATTTCCTACTAAGAGTCTTTGTACCATATTTCTAATTTTGAATTTTTATTTGTGGGTTGTAATAATTATCTAAATTTTTTCTAGGCTTTGATCTATAGTTATTTCCATGATCTCTCTATCTATATTTAATGTTGTTCTCCATCTAGAATCCACTAGCTTGTAAATTTTTGTAGTTAAAATCCCATAAAATTCAGTTGGACTCTTGTAGAAGTTATGTACACTACATCTGGTTGCTTCTTCAATCAACTTTTTCTCTTATTCACTACATTACTCATAAAATTATGATGTTCCCAATCTTCCACTCTCCTTTATGTTTTTGACTATAAGTTCCAATTTGGGATTAGTTTGTTTGTCAATTTCCTTGGATTCCTCTTATTTCTTCTCAGGTTTAATTATTTTTTCTACTTCTTTATCAATTTCTTCTTGTTTTCTTTTCCATTTCTTAGTTTATCTTGTATTTGTAGCTTCATGTGTTTTTTTTCCTTTTCTCTTATAGGTCCTTCCTATTAAAGGTGTTTCTTGTGTTTCTTCTCTAGTGTTTAAATCAATAAGAGTTGATTGCATATTCTTTAATTGTAACTACTGGTGTGCTTGGTTCTTCACTACCAAACCTTTCTTCTAATATGCTCATCATCCTTCTTGAGTTTTTCTAAATCACAAGTTTCTTCAACTCCATTTTGATCTTTGAGAATGCTTCCTCATAAGTTCCAAATCTTGGTGTTGTCATGTTTATAGGTCTAGTGAATGTTTCATTAGAATAAGATCTTGTTATTCCTTCATCTACCTCATATCCCATAGATTGCAACCAAAAAGTTCTAGGTTGAACTACTTGTAAGATACATGTATTGATGTCAACTAGAAACATATGTCTTCCTTGTACTCCTCAACCACATTTGTAAGAATGATTTTTCTCTTATGCATTCTAGAATGGAAATATTTGAAGTAGCCCCATGTGGCAATAGTGAATCCTACATCTCTAATGAATTTATTTATTTGTATGATAACTAGTTTTTCTTGTGACCATTGAATGCTTACTTCTTTTCCCTCTTTACTCTATCTTTATTTGCAAATAGTTGTCTCCTCAACATTTCACTCAAATCATAAACTACATCTTTTTAACGATTTTGTATTTTGCATAAATTGCTCCACCAAGTACGATCTTTAATCCACTTGATTGGTAAACTATGTCACCTATTATCAGAGATGCATATCTCACCTCTGTATCTTCAATATTGCTAATCCTAATGGCTTGTGAATCTAATTTATTATTGGTTAATAGTGTAACCAAACTTGTGGATTTTATTCTTGTTGTAGGCAATTCACTAGTTGTGCAATGTCTTGTAGCTACACGAATATTTTCCTTGGTAATATTGTGTGGTCTATCCAACCAAAGAAGTTCTTTGTGCAGTCTACTTAACACATATCTAACCCATTAATGGTGAAAACTATGTATTACATTAACCATGTATGAAAAATATTTTTTCTTTAGATGTTTTTGTTCATTCTTCAACCTATTTTTAACATAATTCTTCAAATGATTTTCTTATCTTTTCTACTCTGAGGAACAACTTCCACCAATAATACTCTAAGAGGTATCAAAGATAGGGCTCCTATTATATGAATCTTGCTCACATTTATCAAATGTAGCTTAAATATTGGATGAGATTTTTCAATCACATCGATTAGAATAGGAATATCCACCTTCTTCTCCATGATTACTTCTAAACAAAAAACCTTGACCTTGTTATTATTCATAGGCATGCTTCAAAATCTATTGGTTCTTGTGTTTCATAGATAAATCCTTATTTCTAGTTTGCAACTCACTCTTATCATGATATTAAACACAAAATTTGCAGTAGATAGCTCTCTTAAGTGTATTCCTAAATAGAAATGTGAAAAAAGAACTCATCTACCCTTAGTCATTGACAAAAGTAGTCATCTCACCTCTTCAATGGTGAATAGTACTTTCATTGGTTAATGTTATTAGCTGTTATAACCTTTCTCTTACATTGGTTAAATGTTAACCTTTCAATGCTATCACTTTGTAATTTCTTGTCAACCTTGAAACTTAACTCATTGTGGTCTATTCATCATGTCATATCTTCCTATGTACATTTTAAATTGCCATACATACCTCTATGGGATCGATTAATGATATTTCTTTAAATACTCCCCCTAAGTTTAGTATTAACTTAGATTGATGAAGAATCCATCAGACCTAGGGTTGATGGTTCTTGATTCTACATCTTAACATCTTCCTTGCTATCTTCTTTCTTTTTCCATGTCTTATTCATTTCACCTCCTATTGTCTCCACATCAACATATTTATTTTAGTTATCTTCCATTGACCAATTGTGTGACCAATTATTGAGTCTAGAATCTCTTGCAAGATGTCCAATCTTGCAATAAACAAAACACATCATACAATTGTCTTCTAGGGACCTCATTACCTCTCAATGTTCTCATTCTAAAATTAATATCCATGTACCCAAAATGACCACACATTGAATAGGTGACATCAAATTGTTACTCTCTAGCCAATGTAGTCACTATTTTAGCCAGGGACTATAGAACTTGCACACTTGACCTTGCAATATTGGTTTCTATGACCATATTTGTTGCATGCATAATAGTGATCATCAATTCTAATAGTACTAAATTTACTACTTATATTGGATCTACATTCATATGCCATGTGACCATACTTTCCACAACTATAGAAATGTCCATTAAATACTTGACGGTAGTGCGGATATGCACCTTCAAACATTTTTGATAAGACAATTTTTTTCACTATTAAAATATCTAGACTTCTTTGGTTTCTTACCAATAATGCTTGATTGCACCTTTGGATCTTGTTGAGTCTTCTTTGGCTTTGATGATTCTCTAGCTTCAAATGTTCATTGAGTAGTGTAGCCCAAACCCATTGTTTCTTTGTATCTCCTTTGAATATTCAGTTGTTCATCTAGCTTCTTTGATATTTAATTGTACCTTTTCAATCTTTAATTGTTTTTCTTATTAGTTTTTAATTTCAATTTTAGATTTCCAACTTCTTCCCTCAATTTTTCATTTGCCTTCATGACTTTCAAGTTTTCATCAATAATATATTGCCTTTGCCTTTGCACTAGTGCCAATTCTTACTTTAGTTGGTTAATTTCTTCCTTTTTTTCCTTAAATGTGTCTTTAACCACTTTCTTTGCATCTTTCACAAATCTTTTTACTTCAATACATTCACACACATTTACAACTTATCCTTCAAGTTGTCTTTTTAGATTTTAGATTTTTTCTTTCAGCTTTTCATTTTTCTCCATCAATTCCTCAATGGATTTTTCTTATTCTTCAGACATGGCTCCTTCATATAACTTCTCTATGTAGTCCTAAATTTCATTTATCCTTTCACCAATCTCTCTTCTCACTGTAAGAGATTTCCTCATCTTCTCTTATAGTTCATGAATCAAATTAGTTGTTCCTCAAGCTCTCTCTCATACCTATACTTGTCCATCTTCAAGAATATTTGCCTCTAAAAGTTAAGCCTATCTTCTTGAATACCTAGTCTTTGATACAAATTATTCGTATGAAATGATACTAAAGGGGGAGGTGAGGTGGGTGAACAATTATAACAAGGTTAGACACTAATTGAAACTATCGATCAAACTTTAATACCAAAAAAATTATCAAATAATTGTTGAAATAAAATAAAATGAATCTATCGGTCAATCACAAAAGAAACACATATAACATTGTTTTGATAAAGTAAAAACAAGTTTTAAAGGACCCGAAACCTTTTACAAAAACTCATGAGAGAAACAAAGAAGAAATCTATAGAGAGAGCTATCTAGAGCAAACATGAAATACACCTCAAAAAAATACATCCAAGAGGTCACTCGAAGGACTATTGGAAAAGACAACAAAAAGACAACAAAAGAAATAGCAAAAGGCCAGCTAAGAAGACTTGATCAGATCAAGTACCTGGTTTGCAAGGATGTGCATATTTTCAGCCACAACCTTGACCTCATCCATTTTGCTCGTGTCCTCAGTCTTCTTTGAGTGAGGCCTGGTATGCTTGTTGGGACCTTGAATCTCAACAACCTTAGGGGATTCCTGACCTTTCTCATTCTCCACTTTCTTCAGTAGAGTGCTAATATTGTCAACAATCTATTTAACCAATTTTTCCAGATTGCTCATCTTGGCTTCCAGTTTTGAGATCTTCCCCTGGTTGGCACCAAACTCTTCGTCCATCACCCTATTCTTTTCCTCTAGCTACGAGATCTTCTGCATGAGGTTTTTGACCCTTTCTATGTTCCCAATCACCTTCGATAGTCTATCAATATGTTGTCCAAGTGTGCATTCGCCACAAACCACTTTTCCAGCTTGCTCTATCTCTTTCAAAAGTGCTTGCATATCCCTTCCAACCACCTACATTTATTTTTTCATAGCCCCAATCTCCTTCAGTATTATGCCAGGGTTACCATACAACCCTTTCGTAGACCCTAGCAAACCTTCACACTTATCAACAATATCAGGATGTAGCCCCCATTCATTAGCCTCCTCATTATCCGCCTCCCCATTATGCCTAACTTTCTTTTCTTGATGTCTTGAGGGATATCTCTTCCTCTCCATCCTATGGGCCAAGGGTTCATCATCCAAGGAGGAAGAAGACCTCACAACAATAATGCCCTTAATCTTCTTACCCTTACTGTCACTTTTCTTTTTATAATCACTCACCAAATCCTCCATAAAATAACTTTCCTTGTCTAAATCAAAGTCAACAATCACTTTTTTCTTCTTCTTTGAGCTACCCCCAAAGCCCTTGTTCAAATTCTCCTCACCCCCCTCGGCTTCATCCTAGGTTTTAGAATCATAACCCTTCTTCGGAACGCTACCTTCCATATCATAATCAACAACCTCTAGAGAGCCTCTAGGCTTTATGATCTTTGTGGACTTTAAGACATTCATCATGAGAACCATAAGACCCTCATGGAGGAAATGTTTGCCATTCAGGTCTTTCTGAATAGCTTGGATAAATATGCTAAGAGACTGCCTTAAATAGTAAGGAAAATTAATTTTAACATTGTGCCTAAAGTGGTTGGCCAGCATGAAATGGTACCCATAACATTTCATAAATCTCCCATCAAGAGTCGGGTATTCCATAATCACAAACAACACAAAATGCCATGGGCGAGAAATAGAGGCCAGATTGATATAGGAATTGCCTATTTTGACTAGATAGTTCTTCTCATTCTCAGACTCCACAAATTCCTCAATTGCTTTCTCTGAAAGTTTTTGCGCCCTATAGAAATTGATGCCATCCAACTCCAAGCCTGTGGCCTGAGCAATCACATCTTCAGTGACCTCCATATGCTAATTACCCACCATAACCGAGTCTTCCTTCCAGGTTTTTATAAACTGTTGTATAATGACCAGGTTATTACCATTTAACCCCTCCATATACCCAGTAAAATTACCACGCCTCAGAATATCCCACACCTCCTCCTTCTTCATCCACTCTGAACAACTAACTAATTACATCCTTTTCCTCTTACCTCCTATTTTCCTCTCACCAAAATCACAATTCTTCTTCCTTTGAAAGCCCCAAATGAAGCTAAAAATAAGAGTCTCGCAAAAAATGAAGAACAAAATGGCAAAACTGACCCAAAATCTATGCGAATAAATGCTCATATCACTGAAAATCATGACCTGATGCCCATGGCCACATATCCTCACATAATTACATGGTATTGACACTATCATATTTAAATTTTTTTTTGCATAGACCTCCATTTATCATGATGAAAGAATTGGCAACCATCCAGAGGTAAAGGATCATAATGTTCCCAAATGATAATATGATCACTATGGCATGTAACATTCATTGCCCAGTCTACTGTACAATTAGCTTCTCTAAAATTATGAGTTATAACACAAGAAACAAAGGATTTAATAATATTAATAGCCTCAAAGATAATATTACTAATTGTCCATGAAGGTTTATAAGTTTTATTAAGGCAATTAATAATATTGAGTGAGTCCCCTTCCACCCATATTTTTTCATATTCATTTTCTTAGCATAAATAAGACCATGAAGAGAAATAGAGGCTTCAACAACATGATTTGTTTGATTTTTGATTAGGATAGCCATACTTTCCATATTATCACCATTTGAATTCCTTATCATAATACCACACCCTGCTTTTCTCGGGTTTCCTTTCGAAGCCCATCAAAGTTTATCTTAAACCAATTCTCTGGAGGACAATCCCATCTTGCATATTCTCTGGGATTAGGTCTTTGCACACCCATACACAAAATTTTTAAATTCCAATTATGAAGAACTCAATCTTCCCACTCATTAACCAGAACCAATAGTTTTAATATTCTTAATTATAAGGACCTTTATCTTATGGAAAACCTGATTAGGATTGGACTCCACATCTTTGAAGATCCTATCATTGTGCTCCTTCCAAATACCCCAACCCAAATATGGAAGGATGAAATCCCATAGTTTAGCAATTAGGGTATTCTTAAAGGGGGCCTTCCAACTAGTAAAGAACAACTGAATAATGGATGGGAACACCCATTCAACATTCAATAAGTTGCAAATTTTATCCCAAATCTTCTTGGTAAAAGGACAATGCAAAGTGATGTGGTAAATGGATTCCCCATCATTCTTACAAAGAACACATCTATTAGTAATAAGAAGCCCTCTCTTTTTAAGATTATCTAGAGTTAGGACTTTATTCTACAAAAGGATCCAAAAGAAAATATTGACTTTGGGAGTCATACCTTTCACCCAAGCCTTAGCCCAGCACGGTTCATCATAATCACCAAAGGAATCATCATAGGTAGAAGCTATAGAAAACACACTAGTGGGTTTAGTTTTCCAAATTAGTTCATCCTTATTTTGATTTAAGAAGAATGCATTCAGGCACTTACTAAGTTCACCCAAATTGGGGTCCACTCTATTGAGATCCAAACATTTACTCTCTTCCCAATAATCTACCACAAGAGATCCAATTTGAGTCTTACAATGCCCCATATACCTATTTCATCTTGGGTCATCACATAGTGGGTAATCCAAGATCCAAATGTCTTCCCAAAACATAACTCTCCTACCACTATCTACCTTCCAGTTTACCCCTTTTCTAATAATATTTTTGAGTTTCTGAGCATTCTTCCAAATCAAAGACCCTCCTTGATCCACATTACTATTAAGGAAATGATTAAAGTCAAGGTTATCCTTGTTATATTTATTAGTCCATATATTCTTCTATTTCCCTAACTCTTTCTGCCATCTCCATAAGAGTTTTTCCAATAAGAAATCATTCATTGATTTGACCCTTCGCAAGCCAAGCCCACCCTTCTTTCGAGGCATACAAACATTTTCCCAAGCAATCAGAGGAAGTCTTTTTTTATTCTCCGTACCCGTCCACAAGAAATTTTTCTGAGTCTTCTCTATAGCAAGAGCATATTTTCTAGGAATTTTGAAAATACTCAAAGCATAAAGTGGGACACTTTGCAAAATAGACTTTAAAACAACAACCTTACCTACCTGACTAAGAAGAGATCCTTTCCAACTAGCAAGTTTCGAGTGGATTTTATCAATCAGTGAGTTCCAAAAGTTGTCAAGAGGGGATAACCCCAAAGGTAGTCCCAAATAAGAGCCAGGTAAAGAACCAATCTCACAACCAATAATCTTTTTAATCTTAGTTTGTTTGGCTTCACTAACATTGATAAAATAAATCAGACTTTTATTCCAATTAAGAATTTGACCTGTAGCATTCCCATAGTCCACCAAAGCCTTCTTAATATTCCTAGCATTCCTCATCAAAGCCTCTCCCATAACAATTGAGTCATCAACAAATTCTAGAGTAGACGAGGAAGGATTAAGGCCCACAAAGTCCCCTTTAAGCACCATATTATCCACAAATATCCCCAAACATTTGGCCAAGATGATGAAAAGAATAGGAGAAATCGGGTCTCCTTGTCTAAGACCCCTGGATGCCTTAAAGAAAGAAGTGGGAGAACCATTCACCAGCACTAAGAAGGATGCCAATGACACCAACATAAAGATAAGATCTCAAAATCTCTTATTGAAATTAAACGCTTCAAGAACACGAAGAAGAAAATGTCAATCAATTCTATCATAAGCTTTAGAGAGATCAAGCTTCAGCAAAAAACCTTCCTTTTTAGACACCGACAGAGAATGAATGTTTTCATGCATAGTAATAATGGAGTCCACAATCTACCTACCTGGAACAAACTCTTTTTCTTTTCTAGAAATAATGAAAGGTAGAAGAGACAAAATTCTAAGGGTGAGAACCTTAGAAATTATCTTATAAAAAGAATTACATAGATTGATAGGCCTGAACAAATCCATACTATCTGCACCTAGCTTCTTTGGAATAAGAGCAAGAAAGGTACCATTCAACTCCTTAAGGATATTCCTAGACCCAAAAAATTTCTTCACACCATTACAAATATCAACACCAATGATATGCTAGTACTTATGAAAGAACAAGAACATGAATCCATTAGGACTAGGGGCTTTATCTCCTTCAATAGAAAAGACAACCTTAGAAATCTCATCTAAAGATGGAATAGAGGAAAGAAACAAATTTTGATCCTCAGAAACATAGGAAGGGATGCACTCAAGGAACATATCCTGCTTCTCCAAGTCCAGATTGGTACCTTGTAGTAAATTTTTTAAAAATCCACCACCTCCCTTTTGATAGTCTCTTCATTATTGGTTAGAACCTCAACTGTATAGAGCTTAGAAATTCTATTGGCCATCCTATGCTTGAGAGTAGTCACATGAAAGTACTTAGTATTATAGTCTCCATCCTTCAAAAAGACCTTTCTAGAGCACTGTCTCCAAAACATTTCCTCCTTAGAAATGATGTCATGAAGTTCAACCAATTTTCCACTTTCCTCTTCCCTAGAAACCACCTCATAACCCTTAATCTAAATCCTATCTTGTATGTCTTTAAGTTCCTCCAAAATCTTTTTTTTGTTCTAAAAAATGTTGCCAAAGGTATGTTTATTCCATTTCTTAATATTCTTCTTGACATTCTTCAGTTTGGCCACAACTCTAAACATAGTTGTACCTTCCACATTAATACCCTACCACACCTTTATGAGAGTCTCTAGGTCTGGATGGGTAGCCCACATTTTCTCAAACCTGAAGGGAAAATTCTTATGAAAATTAAGTTTTTTAGCAATCAAGAAAATTGGGTAATGATCCAATCCCACCCGAACTTGGGCACTAAGAGTACATTTGTACTTTAGGAGCTAATCATTACTAATGAGAACATGATCAGACCTTACCTAAATAAGATCCTTTCTAGATCTTCTATTAGTCCAAGTGTACTCAACCCCATGCAAATCAATATCATGAAGAAGATGATGATCAATAAAATCCATAAGATCTAATCTATTGTCGAAATTAATCTGGTTTCCCCTTGATTTTTCATTTTCTTTTAGTGGAGTATTGAAGCCCCCCATCACAATCTAGTTGTCATCAGCAAAACATTTTTTCTGATTAGAGATTTTTTCCCCCAATGCCTTTCTTCCCCATTTGGAGTTGGGGGCATAGACATTAGTAAGGACCCAACTAAAGTCATATTTAGAGTTTATGAATCTAACATTCATCATATTCCTATTTTGTGATATAATCTCCTCTTGAATCCATCTATTTGTCCAAAAAATAGCCATACCACCTGAGGCTCCCTTAGAATCATTTCCAATAATCCTTTTGCCCTTAAAAATTGGAAGACATTCCACCTTATCCTTCACCATCTTAGTTTCTTGAATAATAAAAATATCTAGCCTATTGTCCCTAATCATGTTTATGAGGATTATTTAACCCTCAAATATTCCATGAGATTATCTTCATAGTTTATGGAAATTGTTTGCTTCAAGAATGGTTCTCTGACTACCATCAGCAATGCTCCTATTGGTCTTAGTTGTTCTTTTCTGCAAGTTGGAAGGTCTTCCCATCAAAGAGGGGGAAGAACCAACATCTCAATTTGTGAGGGTAGCCCCAAGAGGTGTAGCATAATGGCCGCCAAGTCTACCCTTTAGAGTCTCCCCTTTTGCCTTGGGTCTTTTCTCAATATTCTTGGTAGACTCCTCCTCTTTTTTCCCTCATTTCTTTTTGCCTTTGGCCTATTTACCCACTGGAATCCAATCAGCAACAGAGCCCTACTCTTCCCACATTGCTTCCTCATTATGAGAAAAAATAATAAGGTCCTCAACTTCACCTCTAATAAAGTTTCCTTCCAACAAAGTCACCTTGGTTGAAGGCCCCTTAGGCACCACCGTCTCCATATGAATCCCATCTCCAACATTACCCTTCTTGTCCTTGGGAATGATATCCTTATTAGCTGGGGTCTACTTCAAACTATCCCTATTAGAGATCTCCTATCTATTCTGAGCATAAGCCTCCATATCTCTCCCCTTCTCTAAAGGAGAATCTAATCTAAGTTGAGCAGCCCCCACAACACAATTTATACTTTCTTGCTATGACTAAAGAGGAGCCCTCACTTCCTTAGTCACACCACTACCCACAACATTATTAAAGCCATTAGAATGATCCTTCAAAGAGGCATTCTCACCTAAAATCACCTCATCAATCTTAGTAGTCTTTGAAACCTAATGTTGATTTTGTTCCTGTGAAGAAGTAGTCTCGCTTGAAACCACCCCAACATCCTTCAAAGTTTCAACAACCCTATTTTGATCCTTTCACACCCACACTTTCTTAGCCTTTTTGGACTTGACTTTTAAAGAGGGACATTTCTTGGCCCAGTGCCCACCTTTTTTTCAATGAAAGCAAACAAAGGGGATAAATTCAAATTCAATGCATTGATCCCATATCCCTAGTTTGGATTTTAAAGAGATAGATTCAGGCATATCCACCCCTTGTGAAACTCCAACACAAAATCTAGCATAGTTCATCATTTTTTGAGAAACAATCACTGGATCTAAAGAAAGGAGCTCCCCAAAGGTATTAGCAATGCCCTGAAAAACATCTTCCACCCAGAATTCAAGGAGAAGACTAGGTAAATGAACCCAAACTAGGGCTTGAATAACTGAATCATCTAGAGAGTAAGGTTGGGAGTCCATTTCTGTAGAATCAAAGTATGCCTCCCCATCACCCAAGGGCTACTACAAAGGATATTTTGTTGATCCTCCTCACAAGAAAAGTAGAAAGAGAGACACCCTTTAGCCATCGCAGAAATGTCAACTTGACCTTTCAAGCTCCATTTCTTACAAATAAATTCCCTCACATCATCAATGTTGGGTCTAGCCCCAATAAATCTCCCAACCAGAGCCAAATCCATACTCGAAATGTTTTTATCAATAATCTAATCAAGGATATCGATGGAGAACTTACCTTAATCCCTCTCTAAAATATCCCTAATTGGCAAAAAGATAGATTTGCTAGTAGGGCATATGCCAAACAAGCTCGACCACTTTTTGACCGGCTTGGGCCCTCCACCCAAGTCCTCCAAAATTCCACCCCCTCCCAAGTCCTCCAAAGTCCCACCATCCTTAGCATCGCTAGAGTTAGAGGAATCTCCAACTAACAGAGATCGCTCTCCTAGCACAAATCTCGTAGAATTCAAATTCTCCTTCCCGCCCAAACTGTTCACTCCGCTTCTGCTCACCATAAATTCCAAAGAGGGAGATTGTTGGAAACTACAATGTGGATAACACATATAACATTGTTATTTTGGTATCATGGAAAGCCTTATTAGAGGTTGAAAGTCGCAATGGGGATGTGATGTAGTACAAGTCAAGATGACTCCCAAAGGAGATGTCCTAGCCCCCAACAAATAACCACACTATGGAATATAAATAATAACACAAAGATTTAGATCCAAAATAATGCCAATTATCATAATAGAATCATAAGAATTTTATTCAACATGGTTAGTTGTAAGGACTTCTAGGTTATGGCCAAATACATAAGAAAATTTAGCAATAGTTTTGCAAGATCTTGCAAGATCCAAACTCTAGCTAACACATACCCACAATCTAGTAGAGAACCCCAAGAAGAATCCAAACTTGTGCTCACAAGCCACCAAGGAACCTTCTTGTTTCCCAAAACACTTAGCAACTAGCTCTTCTCAACTTCACTCATCTTAGCTACTCCATGCTAAAATGAATAATGACTAAAGACATCTCAAGACACCCTACTTATACTAAACCAAGCCAAAGGTTAGCCTAGAAAATTACATTAAATAAACACTCACATTAAATAACCCTCAAGCCACAAGTTGGCTTCACAATAGACATTAAATACATAAAATAACTAAATACTTAGGACAAGCCCCAAGTTTACAATGCACAACTAACTCATAAGACCAAATAAGAGTAGACACTCTTAGACATAGGTTCATGTACCATCCAACAATCCAAATCCAAGAGTGCATGAGCCAACTGCTAGGGATCAAAGCTTGTGGAAAAAATCTCCAAAGTCTACTAGTAAATCTAGAACATACTACTAGTAACCACCAAAATAGATCTAACTCCATCCCAATTACTCCAAAATTTATGCACGCTTAGGAAAAGGTCTCCCAATGTGACTTGAACACATCCCCAACTACGTGAGCCATAGGTCCACAAATTTGTGCTTGATGCTCCTGCATTAGACACCCCAAGTGTGAATAAAAGATGTTCTTATCAGCTGGAAGAACATCTTTTAGGGTTGAGAATACAAACCCCAAACTGGTTCTTCACATACATGTCCTCCAAGTTACCAACTTATATACTTTTTCCTTTGTTCCACTTCTGTAATTACTTTCTTGTGACTGTCATCTTCATAATTTTCTTTGGTGTGCTATAAGTTTGTTTTCCATGCTAATCTCTAGCCCTTCAATAATCCTTGAACTCAACTCGACTACCAAAACCCATGTTTATTCTTCCAAGTTCTACATTATGCAAAGGAATCAAGGAAAGCTTTCTGCCACCCTTCTCAACAATAAACACATTCTTGACACACTCTTGCATTGCCTTGCAATCATATTGTAAAGGTCTACCAAGTAATATGTGACAACTACTGACATCCACAATATCACACAAGACTTGATCTACATATTGTCCAATATGAAAATTAACTAGAAATTGCTCCCTCACTTCTAAAGCATGTTCATCTTGCAACCAATTGATGTTATACTGAAAAGGATGTTTCAATCTCTTCAAACCAAGCTTCTGAACCATCTCCTCAATAACCAGGTCATCAGTACTACCACCATCCACAATTACATTCCACTATATACCTCTATATTTGCAATGAGTCATGAAAAAATTTCTCCTTTGACAAGGTTCAAGTACCTTCTTACCAAGAAACACTTGCTGAACTAGAAAGTTCTCCTCCTCTTGCTTAGGCTCATTCAATGAATCTACATTTTGATGTACCACATCAACTTTTCTATCACTATCCTTTTGAGAACATTTAAAATCTCTATGTCCTTCTTCACCACATTTGAAACAAGTACCTTTAAATGCACCTCTACCTATTCTCTTCCTTTGTTCAATAGGTTTTGGTTCATCCTCAATAGTTTGTTTGTCTTTCACCTACTCATACTTCTCTCTAGAATTACCTTAATGTCTTCTCTTCAACTTATTTTCTACCCTCAAAGCATACTAATAAACATCCTCAACCAAAGCAATATTTAGCATACCATTCTCATCCTAAATATTGAATCTCAAAACATTAATATATCTAACTACATTTTCTTTAGAAAGTTCTTGATGCCCAGACTAAATAGTCAACTTATAGAATTCCTTGGTGTAATCCTCTATAGTCATATCCTTATATTTCAAATTCTATAACCTTTTAAACAACTCAAGTTCATAATCAGTAGGGATGAACTTAGCCATCAATTTTGTTACCATCAACTTCCACCTACTGATATTCATTTCACCATCCTCTTCTCTATCTCTTTGCAACTCTTTCCACCATAAAGTAGCATGTCCTTTCATCTTAGTCCATGCCAACCTCATTCTGAGTGGATCTCTAATATCTTCTAATTCAAAGTAGTCTTCTAGCTCACTTATCCAATTAATTAGGTCTTTAGGATTCAAAGAACCTGATAAATTAGAAACATCGATCTTGTGCTTTAACTTCAACTAAGCTCTTGACCTATCCAACTAACAAGTTAATTCTTCCACAAATCTCTCCATTCAACTAGTTTCATCTTCATCGCTAGATCCAATAGCTTGAAATTCTTCAACAACTTCTTCATAACCATCTTCAATACCCACATCCCTAGGTAATCTAGTAATAGCTATCATTATCTTAGCAACCATATTAGTCTTCATCAACTCCATCTCATATATAAAATCTTCTTTAACCTTATCTAAAATAATAATCTCTACATGTATCATAGAGATCTACAATCACCATATGGTCTAATATTCTTTGAGGCATCTTCCAAGATTTTTGCAAACCCAAGGTAAAATATCTATAAATTCAACCAACTCTGATACTACTCGATGCAGTACAAGGTAGAATAATCCCCAAAGGAGATGTCCTAGCCCCCAGCAAATAAACAAACCACAAAATATAAACAACAACACAAAGATTTAGATAAAAAATAATGCCAATTCTCAAAATAAAATTCGTCCAACATGCATGGCTATAAGGCCTTCCAGGTTATGGCCAAATGCATAAGAAAATTTAATAAAAATTCTATAAGATCTCGCAAGATCCCAGACCCACAATCTAGTAGAGAATGTTGGAATTACAAGAGGAAAGGTAAACTTCTGGGGGGGGCGGTGAATTAGGATTTTAAACTTGGATCCATAAAACTTTCACCATAAATTAATCACATGCATTCAATAAGTAATTTGAAATAACATGTAAAGCATATGCATCTAAATCACATAACCATGCAAGCATTCACACACATAACAACAGATATGATTACCCTAAAACCCTCCAAGTGAGAAGGTAAAACTGGGGTGGGGATGACACCCACAAATCTTCAAGATAATAGTAATAAAGAGTATCTAGTGAAGGTTACAATGATTTGACCATCAAAC
Organism: Cupressus sempervirens; assembly: GCA_028749045.1. NCBI lineage: Eukaryota > Viridiplantae > Streptophyta > Pinopsida > Cupressales > Cupressaceae > Cupressus > Cupressus sempervirens. Next base: position 613,481,851 of record CM053788.1, read on the forward strand.
ATGATTTTCCCTATGAAAGGTATGCCTTGTCAAAGGCTTACAAAGACTCTTAGGTCTCACCTTGTTAGAGGATTTCAACACCTTGTTAAAAGTGTGCCTTGTTAAAGGACTTCAACTTACAACTAAGTAAGGACCATGTTAAAGGATTTCATACAACTTGTGAGGACTACTTTTTAAAGAAATTTAATTGAAATCACCTATTAAAATGTCTCAGCATAGATCCTACAATTGGCACTTATTTACTTGATAGCAAATCACCTCAACACAATATCTTCTTGATCCTTACTGATCAGATCTATTAATGTTGTATCCTTTTCTCCATCCTCTATTCTTCTCTAATAGATTCTACAATTCACTCTTTCTTCTAAGTCACCTTGAATGCTCTACATGCAAACTAACTTGTTCACACCTTCAATTCCTTACATACATTGTCCTCTCTCATAAAGAGTTTAGGGCTTCTATCCTCCTTAAGAAGACTTAGGTGGCTTAGGGTTAGGTATAAATCTACGGCTAGGATTCATCCATTTTGTTGCTTAATCCTTCCCATTTTTTGATTGGTTGCATGTAATTGTATAGGGAATTGAAATATAGATTCATCCTTATCTCTGAAATAACAAAATAGAATCTTAAGTCAGCTAAAAAATAGTTTACATAGTTGTTTTCCATTACAAACAACTATGCCAAAATTGTGTCACTCGGCATATGAAGTCTCTAATGCTCAGTATGCACAGTTATTTATACTGATACTCGACACATACATTACTTGACATCCATTGTTTACTGGACTCCTGAATCACTTGACATGGTCTATCTACTCAGCACATGAGTGACTCAACACTCGTTGTAACTTAGCATGATCTAACATTTACATGTTGTGCTCAACATGTATTACTAGTTCGACATGAACTAAGTAAATGGCTTAAGTGTGTTGACACTCACTTGTCAAAACCAATCTGAGATCAACAATCTTCCCTTTTGACATGAGTGTCAAAAACACTTGAATATACAATGTCATCCTTAATCTTCTCAAGCGTAACATATCCATGACTCAACTTATATAGAAAACTTCAAATTTTTAAAATTTTGCACTAACTTGTATATCGCAAAATTTTTGAACTCCCCTTGAGTTAATGTGTCTTTACTAATACACTTTGACTTCAATTTGCTAAATCTAATACTCTTTCATGTGATATGCTCTCTCTTAGCTGATATCTATCCTTGTTTGCTACTCTCTCTCAAAAACTGTATATCTCTACTCTATTGCTATGCTCCCCTTTTCTTATTTCTCCCTTTGTGTTCATACTCCCCCATATGATATTTCTCCCTCAAAAATATATCTCCCCTACTTTCTAATTTCTCCCCCTTTTGACACTTATGTCAAATGGGCTATACACTTATTGTGTGTTTGTCCAAGAATAATTTATGGACATCCATTATTATCCTTAGAGCTACATCCTAGTTGTCACATGTAACAACTAATGACTTAATTATGGTTGCAAGCTTGATAGAAAGGTGTACTAGACCATCTAAAGTAGAAAGATTGGGGTCTTTCTTCAATAGTGTTTCGGCATAGCCTAGCTCCTTGTGCATTATCTCCATAGTGGGGTGAGGGTAGCCTGAATACTTGTCAATTTGACTCTAATAAGCCTTATCCACTATTAAGATAGCTAATTGACTTTGCATCTGAAGTAATGTTCTAAAATGTGTCTCACTCTGTGTTGGATTTGTAGGTAGGCTTGCACCTGATGCAAATATTTTGCTTTCTAGGCTTAGAATGTGACTTTTGGTCTCTTGGGTGAAGAATATAGGACTACATAGCTTTGTTTATAATGAGAACATATTCTCAAGTAACTTCTTCGCTTCCTCAACCTTGGTTGCCAATGTAACTTGTTGTAGTGCTATTTCACTAGATATATTCTCATTTGCTTTGCTTTGAAACTTTTTTCTAGACCATTCTAAAAGTTTTGCATTTGTATCAAGGACTTCATTTTTGACCTTCTCCACTATATCTATCAGTTGCTGTATTAGTGGCTTGGTCTCATCAGGAGTTGGCAGACTAAATGCATCTAAAAAGATGTCCTTGATATCTTGGAGCGCTTGCTTTTGCCTATGTTCTCTCCTAAGCATTTATTGATGCTTTTTCCTTTCTAAGTCTTGTTGTAAAATGCCTATTTGCTCCAATGTCATAGCATCATAGTCATAATTTGGAGTAATCATTTCTTCATCAAGGCTTATGTCTCCATAGTGTAATACCTTGTTAACCTTTGATGAGATAGGGCTTGGCATTGAGATCTGCAATGGAGTAGCATCTGTGCTCGACTTCTGAAGAGTTTTTGGAGAGGGAGTGGCAGATGTTGGTAAGGCTACCAGTGCTTGGATGACCACTTGCTCCTTCACCTTTGGTTCCATCTCTTTAGGCTTTCCTTGGTCTATTACTATGACTTGGCTAACACCTTGTGCTTGTGTTGTAGGTATAAAAGAATCTATCTATCATCTTTCCTCCTTTTGTCTTGTAGTTATGGCTTCTTTTGCTTTCTTTTCAATTGTAACAACCTTGGTAGATGTATCTATTGTCATTTGGGTCAAAGGTTGTGCAAGAGTAACTGAAGGGATGATGGAAGGTGGTTCTTGTGGATTCACCTTCTCCCTTGTAACATTAGTTACTGACTATTACAATTCTTCAACACTAAACAAAATAAGATTACCACATAGTTTTTCTTGCAGAGTAAATTGGTCTAAAATCTTCTTCAAATCTTCTATAGTCAAAGGATTGATGTTCTAAGCTAATGGATTAGAGACATCCTTAATAATTATAGTTTATGTGGTTTTGACAGTGTCATGAGGAGGACTACACTCGACAATTGTGTGTTATGCACACTTTGTTCTTCTTGCTGCTCCTCAGCTACTATCGTGTCATTATCTTGCTTCTTTGTCTCTTCTCCAATTGTATTATCTTTATCATCATCTTCATTATCATCTTCTATTTTATCATCATCATCTCTACCCTTTGTAGGGTCAATTTCTTCTTGCTTAATAGTGGTTAACTCATAAATAACCTTCCATGTTTGGGTTGATTTCTTAACCACGTCTTCAATATTCTTTTGAAGAATGCTAAAAACTCTATATTTGGGTGTGAACCTAACATCATATTTCTTCACAGCCTTAGTAATTTGTCCCTTTGTCAACTCTAGCATTACTTGGGCTAAAGTTGTCTCCCTGATTTGTCTTTCCAAATTTAGACAATAATGTCACTTTTGCTCAACTAAGTCATATAGACTTTTAGGTATTAAGTTGGCAAATTCAAGTGGTGTGTTCTTAAACTTTGACATCATGGCATATAATGCCTCTTCCACTTGAGTTTTCTCTTCTTTACTCAATTTATCAAAGTCAATATGTCTAAATCCTGATAAATCAACATTGTTATTGACATTTTCACACAAGTTCTCAAGATCAGAGAGAGGGTTGTGACTTACCACCTTGAATTGGCTGATGTCATTTAATTTTGTCTTTTCTTCATCAGAATTTGGTTGAGCCACATATTTCCTTCTCTGTCTTTTATGCTCTTGTCCACCTTTTTCTATTGGCTTTGATTTTTCCTTGGGCCTTTGGGTGGTTGCTCATGTGGAGGCCCTTGTAGTAGGTGTAGTAGGCTTTGGTTGGCTTGGTTTCACAATCTTCTTTGGTGCTTTTGCCTTCCTCTTCTTTGACTTGGCAGGAGTAGGTGCTTCCTCAACTTCTTCTCCCTTGACACCTTTAGTCTCTTCCTCTTCTCTATCTTCTCCCATGCCTTGAGTTAGAGCTAGAGGTTCTTGAGCTTGTGGCTATTCATCTTCTTCATCCTCTTCATCTTCTTCTTCTTCCTCTTCAACAACATCTCCAAATTTTTCTTTTAGCTTACAGACAAGCTTATCCTTCTTCTTGATTGTGAAGGCTATCTTCAGTTCCATGGAAATCTTTGATTTTACCATCTCATAAGTTCCAAAAAATTTGGCAATCTTGTCTACTTCTTCTACAAGTAGAGCTGTTATGGTTGCTGAGGCTTCATCTACATTTACCTCATATCCTAAGGGTCTCAACCATCTTACCATTGGTGTGGTAACTTGCACAAATATATAGTTAGCATCAACATAAAACATACATCATTATAGTGTTTCTCAACTAAGGAAACTGGAATTCTGAGTCTTATTGAATTCTTGAAATCTTCAAAATAGCTAGTCATTATAGATTCAAAGTTTTCTCCTAGTTGCTCAATGTAATCATTTATCTGCATTGCAACTGATCTGTTTGTCTTCCATCCTATTTTTCCAAATGAGGGAAAAGTGTTCTATACATAAAAGAATATGAAAACTAGTATAGAACCAAACTTACATTGTGCACTCTTGGTTTTTCTTATTGCTCCAAGGTTCTCCATAAGTTGTTGTAGTTGAAATTCTCATAGATCATATGTATGATCTTTCTTAACAATTTTGTAACCAACATCCATAGCTATGTAGGGTACACTATTCAATCTACTAGATTGATGGAATTTATGTGAAATTATCCTTATAGCAAAATTGATAAGAGGATCTATGATGGTATCTATAGTCATACCTCTCTTATTCTTGACTGCTCCAGTGTTCTTATCAATCACTTCTTTGGAATCACTCCTAAGTGTCTTGGTCCTATCTAGGGTTGGATAGCCAGTAACCCTATGAATAATTCTCTTTATTATTTTGATTAGTCCTCCTTCCAGCCACAAGGAACCATCATGAATTTGGCTCAGCACAATTCTTATCCACTTAGTTTTGAATACATTCAGAAAATCTAGGGCTCATGTTAAACCCTTTTTCTCAACTATTTTGTATTCTTCTTTCAAAACACCATTCTCACACAATCTATTAAATGAATCTCTTATTTTCATGTCGTTGATGCTTCCTATCTTGAAATTGTAACACTTCCTCGCATCTTGCACCATTATCACATTTGGCGAGATCATAGACAATGCACTAGAAGGGTCTTGTTTATAGGCAATGTTAGGAATGGCTTTAAATACAGGTTCTTTAACCTCATCACTAACTATTTGAAGATTTAAAACTTCTTTCCCTTCAAATTTTTTTGAACTAGATGCTATACTAATAAGCTAGGGTTTATGAAAATTCAAACTACATAGCTCAGATCTCAATAAATACCTTTGAAATCTAATGAACTAGTGATGAGTCTCTGCAAAAATCTTTTGCAATCACTTCTGATGGATTTTAGTTCATTTTTGGCTCTTCTTGCTCTTTCTCAATTTTTAAATGATGAAAAATGAGCTCAAATCAATCATATACCCTTTGAAAACCTTGCATTAAATGCTAAGTGCTTACATAGTTGTAAGCTCAACAATAACCAATTTTGGGTTCATTCGACATCCATTGACATTTCCATCACTCGGTAGCTACTATGAGCTCGACATCAACTATCCAGTCTGACAACTCGGCATCAACTAGCAATTCACTCGACACTTATAGGAAACTTTTCATACTCGACAATAACATGAAAAATTTAAAGATTTGTCTTGAATTTCCAATAACATATTGCATCTTTATTCATGCTAATGTATTCTTTTCAGTACTATCTATTTTTGGAACTAATGTATGATATAATATTTAAATATCAATCCCTCATACCTCTTGTTTGCCGAGTTTGATGAGGTGTGATCACTTGACCCATTGGGTGAAGTGAGCCCTCCTCCATTTGATGTGTTGCAAACATCTTTCCTTTTTCATGTCTTGTTCATCTCATTTCTGATTTGTTCAACCTCTAACTTGTCTTTACCTTTATCAAATTCACATCTTGGTGCCTTTGACCTTGTTGGACAATGTTTAATGATGTGACCAATCTTCAAATAGCTAAAACATGTAGTTTGACTTAACCATCTTTTGTAGTTGCCATTTAAGTGTGTCCTAATACAATTCTCAGGAATATGCCAATATTCTTGACAATAATGACATCTATATCTTGTATTATAATCCCAATTTTAAGAATTCCTTTTTTTTTTTTTTATACCTTTGTTGACTTGTTTGATGACCACATGGATTTGGATCTGCATTCAAAGGCTCTATCTCCATACTTTTGACAATTGTAGCAATATCCTTCAAATCTTTGTGTATCCATAATTCTAGTTCTACATTCATGTGCCTGATGACCTTGCTTGTTGCATTTATGAAAATGAGTCATGTTCTTTGGCTTGACATTTTGATTTGTAGTTTTGCTGCTGCACTTATTAGCAGTATGTCCTTTCTTACCACAATTATGACAAGTAGGTTTGGAGTTCTTACTTTTGGAGTTTCTTTCTTCTGCAACTTTGGATGATTCACCTTCTTCTGTGTTTGTGTAGCCGAGTCCTAATGTATCATTGTTGGATCTAGGGGATTTCAATAATTGCTCAAAGTATTTTATGACTTCATTTGGCTTGTTGAAACTTTTAGTAAATTCCTTTTCTCTCTTTAGATCATTCTATAATTGTTCATTCTGCAACTTCAATGTAGTTATCTCAATGTCTTTGACATTCAATTCATAGTTGGCATTCATTATTTGACTCAGGGTATCCAATTGCATGTTGGAAATCTTGGTTAGCTCTATGACTTCTCTTCCAATTTGTTGGCTAGAATTCTTTTGTCTTCTTCAATCATAAATTTTTCTTCCATAGCCTTCTTCTTTTGTTTAGTCACCTCACATAGTAGTATAGCTTGTGATTCTTACTCTAACTTGAGATTTTTGGTTTCCTCAGCTTGGACTCTATTCTTTTTCATTAGATCTACAACTACTACATCAAATTCATTGGAATTACCATATGCAAATAGCTTGGTAGTGTCTATCTCTTTGTATAGTATTTCATTCTCTACAATAGCAATCTCTTTCATTCTCTTCAAGGATTTCTTCAATTCCTCTCTTGCCTCATTCAATTGATGTAGTATGAGATGTATTTCAATCTTGTAGTTTTCAATAGTCTTTCCCAACTTGTAGACTTCCATTTCAAGATCTTTCCTCAAAGTTGCAAAGCTTCCCATTTAGAGAACAAAGATTTGATACCAATTGTTGGAATTACAAGAGGAAAGGTAAACTTTTAAGGGAGGGGGAGGTGAATCAGGAGTTTAAACTTGGACCCATAAAAATTTCACCATATATTCATCACATGTATTCAATAAGTAATATAAAATAACATGTAAATTATATGCATCTAAATCACATAACCATGTAAGCATTCACACACAACACCATATATGATTATCTAGAAACCCTCCAAGTGAGAAGGTAAAACTGGGGTAGGCATGACACCCACAAATCTTCACTACTATAGCAATAAAGTGTATCCAATGAAGGTTATAATGATTTGATTATGAAACATGATCTACCCTATGAAAGGTCTACCTTGTTAAAGGCTTACAAAGACTATTAGGTCTCACCTTGTTAGAGGATTTCAACACCCTATTAAAAGTGTGACTTGTTAGAGGACTTCAACTTACAACTAAGTAAGCACCCTATTAAAAGATTTCATATAGCTCGTTAGGAGTACTCTATTAAGAGATTTAATTGAAATCACTTGTTAAAATGTCTTAGCATAGATCCTGTGATTGGCACTTGCTTACCTAATAACATATCACCTCTACATAATATCTTCTTGATCCTTACTGATCAAATGCATCAATGTTGTATCCTTTTCTCCATCCTCTATTCTTCTCTAACAAATTCTACAATCCACTCTTTCTTCTAAGTCACCTTGAATGCTTTGCACGTAAACTAACTTATTCGCTCCTTCAATTCCTTATACACACATTCTCCTCTCTCATAAAGAGTTTAAAGCTTCCATCCTCCTTAAGAAGACTTAGGTGGCTTAAGGTTAGGTAGGAATCTATAGCTGAGATTCATCTATTTTGCTTCTTGATCCTTCCCATTTTCTAACTGGTTACATGTAACTGCATTATTAATCTGAATATAGATTCATCCTTATCTCCAAAATAAAAAAATACAATCTTAAGGTGGCTCAAAAATGGTTTACATAGTTGTTTGTGCCATCACAAACAACTATGCCAAAACTATGTCACTAGTCATATGAATTCTTTGATGCTCCACATGCACTGTTACTTATATTGATACTCAACAACTACATTACTTGATATCGACTATTTACTTCTCTCCTAAATCACTCAGCATGGTCTATCTGCTCAATACTTGAGTGAGTCGGTACATGACTGACTCGGCACATGAGTGACTCGACACTCATTACAACTCGACATGGTCTAACATTTACATGTTGTGCTTGGCATGTATTACTAGTTTGGCATGAACTAAGTAAATAACTTAAGTGTGTTGACACTCACTTGTCAAAACCAATATAAGATCAACAGAGAACCCTAAGAAGAATCTAAAATTGTGCTCTCAAGCCACCAATAAACCTTATTATTTCCCAAGCCCACACTTAGCTACTAGCTTTGATCAACTTTTCTCCTCTCAACTACTCCATGCTTCTTCCATGTTGAAATGAATAATGACTCAAGACATCACAAAACCCCCTACTTATAAAACTAAGCCACATTTCATCCTAGCAAGTTACATTAAATAAAAAATCACATTAAATAATCCTCAAGCCACAAGTCATCTTGAAAACATACCTTAAATACATGAAATGACTAAATAATTAGGACATGCCCCAAGTTTACAATGCATAACTAACTCATAATACCAAATAAGAGTGCATGCTCTTAAAGAAAAATTCACATGCCATCTAATGATCCAAATCCAAGAGTGCATGAGCCAACTCCTACAGATCAAATCTCATAGAAACAATCTCTAAGGCCTACCAATAAATCAAGAACACACTACCAACAACCACCAAAATAGTTCTAACTCTAATATAATTACTCCAAATTGTATGCACACTTAGGACAAGGTTCCTCAATATGCCTCAAACACATCCCAACTACACAAACCATAGATCCAAAAATTTGAGCTTGATGCTCCTGCATATAGGATGTCTAACTACCCTAGGATGCATGCGAACTCCCTCAAATCAAAGCTCACAAATACAATGTCCAAGGTCCATCTAGGAAATCAAGAACACACTACCATCAACCATCAAAAAGGCTCTAACTTTAACATGATTACTCCAAACTTTATGCGCACTTAAGACAAGGTTCCCCAATGTACCTCAAACACATCCCCAATTGAGAAAACCATAGGTCCACAACTCTGAGCTTCGTAGTCCTACATACAGGATTTATGACTACCCCAGAATGCTCTTGCATCAGGATGACACCCACAAGCCTTTCACTATAGTTAAAATGGTTTCCTATTAAGAGCTTATAAATACCCTTTTTAAGAGATCAAATTTCCACAATCCATAGCATAAATAAATTGATATATTTCTAGATTCTATTGTGTAAAGATTTTTACCATCAACATTTTGAATCACACTACGTGATCCATCATCAGGATGGAGAGAGCAAGATATGTCAAACAAAAATTGTGATTTGAAATGTTGATGGTAAAAATCTTTATACAATCGAATCCAGAAATATATCAATTTATTTAATACCCTTTTTGTGTATTCATCCTATTAGGAGTGATTTGTACACTATTAGAAGTACAAGAAGATCTACTAGGATCTACCTCACTAGAGGATTTAGATATCCTCCTAAAAATCCACCCTATTAAAGGATTTACATAAAGAGACCAGTTGAGGTCTGCCCAATTACTAGATTTCCCTTATTGTAACTATTAGAAAAAAAAAGTTCAATGATTTGTGTGTAGCACTACTTTCTTGTCATATGCTTTCTTCTCTACTCACGTTGTAGCTTCTCTCTCTTCAATCTCTCCTTCACCACTCAATTGCACTTCTTGTAATCTCATACACTTCATTGTCTCTCTCTTGATAGTTCTCATTACCACTTCTCTTCTTTTCAACTGTAACAAATAGGTACTTAATATTTTTCTTGCATAATATTCACCATTCATTTGAATTAAAAACTTATCACACTCACACTTTGTTCAATTCACATATCCCTGTGTCCTTAATACATTTTTTATGATCTCCTTGATTGACAATAGGTTTTATTGTTAAATTCCTTAGGATAGTCCAAATGTGTTTGACATACACAAGCTTCATCTCAAATATTCTTTCTTGTCTTTCTTCTAGCTTCTTATTGCCAAATCATTACTCCATCTAATGAAATACATTATCATGTATTTGTCTTCAACTACATCAATCACATTGATCATATAACCAAGTTTTTGTCATAAGTAACTTATGAACATATTACCAAATCATCTTTTGTCATGTAGATTATTGTTCACCTCTCAACTTTATTAGTTTCCATACTAAAATTGATCTTCTAAGACATCATAGAGTCTCATCCTATTATTGCTCCACTTGATTCATACTTTCTTGATTATTTATTTTTCATGTGATCGTTGACTTTCCATCAATGACAACCTCTAACCAAACCTTTTGTTAGGTTTTGATAGATCTAGAATAATATAAGAATAAATAATCATATGCAAAAATAGAAGAAGAATACAAAAATGAACATGGATAACACATAGATTTAACATGGTTTACCCCAAAACTTGGGCTACATCTACCTACATAGGCTTCAACCTTTCTATTATCTAGCAAAAACGTACACCAACATTATAATGAATTATGCATCTCAACCACATATAATAGCATTTTAGGGAAACCTCTAAAATTGACCATTTTAAGGTTTTACAATGTCTATTTTCTTTTCCTAAAAAAGAACAAAAAAATTCTAGTGTTGCACGCTGGCCAAAGGTTTGGGGCTACCACCCTTGATCTTCGGCAACTAAATGAGTAGTCGCCATGACATCAACACCCACAACATGATCAGTCATCACAATATCAACACCTTTCATCAATTATATTTTATTACACATATTAGCTAGTAAATCTCCTCTTGTTAATGAAAATTTCCAACATAGAGGTCATCCCTTTTCAGATTAGAACTCAGATGTAATGGTTGCATCAATCTGTAATGCACCACTCGAGAACCCAAGAGAAATAAACCTAACATGTTACAATGTTTACTGAACTATTTTTATTTATTTATTTAAAAGTTTAAACAACATCAAGATAACATTAATGCGGAAGCAATAAGAACATACACATCAAATACACATTTGCAATTACAGATATAGTTTCAATTCCTCAAGGGCTCCTTTACATTGAGTCACATTTAATAATTTAAATTAATTAGTTTAAGTTCCAAGTACAATGTCTCAAGATTATAAAGAAATAACAGATACATAATCGCATAAGCAAAGCATAAGTATATCTAATACAATGAAAGTACATCCACTAAATAACATCCACTGCACATGTCGCAGGGTATGTGAAAATAGATACTATACATCAGAATACATGATAACATATATACATCATCTGAAAAGAAGTCTCTGAGATAAGAAATAAGAATGATAAAGGTACATCTTCTGCAACGAACATCCAACAACTGTTAATGTGAGGGAAAACCCAAATGGTAAGAAGGCACTACCTCCCGACTGCATGGTTACCTAGTCAGGCTTCCACTCCCACCGTGCAGGGAAGATAATGAACGATCCACATACGGCTATCAAACATAAAACATTCCTAGGCATGGAACTCCTAAAAGCCACAACTATCTCAAAGGTAACACATGCTACTAAAGAAGATAAGATAATCCAAAAAGGAAAGAAAACTCAATCCAATACTGACTCCACATAACCAACATCATACACAAACCAAGTATAAACCAAATACCAAGATCATAAGATAAAGTCAATGAAAGATATCCACCTCAAGTCAAAAAAAACCACATGTCAAAAGAACATCATCATGAAACACCAATCATCATCAATGAAAGTAAATATCCACAATAAACACATCCAACAATAAGTACACCACCAGAGGTACACAAAATCTACAGAGGAGACTCAGGCTACATACTAGGGAGTGTCATCACATGGCTGCTTGAGTTACCCTGGACTGATCTCTTAATAGACCTCGGACCCTCAAGCGTTGAGTTACCCTGGACTGGTTACTCTGAACCCCAGACCCTCAACATCACACATGTGGAAACCAAAAAGCCCTCTCAAGAAGACAAGGCACTCATCCCATTCCCATCCTTAGTCTATATAAGCACTCAAGGCATGGGTGGATCAAATCTCTAACTTATATTTTTAGTGTGTTTCCCCCCATAAATTTTAATTACTAGATTATCACTTATTACATAACTTGCATTAGGTTACCCTGGCACTGACCACTTTGGGTCCCGGACCCCTATGCAAGCCACTCCCAAAGTCATGTACCTAGACAACATTTCCTAAGAACATAAAACATGGTTGTGTCCCATACCACAACACCCATAAAGATCAAACTCGGTTCCTTAATAGGCAACTTGATAGTAAGATGGTTCTCCCATCCAAGTACACATAAATGCTCCTCAAGTAAATCTCATAAATATAATCTCAATTCGAATCACAAGACATATCATGACATCCAACCACATAAATGGTATAAAAGAAATTCCATTAAAACCACTGGTGTACGTCCCAGGCTAGTCGACATCTACTCAACACCAAAATCTAAAGCATAGACAATACAAGCAAAACAATATAGTTTTATAGTTTGAGTTACAAGTAAAGTTTTAGTTTTGTGTTCAAAGTACGTTTTCAAGTATACAAGATTCTTAGTATCGCCCTTATAACTTAACCCAATCATTTATTTGAATAAAGTATAGAATTACCCCTAATTGATTTAAATCAAATTTTAGTAATAATTTAGCATAACTATTTACTAATATTATTAAAGCAATATCTATTGATCTTTGAGTAAAATAATTGTGATTTTATTAAAAATCAATGTCATTAATTAATAATAAAATCAATTCACTTCTTCTTAAATAATTTCCATTATTTAACAATCTCAAATAAAGTAGCAATTATATTACTATCATTAATTTATTATTAAATTATTAAATGTTAATAAGATTTATCAATAAAATTATTAACAAATAATAATTTAAATTTAACATAATCTAAACTTAACAATTTAAATTTAATAATTTATAATTTTTTTAATATGATTCAAATTTAATGATTTAAAAATCATTTAATAAATTAAAAATTAATATAATATAAATTTAATAATTTATAATTTTAATTTAATTAAAATTTAATAATAATAAAATTATAATAAAAATAAATTTATAAAAAAAAACACTATATATAATAAAGCCGCTGGCTTTATATAGCCATGTGGTCAACCTTAAAAAGGTTTCCGCATGCTTTTAAAAGCCAAACCGTGCGACAGTTTTAATAACGCCACCCCAAACGCATTGCAGTACACTGCGATTCCTGTAGGCGCATGGGGAGTGCCGCCAGGGGTAGGTAAGTGAAGAAAGGTAATTGTTATATATATATATATATATTTTTTTTTTTTTTAAAAAAAATTTTTAAATTTTTTTTAAAATTTCATTTCATTTAAAATGTAATGTGAAATATATATATATATTTTCTGTAAATCATTATATATGAAGATTAAGAATTGTTTTATAATTTATATATTTTATTTTATTAAAATTTATGATACTCATTTCATTCTACTCTACGATAATATATTTTTTAATAACATGTACATTATTACTCTGATAGGAAAATCAAATTTAACAATTCAATTTCTAATTCAAAATTTTCTTTTCATTTCAAACTTTTTCTCAATTTAATTTTCGTTCTTAAAATCCATTGAAAGAGAACGTTTATCTTTTAAATCTCAAGCTTGATTTCAATATCCAATAGATTCTCGTATTTAATTAATTTCTTATTCAAATACAATCCTCTAAAATAAACTCAACAAAGTATCCATCTAAGCCATGTACAGATATTTCTCAAACAAGAACAATTATTGCATACCAGAAAAACAACACATGCAAAAGACACGGAGCAGACAGAAACTTGAGTGAAAACCACTATATAGTCAAGTCACGAGATCCTACTTGGATCTGATGCTAACCTTTGACAACTAGATGCAAATTCCTACCACAAGCAAAATCTTTCAAAACACGTACAATTCTTTTCTTTCCAAACCCTTCTAGTTGCTCTCCATAAACCTCTGTGTGTAATAATGACCCGAAAACCCTCTAATATAGAATCTAATTACCTTTTAGGGTTTCTGTCACCACCACTTCTAAAATTATAATTATTTTATTTAATTAATTCTTTAACGCACAATTAACTTGCTTTTAATTAAGACAAATGAATTATTAAATTACTTTATTTAATTTTCCACTTGACTTCACTTTAATAAATTTATAACTTTAATCTCATGCGCACTTTATTAAAATATCTTAATCAAGTTCACATATCTTTATTAAATTCACATATTTTATCTCTTGATTAATTTCCTATATTATAGTCTCATGTAGGCATCATGCGAACTTAGATCTTTTTCATAAATTAATATCTTTTAACTTCTTAATTTATTTTTGAAAATTTTAATGTGATAAATATTTATTAATTTACATAACAATAATATTTAGCATTTACTTAGAAATGAACTCTAAATATATTAATATTAAATTGAATAAATATCATCACGTTCTAAATTTAATCTTGTAAGTTTTATCTTCAAATTCTATTCTTTATATTTAATTAATTTCTCAATTAATTAAATATAATTAAATATTAAAAAGTCATAATAATTTTCATTAAATTAAATCATTAATTTAATCTTTTAATTAGACTTAATTAACAGAAACTTCATCAAAGACTCACAAAACAACATACACACAAAATACTGACGGGTTTTAAAAAGGGTAGATAGTCTGTTACGAGTCCTCCTTGTAGGACAAGTATTTTAGGCTATGGCTAGGATTGGACCTGATCATTATCTTCCCATTCTCACCATTTGAGTATTTGTTATAGGGCATGCTCATCCTGGCAATTCAGGGAAGTCGATGCCCAGTACCTGCATCCTGCATAAAAGACGAGCATGTACATATATATAATATATATAAATTAAATAGGCAATGGCGGGGAGTGGTTCATCGTGTAGATCCAGACTAGCAGGTGACTACAACTCCCTCCCTTAACCACATCAAACATGTCAGATGAAAAGATAAAATAAACACGCTCACCATACACATGCAAGTATGGGGTAAGTATAAAAAAATCACCAATCTAAGATCAATGCTTAGTTGTACTAATGCATCTCTAACAATATAACATAATCATCATTAAAGACATCACGTTAACATTGTTACTAAGAAAACAAATTTACTAATTAGGAATCATCAAGACATCATTAACCACACGTGAAATGAAATCAACTAAGTAATCATCACTGATATATCACTAATCCAAGCCATGAGATAATATCATGATATTATAAATCCAGTATCTCTAAAACTAATCAATGCATAAAATCAGCCTAAAAGAATTTGACAATGATAACAGAAATGTAATCTAGGGGCAGGCACTACACAATCCACTAGACATATTGTTTATCTTTCTATGGATTGGTATGATGAGGACTACATCTTAGGAAAGAATAAGTAGTTTGTTGGTCTAGTAGTTGGTTGTCAAAAAGTTTGTTGGAGATTCAAATTATGAAGGTGGAATCATAAATGAGTGATGAACCCTTGACATTTTTGTCAAAGGGGGAGAAGAGCTATAAGGAACAACAATAAGAATTGACAAAAAATGTAGAAGTACAAAAGAGAACCAAAAAAAGGATAGAAAAACAAGAATTTGGAGAAGAACTTAAGAACATAAAAAGAACTACAAAAGAAGCACAAATGGAGATGAACATAAAAACAAGGGGATTGTATTCCCCAGGGGAAAAATGTCATGAAGTACATGGAAAAAGATGAATCACGCATGGGGGGAGCATTCAACAATGTTGTATTAGTTATTGTTGGTATTATGTGGTGTTGTCATCATTGGAAAAGGGGGGAATTATTAATGTAAATGATGCAAAGATCTTCAAGAGTTGATAGGGAAGTTTGATGATGTCTTGAATCCCATGTTAATAAGGGTTGAATCAGTTATTGTGTTGTTATTTATGTCAACTTGGTATTTTATGTTGAATCATTTATCAAGAAGTTAAGCTTTTACTGTGCAAGTGACAAATCAAGTGTGTGGTTGATTTGTATGATGATTTGGTGTGTGTGTGTGTTTACTACATATAAATATTAAGTGAGTTATGTATGATTGAAGTTAAATAGTTTAGATTGGGTTGGTCAGTTTATGATATAAGTTGTTTTTCAATTGGTTTATCAAATTTGTGATGTTTCAAGAGATGAAATCTAGGGTTTATGAAGGCTTCTTAGTTATTAGATAAATTTTAGAATTATGATTGATTTGGTTTATAGGAAGACATGTTTTGGATCAATTGAACAAAGTTTGTGAGGAATATAAAGAATTGGTTGAGTGTTTAAGTCCGATCTTGAACCGATAACATGTAGGTCATTTCTAGTAGATATTTCAAGTTGGTGAGATGGTTGATGATGTGGAAATAATATGAAAGCAAAATTATTTTCAATGGATCATTTATACATTGAAGATTATGATTAACTTTTTTGGAACTGTGTTTATTTAAAAAAAGTGAAAAGGACAGATGTGTGATATTAGACTAATGCACAATGGAAGATATTGATCATGTGGTATTAATTGGTGTTGGATTAGGGTTGTGTAATACATTTTGGTCGAATGTTATTGGATTTATATAAGGTTTAGGGTTACCTTATGATGAAAAATATATCTATATGGAAGAGAGTTATTTTACAAGTGTGGGTGAAGGGTTGTGATTTAAAAGGGTTACACGATCAAGTTGGTAGTTGAATGCTTTGCAGGAGATGCAGATGATGAACTAAAAAGGATCTATACAAGAAAATTGAAAGCTTTATTTATAGATCATTCTACTCGGTTAATCCTAATAGGTTGACATGTTAAAAGCCTCTAACAAGGCCACTTTTAACATGGTGAATAGGATCTAAAGTTAATTCCTTTAACTAGGTGGCTCATTTATTTGAGTTAGAAAAATATTTCAAAAGGTTATTCCTATCAGGGTAAATCTCCTAATAGGGATAGAGGTGAATCCCTTGATCGAGTGACTCCTAACAAGGTTTATTCTTAATTGGACATTATTTTAAGCTCATAATAAGGATACACTCTTAATTGGACACATTCCAAAAGAGTACAAAATACTTGTGTTATCAATTCCTATCATGATTTTTCCCTCTAGCCAAGTTGGGTTTCCATGATACAAATATTTTTGTTATTTTGTTACTTATGTGGATGCTTTTATGAGTTTCTTTATGATTAATTTTCACAACTTAACATGAATGGATGCATGAATAAAAAGATGGTAAGTTTAGTTTTGGTTATTCATTTTGATAAGTTGTGATTTGAGTTTGAATTCGGTTGATTCACCTCCACTTCTACCTGTCAATAATGTACAACCTTGGATATATTAACAAAAATATTAAACAAACCATTTTGAAAACATATATTCTATTGGAAAATTCTTAAAATAAATGAAATCAATTAATAAAAATGATGGTGAATTGAAATTCATTTGACCAAAAATTTACATAGTTGGGGTAATCTGGCCACCCCATTCAGTCCTACTTATTCTACAATTTTAAAACTACAAAATCTAAATATTTTCCACTAAAGTTTTCCTTGGTCTCATTAGTGCATCTTCTCTTGCAGAGCTTGCACTTATTTTCTTGAGGTCCTTAAAATCCATAGTCCTGGTAGAAATTGCCTCATGTTCGGTGATCTGTCTACACACTCAAGAACTTATATGTTTGTTGGTGTAAATAAGTATTTATTATTTACACTCTACTTAAGTTTACTTAGTATAATGTATATTCATATTAGTTTTTATGTATTCACCTAGGAGTTTTCATATTCATATGAGCTGTCATGTAGATAATATAGTAGTTTGTACTCCAATTGAGCACATGTTGTCTACTACATCTCTTTATGAGATACACCTTTACATTCTTATCCTCTCATTGTTTCACATACATTCATGCACAATGGAGGATAATCCACTCTTGGTGGACATGTGCTTAGTTGTTTCTTATCTCTTTGCATGTCTCCTAGTCATCTTGACTGCCTTTATATACAAGGCACTTCTATGATGTATTCATCCAATTATTTGATTAATCTTTTCTTCTTTGATCATAGCTTGTCTCTCTTGTGCTATCTCTTGAGCTTCTAGATCTTAGCATTTCATTCTTGCCTTAGGCAAATTCTTACATGGTATTAGAGCTATACCAAATTCTTACATGGTACCAGATCTATAGGAGTTTCATTACATAACCATTGGAGAGTTTTTTTTTTTGTAGGTCAAGATTGGAGCTTTCTAGTGCAAATTAGAAGTTGGCATCACATTCAGAAGGTCAAAAAACCCCTAAATTGACACTTGTTTCATCAAAATTAGACATCTGAGGTCAAATCTAGAGTCATTTTTTTGGAGGTGTGATGGCGGCAATTCAAGAAAAATAATTATAGAAGTTGTTTGCAATCCCTATTCTTAATTTTTTTTGAAAATCAAAAATCTTGATTTTTGCAACTTCAAAGGCTTAGTTCGGGCTCATTTGGACACATATTCAAGTGCTATTTTTTTTGAAAGTGCATTTTTTTTTTGTCTTCTTTCCAATTTTGGTATTAGTTTGGAGTAATTCTTAGTACACGTATTATTTTCAACATTTGGTCATTTTTGTCCTATTTTGGTACTTGTAATTAATTAGATCCTTGAGAGATCTTGTTTCTTATCTTGTTGAGTTTGATATAGATTCATATTTGTTATTGTAACCATCAAAATTAGAAGTCCACTCTAGTTAATTTTGACAAGTGGTAGTTTTATACGCACTAAGTATAAAGTGCTAAAATCATCTATTTTGGGGGGTTCTTTGATTGAGTGATTTGGGGGGGGGGGGGGGGGGGGGGGTGTGTCTTGAGTGTTTGCACTTATCTTTCTCTTGTCTTCTTTTATTTTGCATAACAAAGAAGAATAGATTAATCACAACAATAAGGTTGCTATTGGTACTTTGAGGAAGCATGTACATGAAGATCTTATCTTCCATATTGATAATTGTAAAATAGTAAAGGAAGCATGGGATAATTATGCTAGCTTTTATGCAAAAGTAGACAAAGCTAGGGGTTTTGAACTTGATGAAAATATGATGTTATTAGATCCAAAGGAGTTTGACACAATTCAAGACTATATCACCAAGGCACATGAGATAAGGTCAATGGTTAAGGATTTTGGAATTACCATGGAGGATGAAAAATTGATCTACAATTTGACCTTCGGTTCTTCCTACACCATGCCTTCATTTGATTCCTTCACAGAGATGTTGATGGTAGAACAATCAAATTTGATGAGCATGGGTATTCTCAAGTCTTCAAAGTCTAAAGTATTGGTGGCTAGTAAAGGGAATCAAGGAAAATGGCCTAACAAGAAGCAAAAATCATGGCAACAAAATTCACAACAAGAGAAAGAACACTCAATCTCCTCACCACAAGACAACTCCAAAAATATGGGAAAGTCATCTAAGAAGGAATTTCTTACTTGTGCATATTGCAAAAGAATGGACATGAAGAACATCATTGTTATAAGAAGGAGATAGACGAACTCAAGAATCTTCTTAAGAAGAATCAAATTAGTCTACCATCAAGAATGACTACTTCATCATCTTCTTCACATTTAGATTTTTTTAAAGGAAAGGATCACATGGGAAAAGGTCAAGCCTTGGTAGCTACTTCAAGTCAAGATTCAGGGAGATGGCTTCTAGATTCAAGGGCTTCTCATCATATGACATGTTCACAGTCTATGTTTTCATCTTTTAATCCTTGTTATACTCCACCTATTTTGATGGGAAATCATGCTTACATGAATGTTGTTGGGAAAGACAATATTGATAAAGGGGAGGGATACTTCAAAGATGTGTTGTGTGTACCTCACCTAAGTCATAATCTTCTTTCCATCTATCAACTCACTCATGGAGATAGAAGAAGGACTACGAAATTCACACCTGATTTAGTTTTTATCAAAGACTTAGAGACTAGAAAAATCATTTCTACAAGGGTGGTTGATCACACATCTAGGATATACTACTTCTTAGATTTTTCTAATGATGATGACAGTGATTTCTTAGTAGATTCCTCAGTAGATTTTGATCACAATTCTATTGTTGATTCAGACTTTGATGAGAACTTTAGCTACTTGAACTTAGATGTTCTCACCTATGATCAAGTTCTTGACCCTTCCATTTCTTCTCCTCCTAATGATATTCCATCTACTAATGTTCTTGATGATATTTGTATTCACATAGCCATGGATTCAAGTGATTCGGTACAACATGATACTCATTGTCTTCCAGACTTAGTTTCATGGGATGACTACTTGACAAATATTTCTAGTTTGTTTGTGGAGTCCTAGATTTTAGATTTGGGAGACACTATTGATGACATTCATATTCTCTTTGGTGAAGATGGTCCTTCTTCAATTATTGTGAGGAAGCATGCTAACCCTCATCTTCATTCTCTACTTGATCAGTCTTTCGAGCTTGACATGATGGTAGATCCTTTGATACCAAAATTGGAGAAGGTCACTTTCTCTTTAGAGGAGACACTTGAATCTTTGATACATGTTCTACATTCATCCTCAGTTGAGCCTAATTTGACTTTTTTAGTAGAGTGGCATAGTACACATGATTTGGAGGAGGCATCTTTTAGTATTGACATGGGGACACTTGAGTAGGTTTCAAATATTTCATACATTTTGAGGTTTCTTCCTATAGATGGGAGAGGCTTCATTGATACACCTTTCATTTTGTTTCTTCCTAAGGGTAGGAATGTTGTTCTACACTCATGGAGGAGTTTCTACATTGAGCATTGCGCATCTACCACAAGTGTACATTCTACATTGAGGGGGGGTTACCTGGTCTATCTTCCTCTTCTTCTCTCTTATGGGGGGATATTTTTCTCACATGAGGTCTTCTTCTCTCTCATTTTCTTTTATTGTACTTATCTCTCTTTTTGTAGAGGTTTTTTTCCCATGTGGTTTTCCCTTTTTCTTCACTTATGAGAGATTGCATTGCATCTATCTTTTGCACTTTCATATTGTACATGGGTATCTAATATGGCCTAGTAGTTGGGACCCATCTTGCATTATTATATAGCTTTTGTGAGCTTAAGTACATTTCCCTAAGTTGCACATAAGGGGGGGGTGTTGGTGTAAATAAGTATTTATTATTTACACTTTGCTTACGTTTACTTAGGATAATGCATATTCATATTAGTTGTCATGTATTTACCTAGGAGTTTTCATATTCATATGAGTTTTCATGTAGACAATATATTAGTTTGTACTCCAATTGAGCACATGTTGTCTACTAAATCTCTTTATGAGATACACCTTTACATTCTTATCCTCTCACTGTTGCACATATATTCATGCACAATGGAGGATAATCCACTCTTGGTGGACATGTGCTTAGTTGTTTCTTATATCTTTGCATGACTCCTAGTCATCTTGATTTCCTTTATAAACAAAGCACTTCTATGATGTATTCATCTAATTATCTAATTAATCCATTCTTCTTTGATCATAGCTTGTCTCTCTTGTGTTATCTCTTGAGCTTCTAGATCTTGGCATTTCATTCTTGCCTTTGGAAAATTCTTACATGGTATCAAACCTATACCAAATTCTTACAATGGTTATACCACTTAATGAAGGACACTTCCCTTAATAAATCAAACACACTCAACTCAACACAAAAATAAATAAAAAATTGAATGAATTAGATAATTTCAAGAAATACTTTCTTTCTATTATCTTAATGACATGACATTACAATTCTTTTTAAATAACACTCTATAACTACATAGGAATTTTCATTACAATAATCTACAAGAAATAACTACAAATTACCCTTCTATAACTAAGCTTGAGACCTACCATCATCCCTCATATGTAGCACCAATAAATACCTTAGAAAATTGTATAAAGTGAAAATTCCTGATTGTGGCGCCTAATGGTTCAATTTCTTATTTAAGTGATTTTTATCTCTTCCTTTTTATTTGAAACTCAAGTCTTAATGACTCAACTTCCAAGAGCCATAAATTTTGAACTGTGTATTGATTTTTTATTATAACCACTTCTCAAGAACCTCTCAAAATGCTTTACAACTATAATTGTGCAATGTTGTTTGGGACATTTTTTGACCCATTTTGGAGCCTTTGAGGTCTAGGTTTTCATACCACCCCATCAAAATAGAGAATTCAATATATTCAAAACTAGACTTGATCTTTCCATGAAGCATTACTAACAAGCTTATATATCTGAAATGAAAATCTAGGAAAGTATTTCAAAAAATGTGTCCTCTAATGAAAAAAGTTATTTAAAATAGTAAACTTGCCAAAAACAATAACTTTGTCCAAAATTTAGCCCTTATAAGGAAACTAGACAATATTTTGGATGATGCAAGATTTATCATACACCATGGATGCTCCTACATCATACACGTAAGGTAATTTGAGAAGGGATCTATCAAATCTTGAGTATGTGAAGGAAAACCAAAGTAGTCAATATCTTCCTTTGATAGTCATTATGAGTTTTCAGTTAGATAACTAGGGGTGGGGGGTGAATCAGTTATGTTCAGTTATCCTACAATCCATTCAAATAATTTTAGTACCAAACAACATCCATAAACATCATGAGAAATTAGTTATATTCAGTTTACCTTTGTATTTACCTTTTCCTCTTGACAACCTTCTTGCAAGAAATGCTTCAAGTTCATCCAGATCATCCTTAGATTTAGAATCACTTTCTTCCTTACTTTTCTTTTCTTTCTTGGAACTTTCAATTGTTAGTGAATATTTAAAATAATTTTGAATTGTAACCACACTATTGTCATAATTTCTCAATTCAAATGCATTCAACTGACCAAATAAACTATCAAGTGTCAATACATTATTAGACATAGCTTTCACTTCTTGAATTGTAGAAACTTTGATAACATAAACAAGAAGAAGAGTCTTGAGAACTTTACTTACAATTTTTGAATCAATGATAGCTCCTCCAACAATTTTGATTGTGTTCACAACTTCCTTAATTCAATTTACATATTGTGTAAATTCTCACCTTCTTTCATTCTCATGTCATCATACTTTCCTCTAAGACTTTCAACTTTATCTATTCTTACATTATCATCTCCTCCATGTACAAGTGTCAACTTATCCCATATCTATTTGGGAGTAGTGCAATCCTTGATATCATCAAACTCGACATCATTTAGTGTAGAAGCAATCTCAATCATCAAGCTATTGTGATTCCTCTTCTCATTCATTTTCTCCACAATTAGAGGACCAATAGGGGTGGCATATTCATGTTAAACAACCAATGTGTGACATTATCTCCAATTCTAGATATATGCAACTTCATTCGATCTATCCATGATGAGAAGTTCTCTTTGTTTAGTCTTGGTACCTCTCTCTTATACATCTTTAATCTTTAATCTTTAGCTCAAGTTCCTTTAGAGTTCTTTCTCCAAGCACTATGCTTTGATAGCAATTATTAGATAACTGAAAGAGGTGGGTGGGGGTGTGAATAAGTTATTTTCATTTGTCCTATAGTCCCTTCAAACAATTTCAGTACCAAACAACATCCATAAAAATCATGAACAATTAATCGGTGTACACATTCAACTTCACACTTCACTCTTTCAATTACTTTACTCTAAACTATGTATTCATTATTTTTTTATAACCAAGTAACAATAATATAACTTAGTAGTAACCATCCATTAACTTAGTTGTTACGGAGTAGTAGTAAAAAGAAAATAACATGTAAATCAACTTGCAACATAACAACATTAACACATTTGACAGCAATATTTTTAATGTGGAAACCATGTAAAGGGAAAAACCACTTGTGATTGACAACCCAAAATTTTCACTCTTATGAAGTAAGCTTTGATAAGATCCAACCTTGTTACGAGTTGCATATACTTTGTTAATGTGACCTTGTTAGAGTATTTTAACCAAAAGATCATCTAGACCTTATCACTCCTTGATCTTGTCTAGACCTCTAGCTTGCATTCTAGTAACAATATGAAAATGTGTTTTACCAGTACTCCTATTCACATAATTATTATATACAAACTCATCTTGTACCAATACCATATCCTAGTTACTTAGTTTATTCCTAACTAAGCCTCTTCATAAATTATCCAAGACTTTATTCACAACCTCTGTCTATCCATTAGTTTTTAGAACTAAAATTCAACTTGGTATCCATTTTCTTCCACAAAGTCTTCCAAAACTAGCCAACAAACTTACTGTCTTGGTTAGAGATAATGTTTCTCAGCAATCCATGTAATCTAAAAACCTCTTTGAAGAAAATCTATACAACATGCACTACATTCGATGTCTTCTTACACACTATGAAATGTTCTATCTAGAAAATTTATCCACAGTAAAATCATACCTCTTGCTATCTTAGGTAAGACAAGAACAAAATCCATACTAGTGTCAATCCAAGGTTTCTTAGGAATAGAAACAAGTGTATACAATTCAATATTTTGACTTACTCTTTTTGCAACTTGACAAATCCTATAACTCTTTACAAACTTCTGAACATCCTTATACATCTGTGGCCAATTATACTTGTCTTTAGGAAAACTTAATGTCTTATCAATACCAAAGTGTCCAACCAATCCACCATAATGCTTTTCCTTAATCAAGTTAATTCTCATATAACTTCTTGTTATACACAATTAAATCCCTTTGAACAACATACCTTCTTGAATAAGGCACTAATCATACTTACTCGATGATTTGATAGATTCAATGCTTTGCACTCTTTCCATGCCTTAGAAAAATTAGGGTTACAAGCCATTCATCTCATCAAAGCTATGAACTTCAACCTTCATCTCAATCAACAAAGAACGCCACCTACTGAATGCATCTGCAACACGATTAGTGGCTCCACTTTTATGCTTTATCACAAATATGAAACATGCAAGTACTCAATCCACTTCAAATGTCTCTGATTCAACTTATCATTAAAGAAAACAATAGGTTTACCTTCTTGACTCAACACAACTCCTATTGTTTTACTAGTTGCATCACATTCAACTTGAAATACCTTATTGATATTAGGTAAAGCAAATACAAGTAACTCAACAACCTTTTGTTTCAAAGTCTCAAAACTCTTAACAGTTTCGTGTGTCCACTTGAAATCCTTTTTATCTCCTCTCATTGTCTTAGTCATAGGATTACAAATAGGATTGAAATTCCTCATGAACTTTCTATAGAAACTTGTCAAACCATGAACTAATCTTACCTCACTCACATTCTCAGGTGTAGGCCATTGAAGAATTACCTTAACCTTCTCATGATCCATCTTCAAACCATTAGCTGAAATAAAATGCCAAATACACAATTTTGTCTTGCATGAATGAACACTTCTTCAAATTGATCAATAACTTCTCCTTCTTCAATCTCTATAACACTTTCCTAATATGCTTAAGATTTTCTTTCCTAGTCTTATTGAATGTTAGAATGTCATCCAAATAAAAATCCACAAACTTTCACAAGAATCTCTTTATAATGTCATTCATCAACCTCATGAAAGTACTTGGTGTATTAGTCAAACCAAAATGCATAACCAGACATTCATACAACCCATCTTTTGTTTTCAAAGTAGTCTTCCACTCATCACCCTCCTTGATTTTGATCCAATGATGACCACTCTTCAAATCAATCTTGGTAAAGTATTTTGCTCCAATAAAACAATCCACTATGTCATCCATCCTTAGAATATGAAACCTAGATTTCACTATTATTTTGTTAATAGTTGTGGAGCTAGTACACATTCTCCATTCTCCATTCTTCTTAGGTGCCAATATAATAGGTACAACACATGAACTCAAGATTTCTCTTATCAAACCTTTCTATGAAAACTCCTACACTTTCTTATTAACTTTTTCATTCTCGATAGGTGTTGAACTATATAGTTCTTTATTCAGAAAACCCACTCCAAGAATCAAATCTATACAATGACTTATACTTCTTACTGGTGGTAAACCATCATGTAAATCTTTTGCAACAATCTCCTTGTATTTTTTGGGTTGTCATTTTGCACGATGCTTAACGACAGGAATCCTTTTGAACTCCTCTCTTGAAAAGTTAATTTGGGATCAACTCCAAGGTTCTAGGTGATCTTGCAACCTACTGGAATCTACTCAGTAGAAGATAATTGTGAGTGTTCATGAGGAGGCCTTTTTTGGTTTGAACAATTCAGATAAGATATAGAATCTACTTGTTATCTCAAAAGAATAAAACACAAAAATAAATATATTTTTGTATTTTTGTATTTTTTAAATGAATGCAATCTAACAATGCAACGATATGAATTCCTAAGTCAACCAAGTGTTTGCAAAAGCAAATAATGAAGATAGGGTACCAAGAAGTTTAAGAAAATAACATGAAAAGTAAAATCCTAATGGAATAAGCCACAGAAACAACGCATTTGTGAGTTAAGCCTTTGAAAAGATTAGTGGGTAACTAATGAAAATAGGAGTAGTGCTTCCTTAATTCCACTAATACAATCATCAATGGGAATTCAGTAACCGTAAGATGTTTCACTTTTCATCAAATGGCAAGGCCATGGAAAGTGTGCTCATGTGAGATGAAGAGCTATGTAGGAACAATATGGTGATCTCTTCTCAAACTAAGTATGTTAGCAAAATTTGTGGGCCTGTAGCAAAGACTAAAATTAAAAGATTGCACAACTAGAATAATGCATTAAAACTATTGGCTCAATTACATTCCTTGAACACAAATCCACAAAATATAACACACTTAGGTAAGTATCACTACACTCCAAATGCAAGCACCAATAGCATATATTATTGCATCAAAATAATGGTAGCCTAGAATACATAGTACAATCCTCAATTTATAGGAAATCTTCTGCTCAATTTGTGTTGAGAGTGAGAGATCTCTTTGTGCAAACATATGCTTCTAAACTAATAAAACAAATCTATTTATGTACAAACTGACTCTCTAACTAGTGCTTAATAGGACTTCATCCATATTTATATCATTAAATGGATGCATGAGTCTTTACATGTCTTAAAACAAAGAAAGCATGAGAAAATAAGAAGAAGAAAGCCTTTAGATGATGTAGGAGTGTTTGGAGGTGCCAAAAATAGAAGCTCCATGTTCACTAGGTGTCTGTAGGAGTTAAACTGCTATCCAAATGCGTTTCTAATGCATGGAAAGCTCCAAATTTAGAACTGGCAGTTAACTATTGGCACACCTCTAAATTCTTCAAAAACTTCTAGTGCAGCTCTGAAAAAGTGCACCTTGGAAGTAGTGCACCTATGCACCTAGTGCACCTGCGTACCTCGTGCACCTACGCACCTTGGAAGTAGGTTCAAAAAATGCAAAATTTCACCAAGTGTCAAAACTAAAATTCTAGCTTTTAGGTTTTGTTCTCATTTATACCATAGCTATGTTTGGGTATTTGCTCTTGAATTTCTCAATAATCTTAGTGACTTGAGCTACATCTGGCAAATCTAAAGCTTCATATTTTTCCTTCACTTTTTTCCTATAGTTGCCCACCTCAATGCGAGTCTCCGCAAAATCTCCTAGTTTCACATCCAAGTCTAATAATGCTTCTTCCATTTTGAATGCTTGTATACTATCATCATCATTAAAGCTTCTTCAAAAGTTTTCTAGAACTACAACAACTACTTCCATAGATATCAATTTGTCCCTTGAATCATCTCCAAAAATATCTAAGCATGCATCACTAAAATGTTTCTATGCCTCCAAAATTTGCTTTTCGATTTGATCCTTGAGCTTATGAATCTCCATGTGTAATGTTTCTATTACTTTATATCCATCCACAATCTTCTCTATCCAATCATCAATTCTATCTAACTCGTCTATTGTATATATCTCGATTAACATTTGATACCTTTGACCTTTGATTGACTATAATGCTTGTACGTCCTTGCCCTAGGTATGTACTTCATCCATCAAACCAAAATCTTGATTCAAAATGGCTACCAGCTTATTTGCATCATCCTACATTATATGGTGTAATAGCTTAAGATTTCCTTGTATAATCTACACACCTTTTTCTTCAAAACTTTCTTGCCATTGCTGACAAGCTCTAAAAAATGGATCAAGTTGCATTGTCTCCCTATCCCTTTTCTTCAATGCTACATTCAAAGTCTCTTCAAGATTTTTAGGATCTAAGGGACCAACAACTTTGTTTAGATATCCTTTTAGTATCTCATTCTATTTCTAAAGTGTTATCAATTTTGTGTCATCCTATTCTAAGTGCCTAAACACTTCTTTAATCCTAGTTGTCACCATCAACTTGGTAGTGTCCAACGTGGATTTCCCAAGCATAACCTCCCTAATTTGATAATCCTTCAGATTCAATTCTTCAACATCTATATGTGGAGGAGGGATAACAACATGAGAAAATAAATATCGGTTAAGATCACTCATAATGAAGACCAATGCCTGTGCATCTTTTGGAGGTGACTCAAGTTTTTTGAGAACTTCAATCAATTCTCTCATATCCTGTTCCTCAATGGAGTATTGCTACCTTTTGTTTCTAATCACCTCTTTCCTCAATCATCTTGGAACATATTCCATTGGAGATTTTCCTTTTGAAGATGAAGGAGCTTTCTTTTTTATGCTCTTCCCCTTATCACTCCTCTTCAGAGTCTTCTCCTTTTGTGAGAGATCCACATCGGGAGTCTTTGTGTCTGTAGAGTCCACAATTCTCACCTCTATGTCTTGGGAGGTCTACTAAGGGTACTCACATATTTTCCCTTCCTCTAACACTTCATCAACGGGTATTTGTTGTGGTTCTTCCTTTTGTTCCACTTGGACTCGTTCTTCTTCATTGCTTGGAGGGAGAGGAGTAGTAGAACCTTTATCCATGCAAAATATAACCTAATTTGGTGATGGTGGAGCTACTTTAGGTCCTTGTGGATTAGGTGCTAACCTACTCCAATCCTCCTATTGAGGTTGATTAGTCAGAGTATCTCTTATTTTATCTCCCACCAATTTAGTGCTAACTGGCATGAAATCAAAATTTGACATCTAAAAGACATCAGTGCCTTCACCATCCTGCTCATCAATCCATTTTTGTAGTTCATCTTCTAATGTAGTAGATGTAATAGGCTACTTAGGAATGGATGGTGGTGTAATTGTGGAGCTTCTTCTCCTTTTAAACTCTATAGCTCTAGCAAGATGAGTTGTCTAGTTTAAAGGAAGGTTATCTTCTTCTTCCTCATCATCCTATTCTTCCTCTACTTCTAGGAGAACTTCTAAGATTGATGGAAAATGAATAACTCTCCTAATCACCGTTTTTCTCCTCTTGACCAGAGTCTTGCTTTTTCTTCTCTTAGGAGAAGATGGGGAGGCTTATACCTCTTATTGAGGTAGAGAAAATGCTTGTACTTCTACTTTAGGTCTTCCTTGCCCTTGTTCAATCAGTGGCACTTGAGGATTATCCTAGGTCTATGTAGCTTCAACATTCTCTAACCCTTGTAGATTTTCTGCTCCAAGCTATGGCGGTGCTTGAGTTGTTTCCTCTTCTAGCTTGGCTTGTTGGTGAGAAGTTCTCTTCCTCTCGCCTTTACCTTTATGAGCCCTATAATATCCAACTTCTCAGTCAAGTTGCTGCACTATTTCTAGCTTCATTAGGTATTGAGTTATAAAAGTGGTCACTATTACCTTAGCTCCTCAACCTATTGCTAGACGAGCTGTAGCATGGAAGACTACCACTTGAGGAATTGGATCCAATTTGAAAGGTCTCTTGATCCAATACTTGGTCAGTTTGATGACATGCTTGGCCCTATGATTAATATCTAAGATAACTCTTCCTTATCAATCGTAGCATTCATAATGGGTCGATCACCAATATTGTCCCTATTGAACAATGGATCAAGGACATCCTTAGTATCCTATTGTGAAATCTTCAAAGGAACCTTTATCTTCAAGGCACTACTCACTAGATAGAGAGTCATCCTACAATAATCCTTTATATAGATATCGTAGTCCTCTACTACATTCATCTAGTGCTCCTTATTGCATCTTCATGTTGAAATGTCTTGCCAGCCAAATACTGTACCATTCCAATGTTATCAAAATAAGGGCGAGGAGAGTTGTACCTCCAAGGGATACTGATCCCACTTAGGCTCAAAAGATGAAATATCTTGTCTCCTGACAAAACTAAATGGTCCTATAGTAATAGGCCATAGCCATGTTATTTTATGTTGCTTCCTTACTTTGTTGTAGGCAGACAAGAGTTGTCAAGCAATCTCCAATAGTATAAGTCTATAACTTGGATACCTAGGGAGCTTCTTGGGATTGATCATTGTACCCGCTACTGTCAAATAAGTGAAAGTTAGATATTGGATATAATAGGTTCCAACTTCTAAAATCTTTGCCACTACCTCCTTTGACATCCTCTTCACATAATCCCTCTCAATAAATTGGATAATTGTAAATATAAATGCATCATTTACTATCTTATATTCGTTGCTATGCTTTGGAAGCTTTTTCTTCACCAACTGAGGATATACTATATAGGGCCATGCATTTGCATCTTGCATACTGCACTTTTTGAAGGGTCTGTAATAATTGGTCGCCCTTGTAGCTAACAAGTATACCAAATGTGATGTCATGTAGAACTTACAGTTATTCTTAACCATCACTAGCTATTCATCCAAGTTCTCACTAAGAATGGAAGCCCAATCAATTAGCATCTTCACTATCTTAATAGTCTCAATAAAGTGCACCATCCATATATTGAGGTGTCTTGATGCTAGCAACCCCATGACTCTAACCAAGAGTATTATAGAATATCCAATATCTTCTTTCATGCAACCTCTCATCTTGTCCACTTTTCCTACTTTATTCCCTAGAGGAGTCTTCTCAATGAGGTATGAGGACTGGATGATTTTAGACACTTCCTCTACATGTTCCCTATACCATCTTTCAACCTGGTGATAGGTTAATCTGATAAACTGGTCTACTATTAGAAGATGGAACACCTTCTCTATGTTCTTAGGTCAGAGATCTAGTATGATCTCTCTAGTTATAATCTTCACGACCCTTTCCTTAGAAACATATTCTCCACAAGTGTCATAATCAACTCTAAGGATTGTACTGATACTTGGTGTGATGTAACATTGACTAGTCCTGGTTGGATAAGAGTGGATATCAATGGGGACCTTTTTGTGGGGTTGTTGCACAGTACTAGGAATGCATTCCAATCTAAATGACCAAGTTCAATGTCCCAAATCTCTAAATGATCATCTTGGAAATGTGACTTTGTAGGAACACCTTAAAAGTTGAACACCACTAGTTTTGGGACTATCTTTGTAGCAAGGGAGGATGATGAAGAAGCCAGTGAATGTGCACAAAAATAACATCTATTTGTCTAGAGTCGAAGAAAAATCAATTAATACCAAGCCTAATAATGACACAGAAAAACCCAAAAACCCTAAATGTTAAAAAAAATCTAAAAACCTAAATTTATCCCTTTATTGGTGTAATTAAATATTCACTAATTACACTCACTTAAGATTACTTAGGATAATGCATTGCATAGTAATTTGTGATTGAGACATTTAGGAGTTTACACCTCAATTAAACACACGGTGTAGGAGAATTCCACTCTAGGTGGTCATAGTTGTTATCTCATTCCACCTTTAGTGCACATATCACATTATCATCCTCATCATCGCATATACTTCATTACACAATGGAGGATGATCCACCTTTTGTGGACATGTGATTCCACCTTGTGTGGGTGATAGCTTATCTTCTCCTTATCATTGTCTCTTATCGACTCTCCTATATAAGGAGGTCTATGATGTACATTTCAAATCAATCCATTGGATGTCAATCAAGTCCATTATCAATAATATCATTGTTTCATCTTCATGCAATTGTCTTGCCAATCTCTTTTGGAATTTATCTTGGTTTTTCATTTGATCCTGGGGGTGTTGTAAAGTCACCTAAAACTGTAACATGGTATCAAAGCTCTCATGGTGTGAAGACTTCTTCTCAAGAAGTGCAATCTTGGCTTGACTCATTATTGGTGCAACATTTGGTAGTTTGGACATCACAATTTGGAGGAGACTTCAAGATTCATATTTTGTGACCTTCTATTGTAGGCAAACATTGGGGCTTGCTAGTGCAAATAAGAGGTTGGCATCATATAGAGGAGGTCCAAAAACCCCTAAATCAAATTTTGTTTCATCTAAATTGGACGTCTAAGGCCAAATCTAGAGCCTTTTAATTTTCGAAGGTGCAATAACAACATTTTAGAGAAAATAATTTCAGAGGCAATTTTGAAACAATGATATCTCCCTCATACTGACTCCTTTTTCCGAGCAATTTTTTTTTTGTTTTGTGGTAGAATTTCACAATCTACATAGTGGTGCAAGTGATTTTGGATCTCTGTCTTTAAATTTGTTTGAAAATCACAAATCTTGTTTTTTTCAACTTTTAAGGCTCTGTTTGGGCACATTCAATAACATTTTCAGGTGCAATTTTTTTTTTGAAAGTGCATGATTTTTACTCTATTTTCCAGATCTATAATCAGATTTTAGTGATTTTTAGTGGTTATATCACTTTTAGATTTAGGTTTTTTTTTGCTATATTTACACTTGGTGAATAGTTGGATTACAATTTTATGAATTGAATCAGTAATTTGAAGGATTTATTAGTTGATTTTAGTCATTCTTTGATTCATTATGGATTTTTCAAAAGTTCCATTACTCACTCCATATAACTATCATAAATGGAAACAAGTAGTTTCTAATCAGTTGATGAGTATTGGATTTCTTAGAATGATTCTTGGACAGGACTAGAACTAGCTACAAGTGTTTCAGAAAGAAGGAAATGGTTTGATAGAAGGGATAAAGCACTTGGCTCTCTTAGATCTACCATCTCCAATGATTTTCTATATCATATTGCATCCTACACACATCCTCATGATGCTTGGTCGACATTGGAAAGAATCTTTGGTAAACCTAATAGAATAAGAAAATTCAAATTGGAGAGTGAGCTTATAGGTCTAAGTCCATGTGATTTTGACCATATTCAAGACTTTTTATTTAAGTTCAATTCCATTATATTGGAGCTTTCTAATTGTGGTATTACTAAAGATGATGAGCAATTGATATTATCTATTCTTTCCAAGCTAGGTCCTAAATATTCAATCTTTGTTTCCACATTCTATACAACTATGGATGCTATTGGTAGTGCATACAAAATGCCTTCTCTTGATGAATTTGTAGCTTACCTCACAAGGGAATAAGAAAATTTAGCACACATGGGTCAATTGAAGCCTTCAAACTGATGGGCTCCTAAATTAGCCATCTTTCTAATCACTTTTACCCTCTTTCTAAGACATTTGATTGCACATAGACATACATTTATGGTTTCTATGTATATGATTATATGTATGTGTGTGAACATAATATGGAATGTGGATATCTCTAAAGAAATAATGTCTACCTAATTTCATGGACAAGAATGGTGAATATAATATGTATGTTAATGGATGTTTTTCCTCCTAAGCTATGTTTTGGGTAGTTACCTCCTCTAATTGTAGGTTTGCAAGAGTGACAATTAAAGCTAACACCATTTCCAAATATTGATAGTACAGAAATATGTATAAGTATATGGTTGGATGTGTGTGCATTAATTATTTTATAGGAGTTGAACATGGATATTCAAGGATTGACATACTAGCGCAAGAGTTGTCAAAGTCAACTGTGATTACATAATCTTTGCAAACAAGTCAATGCCTTCTGTTGCATGTAATGCACATATTTATTGTGTGCTATATTTTGGGATTGTTCATGGTCAATAATGTTTTTTTATGAAACTTTACAAGTTGTAACTAACCCTCATTATGAAGTGATCATAGGTTTAGGAGTTAGTGTAGTTTTTCTTTTAAATAATCGATTGTTATGACTCTTTAGAGTTAGTTGAACAAACTAGTTTTAATACATAACTCTTGCATACTATTTTCAATCAAGTGTAATAATTTTTATGGATGAATAGACTGATCAGCTCAAGTTTGCAACTTTTATCTTGATTGTATTTTCCATTCACTCATTCAAGGGGACCCACTTGATGAGTGAATTTCTTTTTTAGTATAGAGTTTGTTTCCTATTTATTTTAGATGTCTTGGAACTTTGTTGTTCCTGTAGCCATTGATACAAGAATTAGTAGCCTGTTCCTACAACACAGTCAGTTGGAGTAGTTTCTAGTTGTAATTTCTTGCTTTGATTAGAATACAATTGCTTATTAGTTTTAGTTTAGTTTTCCTGAAGCATAAGCATTTAAATTCCTCAAATAGACTTAAGAAAGGAAGTTTGAAGCATACACTTTACAGATGCCATTCCAAGTTTATGTCCCTAATTGATAAATTAAATGAGACTAAATAGTGTATTAGGAATCATTTAGGGTGTCCAATCCTAAATTAAGTAGTCCATTGCTTTGGGTTTATGATACCATTATTTGGCCAAGCACAAAGCATCAAACATTGGTTGAAAATGAATCCTCTCCAAAAGCTCCCAAAGGAAAGGGAAACAAACAACATAAGGATCCTAAGAAACATGAAAAAGGTGATGACTCTCCTTCACAACATAATATTGAATCGAAGTCCTCTTCAAGAGAGGAAACATCTAGAAGAAAGAGAGATAATTGTGCTTATTGCAAAAAGTTAGGACATGATGAGCATAAATGTTTCCATAAGAAGATTGATGAGCTCACTCACATTATTCAAAAGAACACTATCCAGTTTTCCTCATTAGTGTCTTCTCCTTCTCAATATCAGACAATTGCTACATCTACATCATCATCTAAAGGCAAAGGACAAGCATTCATTGCTTCTACACATCTTGAGCAAGGTAAATGGCTTCTTGATTCAGGTGCATCACATCATATGGCATCTTCTATGGATATGTTTTCTTCTATTGAGCCTTGTACTTCACCTATATTGATGGGTAATAATACATGCATGAAGGTTTGTGAGAAAGCTTCTATTC
This sequence comes from Cupressus sempervirens, assembly GCA_028749045.1. NCBI lineage: Eukaryota > Viridiplantae > Streptophyta > Pinopsida > Cupressales > Cupressaceae > Cupressus > Cupressus sempervirens. The sequence goes on from CM053788.1 coordinate 613,516,992, forward strand.
CTATGGGATAGGGTACATTTAATGATGTTCTTTGTGTACCATCCTTGACCATTAATATCCTTTCCATTCACCAAATTACTCATGGGGCACAAGGTAAAATTATTGAGTTCACTTCTTATTATGTCTATATTAGGGACATGGAGACTAGAGATGTGATGGTTATGGGAGTTGTTGATCATACATCACATTTGTATTTTTTTGGACATTTTGTTGATAATGATGATGATATTCATGATGTACCTAACCCTTTATCAAGGGTGAATAATTCATGCGAGGAGAACATTGGACACTTGAATAATTTTGTTGTTCAGACAAGTGTTGAACTTCCTACTCCTCCACCTCGTGCTTCGTTAGACATGAGTTCTACTATTTAGTAGGATGATCTTTATGCTTCAGATCTTGTAGTGTGGGATGAATTTGTAGATGCTCTTTTAGATGAGTCTCATAATGTAGATTTGGTTAATACATCTAAGGGGGTTTCTCTTCAAGGTTCTTCTTCACCTTCTCTGGAGATTGGATTTCCAACTCTTCACGTTCTCTTAGTTTTTGACATCTCATAGGTCAGCTTGATGGTGTGATAGAATCTTTGAGCTTGGAGACACCTATTTAGTCTTCAAAGATGCATACATGGAGACATTCTTCCTCCTTCCTCACTTTTTACATGGAGTGATTTCATCATTTGATGTATTTATCTCTTCCTAAGGAGAGACATGTTTCTTGTAGGCATTGGATTAGATTTTTCTTGTAGGTACTCTTCATATACATTGGAGTTTCTTCATTATGGAGGGGATATCATGTCTCCTTATTTCCTTCCTATTGGGGTATTATTCTTTGTATATACATGATGTATGCAATTTTTGGGGGGTCTTGAGTACTCCATCCATCCATGCATCTTGTTGTCATCTCTCTTTTTGGAGGAGGGTTTTTCCAATGAAGTTTTCTCTCTTTCCCCACTTTATGAGAGATTACATTTCATGTATTTTATTGCATATTGTTCATGGGTACCTAAAATAGCCTAGTAGTTGTCATGCCCAAAAACATGAAGGCAAAAACACACAATTTTTTTTTGAATTAATCATTTATCATGCCCTAGGTTTGAAATGATTGATAATAGTTCTAGTACAGGTTCTTTACTTTACGTCTTAAGGTTATAAACATGAGAATGATTACATTGATAAGACTTTGAGACTTTTGTTACTAGATTGATATCAATCTTACGTTATGCCATTTAAGAATTAAACATATCAAAAGATCTTAACAATGTAAGTTACTCTTAATTTTTGACTAAAAGATAAAGGAAACAATCCAACATTTCCTATAGGTTTTAACATATGCTAACGTAATGAAACAGATGATAGTTTCAAGATGAGTTTGTTAAAACCTTAAATGTTTAAAATTTATACTAACTATATTAAGACAGATAACCTAAAACCAACTCACAATTAAACAACATAGTTATCAACTAACTTAATAATTAAAGGATTATATAAGTTTCAACGTAATACTAACTTAAAACTTTACTAAATTAGACTAAGTACACTTTAACAAATTTGAATATCATTTTAAAAACTAACAATTTAAAATTTAAAAACAATATATAAAAAAAAGAACTAACTAAACTAATCATGCTAAAATAAAATAACTTAAAGATTTAAACTAATTAACTAATTACATTTATAAAATAACTAAATTAACTAAATACTAACTAGCTAATCTAACACTAAATTATATTCTAAATTCTAACTAAAATAAAAAAAAAGAACAATTAAATCATACCCTACTAACTAAGCCTACCTATTGACTAGCATCTAACCACTAACCCTCCTGTCCTAAGACCTAACCTACACCCTAGCCTCTAACATCCACTTGACCACAAGTCAAGTGGATGTGACCCCTCCCTACTCCTCTCCCTAGGCCCCACGCAATCCCAAACCTGCACATCCAAAAGGAGGTACGCAGGGGAAACTAAGGACTAAGGATTAAGACAAGCAAGCAAAAAAAACTTACTAACAACAAACTCGACCCCACACTTAAACCAACGTCCAAATGAAATGTCATATCATGACATAACACTCTCTCCACTCCACTTGCCACGCAGCCTGAGGTAGTGAAAACGTAGCCCAAGAGGGGCACGTGAACAGAGGTGGAAAGGAAGGGTTAAGGAAATGAAGGTGGTCATTCAAATTTTCCCTTCACAACATTAATGCCACCTTTCCCACAACTGGCCGCTAGGAATGGAGGAGGATGGGGAAAGACAACTCATGACAACCACTTGCAATTTTCGCACAAAGGCAAAAAGGGACTTTTTGAGTGCCCTCAAAAGTCAAAGCTAGGGGCTTAGGGGTTGGAAAAGACCCCTAACCCATACCCACACCCATAGGTTAGAAAAAAAACATGTTTTAAAGCCTTAGGGAAGAGGTTAGAGTCAAGTAAAAATCTAGAAATAAAATAGGTCCATCTAACAACTCTAACTAGCAAATTAAGTACATAAACATTTTACGAGTGTCAAGCGACACTGAAAGAACATAATTACGAACAATAGGGTTTCCAAATTTTAGCACATGGAGATCAGTTTTGTTCCTCCGTAGGGTTCCTCGGCTAAATATCTGCACACTCATTGCACCCATCAGTAGTCCCGTAAAATCACATGTATATAAACGTATATGTATCAATTTTTTTCATAATTTAAAACATACATCAATAAAGTTTCTTCATCCTTTATAATTCTTAACCATTTGAAATATCTTAAATCACATCTCAATCCTACATCTACTGATTTCGTCAACATACATATACATGAAAATTAAATGACAATCATCAAATATATCTGGAAATAACATCACACAACATGAAATAATAAAATATATGCCAAGCATAGGATAATGTCTTGACATCTCGAGTCGTGTATAACAAAATAAGGGTAATGTATCACTATGCCACGATGGGTCGGGGCGAGGCCTCACAGTAGTCGGCACCCATCTTGCATTGTGAGTTTAAGTGTATTCCCCTAAGTTTCACTAAAGGTGGGGTGTTGGTGTAATTAAATATTCACTAATTATACTTAATTTAAGCTTACTCAGGATAATGCATTGCATAGTAATTTGTGATTCATACAGTTAGGAGTTTACATCTTAATTAAACAAATGGTGTAGGAGAATTCCACTCTAGGTGGTCATAGTTGTTATCTCATTCCACCTTTAGTGCACATATCACATTATCGTCCTCATCATCGCACATAGTTCATTGCATAATGGAGGATGATCCACCTTTCATCGACATGTGATTCCACCTTGTGTGGATGATAGCTTATCTTCTCCTTATCATTGTCTCTTATTGCCTCTCCTATATAAGGAGGCCTATTATGTACATTTTAAATCAATCCATTGGATGTCAATCAAGTCCATTATCAATAATAGCATTCTTGCATCTTCACGCAATTGTCTTGCCAATCCATTCTGGAAGTTATTTTGGTCTTTCATTTGATCTTGGGGGTGTTGTAGAGTTACCTAAAACTCTAACACCCTTAAATGTAAAAAAGAGTGCACCTGGCACACCTCAGAGGTGCGTTTCCTTACACTTAGACCCTTTTATTACTGAGCATGTGCATCTGGCACACCTCATGGGTGCACCAGGTGTGCATCCTTAGAATAAATAGGCACAAAAGGGTGGGCATTTAGCACACCTCATGGGGCACACCCTTTATCCTTTAAGGGATACTTTTTATTAAAGGTATGCAGCTATGCACTGAGACAGGTGCATAGATGTGCACCTTTAGTTAGGTTTGTTTATTTTTAAGATTTTTTAAAAGATTTTTTTGAGTTTCAGGTTTTTACAAAGACAAAGGTGTACCTTTAACTAGGTGTTTTTAATGTTTTTTTTTACTATGTAGGTAGAGTGGAGGGACATGACATGGCGGATCAATGCACCTAGATATATGTGCTGATGTGGTTGTAGAGCTTAGAGTGAAGAGAATGAAGTAAGGAGGGGAGGGGGGTCCTAGGTTTTATAGACTCAGGACTTAACGCACCCCTTGGTGATGCGCAGCTGCACTATTGTGCATTATCAAGGGGAAGATGCTTTTCTTGAATTTTTGGCACACTAGTGCACCTAGGGAGGTGTGCTAGGTGCACCATTTTCCTTGCAAAAATGACTTATCCTCTTAGATGATGATGTCCTGAATCTGGGTTTTCAAACTAGGACTCAGATCTGATAAAAGACATTAGGTAAAACCCCATAAAAGACTCTGACCTCGAACTAAGGATCCATAAAATTGAAAAATAAAGTAGGGGGTCCCCATTTCCAGGTGAAATGAGGTATGGGTTGTGGTTTACAATAGTATTCATTAAGTATCTTTTCAATTTTTGTTGACACTCGACTTACACTGTCATCTTTTGTTGTCACTTGGTAAATACTTTCTTCTGTCACTCAGCCATTACTATCTTCTATCACTCGACCATTACTATCACAAATGGTCCTTTAGTAATCATAACAAAAAAATATTTGTTCTTCTTCATGTCTTTTTCAAATTGTTTTCCATTAACCATACAAACTATAACAGTAGTACAATTTACCTCATATGGAACTTCAATAAAAGGAAACAATTTTTTTCTTTCTTCCATTCACCCAAAGAGTATATTGATTCAATCTACCATCATGTACAACATGTCTATCATAGTGCCAAGGTCTATGCAACAAAATATGACAACAATCCTTAGACATAATATGACATAGAAATTCATCAAAGCAATTTCCAATCTTGAATTTCACAATACATTGCTCACTCACCAATAGATTATGCTCAGCTTTGATCCATGAAATGTGATAGAGTTTAGGGTGTCTTAACCTTTGCAACTTTGTAACCAACTCCTTAGATGACAAATTTTCTAAACTACCACCATCAATGATCACTTTGCAAAATTTTCCAGCCATCTTACATATGGTTTTGAAAAGGCTTCTCCTTAGGATAGATTATTGATCAACTCTTTCACTACACAAAGTTATCCTTACCATCAAGTTTTCTCCAGCCTCAAGTCCACTCGGTGAACCTTCAAGATCGCCTTGAACCACAACATTTTGGTCATTATTACCTTCATTCTTCCTTCTAGAATTTTTACATTAAAAGTCTCCATGTCTTCCTTCACCACATTTGAAACAATTACCAATAAATCCTCCTCTTCCATAACTACCTCAATAAGAACTACCACCCTTCCACTTGAGCTTCCCTTTGTCTTCAATTTTCCACTCAGTTTTGCTCTTACCTTGCATAGAATTGTTAGATCTATCACTTTCTCCATAAGATCTAACTTTTCCTCTTTGAAATTTTTGACCTCTACCTCTTTGTCTTTTTTCATGCTCCTTTTTCAAGATTTCCTCATCTTTCAAGGAATATTGATATGCTTCTTCCACACTATCCAGTTTCACAAAACTTATCTCATCTTGAATCCTAGATCTCAAACCATTTAGGCACCTTGTAAATTTCTCAACCTCATCATCAACATGTCTAGATTTGATGTCTAATTTGTCGAATTCCTCTATTTACTCCTTCATAGTCATGTCCTTTTGTCTCAAATTTTGCATCTTCCTCAATAGGTTTACTTGATAATCAACATAGAGAAACTTCTTCTATAGATTATTCACCATCTTTAGCTAGGTTCGTATCTTTAGTTTTCCCTTCCTTTTCTTATCAATTTTAAAATGCTCCCACCAAAGTTAGGTGCAACCTTTCAATTTAGTAACATATATTTTCACCTTCCTATTATTAGAGGTGCCTTCAAATTCAAAGAATTTTTCCATCTCGGAGATCCAATCCAGCAAAGCATTGGTGTCCAATCTTCCATCATAACTTATTACTTCAATAACAAGCTTTGAGCGTGCTCTAGATAGGACTTGCAATAATATTTCCTCATAAGATTCCACCTCAGGTTCAAGATTATGGTTTGGTGCTCTACATGCTCCTTTTTCATCACTAACATCATCAAGATGTACTCCTCTCCTTTGGGATGTCTCCACAACATCTCATTTAGCTGCAACTTATCTCAACATGTCCATAATACCATTATTAACATTTTCTCTACCATAAACAATTTTGAATAGGCTCCTGCAAGATCGTAACCCTCTGCATGTTATAGGTCTCACTCATATCTGCCACCCCACAACCAAGATCAACTAGGGATCTACATGATCCAATCTCCAGAAGGATGAACCTCAATCTAATACTACCTGACACAAGGTAGGTTAGGTAATTAGGGCCAAAGGCATGCCTAACTATCAAACTACCCCACCAAGTAAACACAATGGAAGCAAAAAAAAGAGAACAATAACAAGGAGAAAGAGAAACAACAATATATTATAGATTCACAAAATGATATACAAACATGCCCATCTATAAGGTCTTTTGGGTTGTGGCTAACAAAATGGTTTATAAGTTATAAATCAAGATCCATGATCTCACCATAGATCTGACTCTATACACTAATCCCTCAAAATTGTCCTTCCAAAAATATGCTACTTAACCTAAGCCGAGACACCCTTATTTATACTTTCCAAAAATGGATTACAAAAGATGCTAGATCTTCACATTAGAGAAGGTTGACCACATAACAATCTGCACACATCTAATGCATGATCCTTAAATTAAATGCACAACTTAAAATAAATGAACAAGTCATCTCACAAAAGAACCATCTCATAGAGAAACATGACCAAATAAAGACTTAGATATGACTAAGCATCAAGAAGAATGACATTGAGTAGACACAACCAATATAGAAAGAACTTGAAAAATACTAGCACTTGGTAAACACTGGCATCCAACACTAAACTCAAACTTGGTGGAAACTACAACTTGGCCAACACTGAACTTGAATTTGATCGAAACTACAACTTGACCAACACTAAACTCGAACTTGGTCAAAGTTGCAACTCAACCAACACTAGAACTTGAACTCATCCAACACTAGAACTCAATAAAAACAAAAAAGATAATGAGGTTAGCAAAGAAACCTAGGATGCTCCTGCATCATCCACTACTTCCTTTTCTTCATCAATACTGGACTCAATGTGCTCTTCTTCAACAATGTAGCTTGATTTCTTCCCTTCATCTTTGTAATTCATATGCTTTCTATAGTTAAAATATTTCTTTTCATTTGTATCACTGTTATTTTTGTTAGGAAATTTAGTAGCAAAGTGACCAACTTCATTACACTTGAAACAAATAATAGGGAGTTTACATTTGTATTTACCTTTTTCTTTTGACAACCTTCTTGCAAGTAATGCTTCAAGTTCATCCAAATCATACTAAGATTCAAATTCACTTTCTTCCTTACTTTTCTTTTCTTTCTTGGAACTTCCAATGGTTAGTGAAGATTTAAAAGCATTTCCAAGTGTAACTATATTATTTTAGTTAGAGTAATAAAGTATTTTCTTATTAATTAAATCGTATTGATTTAATTATTAAGTCACTTATTATCTCTAGGTTACTTAAGCTAAACTTTGGGCATATAATAATTAATTCTTTTATCAATTATTATCATGAAACCTAGGTTTTTTACCTATTAGGGTTTTGATCTCCTTTTATAAGGATTGATATCTTTGTAATTCATTCATTCACTTTTGATTATAGCAATCTATTTTTTTCTCATCAAGAATGTATCATTTATGGATTTGGAAATTCTACCCTCCATAGCTTTTGCTTCTCTCTTTTTGTGATAGGTGTTTGCATGCAGGTGATTCTTGGGAGCTATGGGGTTTAGCTTTCATCAAATTTAACAATTGTCATAATTTCTCAATTCAAATTTAGTCAATTTACCAACTAAACTTTCAAGTGTCAACATTACCAAGCATCACTCTCACTTATTGAATTGCATAATCTTTGATAACATAAATATGAAAAAGAAACTTGAGAACTTTACTTTGAATCTTAGAATCATTGATAGCTCCTCCAAAAGATTTGATTGCACTCACAACTTCCTTAATTTGATTTACATATTGTGCAACATTATCACTTTATTTCATTCTCATGTCATCATACATTCCTCTAAGACTTTTATCTTTAGCTCTTCTTACATTATCATCTCCTCCATGATGTGCAAATACTACCAATTTATCCCACATTTGTTTGGTAGCAGTGCATTCCTTGATATCATCAAACTCGACATCATTGAGTGTAGAGGTAATCTCAATCATTAGGCTATTGTAATTCCTCTTCTCATTCATTTTCTCCCAGTCAGAGGACCAATAGGGATATCATAATCATATTCCAACCAATGTGTGACATTATCTCTAATTCCATATAGATACAACTTTATTCTATCTTTCCATGATGAGAAGTAATCTTTGTTCAATCTTGGTAGGTCTCTCTCTTATACATCTTTGATATTTAGCTCAAGTTCCTTTAAGCTTATTTCTCTAAGAACTATGCTTTGATACCAATTGTTAGATAACTGAGTGGGGGGAGGGGGGGCCAAATCAATTATGCTACAATCCCTTCAAATAATTTTAGTACCAAACAACATCCATAAATATCATTAATAATCACTTAGTGTATACATGTAATTTCACATTTAACTCTTTCAATTACTTTACTCCAAACTATGTATTTACTGTTCTGTTATAACCAAATGATAGTAATATAACTTAGTTGTTACCGAGTAGCAATTAAATGAAAATAATATGTAAGTCAACTTCCATCATAACAATATTAACACATTTGACACCCAAACTTTTAATGTGGAAACCCTGTAAAGGAGAAAACCATTTGGGATTGGCAACTTAAAATTTACTCTTCTAAAGTGATCTTGGCTAAGAGCCAACCTTGTTACAGGTTACATACACTTTGTTAATGTGACCTTATTAGATGATTTTAACCAAAAGATCATCTAGACCTTATCAATACTTAATCATCTCTAAAGAGTGGCCTCCGCTAAAGGACTTACAAACATCACTAATCGATATTACCATATAATATTTCATAGACTTGTTAGGTTAAGTTAATTTATGAGATTTTTTTTTACATTAATTAGAAAGTAACAATATAAAAATGATCTATTAGGTATAGCACTACCTTGATTATTAAAATCTCCTTTCCACTTGGTCTCTTTATGATCTCCTTACGTTGTTCTCTTGAATGGTTGATTCACACTTACACTCTTTCTCCTTCTTTCAACTCTACTCAGTTCACCTAGATTAACTATATCCTTTTAGCTTTCAAAAAATTCACACAATCATCACCTTAAAAATAAAAATTAACCGCAACTCAATTAGATTCCAACTAGCAACCAAAAAATTGTCCTGAACATCTCCTTAAATAATTGTCTCTATGCTTCCAAATTCTTTCCTTTTTTGTTGCTTAATCATAATCATCGATCTTAGATTTTACCAAATACAATGTATCTAGCCACTTAGAAAATATAACTTTCATAGAATTTTGTGCATATCCATATCCTTTTTCAATCCACATCATTAGATCCTTATTGAATTTTCCCAATCGTTAATCTTGTAACAAAATTTGACTCTCAACTTTGAAAATCTCAAACTTTCCATCTTTCTATCAAAAGTTAGCCTCATATTCCATCTTTGCAATATTGTTCTTCTAGTTGTTACTTGGTGAACATAAAATTTCACTCAGGTAATATAGTACTTGAGCAAAACTAGACTTTCTCAAGGAATACTAAACTTCTTCTTTACTTTTGAAACTTCTCGGTGAGCACTATAGTCACTCGACAAATACTATATTCCTTCTTTATCCTTGTCACTCAGTTTAGCTTGTGTAGCTCAATGCATTACACTATTATATTATTGTAAAATAATCAAACCAATATTACATTATCACTATCCAATCCATTCAAGTTCCCATTGAATACCATATCAACTCTATCTTAAACATACTTTCTTCAAATCTTCTTCATCAATCAAATGATATGACACTCTACTGAATTAGCATAATGTCTAGCTAACTAAGACTTGACATTAGTGACAACATAACAACTGATATGACTCTTTTACATACATTCATAGCATTGCCAATTACTTTATTAGTTGGAGCTAACATTTTCAACAAACATGCCTTTCATTTTGACTAAATCCTCTTCATATTTCTTGTTTCTTGTGCTTCCACCAACATGACTATCCAATATATCTTCTATTCCTTCTTTAGATGAAGTGGGTGTACAAATATTCTAATATTATTCTTCTATCTCATCCTTAATACTTTCTTTATGACGCTCAATGAAATTTGAAATATTAAACACCAATGTAATGTTGAGTTTATTGGACACTTGTACTCAATTTTTTTTTCCTAAATCATGCTTCTTCAAGATTTTGTATGGTCTCTCTTTCCTCAAACAAACCATGACTTCATCTTTAATAAAAAATCCCTTATATCTCCTTTTCTAATCTACCTTAGCATTGTATTGGTAATTCATTCTATTAAATATGTTTTATCAACTCTTCATGTAAATTCTTCAAGTGTTTTGCAAAGTCTTCATCTTTAGCACAACTCTTCTCTCCTTTTCCCAACTTCCTTTATTCTAAAGTATTTCTATGACTAGTTCATATAAAATGTAGAATAGTAATTTACTAATGCTCCAATTAAAATAATTATCATATGCAAGTTATTCCTATGGTTATACCAAAACCCAACTGTTGGGTTTATCTCCTACTAAGAACTTCAATAGATTTTATGAACTCATATTCACTAATTTTGGCTAAGTATTAGTCAATGGATGGCATACAAAGTTGAAGTTCAAATATATCATTATCTTTTTTCACAATGTCCTAAAAAATTTAGTATCTTCATCCTAAACTATGCTCTTTGTAAACCAAATAGTCTCACTATTAGCTATTTATGCAACCCTTTAGCCAATTACAAATAACTAATCGGAGATCTTTCATGGGATAATTTTTGTACATTTTCAACATAGGAAATGTACTGTGTATTCTCCATTATTCAAGAAGGTAAAAATATCATGTGTTTTTATCATTGGTTTAACTTGGCTTATTGTTTGGAATTTTTGGGTCCATCTTGATGAGAAAAGTTATGTGGATAACTCTTGTCAGGGTAACTTTTTATTATTTATTTGATATATTCTCATAGATGAAAATATTATGTGTTTTCTCACACAAGAGATCAATAATTCATATTTCATCATGCTTGTATGACTAAATCTAACATGTGCAAAATATTAAATGCAAGCACAGTGTGGAAAATATCTCGTGTTTTCTATATTATGGGTCGTAGTTGCTTTATTTTCATAATCTTTAAATTTTGATTATCTTTTTCAAGATCTATTGAACTTTAATGGTTTAATATAAGGATAATAAAATATTAAGTATGTATGTACAAAAAGGTTGTGTGTTTTTTACCATTTTGGCAAAAATTTTTTATGTTTTTTCACCTACATTTATTTTTAGTGTGGTTGGAGTTCAAACTTTACTTTTTTAGTCCAAGTTATACATGATCTATTTAAAAGGAAACCTTGTATATATTTTTTGGGGTCTTCTTTGGTTCTCTTGTAGCATTTTATGCTCGACAACTATTACTTTTTTTTTTCCTTCCATTATTGAACTTCCCTATTTTTACCTCCATTTGCATTCAAATATCTTGTGCATGTTATCTTGCCTTGTATTTGAATGTCTCTTTCTCTATCCTTAGTTTGAATGTTGTGTTGAATTGCTTATCATTATTTTCTTGTGAATGTATTTTCCTTGTAGTGGATCTTAAAAATCAACCTACTCTTTTTTGTGTTTAGGGTGGAATTAGAACAAGAATTGTGTGTGTTTTAGGGTATTATTTATTACTTTTGCATCTAGAGGCAAATGTAATAACCAAGATTTAATCTAGTGCATCACTAAATCATTATTTCAACATTTAGTTTTTGTGCATCTTTTTGTCTTTTCCTAAAAAGTAATAGTTTGGGTTAACCATAATTGTAAGAAAGCCAACCTTCTCCAAATATTTAGTTTCAAAGCACAAGTTGCACACTCGAAGGTTGTTTCTATGTTTCACAAGGTTGCATGGGGGTTAAGTCCCAAGCATGAGTGCAAACTTTTGTGACTATAATTTTTGGCCCCCTTGATGGAACACAATTTAATTGCATAAATCTATTGGTTAACCAATTAAAATTCTATTCACTAAGAATATGAGTGTTATTATTAGTGCCAACAATCTTTAGAGGCATTCAATCAAACAAAATGGTGACTCAAAGTACAAAATCTACTAGTTTCAAGTAGATACAATATTGGTATCTAACAAAGATCACTTTTTATCTTTCACATTTCTTTAGCTTTCTATGAAATTGTAACTTTTTAAAATTATCTATCATGGATCATTTTCATAGACATGTCTATTATTCTCCCCCATATCATGATCATTCTTCCTCTAATCCCTCCTACTATTAGTATCAATTTCAATTGCAACCTCATTATGGTCCAAATCTATCTATTGTGCCATAGAACCCACATGTCTAACACGTAGACAAATCTCTCACCCATGCTCCATCAATTCCAACATTCTTATACCATGTAAGCTTGAAGACATGATGTCAAACTTCTAAAGGAAGGTGGACTTAAAGTTTCATAAATATAACAAGAAATTTTTGGATTGGAGTAAGAGGTCCCAAGAGAAGTTACAAACTTGTGACTCTCAACTTGATGAAATTTAAATGCAATGGGAGCTCAACCAATAGTAGGAGGAGATGACATACAAACCCTATATCCAAGAAGAGTAAGATATGGAGACACGATAGAGACATTTTGAGGAGAGAAAGTTTCTACAATAGAAGAATAGAAGATGACACTTGGGTTAGCTCATTTATAGACCAAAGAAGCATATGCAACCCCTCTAAAAGAAAAATCCCAATCTTAAAGAATTCCCCTCTATTATAAGGGCCATTTTTTTGTAGCTTCTCTACTCCATGTGCAAGAATCTTCACCCTCTTAACCTTCCATACTTGTCTCGATTTCAGTTTTAAAGGGTGGGCTAATTGAATGGACTACTGATGGTCCTAATATGTTATTTTGGGAGGATCTTCAACCTATGTTCATGAGCTTCCACATGAGCCTAAACTAGAGTAGCCAAAGGAGGAAATAAATGCGATGCAAGAGCTTTTGAGAAGGTTGTATCTATTCATCTCTGTAGATAAATAATGAACAAGGAAAAGAAGAGGACACAATCCTCTTGTTTGAAGACATTTCATCTTTTGTGGAGGAATAATAAATAAAAATGGTTGTTCCTTCCATTGGGGAACAAATGATGGCTATTGAGCCTTTGAAAGAATTAGAGGATCTAAAACAAGAAGAAATGGAAGAAAATAAATTATTGCAGCAAGATTTCATTTTTTTCCTGGAGGAATAACATGTTGATATGCATGGTGTTTCTCATCAACCCAAGAATATTACTTCAATAGAGAAAAAAGTGTTCAATGAAGAGGAGAATTTTTGGGATTAGTTGGAAATATTTTTCTCATCAAATTATCTTGTCCTCTATCAAAATATCATGAGTTACAACAAAAATTTGTGGAGATGAACACCATACTAGGAGCTCCCAAGGAGGTGAATCATGTACAAAAAAATGAGGAGTTGTAGATCATATCTTCATAAAAAATAGGATCCATTTTTCAAACTATTAGAATACCAAAATAGTAGAGCATGATAGTGAGGTCAAGGTTTATTGCTTAGACACTAATACATTAGGACCTCTTTATTGATGATCATTTATGACAGTTGGTGCACATTATATGAGATTTGTATTTTTTTTGTTAATGTGCCCGATGATGTCATAATTGCAATGCCATTTATAGAGACCATTGCAATTGTATTGACCATAGGAAAACATAATAAAGAAGATAAAAAAAAAATTCATTTTTGTTCTCGTGCACTCTATAGTATCACATTGTGTGCTCTACATCTACAAGAAATATTTTATCAAGTAGAAAATTTGAGCTCTCTTGTAAGAATGATATTTGTTATTATTGATTCCTAGTGTTATTATTCTACTATAAGGGTACATAATAGGGGTTTGGTTTTAAACCCACCACATAAAATGAACTATGTTTCTAATTATTGAAATTCTCTCCCTGTGGATTCTTCAAAATGCATAAAAAGCATAGAAAACATCCTACCTAAACAAGGTCAAAAGTTCCTAATCTACACCTCCATGCATAGAAAGAATAAAATGCATCTTACCTATGGATTCTTGGATGACATAAAAAGGATTTCAGAAAAACCCAAATATACATATCCCTAACATTAAAAATTCAACATAGAGGCATTTCATGAGGTTAAACACAACCAAGCTTAATATTCTCCCATTCCCATAGCTTGGTTTCTATTCTGGATTCCATTCTTCATAACATTTGTTCTAGAAACTTTCTTGCCAAAGCCTTTGGATTAAATATTTAAAAGTAGTCCTTATAAATCATATCCAAAGTAGAGCCCAATCCAACAAACCAATTACAAGTAATGATGTCTATATCAAGACCCAATTTTACTGTATAGTAAAACTCACAACCTTGCCTAGGGAATCCAATATCTTTTTAAAAAAAAATATTATGGAGGGGCACCTTGGTGGGCTAAGGAAGATCTAGGGTTATCTTTGAGTTTTTGGCTTGTAGTGGTGCTAGCCACACTACTAGGTGAATAATAGAGTGATCTTACCCTAAGATGGGGTTATATAGGAAAAGTTGCTCATAGTTGCTCAATGTTGCTTAATTAGCCTATTTAGAGCATTTTTGGGTTTTGAGGGCTAGAAAGGTCAAATATTTGTTTGAAGTACCTTATTACATGTTTTTTAACCCTCTAAGTCCTTTGGAATGGTTTTTTATCATTTGGAGCAAGTTTGAGAAGCAGATGCACAAAATTGCTCAACTTGCAAAAGTTGTCATTGACAACTTTTTGACAATTTTCTTGCAATGGAACAAATTTTCAGTTAGAGATTTTGAAATTTCTGAAAAATTTGGGAGAAACCATGGGAACCCTATATTAGGCCATTCTCAACATGTCCAAGGGGTTGGAGAAAGTAAGTTTGTCACTATATAGACTAAGCAAGTAGGATTCAAATAACAATTTTGTTTTTTAAGTGTTCTTGGCATTTGTATAGATTAGATTCAATAATTTTTGTGTTGAGGTGTCATTATTAATTGAATTAAGGTTCTATACATTTTTTTTTTGTTTTACAGAGTTTGGTGTGCTTAGAGTAATTGTTTTGGTTTCTACCAATCTTCTATTTGAAACAGGTTGTTTGCAAGAATGGAGTCATAGGGCCATCTCCCACCATAGGTACAATACGATCTCTTGGGATTTGGAACATGACTCCATGTACATTCTATATAGTGGAGGCAGGGCCTTGTAGTGTTGAGGAGTTGTTTATGCAGTGATTCCCTAGGCAAGTCTTTGCAACTTGGTTAGGGATCACAGAATAGGAAAGTGTAGTGGGAGTGGTTGAATATTCTTAATACTTCAACCTAATGAGGGTGTTAGGAAGTATTATGGAGTAACCCCAAACTAGATGGGAAGCTTTTATGGAATCCCTAAGGAGTGCAAAAATAGTTTTTGTATCAAACAACAATTAAACTCTTGAAACCCTTGATTTTAGGCTAAATTTTTGCTCATATAGTACAAACAACTTGGGAACCTAAGACCCAAAAATTATTTAAGGAATCTAAAAAGGGTACTCAAAATGGTGATTTTTTTGACCCCTTGTTAGGGAGTTTTGCATGATATTTGGGTTTTAGTGCAATTGGAGGGCTAATCCTAATAACTTTTTTACAAGCATTTGAATGCATTTTCACTTGTGGATTGGAACTCGATTAGGGTTTTAGTATAGTTTTTGATTTGGAAGCTTGAAAGGAGTCCAAAAACATTCCAAGGTGGCCATCCATCTCTTTGGAGGGAAAAATGAGCATTTAGGGATATCTGTGTTGGTGGGGATTATTAAGCAAGTTGTTCTACCTTATGAATGTGTACCAATTCAATAGTCAAGATCTATTGTGTAGACTCCTAAGGAGCCTAGGGTGGATAGAATACATAGTTGGTCAAATGTATGATCAAAGGAGAACCTGAGAGAGCTTGGGGAAAATTCAAGATTGGTGGTTACATTAGAGTGGTATCAGAGCAAGTTAAAGATTTGGGAAAAAGTGGTGTATATCTACAGCTATTGGCGAGTTAGTAGGTGAGTCTAGCATGGTGACTAATGCATATTTAGCAAAAGAAGTTGATGAGAAAAAGGATAAGAACTTGCTCCTTGAAGTAGCCTTGGAAGAGGTGAAGACAAAACTTGAGGAAGTTATTGATGCAACTAAAAAGAAAGAAGAAGAAGACAATGAGAAGGGTAAAGAGGTAGCAAAAGAGGATGTTGTACCTAAAACTAACCCTATCTTGAATGAAGATCCCTTATTGAAGGCTATCAAAGCCTTAGGAGCAGGGTATACTTTAAGAAACCCCTCCTTTAGAAAAGGTGTAAAGACTTGGCGAAAGGTGTAAAACACCTGACAAAAAAATTTATTTTTTGTGGCAAAAAAAAAAAGATTACAAAGAAAAAATAATAATCTCTATTGGCGAATCATTCATAGTCTCTCAAACAATGCGTAAAATTTGGGCGAATTGTGTTATTTTAAAACCACAAAAAATTTATACATTGGCGAACAAAAAATAATAATCATAGTAAAATTTTAATTTTTTGGGCAAATCATTTCATTGTATTCAAGGTTTAAAAAAACATATGCGAAGTCAATGGCATCCGAGGTTCGTAAAGTGTTTCATCAGCTTGAGGTTGGCAGTTATGACACCGTGAGAAAGGCTTTAATAGGTCTATCACAATGTCACTACCAAAGTGAAAGTTAATAGTTTGTGTGTAGTGAAACCACGAGGAGAGTAGAGATCTCATCATCGTCAATTGAAAAGATAAAGGAGGAGTTAACATTATGGCTTTGTGAAAAGGATATTTTGTATCATTGACAATTAAATGATGGTGATTTGGTGAACTTTTATGTTGCGAAGTTGCGAAAAGGGAGATCACATCACCATAGGTTTTTTCTAGGTAGTTAGTCTATTGGTTGTGAGCCTGCAAAATGTTAATTTAGGTAGTTTTTGCATGTTCGTAGCGGTTAAAGGGAAAAGACTTTTGGTAGTTGCGAGACCGTGATGGTAGGAGTTTTCATGTTTTGAGGTTTTGATAGAAAGATATGTCATCCTGCGAAGCTACAAAAAGTTAAGATGAAGCCATCTTCACCACTTCACACTAGTTAGAAGGAAATGGGTTTTGACAATTGTGAGATCGCGATGTGAGAAGTTTAAGTTTTGCAGCTACGAAAGAAGGGGAATCTCATTGGAAGAGGATATAAGGCTTATAGTAGGGTCACAAGGGTAAAGTGAATATTTGATTTAGTGGTTGTGATAGCTCGAGAAAAGAAAAAGAAGGGTTTTGCAGTTTTGTGAAAAGAATTCAAGGTTAAGTTAAACCGCTTGTGATAGAGCACAAAAAGAAGAGTTTTGCAACTCATAAGATTTTATTTTTAAAGCTTGAAAGTACAAAAGACTTTTTTTTCAAATCTATTATCTAATTTTTGACAGTTTATGAGTTGACATTCTAAGGCAAATGAAATAAAGGCAGTACTTACTACTGGTCGATATCCATGCACATGCAAGCTTTTAAAGCCATTAACACTATGACCTATCACCAAGTTGCAGAAAACTAGAATCTAGAAGTAACAGAGCAAAAATAATTTGTAGTAAGATCAAAATGGCAAAAGCAGAATCATCAGTAAAGAAGGGCACTACAAAGGGCAACAAGGTTTCATTATTTGCCAAATTTGTAGAAGAATGGTTGAAGATTCTCCCTAAATCTTCAAATGCTCAAAGTACTAATGTCCTCATGTTTAGAGACCCTTACAACTTTTGTAGAGATGCTCAAGTACCAGACACCAATGGAACTGAATTGTTCTAGTACTTTTACAGGAATAGGGTGCAGAAGGTTCCCATCCCAAATCCATGGATGAAGAATTTGGGGAAGTTGATAATGCTGGAGGTATACGTGTACGTTGACGTTATCAAGGCACTGGTAAATGCATATAATCCAACTACTTGATCTTTTCATAGAAAGGATATGAGAATTCTCTGTACGTTAAGTAAGGATGCTTTTGCTGAAGCATTTGATTTGTAGGGTCCCATGTCAGTTCCTATTAACGTAGAATTGGAAGTAGAATTTTAGAAATAGAGAGGTTTCTATACAAAATAGGAAATATTGTGACATATCACGAGGGAAAACAAGATGAAAGGAGAATTCTCGAAAAAGGTTACTGATTTTATACCCTTGTTATATCTCTATCCATACTTTCAAAAAATAGTTTTTAGGTTGAACAAATTATTGGGAGTAGATGGATCCATGGATGCCTCCCCAACATTGTATGTGATAGCTCTAGACATTCAAGACCCACATGCTAATGTGCAGTATGATTTTTGAACATTCAATGCTAATAGTATTCATGGGCAGATGGTGACAAGGTGAGCTAAGAAATTTCAAATTTCTACATTACTCATTGCTTATGTATCTCATCCTCTTCTACAATGTGGGCCATGTGGATTGTAGTCTCATTGAAGCTTTGGACAACTTTGGAGAGGCATTGCCTGTTCAAAGATGGACAAGATTATGGTAGAGGTTCTACTCTTTTTCTAATTCCCTCTCTTTTTATAATGATTTTGTTGCAATTATTCATAGAATGTTAGGTTCAAAATTGGAAAGATTACCTAGGTTAATCAGGAAGATTATTAGACCAACTATGTGTTTTGATGATGAGGGACCAATTGATCATGATTGGGGTAGTGCATTTTTGTTAGAAAAATATACAGTGATTAGAATTTTTGGTTGTTCCCAACCCCCTCATTTCTTTCCAAGATATGTACCAGAGAGGGTGGGTGTAGTGGAAATTTTTTGGTAGTTTTTATCCATGAATAAAGAATATCTAGGGCCAACCATCAATAAGGGGTCTTTTTGGTGTAGAAATTTCAAAGTAGGGGATTTTGAAATTGGTAAAGCGGCCATTAAGGAAGTTGATGCCTTCCTAAGAGAGTTAAATTTCCCCACTACCCCCACTAGGGTTTCTGACCCATATAACATTGTTAGAAGTGCTCTTAAAAAAATGAGGGGTTATAATGTTGTCATTGGAAGGAAAATTTGGGAAGAGGATGTCATTAGGGATCAATTGGATGAAGATGTCTATGCTGATAGGATGTAGAAGTGGAGAGAAATCCTATTAGTAGAGGAAGAAATGAAGAAAGTAGATCATAATTTCTAGGGATTCTATTCTGATTTACCCTATTTTTTACAAATTGATAAGTGTATTAAGGAGTTTGATAATATTATGGCTTAAGTTCCTCAAAATTATAGAGATAAGGTAAACCCTTCTTCTCTAGAGGTAGATGTTGTATTGGAAATTAGTGACGAAGAAGATTAGCCTGGCCTTTTAGATTGGGATAAAAGGGGCAAGAAGGAACAAAAATTGATTAAGGTTCTAGAAAAGGCTAGAGAGAAAGGCTTACAAGTGCTTCCAAAAGGAACTGGGTATTTTGATGATGCCAGACAAAAGTTCTTAATTGATCAAGCTACTCAAGAGGAAAGGAGACCCGATAGTTTAGAACTATAGTCCATGATGCTGGATGACAAAATTATATAGGCTCAGGAATTCATGAAGGATGATGATTTTATCAAGAGTGAAGAATTCAAAAGTTTTTCTGTATAAACTCAAATAGAATGAACTTTCTTTGCATGTAAAACCTAGAGACATAGATGAAAAAGTGTCTAAAAAAATGCAGAAGCTCCAAGCCTATGATCCTAACAGTGAAAACCTCACTGTAAAGGAGGCTAGGGAATTGGTACAAAGGAGTGGTATGATAGTTTTCCCAGGATGGGATATTAGTTCATCATTCCTACTTAATCAAATGAGGAGAGAAGAAAAATCAATCTCTTATGAGGAGATTAATTCATTTGGTGAGTTGTAGGGGGCAGGATTTAATATAGATAGTAAGACAATGGCTATTTGGAGTATAGCTCTAGAATCAGAGAAGCCTACCCTGATGGAAATTAAAGAGACACCCGTAGGTAATGAAATTTTTTGGAATGCACATTCAACTTCTTCAGATCAAATTTACAACCTCCAAAACATTGCTGCTATGCTAGGCAAGAATAAGATTGATATTCTTCAAGAACAACTGGTGCAAATGTATGAAAAGTACCTTGACACCAGGAAGAAGTATGAAGAGGAAATGAAAAGAACATATGTTCTATAACAGGCTTTGGAGGAATAAAAAAAGGAGAATAAAGATTTGAAAAGAGAAGAAAGGTCACTAAGGGAGGTACAAGACTAGAATATTCAAATTGACTAGATAGTAGAAGAACCATATCCAGTAACACATATGGATGTAGATGAGTTTGAGATTAGCAAGGATGTAGAGATCAAGAAAATGAAATAGTTTTTGATTCATAGAATCACTACTTTAAAGAGAGACTCTATAAATGTACATAGTATGTACAATACTCTGTAGAGTAATAATACCAATGCTCTGAGGCTTTATCACTATTATCTCCATTATTTGCCCAGTGGGGCCCATACATTCAATTCTTTGATAGGTTAGTTCCTTTACTCATGCAGAAAAAGGAGCTACCTAAGGAGATCATTGTTCTTATAAGGAAAATGATACATCAAGTTAAAGAATTGAATTCATTCTTCAATGGTAAGATCAAAGCAATAAGGGGAAAATTGAAAAGCATAGCATTGGGTACCCTAGATTTCATTCCAACAATTTTGAATAGTGAATGGTATGTCAAATCTTGGCAAGAGTGGTCTGAATCTTTTGATCTAATATAGACCATCCAAGATTTCTAGTATTTTCAAGGGGTGAATCAAGTGCTCAAGTTGTACGTGATATGATTGATATGACATACAAAATTGAAGCAAATATGAACAAAATTACTGGAGGGTAAAGCCATCACAGATGCAAAATGGACTAAAAACATCAATGAATTAGAGGCAGTTAGAAATACAATGTGGCCTATTGTGGATACAAATTTTGCCATCTAGGAGGTTATAGTAGATATCAAAGTAATCCCTTCAGTTGAAGATGATTAGTAGAAAAGATGGTGGCCCTGGGGAATCAATTGGAGGACAAGTGTTGTAGAAGAATATCAAAGAGAAGCTGTTCATCATAACAAATTACTTTACCTTTGCAAAATATTCACTATGGGTAATGCTGCAGTTAGAATTGGAAGATAGGCTTAATGATCACTTGCCAATTGTCACATTTTGTAATTGTTTCCCCTTTTTCTGTTAAAAGATGTTACAAAAAGTTTCAAAAAATTATAATGATTATCTTAATTGTTGTTATCTTTTATCTTTTCTAATGAATCATGATGTAACCTTTCTAAGCCTGAAGCTTGTTGCAACTCAAGTGATATAAATATGAGTTCCCAAGGCTTAGAAATGGTCCGATCTGTTGTTATTTTTTAGATTAAGTATAATTTTCTTTAAGAGCATAGATTGTCCCAACTTTGTGTATTTCCATTATGTTTTGTAGTCAGTAGTTCTCTTTGATGTTAATGTTAATGAAAAGTATCATATTCTAAGCTGATATTATGGCCTTTGCACACATCTCTATTATCTCTTTTTTTATTATCAAACAACTAAATCAAGAGAAAGATACAAAAATAACATTGTGTCAACAATATGAATAGAGCAACAAAAATCTTGAACTCAAATCAAGAGAAAGATACAAAAATAACATTATGTCAACAATAGAGTAACAAAAATCTTGAACTCAATTTCTGTAAATTGTAATTGCAATATGACTAAATATGGAAGAACTAAAGTAGAGTATACCTATAAATTCCTTAGAATTAAATGCTACATTGCTAAATCATGATTCACTTCATTGACTTAGTCTCAAATGTGATGCTTCTATATCCCATATGGACTCCAAATCCTAAAATTGACTAGTACTAATAGGTTCCTCTTCATTCTAAATTGGTTATTCAAAATCCTTAAAATCTTCATCTTCATTATGACTTTGAGACCTAAATTCATCATTTATTTTGGAGTCAGTAGTAGAAGTAGAATTACCATCTTTTAAAGTGTTCCAAAGGCCTCGTATTTCACGTGTGGAATTCCAAATGGGCAATGACCTATCATAAGGAAAATCTCTAACATTGTATTGAGTTACAAACAACCTCAAGAAAGTTTCCAAATTTTTGTCTAGTTTGTTTTGACATTTGATTTCAAAAACCCCAATGCATTGAAAACTCTCTCATCTTCCACCAACCCTAATATCATTGTTTGACATAAATCAACAAGTTTGAAATATTCTGATATCGAAGTACATAATACTTCACTCTGACTTATCCTTTTCTAGAGCCTTGTTATTGCACCAGTATCAAATGGATTCTCAAAGTTTTCCATTTGCTGTTTCATACACAATGCAAAAAGTTTACATTATTTTTCAAGATTATTTGAATCTAAGATTCCTTGTATTAGTTGTCCATTGGAATCTATATGCTTTGAAAACTGTGTTATCAATTCGTCAAGTTTATTATGAAACAACTTTGCGTCACTTGGATTATGTTCAAAGTGTTTTCAAAATTGAGGAAACACATAACTCATGGCTTCAAAAATTTCTTGTCGAGGGAATCTTTCACGAATCTCACTTGAAAGTTGGTAGGAAATAGACTTCACATTTTCACTAACAGATTTAACAATCTTGTCAAAATCATCCTTTCTAAGTCATAGTACTCTGCCTCTCTTGGTTGTTTTAGATTGGTGCATTGGTATTTCAAATCCTTTCACAAACACACATAGCTCATTTTTTCCATTGAATCATAAAAAAATCTCAGCATGATTCAAATTTGTAATTATCTCCCACCTTGAAAATATTGGGCTATGACTTGAGAGATCTGAATACAAAGAAACTAGAGCCATGCATGTCATTTTATGTAAATCACAATACTCATGAATATACATAGTTCTGTCTTGGGCTTTCTTAACAAGTTTTTTCATTAAATCCAGCATGGGGAGAAGACTGGCTAAAGTTAATAGGTTCTCTATATCACTTAACTTATTTAACAAAATAGGAGCTTTGTCCACTGTAAGGCATTTCTCATATAGAACTCCAATCAAGGATTGATATTCTGCTAGAACTCGTTCTGCTAGTCCATGCAAAGATATCCATCTAGTCTCAACATCCTTGAGAATCTTATTTCCTGCTATTACTACCTCAGAAAAAAATCTTAGATTCTGCAAAGTGTTTAGGACTTCTGCAAAAGTATGAGTGGAGCTCACGGATTAGATCTTCAACTTTTGACACTATAGGAAAAGTAATTACAATCTTATATGCTAAATTCATTCATTGGGCCATGCAGTTTATGCCAAGCATGTAAGGTGCAATACTAGTTTGTAATCTTGCACAAAGACCAGTCCTTTGCCCTTGCATTACTGCTGCTCTAACACACACTAACTTCTTTACAATTGTCAAGTCATCCATACTAGCAATTTCATTCAAAGCTTTCTTAACTTCTAGATATAAATTTTTTGTAGTTGAATTGGCCCTCATTTTATGAACACAAAGTAGATTAGCTTGATAGACATGATCTTTTACAATATATACGTGCATACAAACCCAAGCAGTATTATCTACCACAGTGACTTCATCTAAGGATAATGAAATGAACTTGGATTCTTTTACTCTGTCTTGTACATTTTGCTTTTCCACCTTAGCAAGACAACTTGCCATTTCCCATCCAGTGTATATTGACCAATGTGACATAAGATAGTGAGGAACTCTCAAAAAAGATAATAAATTACTATATTCTAAAAAGTCTCTCATAGGACACCCTCTAGATAGAATATGAAAAATAACACTCATTTGAATAGTCTTTGCAAAGTCTGCATCATTGGCTGCATGTTGAAGCCCATCCTTGATTGGATTGCCACTATTGCCACTACTAATTACCGCTATTTTCTTGAAATGATCTTCTTATTCCATGGCATAATTAACATGAAGGCATTCTTCCTTTGATTTCCATCTCACTGCCGCTACTTCCTTTCCATCTATGATTTATTTTTCATTAACCTTACCAATATGTTTTTCTATAGTGTTGAGCTTTAGCTGTAACTTTTTCTCTCTTTTAGTTTTCCAGGTACAAATCGTACACCTACATTCTGTTGGTTGTTCATCATTATTTGTGACCAGTTTAATAAACTAGTACTTTGCTACCCAATCAATTTGGAAAGTCCTTTTCATTTTCCACTCCCGCCTCATTTTTACATTCCTTTTTCTTTTCTTCCTACCAACAACAATATTATCTTCTGTTACAACATCTTCTGTTGTTCAAACATTATTATCCTCGTTTGATGAATTTTGATTTAATTGAATAACAACCTAGTCTACTAGTGGTGGTGAGGTATTGTGATTTCCTTTTGCACTTGTACTTGCCGAAGTTGGTGGACCAGAAACATTATCAATTCCAAAGAAAGCCTTTATGGCAGTATCTCTAAGTTTTCAACATTTTGATGTAAGATTAATCCCTTCACTACCCTTGGGGGTCTTACCCTTGTCACTTCCCTGAGACTGAGCAATATTAGTTATAGAGTCACCCTCCCTTAACATCTCAATCCACTAACAATCCATTTACTTCCCTGAGAATAAGTAGTATTAATTTCAGACTAGGAGTTGAAACTTAAAGAAAAAAAGTTAAATTTCAAATCTAATTTTTGACAGTTGGTGAATTGACATTCCATAGCAAAGGAAATAAAGGTGGTCAATATCCATGCATGCAAGCTTTAAGAACCATTAACATCTCTAGCAACTTCTAGCATTGCATCCACTTTTTGAAAAATTCCTAATGAAAATGAGATAAGAAAGGAAACTGTAAATAAGCTTCT
The DNA here is from genome assembly GCA_028749045.1 of Cupressus sempervirens. NCBI lineage: Eukaryota > Viridiplantae > Streptophyta > Pinopsida > Cupressales > Cupressaceae > Cupressus > Cupressus sempervirens. Next base: position 613,541,909 of record CM053788.1, read on the forward strand.
TATTAAATTAAACTAGATAAGCTCAAGGAGAGTATTTTACAGCACATACCACCACTTGTGGAAGCTATCTCTGGAGTCTAAGTCATACCCGCGATGTGTCCTATGTTGCCAAAAATTTGATGGAGTGCCAATGGTATTTAGTGAATGTCTCATTGCTTGGGAAAATTTGGATTTATACATATTACAAATCAATTACCAATTTACCATGCCAAACGAGCTGACTCCTCCATGGCAAAATGAAAGTGTGTTGGCAAAATGAGCCGACTCCTCCACTTTCCATAACGTGAAAGGAGCCAACTCCTCCACTTTCCATAACGTGAAAGGAGCCAACTCCTCCACTTTCCATAACGTGAAATGAGCCAACTCCTCCATGGTAAAATGAAAGTGGGATGGCGAATTCCCCCATATTGCATGAAATGGAAACTTGAAACCTGGTGAACATTACCTGATAATCATTACCTGGTTAGCTGTGTGAAAGGCAAATACTACCAAGAAAATAACTCAAATGTAACATTTGCCTTGGCGATTACAATGATATGTAACCAAGTAAACCCAACAAAGCTTGGCGACCAAGGAAACCATGGAAGGGCTCACAAATCGCCAAAAATAACACTAGCAAAACCTCAAATTTTCCAAAATACAAAAATTTTCCACTATATTATACCTTGCCTAGGACGAAAAGCTTTGGACGGTGTGCCACTATTTAGTGGAAAGATAGACATAGATGCAATGATGGATTGGATAGATGGAATGGAGAACCATTTTGAGTGTGAAGGGGTGTCAAATACATAGAAGGTCAAAGTGGCTAAGTCGAGGCTTAGAGGATCAACTTTGACATGGTAGAAATATGTCAAAGATGAGAGGATCAACATGGGCAAGAATCCTATAGCCAATTGGAATGCCATGGTTACTAAGTTTAGGGAGAATTTCCTCCCAAAGGATTATGAGATTCAAATCCATAAAAGGAGATAGGGACTAAAGCAAAAAGACCTAGATGTGGCCTCTTACATAGAGGAGTTTTAGATATTGCGTCTCAGATCTAAGAAATAAGAAGATGAGCCAATAAAGGTGGCTAGATACTTAGGAGGTTTGAAGTGGAATATCCAAGAAGAGATTAGTTTATGGGCACCTAGCACTATCCAAAGGTGCCATCAACTAGCTCTAAAGTTTGAAGAAAAGAAGAAGAAGAAAGGGGATTCCAACTTTATAGGCAGAGGCAAGGGCATAAATTAGAGAGGAAAAAGAGGAGCTTACCAAGGTCGAAGGAACAAGAAAAAGAATCAAGGTGAGAACAAACTCACTTAACAGACCAATGAAGGAACTTCTGTTAGAAATGATAGTCCACCAAGGTAACTGAGAAGGGTGGGGGGTGAATGGGTTATCCAAAAATTAAAACATTTATCAACCTTAAACAATCTTATCCATTCAACCAAAGTAAACAACCATAACAAGATGCACATAGACAATTACACTAGATATGTTAACTATGGAAACCCTTGATTAAAGGGAAAACCCCAATGGGAATGATGCCCATAAGATGATGTACAAATATGAATATTCCTTGTTAGAGGATGGACCCTGTTAGGAGTATATTACAAAATTTAGTACATATGAGTCCCTATTAGGAGACTTTGAATCCCTATTAGGAGATTCTAAACCTATTAGGAGTTGTGCCAACCCTGTTAGGAGTTGTATTACAATTTATTCAAGAAGAGCCCAATACCCAAACATGCAATTTCAATTACAAGAAGAGCTCACTACCCAAAAAAGTAATTTACTATTAAGTTACTCTTTCCTCTATTCTATTAACCAAGCCAATCACTGTTAGACCTTGTAGACTAGGTCACATACACCAGATCCAAATATCAAAACTCGGATCACACAATAAAACCTCAGTAATGAAGTTTCCTTCACTTCCGCTCTTCTCTGCTCAACTTCACATTCCTCTCTCTCTTATTCTTACAATCACTTCTCTATGCCATTCATAATAAAGGAAAATATCCTTCATTTATACTAAATCCATAAAACAATTCTCTGAGTCAATTGTTAGATCTTCTCAATTAATTATTATAAGACCACATTAAGAACATGTTATACTTAGCGATACCATTAATCTTTCACTTTGCAACTTAAATAAATTTCCATACATTCAATATTATGGTGAGAAAACTTAGCCACACAATCATCAACATGTCTTCTTCACATCCTCAAACTTGATTCTCAGAATAACATTTTTGCTAAGAGATATAACAAGTTTATGAGAACATGCCTCTATAAACTCTATCTCAAAATAGGCATCACCAAAACTTGCATAACTTCTTCTAGACTTAACATTTCTTCACTCATTGTTAACTACATTTGCTAGATACTTAGAAGTATCTCCCAAAACCTTGGATAGTGAGAATACTCAACTAGCCATCCATACCAACTTGATATTTCCATTGTTCTTCTGTCAGATACCACAAAAGACTACTATGTTGAGATCAATGACAAACATAGTCATGAATGTAACATATCATCATGATAACATATCTGCAATACTCCCCCATAGGAATTTCATCAACATTCATTCTTCCAACAATCTTCCCCTTTGGCATTGATGGCAACATAGATGAAAAACATCTAGTTTCAAGAATACCAACTGCAAAAGACAATTAACCTTTCTTTTCAAATCCTCTTCATTATTCATTCTCCCCCATTGATATAACTCAATGTGTTTTCTATTTTTCCATGCCTCCAAATTGTTCTCATGTAGTATTTTTCCTGAATATGTTGTACTTGTTCTTGCTTCTCCCCTATGATATTTTTCATGCGATACTTCTTCCCCATTGATGTCAATGTCAAAGGTTTCTGTAACCATCAAACTCTACAACAATTGATTCTTACTAGCTCAAGTGTCCAAAGAAATTGTTCAAAAGAACATCCAACAAGAATTCTAGATGACTCTGTCCATCATAGATACTCCCCCATATAGGAAGCATCAACATTCAGTCCAGAAAAACAATAGTGCTCTGCTATACTAGACTATTACACTCTTGCATAATCTACTTTGATGTAGGAAGGGGCATAACCCCTAGCATACCTCTCAAATACTCAATAGTCTCTTTGGAAAGAGGCTTAGTGAATATATCCGCAATCTACTCTTTAGTGCTCACATCCTCCAATCTAATTTCCTTTTCTGCAACTTTCTCTCTCAACATGTGATACTTAATAGAAATATGCTCTGTCTTCAAATGCAACACTAGATCCTTAGACATATTTACTATGCTTATGTTGTCACAATATACAAAAATAGGTTCACTGATTTCTATCTGTATATCATTCAACATCTTCTTCATCCAAACAACTTGATTACAATTGTTTGTTACTGCAACATATTCTACTTTCAATGTACTTTGTGAGGTACAATCCTACTTCTTTCTTAGCTAATAAACCAATCTTCCTCCAAGAAAGAAGGCTACACCACTGTTTCTCTTTCTATCATCCATGCTACTTGCCTAATCAACATCAATATAAGCACTTAGAGTGAAATCATTAGATATGTCATACCACAATCCAAAATCTTGTGGTTCTTTCAGGCATCTAAATATCCTTTTGACTATTGCATAATATGTTTCTCTAGGATCGACTTGGAATCTTGAAACAATTCTAACTACATTTACTATATCTAGCCTTGTGTGAGTTAGATGTTGTAATCCTTTGATCATAGATTTGTAATTCTTTTACTCAAATAGTAGATGTCTCATCCTTTGAAGATAACTTGTGTCCAGTTACCATAGGTTTTCCAATAAGTTTACATGTTTCCAAACCAAACCTTTTCAGTAAATCCTTCAAGTACTCAATCTGAGAAATAAAGATTCCTTCTTTATCCTGCACAATGTATAATCCTTGAAAATATTTCATTTCTCCTATCATACTGATTTCAAATTCCTTCTTCAATTCTTCTTCAAACTTGTCACTTTCATCACCATTTCATCCAAATATGATATCATCAATAAATATTACCAAGATCATTAATCCATCATCAATTTCTTTCCAATACATATTACTATCTTGTTGATCTCAGATTGGTTTTGACAAGTGAGTGTCAACACACTTAAGTTGTTTACTTAGTTCATGTCAAACAAGTAGTACATGCTAAGCACAACATGTATATTATAGAGCATGCTGATTCATAGTGAGTGTCAAGTCATTCAAGTGCTAAGCAAATAGTGTATGCTGAGTAACATGGGAGCCAAGTAAGTAGTGCATGCTGAGTGACACAAATGTTGAGTCACAACATAGAGAATAATATATCCCAAGCATTAGAGACTTCTGATGTTGAGTAAAATAGTTTTGACATATTTTCAAACAACTACCTAAACCATTTGTGAGCCAACTTAAGATTGAATTTCAATATTTTGGAGGGATGAATCTCAAGTTGGATTCCCTATGCAATAACATGCAACCAATCAAAAATCGAGAAGGATTAAGCAGAAAAATGGATGAATCTCAGTTGTAGATTCGTACCTAAACCTAAGTCGCCTAAGTCTTCTTAAGGAGGACAAAACCTAAACTCTCTAGTGGGTGAGTAAGGTATTGAAGGAGCTAAGAGAGAAGTTTGCATGCACAAATAGTGCATTCATAGTGGCTAAGGAGTTATGAAGTGAGATTACATTATGTAATCAGTTAGAGCAGAACAAAGGAAAGGAAAAGGATACAACAAAGAGACATCTCATCAAAGAGGATCAAGAAGACATCAATTTAGAGGTGATCTATTATTAAGAAATTAAGTGCTAACTGTAGGATCAAAGTTGAGACATTCTAATAGGTGATTTTAGTCAAAATATCTTAAAAGAGTAGTCCTAATAAGAAATATAAAATCCTTTAATATGGTGCTTACTTAATTGTAAGTTAAAGTCCTTTAACTAGACACACTTCTAACAGGGTGTTGAAATCCTCTAACAAGGTGAGACCTAATAATCTTTGTAAGCCTTTGACATGGCAGACCTTTCATAGGGTAGGTTATGTTTCATGGTCAAAACATTGTAACTTTTATTGGATACACTTTATTGCTGTAGTAGTGAAGATTTGTGGGTGTCATCCCCACCTTAGTTTTACCTTCTTATTGGAGAATTTTTGGGTAATCATATCTGGTGTTATATGTATGTGAATTCTTATATGTTTACATGATTTAGATGTACATTCTTTACATGTTATTTCAATTTACTCATTGAATGTATGAGATGGATGTGCAATGAAATTTTTATGGGTCCAAGTTTAAACTACTGATTCACCCCCACCCCCCTGCTCAGAGTTTTACCTATTCTATTGTAATTCCAACAATTGGTATCAGAGCCTTGTCCTTTGAAAGAGAAGTTTTGTAGCTTTGAGGAAAGATCTTGAAATGAAAGTCTACAAGTTGTGAAATATTTTAAGAACCAGGGAATTGAAATACAACTCATTCTACATCAACTGGATGAAGCAAGGGAAGAACTAAAGAAGTCTTTGAAGAGAAGGAAATAAATTGCTATTGTGGAGGATGACAAACAATTCAAAGAGATGGAAACTACTAAGCTATTTGCAAGTGGAGACTCCAATGAATTTGATGCAACAATTGCAGATCTAATGGAAAAGAATAGAGCCCAAGTTGAGGAAATAAAAAATCTCAAGTTAGAAAAAGAATCACAAGCTATACTGCTATGTGAGGTGATTGAACAAAAGAAGAAAGCTATGGAAGAAAAAACCATGATTGATTAAGACAAAGGAATTTTAAGCAACAGACTAGAAGAGAAGTCAAGAGGGCTAACCAAGAATTCCAACATGCAATTGGATACTCTATGTCAAATGATGAATGCCAACTATGAATTGAATGTCAAGGACATTGAGATAACCACATTGAAATTGCAAAATGAGCAATTACAAAATGATCTAAAAAAGGAAAAGGAATCTACTAAGATCTTCAATAAGCTAAATGAAGGCATCAAATAATTTGAGCAATTATTGAGATCCCCTAGATCCAATAATGATACATTTGGACTATGATATACAAGCACTGAAGAAAATTCATCCAAAAGTACTTAAGAAAGGAAGAACAAAGGTAAGAACTCCAAACCTACTTGTCATAATTGTGGTAAGAAAGGATATACTACTAATGTGTGTAGGAGCAAAACTAAAAATCAAAATATCAATCCTAAGCACATGGTTTACTGTCATAAGTGCAAAAAGTAAGGTCATCAAGCACATGAATACAAAAACAAGACCATGAATACACAAAGATTTGAAGGATGTTGCTACAACTATCAAAAGTATGGACATAGAGAATTTGAGTGTAGATCCAAACCCATGTGGTCATCAAATAGGCAAACAAAGGTAAGGAATAATGAAAACTCTTATAATTGGGATTATAATACAAGATATAGCTATCACTACTATCAAGAATATGGACATGCTCCTAAAACTTGTATTAGGACACACTTTAGAGGTAACTATCAAAGGTGGTTAAGTCAAACCACATGTTTTAGTTGCTTGAAGACTAGTCACATCAATAAATATTATCCAACAAGGTCAAAGACACCAAGTTGTGAGTTTGATAAAGGAAAAGGTAAGGCAAATGTTGAACACATCAAAGATGAAATGAATCTAACATAGAGAAAAATGGATGATTGCAGCACATCAAATGGAGAAGGGATCACTTCACCCAATGGGTTAGGTGATCACACCTCATCAAACTAGGCAATCAAGAGGTATGTGGAATTGATATTCAAAAGTTACATCATACATCAATTCCAAGAGGTTTTAGTACTGAAAATATTACATTAGCATGAAAAAAGATGCAAGATGTTGTTAGAAATCCAAGATGAATCTTTAAGTTTTTCATGTTTTTGTCGAGTATGAAAAGTTTTCTATATGTGCTGAGTGGAATGATAAAAGATGCCAAGCTGATATACTGGCTAGTTGATGTCAAGCTCATAGTGGTTTCTAAGTGATTGAAATGATAATGGATGTCAAGTGAGCCTGAAACTAGTTCATGCCAAGCTTACAGTTGTGTAAGGGCTCAACATTAATTGTAGGGTTTCAAAGGGGATTTGATCAATTTTCAACTCATTTTTCATCATTCCAAAATCAAGAAAGAGCAAGAAAAGAAGAAGGCGATATGTAAAACCATCCAAAGTGATTGCAGAAGGTTTAAGCAATGATTCATCACTAGTTCATCATATTTCATAAGGTATTTATCAAGAGCCGAGCTATGCAGTTTACATTTTCATAAACCCTAGTTTCATAGAATGGCATCTAGTTCAAAGAATGTAGAGGGAAGGGAAGTTTTGAATGTTCAATTAGTAGGTTATGAAGTTAAGCCACCCACTTGGAAAGCTATTCCTAACATTGTGTACAAGCAAGATCTTCTGGTGCATTGTCAATGATTCCAACAAATGTGTTAATGGTGCAAGATGTAAGGAAATGCTATAATTGTAAAATTGGTAGCACTAGGGATATGGAGATTAGGGAGGTATACAATAGACTATATGATAATGGTTTGTTGAAGGAAGAATTCAAAATCGTAGAGAAAAAGGAATTAACACGAGCCCTAGATTTTGTAGTGCCTACCCTAGTTTGCATTTCGCTATGATTGATTTTCGTATTTTTCCTTGTGAGTCCTTGGTGTATTTTCTATTAATTAAGTCTAATTAAAAGATTTAATTAATGAATTAATTAAATAGAAAATTAATATGAGATTTTATTATTTAATTTAATTTAATTAATTGGGAAATTAACTAAATAAACAAATTAAATTTGGAGATGAAAATTATAAGTTCAAAGTTGGAACGTGATAATATTTAAACTTAATAATAATATGTTTAGTGTTCATTTTTAAATACATGTTAAATAATAATATTATTTAAATAAATATTTTATTAATTAAGTTTCAAAAAATAAATTTTTAAAGTGGAAAATAAATTAATTTATTAAAAATGTCATGAATTGCATTATAAGTGCATGAGATTTTAAAAAAATAATTAAAAAAAAATAAGGTCAGGTGAATATTAAATAAAGTAATGTGAATTATTTTAATAATTACTCACTTAGAAGTATGCGTACCTCCTTGATGCATGAGTTATCTACAACACAAGAGTTAGCGTACTAATTAAGCACATGGTGTCTACAACCTTATCATTCTTATTCATTTATCTAGAAGGTAGGATAAGGCTCGTGCTTAGTTGTCAACACTTATCTCCTGGTTGCTTCTAGAGGATTCTAGGGCTCCCTAAGAGGTCTTTAAATCCAGGCATTCCTAGTCACTCAGGTGTGTGGTTGGAGGGATTGCAAATTAGCACCTATGTTCAACAATTTAGTGACAACCTTCGATGCATGGAATTGGGTGTTTGAGCAAATTAGAGCCTTCATTTCTTCATGACTGTAGCCATGTTTTCCATGGATGGAGTCGACATAATTATTTTACAACACTGATTTGAAGAGCGATATTTAGGATTCAAACCATGATTGGAGAATAAGTTGACTAGAACACAACATTCCCTCTTTTGCTTGGACTTCTTGAGAAATACAAAACATTAAGCTATAGGAGAATAGATTAAGGCAGTAGATGGATATTTTGGAAATGAATATCTTCTACTAAGGCTCAAAATAACCATCTACATACATATATCAGGTATGTTTTTTTTTCCTGCTTAGAAATGCATTATGTAATTTGCTCATAAGTGACTGAGACTAAGTAGAGTTTTTGGATTGGTATTCTTACATTTTGCCTTGAGTTATGCTACCATTTAGTTCAACCCAGCAACGAGCTTTAGGAAGCAATAAATTCTCCTTAGGACATTCGAAAAAGAAACTTTGATTTTTCATTTGGTACAATTTTGAAATTATTGTATAGATTTAAAAGAGAGATAAAAATTTGTGATATAATATATAGAGAGTACTAGAAGGTTGCATTTTCTTTACAATATATTTTAATTGTGGTAAAAGACGTGGCTTAAGAAAAAATACCTCTAAATATAGTCTTTTATGTCAAGAGGTTCCTGAGGATTAAGGCTTAAATATTTCCTCCGATGGTGAGCAATCATGTTCCTTATGCAGTTGTGACTTCTTGGAAGAGAAGTAACTTTTCCACGCGTGACCTGTCCCTTTCATAACTGAACATTATCTTATCAATGTCAGATTATAAACTTGTAGAACCACTTGTTTATCATTAATCAATTGCATCTTACTATTCTAATATAGTATTATGTGTATTGTTGTTCGAGGGAGTTACTGTCATAGCAGGAGCTGGCTTTTCATCCCATCTATTACACCTATTAATTGCAAGCGTGACATCAACATTTTCCCTCCCTAGAGTTGGCGTTGCATCCCATCTACTAATTCTAGGGGTGGCATCCAACGCATCCCAATTTAGAAAAAAACAAAAAAAACAAAACTCATTTCGTATGCATGGGGAAAAAGATGTTTGAAGGTTTATAAAATCTTATATATATAAAAAAAATAAAAAATAATAAAAATATATATATAAAATATGTGGGGAGGTAGTTTAACCCATTTCCCCCCCACCTTCTTAAACTTCGTTGGTGCTGACTATTGATGCAGTCGTACCTGCAATTGCGATCGCAGGGCCAACTGCGACAGTAGTCACACGGCCTCATGAATGCTATCTGCAGCGATATGAATTGCTTTGCAAAGATGTTTATTTTGCTTTATGTATGGTATGTTTTAAATTATGAAGTACTTAATTAAAGTTTTCTTTGAATTTAATAATATATATATTCATCGATTCCACTTTCTAATTCATACATGCATTCTTTTTTTAATTGTCACTATGCTAGCACCTAGCTGGGTACCTACGGTCTCGCCTAGGGAAAGCCAGTTTTAATATAATCAACTGCTTCAACCTGACCCTGAATTGATAATTTACAAGGAGGACATTTTCATATCTCAAGGAGAAATGATGACAATGATTGGAATTTTATTTTACCTTGCGAAACTACTGAACTAAGCCTTTCCATGATTCAATTGCTAATGAATAACCATACCATCAATTTTGTATGGTTTACGCTTTGTTTCCTTGTCCCTGATGAAAGTAGTGGAATAACCTTTATCATAATATGCCATCAACAGTTCCCGTACCCTATCTATGTGACTCACCATCTATACTATTTTCTTATATGATTTTGGAGATCGTCAATTCATCTTCCTTATATCAAGACGAATCGTTGTATCAATTTGTACACACAAAAGTTCGACATGAAAGTTTTGTAGCACTTGCTCTGGTATGCAATAACCACCTACTATCATGTGAGCTTTAAATGGTTTATCGGGTTTACCATCTTGTCTTGCCATTCAACATCATATTCAAAGGTTACTCCATTAAATTTCCATTGATGCCACCCTTGTATAGTTAAGGGTTTAAGTAAAGCTCTTGTGCAACATAATGACCATGTTAGCTCTGTCAAATGTAATGCTAGTGTGTCCAGTTATGTCATTGATTGTCTTTTATCAGTGGTATAGAAATTATATGTTAAACCCTCACTATGTTGTTTGTATTTCTCCAAACCAATCTCTTACTACCTATCTTAAACATGGCTGAGGTTCCCATGGCATCAGGCATCAGAAAATCATCATCTAACATATGCTTTGCATGGTCTACTCATACAGCCGCATGGCTTCTATCAAGATTGGCAGATTGTTATGAAGTTTGGTATTATATTAAAGTTTTAAAAAAGATTATAAATTGAAATCAGTAATATTGACATCTTTATCTATCTACATTAAAAAAAAGACAATGCCCGATTTCAAATGATGTTTCTAATGTAATGTCCTCATGTGGCATTTTAATCTAGTGGTTGTTTGACACCATATTTCTAAACTATGTAATCGATATACATAAAAACATCTTAGAAGAAAATCTCTGGCTTTTAAACAATCTATGCAGAGTTGGCATAGTCTTCTGGTACATTATTAAGAATTAAAATTGAAAAGAGAAAACTCAACTTTAAGATCCTCATAAATAGAAGAATAATTATATATGTTGATAATTATATATGTTTAAATAACTAATATTGATATATATGTTATGTTATTTAATATATATATCAATGTTAATGTTTTATAACTTGTTGATATTATATTAATCATATTTATTGTTTAGTTGATAATATTGTTCTATTTTAAATAATAACGATTATTAATAAGTTTTAATATAACTTGTTATTATAATATTTAATAACAAGTTTATTATTATTTGTTAATATTAATCCTTTAAGTGTAGTTAACTTTTAATTAGTTTGATATGACTCATTAAATAATATAATTAAATTAAACTTAATTAAGATAATTACTGATTGCTTGTTGAGAATTGGCAGATATTATGGATTATCATCTAATGCTTTTTAGTTGCTCGTAAAGAACTATTGTGGATATTGTGGATTATCATTTAATGCTTTTCAGTTGCTTGTAAAGAACTATTGTGGATATTGTGGATTATCATTTAATGCTTTTCAGTTGCTCGTAAAGAACTATTGTGGATAGTGTGGTTTATCTTTTAATGCTTTCCAGACGTTTGTTTATGACTGAGGTGATTTATATGATTCTTGATTTGTGATTTCATAAGCGTACACCAGAGGTTTGTGAGATACTTTTTATACTATTACGTGGCTGAATGCCATGATATGTCTTGTGATTCAATTGAAAATTATATTTATGAGGTTTACTTTATGGAGCATTTATGTGTACTTGGGTGGAAGTACCAACTTATTTTTAGGTTGCCTATTAAGGAACCGAGTTTGATTATTGTGAATGTTGTGGTATGGGACACAACTGTGTATTATGTTCTTAAGAGAGGTTGTCTAGGTACATTTCTTTGGGAGTGGCTTGCAGTAGGGGTCCAGGGCCCAAAGTGGCCAGTACCAGGGTAACCTATTGCAAGTTAAGTAATAAGTGATAATCTAGTAATTAATAATTTAGGGGAAAAACACTAAAAAGATAAGTTAGGGATATTTGACCCACCCATACCTTGAGTGCTTGTATAGACTGGGGATGGGAATGGGATGATTGCCTCGTCTTATCTAGAGGGCTTTTTAGTTCCACATTTGCCACGTTGAGGGTCCGAGGTTCAGAGTAACCAGTCTAGGGTAACTCAACACTTGAGGGTCCGGGGTCTAATGAGAGACCAATCCAAGGTAACTCAAGCAGCCATGTGATGACAATCCATAGAATGTAGCCTAAGTCTCCTCTATAGAGTTGATGTACCTCTGGTGGTGTACCTATTGTTGGATGTGCTTATTGTGGTTATTTACTTTCATTGATGATGATTGGCAATTTTTGGATGATGTTCTCTTGACATGTGGATTTTGACTTGAGCCTATCTCCTCCAGTGCATTCTTTGATGGCATTTACCTTCCTTTTGTTCTTGGATCATTATGATGGGAGTTATATCTTATGCTTTATTTTGCATGATTAGATTTCCTATGTATATGTTGTAGCATGTTAGATTTCTTTCTGCATATGTTGTAGTATGTTTTACGAGTGACATCCCTACTATGATAATATTGACGATCTCTTCGATGACTTGGGATGTTACACGCAGAGGGATGACTAGGGCCCATGATAGTCTAATGATGCTATTGATGATCGGGAGGAACCACACACTTAGATTAATTGTGTTTTATGATGGATCATAATCTGTATTGACAGATGGATGATTGTGTATGATGGATGGTATCATTGAATTTACTATACTTGTATCATGGATTCAATGAGGATGAAGTATCTTTATTTTCACATGTGTTTATTCTTTTAAGCCTTTCTGTAATGACCCCTTTTTAAATCTTTGACCTGTTATTCAAAATTTAATAATTTTAGGAAGTCATTCTAGTTAACATGCCTTAGATCCTTATTATTATTCAAAATAGAGGGATTGAGCAATATAATTAATTAATTAAATTGATTTATAAAGTTTCACTAAATAGCACCAGGCAAGCTATTCTCTCAGGGTTATGACTATCTAGAGACGGTAGATTGACGATGCAAAGGGTGCGTGAAACAAGCTACAAGCGGCTCCCTAGAGGATACTGTCAGGTGCTCGAATTTACTCTGCCTCTCCCTCCACCGACTCCCTATCTGAAGATGCCATAACTCAGAAGAGAGCAAGCTTCCTGGACTATAGTTGGAAAAAATATATCTTTATTGGTAATCTTTAAGATTGTATAATATAATGGGATCTTAATATAGTTATACCCACATTTACAAATTGAAATATTAATCATTGGATATATATATATATATATATATATAAAATAATTTATAATATAAATTATTTGATTACAATCCTATGCATACCCACGAATTATATTTACTAATCTAAGTGGGTGAATGACATAGCCATTTAATTAAGCTCAATGTAATGCGCATGATACCAATCCGCATAATTGGTTCTGCATACGATTCGATTATACTTACCTTTATTATAACACAATTGAAATGTTAATAACATGAAGGAAATTGCAAATTGATAACTATGATACAGAGGTAATTGTAATGTTTAATACAATAATACAATGACTGCAATTGTGAATTTATAACTATAATACTGCCACAGAGTCCAAATAATCATACCGATATTAATGATGGTTCAGAGGTTTGCAATGCTGTGGTACGGTAGTTTGATTAGACCTCAGTACGTCCTGTGGTAGTTGTACAGGTGCTGAACGAGTTGATTTGTGAGCGACTTGAAAATGTTCTCCTTCTTTATTAAATCTTCTATCTACTCACGCCTTGTTCGCTTGTCTTGGCGTATTAATATATTGTATCTCCTGCGTGTCCTTTACCTCACCCTAATCATGATATATATATATATATATATATATATATATATATATATATATATATATATATATATATATATATATATATATATATATATATATATATATATATATATATATATATATATATATATATATATATATATATATATATATATATATATATATATATATATATATATCATGCACAATTGCGAATGAAAGGTCGTGACTATCAAGATTTATTTAGTTTTTCATAATTCAATTCCTATTTAATATTATATTGATGTAGCAACTTTTATGCTATCATCATATTTTAGTAATTTTAGGGTTTCAATTTTAAAAGAATGTTTGTAGTAATCAAATTTGATTTTAGGTAAAACATTTTAGAATAGTAAAATGAATATTTTGGGAACTTGACAATATTAATACATCTAATAATAATAATAATATATTTAATGTTTGTATGGGACTTCTCTGTAATATTAGTAATATTTATGACAACTTATGAGTCATTTGATTAAAACAAAATTTTAAAAATAAAATAAAATTTATTATATCAATAATTATTTGAACTTAATACATAATATTCTTGATAGAGTAAAACACATTAATCCAAGTTCATTATAGTCCCCCCTTCCAAATTTTTCTTGTCCCCAAGCAGTGTTGTATGAGAAAGGGCTTCTTCTCCAACCTAGGTAGTATCTTCCTTGGGAAGATTTTTCCATCTTACTAAGTACTCTAGAATAGTCCTATTCCTTAACCTCTTCTCCCATTTTTCAAGAATAGTCTCAGGCTCTAGAACAAGCTTTCCTTCATTGTCTAGTGGTGGCAGATCAACACAGGGGTTTATATTCTTACCGAGGACCCTTTTTAGTCTGGATACATAGAATATGTTGTGGATTTTACTATTTTCAGGTAACTCTATCTCATATTCCACTTCTTCTAGCCTTCTTAGGATCCGGTATGGCCCATAGAAACGGGGCTTTAATTTCTCTTCTCCATTGATCTTGAGTGAGGTTTGTTTTTAGGGTTGCAATCTTAGGAATACTAGATCTCTGACTTGGAATGATCTTTCTACTCGTCTCTGACCAGCATAAATCTTCTGTTGGTTTTGAGCATGGCGAAGATTATCTTTGAGAACTTCCATAATATCAAAGCTTTGTTGAATGAAGTCCTTGGCTCCTGGTATCCTATTTTCTTGGCTGATTAAATCTCCAAATGTAGTGGCTTCATATCCATACAATGCCTTAAACGGACTCATCTCAATTGACATATGATGGGTATTATTATAACAATATTCTCCCAAGTACAACCATTTGACCCATGTATTTTGTTGTCCTGTCACATAATTTCTAAGATAACCTTCTATCCACTTATTGACAATTTCAATTTGTCCATCTATTTAGGGATGATAGGTAGTGTTGGGGGTTAATTCAGTTCCTGCTAACCTAAAGAGTTCTTTCCAGAATAGGCTAAGGAATTTGCTGTCCCTATCACTTATGATATTTCTTGGTAATCCGTGAAGCCTGAAGATCTCTTTAAAGAATAATTCTGCTATCTGTGGTGCTTTATAATGTATGGATATGGGAAGGAAATGTACAAATTTTGTTAGCCTATCCACCACTACCAGGATGGAATCTTTTTCTTGCACTTTAGGTAAGCCTGTGATGAAATCCATAGAAATGCTCTCCCACTTTTGATTGGGAATGGGTAATGGTTGTAATAAACCCTGGTCAGGTAATGCTGTTCAAATTTATTTTTCTGACATATTATACATTCTTGGACATGCTTTATGATGTCCTTCTTCATACCTTTCCAAGAGTACCTTTCTTTAACCTTTATGTAAGTTTTTTAAAATCCAGTGTGACCAGATAGGGGGTTGTCATGATACTCCTTCATGATCTTTCTTCTAACTTTGGAATTTGTTGCTAGCAATATTCTTCCTCTATATAGTATGAGCTCCTCCACAATTTTGATTTCCTCATTGGTTCTAGGATCTTTAGCATTTTTTGCAATAATTTCATTTTTCCAATTATCTGTGATACTAGTAAGAGTATTCAATTGTCCTTGCCTGGATAAAGCATCAGCTACCACATTATGAGTGCCTTTGACATACTCAATATCAAAGTTATAGGCTTGGATTTTACTTATACATTTCTATTTTTGATCATTAAGATCTTTTTGACTCATGAAGAATCTTAGGCTATTGTGATTTGTTTTAATATTGAACCTTCTATACACTAGGTATTGCCTAAATTTTGCTAGTGTGTGCATGATAGCTAACATTTCCTTATCATAAATTGAGAAGTGTCTTTCTGTCTTGGAAAGTTTTTGACTTTCAAAAGCAATAGGGTGTTTGTTTTACATAAGCACAACCCTAATTCCTTCACCAGAAGCATCACATTGTAATTCAAAAGGTTTTGTAAAATCTGGGATAGCTAAGACTGGGCACGAACTCATTCTTTCTTTTAATGCTTCAAAAGCTTCATGCGCCGCTTTATTCCATCCGAAATTTCCTTTCTTGGTTAGATCTGTCAAAGGAGATGCTAATTTTGAAAAATTCTTCACAAACCATATATAGTAGCTGCATAGGCCTAAGAACCCTCTGAGTTGAGTAAGATTTTTGGGTTTTGGCCATTCTCTTATTGCTTTAATCTTTTCCTCATCCACACTTACACCTTTGGCATTGATTTTATGACCAAGATATAAAATTTCTTCTAATCCAAATTTGCACTTTGATGCTTTTGCAAATAGGGATTCAGATTCCAATATACTCAGGACTTCATCAATGTGTTGGAGATGTTTTGCCCATGTTTTTCTATAAATAAGGAGGTCATCAAAGAAAATAAGAAGGAATTTCCTGAGTTGTTTTAGGAATATATGATTGATACATGATTGGAAGGTGGCTGGAGCATTAGTTAGGTGAAAGGGTAGAACTAGAAACTCAAAATGCCTGTAATGACATCTAAATGCCGTCTTGGGAACATCCTCCTTCCTCATCCTGATCTGATGGTATCCTAAATGTAAATCAATTTTAGAGAAATATACTGCTCCATGAAGTTCATCTATGAGTTCATCCACCCTAGGAATGGGATAGAGATTTTTTATAGTCTTCTTATTTAAGGCTCGATAATCTATACACATCCTCATTGTCCCATCTTTCTTTTTCACAAGTACTACTGGTGATGCAAAGGGACTGGAGTTGAGTTGAATGTGTCCCATTGCTAAGAGTTCTTGATTGGCCTTTTTAATTTCATCCTTATACTTTTGAGGATGTCAGTAAGGGGTGGTGATCACTGGTTTAACATCTTTTTCCAATCCTATAATGTGTTCAAATCCTCTTTTGGGAGGTAATCCTGGGGGAATCTCTTCAAATACTCTTTGATGTTTTTCAATGATAGGTTCAATGTCAATATGGATGAAAGATTCTTCTAGAGTTGATTTATTTAATACTAAACATTGTGCAATCCATTCTCCCTGATCATGTCGTAGTATTCTTTCTATTCTTTTGCAAGAAACTAGTTTCGCAGAATCATCAGGTATTCCTTCCAATGTTATTTCTTCGCCATTGTGCTCAAAATGGATTTTTAGGTTTGGAAGGTCGAACCTAAAATATCCTAGAGAAAATATCCATGGACTACCCAAAATTATGTCTAATTCTAGTGGAACCACATGTAGGTCTTCTCTGATGGTGTGCTTTCTTCCTAAAGTGATTTCTTGCTGTGGAATTACCTTTGTGCAATGTACCAATGATCCTGTGGCTTGAATAGCAGTAAAGCTTTTAAACTTCTCTATTTTTAATTTCATTTTGTTAACCAGTCTTTCATTAATGTAGTTATGGGATGCTCCACTATCCACCAGTGCAATGACTTTCTGTCCATTAAGGGTGCATCTAATTCTTAAGACCCTATTTTTCGAGGGTTGAGTCATAGTGGCTATTACTTCATATTCTTCCCCCTCTGCTTCTTCTTCATTTCCTTTGTCACATCTTGCCTTTTTTCTCACCCTTTCTTCCTCATCATCCTCTTCTATTCTTTGGATGCGGCCTTTTTTCCCACATCTGTGTCCGGGCACCCAGTCGATTCCACAATTTTTACAAGTGTTCTTTTTGCAGCTATGGCCTGGCTCCCATGGTTCTTGGCATTTAAAGCATAAATTCCTTTTCTTTAATTCCTCTCATTCTTTAGTTGGAATGAACTTTTTGTAGGATTTTTTTTTTTTGTGATTTTTAATAGTTGGCTTATTCCATGATTTGTTGCTCATGTTTGAGACTTCCAACCTCAATGCCATTTCAAAAGCATCATCTAAGGATGAAGGCTTTAAGGCACTTACTAGACCTTTTAGTGAATCTTTTAACCCTTCTATGAAAAAGTAGGTAAAGTGTTCATCATCTACTCCTGTGACTTGGACAGAGATCCTTTGGAATTCTTTAATATAATCTTCTACTGTTCCTTGTTGCCTTAATTGAGTTAATTTCTTAAAGTTTTCTTGAGGATGCTTCCTATCAAATCTCTTAATGGGTTTTTGAGAAAATTCTTTATAGGAAGTAATATTTTGGTGTCTCTGGGTGACAAGGCCATGATGCCACCAATCATGAGCTACGCCTTCTAAGTGAAGGATTACGAATTGAAGCACATCTTCCTCTGTCATTGGACTTAGGGTGAGATAGGTGTTCAATTTTTGTAGCCATGCACGTGCCGTAAGTTTTTCTGATCCATCAAAATTTGGAAGTGTCACTTTATTTACTTTACTTCTAAAATCTTGATTCTGATGTCTTTTTTCTTTCCTATGACTTTCTTGCCTATTGGCTTCACAGAATTCCCTAAATGTTATTAACTCCCTGATTTCTGGTTCAAGATTGGCATAAGCTCTGGCATTTTCAATAGCAATATTGGGTGTTTGACCTTCTTCTTCCATTGAGGGGCCTTCCCTGAGTAAGAAAGGAGGTTTGGGTACTTGAGATGGCATAGCCCCATTATTTTTCGGATGATTTGAACTTATGTCCCTTCCATTAGAATTATTATTTTTAAGATTGTTTATGGAATTTCCCATGTTTTGCAGTGCTTGAAGAAGTGCTTGATTTGATCTTTCTATTTGCTCTTCTAAGGTTTGGTTTGTTTGTTCCATAAAATTCCTAATTTCATTGGATAGTTGCGAATGAAAGCTCGTGACTATCAATTCCTATTTAATATTATATCGATGTAGCAACTTTTATGCTATCATCATATTTTAGTAATTTTAGGGTTTCCATTTTAAAAGAATGTTTGTAGTAATTAGATTTGATTTTAGGTAAAACATTTTAGAATAGTAAAATGAATATTTTGGGAAGTTGACAATATTAATACATCTAATAATAATAATATATTTAATGTTTGTACAGAACTTCTCTGTAATATTAATAATATTTATGCAAACTTATGAGTCATTTGATTAAAACAAATTTTTAAAAATAAAATAAAATTTATTATATCAATAATTATTTGAACTTAATACATAATATTCTTGATAGAGTAAAACACATTAGTCCAGGTTCATTACACTTTCATACCCTATGACATGTATAGTGGATGATTGAGCATTTCGAAATTTCATTTTCCAAGAGGCATTGAAACAAATGTATATTATGAACCTTGGACTTCTGATTATTCTTTTATGTTGATGTGGTAGTTGTTAGACTTAGTATAGTTAGATTAAATGTGACTCAACGTCTTGGGATCCTTAAGGAATGTAACTTGTATGTGTTCTTTAGATGATTACATGTCATTGCTTTCGCTATTATGTGTTTGAGGTGTATGATGTTATCTTTTCAAAAAAAAAAAAAAAAATTGTTCGACAAACTTAGGTTAATTCTTTTGGATCCCTTGACGGGGCGTTACAGGTTTTCCAAATGTGTTTGAAACTAAGTGGATCATGATAGTACTTAGCCCAATACATGATAATTAATTGTGGCTGGATAATGGACCTATCAAAATTACTAAGAGGATAATCCATAGGGTTACTGGTTACCCAACCCTAGATTAGCCTAAGACATTGAGAAGTGATGCTAAATAAGTGATTGAGAAGAACACTGGAGTTGTGTAGAACAAAAGAGGCATGACAATTGATACAATTACTGATCCATTCATTGAGTTTTCTGTCAAGGTGATTTCACACAAGTTTTACCAATCTAGTAGATTAAATAGTGTGCCCTACATAGCTATGGATGTGGGATACACAAATTTCAAGAAAGATCATATATATGATCTAGCAGAACTCCAACTATAGCAGCTAGTTGAGAACCTTGGAGCCATTAGAATGACAAAGAGTACACAATGCAAACTTGGTTCTATATTGATATGCATATATTTTTTATGTGCAAACCACCTTTCCAACATTTGGAACAATATTTTGGAAAACCAATAGGTTAGTAGTAGTTCAGATTGGTGAATATATTGAGTAGTTAGGAGAGAACTTTGAATTTGCAATGACTAGCTACTTTGAGGATTTCAAATAGTCAATGAAGAAAAGGTTGAGAATACCAGTGTCACTAGTAGAAAAACACTATGATATGTATGTTTTCTAGTGGATGCCAACTACACTTTTGTGCAAGCTGCTACACCAAGGGTGATATGGTTGAGACCCTTAGGTTATGAAATCAATGTGGATGAAACCTCTACAACTATTACTGCATTACTTGAAAGAAGAGGTAGATAAAAGTGTAAAGATATTTGGAAATTATGAAAAAGCTAAATTCAAAATAAAAATGGAACTCAAGACTACCTCTACCATGAAGGAAAAGGAGAAGATAGTGAAGAAATTAAAATCTAAGTTTGGAGAGGGTGTCGAGGAGGAGGAATAAGAGGAAGAAGAGGATGAAGAGGAAGAAGACATTCAAGCACAAGAACCTCTTACATTAACTCAAGGTATGGGTGAAAATTAGTTGGAAGAGGAGGAGACTGAATTAGCTAAAGATGCCAAGGAAGAAGAAGCTAAGGAAGCACCTACACCCATTGATACAAAGAAGAGGAAGGCCAAGGCACAACCAATGGAAAAGGCTACGACTAAGAAAACTATAAAACCAAACCAAGCCAAGCCTATTGCACCTACTACAAGAGTTGGTACATGTGCAACTACACAAAAGGATAAAGAAAAGACCAAACAAGTAGAGAAAGGAGGTCAATTGCAAAAAAGGCCAAGGAGGAGGTATATAGCACAAGCCAAAGTTTGATGAAGAGAAAATTGAGTCAAATGAAATCAACCAATTTAAGGTGGTGAGTCACAATCCTCTTTCAAACCTAAAAATATTATGTGAAAATGTTAAGAATAATGCAGATTTATGAGGATTTACACATATAGATTTTGAAAATCTTGGTAAAGTAGAGAAGAAACAAGTGGAGGAGGCCATATATGCCATGATGAAAAATTCAAGACTACTCCACTAGAGATTGCCAACTCTATGCCCAAAAGTTTATATGATTGAGTTGAGCAGAAATGACACTATTGTCTAAATCCAGAAAGACAAATTAGGGAGACCTCACTAGCACAAGTGATGCCTAAACTAACTAAGGCATGAATTGCTAAGGCTATAAAGAAATATGTAGTTAGGTCCACACCTAAATACAAAGCCTTTAGCATATTACAAAACAACATTAAGGGTGTGCTGAAAAAGTCCACATAGGTTTGGAAACTTACTTATGGGTTGACTACAATAAAGGAAGGAGAACTAGAACCTATTGAAGTAAAGGATGATGAAAAAGATAACACTGTTGAGGAATGAACAATAATGCAAATAGATGACAAGGTAATAATTGAGCTAGAGCAGCATGAATAACAAAGTGTGCAAGACACAAAATTGCCGAGTGTTAGTCCTCAACATGTCACAAGTGAGACTATTGAAATAGTATTTGTTAAAGATGTATCTAACCTATCAGCTCACAACATCAATCCCCTTAAAAAGGATGACCTGAAGAAGATATTAGATCAGTTTATACTATAGGCCAAACTTTGTGAGAATCCTATTTTGGTTAATATAGATGAATTGCAAAAATCAGTGACTAATACTGAAAGGGAAAAGGTGAATCCACAAGAACCACCTTCTATCATCCATCAAGTCACTACCATACAACCTTTTTTCAAAGAATCTATAGCTACATCAAATAAGGTTGATACAGTTGAGAATAGTATAGTGGAAACACAAACCACTATAGAAGAATAGAGTGGAATAGGACAAGTAATCTTATCTGCACCTGCAACACAAGATCAAGGTGCAAGTCAAGTCATTGTGGTAGAATAGGGAAAGCCTATAGAGAGTGAGATGAAACTTAAATTGAAGGAGCAAATGGCCATCCAAGCATTGGTAACCTTACCCAAATTTGGAACTCTTTCCACTCAAACTCTTCAGAAGCTGAGCACAAATGCAACGCCTTTATAGATCTCAGTGTCGATCCCAAGTTCATCAAAGGCAGAAGAAGTGATCCAATATGGAGATGTGAGCCTTGATGAAGAAATTGTTCTACCTAAGTATGATAATGATATAATAACTATAGAACAAATGGACATATTGCAACAAGCCCTAGCAAAGAAAAAGCATCTGGAAATGCTTAGAAGGGAGCATAGGCAGAAGCAGACACTATAGGACATCAAAGACATCTTTTTAGATGTATTCAGTCTGCCAACTCCAAATTAGACCAAGACAATAATAGAAAAACTAACAAATATAGTGGAGAAAGTGAGTGATGCTGACTTAGACACAAATGCCAAATTATTGGAATGGTCAGAAAAGAAATTTCAACACAAAGTCAATGAGAAAATATTGGGTGACATAGCACTGACACAAGTTGCATTGGAAACTAAGGTTGAGGATGTAAAGAAAGTACTTGAGAATATCTTCTCATTGTACAATAAATTGTGTAATTCAATACTCTTCACCCAAGAAACCATAAGTCACATCTTGAGCTTGGAAAGTTATACAAGTTCATTAGGTGCCAAACTACCTATGAATCCAGCTCAGAGTGAGAAGCACTTTAGTACATTGCTTCAAACCTAGTGTCAGTTAACTACATTGTCAAAAGATGAAGGCAAGTTTCAAACTAACTAGCATCTAGGCCACTCTAATCCCTCATATGGAGATTTTGCACAAGGAGCTAGGCTATGTTGAAACCCTAATGAAGAAAGACCCAAATCTTTCAACCTTAGATGGTCTCGTTCACCTTACTACTGAGCTAACTATCCAAATAAAGTCTTTTGATGTGGCATGTGAGAAATAGGATGCAATTCTCAAGATAATATTAGATGTCCATAAATCTTTTTTGGACAAACACACAATAAGTGTATAGCCCTTTGACATAAGTATCAAAAAGGGGGAGAATATTCTTGGGGAGATGAGATATTTTGAGAGGAGAGAAAAAGATAAAAGAAATGATATAAAAGGGAGAGCACAACATTTCACAATATTTTTAGGGAGATACAAAATTTTGCGAAGATATATGGAGATCAAGTAAAGAAGGAGAAGCATGAAGTAAAAGAGTATCAGATAAGATACATTTACTTAGTAGGTGTACAAATTTTGGATACAGAATAGACATATCAACTCAAGGGGAGATATCAGATTATGAGGTATCTAAGTTGTTCCAAAATTTTGAAAATTTCAAGTTATGTATATAAGGCAAGTTAGAGATATGTTATGCTCATGAGATTAAGGATAGTAATGTATACTCAAGTGTTTTTGACACTCATATCAAAGGGGGAGATTGTTGATCTCATATTGGTTTGACAAGTGAGTGTCAACACACTTAAGTTACTTAGTTCATGCCAAACAAGTAGCACATGCCAAGCACAACATGTATATTATAGAGCATGCCGAGTCATAGTGAGTGCTGAGTCACTCAAGTGTCAAGCAAACAATGTATGCCAAGTGACATAGGAGCTAAGTAAGCAGTGCATTCTGAGTAATACAAATGCCGAGTCACAACATATAGAACAGTATATGCCAAGCATTAGAGACTTCAGATGCTAAGTGAAAAAGTTTTGACATATTTTTTTATAAAGGCACAAACAACTATGTAAACCATTTTTGAGCTGACTTAAGATTGAATTTTGATATTTTGGAGATAAAGATGAATCTTGAGTTGGATTCCCTATGCAATTACATGCAACCAATCAAAAAATGGGAAGGATTAAGCGATAAAATGGATGAATCTTAGTCAAAGATTCATACATAACCCTAAGTCACCTAAGTCTTCCTAAGGAGGACAAACCCTAAAATCTCTAGCAAGTAAGGTATTGAAGGAGCTAAGAGAGAAGTTTGCATGCACAAACAATGCATTCATAGTGGCTAAGGAGTTATGAAGTGAGATTACATTACAAAATTAGTTAGAGTAGAACAAAGGAAAGGAAAAGGATATAGCAAAGAGAAATCTGATCAAGGAGGATCAAGAAGACGTCTATTTAGAGGTGATCTATTATTAAGAAATTAAGTGCTAACCATAGGATCAAAGTTGAGACATTCTAATCGGTGATTTCAGTCAAAATCTCTTAACAAACTAGTCCTAATAGACTGTATGAAATCCTTTAATAGGGTGCTTACTTAATTGTAAGTTAAAGTCCTTTAACCAAGCACAGTTCTAACAAGGTGTTGAAATCCTCTAACAAGGTGAGACCTAACAATCTTTTTAAGCCTTTAATAAGGTAGATCATGTTTCATGGTCAAAAGGTTGTAACCTTCATTAGATACACTTTATTGCTGTAGTAGTGAATATTTGTGGGTGTCATCCACACCTCAGTTTTACCTTCTCATTGGAGGGTTTTTGGGTAATCATATTTGGTGTTATAAGTGTGTGAAAGCTTATATGTTTACATGATTTAGATGTACATGCTTTACAAGTTATTTCAATTTACTCATTGAATGTATGAGATGGATGTGTGGTGAAATTTTTATGGGTCCAAGTTTAAACTACTGATTCACCCCCCCAGAAGTTTACCTTTCCTATTGTAATTCCAACATATTTTCCATACCTATGCTATATCCAAGCTTTGTTAAATGCTTGTCCAACCTTGCATACGAGGTTATGGGTGCTTGTTTCAAGCCATACAATGCTTTTATTAAGCCCGCATACTATGTCCTTGTCATCTATCAAAGGAAAACCTTTAGGCTGCTCTATGTAAACCTCTTCTTCAAGTTCTCCATTCGAAAATGCTAACTTGACATCCATCTAATATAATTTAAATTTCTTATATGTTGCATATGCTAAGAATAGCCTTATTGCTTCTATTCTTGCCACAGGAGCATAGGTCCCATCATAGTCTATTCCTTCTTGTTGTGAGTAACCTTTACATACCAATCTTGCTTTGTTCCTTATAAGTTTTCCTTGTTCATTCATCTTGTTTCTGAATACCCATTTAGTTCCTATCACATTCTTGTTTGCTAATCTAGGGACCAATTCTCATGTCTCATTCTTTACTATCTAATCCAATTCCTCTTTCATAACTTGTTTCCAATGATCATCTTTACATGCTTCGTCTACATTCTTAGGTTCAACTTGAGATACCAAACATAGTTCTTCATTGAATCTACTTCTTCTCATCACACCTTTATCTCTCCTTTCGATATATTCTCGGATGGATGATTCTTTGTCATATTCTTTCCAAAAGTAGGAGTTGTTATCTCAACTCTTGGCTCTATTGAAGGTTTCAAGCTTTGATCCTACCTCTACAAATCATTTTTAGCCTCAAGGAATACTTCATCATTCCTTGGTTTAGTAACAACATCATCATCTAAATTGTAATCAACTACTCTTTCTTGTATCCTGCATTTATCATCAACACTTACATTTGCACTTTCCATAATAGTCTTAGTTCTCATATTATAACATCTATAAGCCTTTCTTTTCAATGAATAACCAATAAAAATGCCTTACATCACTTCTAGCATCAAACTTACCAATATCATCATCTCTTTTCATACAATACTTACTGCCAATTTTTTTGAAATACTCAACTGTTCATAAGGGTCTTATCTATGTCTTTCTTGACCTACACTCTATTCATAGTGTAGAATTTTGTATTCAAAGCTTCTCTCCAAAACATCTTGTATACACCATTCTTAGATAACATAGCTCTTGTTGCTTCTGTAACTAACATGTTCCTTCTTTCTGCTATACCATTCTGTTCACGAGTCTTCAACTCAATTCTTTCTTCTTCTCTAGGATCAGGTCACTATTTTTTAATCTAATTCCCATTCTACAAATAATTCTTAATGATAATTTCCACATTTTCATGGTTAGCCTCTAGATCAACAATAGCTACCAAAGCTATTTGTTCTAATACTTCTATTGGAATACCTTAGAATAATTGAGGAGGGGGGGGGGGGGGGGGTTGAATCAGTTATTCAAGGTCTAGATGTATAAATAAATTTTTTCATAGCTTAGTGAACCCATTAATATCCATGCATGCATCCATAAGATTATTCAATCACCAAAACTTGTAGGTTACTATCAAATCAACTTGCAGAAATGTAAAGCATGAAACATAACAGATTCATCAACACACTTGACATAATGATTTACATGGAAACCCAATTTGAGAAAAACCACCAGTAACATGCTACTCCTTTTCACCCTTCTGAAGTGATGTCCTGCAAAAGGCCAACCCTATTAAATGTTACAATACACATTGTTAAATGTAACCCAGTTAAGGGATTTCAATCACCCTGTTAGAAGTGAGCCTTGTTAGAGGACTTTAGGCTATTCACTTGAATGTCGCTTGGTTAAAGGATTTACAAACGATTGTTAAGTCAACCTTACTCAAAAGGATTTACCCTAGACTGATACAATTGTTAGAGAGTAACAGTAGAGCTTTGATATGATACACCTTACAGCTTCTCTTGCAAATTACAGATCTCTATTCACTCTTTAATTATGCTTGGCCTTCATACTTTGTAGCTATTATAGCTTGTTCACCCTTCAAGCATTCATCTCCTTAAGCCTTCTTGCTTAACATGCCATTGTAGACTCTTCTCTTGGGTCACTTGATAAAGCAAAAACCTTAACTCCTTCTCTTCCTTAGGTTCTCGCACATGACAACTTTGCTTGATGATTAGACATTCCTATGAGTAGGAAATTAAGATATTTTCCTACTCATTTTTCATCATCAAAATTTAGTGTTTGGATGGATTAGGTAGGATACAATGTATCTACCTCATATCTCATATCTCTTCTAGAAACATATCCTAGAATCCATTTGTTTTCCCCTAAAAATGGTTTAATTTACCTCAAATTCTGTGCTACTAGCTCATCAACCCTATTTCTACCTGGTTCACAAATTCAAGAAAACAAACTTGTTAGCTCAGATTCAATGAATCTTTGATCTTTAAAATAATGCAGTAGCTCAATATTATCAGCCTTCTGATGCTCGACACATACTATGTTGCTTGGCATCTATTAACCTTCTGATGCTTGACACATACTATGTTGCTCGACATCAATTGTGAATTCACTTGACATCAATTAAAGTTCACTGATGCTCGACATCAATTAAAATTTAATCAACATCAGCTATCTTGCTTGACATCCACTAGAATTTGCTTTCACTTGGCTCTAACTAACTTTCTTCTTGGTTTGCACCGTCTTTGCTTGGCACCTACTATCCATTCAGTCAAGCTTGGCTGAAAAACTTTATGTAACTTGTTCTTTTAAAATTTCTAATTGTAGCCAACATTTGTAACCTTAAGTAGATTATCAATACATCATGTCATCATTGTCTTAACTGATTCTTGTACTTCATTACATAATCATAACTCAACCTTTCCTCTAGGTGCTTTTGTTACATCTTATTGATAAAATCCTCTTCATCAATCAACTAAGTGACAATACTTGAATCTTATAAGTAGTTGTCATAACAACAAATAACAAGTTTGACATCAATGACAAAACAATAATTAAAACACATAGTCTTCTTCAACAATCTCCCTCTTTCAATGATCTCTTTCAATCAAATCTCAACAATCTCCCTCTTTGGCATTGATGGAAAACCAAACTAATCAACTAGGTCAATCAAATGATGAACATCTTGTTCAACTAAACTGACTAGGTTAAAATAGTAAGACAATATCAAAAATAAAAACTTGTATCAAAATTTCTCCCTCTATCAGCAACTTCAATTTTCTAATTAGGTTACAAAACTCCTTCTTATGACTCCATTTGAGTTCTTTCTTGTATCTTTTTTGTCATACATGTATTTTCTTCTGATATTGCTGACCACTAACACTCTTCATCTCTTTGACAACAATCTCTTGATACTTCCATCTTGATACTATTGATCAGGAATGTCTCCCTCAATATTTATACTAGTTAGATCAGAAAAATGTCTCCCTTTTTATCATTAAATCTCTCCCTCTTTTCAAGCTCTTGATCAATATCTCCTCTCTCTGTTTTGACTCTTGATTAGTAGAATATTTCCCTCTTTGAAAATAATGCCAAAGGCATGTCATATTACTATCTTAAACATGTAGATAGAGGCTTTTGCAGTTTCTTCAGTTCCTCCCTTTGTCACCTTGCTTGTGACTGATTTGAAGTTTCAGCTCTCTGATTACTTTAGGCAGCTCCTAAAGTAAGATCCTTTGCATCAATGTGTAACATATGAATATCAACTTGTTTTATGCAAGGCACTCCTCTTGTTACTTAGATAGCCTTTGATAGGGGTATCACCTCTAATTTACCTCTTAGATTCTCATGAGCATCCTTAGGTAATGGTTTTGTGAAGATATCAACAATTTTCTCCTTTGTGTTAACATATTCCATCTTCACTTCTTTCTCTTGAACTAACTCTCTCAAGTAATGATACTTGATTGCAATGTGCTCAGTCTTTGTATACATCATTGGATTCTTTGATATATTGATAGCACTTGTATTATCATTTTGATTTCTTCCTTCATTCCTTTGGGTAGTTATTTGATCCATACAATGTTTGTGCTATTTATAGTAGCAGCAACATATTCAGCTTCAATAGTAGATTGTAAAGTACAACTTTGTTTCTTGCTAGTCCATGTGACTAGTCTCTTTCCTGAGAAAAATACTCCTTCACTAGTACTCTTTCTGTCATTAATGTTTCCAGCCCAATCAACATCAATGTAGGTTCTCAATTTAAACTTTTAATTCTTCTTGTAATCTAGACCAAATTCTATTTTTCCTTTTAGATACTCATTATTCTCTTCACAACCATTAAATGATTTTCCTTAGGATTAGCAAAGAATCTTGCAACTATCCCTATCGATAATGCAATATCAAGTCTTCTATGTACTATATATTGTAATTTTCCAGTCATAGACCTATGCTATGTACTATGTATAAATTTCTATTATCATTGATCCTTTCAATTCCAATCTTCACGAGATAATTATAAAGTCTCTCATACCATGCTCTAGGTGCTTGTTTTAAACCATATAGAGCTTTGTGCAATCTGCATAACATGTTCTTATTATTATCATCAACAAAACCTTCTGGCTATTTTATGTAAACCTCTTCCTCTAATATGCCATTCAAAATTATAGATTTAACATCCATTTGATAAACTTTTTAACCTTTGTATGCAACATAAGCAAGTAGAGTTTTTACTCCTTCTAATCTAGAAACAGGGGCATATGTCTCTCCATAGTCAATTCTTTCTTCTTGTGCATATCCCTTGCAAAATAATCTTGCTTTGTTTCTTGTGACTTCACCATTCTCATCTAGCTTGTTTTCGAATACCCACTTGGTATTAATCACATTCTTGTGTTTTGGTCTGGGAACTAGACTCCATGTTTTATTCTTTTCTATTTGTTCAATCTCCTCTTCGATGGCTTTGTACTAGTCAATATCTTCTAGTGCATCTCTTACTGATTTGGGCTCCTTCATTCTCAACAATCATGATTCAATCTATTTCTTTTCATTGGCATAGCATATTTATCTCCAATGATTTGAGTAATAGGATTATGTCTTTTGACATATTTGGACAATCTTGGCTTAGCTCTTATTTCTTCATTTTGTCTTTCAACTTTAGAATCACTATGTATATCTCTGTCAAGTATCTTAGGATGTCTTTCACATGTCCTAATCTTAGAATCATAATACACATCTACTTCATTGTGTAACTCAACATTTGAATGTAGTTCAGGTCCTGAATGCAAGTTGGCATTCATAGGATGTGACTTGATGGTCACTAAAACTTGTTGTTGGCTTGTAGCTTGATTTGCAATATCTTCTTCGGCAAGCATTTCTTCATAAAAGTATACAAATGATTTGTATCTTCTATCTTTTTCATTGGTTCAGCCTCATCTACTTTTGTATATTCATCAAAATTCACATTTGCACTTTCCACAATTTTGTTAGTGTTAGTATTCAAACACTTATAACCTTTACTTCTTGTAGAATATCCTAAGAATATACCTTCTTCACTTTTTGCATCAAGTATTCCATTCCTAAAATCTTTAAGAATGTAACACTTAATTCCAAATACTTTAAAATATTTTACATTGGGTGGATATCCATACTATAGTTCAAAAGGTGTTGAATGAGTACCTTTCTTGATTTGCACATAGTTCAACGTATAGACAGCTATGCTTACAACTTCTCTCTAGTATTTCAAAGCAACATTCTTCTCCATCATGAGTGTTCTAGCATAGTCCATTATAGATCTATTTCTCATTTTAGCTATTCCATTTTGTGGAGGGGTCCTAGGGGTAGATGTCTGTCTTTTAATTCCTCTATCATTACAGAACATCTCAAATTCACTTGATGTAAATTCTCCTCCTCTGTCAGATCTCAAACATTTCAATTTTTTTCTTGTTTCTTTCTCAACTCTTGCCAAGTACCACTTAAACATTTGAAAAGCATCAAATTTCTATTTTAGAAACATAATAGTCATCATCCTAGAATAATCATCAACAAATATCATTATTTACTTATCTTCCTTGTAGCTTTGTACTTCAATAGATCCACACAAGTTAGTATGAACAATCTCTAGTATTCTTTTAGAGGTATAGGTTTTACTCTTAAAACTTGACTTTGTCATTTTGCCTAGTTGACATTGTTTGCACACTACATTATCAAGCGTATTCAACTTAGGCAGACCTCTAACTTTCTTCATGTTACTAATACTAACAAAGTTATCAAAATTAACATGACATAACCTTTTGTGCCAAAGCCATACATCATCAAATTTTTTAACAAGACAAGTAGCATCCTCTATATCAAGATAAAATAGATTACTTTTAGTTTGATCACCTTTTCCAATTAGTTTCCCATTTTTTTCATACATCTTAGCAATCTTGTTTTCAAATTCAAACTTGTATCATAAATTGTTCAATTGTGACACACTCAACAAGTTATAGTTTAGTCCTTCAAAATAGTAAGCATTGTCACATGAAATCTTATTTGTGAGTTTTATAGAACCTTTTCCTTTTATCAAACATGGTGCATCATTATTGAATCTTACACTATTTCCATCATAACAATTTTATGTAATGAAGTTATTTTTGTCTCGAGTCATATGATGTGAGGATCCACTTTCAATGATCCGTCTATCATTTTTGTTCACACAAGTCACAAATGCAATTGTCTCATCTTCATCAGATTCATCTTTCATTGCAACACATACCACTTCATCATCATGTTTATTAGAATCATCCCTTGTTTCCTCTTCAACAATGTAGCATGACTTTTTGCCTTTATCTTTGTAATCTTTGCTATCATCTTCTCTTCTGATCTTGTACTTGTCACCACCTCTGTAGTTCTTCTTCTATGTACATCTTGCACTAGTATGGCCAACCTCATTGCAATTGAAACAAATTATGGGTAACTTACTTTTGAACTTGCCTTTACCTCTGTGGAATCTTTTTGCTAGTAGTGCTTCCAGTTGTTCAACATCTTCCTCATTTGTATCACTACCACTAGATACATATTTTATCTTTCACTTCTTCTTTTGCTTCACTTCATTAGAGTTTTTTTTTAATAGCAACTTAGCTTTGAAAGGAGATTCAAGAATCTCAGGTTTGTAATTATCAAAGTTAGATAGCTCAAAAGAAGTGAGTCTACCTACCAGAATTTCAAGGGTTAGATTATTTGTTGAAATACATTTCAGTTCTTGAATTGCAGAAACTCTAATAGCATAAGTAGATAGTAATGTTCTCAAGACTTTTCTTAACAAAGTATCATCATCTATTTGACCGGTAGCTCCTTTTATTGCACTAACAACTTATTTTATTCTAGCAACATATTGAGCAATATTTTCACTTTCTTCCATTCTCATATCATCAAAATTACCTCTAAGACTCTCAGATTTGGCTCTTTGAACATTTTTTTCTCCTCCATAGATGGTTGCTAGGGCATCTCACATTTTCTTTGCACTATCAAGACCTTTGATATCATCAAGTTTGGCATAGTTTAGGGTAGAGGAAATCTCCAACATCACCTGATTGTGTTCTTTCTTCTTCTTCATATCTTCAATAGATCTCAAAGTCCTCCAAGGCGTAGTTTCATCATAGTTTTCCATGCAGGAAAGTTATCTCTATTGAGCTTGGCTACTTCTCTTTTAGACATCTCAATCTTTGTGCTTCTAGTACCTTAAAACTAGTCCTCTTAAGCAAATGGATATGATGCTAATTGTTGGAATACTTTAGAATAACTTGGGGGGGGGGTGTGCAGTGAATCATTTATTCAAAGTCCAAAAGTTTAAATAAAACTTTTCACATCTTAGTGAACCCATTCATATCCATGCATACATCCATAAGATTATGCAATCACTAAAACTTGTAGGTTACTGTCAAATCAACTTGCAAAAATGTAAAGCATGAAACATAACATATTCATCAACACACTTGACACAATGATTTATGTGGAAACCCAATTTGGAAAAAACCACCAGTAACATGATACTCCTTTTCACTCTTATGAAGTGATTCCCTATGAAAGGTCAACCTTGTTAAAGGTTACAATACACACTGTTAAATGTGACTCGGTTAAGTAATTTCAATCACCTTGTTAGAAGTGAGCCTTGCTAGAGGACTTTAGGACATTCAATTGGAATGCCACTAGGTTAAAGGATTTACAAATGAATATTAAGTCAACCTTACTCCAAAGGATTTACTCTAGACTGATGCAATTGTTAGAGATTGATAGTAGAGCTTTGATCTGATACAACTTACAACTTCTCTTGCAGATTATAGATCTCTATTTAGTCCTGAATTCTGCTTGGCCTTCATATTTTTTAGCTCTAATAGATTGTTCACTCTTCAAGCATTCATCTCCTTAAGCCTTCTTGCTTAACATGCCATTGCTGACTCTTCTCTTGGGACACTTGATGAAGCAAAACCCTTAACTGCTTTTCCTTAGATTCTCGCACATGACAACTTTGCTTCATGACCAGACATTCCTATAAGTAGGAAATTAGGATATTTTCTCATTCATTTTCCATCAACAAAATTTAGGGTTTGGATGGATTAGCTAGGATACATTTTATCTACCCCATATCTCATATCTCTTCTAGAAACTTCTCCTTAAATCCATTTGAATTTTCCTAAAAATGGTGTACCTCTAATTTTAGGCCAGCAGCTCATCAACCCTATCTTCCACCTAGTTCATAAAATTCAAGAAAATAAACTTGTTAGCTCAGATTTAGTGAATCTTCAATCTTTAAAATAATGTAGCACCTCAGCATTATCAACCTTCTGATGCTCAGCACATACTTTGTTGCTCAACATCTATTAACCTTCTGATGCTTGGCACATACTATGTTCCTTGGCATCTATTGTGAATTCACTTGACATCAACTAAAGTTTATTGATGCTCAACATCAATTAAACTTTACTTAGCATTAACTGTCTTGCTTGGAATCTACTAGAATTTTCTTTCACTTAGCTCCAACTAACTTTCTGCTTGACTTGCACTGTCTTTGCTTGATACCTACTATCCACTTGGTCAAGCTTGGTAGACAAAATTTATGTAACTTGTTCTTCTAAACTTTCTAAGTGTACCCAACATTTGTAACCTTAAGTAAATTATCAATACATCATGTCATCACTACCTTAACTAATCCATGTACTTCATTACATAATCATAACTCAACCTTTCCTCTAGGTGCTTTTATTACATCTTATTGATCAAATCCTCTTCATCAATCAACTAAGTGATAGTACTTGAATCTTATAAGTAGTTGTATTACCAACAAATAGCATGTTTAACATTAGTGACAAAACAATGATTAAAACACATTGTCTTCTTCAATAATCTCCCTCTTTCATTGATCTCTTTCAATCAGATCTCAACAACTTCCTCTTTCTTAACCAAATCATCCTTATCACAACCATTCAAGAATCTTTCCATTTTACCTTTAATTCTTCATCTTTATCATAAAGAAATCTCTTTCTAGTTTCCCTTACTCTCTTAGGGCATGTAGATGAAAAATGACCAAACTCATTACATGTCCAACAAGAAAAAAATTCCATACCTTCTTTGATCTCTATGTCTTCTTTGGATCTAAATCTATCATTACTTATGCCTCTATCTAGAAACTCAATGCTCAATTTTGTACATGATTTTTATCTCTCACCAAGAAGTTCCAACTTGTGGGTGTTGAAATTTCCTGCATTAGACTTAGGATTATCTTTTCTAAAATAACTCCCCATTGATCTCCTAAAGATGTTAAAATTTATCTTCAAGGACGTGATACTTTAATACCAATTATTAGAAAGAATAGTCCACAAGATAATTGAGAGGTGGGGTGGGGCTGAATCAGTTGTCCAACAATTAAAAAATTTATCCACCTTAAACAATCTTATCTATTCAACCAAAGTAAAAAACAACCATAATAAGATGCACATAAACAATTACACCAAATATGTTAACTAGGGAAACCCTTGTTGAAAGGGAAAACCTCAGTGGGAATGATGCCCACAAGATGATGTACTAATATAAAATATTCCTTGTTAGAGGATGAACCCTGTTAGGAGTCTATTACAACATTTAGTACATATGAGTCCCTATTAGAAGACGTTGAATCCCTGCTAGGAGTTGTGCTAACCCTGTTAGGAGTTGTAGTACAATGTATGCAAGAAGAGCTCACTACCTAAACATGCAATTTTAATTGCAAGAAGAGCTCATTTCCAAAAAAAGTAATTTACTACTAAGTTCCTCTTTCCTCTATTCTGTCAATCAAACCAATCACTATTAGACCTTGTAGACCAAGTCACAAACCTCTGATCAAAATATCAAACCTTGTATCACATAATGAAACCTTGGCAATGAAGTTTCCTTCACTTCCACTCTGCTCTGCTCAACTTTGCATTCCACTCTCTTTGCTGCTTACAATCACTTCTCTATGTCATTCATGATAAAGGAAAATTTCCTTAATTTATACTAAATCCATAAAAAAATTCCCTTGGTTGTTATACCTTCTCAATTAATTATTATAGGACCACATTAAGAACATGTTACACTTAGCAATAACGTCAATATTATATTATGACAAGAAAATTTAGCCACGTCATCACCAACATGTCTTCTTCACATTCTCAACCTCGATTCTCACAATAATTTTTTTGCTAAGAGATATAGCAAGTTTACTAGAACATGCCTTTGCAAACTCTATCTTAGAAAAAACATCACCAAAGCTTGTATAACTTCTTCTAGACTTAACTGCATATACTAGATACTCAGAAGTATCTCCCATAACCTTGGATAGTGAAAATACTCAACTAGTCATCTGTACCAACTTGATATTTCTATTGTTCTTCTATCAGATACCAAAGAATACTACCATGTTGACATCAATGACAAACATAGTCATGAATGTAACATATCATCATGATAACATATCTACAATACTCCCCCATAGGAATATCATCAGCATTCATGCTACCAACAACTTCTATAGGAGGTTATGGTAGAGGTAGGGGTAACCAAGGATGCTCAAATAGAGGTAGAGGATCAAATAGAAGTAGCTCTTATAATTTTACCACCATGAAATGCTATAATTGTGGTTAATTAGGACACCCTGCCTATTGGTGTCCTAAAAAACATTTTTCATCTAATCTTGATAAGAGGATATCATATGTCTAAGAGAACAACTATTGAAATGATTTTGAAGTGGATCATATTGAATCAAAAAAGGGAGAGAATCTAATGTTTAGAAGGGTGTTGATTAAACAAGCTGCTCCTAATGAGCCTAAGCATAGAAGAGCTTTATTTAGGATTAGATATAAGATCCTAGGGTAAGTGTGCAAGTCAGTGGTAGATTCTAGATCTATTGATAACATCATATCAGAGGAGTTAGTAAATAAGCTCAATTTGACTAAGATACCTCATGTCAATCCTTATAAAGTGGCTTGGATCAATAAGGGAGCATACTAGTGAATGAGAAAACTTGGGTGCACTTCTCCATTATAGGGCATAAAGAAAAATTGTTGTGTGACATCCTACCCATGGATTTTTTCCATTTGTTATGGGGCAAACCTTGGAAATTTGATAGGGAAGCAATATATGATGGAAAGAAAAATTCCATCTCATTTAAGAAGGGAGGAAGAACATTCAAAATTCAATCTTTATTGGAGGGAGAAGAACCATAGACTAAGGTACCTAGTATACTATTTTGCAGTGGTAAAGAATTTTTGAAGGACCTCAAGGATGGAGTAAGTAAAAGTTATGCCATAGTGCTAAAGTCTAAAGGAAAAGAAAATGTAGTCAAAGAACCATTACCCAAAGAGGTGCAGGAGTTGCTTGAGAAATAAAAAGACATCATGAGTGATGAGGAACCTACTACACTACCTCCTAGAAGGGTTATAAGTCACAAAATTGACTTTGTTCTAGGTGCATCCTTGCCTAACAAAGCATCATACAAGATCACTCCAAATTAGAACTTGGATGTGGCACTTGAGACAAGTACAAGACTTAATGGACCAAGGTCTGGTACAAAAGAGCATAAGCCCATGTGTAGTCCCTGTTGTGTTGGAATCCAAAAAGAGAGAAAATGGAGATAGTATATAGACTCAAGAGCCATAAATAAGATCACAATTAGGTATAAGTTCCCCATACCTAGGATTAAGGATCTCATGGATTTTCATAGTGGAGCTAGGTACTTTACTAAGTTGGATTTGAAGAGTGGATACCACCAAATTAGGATTAAAGAGGAAGATGAATGGAAGACCATAAATGGACTATATGAGTGGCTAGTGATGCCATTTGGTCTCTCTAATTCTCCTAGCACAATCATGGGGCTCATGAATGAAGTGCTTAAAGATTTCATAGGAATATTTTTGGTTGTGTACCTAGATGATATAATCATCTTTATAAAGACTAAGGAGTAGCACATCAAGCACATGGAAGCAGTATTGCAAAGAATTCATGAAGAGAAGCTTGCCATAAATCTTGAGAAGTGTGACTTCTTCAAGAAAGAACTAGTGTACCTAAGCTTTGTGGTGTCCCAAGGAACATTGAAGATGGATCAAGAGAAGGTTGCTACAATTCTCAACTAGCCACCACTTACTACTTCAACTGAGGTAAGGATTTTTCATGGTCTTTCTCAATTCTATAGGAAGTTCATTAGAAACTTTAGTGGCATATGTGCACCATTGTCAGAGACCATAAAGGGTGGGGTCAAGTCCATGTTTAGGTGGACCTTAGAAGCTAAAAAGTATTTTGAGATGATCAAGAAGCAAGTAACTACCCAACATGTTTTACAACTCCCTAGCTTTGAGAAAATTTTTACCCTCGAATGTGATGCAAGTGGCCTAGCAATAGGGGGAGTATTGAGTCAAGAAGGTAGGCTAGTAGCTTTCTTTAGTGAGAAGAATAATGATTCCAAAAAGAAATTTTCTTCATATGACCTTGAACTTCATACCTTAGTTTAGTCCCTTAGGAAGTGGAGGCATTATTTGTTGCCCAAAGAATTTTTTGTGTTCATAGATAACTAGGCCCTAAGCTACATCAATGAATGGGAAAATTTGAGCAATAGGCACTTGAAGTGGATGGATTATTTGTAGGCTTTCACTTTCACAATCAAGCACAAGAAAGGACCAATGAACAAAGTGGAAAATGTATTGAGTAGGAGAGTGTTGATGGTTCAAGAAGTCCAATTGCATAGCATTGGGATGGAAAGCTTTAAGAGTCTCTATAAGGAGGATGAAGACTTTGGAGAAGCATACAAAGTATGTTTAGATTTTGAGAACCACTTTCATAGAAAATTTGCAAATTTTACCTTGCAAAATGAATTTCTCTTTAAAGGTAACTAGTTGTGTGTACAAATGGGATCCATAAGAGAGAACTTTACATAGGAGAAACACAATGGAAATCTAAGTGGATAGTTTGGGGTCAAAAAGACATTAGAATTGGTCCAAAGGTTTTATTATTGGTCTAAACTAGTCAAAGATGTGACTAAATATGTGGAGAAATGCATGGTTTGCATGAGAGCTAACGAAGGGATGAGTAATGTAGGTCTTTATCAGCCCTTCCTAGTCCCTAATAGACCACAGGAATGTGTGAGAATGGATTTCATAGTAGGATTACCCAAGACAAAATAAGGTTATGACAATATTTATGTGGCTTACATGATTAGTTGTTTTACATGTGGTTG
Source organism: Cupressus sempervirens (assembly GCA_028749045.1). Classification (NCBI taxonomy): domain Eukaryota; kingdom Viridiplantae; phylum Streptophyta; class Pinopsida; order Cupressales; family Cupressaceae; genus Cupressus; species Cupressus sempervirens. The sequence goes on from CM053788.1 coordinate 613,580,272, forward strand.
TTGACAATATTTATGGAGTATCAGCTAGAACAAGTTTGAGAAGCAGTTGCACAAAATTGCAAAAATTGCTCAACTTGCAAAAGTTGTCATTGATAATTTTTTGATAATTTTCTTACAATGGAGCATCTTTTCGGTTAGTGCTTTTCAATAGTTTGAAATATTTGGGAGTGTTCATGGGAAGCCTATATAAGGCCATTCTCAACCTATCCAAGGGGTTGGAGGAAGGGGGTTTGTCATTTTACGGACTGAGCAAGCACAATTCAAATAACAATTTTGAGTATTGAGTGTTCTTGGCATGTGTATGGATTAGATTCAATAATTTTTATGTTGAAGGTGTTAGTAGTAATTGATTTAAGTTTCTTTACATATTTGGTTTGTTGTTTTACAAAGTTTGGTGTGCTTAGAATAATTGTTTTGGTTTTTACCAGTTTGCTGTTTTGAAATAGATTGTTTGCAAGAATGGAGTCATGAGGCCATCTCCCAGGTACAATATGGTCTCTTGGGATTTGGAACATGACTCCAAGTACATTTTTCATAGTGGAGGTGGGGCTCTAGAATGTTGAGGATTTGTTTATGCAGTGATTCCCTAGGCAAGCCTTTGCAACTTGGTTAGGGATCAAAGAGTTGGAAAGTGTAGTGGGAGTGGTTGAATGTTCTTAATACTTCAACCCAAGATTTGAGGGTGTTAGGAGGTATTGTGGAGTAACCCCAAATTAGAGGGGAAGCTTTGATGGAAGCCCTAAGGAGTGAAAAGCTAGTTTTTGTATCAAACAACAATTAAACCCTTGAAAACCTTGATTTTAGGCTAAATTTGTGCCCATACAGTATGGACAACTTGGGAGCTGAAGACCCCCAAATTCCTTAAGGACTTTGAAAATTGTACCAAAATGGTGATTTTTTTGAACCCTTGTTAGGGATTTTTGCAAGATATATGGGTTTTAGTGCAATTGGAGGGCTATTCCTAGTAGAACTCGATTAGGGTTTTAGTGTATTTTTTGGTTTGAAATCTTGAAGGGAGTCCCAAAACATTCCAAGGTGGCCATCCATCCATTTGGAATAAAAAATGAACATTTGGGGTTATTTGTGTTGATGGGGATTATCAAGAAAGTTGTTCTACCTTATTGATGTGTACCAATTGAATAGTTAGGATCTATTGTGTAGAGTCCTAAGGAGCCTAGGGTGGATAGAAGCCCTAGTTGAACAAGTCTATGTCTAAGGAGACCCTGAGAGAGCTTGGGGAAAAAGAAATATTGGTGGTTACATAAAAATCAAAATGAAACCAAACCAATTTCAAATTGACCACTTATGAGTTTAGTTTCCAAATATGTAAGTCATTAATTTTTGCAATGCATAAATCATTCTACAAGAACAAATCTTTGACTATAACTTTAATGAACATCTTTAAAAGATAGTTTTCACCAAACTTATCATAACTTTCACAATTTTTTTATATCAAAATGACTCAAACCAATGAGAAAATAAAGATACGTCACATATCTTTCCATTCATTATAATTAGGTGTTCTAATTTGTCCAAATGTGGTCATACAAAATGTTTCAATATGACTATAGTTGGATATCTTTAGATTTGCAAATAACAAATTTTACCAAAATGCTCATAATTTATTACTTTCTCCATGAAATAAATCCAATGCAAAGCTAGAACAAAGGTTATTAACTAAAATATCAAAATATATAGATTATACATGGTTCCCAAGCTATAGATGGCTATACAAGACCTAGAACCACAACAAAAACTGAAACACTAATCAAAACAATAACTTAGAATCACCCCAAATTTATTTCAAATATAACTATTTCCTTCCATTCTTGATTTGGTTAGACCATAAATCAGTTGTTATAGTGGTTTTAGTTGGTTATAACTTCCAAACCATATCCTTACATTCTTTTAAACATTATGCATTTTTGACAATATTTTATGCACTTTATGCATTCTTGCATTACAACTTTTGCAAGTTTAACTCTAAAATTGACAAATCTTTGCACAGACAATTTAATCACCCTAAAATGGAATTAAATGAACATTTTACATCAAGTTTCACCTTTTTGACATTCTTGACCACTTTAAGACCTCCATGTATAATTTTGACAACTTATTACAAATCGCTTCTCTAGCCTTTACATTGCAACTTATGGACTCAAACACATTATAAATGTCTTAAAGAAATTTGAATATATGAGATAAGGACTCTTAACCTCCTTTTTCTCTTGTAATTTAGGTCCTCCTACACCATTGAAATTCCCTACTTGAACACAATTGGATGTGCCTAATCCATCCCTCATAGAATGTATAGTTTACCAACATAGCCTAATGACTAGAGAAAGGATGGAGTAGGATGCATGTCGGGTAACCAGTTGAATGGACATGATAATAGAAAGCCAAAAATTAGGTTGTGGCATCTTAGGATAAATCTATAACTTTCATTTTTTGTGGTTTCACAATGCACGCCCCATTTTGAGTCACAAAATGGAGACCCCCTAGTATATTTTTTAGTTTTCCAGACCCCTAGTCTAGTGTTTGAGTCTTTATTAAGGTCCTACCTAGTGTCTAAGCCTAGTTTGGCTCATTGTTTAAAAAACCTAGTTGATAGAAACTGAAGGTTTCTAGGAAAAAGTGAATTTTGGTGCTAAGGTGCACTAATATTTTGTTCTTCAGAGGTGTAAATTAGGTTTTTAAGGTGTTTTAATAAGGTTTTATGTTCTAGGTCATTTTTTGTTGCAATTAGGGTTTGTTTAAGGTTTGATTTTCAGATTTATGGACTAATGTTTGCTTCTTTGTGCAGAGAAAAGGGCATCCTTAACTTGTCAAGGTCATAACTTTTGACCTAGAGCTCAAAATTCAAAACTGCTTACACCACTAGAAAGAAGAACTTAAAATGTAATTTTAGTCCCTAAAATAGAGAGCCTTCATATACCTAGTTTTAGGGACCAATGAAAGTTTCAACTTGAAATTTTGAGCAGAAGACCTTTGAAAAAGCCAGTTAAAAAGACCTAGAAAATCTTGTGGAAAAGTTTCAAACATTTGATCTTTCTAGATAATCTAGATTACCTGGTCTTTGACCTAGAAGGATTGGGCCATTGAAGAGAAGAAAGAATCAAAAAATTTACTCTAAAGATCAAAGATACAGAGGTTGGACACATGAACCAAAATAGGTTCTTCATCTTATGCAACTATTAATGACAAGATTCAACACAGGTGCCTTGGGATTTTAGAAGTAGGAGTTCAGGTCTATAAAAATTTTTGGCTATAAAGAGGGTATAAATCATCAAAAGGATCAAAGTAAGTACACAAAAGTGATCTAAAATCCGCTTTGAGAAAAACCCAGATATCATTTTCAAAATTGAGAACTTTGATTTTTTGGTGAATTAAGCACCTTGCACAAATTTATCCCACGTGCGCTAGTGCACAAGTGCGCAAGGTGTGCTTCTCCCAAGGTGTGCTTCTTCTAAGGTGTGTTGATAGTGAACTACCAGTTCTAAATTTAGAGCTTTCCATACATTGAAAACACATTCTGATGATAGTTTAACTCCTACCTACATCTAGTGAAGGTGGAGCTTCTATTTTTGACATCTCCAAAGACTTCTACACCATCTAATGGATTTGTTCTTCTTATTTTATCATATTTTATCTTTTTAAGATATGTAAAGGATCAAGCATCTAATTAATGATATAAATATGGATGAGTCCTACTTAGCACTAGTTAGATAGTTAGTTTGTACATAAAGAGATTTTTTTTATTAGTTTTAAGCATATATTTGCATAAAGATATCTCTCACTCTCAACACAAATTGAGGAGAAGATTTCTTATAAATTCAAGAATGTAATTTGTATTCTGGGTCATCTCTATTATTTTGCAATAATATATGCTTTTGGTGTTTGCATTTGGAGTTTAGTGATTCTTGCATAAGTGTGTTATATTTTGTGGATGTATGTTCATGGAATGTAATTGAGCCAAAAGTTTATTGCATTGTTTTGGTTGTGTGATCTTTTAATTTTGGTGTTTGCTACGTGTCTACAAATTTTGTTGATGTACTTAGTTTGAGAAGAGATCATCATATTGTTCTTGCATAGCTTTTCATCTTGCATAAGTGTTCATGGCCTTGTGATTTGATGAAAAGTGAAAAATCTTATGGTTACTAAATTCCCCTCAATGATTGCATTAGTGGAATTAAGGAAGCACTACTCCTATTTTCATTGGTTACCCACTAATCTTTTCAAAGGCTTAATTCATAGATGCATTGTTTCTATGGATTATGTCTTTTAGGATTTTACTTTCCATGTCACTTGCTTAAATTTCTTGTTACCCTATCTTTGTTATTAGGATTACTAACCCCCTTGGTTAAATTAGGAATTCATATAGTTGCATTGTTAGATTGCATTCATAAAAAGAATAAAAAATACCAAAAACTATATCTCTTTTGTGGTCAATTTTAAAACAACAAGCAGATTGATCATTTGATCCAAAATTGGTTTGAACCAACAAAGGCCTCCTCATGAACAAACACATTTATCTTCAATTGAGTGGATTCTAGTAGGCCGCAAGATCACTTGAAACCTTGGAGTTGATCCTTGGATTATATTTTCAAGAGAGGAGTTTGAAAGGATTCCTACCATTAAGCATCATGCAAAATGAAATCTCAACACCATTAAAATATCAGAGAAAGATGCACAACAATTTATGAGATATGGGTGACTCTTTAAAACTAGTATTTCAATCAATTTAGCCAAATTGGAACCCTATTACCACTTACAATGGAAAAAAATATAGTAGAATACTAAATATATAACCATGCCACTTGATAGGGGCAAGTTCTTGGTGTAGGAGCACCCATAACCTCTTCAACTAGGATGCTTAGACATGTTTTAGAGTTTGTTTTGGTTGTATATTTGGCTAGGGTTTTAATACAAAATGCTTTTATATCTTTATCCTACCAATAGAAAAATCTAAGTTTCAATAGTGTGATCAAGTTTAGGCTAGGAATAGGATTTTGGAGGTCTAAGAGAAAAATCAAATAAACTCAATGCCCAAATTTGCATTTTGGGGTTTGACATCACTATGTTGCAAATCAAGTAGTAAGGGTTTAAGGGCTGAACTTAAGACAATGAAATGCCCTTAGAATGTTTCTATGATCAAGAGGTAGGAATTTGTGGTCGAAAAAATCACCAATTAGGCCGAAAAGACCTAATAGGGCTAGTAGAGTGAGTTGATCAAAATAGGAGTTTGGATATGTTTGAGTGGTCCTTTCATATTGTAATTAACCTATTGATATGGTCTAACATCATTTTAACATCTCCATAAACATTGGAGAAGACTTCTCTTATGATCCATGAATCAAGTGTTTAGTGAGGTAAATACCATATAGACAAGTGTGTCTAATTGGTAAGTTGGATTATGTAAGGATGTTGGGTGTTATTGCATCTTTTCAAGTTGTAAGCATCTTAAGTATCCATTTTTACATTCATGTAAATAAATTAGTGTTCTCTTTATAATAGGAGATTACTTGAGGTACTAAGCCAAGTTAGATCGGGAGTTGTTGAGATTTCTACAAGAATTCTATGTCGTTGAACCTATTTAAGGAGATTCTAACATATTGCCTCCAAAGAGGATGACTACAGAAGGGACGAGGAAGCTTCAGGCCCTAGAAGAGAAGTTGGTAGCCATGGAATCATCCTAGTCCTTATAAACTATCATGGATAAATAAGGGGTAAAAAGTCTTGGTGAATTAGGAGTCATGGGTAGAAGCAATATAGGAGCCTATGAGAATAATATCCTATGTGACATCATCCCTATGGATGCATGTCACCTTCCTCTAAGAATACCTTGAAAGTTTGAGAAAAAGGAAAAACATGATGGAGAACATGAAACCTATGCAATTCAAAAATACAATATAACCTGTAATTTGTCAACACTCATAGAAGAGAGAAACCCTATGCATGAGGGGCCTAACATAACGATGGTAGGAGAAAATAAATTCATAGAGACCTTGAAGAAAGGGGATGAACTAAGATTTTCTCTGGTTCTAAAACCCAAGGAAGAATCTAATCTATCTAGCAATATAAGGAAGGGAATCCTAGAGAGGTGCAAGATCTGTTGTAAATTTATAAGGACATAGTAGTTGAGGAGATGCCTAATTATTTTTCCCTATCAGAGACATAAACCACCACATTGACCTCATACCAGGAGCCATATTTCCAAACAAAGTTTCATATAATTATTCTTGAGAACTGTATGCTACTACTATTAAAATTATCATCTTCTTTTACAAAAAAACTTTGTCATTCTTAGTCACAACATACTAGTGAGGCCACTGCTATTTGAACTGTAGACTACTTTTGCAAAAAAAACTTTGTCATGCCTAGTCACAATGTAATGTTGAGTCTTCTTCTATGCACACTGTCAGTTGTGCTTGGGTTCCTAACTCTACTAGAATAATTTTGTGTCTCTCTCTTCCTCAAATTTTCTATATTGATTTATATTGATTTCCGTTATGCATGAAAGTAGAACTAGGACATATTAGGCATGGTCACTACATTCTCAATTATAGAAAATAACATCTAATAGTAGAAAGGTCAAATGTTGAGTACTTAAAGGTTTCCAAATAGAAAGGTCACATTTAAGATAGAGTGAGAAATTATGTTTAAACCTCTATAATATATATGTTAGTGGGCTAAGGAGGATTTGGGTACAAAACTTATGTGTACACAATTGGTACTATAATGAAATAAAGGTTCACAATGAAAGATAAGTTGTTGTCTAGATGACTTGCTCAAAACCAATTGTAATGAACCCATGGTTGAATTAATATCTCTATAATTTGAAGATATGGGGCACACAAAGTATTTTCTTAAAGGAATATGATGGTGTTTTGTAGGACTATGATTAGTATGGACAATGGAAGTTAAAGTTGTAAAGTTATTTGTAACCCAAAATGTATGAAGTTGGCATCTATTACTATTTGGGTAAGACATCATTTTTTTCATAGAAATCTAATGTATCATCAAGTTTTAGAGGTACTTGGTGATAGCTTTATGGACTATGGATAAAGTTTATACATTGGGTCTAATGTTATCATATGAGGACAACATGTGAAGACAATTTAGAGGTATGGTGTACTTCTTTAAGTTTAAGAAAGTAATGTCCACTATTAGTTGTGGACATAGAATATGGTTAATGTTTATGTAAGCATACTGAATGGAATATGGTGTATTTTTTCCTTGACACAAAGATTAGTCCTACTATATATGTACAATCAAAACTTTACAAACCAATCAAAGATGATTTTTTCAACTCCAAGGAATCATAGATGATTGATTACATTATTATCAATCTTTGCTTTTATGAAGAATATAATCAATCCAATCAATAAATTGATCATATGAAATCAAAACAAGAAAAAAATGGTCCAATCATAGTTTCACTTCACTTTCACATGCTAGGATGTTAAATAATTTATTCAACACATAAAAATTCCATAATTCATAGATGAATCTGATATTTTTTTATGTTTGGAAGACATATCACTCTTTTATGTTTGGAAGACATATCACTCTTTTATTGTTCCCAATTGATAATGAAATTAGTCCATCAGAACAATTTATTCTTGATTGATATTGAAATGTTACAAAAAAATGATACAAAATGGTATTGTTTTTTTTGTCAAATTTGTGTTACCATTCCAACATATCATGATGCCCAACTCAAAAGGATATTTGAGGAGTCATAGTAGGTTATTAGTAGTTTTAAGGTGGTTAAAAATAAACAATTGGTATCGGCTCCCATGGTTGTAAATTTCTTATATATTGTTGGAAAGCCTAGCAATATGGGAGAGATATGATTCATAAGATCCGAGCTTAATAAAGATAAGTTTTCCAACATATTTTTGTATGTTTGGACAAAATTTATAAGATTTAATCAATGATTTTACAATCACATTTAACTTCATCATGCATTAAACATACCTTCTTTTGATTTTTTATCCTAGTATTTGAAACATGTACTAGATTTTTAATGTTACCAACTTCTCTACGAGGAAGGAGTTGTCTTTGATCTTGTATAAAAAATGTATTGATACTATATCATGCTCAAAATGTGTCCCTTTTTCATAAATTGAGAACTTTTTTAAAAATAATTTTTGTAATATTTTTTGCAGGTTGAAGATCAGATTATTTATGCTTTTGTGAAAATTGTTGAAGGGGTTCAATATAATAAAGAGCTTCATACAAACACTATCTTCTCTAAATTAGGTAGAGTTAATGGAACATGATTAAGCCATATATTTTGAATAATTTCTAACTAAGCCATGTCTATTTTTTAACATATATATGCTGAAAATAATTGATTAATTGTGTATTGTCTTTGATATTACACAAAATGTCATATCATTGCCAATTAGTGTATGTCGAGCTCACTCGCGCAATGAAGATAGTTTCCTGTGTCTACCGAGCATTCTTGAGTTTGCCTAGTTCAAAAGATAGTGTCTACCAAGTTCACTTAGTTATCAAAGGAAAGTTTATAGAAGCTGAGTATTACCAAGCTCACTTGGCTAATGAAGAAAATGTTGGATGGAACTAGTGTTAACCAAGCTCACTTAGTTACTAAAAGAACTTTGTGAATATGCAGTATCAATCAAGTTCACTTGGTTAACATAGGAAAATTATTTCTAAGTTAGTGTCTATCGAGAAAGGTTGGCTAATGAAGGATTTTCTTGTTTTGGCATATTGAGTTTAATAGATTTAGTTGTTGGTTCTAGCCAACTAAGAAAATGAATATTAAGTATTCTAAGTTGTATTCAAGTCAACTTGAATATATATATATATATATATATATATATATATATATATATATATATATATATATATATATATATAAAGGTCAAGTTGAGGGTAGGGTTGAATGTGTGGAACATAACAAAAGATTTGATGATGCTTAGAGAAAACAAATTAGAAGGTATCCTTGTTGAGCCACAACGATACATTTGATCAGGAAGGATCAAGTATACAAGCCAGAATTGAGATTTGTAATTAACAATTCAGTTTCATCAAAAATTAGGTCATCTCATTGTTAGTTTCTAATCATTGTAGTAGTGATCTAAATCTCTTGACTGAGTTGGCTTAACAACTATTTGTAAATCCTTTAACAAGGTGTCATTTCTAGATTGAAGTGTCTTAAAGACCTCTAACAAGGCCACTCCTAATAGGGTGATTAAATACTCTAATAGGATCACACCTAATAGTGTGTTTTGTAATCTTTAATAGGTTTGGCTCCTAACATGACTCATTTCAGAATAGTAAAAATTAGTATCTAGTTGCAATTGGTGCTTTTTCCCAAATTGGGTTTCCACATTAAATCTTGGTGTCACCTATGTTCATGCTATTTCTTTTATGTATGAAATTAAGTTGATCTTAAGGTTGATCACATTAAGATCAGTATATTTAGTTATTGCCAAGTTACAATATTTGCTAGAGTAAACCAAGTGCATGTGTATTTGCTGAGTTACAACATAATACAATTTAATCAAATTTTTGATTTGTATTGACATCTAAGGGATCTAGGATTTATTTTTGTAGTAACTAATTCACCCATCCTCTCTTAGTTACTCCTCTTATATATCCAACAATATAATAGGGGAGGACACAACATGGTTAGGGAAAAGGTGCTTTATGATGGATAACGAATTGTATATTGAAGTTATAACCATAGGCTACATTATTATCACTTGATCAACTATGATTAATAATGCATACAATTTGGAGATGCAAGTATTAAATTTTCCTAGGAAGAGGTCATGTTATATCATGAATCTACACAAACAACTGATGAAGAAATTAAATCTTATTTGGTCAACATGTATGGAGGAAATCAACTACCTTTACTCAAAGTCACTATCTCACAATAATGCAATGTAGCTATATAGGAAACCACTACTATTCAAAATCAACAGGAATTGTTGAATACTCATACAAGAACGATTCCTTGCTTCTATGCAGGATAATTTCCATTTGATTATTATGAATTCCCAAATAATTTCAGTTTTTATTCACATTTTTTTAAAGATGGGATTTTGTCCACTTAAACTAATCAAATAAATTAATGGTTTGTGAGACATTTTAGTTTATGTAGCCCATATATTTTTTCCTAAACTTGAATGGCCACATTCTTGGACAAGGAAATGTCATCCAATTTGGACATTTTCAAGATTTTAAGCATCTCAAGCACAAATTTCACCCAACTCACCTCCTCGACCAATGATACATGTTTGACAAGCTCTCTATTGGAAATACAATATACCTAAACTTTCAATTGATGATCTATTGCATGAATTGTAAATTCAACAATGAGAGAACACATCTAACATAGATGAGGAAGAATATGATCCTGAATGTAAATTTCCCTAATAATGGGTCTATATTTGATGGAGACTTTGATGAACATTGTGCAATGACTATAATGGATCCTATGTATTTGTGTTTCTTTTTAGATAGTTCTTACATCTTTTACTAAGTTTAAGTTCTTTGAAGAGAAATACTACTTGTTAACTAAAAGAAATCAATTATTGGGTGACTAAATAACATATGTAATTTCTTTTTTGAGCTACTAGGAAGTATTTTTAGACTTCTTGGTTTTAACAATATCTTTTTATCAATGTAATTCATATTATTGCCTTTAAGAGTTATTTTCTTTGTGCATGTAAAATTGGCATTGGATATGTACTTCTTATGATTTCATCAAATCCTCATGTAGACGTTCTACATTCAAAACCTTAAAATAGGGGAAAAAACATTGATTCATACAGATTACTTGTTGTGTATAGAGTGAAGTTGACTTCCATTGTACAAATAGTAGTATTTCCTCTCAAGTCTTTTTTTCAAAACCTTCATGTAAATTTTTGTGTGTATGTTTTTTCATTATTGTGTGTCACTCATGTTGTATCCTAATACTCAAAAGGCATCTAATTTTTCCTCCATAACTAACTTTTCAATATATATATATAACTAGGTCTAAGGAGATTTTTTTCCTTTCAATATCATTTTGCTTAGTTTGTGAAGTTTATAGATTGAATTAGTCCAATTTTTTCTTTCTATGAAGAAGGATCATGTTAGATAATATAAGTGAAGAACAAAACAAGGAGACAATCACTAGATTGTGGTCTAACTTGAAAAGAGAAGATGATGGAAAATTTTACCGTCCCTATAAAATTAGAAAGGGTTTAAACCATAAAAGACTGCTAATCAAAATAACTAAGATACATTATAAGAAAAATGGTCAAATCGAAAAGGGGACATGAGTATAATTGAATGACAAGCTGTTCATTATGTCATTTAAACAATTTATATACATATAAAATCATTTGATGATGAGATCATGATCATGGTTTATTTATGTTCACCAATTCTATATAGGTCAATCTCCCTATAGAAGCACATGATATGAATGAGCATAATTTAAAGAATATGGACTTTGAAGTAGAGAAACATGGAGGTGCTAATATCCAAGGTGAAGATAATGATCCCATTAAATATGATGATCATGCATTAGATAATATAATTGATGATGATGGTACAAATACATTGGTCCATGAAACATTTAGTCCAAGTGCAACTAATCATGATGATGATGATGACCTTGATGTTTTTAATGATGTACCTCTACTTGAGAAGGCACACGAGCCTCTTTATGGAGGATTCCAAATAAATCTTCTCTCTATTGTATTTTTGTTGTTGAACTTGAAACTTATGAATAATTTATCCAACATAAAAATGTCATATATGTTAAGGTATGTCATATACGTCATTATAGTTAACAAAGGATGAATAATGTACCATTAATATTTTTTATATTAACAACTTATAATTTTTTGTGTAGATTTATAGGTGAGTTTCTATTACCACCATCAAATATTCTACCTCTCTCATATCAAGAGTTATATGCCACTTTGAAAGATATTGGAATGGAGTATCAAGCAATAAATTCTTGTCCCAATTACCATATTATATATTATAAAAGCATGAATTTGAAATATAATTCCTTGAATGCCATGTGAGTAGATATCAAATAGATTGAATAACAAAAAAGGTGCCTCACAAGGTTCTTCATTACACTCCATTATTCCATGTATGCAATAGTTATTTAGGTGTAGTAGCTTGGCACAATTTATGGATTAACATGCACATAATAGAAGTCAAGATGACATTATTTGAATGCTTGTGGATTGTTCAATATTTATAGACAGAGAGGAAAAGTAGCCACACTTCAAAGAAGAACCTCATAATCTCAAGCTTTCATTACCAACGAACAATGTCAATACATTTGGAGAGATGAGATTTGCTTACTCAATGTGGCATATTTTTGTTATCAACGAAAATATTCCTCCATGTATGTCGATAAAGAGGGATCATACTATGTTGGAAATGGTTGTATTAGGTATTTTATCATTTAATAGTTACCTACATGTGCTTATAAATTCTATAGTAAAATGGTCACAATAATTATGTAACGTTGTTCATTCAACTAGGTAAGTACCAATTTCAAGATATCAATGTATATATTGAGCCTCTTATTGATGAGTTGTTGGAGTTATGGAATGGTGTCACTATGTATGTCATTTATAGACCAATCAAATAGACACTTTTAATTCCATGTAATGCTTGTATGGAAAATACATGATGCCCTAGGGCTAACACATTTTTGTGGTATGTTATAGCGAATTCACGTTGCACATGATAGTTCTAATTATAAAATTAACATATTTAATAATCAAATTATATCATAATCTTGTAGGTTTTCAAATGAAGGGAAAATTTAAGTCTAGTTTATGGTCCAAATATGAAATCTCATCATTCATAACATTTAGAAAAGTAGGTGTTTGATAAGTATAGGCACTTCCTCCACAATAGTGATAAGAAACAAAATGATAACAATCAATGATGTTAGGATAGATAGATTTCCTATGGAACCACTAGTTAATTAGCCAAAGATAGCTCACAATGCCATACAAAGAGTGCAATCTTCTAAGGTAGTGAAATGCTTTCAAATTGCATATAACATATTTTCAATGGAAAAGAAGAGACTACATCAAAGCCATGAAGAATAACACCTTGCCTATGGAAGTTGGAATATAATATAATTAACCATCAAGGTGATATTGTTCCACCTAATGGTTTGTTTTTGGAATTCATATATTTCCACTGTGTTTTATTTTTTGATTACACACTTGATGATTGTGTAGGTCATCAAGGCATTACTGACCACCTTCTAAAGGGACTAAAAATCTATCAAAAATAATTTAGTAGGTTTCCCCACTATGAGGAGATGAAAATTGTGCATTTTTTTGATACTATGCATATTGGAAAGAATATAATAGAGGCATTGTGGAAAATATTGGATGGAAGGTGTGACAAAGAAAACATTTTCAAAATTTGTAGTGACATCCATGAATCCAATCATGCAGTAAAGAATTTCATTCACCCAAGTAGCAATGGAGACCTGATTAATATAAGTGCCCTTCCTTGGTTATTAATAGAGTAGCAAAGTGATGCCATAAACAAGTCATACAAAAAAATTGATTTCCCATAAGATTTTCTACGAACATAAACAATATCATATCAAAGAAAGTGAAATTAGAAAATAGTTAAAAGTGCATGATTGACATTCCTTCATCAAGATAAGTCATGTCTTTTGTATTTATAGCATATTTGTAAACTGCATGTACTTTTCATTTTCTAATTAGAAAATATTGAAATGATCACTATAATTGTTGTAGCACATGCTACCCTATCTCTCCCAGAGAACTTTGACAAGAACATCAAACAAGTGATATGATCTTGGAAAATAGACGAGGTAAGAAAAGCTATTTTTATTGAATTTTTTGTATATATTTATTATATTTGTGATTTTTTTTTTTGTTATGTAATGTATTATATATTATTTTTTAAATTTTCATACACACACACACACACACACACACATGCACATACATACATACATACATACATACATACATACATACATACATACATACATACATACATACATACATATATATATATATATATATATATATATATATATATATATATATATATATATATATATATATATATATATATATAGAATCTCTTTAATGTGGTTGTCATCTAAAGAAGTCCATAAAAAATATATAAAATATTGGAAGAGAAGAATTCCTCAACTAATGTGTCAAACACAAAAGTGTTTACCTTTAACTTTTCTCAATGCACAAGAAAAATACTTCATACACCAAGTTGAGGAGATTGAATTGTGTGGATCTGTATACACTAGGTCAATGTAGATGGTTGAGAGACACTTGAAATATTTGAACGCATTAGTTTGACAAAGATAACATACTAAGGGTTCTATGGTGGAGCTATATATGGTATAGTAGACTATGGTGTACATTATTGAATATCTTCCTAAGTTTGCAACAAATATACATGTAGATCACATTTGGGATCCTGACACCATTAACTAATTCAAAGGGAAGTACTTGATGGGGAAAGGTAGATTGAGGAAAGTGAGAGGTAATAAATTATAAGATATTATTTTAGTTAATTAACTTTTAATATTCAAAATAAATCAGATATAATTCATCTATTTATTTTTTGTACAGTTGCTCGAGAGTGGAATGCACTACATTTGTATATTGAATATAATCAAGCTTGGATGATGATATGGATTGAACAATGTCAAAATTCTAATCAGAGATTAACATGAGAAAGTATGTCTTCAATGGCTAAAGAAGCTCATTGTAATGGAGATTCCAATACTATGCAAAGGGAAATAGATTTAGCATATGGTATAAGATATTTTTTAGGTATGCATAAATTCATTAATCACCTTATCAACTCACGATATGATTTAGGAGCATTGAGCTTGTATTTTGGTAGAGTTGTAATTTTCATGTTTAGGTATGTGTTTAAGACACATTGGGGAACCTTTTCTCATGATTTCATACATATTAGATGGATCATGTTGAAGTTAGAGCTATTTTTACCTTGTTGCTGGAGTTGTATTTTCTAGTTACTTCGTGCTTGTTGTGGGTGACATAACTAATTTTGCACAATTATTCAAAGACTAAATATTTTAAGGATTTAAGAGGTCCTAGGTTTCTATATTTGGTTAAGAGTAAAAGTCTTAATTCATTACAAGTTTGGAGATATGGCAATTCTCCTAGAGTAACGATTTATGTCAGTTTTTGTGATGGGTTTCTATGCATGACTTTCAGGATGGATGCATAGTTATCTTTAATGAATTAGACTTTGTGCACTTAAGGAGTTTTAGAGGACCTAAATTAATACCTTTAGTTCAAAGTAAAAGTTTTACTTCAATCAAATCTAGGAGATATCGTGGCTTTCCTTGTACATCAATTTTTAGGTAGTTTACATGGAAACATGTGGAGTTTTTGTCTTGCACATTTTTGTATCAGGAAATGAGATCTTGTTAAAATAGGGACATGTTATTGGGTCATGTGTGGACCTAAATATAACTTTTCATTTAGTTTTGTTCATTTTTTTTAGAGTTTTGGTTTACTCTTCCAAGGTGGACCTATATTGTAATTAAATGCTTGACTAGCCATCCTGTGGCTTAGCTAGCTATTTAAGGAGAGATTGGGTAGTTTCTTAAGCAAGGAGAAGGAAATTTAGTTTAGGTGGGAGTTGGAGAGAAAATATTTGAGTTGGAATCTGGAATGAGAGTTTGTGAGAAGAGCTAGTGGCTATAGTTTAGGAACAAAGAGACTGCTTGGTGGCTTGCAAGAACAAGTTGAGATCTTGAAGGTTTCTACCAGATTGTTGTTGTGTTATAGATCTAGGCTAGCTAGGATTTGAGTTGGATCTTGAGGGATCTTTTAGAAATGCTATTATAATTTCTATTATATTTTGTGGCAACTGGGAAGGCCTTACAACTTGACACATTGCATGCAATAAGTTATTTTATGAATAAAGAGTTGTGAATTGGTATAAGATCTATTGTTATTATTTATATTCTTCTGTGTGGTTATTTGCTAGTGGTTAGGATATCTCCATTGGGGATTTTTCTATATTGCATTGTATTAGGTGGTATTAGAGTGTAGTTGTTCCCAAGTGTGTAGATAGATCACTAAAGGTGAGGCAGTTTGCAATAGGAGCTTGGGTTGCTAGAAGTTGATCTGAGATCTTGATCTGGTAGTGATTGTGTTGAAGATTGATTACTTCAAAGTCCTAGTTTGTGATCTTAGTGTGGGGTGGTAGGTTTTATTTGACCTACACTTGTAGAGGTCTTGCTGATGGATCGATGGATGCAAAGATGGAAGGATGATCTTGTTGAGGCATGATCATAGAGAGTTTGTAGATTACAAATCCATGTTCTTGGACTTGTGATTTGGTTCCTGATTGCTCATGTGAGGTGGCAGGTTGCAATTGGACATGCAAAAAAATTCAAGGTTATCACAAGGAGCATGGGAAAGATTTATTTCAAAGGTTTTGTGAAGATCATTGAAGATGGATTCAAGAGGATTGGACCCTGAGATGATTGTGAATATCTATAATATAGTGGAGAGGAGGATTAACGAGACAATAGCTAGGGTGATGCTACTGTGGATGTTGAGATTTATTTGATTTTAATGTTTCAGTGAATGAAGAATAGATGGTTGATTTTTAGATTTTTTCTATTGACTTTGATGAAGTGGAAGCCTTTGGTGAAGATGAAGTTGGTTACAGATCTTTCTTTGGGCAACAAAGTATGGGACACACTTTTCTATTTACTTGGGGAGTTTGATGTAGGAGCATCAAGCTTGGATTTTGGTGGATTTATTATTTTCATGATTAGGGATGTGTTGGAGACACTTTGGGGAACCTTTCCCCATGATTTCATAGAGATTGGATGGATCATGTTGAAGTTAGAGTCATTTTTACCTTTCTGTTGGAGTTGTATTTTCTGGTTTTTGTGTGCCTATTGTGGATGACATAACTAATTTTTTGTAATCATTTAGAGGCAAAAATTTTTAAGGATTCAATAGAGTCTAGATTAAAATATTTATTTAAGAGGGAAATTATTAATTCATTATGCATTTGAAGATATGGCAATTCTCATAGAGTATCAATTTCTATAAGTTTTCATGACAAGTTTCTATGCGTGACTTTTTGGGATGGATGTATAGTTATCCTTAATGAATCAGCCTTTACACACTTAAGAGGTTGTATAAGACCTAAATTAATACCTTTATTTCAAATAAAAGTTCTAATTCAATCAAATCTAGGAGATATCGTGGTTTTCCTCAGACATCAATTTTTTGGTAGTTTACATGGAAACATGTGGAGTTTTCATCTTGCACAATTTCATATGAGAAAATGGAATATTTTTAAGATAGGGACATGTTATTGGGTCATGTTTGGACCTAAATATAACTTATGATTTAGTTTTGTTCATGTTTGTTAGAGTTTTGGTTTACTCTTCCAAGGTGGACCTATATTGTTATTAAATGCTTGACTAGCCAACTTGTGTCTTAGCTAGCTATTTAAGGAGGGCTTGGATAGTGTCTTAAGAAAGGAGAAGGAAGGAGAAGTAAATTTGGTTTAGGTGGGATCTAGAGAGAAAATATTTGAGTTGGAATCTGGAATGAGAGTTTGTGAAAAGAGTTAGTGGGTACGGTTTAGGAACAAGGAGATTGCTTGGTGGCTTGCAAGCACAAGTTGAGTATTGCAAGCATGAATGCTAATGATATTACTATGGGGGAGTATTGAGATATGATGATATTTTACATTCATGAATGAGTTTTTCATTGATGTCAACATACCAATTTTCTATGGAATGTAACAGAAGAACAACAGAGAGATCAAGTTGGTATAGATGACTTGTTGAGTATTCTAACTATTCAAGGTTATGAGAGATACTTTTGAGTGTCTAGTATATGTAGTTAACATCAGAAGAAGAAATGATAAGTATGGAAGCATTTATGTAAGTTTTGGTGATGTGTATTCTAAGATAGAGTTTATAGAGGCATGTTCTGGTAAACTTGTTATATCTCTTAGCATAATTGTTATTCCGAGAATCAAGGTTGAGGAGATGAAGAAGAAATTTATGCAATGACATGGAAAAGTTTGCTTGTCATAATATTGCATGTATGAAAAGTATCCTAAGTATAACATGTTCTTAATGAGGTTCAATAATGATTAATTCAAAAGGTCTAACAACTGACTTAGGGAATTGTTTTGAGGACTCAGTATAAAGGAAGGATATCTTCCTTTATCATCTAAGAATGGAATGGTATGGTTTTGATTGATGATAAGCAACAATAAGAGTAGAATGCAAAGTTGAGTAGAGTAGAGTGAAAGTGAAGGAAACTTCATTGCTGAGGTTTTGCTGAGTGATCTGAGGTTTGATATTTGGATCCAAGGTTTGTGATGTAGTCTACAAGGTTTAACATTGATTGGTTTAGTTGAAAGAAAAAAGGATAGAAGAACATAATAGTAAATTGTATGTTTGAGCAGTAAGCTCTTCTTATAGTTGAAATTGCTAATAGGGTACATCCTCTAACAAGGAATATTTATATTAGTACATCATCTTGTGGGAATCATTCCCACATGGGTTTTACCTCTCCCTAGTTAACATATTTGGTGTAATTGTCTATATGCATCTTATTATGGTTACTATTTACTTTGGTTGAATGGTTAAGTTTGTTTAAAGAAGATAAATTTTTTAATTGTTGGATAATTGATTCACCATGCCCCCCTCCCCTACCTTCAGTAATCTTGATGGACTATTGTTTCTAACAATTGGTAATAGAGCATTAGGTTATTGAAGATAAAGTTTAACAACTTTGGGAGATCCATGGAAAGCATGTTCAAGAAATATAGTTCAAAATCTAATGGGGAACCTTTGACACCTAAAATATAGAGCTTCTTGGTAAGAGATCAGAATTGTGTACAAAATTGAGCATTGAGTTTTTGGATAGAGGCATAAGTAAAGATAGATCTAGATCTGAAGAGAATATGAAGATCAAGGAAGGTATTGATTTGCTTGTGAAGAGAGAACCATAAGGTATGAAAGTTTTTTCATGTTGGACATGTAATGAGTTTGGTCATTTTTCATCTACATGCTCTAAGAGAATAAGGAAAAATAGAAAGAGTTCACTTTTTGATGAAGATGAAGAATTCAAAGCCAGTATGGAAAGATTCTTGAATGATTGTGAAAATGATAAAGAGCTTGAATTGGTTAAGGAAAATAAATTATTAGAAGAGATAACTTTGGTAGCTACTATTGATTCAAAGGCTAACCATGAAAATATGGAAGTTATCATTAGCAATGATTTATAGAATGAGAATCAGATTGAAGAACAAGAAAGAGTTGAGTTGAAGACCATTGAATAGAATGGCATTACAAAGAGAAGGAATAGGTCAGTTATAGAAGCTCTAATAGATATGTTAGCTGAGAATGAGGTATCCAAGATATTTTTGAGAGAAGCTATGGATATAACAGTCTACACTATAAACAGAGTGCAAGTCAGGAAAGACACAAACAAGACCCCTTATGAATTGTGGTTTGGTCACTCACCTACAGTTAAGCATATTAGATTTTTTGGGAGTATGTGTTATATCAAAAGAGATGATGATATTGGTAAGTTTGATGCTAGAAGTGACGAAGGTATGTTTCTTGGTTATTCATTGAAAAAAAAAGCTTATAGATGTTATATTCAAATAACTAAGACTATTATATTTTAGGAATAAGGTGTCTCAACCTTGGATAATTCCTATTCTTATTATTTTTTTTGTAAAATGTATTTCTTGCAAATAATGTTGATGTGTCGGCATCTTGAATTGTGTATAAGGAGATCATCGCTAAAACGGTTATGACGGATTCCTATGACATGTAAGAGCTATGTCAAGAAGATTCAATGACAGGTGAAGACATGTGGCAACTAATAAATTTGAGTACTGTACACTCTACCCCAATAGTAGGGTTTAGAAAATTTATTTTTGGGGTTCCTATTTTCTTA
Source organism: Cupressus sempervirens (assembly GCA_028749045.1). NCBI lineage: Eukaryota > Viridiplantae > Streptophyta > Pinopsida > Cupressales > Cupressaceae > Cupressus > Cupressus sempervirens. The sequence goes on from CM053788.1 coordinate 613,600,278, forward strand.
GAGAATGGTAAAACCCTAATATGGTTACCTTTGGGAGTAGCCCTAAAAGTGAAGTGCATGTTATAAGAAGTTTTAGGGTTGTGAAGAGGTGGGATGCAAAAAATTGTATTGTTGGTACTGTGAGTTGCTACTGGAGTCTTCTATTGTCGCTATTGAACTTGCATTGTAAGTGTATTGTAACCTTGTGTTGAAGATAATACATTGTGCAGGTTCTGGAGGGATGGGGTTGTTTTATCGAAAGGTTTTTCCCCACCGAAAAATCTTTGTGTTATGTGTTTCTTTCTCTATCTATTTTCTTTATGCTTGGTTGGCTGTAATATTGTTGTTTACATGATATTGAATTTTTAAGTGTAAAGGTTTTTTAATAGGATCTGCACCATACTTCTCTTAAGAGATTAGTGTAGGAAGCTATTTCCGCACCTAAGTTTCCTTACATTATAGAAAGTGAAAATGTGAGAATTGATGAGAAATTTAGGATACAAGAGAGAATAGTTGATTAAAATTTAGGTGATGATGTTTTTATTGAGCCAAGGAATGATGAGGTATTTCTTAAGACTAACAATGATTTGCAGAATGAAGGAGAGCCAAGGCAGGAAAAAAGCTCAGAACCTTCATTAGAGCCAAGAGTTGAGATAAAAACTCCTACTTTAGGAAATAATATGATAAAGAATCACCCATCTAAGTAGATCATTGGAAAAAAAGATAAAGGTGTAATGACAAGAAGTAGAGTCAATGAAGAGCTATGTTTGATATCTCAAGTTGAGCCTAAGAATGTAGATGAAGCATGTAAAGGTGATAATTGGAAACTAGCTATGAAAGAGGAATTGGATCATATAATAAAGAATGAGACATGGGAATTGGATCCTAGACCAACAAACATGAATGTGATAGGAACTAAATGGGTATTTAGGAACAAGATGAATGAACAAGGTGAAGTTGTAAGGAACAAAGCTAGATTTTTATGTAAAGGTTACTCATAGAAAGAAGGAATAGATTATGAGGAGACCTATGCTCTAGTGGATATAATAGAAGTAGTAATATTATTCTTAGCCTATGAAACATAGAAGAAATTCAAAGTGTATTAGATGGATGTCAAGTCAACATTTCTTAATGGAGAACTTGAAAAAGTGTACATTGAGTAGCTTGATGGTTATCCTTTGATAGATGATAATGACATAGTATGTAGATTGAGGAAAGAATTGTATGGATTGAAGCAAGCACCCAAAACTTGGTATGCAAGGTTGGACAAGCATTTGACAAAGCTTAGATACAACAAAGGTATGGCATATAGTAATCTCTATTGGAAATAAATTGATGATGGTTTAATGCTTTTGGTAATATTTGTTGATGATATCATATTTGGAAGAAATTCTAAAGAAAGTGAGAAATTTGCATAAGAGATGAAGAAAGAATTTGAAATGAGTATGATAGGAGAGATGAAATACTTTCTAGGATTACAGATTGTATATCTAATAAAGAAGGAATCTTTATTTCTTAGACTAAGTACTTGAAGGATTTACTAAAAAGGTTTGGTTTGGAAACATGCAAACCCATTGGAACACCTATGGTAACTAGACACAATTTATCTACAAAGGATGAGACACCTACTTTTGAGTAGAAGAAGTATAGATCTATGATTGTTGGATTGCAATATTTGACTCACACAAGGCTAGATGTAACAAATGTAGTTGGAATTGTTGCAAGATTTTAAGCCGATCCCAAAGGACATTATGCATCAGTCAAAAGGATATTTAGATATCTAAAGGTAACATCTAAGTTCGGATTGTGGTATGACAGATCTAATGATTTTACTCTAAGTGCTTATACTAATGCAGATTAGGAAGACATTATGGATGATAGAAGGAGCACTAGTGGTGGAGCCTTCTTTCTTGGAGGAAGATTGGTTTCTTAGTTAAGCAAGAAGTAGGATTGTACATCACAAAGTACAATGGAAGTAGAATATGTTACAGCAACAAAAAATTGCAGTCATGTTATTTCGATGAAATAGATGCTGAAGGTTATAAGGATAGGAATCAATGAACTTGTTGTTATACATTGTGACAACACAAGCACGGTAAATATGTCTTAGAATCTAATGCTACATTCTAAATCCAAGCACATTTCTATTAAGTATCATATGTTGAGAGAGAAAGTTGCAGAAAAGGAAATAAGATTGGAGTATGTGACCACTAAAGAGTAGATTGCAAATATATTCACTAAGCCTCTTCCCAAAGAGACTTTTGAGTATTTGTGAGGTATGCTAGGGGTTATACCCCTTCCTACATTAGAGTAGAAGATGCAAGAGTGCATCAGTCCAGCATAACATAGCACCATTATTGTCTAGACTAAATGCTAATGCTTCCTAAATAGGGGAGTATCTGTGATACACAGAGTCATCTAGGACTCTTATTGGATATTGTTTTAAATAGTGTCTTTAGACACTTGATTTAAGTAAGAATTAGTTGTCATATATTTTGATGCAATAAAGTTAGTTTCTGAAACCTTTGACATTGATGTCAATGGGGGAGAAGTTCAGCATAAAAAACAACATGGAAAGACAATTTGTACAACATGACAGTCAAAGAAGTTTGGCATGATAATAGAAAGTTTAAATAATTATAGCATGGAATGACAGTTTGACAGAAAGCGCATTGAGGTATATCAATGGGGGAGAATAATTAATGAAGAGGATTTGAAAAGAAAGATGAACAGTCTTTTCTTTGGTATTCTTGGAACTAGATGTTTTTTATCTATGTTTCCATCAATGCCAAAGGGGGAGATAGTGATTGGTTTGGTTAACAGAACAAAGGAAAGAACATAACCATAAATTGCATGTTTGAGTAGTGAGCTCTCCTCGTAGTTGAAATTGCATGTTTGGGCAGTTGGCTCTTCTTGCATACATTGTACTACAACTCCTAACAGGGTTGGCACAACTCCTAATAGGGTTGGAATCTCCTAATAGGGATTCAAAGTCTCCTAATAGGGACTCTATGTACTAAATGTTGTAATAGGCTCCTAACAGGGTCCATCCTCTAAGAAGGAATATTTATATTACTACATCATCTTGTGGGTATCATTCCCTCCAGGGTTTTTCCTCTGATCAAGTGTTTCCCTAGTTAACATATTTGGTGTAATTATCTATGTGTATCTTATTATTGTTGCTATTTACTTTGATTGAATGGTTAATTTTGTTTAAAGAAGATAAATGTTTTAGTTGTCGAATAACTGATTCACCACCACCCCCCCTACCTTGTTATCTTGGTGGACTACTATTTCTAACATTGAGATCTTGGAGATTTCTACCAGATTACTATTGTGTTACAAATCTAGAGTAGCTTGGATTTGAGGGATCTTGCAAAATTATTATTGTAATTTCTATTGTATTTGGTTGTAACTGGGAAAGCCTTACAACTTGACACATTGCATGTAATCAATTATTTTATGAATAAAGAGTTGTGAGTTGAAATCAAATCTTGTGTTATTGTTTATATTCCATTGTGTAGCTATTTTCTATGGGTTAGGACATCTCCATTGGGGATTCTTTTGCCTTGCACTGCATCACAATGCAATAATTTTTACATACATTTGATATATTATTGTAGATCAAACACCACAAGGCTATAATTTGCATTGGTCATAAATTTGACATCAAAAATTTGGATGACACAAAGAAAACTTGTAATTTTGGGATAGGTGCTATCTATTAGGTAACTAATATTTTCATCTAAAAATGATTTACATTCTAGAGAGTCTCAAAATTGATACTATGGCATTTTGGATGATATACTTGAGTGCAACTTTAATTCCTCCAAATTAGTTCTCTTCATTGTTAAATGGTACATACCACACCTTAACCAATATGATCTTGGTAGAACTATTATTGAACATGAAAATAGATTTTGAATGATTAATACAAGGTCATTTGAGATAGTTGGGGATGAGCCTTATGTTCTTCCAAGCCAATTTGAGCATTTATTTTACTAAAAGGTTCTACATAAATCGGGTTGGTCATTTATTATCGGACATGATCCAAGAGGATGCTTGATAAAGTATAATGCAATGGAAGAAGAAAATACCAAAGAAGTAGAAGATGATGTAGATGATGAACATGATTGACAGTTAGTCTTGATGCAATTTTTCTTGAATGAGAAGAAGATGATGACTATGATGCTGCTACTAATGATGTTGTTTGTGTTGATGATAATGTTGCTACTGATGATGATGATGGCAAGGAGGATGATGATATGATATTGAGGATGATGATGATGATGATGATGGAATTTAGAGGTATGTGATCAATCCTTAATCTATTTGATATTAATTTCTTGATAGAGATATATTTGTATTATATGGTTCCATAGTTTATTAATTATGTATATAATTCTAATGCCATTGCATTAATAATTCATAATATATGTTTTAATGTTTTTAACTCATATGTGATGCTTATGATGGATGTGATGATTATGATAATTGTATATTATTTACATTGTTTACTATGTAATTTTGAGTATATGTATCATGAATTTTTTAACTAACATAAGATAATTGAATTAAATATGCAAGAAACTAAAGCCCTTTAACGAAGATCTTGCATAGTCTCATGAATTGATAGGTATATAAGTCAACAAACCCTATACATATAGTCCGTTAAATCTAGTTCTCAATAGTAAGATTAATATCTTGTAAGATATCCCTCCCATTCCATGGATTACATATACCAAAAAATAGGTATTTTTCAGATGTATCTTCCTCGAGTAAGAGAAATATAAGAATACAAGAAAGTGAGACATGTAGTATGTCGAAAATAAGGAGATCAACTAGAGGCTAAAAGACTAGAAGAAAATTCAATAAACGCATAAATTTTTTATTTTCTCAAGGGGAGGTCACATTCTTATGATGATGAGATCACATGGCACATCAAGGTGCACTTGACATACCAACATCTATGGAAATATTGGTTACCCAAAGAAATTCCTCCAATAAACACTGATTTTTATGTTAACAAGAGGATATATCGCATAACACCATCATCATTGCATGCTTTGGTCCTATTTTCCATGGACGACATAAAGGTCTCCAACAAAAAAGTTTTTGAATTGATGGAGTATGTTGGACCTTGTTATGATTACAAAAGTTTGATGCATATTGTTAAATATAAAACAATTATGCATTGGTATGTACTCTCAACAAATTATATACAACCCAAAGACAATAATCAAGGTAAAGGTGTAGCTATATCATTGATGGAAGGCCATGCAATTTTCATAACTAATATGCAACCTAAGTTAATTATTAAGCAAACCAATTGCATATTTGAGATGTACAAGGTAAATCATGTATTTGTATGTGCAATAAAATCAATATGTGTAGGAGAAGAGTTGTTTATCGATTACAATCAAAATCACATAATACAAACAAAGCTACTATCATGGGGGTGGTATGTACTATACACCATTTAAACCAACTCAAATCAATGAGTCCAATACACCATTTAGTTATTAAGTTTTTGGCTAGCATTTTTATAATTAATCTTTGTTACAGGGGGGCATGGAGCAACCGTACTGTAGGGACAATGACGATATTCCCAGCTCTTTTACCCATTAGCTAGTAGACCTTATTGTAATTGCAAAAACTAGATAGAAGATACACTACTTTTTTATGTTATGTTCTTCACTATTAATTTGGAGTAATTTTGGTAATGCTAATAATAATTTTGTCATAGACACATGGTCATAGAGTGGGAAAGGAACCTACAATCGAGGACCCACTATTTCTTGATTTAGCAAAAATCAATGATTTGATCGATTCCATTAGAAGGTTGATACAAAATATTGGAAAATAACTTATATATTTGTCAGACATAGAGCCTCAAACTCTAGAGATAGAAGAAAGGGTGGATGAATTATTGTGCTGATCTCAAAACTTCAAAGTAAGTATTAATGAATTTTTTAATTATAAAAAAAGTTCAATAATGGTTTTTATGTTATGCTCTTTCATGTCATTAACTAAACTATGGATTTGTATTTTTTACAACATTATTTGTGTAATCATTAACCCCATTTCCATGATGAGGGTACTATAGGTGGTTCAGGTAGATCTCATGTTCTATCCCCCACTTGTATTTTCCACTCATTATATATAAGTAATGATAATAATCATTGATAGTACATGGTTGAACAATTTAAATTTTTTTTTTTTGTAACAATCTTGTCCATGCTAGTCCATTTTTTCTTTATGCTCTAACAATCTTATTCTTTAGCTCTTGTCCATGATTCTATGAGAATGCCACCTCTGATGAGGAAAACCATAAATGTATTATCAATTGCAATGTTGGCAACACAACCTACATACAATCAACTATTACACTATCCTATGGGATGTAGATCCCTCTTTTCTCTCTCTTTCATTATGTGTTTGTGTCATGCATGTTCTACACCATTTATTTCCCTCAAAGTATTCTTTCTTGAAGACATTTGATAATGGAATTCATTTTATGTAGTAGGAGATGCAACACATGACAATATAGAGCCATTTCCTAGATGTTCCGTTATTCCTAGTATGAGAATAGTGAACAACTGCATGTTGATGGTGATCAAGGATGATTGTGTTCTCTTAAAAGTAGCCAAGGTTCCAAGTACTTTGAAGTTATTATTATTATATAGTGTAATAGTAACTTACTCATTAATCACTCTTCTTTGACTAATGATCCCATGATTTTTTTTGTAGGGAGTGATATTTTCCATTGAAAACTTGGTGAGGAGTCTTTTCATATATTCAGGCCCACAATATGTACATGGTGGAACATCATATCCAAACTAAAACCCCAATCCAATACTTTGATTTCATATTATTGCTAGAATAGTTTTCCTTTGATATATTTCTTGAATTATATTAAAGTTCCCTTACCTTCATTTATGAATCTAATAGGTTTTCTTTTTACTTAAAAGGTGGAATCTCCAAGAAAAAAAGTTGGAAGATGAACTCGTAGAGAGTATGACCTAGAATTTTGGACCTACCACATTTGAGAAAAATAAGGTCTTTGAGAGAGTTGGGAAATATTTTAAGTATATTATGAACTAGTATAGGAAAAATTTAAATATTAACCCCAAGTATGATCATTCGTCCTACATTCTTGATGCTAAGTGACAAGCTCTAATTTTGGATAGGAAGGAGAAAGGTGATGAGGATTTAGGAAATACCCCAAAAGAGGGAAGAAGAAGGTATGTGATACCGTTAATAGTGTAATCATATAATAATTACTCTTTATATTTATATGACCTAACATATTTCAAACTTTTCATAGATTTCCCAACATATCAAAGGCAAACAAGGAAAAACTAGACAAGCACAAGCAACACAAGCTCGACTTTGGTGGTTATTCAAAACGTAAAGCACGAGTTGTAAGTATTAGTAATCAAAAGTTCTTAAATTATTATTTCACTTTTATTCCAACCCCAAGTAAGTGTTCAAAATAAATTGAAATCAAACTTCAAATTTATGGAAGTCACTTCCCTAAATTGATCTCCAAATCCTAACATGAACTGGTAAAACTCATATCTCAAACACTATGCAATCAACCCCAAACCAACTAATTTTTTTTTGTATTCGTTCCCATTACTGAAATTGAAAAAAATGAATATATATCATGCAAGAAACATAAGACTTATTTGCATCTTTAAACATGGGTGAATCAATTTTAATGATTCAACTCAACACTCATTATAACAACCAATAAAATCAGCTTTTAGAAGTAAGAGGGAACACAAGTTTATATGCAACCCAAATTGTGCTGTAAGAAACATTAAGGAAATCTGATTTTGAAACCAATAAGAGTGAAATATAATTATATTAAATTTTCTCTAATTCAATTCCTTACTCAAACCAATATAGAAGGATCATTGTCATTAGCCCACTATGATTGCTGATAAAATTAGAATTTCATGCCCAAGATAGATTTGGTTATGCAAACCAATAGCAATAACATTTTTTAGATTTAGATAAAACTAATGTTTACAACCCATAATTTTTTCTCTACCTTGGCCAATAATTTATTTAAGGTAAAACAATAATATGCAACATATTTTACTTTTATAATCATGATGAAATCAAAATTTGAGATCAAGACCATCTTGATGAAATAATTTCTATTTAAATCTTGAACTAATCTCTATGTCAGTGTGCACATGAGATTTATGAGATTGAATCTTGACAATTTAGAGTGCACATGTGATTTATTCCTTGTTCTTGTAGGTTTGCAACTTTGTACATTGACTTATTTCACTTGGTTGTATGCTTTCTACGCTTTGATTGATATAATGATCTAGTTAAAAGCATTCAATTTTCCATGATAACTTGCCCAAATTTGTTAAAAATGTATGGCATGGATTCCATATATCTTTTATAGAAGAGGACAAGAGGATTGGCTACTAGCCAGGCTATAGAGCCATGGTTGATTGACTATGATTTGAAATAAGTGCGCAAGGTTCTAATGATGGATTTGTGGTCACACAGGTAAATAAGCTAAATGAAAATTATTTCAAATCAAATAATTTATAGCAATTAGTCTATTTGATGTTAAGTTCCAACATAAAGTGAGTATATCTGGTTTAAGAATCAAGCAATGATAATAATGTGCATGGCATTGAAATGCAGTCTATGGTGATCATGAAGGTCTGAATGTGTATCCCAGTGGTGGAGGTATACATTTTATATTCAACAATTTATACATAACAATTAATACAAGTAAAAATCTTAAATTGAAATTGGTGTAGTAACAAAAAAAGTTAATTTCAATTGGTGTTTGGACTAATCTAACATTTTGATTGCAACTCCAGAGGATCGAGAGGCTAGTGTTCATGAACATGTTGGGGTTGAGGCTAGATATGATTATGTGGCTGGTTCAAGTAAAAAGATTCATAATTATGTTATTTAAAGCAATGAAATAATTGAAACAATCATAATAAAATATTTTTAATTTAACCCTTTAGTTTGTTATTATAGAGGACCCCTCATTGTAGTGGCATAGGAGTAGGCATGTAAAATGATCATAAGTAGTGGGCAAAAGAAATGACAGGGGAGGGAAATCATGATGATGACATTGATCCTCTACGTACATTAATGATTGTAATAAAATAATTGTAATCTATGTACCTTACTTGATAATGACTGGATCAATATATGTGTTAATGAATTTAATTTATGTGCTAATGAATGTTAATGAATTATATAATGTGTTAATTAATTTCGATGAATGTTGTGTGTTATTGAACCTAATGTGTTAATGAATGTTATAATGTGATAATGAATGTAATCTATTAAGAATTTTATCATTTGATAATGAATGAATATTATGTTTTATTAATGGTTGAAAGAATCTATGAATGTTAGATGTTAATGAGGAATTTAAATTGACATCGTTTGGTGGGGGGGGGGGAGATGAGATTCCACCTTCATGTGGTTGGTCCTGTTTAGTAGAGAATATTAAATTATTCTCAAAACAAAGTGAAGCTCATTATTAACCTTTGATTGTATCACAACTTTCTAACTCCACCTAGGACTATTATTGGAGTTTGCAAGTGCTCATGCATTGACCCTACTTTCCTATCTAACCACTTGCATATTTTCAAGTTGGTTTGTCCTTACTTGAACATCCATCTATTATCTTAATTTTCAAAATATAGATAATCCCATGGGTTGTCAATTCCTTGTACATGTTAGCAACCCCAACAGTGGTTTGAACTTTTGATAGGGTTTCCTAAACTTTCCAAGATGTTGTTGACATACTAATCCTAGGAGGACAAGAGATTGAGTTTGCTAAACTAATCATTGCTTCTTCTACATCAATTCTATAAAAAAATAGACACCCTTGCATTCTCTTACTACCCCTCTTCTTGATAGCTTTGACCTTCTGAATTACACTTAGTTTAGGTAGGAAAAATTTACTTGAATACCACTGAGTTTAGCATGGCTTTTGAAAATGCTAGTTTTAAATGTATAATCTCCTCCTTTCTCTTCCAAAAATCACAATTTTGAGGTTACTGAAGTACCCTTCATCTCTCATACTCTTAACTCCAACTAGGTATGGTTTTTATGGGTGAACTTGTTTCATTTTTTATTAGCTCCGAGCTGACTATCTTCTAATGGGCATTCTAATTGGTATTCAAAATTAAGGTGTTCCCTCTATTATTTCAAGAGGTGTAAATTATAACTACATATGGGGGTAGGTGGTGTATTGTCCTCTATATCAACTAATTATTCAAGATTGATAGTTCTTCTCTATGACTTAGGGACAAGGTCATCCTAAACTAAGTGTTCATTTGTTGCTACAAGTTACATTTAATTTCCAACCATTATCATCAATTTGAGATGGAAGTGATACTTTGTGTAAACTAAGAGGTTCTACTACACTAGTATAACAAGATGGGATTATAAAAACAATGATTAACATGTCATGATAGTGTGACAATAGGTTTCCTCTAAATCATTTTGAAATTGTGGATTTAGAAAGGAGTAGAAGGAGGCAAATCCAAACTCAAAATCCATAGCCACTATAAGTTTGTTCTAGATTTGAATTGTCCAATTTTGCATTTAGTTGACTATCAATTTTATCTCATTATTTAAGAATTTGATAGACTGTGTTTTGCTTTTGATAGGTTACAGAAGTTGGAGGAGAAAAATGGTAATCAATGAGTGAAGCTACTGGTTCTATTTCTTTGCCATTTTAATGAATGATAGGAAATATGTATTTATATTAAGCATTTAATAGAGTCCTTTGAAGTGATTTCTATAAAGAAAAAAAATGAATATCAGACTACAATAATTGCTTAAAACAATAATTTTTTTGATTTTCTAGAAACTCAAGTAAGGAACGCATTTACCATTTTTTTATATAGAAAATCTTTTATTTGTTCCTAAATATATACACTTTTTCACAAGTTTTGCATTGCTAAAATTATTAAAATATTGATATAAGATATTAAGATAAAGAAAACTTTAATGATGCTACTTCTAACACAATAGAGATTAACTTGGAAACTATGCTTAAATTGGAACAAAAGGTCGAGGAATTTTTTTGTAGTTTAACACTATCTTCCTATAATGCCAAACCTTTAACACAAGCAACCACAATTAAATTGGTCAAATGTCTCATCATGTCTTCAATAGCGTAATGAATCAATCAAATTAATTTGATAGAAATAAAATAAAAAAGTCTCTATGAACAAGAGCTCTTTGAGAGCTGGAGTCCCTGCCTCTAAGGAAACAAATTGGATGTAATATTTGTTAAAATTATGGTTTTGAAAAGAGAAGTTATAAATTTTAGCAAATTTACTTTAGATTTTTAGTTAATATTTTAAATTTAAATTTTATAGAATAATGTGGCGACTACCCATTGTCTAAAAATATACAACATAATGTAATGTATTGTAAAATTGCGAGATTTGAATGAGTAGAGTTTTAACTAAGAAATTTAAGATTTTTAAAATTTTATTACGTAAGTTAAATTTCGAGATTAATTGTTTTTAATTTTTTTAATTGATATATAGTAAAGTTTATATATATAAAGCAATACAATTCTTAATAGCAATAATATATTTTAATAAAAAATCAAATTTAGTAATTATTGATTTATATAAAATCAATTTTTAAAATAATATAAAATATATTAACATTTTTAAATACTATATTCAAAACTAAAAATTGTGATATTAATATTAATAAGACATTATTTTTGTTGTGAAAGATAAAAACATGATTTTTTATTAATAAATCTAATCAACTTGTGACAAATATTTAAAAGATAAAGTTTTAATTATTTTATGACTCTAATGAACTTGTGACAAATATACAAAAGATAAAGTTGTAATTAATAATGAAGTTGTCACAAATATGTAAAAGATAGAGTGCAATTAATGAATTCATTAATGCATGTTAGAAAATATTGTATTTCTTGAAATGGAAAAATAAAATAAACCTCACCAAAAATGTAATGGACCAATTAGAAAAAGGTAATAAATCAACATAAATTAATTTTAAAATAAAAAGTTTGTTGAACTTTAAGAATAACTTTAGAAATAAAATAATTGTTGTCAAAAATTAATAAAGAGGAGGGAAAAAAAAACATTAGTACCCTGCCTATAAATAAGCAAGGACTAACAACCACACATAAATAAACATTAGTTTGTTCATATTTTTTTTGTTTCTAAAGAATATTGTAATGTATTCATCTACCATTATAGCATTTGAAGTGTGTATTTTGTTGATGCTGAAGAATATCGTAATATATTCATCTACCATTATAGCATTTGAAGTGTGTATTTTGTTGATCCTGAGTGATGTGTATTATACATATTATTGTTTCAATCAATTACTAGTATAAGTTTCTATTCCCAAAATCTCTTTTGCATATGATCTTTGGGCTGCACGTAGCATGACTCATCCCATGTCTTTTCACCATTTGTTAAGTAGCATTTGCATCAGCCCCTTCTCACTATAATCTATAAAACATTTAATAATTCGGTTTGTTGTGTGAATCATCCAATATGTGTAGTGCCTTCCAAACAAGATTCCTTACATTACGTGTAAATCTTGTCCTTTCCTTTAAAATATTAGAATTCAGTTACTTTTATTAAAAAGTTTCCCAATTTTTCAAATTAGATGTTTTAGGGGATAAGAGATATATTCCAGCTTGATAGAATAACATTGCAAGATAGATCAGAAATCACATAGAAAGTAATAATTTTATTTTTTTGAAAATGTAGAAATCAAATTTGAGATTATTAATGGAAAGTACAAATATAGGTGACAGATTAAGAAATTAATAGCTTTTCAAATTATATAGTTTATTTTTCACATTCTATCATGTCTCCACTTAAGTGGGTGGAAGCCGATGAGAAAATTATATGGGGAATATTAGTCTAGAAAGGGTTGTGTCGGTACTTTATTAATTGAATGAATAGATAGTTAGGTATTCAAAGTGTCAAACTACAAAGTCTTTGAGCATGAACCAAGGTACAACCATCAATTATGAGCCCATGAGGCTTAGGCACAGTCCCTTGGGATTTTTCCTTTGTTCGAATATAGTTGCTTTATATTTTCTCAAAATGAGTCATATAACCAAGATAACAATAAAGTTTTTATTTATGGTCATGTATCTAATATTATGTACCTACTTGTTGAGACTTGTTACAGATGTTGGATGTAGTGGTTAAAATATAATATAAAGCAATACTCAGGTATATAATTATTATTATTGTTGAGTGTATTAATTAGTATGTTTATCATTCTACCATGAAGTTTTTCGTCTTCTAGAAAAATGTGCTTCCAAAATTCCTAGCTTGAATGTGATACAAATAACTACATATGGAATCAACCTTTGATCCCCCTAGTAATGGCCAAACTTTGATATTCATGAGAGTCATCCACTCTCTCCCTTAAGGTAAAAATTGTAGTGACAACTACGAAGACATGCAAGATTATAATCGAGCTCTGCCAAATGGATTGTTGAAAGGCCACTAATTATGTGATTTGTAAGTAAGCATTTCCCCTAAATTACTAGAAATGTTGGCTATTTTTGTTTCCCTTTATCCCATTGCAAATTATCAATCTGAGTTACCTTTCATAGGATAAGTTTTGTATGTTTTTGGCATAGTAAGTGCATTGTGTTTTTGCATTATTCAAGTGAGTGAAAACATCATGTGTTTTCACCAATAGTGTAACTTGGTTCATCAATAAGATATTTTGGGCTCATCCGATGAGAAAAGTTATGATGATAACTACTATCAAGGTAAATTTTTGTTTTTTCTCCAACATATTCTCTTAGCCGAAAACATATTATATTTTCTCACCCATGAGATCAATAGTTCATATTTCATTGTGCTTGCATGACTAAATATGAGATATAAGAAACATTAAGTGTGAAAAGTGGAAAACTAGCTAAGTTTTTTACATTGTGGGTCACAGTTACTTTATCTTAAAAGACTTAAATGTTGATCATCTTTTCAGAGATCAACAGTTTAGACTTTATCACACTTTCACAATTAAATCTATGGATCGAGAAAGCTTAAGTCTGTAGGGGTGCAAGGCCATTTTTTTTTTGTTACCATTTTGGCAAAAATATTGTATTTTTGCACATGTGGTAATTTTTACTAGTGACTAAGACATGACTTGAGAGCAGAGTATATATTGTCCAACTACATATTTTTACTTCTACACACAACACAATTACACTTTCATCATTTGTTGCCACTTTTAGAGGGCATGAGAATGATTTATTAACTACAAAGGCATTTATTGGACCATTTCATATCACTTCATGGATCAAATATACATAGAAATCAATTTTTCTTCTACTTGGGTTCATTCTACTTTTTGTAGAATCCCTTCATTTTTGGCTGTTTCTTGTCACTTCCATGATCAAGTGTCTACACAATAGTAGATTTTATCTAATATTTATTAACTTAGATTTTTTATAACTTAACTCCAATGTAGTTGGAGTTTGAATTTCATTGTTGTAATCTAAGCTATGTCTGATCTCTTGAAAATGAAGTCTTGTACATTTGTTTTGGGTTATTCTTTAGCCCTCTTATAACACCTTATGCTCCACAACTATAACTTCATGTTGCCTTCCATTATTGAGCTTCCCTATTTTTACCTCTTCTTGCACTCTAATATCTTGTACATGTTATCTTGCCTTGTATCTAAAAGTCTCTTTCTTTATTCCTAGTTTGAAAGTTGTGTTGAATTTCTTATAGTTATTGTCTTTTGAATGTATTTTCCGTAAAGTAGCTCTTAAGTCCTAACCCCACATTTTTGACTTTGGAGTGGAATTAGATCAAGAATTGTGTATGTTTTAAAGTCTTTAATTAAATTTTTGTGTATACATAGGCAAAGATAGTAATCAAGATTCAATCCAATGCATTATTGCATTTCTCTTTTAACATTTATTTTTTGTATCCTTATTAGTTTTCCTAAAAAGTAGTGATTTAGGAAAACTCTCATTGTAAGGAAGTTGACCTTCTTCAAATAATCAACCTCAAAGCACAAGTCCCACACTTGGAGCTTGTTTCCATGTTTCCCAAGGTTTCTTGGGGGTCAAGTCCCAAGCATGGCTACGAACATTTTATAACAACACTCAAAAATTATCTAAACTTTTTTTTTCATACATGAACACCTTTGTCAAAAAATTCTACCTCCTACTTGGGGAATCTGTAGCCTTATTAGAATTTCCACTCCCATGCATCAACACAAGTGTAACTATACTAAAAATAAACTTAAATAATTTTAAATGCATTTTATTTAACTTCTCTTGTCTATTCAAATATTTTAAAGTTTGATGATTAATAAATAAAACAAATTATTATTTCTAAATTAAAATTATTAAAAGAAAATATCCTAAGGTGGAACAGAGAACATTTTAATAATATCTTTAAAGAAAAGATGGAAATTGAAGAAAAGTTGAAAATTCTGAATTAGGATATCATAAAGCATGGCATGAATTATGAGAGTTACTCTTTAGAAAAAGAGCTTCTTGCAAAACAGGAAGATATCCATTCCAAAGAAGAGATTTTTTGGAGACAAAAATCTCGAGAAAAATGGCTGGATGAGGGTGACCGAAACACAATTTTTTTTCATATTTCAACTATATATAATAGATCTCAGAATAAAATCACTAGTATCACTAATCAACTAGGTATTCATATGAATAATCCTCAAGAAATAGCAGACATGTTAGTTGCTCATTTTCAGAAAGTATTGAATAATTACGAAGGTTCAAATAAGGAGGCTCAATCCAAGATGCTCAAATATATCCCTAAATTGATCACATCTAAAGACAATAAAAATCTTAATAAATCTATTACTTTGGAAGAAGTACGTTCTGTTGTCTTTAGTATGACTCAGACAAGTCTCTGGGACCTGACAATTTTAAACCTTCTTCTTTCAAAAATGCTAGGATATTTTGGGGAAATACTTATGGAAAGCAATTGAAGGGTCTAGGAAGGGAGGTTCCTTGTTGGCCGAGATCAATCACTCCTTCTTGACTCTAATCCCAAAAAAGAATCGGCTCGAACATCCTGGAGACTTTCGCCTAATCGCTTTATGTAATATGATATATAAAATATTTTCCAAAATTCTGGCAAATAGACTCAAGGGCCTTTTGCCAAAAGTAATCTCCGAAGAACAGACAAGATTTGTCCCTGGAAGATCTATTCTAGATGGTATTCTCACTATTCAAGAAACTATTCACTCGGCTTCCAAAGACAAAGTACCCTGTATGTTCATGAAATTAGACATTGAAAAGGATTATGATATGGTTGACTGGTTTTTCCTATGCAAGGTCCTTGAGGCTTTTGTTTTCTCTCATTAATGGATCAAACTTATCTTTAAATTCATTTCTAAGCCAAAAATATCTATTCTAGTCAATGGTACGCCTGAGGATTTCTTCGAAATTTCTAGAGGTATTAGACAAGGAGATCCATTATCTCCTTTCCTCTTTATTATTATGGTAGAAGCCTTTGGTTGAGTAGTTTTTGATGCATATCATAATTAGGAAATCTCGGGTATCACTGTATCTAGAAATCTTCCAAACATCATGCACCAACAGTGTGCAAATGATACAATTCTACCTAGCAAAAGTTTCATCCATGAGGCTTTGGGTTTTAAGAATATCATTCAGTCCTACATGGATGCCTCTAGACAGAAAGTGAATAGAGAAAAATCAGAGATTTTCTTTCTGCATACTAATCTAGTTTTGGAAGACTAGATATGCAGGATTATGAGCTACAAAAAGGAGCTTTTCCCGTGCAAGTATTTGGGTATCTCCTTGGAAAAGGGCTTGAAATAGAATAAGGTATGGTTGGAGGTGTTGCAGAAGATGGATGGGTGAATAGGTAGTTGGAAAGATAAGTGGCTTTCAAAGGCTAGTAAAATCACTAAGATTAGTTTGGTTCTTTCAACCATCCCAATTTTTCCTATGGCTTGTCTTCCCCTATCCAATTGGATGTCTGCAAAATTTGAATCCAAACTTAGAAACTTCCTATGGAATGATAGGAATGATAATAAGAAGTTAGCTATTATTAAATGGGATAATTTATGTAAACCAAAAGAATTGGGGGGCTTAGGGATCAAGAAACCATAGTGGCAAAATGAAGCTTTGGGGGCCAAACTTATTTGGCAGTTATACACAGAAAATAATCACAAATGGGCCAATATCTTCTATAATCAATATCTTGACCCGTCCAATCCTTTGTCACTTTTTAGGATGAATAAGTTACTAAAAGGGTTAGAATGTAGGAATTTTATGTCTAAATGTCGGAAGCTAATAAGTAAATTTTTGACTTGGGACGTAGGGTTGGGGGATAAAGCATTGTTTTGGGAAGATTCCTAGGATAAGCTTCCTCTGATCCCTTCCTCCCCATCTCATGATAGGCTAAAAATTGTGTTAACATCATTATGGGGTGATAAGGTCAAGGATTATAAAGTTAAGTTTTATTCTGATGGGATCTAGCAGTGGAGATGGCATCAAGTTGATGGATTAGGTTTAGATCTTGACTCAGTTAAGGCCTTTGAGAATTTTTTTTTAGAAAGATGTATTAAATAGTTCGGAAGACTAGGTAATCTAATTTGGGCTAGCTCTAAGGATGGTAAATATAGTGTGAAACAAGGTTATAATGCCTTAGTCCAATCCCAAATTTGGAAGCTCGTGGAGATGTCACTTAAACTCTGTTGGGACATGACTTTCCTTCCAAAGGTTGGGTTCTATTTGTGCCTTACCCTTCAAAACAGAGTTCTAACTGCTAACTAACTTTCTAGATTTGATATTATAGGCCCTTCTTGGTGTGTCTTATGCAAACAAAGCAATGAAGCTGTGGACCATCTATTTTTTAAATGTCTATTTGCATAGTCCTGTTGGGAGTGGCTTAGATCATAGCTAATGTGGTCTACACCACTGTCGAATTTGTTTCAAGCTTTCATCCTCTCACGGCCTACAAACCTAGATCATGGGATTTATTCTAAGCTTTGGAACATTAGTCCCTCTATCATTGTGTGGAAATTGTGGAAGGAAATAAACCGTTGTGTCTTCTAGGATAAAGATATGAACATAGAAAGATTTCTATTAAAATTAGAAGCATGCCATTGTGGAGGTGCTGAATTCTCACCTTAGGAAATCTATTAAGGAAGAAGGGTCCTTTTCCTTTTGGGATGGGCTTATGAAAAAGAATTGGCCCAACCTTATTAATCCACCCATCGTTTATTTGAAGAAAAATAAAGAGGCGTGTGCTAACTGTAAATAGGTTCCTCCTTCTCATGGGTGGTTTAAATTGAATTTAGATGGCACATCAAGAGGCAATCCAGGAGTGGCTGGTATAGGTTGCATAGTAAATAATAATTTTGGAAAATGGGTAGGAAAGTTAGCATCACCCCTTCCTCCTACCTCTAATAATTTGGCAAAATTGGAAGTGGTAGATAAAGGTCTACAACTTTGTATTAACCTAGGAGTATCTAAGGTTATCATTGAAGGAGATTCTCAGATTATTCTGAATGCATTAAGGAAGCAAGACACCTAACTGGATTCTTAATTTTAAACATAAAGAATTTTTGATGCGCCTTGATAGTTTCAAAGAGTTCCAAAATTTTCATATATTTTGGGAAGGAAATTAAAAAAGCTAATTGGTTAGCAAATAAGGGAGCTGATAGTGATTCAATTTTAGTTTACAATAGACGATAGGACTTTATGGTTTATCTAGGAATAGATCTAATATATAATGCAATTCAGCTAACAATGGTGAGTATTTGCATAGGAAATATAGGGTTAGAGATAGGCTTAATGTGGGTGGTCAAGAAGTTGGGATTGGCATATTCCTTCACTTTTTCCTAGTAATTGACTGCCCTTGAATATAGATTGGATGTGGTATCTATGATTGGTCTTATTCGCTATGTCTATTTTTAGTTAGGTCTTTGCTCTTTCTCTTTATAAGAAGCCTTTTGTGGGATGTCCATTTAATAATTAGCAATTTAGTAGACTTGCCCCTTACCATGATGTTCTTACCATATTTAGTTTTTGGGTTGAAGTTGTGCTGATCTATCAATATTTGTCATGATTAGATAAAGTACTCTAGAATGACTATGATTAAGGGCATTTAATGGCAGCACATGTTGACGTCAAAACTTGATGATAACAACTTCTTTAGTGTCAGAATCATGGCAAGGACATTTAGTTTGATAGTTGTAGATTGTTTCTAGAATTGGTGTCTTTCCTTGTATTGCTAATGGAGACCAATGTCCATGTCTTCCACACATTCGACAATAGAACTATGGCATTCCTGGGGAAGGTAAAACCTAAAAGATGGAGTCGTTTGCTCAAACTTGTTAACAATTTGATCTATTTCGTAATGAGCCAAGCCATAGGTGAGGGTGCTTTTTATTATAGTGCTACATGGAGGAAAAATAGTAGTATTATAGGCTCATTCATAGGTGTTTCTATGAAGGCTAAGGCTGGTCAAGGGCATATTATTAAGCTGTGCTTTGACATATTCAACCTAGTATGGTGAAAAGGGCTTGAGAAGGCAGTTTATAGTATAGATGAGAAGTTCCAGATTCCCCCTCCCCAGAAGTACATGAGTCTTCCCTTGGGTGTAGTTGATCTGGACATAGCTTCTTGGTGACAATCCTTGATTGTGAGGGAAAGTTTGACCTTTTATAAAGAGTGGCCCTATATGGAAGCGAGTATCCACTTCTTGCTTCAATGGAGGAAAATTATCACATATGAGGGTAAAGATTGGTTAATTAGCTATCTCAATCTATTCAATGCCTATGTCAAACTAGGTGTGGTGTTTGATGACCTAAATGTATTGGAATTCAACACCCTCAACTCTGAGAAGATAAGCAGGATGACGGTTAATTTCAAATTACCACACAATGCCACTAAGGAAGATTCCAATGAGGTACCAAAAGTGATCATGGTGACATGGAAGAAGTAGGTTTTAGAAAGGGGTTGTAAAATTTTTAATATTATAATATAAATTAGGGTTTATGTATTTTGGTACTCCTAGGGTTTTAGTAGAAATACATTTACGCATGGTATCGGCTAGTGACAATTTCAATCTTTCAGGAGATATTGATTAGTAATATGTAGCTCCTTTCATATGAAATAATAGTATCTTATATATCAATCTAAATGATGTTAAACGACTGGCATGTGATGTTTGGAAAGTCAAATGGATGCCCTTACAGTATGGTTTGCAATATTACAATATTAGATTTTTAGTTACTGAACTTATTTAGGGTTCGAGACTAACAAAATGTGATTTATTATGGGTCTTTTCAATTTTCCCTTATAGTTTAGTCTAATGAGATTTCCAAAATTTTTGTTTGAATGGGTTTGATTGATATGCTGAGGCTTTAGCTAGTTCAATTTGGTTTTATCTATAGTTCCTCTTTTAGCCTTCTTGGTTTTCATTTTTTGTATGGTAAGGATTTGGGTGTAATTATGTGGCTAAGGATTAAAGGATTTAATCTCCTGGTCCTCTCTATTGGATCATTGGTTACTTGTCATCATTCGGTAACTTGCCAATGAGAGCAAGGATATGTGATTATAGATTTAGAGACTAGTAATGGCCAATTGGTATGGGCTTTCTTATAGTACTTGCGTTCACATTTTTTGGGAGAAATCTATTGCAGTAGTCTAGAGATTGGCTTATTTGTTGTTTAGCTCTATTAAAGGCATGTTTTACTAGCATCTAGAAAAGATAGGTAGCTTAAGCACATTGCATATAGTTATCTCCTGGTGCTTTGAGGTTATAAATTTTAATTTGTGATCACAATTTGAAACATAGGCAGAAGCGATCTGACAATATATTATCAAAATGTTGATAATTGGTATCTCATTGTACTCTGTTTCGACTTCTTCATTATTTTATATCAATGACACATTTTGGTTTGGCTTAGAGTGTTTATAATGTACCTCATGGGTTTAAATTCATCTACTATTATTAGGGATAGTATGTATATGGCCGGGGCTACCTTTATTGCAGTCACGTTTCTTGTTTTCAATATGCTCTGTTATATAAGGACCTGGTTTAAGCTTTCCCATATTGAATGTGTATAGTTACTATAGTCCAATTCTGATAGTTTTTAAAATTCTAGAAGATATTCGAGTTAGATTTGTAGGTGTAATTTAGCCTATGACAATTCGGGCACATTGGAATGGCATAGGAGAGCTTTTTTCTATAGGTAATCTTTCTGTGAATTAGTCATTAGTATTTGAGAGATTAGGTTACCAGTAAGGTTTTAATGGTGTGGATTTCTTAGGTTTTTCCCCATTTTTCATATGAAGTAATTCTAATTACTTTAACACTTTCAATAGGTTAGGTTAAAGATTGTAGGGTTAATCCTTTTCTGCTTCTATTATTTCCTATGAGAGTATATGGAGTTAATAGCAGTTTGTTCCTATTTTGTTCTCCTTTGCATATTCTTGGCCTTCTTTCTTCTTAAACCAATCTAAAGGTTCAAGTTAATTCTCATTAAATTATGTAGGGATGGAATCAATTATTCCAAATTCTTCGTAGAATTCTCCTTGCTATAGTTATGCTTGATAACTAACCATGTTTTATGATTAGCTAGCTAGCTAGCTTTTATGTAAATTTTTCCCATAGTAGGCTGAGGTTTTTGATTTAGGTCTAATTATCCAACAACAACATCCAAAGATTTGAGGAAATAGTAATTTTTAGGGGTATGCCCCTGTATTGATTGTAATTTAATTATAATACTATCGAAGATAGCAATTCACTGGGGTATGCCCCTTTTAATATTTGTAATAATGGACTTCTGTCCCAGCCAAGACTGGAGGTTTTCTTCTCAGTTCTTTCCTATCCGCGCCCGTTTGAATGGAGAAAGCTTCTGCAATTTACCATTTTAATTAATAAAATTTATCATGGCCTTGGCCATTTATCGATTAAAAAATAAATAAATACAAAATAAAACAAATTATTTATCATTTGTCTCCACTTCCTAAATATCCGAACTATAACATAAAACTCTTGATCATAGATACATTTTTTTGCATCATTCAACTTCTTACTAAAATTGGTAATGGGTTTACCTTCTTGACTCAAAATAGCTCCAACATGGCATTTTCACTAGCATCACAATCTACTTGAAATACCTTATTAAAATATAGAAGTGTAAAAATAGGTTATTTTGTAACTTATATTTTCAATAAATAAAAAATCTTAGTTTCTCTTATAGTTCACTTAAATTATTTTCTATCTCCCCTCATCCTTTTAGTGAAGGGTCCAAGATACTACATAATTTTTGATAAACTTTATGTAGAAGCTAGACAAACTATGGAAATGTCTTATGTCACTAGCACTCCTTAGAGTGTGCCATTCAAGGATAGCCTTCACTTTATATGGATCTATTTTAAGACCATCTATTGAGGTAGAAAATTTTAGGTAAGCTAACTCCTTTGCAAAACTACACCTCTTTAGATTGATCAAAAACTTCTCTTCCCTTAACTTTTTAAAGACCTTACAAATATGGATCATATGCTCTCCCAATGTCCTACTAAAGATCAAAATACTATCCAAGTAAACAATGAAAAACTTACATGAAAATTATTTCAACACCTCATTCATGAGCCACATGAATGTTCTTAGTGCATTGGTTACCACAAAGGGCATGGATAACCACTTAGATAAGTCATCATTTATCTTGAAAGTTGTTTATCATTCATCTCCTTCTAAAATTTGGATCTTGTGATAACCACTCTTTAGATATATCTTTGTGAAGTGCTCAAATCCACTCAAAAATCTATAATTTCATGTCCTTGGCAAGGGAAACCTATACTTGATAGCATCCTTTTTGGTAGCCCAAGAATCCTTACATATATCATTGATCAAATTGATGTAATACCATGCTAGGGGACCCAAAAGAAATTAATCTAAAGTTTCACTAAGTTTGCCAAACATTTTTTAAAAAACATAATAACTTAATAAAAAAAAATATAATATACTAGAAGCAATAACATACACACATACATAAGCAACACATAAACAAATTATATATCTTAAGGGTCCCATGGTGTTGAAACACATTTAAGTTTAACTAAATGCAATACATAACAAATCCAAATCAAGGAATAATCATACGTGTAAATCCATTCAAATAATATACAATTACAAAGGATGCCACTTGTCATAATCAGGATGCTTAATCATCCATTGTACAAGTTGTTGGCTCCTAATTTAACAATTTTGAAAATGACCAAGAAACCAAACAAATGCATCTAAGGCTAGCAACTTCCTATGATGGATAGACCTGACTGCAGTCTTGGGCCAACTATAAGGCTAGACCCTTCTTCTTCTTCAGGCTCTACAAGACCTAGGTGGGTAGACCTCAGATTCAATTGATATTGTACCAGTACAAAACATATCCCCGAATCTATTTATTGCAGATGAAAACCCCTTATATCTCCTGATAACTCATGAAATGACACTAATCTATAGTATCTAAATGCAAATCTATGAATCTCATAAGTTGAGTGAGGGTTAAACTGTTCTAGCTCTTCAACATAAAATGTAAAGATGATTTGAATTTGATTTTGATTTTATGTGGGTGGAGAAAGTGGATGAAAACCAGGTATGAACAAAAAACTTATGATCTTGTAGTTGATCAGTGCCTAATCCATTGGGCAATTCATGAATCTCCCTCATGCATTTTGGATATCTGATACTTATTCATATATTCAGATATATGATCTATCCATTCACCTTGTAAATAGACATCAATGTTCGATCTAAATCTCATTCTTACCTGATATCCTCCTCAATAAACCTGCAACCTTGTTGAATCTCTGAAGCATTTACATAATTCCTTGAATTACAAGCAACAATGAAGCAACACACAACCTTAAGGGACTACACTTATGATCTAGGCTCTTTATTCAAAGACCATTAAACATCACAACTCAACTAAGAAAGGAGACAAGATTTAAACTAAAACTAAACACTTGTTGTTTCTTATATTGATTTCCTTGAAACAATACATAAAAATGCATGAAATTAACTCACAAAGAACCTAATAAACTAGACTATACAATGAGCAAATGCTGTCATACAAGAGAGAAAATGGTGGGAATGAGAAATTGATGGGATAGGAAGGGGGTATCATAGCCAAAGCAAAGCTTCATGGTCTAGAACTAGCACATCCCAGATCTTCCATGTAGATTTTATCAATTCCAAGGCTAGTTCTACTAACTATCTTCATTCTAAAGAAAACTTTCCAAAATTCCAACCCTACAAAAGAGAAGAAGAGAGTATAAATATCAACAAGGAAATTCCCAGATTCAATTTGCAATTGACATTTGTCCCCTCAAAAATCTTTCCCAAGAGGCTGAAAAAGCCTCTCTCTACCTTCTCTATGTAATTGAAAATCAAATCCCCATGATTCTGGCTCTTAAAAGCATAAAGAATATCAAATATTTGGTAGAAAATATAACTAATTTTTGATGTCACATTTGAACTCAAAGTAAAAAGTGAAAAATCAGTTATATGACCTTTGGAAGCTAAGAAAACATCATAGAATTGATTTTTATTCACTTTCACATTTCACCAAGCTTTCATATCTTTCCTTTAACCAATTCTGATGATCAATGATCAAATCTACTCATTCCGCTGAGAAGTCCCTGGGAATCAAAAAATGGCTTATAACACAAACTAGTGAAGACTTGTGCACAATCTGACCTCAGAAATGGAAAATTCAAATTCTCCCAGTTCTGGTGGTATATTGGAATGCCTATTTTGGATAAAAAATGCCCAGGTTATGGCCCTTTGAAGTTCAGGTCCCATTTGTAGGTTTGCATAACATTTTTGCAAAATTTAAAACCTTTTACATAGTTTGAACTATATTAAAAGTCTGAGACTTTATTTAAATGACCTGCACATGATTCTGAGAGAAAATATTAAAATATTAAATTTTGAAAACTTTGATTTTTCCTCCACTTTTTCACTTGAGTCAAACTTGGTTTGACCATGCTTGCCACGTGTCAACATGAGATTCGTCCACCTTCCACCATGTTAGTGACATGTGTCATCTTCTCATTATGTCACCATGTTATCTTCTTTGCAACTTTCCTCTAGCGATATAGCGAGAACCCTCAGATTTGCTACATGGCACGATCCGACGCATCTCAAGATCTGCTCGCCACATCATCTAGCCTCGAAATCTATGCCACATGGCACCTTGTGATTGGTTCAAAGCTCCACATCATTGCTCAGTCACACTGTACACCCTTGCTAACCGCCACTTGTCACTACCTAATTCGCACTTTCTATCCAGGCGGGACCCACGTGCTCATTTGGCTCTTGCCGAGTTTTTGAGTTTTTTTGGCAACTTGCTACCTCGCTAGCCAAGAATTTGTGAATTTTTCAGCTAGTGACATAGTGACTAGCCAGATTTTTACTTTTTTGGTGCATTTGAAACTACCGACATCATCCTAGTCATTATGCGTGTTTGCAAGAATTTGTGGATTTTTCAGCTAGTGACATAGTGACTAGCCAGATTTTTACTTTTTTGGTGCATTTGAAACTACCGACATCATCCTAGTCATTATGCGTGTTTGTTCAAAATTATCCACCTAGTCGTCTCCAGCTGGCGTCATCCATCTTCAAGTTGGGTGAGGGACCCACCTACACATGCATTGGCTTTCACAAGAGAGCCTATGTTTTATAGACATTACTACACATGCGTGGACTTATATTTAAACATTCATATTTCTTACCCCCAACCCATGTGGGATATCTAGTGCTCATATCAATCCTCCTTTAACACATGCCACAGCTTCAGATTTTTGATGCCGTGCCTACTTAAATGTATGAATGGCTTTTCCTTATGCCGCAGGGTTATAAACTGGTTGCCCCATTTTTTTATCAAAGCGTTAAGAATTTTAAAAATTCTATAGGGCCTTCCTATATATCCAACATTTGGCAGCTTTAATGACCATGTGGTCATTTAGATAGCTCCCTTTGGGTCTGTGGCTGCTATGTTTTGAACTAAGTGGCTTCTTCACTGCGTAGGAGGCTTCTTGTCTTTGTTACATGCCACTATCCTTTTGCCATGCATGGAGCTGCTCTTTGTAGAGAATTGCAGATTATTTCTCCTTTTTAATGCTTTCCTCATACGTGAGTTTATTTATATTGCTGTGATCTCTACTTTGCCCCACGTGGACTGGCTTTAACTGTTGTTATGCATGGTACAGCTCGCATGGCTACTGGACATTTTCCCTTTGCTCCAGCATGGACTTTTGAAGTCTTATTTGAAATCTTTGAAGGTCTTTTCTACAATTTCTCCTGTCACCAAGAATCTTTCCTAGCCTCTAACCTTCAATGTGGAGCTCCTTCCAAAAGCTTGTGTGATGCTTTTTGTAGCACAGGGTCCCTGTTTTAAGCCATGGCTTTCTTCTCCTATTCACACCTTGATTGGAGATGCTTCCTCAAACACAATTCCTCCTTTGACTGCTTGTTCAATGGTGTATTCTACCCTTCATCTGCCGGCTTGTGCTTTTCTTTCAAAGCATTGGCATGGGTGGCTTTTTTACCATTGCATGAACTTCTTCAACAAAGCATGAGGCTCCCTTTATTCTCATGTTGGCCATTCTAAATGTTTCACTACCTTTTAAAAGCATGCTCCCCTGTTCTAAACAACTCCATTCGGCTCCTCTTTTGTTTCCTGATGTGCTTTCCTTTAAAAGGTGTGACCTCCTTTAATTTATGCCAGCTTCATCTTCATTTCTCTATGGCTTGATGCCTCTTTAACAAGGAGTGAGCTTGTTCTTTTGAAGTTTTCCCAATGTTCCTAGAATGATGTGCTATGTACCAATCACACTTCATGTAGATCTCTCAATATTCTATGCTGTCTTGATTCTTTCCAAATCTCCATTTGTTGTTTAAAGGTCAAAAAATTCAAGCAAACTTGTAGCTAACATCAAGCATATACCGCCTTCTTTCTTGTGTGAATAAAACAAGTAATTCTTGGAGTCTTAAGAAAGATAAGTGATCACCCATCACCTCACTTTTTCCCTTCTATCAACTCCATTGAAATTGAGCTTACACCCTCCTTGCTTGAAATTACTTGTCTTTAAAAAGATTATATGTGAACATTTGGTTTCATCAATCATTCCAAAATTTTAAAGACATTCATAACGTCTTATGCAAATATACTTATGATAAGTGCATATTGATGAAAACCTTTTGTTAAATTTGTCTTGCAATGGTACCCTCATATCACAGTATCCTTATCTTTAAACACCATATCAGTTTGATATCGTTTAGCCGAGCCCCAAAGCGGGTTCGACTAAAAAAATTTCTTTTTTGAACAACTGATATTCAAAACTAATCCATTAACCATCTCAACTGATTTAAAACAAATTCGACCACTGAAAACAACTTTTATAGCTCATTTCATCACTTAATTGCAAATTGTGAATTTCATGTCAGGAGGTCCATTGACTGGCCTTAAAAATTGACCAGAACACTTGATCAAGCTCTGAAAACTGGCACACTGATTCTTTGTTCTGCATACTTGCACCCCATCGAATCTTGTCTCATGATGAATTCACGGTCAAAATATATTCGCTGTCAAAGTTGACCTCTCAGAATCACCCTTAGATAAACATGTCAGAAAGCAATAAATTGGGTTTGGATTCGACTTCAAAATCTGGGCAAATGGACACTTGGGAAGACAAAACTTGGGACATTGGTTCTCTGTCATGAGGAGAGTATAATTTTTGGATTTGGTCTCATGAAGAATAATTGGGCGCAAATGGCGAGCGGTCAAAGTGAGCTACTTGTATTTTCTGACTGGAAAGAATGGTAGAAAAGCGATTTTTGCAAATAGAAATGACCTGGAAAGGTGTGCACACAGATTTGTCATGACTTGCAAACTGGCACACTTAAAGTATTTTTAGAGGACAACACAATGGTACAATCAATTTGATCTCACCAATCACGAATTTTGAGTTATAACATCTTGAACAGGGGTATCAAATAATCTGCTCCTTTTGACACCAGTAAAAAGATAGAAATTGTGTTTGGAATCGCATTTGAAAATGTATCAAACAAATTTGTCATAAGTTGAAACTTGAAACATAACAAGTATCTGATGTTTGCAATGCAATGCAAAAGGAATTTTAGCATTTTGGTCAACTGGTCAAAAGTTATAACTCGTCAAACAGGGCTTCCCAGAAATATGTGCAATT
Source organism: Cupressus sempervirens (assembly GCA_028749045.1). Classification (NCBI taxonomy): domain Eukaryota; kingdom Viridiplantae; phylum Streptophyta; class Pinopsida; order Cupressales; family Cupressaceae; genus Cupressus; species Cupressus sempervirens. Next base: position 613,628,530 of record CM053788.1, read on the forward strand.
TGCAAATGTGTGAAAATAGTACACTACCAACTTTGAGAGATTCAAAACTTAGTCAAATGAACTCGAAATGACTTGAAATCTAAAACATATGTTCTTAGGTATAGATACTAGACACTCCCAAAGTGGTGAGTCCTAAAAAATTTCTGGGTACAAGTTATTTGATTGCAAACATAGCCTCTTGTCACTATTCGACACAAGTGAATGCAGGATTGATATTTGCTCAAAATAGGACTTTACGAAATGACTCAAAATTTCAATTTAACTTCATGGAACACTTAGACAGGCTGAATGGAAGGTTCTAGAAGCATTGAAAACCTCTTAGGCCTCAAAGGTACAACTAGGTACAAATTCATTAAAAAGCGTTTATAGGGCTCAATTTTCTCAACAATGCTCAAAATTCGGGCTACAATTTTGAGCGCCAACTCAAGTCATAGGGTATGAAAAGCTCAAAGAAGATACATCATCAATAAAATACATCATCTCATAAGATTTTTGATAATCAAGTACAATACAATAGAATATAATCATCCAATAGAAAAACAAGATCAAAAGGAAAGGATCAACTGCACAGGTACATCTAGCAATGACATCCAATGGTTGGATCTCAATGGTATAAGAGAAATGAACTACCACCCAACCTCGTGGAACCCAAATGGCTCACTCCTACTATGCTGAAGAGATAAACTCAATTCCCATACAAATGTCAATCCACAAGTCATAACCAACATCTAGGTCAAGGAAATCCTGAAAGCAAACTATCTCAAAGGTACCAAGACACAGGTATCATATAATCCTAGAGGCAACAAAGACACATAGGAAATCTACTATGCAAGTGGGCAAGTGTCATCGCATGAGCCAACTCTAAGGTTACCCTGGCAACCTCTTTGGACTCTAGCCCCCTGGTGTCTATATGTGACACCAGTATCCTTTCACACAGACAAGGCATACTAATGAAGCAAGGTCACAACCAAGCATCCTCTCTACTCCCATCCTAGCCTATTCTAGCACTTGAGGCATGGGCGAGGAAAAATAATGACTCTCATTATTTTATTTTAAAACTCATTTAATGAAATGTTATCACTTATTAAAACAACTTACAATGGGCTACCCAAGTAGGCACTCTGAGCTCCAAACTCCATTGCAAGCCACTTTCCCAATGTACACATAGATTACCTACCCTTGGCACATAAAAGTACAACTCATAAAATCATAATTTTCACCTCAATCCTTTACAAGTGTTAGTGAACAGATTTTCCTTTGAGAAAATGTGTGCAAATTTGACCCTGAATGCCCAAATGAAAGGATAAACTAACACCAATAGTTGGAGAGGTTATCATGGGGTTGATGACCTTCTTCTAAATTTTTATCAGGTACAGCTCCCCATACAAGATATTCAATAAATTAAATGTGGGTTCTTTTACCAGAAAGCACGAAAGGATATCAAACATCTACCCGTAAATATAGCGTAGATGCGAGAAAAACTAAACAACTACAAGAAATTAAATGGTAAATGACACAAAGTCCATTCACCTTGACATGCTGCAAAAGACAGAATCAAGAAACACATTATCCATCTTCTTGAGAAAGTGAAGAAATGAAAATATGGGGATATAACAACATATTTTAGAGAAAACTAAAGTGACACAAAGATCACAATTAGTGGAAAGTAATTGCTCAAACTCAAAATTTTGACAAACAATTAACTTTCGAGTCTCCCTCCTTGTGAGCCCAAAAATTCTTTCACATTTTTTTTTATAAAAGGGGACAATGCTCTTGATTCTATCAGATCTTTGACATTTAACCCTTTCATATTTCTTATTTCTTTCCATATTTGATGAAAAACGTATGCTTGGGAAATTTCTTTTCCTTGGCATTTGGATTCGACATTTTTGCTAATTGGATGATTGCTATTGAATATTTTTTTAATTGTTTCAAAACTTCTACTCAATTGCATGCAAAATTCCAAATTTAACTCGATCATATTGAACATACTTATTTTGAGATCAATAAGTGGCAATTTCACCCTAAAATGAATAACTTTCATAAAAAACGGTAATTTCTTCCTGATGAAGTAAAGACTTTTCTTTTGTAAAAACGAACGCCAAATTTTGATTTGAATCCACTCTTTTTTCAATTTGGATTTTATGTTAGGAGAAGGTTGATCCATTCTCTGTTTAAAATCAGCTTTCAATTTATTATAAATATCTAGATTGAAGCGATACTCTTCATTCATTTGGTTGATTTGATCATTCATTGTGATTGTCCAATCATCTGGATTTGGAAGATCCAAATTTTGTTCCATCTAAATTGAAAATGGTTCACTAAAAGCATAAAAATGCATTGCTATTACAATCACCATTAATAAAATCTTGAGGTTTTCCTTGCATTTTAAGCAAAATACAACTTTTTTGACACACAGTTCAGAAAGAAAAGAAAGAAAACCCTGTCTCTGCTTCTCATGACCTGCTCAAGAAAATGGACTAATGCTGAAAAAAATCTGGAAGATTTCCCTCTTGGCTATAGCACCAATTCTGCAATCCTAGAGAGAAAAGATCTATCCTATCTTTGTTGCTGGCCTCTTTAACCTGTTCTTTCCCATGGCTTTTCTGTTTTCGTAACTGATTCTTGGAAGTCTCCTTTGTTTAATCTTCCCTTCCCTTTTTAATATCTCCCCATAGTTATAATGTTTGACTCTTTATTAAACATTAGGTAACAAGTCTAATGACATATATCATTAAATTTGTGATATAATACATAACCTTTTCCATTCTGTCCTGAAAAGATTATATAGGAGATATGTTTATAACCCAAAATTTTTATATATCCTGATAATTATAATGTTTAATAAAACATTATAATTTTATTTGTTTCTCTCCAAAATCTTACTTAGACACTTGCCATATATCTGCATTATGTGAAAAGTTTACATATGCCACCTGTCATTTGAATAATCTATTTTAAAACAAAATATTTAAGATGTTGGGCGGATTTGATGTAATTCTGGTAGTAAAAATAGGCCTGATTTCGGGGGGCATAACTAATTATTGCATTGTTAGATCTTGCTGAATTTTGGATATGTTATTAGAATCCTAGTTCTCCATAATCTCACCAATGGGATTTTGAAAATAATGTCTCAGTAAAAAGTTACAGTTCACTATTTGAGGGTCTATATGATTGTCATAAAATCCGACTTTCTAAATTACACTTCCCAACTACTGATCATTGATCCACCATCTTGAAAATGTCTCCCTATCTGCACATATTCCCTGGGTTCGTATAAAACCAAGAAGCTTGGTTTTAAAGCAAGCATAGTATAACATGAATGTTAGAATGATATAACTTCAAATTCATGGATTTGTTATTGGATATGAATGCAGCATGATGAAATTTATTCCTCAACACAAAGATAATATGTTTACCAACAACACTGCCCCAATCATTCAGAAACATAAGGAGGTCCTCTCTTTTTCTTCACAACAATGACACAAATGCTTTGGTGGTCTTTTCTAATTCATTCTACCCATTCATTTGTAACAGTTGCATGGTGAAGAGAAGCATCCAAAGCCATTACACAGAATTGATATTCAAATGATAGAAATTGAGAAAGATAAACTTGACCAGATCCTACATCAATTATGCAGTGCACACCAATATTGGGGGTCTTAGTTCCTCTATGTTTCTTAATAAAGGTTGACCATTCAATGCACATACGTTTTGCCTTCCTTATCCCTTGTATGCTAATTACTCATAATCATTTATGAGTTTTATCATTCTTGTGATGGGGAAGGAAAATGGTAGACATTCTTTTATATAATAGTCCCAATGGTGCACATTATTAATATTTCTCTAGGTGCTATCTTATGTATCCACTCAACAATTATTTGATTTTGAGTTAATGCAGTGGCGAACATTGTGATTCTCCTTTCCAACAACTCAAACTTCTCTTCAATGCTATTGTACATATAATGACATCACTGGTGATATCTTTCTAGTCACATCATTCCCAGATTGAGGCTCGGCTGTGTCATCTTTAGCAGATTCATCTAAAATATCCTTATTGAATACAAAAGCTGAGCTTCCATCCATCAAGTTTCCTTTTGAACCCAAACAATGAAGTGTGGCAATGCTAAAGTTGCTAAGCTCTAATAATTATGTTCTAAATGTCTTTGTTATGCCACCTCGAACAAATGAGTTTGAACTTCGTTTATATTGAACTTGTAGGATGGGTTATTTGAACCATTAAACCATTCTAAACTACTTTGAACTACTTCAAACTTCATTTCGAAGTGGTTTGAAAAGGTTCAACATCTAAAATTGAATTCTAAAACTGTAAAACTTCTTGTGAAGTCCTCTAAACTTAGACTAAATGATCCTTATACCTTTGCTCTGAATCATTGAACTTGACAACCTTAAACTTGATCCGAGTCTGCATGTTGAACCAACAAACCAACTTGGACCTCTGAACCATTGAACTACTTTTAACTACTTTGAACTTCAGTTCGAAGTGGTTCAACAACTCTAAACTTGAAGTTTTGAAATTGTGACCATATCGGGTACTAACAACAAGAAACTGGAAAACACCTATAGATAAAATATAGAAATCACCTTAGTCCTTTACAAGTGACTGGAAAGCACCTAAAGATCAAATCATAACATTCACCTTAGTCCTATGCAAGCAACTCGAAAGCACCACAAGAAAAATCACAATAATCACCTCAGTCTTATACAAGCAATTGGAAAGCACTAGAAGATATTCGATTGAAAGCTCAAAGGTTACAACAAGAAAGTCACAATTATCACCTTAGTTCTATACAAGCAAGTGGAAAGCATAAACAAGAACTAATCATAACTCATCATAGAAATACGTGTCGTGCATCACAATGGTTAAGTATAAAAGATTGTATATATAATATCATCATATAACAAAACCCCCAAGCCTCTTGTAAACATCCTGATTGGTCAAAGTACTAAGTCAAACCCAAAACCCCAAATTATACAATACAACATGCATCTCATCAAGTAATTAAACAAGTGGTTTTCATAATTCATTTTGTTTTCAAAACACAAAGGTTTGATATAGAGTTAGGGTTTTAATTTTCATTTACATAGTGCCATGTTTGAAGAAATATTTGAGTCTACATGAACCTCAAGTGACTCAAAATCCTTTAAAAAATGTTTAAATATAAAGTCCCATTTCATATAAAAATAAGCTTATCAATTTAATAACACCAATATGTATTAAAATACTCTAATTAAAAATATCATAATATTTTTGAATTTTAAAGATAATATTATACCAATCTTTTTAATAAATATTTTTAAAATTAACTAGCAATTATTAAATTATTAAAATAATAACTTATTAAATAATTTAAATAATAAATAAATCTCATTTCTTAATAATTTTACTTTTAAAATTTAATATACTAAAATTTATTACAATTATTATTAATACTTACTATCAAAAAAATTATTTAATAATAATTTAAGAAATAAAAATTAATAAAACAAAATTTAAAAAGGAAACTTGCCTTTTTTGTTTTAATATGTTTTAAACCCTATCAACTTGCTGCTGTACATAGTCCTGCTGCAGTAGGACTGTCACACACAATCCCATGCAACCATGATATGGGAGAAAAGAGAGGGGAAAGGGGGATGGAGGGGGTGGTGGCCCTGCACACCATTTATATATTATTTTATCTTTAAATAAAACAAAAGCCCTCCCCAAAAACATGAAATTTCAAAAAAAAAAGTTTCTTTAATTTATATATATTTTTATAATTATCACAATAATTATAAATTGCCGTTATATATATATATATATATATATATATATATATTTCCCATCTAGGTCTAATAGGGCAACAAACTTTAAAGAGTTAAATTCAGTAATTTAAAATTGGGTTTCTTTTCAGAACCCCTACTTCAAATTCAACCAAACTATATACAAATTCCCAAAATTCATCGAATAAGGGTTTCAATCTTAAACCATTTACGTATGTTTTCGAAATGAGAAACAATAGATTCACAACAAGGGTTTTATATTAAATCACAGACAATTCAATAATGAAAATCAATTTTTATTTAGACACAGAGAAAATAGATCTTTCAATGAAGGAACTATTGTACAAAACCCTCGAGATCCTACCTAGATATAATGCTAAACAACTCAATGACATAACTCACGAGAAATTTCCTTTTCTTTCAAACTCCACTTCTTAGAAATTTGCTGCTCCAAACCTTGGTTATGGAGAAATGAACTCTAATTTCCTAATAAAAAGCTTTCCCCAAATTAGGGCTTCGATTATGCAATCACGCAAAACCCTTTTTCCTTTATTATATTATATTTTGATTTTCATGTGCAACCTTTTTGCAATTTAATTAAAATAGCTTTTTAAAATCAACTTCTTTCTCTCTTTAATTAAATCTCGAGACATTTTAAAAATATTTATTAATTTAAATAATAATAATATTTAGAGTTTATTATAAAAATGAACTCTTAAATATATTATTATTGAATTAAACAAATATGATTACGCCAAAATTAGAACTTTAAATATATCTTTAAATTTAATTATTTAATTAAATTAATTTCTCAATTAATTAAATATTGAATTTTCTTTATAAAATTTCAATTAAGTTATCTTTTAATTTGATTTAATTATGATTGAAAATTATAACAGACTCACAAGACTACATGTGACAACTCAACTAAAGATAGAACATAATCAAACTCTAGGGTCAAAATCACGAATTCACATCACTTGACAAATTCAGGCAGGTAAAAAACTTAGACTCTTGTCCTACTTTCTAGGACAATTGGCTTAGGTTAGGATTTGGACTAAAGAATTATCTCCTCACTTTTACCATTGGGATACTGCAATAGGGTACACTCATCCTGGCAATTCAAGGAAGTCGATACCCAGTAGCTGGAATCTACATCAAATCCACGTATGTACATACACATATATTCTAAATTAAATAGACAATAGTGGGGAGTAGTGCATCATGTAGATCCCAACTAGTAGGTGACTACGACTCCCTCCCTCAACCACATTAGAAATATCATACATAAAGTAAAACATACAGTACACCATACAGATGCAAGTATGGGGTAAGTATCCATAACAATTGCACATAAATCATTCATTTAACTAACATCATGAAATAATTGAAATCACTATATGAACATACATATATCATCATCAAAATAATCCTAACACATGAAATAACTGAATAACTCAAGTAACTCATCACATAAATCAACTGAGTATTAAATAACATATAATCCAATATGGTAACCAAGTATTGCTAATCATAAAACTGGCCTAAAAGAATCTGACAATCCATCAGAAAAGTCAATTAGGGGTAGGCATTACAATTGATAAACTCTTATGGATAAATTATTTTAGAAAACCTAGAAACTTCAATCTTTGGTCTCTTTTTAATCATCGAAATGACCATAAAAAAACTAGCATCATTAGGATTCCTTATCATTTCTCGCTCTTCTTCAAACTATCCTTACTCATATTTTTCCTCACTTTCATCTCTTTTCTTAATATTAGACCCTCTTTCAATGCTTGTACTTGTCTTCGAAGATCCCTGATAGCCTCTTTTGTCACATCCACAACTCTTTTACTATGGTTCCTATGGAGAAATTGTTTATGCACTTATCGCTCAAACCTACAACCACAACCATGGTGAAAATTACCTCATGTTCTGTGACTTGTCTATACACTTAAAAACTTCTTCTTTGATACCACATAGTGAAGGGTACTCCCCTTACCGGCCCAAAAACACACAATACAATAGGGAAATAAACATAAAACTACAATAATCAAACAACTGTTATATAGAAACACTTGCATTCTATTATCTTTTATGAGATGACATTACAATATTCAGAAAAAATTCACATTACATCTGCATGAACATTTTCATTATAATTAACTTCAAGACAAAGTGACAAACTAACCTTTTGGAACCAAGCTCAAAACCCACCTTCATACCTGCATATGTAACACTGATACCCACCTTGGAATATTGTAGAAAGTGAAACTTCCCCATTTTTGTGTCCATCAATTCAATTTCTTCCCTAATTTATTTTTTGTCACTCCCTTTTTGTATTGATACTAAAGTCTTGATGACACAACCTTTGAAAGCCCTAAATTTTGAGTCGTGAACTTGATTTTATATTATAACCACTTTTCAAAAGCCTCTCAAAATTTTCTATATCTTGGATAACATAACATCATCTTGCATAAGTTTTAAGCCCTTCTAGAGCCTCTAAGTTCTTCAATATTGATTTCTAGTTTTCATAGCACTATGTCAATAGTAAATTAAATATATTAAAAATTGAACTTGATCTTGCTACGAAACTTTACCAACATGCTAATATATCCAAAATGAACCTCCATAAAAGTAATTGAAAAAAAATATGTTCTTAAATGAAAAAGCATATTAAATTAGTAAAATTACCAAAAGATAGTAACCCTATCCAAAAATAGTCCTTATTGAAAAACTAGACAATACTTTTTAATGATGCAAGACTGCTCTTTCACCTTGGATGCCCTTGCATCAAATGAATTTAAAAGAGTCTTTAGATATATGAAAGCTAACTCAAAATATTCTTTGTTCTATTATAGTACTATGACTTGATCTTGATTTCTTAATTATGTGGAATTAGGTTAAGGAGGTGATATAGATAATATAAGACCCACCAATGCTTATGTGTTTACATTATTTGGTCTTGCAATTAGTTGGATGAGTAAGAGATAGGTTGAGGTTCTTTTTTCCACTACTAAGGTTGAGTATATCACAACCACTCATGCTTTTAAAGACATCATTTAGATATTAGAATAAAACAAACTACAGTAGTAATTTAATGTGATAGTAGAGTGTGATTTGCCAAGAAAATAAACTAACTTTTCATGTCAAGACCAAGGACATTGATGTTCAATACCATTTTGTTAGAGATAATGGAAAGGATGGAAGGGTGAAGCTAGTTAAAGTAGACTTTAATAAATTTTGTAGATTCATTAAAAAAATGGGAGTAAAAAGCAATTCAAATAGTGATTAAATTCTATGGGCCTCGTGGCCTCTAGCAATTGAATTATAATATAGATATTTTTCTCTTTCTTTCAAGGTTTAAAATGGGAGTATAAATCAATTTAGATGGTGTTTAGATTCTATGGGCCTCGTGGCCTCTAGCAATTGAATTATAGTATAGTTCATTATTTTTTTCTTTCTTGCAAGGTTTTTAACAAGTGGGAGATTGTTGGGAAAAATGTCTCAACCTAATATTTACATAGGGTTTCTATTTTTAGTAAATTTTCATTTGAGCACATATTCTTCCCTCCCCTTTCCAAAAGGTTTAAAATGGTTAGATAAGAGTATTCCAATAAATTTTAGTTACGAGGTCATGTTTGGTTTGGAAGATATTAAATTTTTCATTTTGGAAATTGTTAGGAAAAAGTTGCAAATGAAATTACAAAGGCTTTAAAATAGGTTCAAACAATTGCTAAGAGACATAGTATTTTAAGATGTTATAGAACATGTCACAATATTTCCAATGCACAAAATCATTTTTCAATTAGATAATTGGTTCCAAAGTTATGACCTCTAAAATTTGAGTCTTTCAACATAGAAAATGTTAAAAATATGGTGAACATGTAATAGGTTGTAAAAGGAAGTTACAGCCTGAGTTGGCCTAGTGGTGGAAAACTTGTACTCTTGAAAGAGAGGTCACAAGTTCAAATCTCACTGGGGGGTAGGGTATGTACGCCTTGTTTGTAGCGCCAAGCGCCTCTCGAAAAAGAGTACGAGGTAGTCCCATATCACTGTCACCATGCGTAAACCCAAAAACTATGGCATAGTGTCGTGGACTATAAAACCTCCTTTCCTTTCCTTTAATGCCAACCCATGGTTTGCTTTTATGTTATATTTACCAAACTCTTTTGTGCCTATTTCATGAATGTGTTAGTGTCAAGGACATTGTATTTATAATTATAACTAAACTTATACATGCACGTGAAAATGAATATACTAAAAATAGAAAACTAAGTATATTATGGTTGCATGATTTGAGAGACCAAAGGATTGTGAAAATAGTGATTGCATGTTTATTTTTATTTTATAAAAATATAATTTAATTTTTGGATTTATTTTTAATTTTAATTTTTATGATTAATTATTAATTTAATTTTTTTTAAAAATTAAATAAAAATAATTTATTAATTTCAAAACTAAAATTAATAAAGTGGATATTGGTATTAAAGCATCTTTAAGTTTAGTTAAATTATTAGTTGCATATAAATGATTTTATATTTATTAATGCAAGAGGGAAGTAATAAATGAATATTTATAATTTTATTATATTTTAAGAGAAGTTGTGGTAGAGTCCACTTTGTAATCAGAGCACAAGTTTCAACATTCGGAACTTTGGGCATGTTATGCACCATTAGTTAACAAGTAGTTAAAATTGAAACATGATTTAAACAATAAACTTTTATCAACATCGAACTTGAACCTAAATAGTTTGAACAAAAAAATTAGAAGCAATCGAACTTTTGAACGTGAAACTTGGAAACTCATAACATTTATGTTCTTGACTTTTGATTTATGTCTATGCATTATAACTTTTATGTTTTCTGATGGATTGAGAGATGGTGATCTTTTGTTTGGGGTGTTTTAGGGGATCTATTTCAGTATTTGTTTAAAAGATGAATGTTGGATCGATATGGTTTTTAGTTTATTATTAAACTAGAATCATATTCTTTTAAATGACTGAAAGTGTATACATAGTTACTTATTTGTATTAGTTTCTTAAATGATCCTCTTGTTTGACATTGTAGATATTACTCTACTTTTAGTTACCCTAGTCATTGTGGTAGGCTTCCATTAGTAGGCCTAATTTTGGGGGCGAGGGTGGATGTAATGTCAACCCATAGTTTACTTTTTTGTTATATTTATCAAACTCTTTTATGCCTATTTCATGCATGTGTTAGTGTCAAGGATATTGAACTTATAATTATAATTAAACTTATACATGTATGTGAAAACAAATATATACTAAAAACAAAAATCTAAGTATATTATGGTTGCATGATTTTAAAGACCAAAGCAATGCAAAAATAGTGATTTCATGTTTATTTTAATTTTATAAAAATATAATTCAATTTTTATATTTATTTTAATATATATATTTTTAAAATGATTAATTATTAATTTCAAAAACTTATTTTTTATAAATAAATAAATAAATAAAAATTATTACTATTTATTAATTTCAAAAAATAATAATACTACTCATTTGGTTATAAAGTGGATATTGGTATTAAAGAATCTTTAAGTTTAGTTAAACTATTAGTTGCATATAAATGATTTTATATTTATTTATGTAAGAGTGAAGTTAATAATTAAATATTTATAATTTTGTTATATTTTAAGAGAAATTGTGGTAGACTTTGTAACCATCTAGTTAATAACTATTTGACTTTATGAGAGAAATTATTAATAATTCAATTAAATTTATAATTTTATCTCTAGTTGCACTATGAATTAAAGGAAAAGTAAATATTAATATTGAAATTAAATAGAAGTTAAATCAATATTTTAGAAATGAAACTGATATTAATATTTAATCTAATAATATACACTTATATTATTAATTAAATCATTTATGATTTAAGATTATTTAAATTAAAAACATGATAATGTTGCATGATATTTTATATGCACAAAGAGTTTCGACATTTAAATACTTATTGATTTAAATAAGTATATAAGCATAGCAATTTATATTAACATGTATATTCTTACTTTATTTCTAAACACATCCTTATGACCCAAACTAAAAAAGAGAAATTAATGAAATTAAATCATGTGACTGAAAACTATGCATTTTCTAATGCTCTATTTATAGTCTTGTAATGTTTTTTTTTTCGTGATGGTTTTTCTTTGTGGGTTTTTTAGTTGGCCATGTTAGGATGTGCACTAGAGGCATTTTTGAGATTTCTTTTATGATTATTTGACTAGATGTCATAATGAACTTTATGATTTGAGTCAAGATTTATGTTTTATGAACTTTATGCTATTGAGCATTTATGAGATCTTGGATTTTTATAACCAATATTATTTTTGGGTTGCTTGTTAAGGAATAAAATTCGATCAATATTGCTTTTGTGGTATGTGACAAAATTATGGTTTGTGAGTTTTGAAAAGGTAGTCTAGGTGCATGTCTATGGGAGTGGCTTGCAATGGGGGATGGAGCTCAAAGTGGCTACCATGGTAACTGATTGTAAGTTGTGTAAATAGTGATAACATAGTAATTAAAATACTTCCCCCCCCTCATGCCTTGAGATAAACTAAAAAGATAGGTTAGAGGATTTTCCTTGTCCATGTCTTTAGTGCTTGTATAGACTAAGGATGAGAATGAGATGATACCTTGAGAGGTATGACTAGTTTCCTCATCTTCACAAGAGGGTATTCTAGTTTCACATAGAGTCACTAGGGGGCCGAGGTCCTGAGAGATTGCTAGGGTAACCTTAGAGTTGGCTCATGTGATGACACTCCATAGTATGCCTAAGTCTCCTTCATGGTTTTTTTAATATTTACCTCTAATGGTGTACTTGTTGGATATTATTTTTGATGGTGTATTTATTATGAGTTGTTACTCATTGATTGGATGTCATTTATTGTTGATAGTTGGCTTTTATTAATGAATGATCAACTATTCATTGGCAGTGTTTTTATTTTTAGAACTTTAGTGATTGCTGGTTTACTTTTATTGAAGATAATTTTTATCTATTAGTTATTGTGGTTGTGACACCTGACATTGATTTGGAGGTGGGTGTATCTTTTTGGTTTTGATATTTGTTTTGTACTTGGTATCAGTTATTGATTTCAGTATGCGATGTTGGTTTGGATGAGTTTCTTTTAAACTTTGGTTATCTTTTCTTTATTAGTAGTTTGTGTTACACTTGAGGTAGATTTTCCTATTAGGATTTCTTTCCTAGGATTATTTTATGATTTGATTATCTGTGTGTGGATCATGCATTATCTCTCTTGCATGTTGGGAGTGGGAGCTTGATTAGGTGACCACGAGGTTAGGAGGTAGTTCCTTCGTGTTTACCGCATAGGGTAAGAAGTTCAACACATGTATAACAAGATTTGATTCAGAATATGTACTTTATTCATGTATGCACTTGCAGATTACAATCTGATTACAATGACTACAATGATCTATCGATGATTGCAAAGTCCATCTTGGACATGTACATATACCTTTCCGAAGGGGTGACTCAAGTGTCACGCGCCCGTTTGGATACTACTCTACCCATCGGCTACATGATACATTTACCGACAACATCATCCCCCCCCAAAAGAAAGGTCGTCTCTAGATGACAATAAAGAAAATTCATAACACAATTTCATTAACAAAAAAATACATTAACTGACTAACTACAACAAGATAAATCTGATTCTGCCACATCATTTTCACATTTGTCTCATGCCTGTACCCAACTGGTCTCCAAACCACGTTGCATCTGTAGCCTCTGCTAACACAATACTGTCTCCTTAGCTAACCTTGATAGTCACTCGTGCCACTTTCTTTTCTTCCCACTCTTGAGTACCCTAAGCCAAGTGTCGTTGTACTAACTCCAACTGGATGATCAGCTCCTCCAGAGCTGTCTATGCATCCACCAAGACAACCTCACGTCCAAAACCTGCTCCAAGTGCCTCTAGTACATAGACACTCCATGCCTGCAACAGCTCCAAGTCTTCACCAACTGGTCAGACTTTCCATGACTGATATACGCAATGACTGGGGGTCTAGGGGGCAATGCCCCTAGTAGGGTCAAGGGGTAGCACCCTCGCGGGGTCCTGGGGCAGTGCCCCAGATGCGCTCCCTATCGCGATATAGGGTAGGGTCGAGGGGCAACGCCCCTAGCCGCCAAGACCAAATCAACACTCTGAAACCCACACAAAATTGAATGGAACACACTATTTTTGTCATTTTCTTCCAATTCCACACTCTTTTTGGCAATTGCTTATGTCTACCCTTCCCTTTGGCATCATGCATTATACATTTCGAACTGTTTCAATCTGTCGTCATTTTTTTTTTTTTTGGCTCTTCCACTTCCTCTTTCCTGCAGACTGCATAACTGTTACCCTTTTTTTGTTTTGTGAATAAATGTCACACTATTATGGCAATTACTGTTCACAAATTTTGCCGACTTTTGTACTGTACGAATTCTACAAATCTTGTGAGCAATTTCTATGGTACGGTTTTATTGGATTCAACCTCCCAGGTGATGGTATGACTTTAGTTGTAACTTTCCCTAGTCAGGAGGTAGTGCCTTCTTATCATTTGGGTCCCCCTTAGATTGAAAGATGTTGGATGATCGTTGTTACAATTTTATTATTATAATTCTTATTCTTATCTTGAATACTTCTATTCATTTGATGTATCTATGTATCATGTATTTTGAGGTCCTATGAGATATTATATTGTATATTAATGTACTTGTATCTATTTTCACATACGCTGTGACATGTGTAGTGGATGTTATTCATTAGATGTGCTTTCATATTATTAGTTGTACTTATGCATTTGTTTATGTGACAATATATCTATTATTTCTTTATAATTGGGTGACTTTGTACTTGAGACTTAAACTAATTAATATAAACTTCATAATGTGACTCAACGTGAAGGAACCTTTGAGGAATGGAAACTGTATTTGTAATTATTTATGTGTACTTGATGTGTGTGTATATATTGCTTCTGAATTATTGCTATCTTGTATTGTTTAAACTAAAAAAAATAGTTTAGTAAACATTGTAACATGTTAGGTTTATTTCTCTTGGGTTCTTGAGTGGGGTGTTATAGTGCGTGTGTCGACACATCATGAAGAATCTTAATTAGAGATAAGGTGATCATAGCTTTATAAGTGGATATTAGCCCATGGTGTTGTAATATGATTTAATGGTTTTTTAAATTTTATCTCTTATATATCATGTGTGTGAGGCAGAGGGTGCATCTAAGAATTTATAGCTATTTAATTACCTTTGGATCTCTAGTCGGTGATACTCTTGAAGGAAGTTTTCTCTACAAGTACATATCATATTATGTTATTCGGTGTTGAATAATATATTGGGTTGTTTTTGGACTATGGCTTTATTCTCCCAAAAGGGTTTTCCCTAAGTAAACCACTATTTTGTGGTATGCATGTTGTTTTATATTATTTTTGTTAAGTTTCTGTAACTTTTTTAAAGATTTGAGAAAGCTTTTCAATTATGCTCTCCTAAAGATTAGTGTATGAATTTTTTTTGCCTCTACCTTATATTTTGAAACCCTTTCCCAAGTCTAACATAAATCTTAGATAGAACCAAAATAATTAAGATAAAGAGTGTCCTACTATCATAACTAAGTCTTCTAGAAAGAGCTAAAGACCTACACAAGTCTACCAAAATTTACTTAAAAGGAGGAAAATCTAATAAAAAACTTATATCATCCCTCAAAGGAAAGGGGGTACAAAATTCAAGCTTGTTTTAGATTCAAACTTATTTTCTTTATATGTGATAAGGGCCCCCAAAGTCCACTAAGAACCATCAACATTTTTCTTATATATCCTTTAACTGCAAACATTTTTACTTATGACTTCCTTTGTGCTACTTCTAAGAAGGGGTTAAGAGAGACACCTAAATTAGAAAACAAATACAACCTCAACAATCACACAACTCTAGAGAGGAATGCAAATTTTCAAATCCAAGGTTAGCATTACAATCTATGTCGCTCAATTGTCTCATCATTTCCCTTTAAAGTGTCATTTTAAGACAATCCTACAACCCTAGAGAGAGAGAGAGAGAGAGAGAGAGAGAGAGAGAGAGAGAGAGAGAGAGAGAGAGAGAGAGAGAGAGAGAGAGAGAGAGAACTTATCAATAGAAGATAATATTTCATTACTAATCTCTTATAGTGCCTTTTCTTTTAAAATATACGTCCACACTTTTCTTCGGATAGAATTTGTCTTAGTTTTTTGAGATATTGTTTATGAGATGGTTAGAAATTTTCTAAGGAACAAAAGATACACCTCACCCTCTTCAAAACATTTAGATTCCATATGGTCAAGATATTTACATATTTGTCCTCACTGAAGGCATTACACTTCAAAACAAAATATTTTTCTAACTTGACCATCTCAGGAGTGAAAAACTACACAACCTTTCTTCACAAGCTTCTTTGACCCTCTCAATTTCCTAATTTCACATTAAGACCTTTTTCTCTCGAAAGGATTTGTTAAAACATGTATATTTGTATTGTATTAGGATTATCTGCATATGCTGCTTTATTTAATTATGCGCATGCTAGACAATATTCTCATAATATTACTATGCATAATTGAGCACATGTTTACACATTCATACTTTACTTAAGTGCACTAAATTGAACCTAAAAAAATTAAAATAGTCTAGCCTAGTTGCACTCTATTTTGCACATAGTGCATATCATGCGCTTGTAGTTTCAATATCTAGCTCTAGTTTTCTATTTCTAATTTGAGTTGGCTTTAGTATATTTTTTAAGGGTATTGATTTATATAGAGGCTATTAGTCTCTTCATTTTAGTTCACCTTGCAATCATGTAATCTTGCATATTGTCATCTTTTTTATTTTGAGAAATTAGCAATTATTTTATTTCCACCCTTGCTTGTGGAAGGTTCTTTTGTTTATTGTTTGATCCTAAGTGTTTGTGTTGCAAATTTCAAGAATACTAGGCCCAACACACTTTTAATAAAGATCATGTGGGGTTGGAACTTCTCGATATATATTTCTTTCTCCTTGAGACTTTATCCATATACAATTGTTGAACTTATCTATAACAAAAGGTATATTCAAAATAACACAAATTTGTGCAAATTGTCATAGGAGCATTCATCCTTTAAAATCTCAAGTCCCAAACTAAGTCTACAGAGTTGAACTAAAAGTGAACCATTGGAGTAATCCCTAAATATGAATTTTATCCATGATAAAATATATATTTTCACAATAACATAGATTTGTGCAAAATTGTTCTAAAAGAAATTGTGGCATATATAGTAGTGTATATTATAAAATGGTTATCAATGGTAGACAATAGCTTACCATATACATTGGAAGACCTAAAATCAAATCCTTTGGACAAATATGATTGGTATAACCCATGATGATGATGGGATACAAATACAATTAGGTCTATCTAAAGGAGGGATATAGGGTACTTCATTATGTAGGTAAGAAAAGAAGGTTGCAAATGACTATTAAAAAGATGTTGACAAACAAGATATAATAAAAGATTTGATATAATGTATCAAAGCAGATGTAAGAAAGAGAGATAAGAATGTGTGCACCTAAAATGAGAAAGGAAGAATGCACTTGAAGATTGATTTATGTTTGATAGACTCCCAAAAGAGCCTGATTTCTGCACCTAACATTTTGTAACTTGCAAATTTGAAATGAGTAGTTCATTGTTCAGCTCTAGGAACAAGTCAACATGGTGTAACATATACTAGTATATGTTAAACTTTATGGCTATAGGTCAAACTTTGTGACCTGTAGCTGAAACTAAAAGTGATGGAAATTGAAAGTAGATTTGGAAAGTTCATCTCTATGGGTATCTGAAATTGTGTTTTGAACTTGTGTCTACACATAAGAGAGGAGAGGAAATTGTAGGGGGAAGGGTCTTGGCTTGGTCAAGCCCATGTACAAGAAGTAACCTTGAAATGTAATTGGTAGTGCATGAGGAAGTAAAATTTAGATATGAAATATAATTGCCTTATACCTTAGTGATGTTATGTCATTTTGGAGATGATCACAAGTGTTGATGTAATAGCTTGTCATGTCTCATCTTCTGGTATTCCTAGTTTCCTACTATGTGGTGACCTTGTCAATCTTTGATAGGTCAAACTATGTTTATGACATTAGTTAAGGAAATAATTAAAGTTATTTATGCATTATTTTGTGATTTAAAGGGATTAAAAGACATATTGATACATTTAATCTTGTGATCAATGGAAACGTATTAATGGATGTTATGAATCATTATGTTAATGAAATGTTATTACGTCATCTCATTATATGAAAATGATACCAATGATCAATTTGGATTAGTTACAATGTTTATCAATTATGATTATGCACATACTAACTTAGTCCTTGTTGAAGTGTTTGCATGGATGCTAAGACGAGAGTGTGATCAAGGTAGAGGAGGTTAGCTCCTCGGAAGGGGTTGGTCAGTTTGTTCCATTAGCTTGCAGACACCATGTAGCCAATTTTTCTTACTGAGTTACATATGTGTGCTCTTGACTATAATGCACCTTGAATTAAAAAGTGTCCCTACTCTAACCTCATGTGACAAATTTGTAGTGATAAATGCCTATTATTCTATTAGATGAAAAATTCATACTAGAACACTAATTGTTTGACCATCACAAATTAAAACCAATACTGTCTTCTACTTGCACGATTACATTAAAGCTTAAAATAAGATGAAAATTAAAGTCTTTATAATTTAAAATTTCCAGTATTAAAAATGAGCATATATCTTATATTTCCAAGCAGTCAGTTACACCTCAATGAAGAAATGAAATTAGAAACCCAATCCTGATCACCACTATCCGACTAGGACTCAGGGGATAACTAACTCATATCCGAGAATGGATAAAGGAAGAAACATAAACAGAAAAGAAATACTCCTTGGCAAGAAGGAAGAACAACAAAATTGCAGAGGCTGGCATCAGATGTTTCATAAGTTGGGAAAGGAAGAGAGCTTTTTGCTTGCTTGGAGGAACGTGACCTTGACGTGGATAGCCATAGGTAGCTGGAAAAGACCACACATCACTTAAACCCACCCCAAAATTTGCAGGTTTTGTCTCTTTTGTTTTATCTGTATGAAGGTTTGTATACTCTTGTGAGTGTGTATTGAGATGGATACTTGGAAAGATCTATTAAGATAACTACTAAATGAATGATCTGTTATGAAATGTATAACCTTTTGCTTGACCTGGCTGGGTGAAAGTAATCATACAATTTTTGGTCAGTCCTTAGTGATAAAGCTTTTCATTTATCAAATCAAAACATCCACCATCGACTAGAACTGAGCTGTGTAATCATGTATCCTTCCCTTCAAGGAAGAAGTATCTTGCCACATGTTTACATGTAGATGAATACTATGTATAAAAGAAAAGAAAAGAATTTCTTTCCCACCGTAATTGCTCAATTTGTGTATTATAGAAATAAACGGGTTTATATTATGATCAAAAAAAGGGAGGGGGTCGTTAAGGAGGAATCTAATATGGTCATTAGGTGCATGACACCTGCCTGAGTGTGATTACTTTAGATCTTTCTCTATATTTTGGTATCATTCGGTGTAGAGGAGAAAGCAAATAGAAAACAATACAGACCGATTCCTTGTGGATCAAAGTAGATATTTTGTATCCAACCACTGTTTCCTTCTAATGCAATGTGCAACTTTGGATGATGCGCCAGGTATTAAATCGAGCCCTTTAAAAATGATATGCTCTATGAACTAATTAACCAAGAGCTGCAGGGCAGCCAAGTTCCTGTCAAAGATAGACGATGGTGTTGATTTATAGATAGTAATAATGTACATTCTGTGAGGTGGAACAAATGACTACAACTCTTGCAAAGCTTGGTGATATTGACTAGTTTAAAATCAGCTGACCCAAAACAAGAATGAAAGCATTGGTTAATCAGTTAGAAACATAGAAACATAATGATAACTACAATTTTTGTAAAGCTTAGTAGAAGATCTATTGATTCAGTTGGCCCCAAAAGGAGGCACGTCTTAAACAAAATCAGAGAGAATAATAACTACAGTCCTTCCAAACTTGGTTTGATAGACTAGTTTTATTCAATGGAACTAAAACATGAACAAATAGGATAAGTTAATGAACGACATACAAACACAATGATAACTACAATTCTCCTAGGCTTGGTACTTCGAAGATGATAATTTCTGATTTCCTATGTGCTGCAATTCGCTTCTCTCACCTGGGCATACTGCTATATACAATAACAATATGATTAAACGTAATCGTCTGGCAGTAACATAGCAATGCATTCAAAATTATGATCATGCAACACCCAAATTGCAATACAAAAAATTACTTTCATGAAATCACAAGGCCATTAATGACAGCATACCCAAGTTTAATGACATCAGTCTAGAGGTTCCGTTGGCTGCCCCTCTCAAACTATATCATTCATACAAGTGATGAATATATTGGACTATTATTTAACAAGGTCCTCCTATGTAACTATCCTCTTGGCGAATCATTCATCTCGAGTAAACGGAGAATACTTTGTCAGTGAAAGCAGACATGACTTTATGTTGTACGATTTGATTGATGGAAATTTATCACACCCAGAATGCATAATTTAGTTTTAAAAGACAATCCTTTTTTTATAATTATATTATTATTAACAAATTTCAATAACTAATATTTTTTATATTATTATTATTTTCTCATTTTAAAATTATTAACTTAAATTGTGTGTTTCAACATTAAAGGAGTGGCTTATTGTATGAGGATTTTATTGCTCCTTCAACATGATCGTAAGCTGAAATTGTTCTTAGGTGCTTGAAAACATAGTGTTTTTTTGACATCGAAGGAGTTCTACTTATTGTAGGAAGATTTTATTTCTCATTCAATGAAGTTCCTTCGAAGCATGAAATTGCACAACATCACGAGATTGCAACAAAGAGTCCCTTCATTTCAAACAATCAAGTGATCCTACGTAGGCACAAAAATGCACCACAGTTTTTGACCTAGGAATATCGAATGAAGTGACGTCGTATGAGAAGAAAACTATTCCTTCGATTAGACAATTCATTCAATGAAGTTCCTTCGATGCACGAAACTGCACAACATCGAGAGATCACAACAAGGAGTCCATTCACTTCAAACAGTTTTGCAATCCTATGTATGCATGAAAATGCACCACAATTTTTGACTTATGAATGTCAAATGAAACATCATCAAATGAGTAAAAAGCTATTATTTCAATAAGCCAACTTATTTGATGAAGTTCCTTCGATGCATGAAACTGCACAACATTGTGAGATTGCAACAATGAGTCCCTTCACTTCAAACAGTCATGTGATCCCGTGCAGGCATGAAAATGCACCACAATTTTTGACCTGCGAATGTTGAATGAGTAGAAAGATATTCATTTGATACTTGACTCATTTGATGTAACTCCTTCGATGCATGGAACTGCACAATGTTTTCGTGCACCCAAGAATGCTTGAAACTACACAACTGTATCCAGCCAAAAACTGCAAAATTTATCCCATGAAATCTGTCTCTGATCGGTTGTCTGTAATGGGATAAATGATGACAAAAAATGCCAAGAATTCCATTAATGAAAAATAGTGGTTTTTGAGTAAAAACATGGAAAGAAAATGAATAACATTATTTGGAATTATATTCTATTATTTAGTGAAGAATAGTAAAAATGAGAAGTACGTAGTTGAAAAAGAAAAAAGTTGAAGTATTTTTTTCTTCATCTTATGAATATAGTCAACGATTTTTCTTGAGTAGCCATTCTAATGAGTAATATGAGAATATATGATTGATTGATTCTAAAAAAATGAAAAAAAAATTCTTCAAAACTTAAACAAAGATCTCTTCATGTACAACACATCTAAAGATTACTTATATAAATTTCCCATTAAAATTATTGATTTGTGTATTATTTAATAAATAAGACAAACGTAGTTATCTACTTTTAAATAATTGTTACAATTTGATATAAATATCAACATCTACCATGCAAAGTAATATTCTTTTATCTACCACTCACTTATAGTAAAACATATTTTTAGTTCTCATTCTTTTTAAATATATTTTTATTTTTATCTACACAAATGACATTTTTCTAATATTTAAATTAAAAAATATATAATTTACATTATTAGAAATTACATGAAAATCTTAAATAGTCAAATAATCTGTCAACTTTACATATGTAAATAGGCTTGAGATTGATATTTAGATTATCTATCACATTTTTCTTGTTTTCCTTTGCAATGATTTTCATTAGCACATCTTTGCCTAAACTCTCTAAAACTTTATTTCAAAAGTATTGTACAATATAGTAGTGTAATGACTATTGTGCTCAATAGGAAAAAGAGACTCACAATCATTGATCAAATATGAAGATTGTCATGGTTTATTATTAATTCAATAAAAGGTTACAAATTAGAAAATAAAATCTTTAATAGAAATCTTTAATCCCCAAGCATAACTTTTATTGCTTTCCAATCAAGATCTCAAAACAAGGCACGACTATTGAATATAAATATATCTTTTTAATATTAGTTTCAAAAAAAACCCCAACATGATATTTTCCATCCAAACAATCAAGCTAAGTTAAAAACTTATGCATTGTAACTGAAAATGTAACTTAAATGGAAATTAAGTTTAAAAATTAAAAAAATATAATACATGTTGAGATAATATCATCGAAGAAAATTTTAGAAAATTGAACATCATGACCACAATCACATTCAATTTGTCTTCATCATGTGAATAATATCTCCACTAGCCACATTGGATTGTCACCAATGTCATAATCACTGCCTTTAGAAGACTACTAAACTTGACTCCCTCGCTCAAAAAAAATAGTATGCTTATGATTTAGACCAAAATTTCCAATATTCAATTTCCCATGCCTGATCTTAGATCAATAAAACATAGACAGGAGCAAGAGTAAAAAATTCAAATTCAATAAAAGAAAAGAAAGCATTTTTATTGAGAGAAAGCCATGACAAAGCTGAGGAGGATCAAATTCTCTCGTGCAGATGTACAATCATCCTACCAACTGCATCCCATCATCCACAATGCTAAGAGAAAGAGCTTGAAAGCAATCAAGCACTCATAAAAGATATTCAATCACTCCTTGACTCCTTGAATCCATGACTCCTTTAAACTAGACCAGTGACTCTCCAACATAAACACACATCATACAAAAATGAGTATAAGCGCATTATATAAATTTAAACCAAAATTTGCAAGACTTAGAGAAATGATTACATTTGTTTTTCAATGGGGGATCTTGTATCACTAATATGATCGGTTTGAACATTAATTAGTATACTTGACATAAGCCCAAACTTTTTTTTCTTCAAGGTTACTTTGTGGTCATCAATAACAATCAAATGAACACGAAGGGTGACCATATTTTCCCCCTTTGTGAACTTGTCATTATCAGATAGCCATTTTCCACATGGGCATTTGTTCCTCTGTCACATATTACAATCTTTCCTTTTACAATCAAAATGAAAACCAAAAAAAGGGAAACTGAAAATTTGCTAATAAGGCAAATGAAACTTCAAAGCATACTGTTGAGGGCCTTTCCATGGGAGAGATTAGAAAAAATAAGAGAGCAATCCATTTCTCAACAATCCACAACATTTTGGCAAGAAGGGAACCCATATTTTTTGCATGGTGGGTCTGCATTTCGCCTTCCTCCATGCCCGCTCTATGAGCTTCTCCATCGAATTTGTTGCATCTGAATCACATTCAAATGTGTTTAGAAGATTTTAAAATCAATATTATCCAAATTATTTTGAGTAGGAGATTTTGAAAAAAAAGCTCCGACACATACAAAATTAGGTGAAAAGGATTGTCAACTATCCTATCTATCCCATTTAATCTGGATGCAACTATCCCATTTAATCTTTCATGAGTCATGTTATGGCATAGAGATGGTATGATATGGTATGTCTAGTGGAAGCATACATAGCATAACAATTTGTGGAGAGATTAATTTGTCTCATTAGCACCACACATAATTCATCTCAGTAGGGAGCATCCACTTTGATGTGCAACATATCCTAATAGGTGAACATTGCACGTATTTATAACTCTATAGACGAGGCTCCAATATTGTGTCTCCTTCATTAGCCTACACTATTGCAATACCACGAATTTCACTTTGTATGTCATAATTCAATCCCAAAGGATAAATTATGCACGAGAAAACTAGTAAACATAACCCTATATTATTGGGCTACAATAGACATACATCATTCTTTAGAGAGTATAAGATAATATAGTAATTTTTTATATTATTCAGATACAAGATAGAATGTATAATTCTATAAGGAAGATTGGAAACTTTCATTGGAACTTTTAAATAGCTTTTAGTAATAACCATACATTTTTTGTAAGGCTTACTAGCATTTAATTTGCTAATGACATGGTGATAAAAAAATGACTAGCAGGTTTCACCCCATTTTTAAAAGTTCACCTAATTACCAACATATTAGTAAAAATCTTGACCACATAGAAATCATTTAAAAATTTCTCAAAATTAAATAATTCATAGCTACAATCTTGGCCACAAAGAAAATTACTCTATTTATGAATAATTATCAATAACTAAGTTATGTGGACAAACGATTAAAACATGTATTATCAACATATTACTAAAAATCTTGATCACATAACAATCATTTAAAATTCTTTCAAAATTAAATAGTTCATAGCTACAATCAACCACAAAGCAAGTCACTCTATTTATTAATAATTATCAAGTTATGCAGACAAATGATTAAAACATGAAGGACAGAAATAGGTAGAGTTGTACTGTCGAGGAGTGAAAGGAATAACAATTTTCAAAAAGGATAAAGGGTGTCACATATTGAAAAGACATCCCATCCTCTAGAAGAAAGTAATTATTTTGAAATTTTTTATGCCAATTTGTCTACATTTGGAAGGATAATATGCTTCTATTGAAACAAGAAAAAAATGATGGGATCATGTCCAATAGGACAATCATTTCTGCTTTAAGCTTAATATTAAGAAATTGTATCATAACCCCTCCATCATAGATGTATACATGTTGGTAAAAAAATTTGTCACTTAGAAAATATGCGATTTAGCCCAATGGAGTGTGTGGCAAATCAATTTCTCCAATAGTTGGATGGGCCCTTGAAATCTGGCCTTCCTCTGTGTTTAGAGGGGCAACTCCCTCGTAAGATAATTTTTTTGATTTTTCAATAAAGATGATTACAACTTAGAATATAAAAAGGAAACCATTGATAGAAAAATGCACCACACAACTTCAATATTTCCATAAAATCAATGTAAACTATTAATGAAAACAATCAAGAGCTATGCTTGAGAGCTATCACTAACACAATGTTGATTTGGAAATTCATGAGCATTTGCACAATACCGTGAAAAATGCCATTACAAAGAAATAATCAACATTTTAACATTTTAGATATATAGAAAGAGAGAATACAAAGTCTACTTTCTTTATTTCTTAGCACCAAGAACATAAGAAATGACCGATTACAAGAACAACAATTGTACGCACTTTCCAAAAAATTGCCTTGTAATCAAAACATAAGTGTTCCCCTCTCTAAATCCAAAAAGTCTCTTATTACATTGAGGTTTATAAATTTATAGCTATTCTAGAATAACTAACTTTTCAGGTTCGTAACTACTCAATGTTAGTGTAGTTATTTATTTCCTAGTAGGTTATTCATTTTTCCCTATATTGCTAGGTTTTTCCTACACTTTTAATAATCTCGCTTAGGTTAATAAAGCATGTCTTATTAGGTGAATGGTTGTGAGGTGTCACCTTCCTACATGTGACCATCCATTAGCTATCTTGGGAAGATACTTTTCTATCTTAAGTCCGATAGATGGTTGCTCCTCATTGGTGAATGTTGCCACCTCCTCCCTCTTCCTAGCCTATATAAGCATGCTACCTATCTTGTATTTGTATCTCTTATTTTTGCATCTTCTTAATGCTATTTTTCTTCTAGCATTTGCATTACTCTCTTGGAAACTAACTCTGTGTTGTTATTTTGATTTTGTATCATTTGCATTCATAGTATAGATATTTATTCTTTGCACTAGTTTTTTGGGTTATTAATCTTTTTAGATTCTAACATGGTATCAGAGCTTTTCTACATGCAAGAGTAGATTTTAGTTTCCTTATTTGAGAGGTTCAGGGGGGGCTAATAAATCTTATTGTAAGTTTTTGAAAAACCCAATATGCTCTTCTCTCGCATCTTCGGATGATCTTGAGAATCAGAAAAGTTTGACAAAAATATTTTTAATCTTTGAGTGATTGCAACATTTCTGGTTATATTGGCAACATTTCTAGTTTTTCCAACATGTTCAAAAGGCTTGAGAAAGTTAGATTTGGCTTTCATTTCACAGAGATCAGAGATCATCATACAAGTTGCAAAACTGGGGTTTCAATCTCAAGTTTGATAACCAACTTGCATATTTGGTGTTTTTAATCAATATTGCAGGTTCCAGCATGCCATTTATTGACTTTGGTAGCTGATTCAATATTTTCATGGCATCTTTTGGTTGCTGGAGTCATTTTTTGGTTGTTGGGGCCTTTTTTGTTGTTAAAGGCATCTGATTTACACTATAGCTACAACTTTTGTACATTAGCAAGAAAAACACTTTCTGAGTTTTGTTTGTAGCCCCGAAAAACCATCTAGGTATCTTTTAGTTTTTGCATGCAATCTGTATATTTTGCAAAATTGAGAACAAAAAGCTACAACCGTACCCCTCTCCATTGGCAATCGTAGTTTTCAAATATCTCATTCTTGCTCATACGGACTCCAATTTTAACAATTCTTGTTATGATCTTGGCTATTATTTTGTGCTCTATCCACTAGTGCAACTATTTTTTGATTTTCATGCATAATGTTTCCATAAATTGCAAATTCTTAGTGGTGACTTTGCACAATTCTCATTTTTGAATATTTGGAGGATCATAACTTTCTCATACGACCTCGTATTGAGGTGATTCTTTTTTTAAAAGTGCATGATTTTTTGAGTATATCATAGTGGCACTATTTTTTTCCTTGAGTATTCAGCATATGCTCTTCATGAGGGTTTTTGTAATGCATTGAAATCAAGACCACTTAGTATTTCTTGCTAGTGGTAGTTGTAAATGCACTAAAATAAAGTTCCAAATCATATTTCTTTTAGGGGGGGGTTCTTAAATTGAGTAAAAGGGGGGGGGGGGGAGGGCATTGTTGTGGCTGGGTTCTCTTCTTTTTAGCATTTCTTCTCTACATTTCTTCATCATGGATCAAACAAATATGCCCATCCTAATTCCATACAATTACTTTGAGTGAAAATTACGCATGACAATTCACTTAAGGAAAGCTGGATTAAATAGGATAACTATAGGACTTGAAACTGAACCTGATAAATATGAAGATAAGCCTAAGTGGTTTAACAAATGTGATGAGGCATATGGAACATTGTGTTTGTCTGTTTCTCCTGACTTGCTATTTCACATTGAGTCTTTGGATACACCAAATGAAATATGGACAAAGCTAGAAACACTATTTGGCTTACAAGATTCAATAAGGGGTCATATGTTGGAAAATGAACTAATTAGTCTAAGTCCAGGAAATTCCAACACAATCCAAGATTTCTTCACCAAATTGAAATCACTAAGGCTGCAGTTAAAATAATGTGGAATTGAAAAGAAAGATGAAAAATTAATTCTTAGTATTCTCTCTAAGCTAAGTTCAAAATATTCTATGTTTGTCTCTACCTTCTATGATACTAAGGGTGCACTTGGTACTCAATTCACCATGCCATCTTTAGATAATTTTTCTATCAATCTCACTCAAGAACAAGACAAGCTAATCTAGATGGGCACTCTTAAGTCCTCTAAGTCACATGCCTTGGCTGCCAACCAAGGCATAAAAGAACAAAAAGGACAAAGTAGTAACAACAATAGTAAGGATGAGAAACAAAATAATAGCAAGGAAAAGAAGGATCAGATACTGGTTGCTTCAAAAGCAACTATTGATACCCCATCTTCCAAGGGCGATAAGCCTAAGAAAGAAAAGGTCAAATGTGCCTAATCTAAAAGACTCGATCATGATGAACATAAATTTTTGAAGAAAAAAATTGATCACTTGACATACATTCTTGAGAAGAATAATATTAGTGTTCCTGAGTCTATCAAACAAAGTTCTAATGAAGGGTCTAACAAGGCAAAAGAAAACAACAAGGGGAAAGGAAAGGGCAAGGCTCTTGTTGCAGTTGCTTCCTCATCATCCACTTGGGTTCTTGATTCAAGTGCTTTGCACCACATGGCTTCATCTAAGGAAGAACTTGCATCCTTGGAGCCATGTACTATGCCTTCTATTTTGATGGGTGATGACACTCATGTTCAGGTGTGTGGGAGAGAGTCTATTGATGTGGGGGATGGCACTTTCCATGATGTTCTTTGTGTACCCTCATTATCAACTAATCTCCTATCAATATACTAGATCACTCACACAAGTTTAGGCAAGCAGGTTGAGTTCACTCCTGATTCAGTGGAGATACATTAGTTGCATAGTGATTATATAGTTGCAGTTGGGAGAGCAGATCATCAGTCAAGACTCTATCTATTTTCTCACTTTGTTCCTGATCCTCCATTTTTTTGGCTCACTCACTCTAATGATGTGAGTAAATTATGGCATGAGTGGTTTGGCCATCTTAACTTTGGCTATTTGCATCAGCTCAACCAGCAGAGCATGGTCACAGGGTTGCCTTTAGTTCAGTTCTCAAGAGGTGTTTGCCAAGGTTGCATTCTTAGTAAGCATCCTAAAGAAAAGTTTGACAAAAGTAAGGCATGGAGAGCTTCACAGATACTAGAGTTAGTTCATAGTGATTTGGCTGGTCCATTTCAACATCCTTCTTTCAATAGGGCCCAATATGTCCTCACATTCATTGATGAGCTTTCTCAATATACTTGGGTGTACTTTCTCAAACAGAAGTCGGAGGTATTTGATCATTTTTAGGACTCCAAAATTTTTGTATAAAAGCAACCCAAGAAAGCCATCAAAGTTTTGTGCACAGACAAAAAACAGTCTTTTATTGCTCTATCTTCTACTAAGGCTGGGTATCGGGAGGTTGTAAATGCTGCCAATGAGGCCGTTTGGCTTCAACATCTTCTCACTAAGTTTGGTATCTAGATTAGATGGCCATCAATCATATTTTGTGACAACCAGAGTGTCATTCAGATCTCACAGAATCGGGTTCATCATCAGTGGACCAAACACATAGAGGTCCACATGTACTACATCCAGGAGCTCATCCATGGTCACGTCATTGACCTTCGCTATTGTCCCACTTCCAAGTAGGTTGTTGATATCTTCACCAAACCTTTCACTGAGAGAAAGTTCCTTTATTTACGAGCTTTGCTGGGGGTGCAAGATGCTTCTTCTTTTGGGGGGGCCTCTTCCCCTCACTCAGAGTCCTAATTTTTTTGGGGGATCTCTTTTCTCTCTCTTTTGGGGGAATATTATGTACATGGGTACCTCATCGGGCTTGACTTGTTAGGACCAATTTCTACATCCACCTAAGCTTTGCTTATGGGGGGGCGTTAGTGTAGTTTTTTATTTCCTAGTAGGTTATTCATTTTTCCCTATATTGCTAGATTTTTCCTACACTTTTAATAATCTCGCTTAGGTTAATAAAGCATGTCTTGTTAGGTGAATGGTTGTGAGGTGTCACCTTCCTACATGTGAGCATCCATTAGCTATCTTGGAAAGATACTTTGCTATCTTTAGTCTGATAGATGGTTTCTCCTCATCGATCAGTGTTTCCACCTCCTCCCTCTTCCTAACATATATAAGCGTGCTACATAGCTTGTATTTGTATATCTTATTTTTGCATCTTTTTAATGTTGTTTTGCTTCTAGCACTTGCATTACTCTCTTGGAGAATAACTCTATGTTGCTAATTTTGATTTTGTATCATTTGCATTCATAGTTTAGATATTTATTCTTTGCACTAGTTTTTTGGGTTATTAATCTTTTTAGATTCTAACACTCGAAAAGTTAGAGTTTGGACTACTTCGAAGACAACTCGCAACTAACTCTAACTTTCAATTTTTAGCTATAGTTAGAAAAAGTTAAGACATTGACCAAAACCAAAATTAATTCTAAAGTTGACATATTTAAAAGATACATAAAAAAAAACCCGAGACAACTTTAGACATATGCACTTCTAACTTTTAGCTATGATCACTAATATTTCCTGAGGTTTTTCTTCGATCTGTAGGTGCTGTGAGTAGCTAAGTCAAGTTTTCCTTGTATGCTCTAAATGATTTGATGACTTGTGCCAAAGCCTTGTTTTTAATAATGATTAAACTCTATATTTTCAGCTTGCATAGATCATGTCTTTTTCTATCTTCATCCAACTCTAGGATGTAACCTAGTAAGTTTTGAGTACAGGAGTCCAACACCACTGATCTAGACTGCTTAATCCTGTCATAATGCTAGCATCTAAACTTTGTTTACTGCTAAGTTCAGTGCTGATTTTTACCTCTATGCATTCCAAAATGGAAGATATGCCTAGATCCAGAGTGTGTTCATTAATAGGAATACCTTCTACATTCATCGGTATATTCCCCAAGGCCTTCTTTTTTAGTAACTTGTAGGAGTTTAAGAATTGCTCTCCTTCATCTAATTGTTGATTATGCTATCATTCTTCCATCTGATATTTTCCAACCATATTTCAATTTTCTCTTCTTCTCCACTAGTGATTAATTTCAACAATTTGACTATATCACCATCCATTCCTTCAATCTCTACTAAATTAGCATCAGTTTCTCTCCAGAATGTTTTTTTTTCCTTGAGAGTTGTTAATTCTTTTTGAATGTTTTGTTGTATATGATCCACTTTAGCATATGTAAGCTCAACCTCCTCAAATAGGCTTGATGCTCATTCTTTCATGCATTTTATCCATGCTTTCACCATCTTACCATAAGTTTGGCATTCTCTTATGTCTTGAATGGTTTCTTCATCAAACATTTTCTTGGGATCTCCAGTGATTTTTGCAGATGAGCTAGGATCTAGAAAAGAATCACTAACTATTAATTGGATGCATGAAGAAAGGGCTTGAACTTGACACTTGAGTTGATTCTTAGCTTGTTTATCTCTCATTGACTATTCCATTAGGACAGCCACTGACACTTAAAAATTTTGTTCTCTTCCCTCATTGGTAGTCTGGCCTAGATCCACTTTAGCTATGCTAAAATCAGCTTCGCTTGCCTCATTTATATCTTTCTCTACGAATGGTTTTGCAATTTCAAAAAATAAGTTTCCTGAGGTAGGATTCACTACCAGTCTAGAATCTATTCTAGTCTTCTTCATTTTTGCACCTTTATGCACTAAATCAGCTATGAAATCTAGATTTGGTGCTCACAATTGAATCATCCTTTTCTTCTTTCTCTCCAAACTTTTTTGTAACCAAGATGTTGAGATACTAGTAGATGGGCTGATTAATGAAGGAACTTGTAGGATTGTAGATGATAAATCCAAGTTATGTACATTTTCTACAACTGGCACCTCTTGAGTTGCATCCAAACTTTCAAGAGACAATGAACGTGCAAGAAATGCTATGGATTGCATCATCTCATCTATGAATGATGGTAACGTGTTCATCTCAGGAGCTTCATCTATCATCTTTTGAATTGGTTTTAAAGTCTTCTCCTTGTGTTTTGATCTCCTCTTCCTAGTGACTGTGTTGAGTTCACATGTTGAAACTAGATCAACTCCTTTATCTGGATCTTCACCATCATCTCCACCTTGTGTGCTATGTAAAGTGCTTGAGCAAGTAGGGATAGAGTACATAATGTTTGAAATTGATGTACCTTCTTGAGAATTATTATTTTTCTTTGCACCACCTCTTCATGTTGATCTAGTAGTCATGGCTTATTTAACTTTATTCTTTAACCAATTTTCAGTTCGTTGAATCACAAAGAAGGTCCTTTCCTTGAGGTCTTTCAATTTTGACAAAGATGAATTAATATACGACAATTCTAACAATTGTATCTGCTCGAAGAAGAAAGGATCAATTAAGTCTGACCCATCCTCTTTTATGCCTATCACATCCCATCCCATTTTTTAGTCAATAATTTGCTATACTTTGAATCTCTTCTAGTCCCTTGTCCTCACTTTGAAGTCATTTTCACAGTTCACCTAATAATCTTCCATTGTAGGAAAATGGAGATAGCCGAGTCCAAGTGCCAAGTTTTTTTTCAACATACCCACTACCATCAAATGGGAAACAACTATGTAAAGAGTGCAAAGTTATGTTCACCATGGATCTCTCGATATTTTGAGCATCTAAAGAAGAAAGACAACTGTAGTGCCCAATAGAGATTGGGAAAGAAATTGATCTTTTGTTCCTGCACTTTTTGTTTACTTGACTAATTTGTCTACAAAGCACCAACCTGTAATCTACAAAGCGAGGCAACATGAGAGGACAATCTTGAAAACCTCCAATGCAGATGTAAGTGAATTAGGGGTACTATATGAAAAAGCTACTATAAGTACTAACAAGACTGGCTGCTTCAGGAGAAATCCAAAGTCCTATATCTCCTTGTAGCTCCCTGGTTGTGAGCATAGAAAAAACATCATTCAGCCTACAGAAGTGTGCATTGCTTTGTTTTAATTGCAACTGGGTCTAATAATGATAAATTTTCATGCTTAAGCTATAATCCCCGTAAGGATTAAGACCAGGCCATGACTTCATACTAGCAATTGCATACAATAGGTATGAGGACATGTAAAACCCATGAATCACATTGAATCTAGTTAATTGGTGATGTAAGGCATCACTAATTATTTCTCCCCAATCTATAAATTGTTTTCCAGTGGTGATGGTATTAATGTACAAAAACATCAAATATTGAAAATCTTCACCCATTTGATTTCTTGCCACTCTATTGAGAAGAATTATCATATCAAAAATTTCTTCATTAAAGATATTTCTATGTAACACTCTTGGTAATTGTGACTATCCTCATCTAGGTTGATCTTGAGCACCTTCTTTAGAGATTTCTGTGAATTCTTCTCTTATTGACAATTTGAATGTGATGGAGATAGATACTGGAACTAACATTGTCATGAGATTACCTCCTAAGGTCTTGATGTCTCTCAAATTCTAATCATACACCTTGATACATTCCAAAACTAATTCTGCACATTCAACTACAAGTGGGTGTCCTCTTGCATGGGCTAGACAACTTTCCAATGTTCATTGCGCCAAGGGTGATTTATCTTCTCTGCTCATCATTTTCCAAAAGTCTACAATTTCCATATGTCCCATCATTGTATCTGATATCTTGGGAAGCATGCTTGTTAGTATCATGGGAGGCACTTTACCTTGGAATTTGTACCTTGTAGTTTCACTTACCAAACCCCTTGATCAATGTTCCTTCAACTTTGTATTTTCAAATTATTGACTTCAAGGCACACAAATTCACCTAAAGTATCATGCCAATCAATTCATATGCCTTTCTCTCTTTGGCTCAAGTTCACTACTTGATTCAGAAAACCACTTCAACTAATATTTTCTTCTTTTCAAAGTTCTTAGGTATATGTAGGCCTTTGAGCAATGAACCTTTCTTGTTTCCTTATTAAGCATTCACATTATAATAGAGAAAATCTAGTGATGACTTGTCATTGAGGCATTTTATCAAACATTTGACCTACAACTCATTTATGCTCATGTTCTACGAATATATCTTGTTGAGCTATTTATAAGCACAACATGTATGCTTGGATATTCTAGCATGCACTGATGATCTTCTTGTTGCTATGTGAAGTATTAAACAACTCTCCTTCCTAACATATTTCCTATGTTTATGATTTCACCATTTCCAAGTGTATCCATGCCTTCAAGGAACATTCATCACATTTGATGAGGTGATAAATTGCCTTGATATTTTATCAAACAAGTCAATAGCTCCACTAGATGAAAATGGTACATTCAAGTTTGGTATTCTATCAAACAATTCACATTCTTGATTTATGTTTTAGACTACCTGCATGGATTGAGGCATTTTGTTCAATAAATGACGTGCACTCTCTATAGTTAGCTCCACAATTACCATACACACACATGCAATTACTTGCAAGGTAGTTGACACTTGCATGAAGATAGACCATCAACCTTGGTATTGCTAAAGTGTTTCTAAAACTCCTCTTGCTAAATCCATATTTTGAAGCCTTGCAAATCTATTTGCACACAATCTGCAAATACTTCATTGCTTTCCTTTTCCTAAGATTGCATTTCTAACAAATAATTCTAGCTCATTGCTTATGGTTCCACATTTTAATGAATGTTTCTTGTGTGTGGAATGAAGTCACATTGTCCCTATTTATGTTTCATGACATGCCATGGGTTGCATAAGATTAGCCTTAAATGGAATAGTGCAACTACCTTTTCTATGCCTTGAAGAGTAGAGTTTTGAAGGTATTGTTCTTGTGAGCCAGTTTTGAGTGGCATAAGTCATAGTTAGACTACTGCATTTACAAAACCCCCATGGTTTTTCTCCACTGAATTGATTGTCTGAAAATTCAATCTCAATAAGATTGTGCAATTGTCAACTAATTTTAGAATATTGCCTCCAAGATTATTGAAAGTAACATACATATATTGTAACTTTGAAAGTTGGCCCAAAGATTGAGGTAACTTCCCAACCAACTGATTCTTTTCCACATAAAACTCTACTAGATTCCTATAATTTGTAATGGATTTGGGTTAGGATTAGGTTAAAAAGTTAGAGTACATAGTGAGAGAGTATTTTAGTATGTGGAGAGAGAAGGATTGAGTACAAGAAGGCAACCCAAACCTGTACTTCTCTCTAGAAGTGTTGGTAAATAGAAGGAGGTAGTACGGGTAGAGAGAAAATGTTTGAGGGAGGGAAAGCAATCCAAACTCATACCTAAACTTCTCTGTAGAAGTTAAAGTACGGGGATAGAGAGTATGTTTGAATAGTGGAAAATAATCTCTCTTTCTCTCCATCTTTCCAAAATTAATTTAATTAACTCTCCCAAAAAAATTATTTGGGTAATAGCTGGCTCTATCTGGGGACAAGAAATGTGCAAGACGTTGAATGAACCCAGAGTCAAGAAATAACAGTGCTTTATCACAAGGGCTATAGAGTCACCCAAAAAGGAGATAAATCGTAGAAAAAGGGACTAAGAACAACAAAATTAGGAACACAACCAAACAGAAAAGAAAAGAAGGCACAAAAAAAATTCCTAACTAAGATATATAGAAAGCCGCAAACTACACGCCTTATTGATGATAATGCTTCAAATGTTGCCCATTGTAAGGCAAGGGCAAATGAGTACCACTGAGATATGATAAGATGAAGGAATTTTTTACACATACCTCTTTAATTTGGAATGGGCCTCTCCATAAGGAGTCAAATTTTCCATGTAAACTTTTTGTTCCTCTACGCTTGCCCCAAAGTAAGATCACCTTCCTGGAATACCCTTTGTTTAGCTTTCTTATCGAACAAATTTTTAACTCTGGACTGATGTTCTTGTATCTGATCTACAACTGCTTCTCTTTCTTCTTCTAGTTTAGTCAAATATTATATTCTCTTTTCAAGAGTATCTTTGAATTCATAGTTTTCAATAGCATTCTGCAACTTCAAAGTAGATAATTCCAAAGGAAGCAAGAAAACTGCTTCGGTACCATATAGGATTTCAAAGGGGGATAGCCCTATTGCCCCTTTCTTAGTAGTATGATTTGCCCAAAGTGCATCATACAAGTATTTTTGCCAAGACCTCTGATTAACATTTATCAATTTTTGCACAATGGATATAATATTTTTATTGCTCGATTCCACTTGACCATTTCTTTTTGCAAAATAATATGAGTGACAGAGAATGATTCCATATTGATGGCAGAAGGCTGATATCTCTTGGGAGGAGAAGTTTGTAGCATTATTAGTAAAAATCTTGTTAGGAACCCCAAACCTAACCAAAATATTTTTCTTAATAAAACTGCACACCACTTCTAAAGTTGTTTGCTTGATTGGAATGGCCTCTATCCACTTGGTGAAATAATTAGTTGCCATTAAAATGTGAATATGTCTAGTAGTGGATGGAGGGTGGATAAGACCAATAGATTGAGAGCATTTTGATGCTTTTTCTTTATCTTCTATTCCTTTTGAACAAAATTCCAAAGCAGATTGTCTCACAATTTCTGCCTCTCTCCTTATCCCTCATCTCGAGTTCAACAGGGATATCTACACAGTAGATATGATTCATAGACCTAGTGTGCCAGATAATGATCGGCACTAGAAATTCTTTGATGATGATGAGAAAATAATTGCATTTCTTGAGGGAAGAACTCCATTTTCAAACTTCAATTTCGAAGGATCACATAATGTCAAGATGAAGAATTGTGATGGAACACAAGGAGATAATTTTGAGATTATTCAACTACAAGGTAATGTCACCCTTGAAAGTATTTTTGATAAAGAAGATAAAAGGAAAGGGAAAGTCAAAGATACTAAATCTTCTAATTCTTTGGGTTATGAGAAGGTAAACATTGGTTTTGAAGAAGCTCCAAAGATGGTCCTAATAGGGAAAGATTTTTCATAAGAAGAGAAAGAAGAATTCATAAATTTGTTGAAGGTTTACCAAGATGTTTTTTCTCAGGGATATGAAGATTTGAAAGAATTCATGAATGGAAAATTTAAACATTAGATTCCTTTGAAGCTTGGTTCAACTCTTTTTCGATAAAAAAAAAGGCAATTCAATCCAAAGGTCGTCGATGCTATATTCAATGAAGTTATAAAATGCTTAAAGAAAAAATTATCTACCCTATCCACCATTCAACGTGGTTAGCCAATATTGTCCCAGTCAGGAAAACAAATGGTGAGATAAGAATATGTGTCAACTTTCACAATTTGAATCAGGTGTCACTTAAGGATAATTATGGGCTCCCTGTCATGGATCGTATTTTGTAGTTGGTATCTAGTTCTGAGCTCATGTCAATTTTAGATGATTTCTCAAGTTATAATTAGATTAGTGTTGCGTTGGAAGATCAGCATAAAACAACTTTTACTACTCCCTAGGGTACGTTTGCCTACAATTGTATGCCTTTTGGTTTGTTAAATGTTGGAGCCACCTTTCAATGGGAAATGGATCATTCTTTTGCAAATCTCAAGAATAAGATCATTGTCATGTACCTTGATGATCTTACAGTGTATTCTAAACATAGAAGAGATCATGTGCATCATCTGGAATCTATCTTGCATCGATGTCGAACCCATGGCATCTCACTAAATCCTAAGAAGTCTATATTTGGAGTGATTGGAGGAAAATTACTTGGAAACATTGTCTCCAAAGAGGGTATTCAGATAGACCCTAAGAGGGTGAAAGCTATCCAAAAGTTATCAATTCCAATAAGTAAACTAGGGGTCAGGTCTTTCTTTGGGCAAACAAACTTCATAAGGAGGTTTGTACCAGACTCCTCTGAAATTATGAAGTCAATTGTGGATATGATGAAAGGGAATACAAATGTTAAATGGACAAAGGAAGGTAAGGCTTCTTTTGAACAAATCAAGACTACGATTGCTAATGCTCCTACCCTTTCTTATCCAATTTTTTCTAAAAAAATTCATTTGTATTGTTATGTATTTGAGAACATTTTATCTGCCATACTTACCCATCCTAACAAAGAGAACGTCGAGGCCCTGATAGCATTCATGAGTGTCCCTCTTAACAAACATGAATTGAAATATTCTTTGATTGAGAAGAATGCATATCCTCTAGTTAGCGCAATGAAACAATTTAGGTTTTACATCCTAAACTTTCACTCCAAGGTATTTGTTCCTAATTTAGCGGTGAAGACTCTTCTAACACAACAGGAGATTGGTGTGAACAAAAGAGCTCCCTAGATAGCTAAAGTACAAGAATTTGATCTCGATATCAAACCTACAAAGCTCGTTAGAGGAAAAGGTTTGTGTAGAGCTATCACAAAAGGATCTACCAGGGATGAAGAAGAGACAAAAAAGAAATTCCATTAGTTCTATTCATTAGTAATGTCGATAGTTGGTTTTTTAATATCACCTATTTTTTGAATTATGGGGAATTCCCAACTCATTTGTCACCCAAAGAGAAGAGGACCCTAAAATTAAAATCTGCAAAATACGTTATCTAGGGTGACACTTTCTACAAGAAGGGAATAGATGGTACCTTCCTAAGATGTGTAGATTTTGAGCAAAGGAAAGAGTTGCTTCAATTGTTTCATAAAGAAGCATGTGGAGGTCATTACTTAGCATCGATAACAACCTGTAAAATTCTAAGAGACTATTTTTACTAGCTCAAAATGTTCAAAGATGCAAAAGAATGGGTCAAGAAGTGAGAATAATGTCAATATTTCAAAGGAAGAGTCCAATTAGCAGCACTACCCTTGAAACTAGTAGTGATTGAAGAACCCTTTTGACAATCTGGTTTGAACTTTATTGGTCCTATCCATCCTCCATCCATTTTTGGACATACTCACATTTTAATGGCAATTGATTATTTCACCAAGTGGGTAGAGGCCATTCTAGTCAAGAAAACAACTTCAGAAGTGGTGTATAGTTTCATCAAGCAAAATATTTTGGTTAGGTTTGGGGTTCCTAACAAGATTGTCACCGATAATGCTACAAAATTCTCCTCTTAGTAGACATCAGCCTTCTGCTATCAATATGGAATCATTCTTTCTCACTCCTTAGATTATTTCACACAAGGAAATCGTCAAGTGAAATCAAGCAATAAAAATATTGTCCATTGTGCGAAAATCGATAGATGTTAATCAGAGGTCTTGGCACAAACACTTGTATGATGCACTTTGGGCAGATCATACTACTAAAAAAAGGGCAACAAGGCTATCTCTCTTTGAAATCCTATATGGTACCGTAGCAGTTTTAGATGCAGAATGCTATTGAAAACTATGAATTCAAAGATGCTCTTGAAAAGAGAATATTATATTTGACTAAACTAGAAGAAGAAAGAGAAGCGGTTGTAGATTGAATATGGGAACATCGGTCCCAAGTTAAAAAGTTGTTTGATAAGAAAGCTAAATAGAGGGTGTTCTAGGAAGGTGATCTTGTCTTACTTTGGGACAAGCGTAGAGAACTAAAAGGTTTACATGGAAAATTTGACTCCTTATGGAGAGGCCCATCCCAGATTAAAGAGGTATGTGAAAAAAATTCCTTCATCTTATCATATCTTAGTGGTACTCAGTTGCCCTTGCCTTACAATGGGAAACATTTGAAGCATTATCATCAGTAAGGCGTGCAGTCTGCAGCTTTGTACATATCTTAGTTAGCAGTTTTTGTTGTGCCTTCCTTTCTTTTCTATTTGGTCATGTCCCAATTTTGTTGTGCTTAGTCCCTTTTTCCTGGATTTATCTCATTTTTGGGTGACTCTATAGCCCTTGTGATAAAACACTACTATTTCTTGACTCTGGGTTCATTCAGCGTCCTACACAATTCTTTTCCCCAGATAGAGCCAACTATTACCTAGATAATTTTTATGAGAGAATTGATTAAATTAATTTCAAAAAGATGGAGAGAGAGAGAGAGAGAGAGATATTATTTTCCACTATTCAAACATATTCTCTCTCCCTATACTTTAACTTCTAGAGATAAGTTTGGGTTTGAGTTTGTATTGCTTTCTCTCCCTCAAACATTTTTTCTCTCCTTGTACTACCTCTCTCTAAATTCTAAAACTTCTAGGGAGAAGTATGGGTTTGGGTTTTCTTCTCATACTCAATCCTTCTCTCTCTACGTACTCTAACTTTTTAACCTAATCCTAACTCAAATCCATTACCGATTGTAGGAACCTAGTATAGTTTTATGTGGAAAAGAATTAGTTGGTTGGGAAGTTGCCTCAATCTCTAGGCTGGCTTTAAAAATTACAATATCTATATGTTACAAGCAATATTCCAAAATCACTTGGAAACTACACAATCTTATTGAAATTTAATTCTCAAATAGTCAATGTAGTGGAGAAATACTATGGGGGTTTGGTAAATGCAATAGTCTAACCATGACTTATGCCACTTAGAACTGGCTCACAAGTACAATACCTTCGAAACTCTACTCTTTAGGGCATAGACAAGGTAGCTGCACTATTCCATTTAAGGCTAATCTTATGCAACCCACGATATTTCATGGAACATAAACAGGTTCATCTCTTAAAGGGACAATGTGACTTCATTTTGCACACAAGAAACATTCAGTAAAATGTGGAACCATAAGCAATGAGCTTGAATTATTTGTTAGAAATGGAATCTTGGGAAAAGGAAAGCAATGAAGCATTTGCAGATTATGTGCAAATAGATTTGCAAGTAAGGCTTCAAAATATGGAGTTAACAAGAGGAGCTTTAGAAACACTTTAGCAATACCAAGGTTGATGATCGATCTTCATGCAAGTGTCAGCTACCTTGCAAGTGATTGCATGTGTGTGTATGGTAAGTGTGGAGCTAACTATAAAGAGTGCACATCATTTGTTCAACAAAATGCCTCAAGAAATGTGGGAAGTCTAAAACATAAATCAAGTGTGTGAATTGTTTGAAAAAATGCCAAACCTAAATGTACCCATTTTCATCTAGTGGAGTCGCTGACTTGTTTGATAAAATATCAAGGCAATTTATCACCTCATAAAATGAGATGAATGTTCCTCGAAGGCATGGATACACTTGGAAATGGTGGAATCATAAACAAAGGAAATATGTCATGAAGGAGAGTTGTTTGATACTTCACATTGCAACAAGAAGATCATCGATGCACATTGGAATATCAAAGCATACGTGTTGTGCTTATAAATAGCTCAATAAGATATATTCACAAAACATGAGTGTACATGAGTTGTAGGTCAAATGTTTGATAAAATGCCTCAACAATAGGTCATCACTAGATTTTCTTTGTTATAATGTGAATGTTTAATTAGGAAACAAGGAAGGTTCATTGTTCAAAGGCTTGCATATACCTAAGAACTTTGAAAACAAGAAAACACTAGTTGAAGTGGTTTTTCGAATCAAGTAGTGAACTTGAGCTGGAGAGAGAAAGGCATGTGAATTGATTGGCATGATACTTTAGGTGAATTCATGTGCCTTGAAGTCAATAATTTGAAAATACAAAGTTGAAGGAACACTGATCAAGGAATTTGGTAAGCGATACTATGAGGTACAAATTCCAAGGTAAAGAGCCTCTTATGATATTAACAAGCATGCTTCTCAAGATATCTGATACAAAGATGGGACATATGGAAATTGCAAACTTTTGAAAAATGATGAGTAGAGAAGATAAATCACCCTTGGCACAATGAACATTGGAAAGTGGTCTAGCCCATGTAGGAGGACACCCACTTGCAGTTCAATGTGCAAAATTAGTTTTGGAATGTATCAAGGTGTGTGATCAGAATTCCAAGGACATCAAGACCTCAAGAGGTAATACTGTGGTGAGGTTAGATCCAGTATCTATCTCAATCACATTCAGATTTCTAGTAAGAAAAGAATTCACATAAATCTCTAAAGAAGGTGCTCAAGGATACTTCCAATAGAATAAGAAAAACATGTATGAATGCCATTGCTAGGAGTTGGCTAGATCAATGTAGACGAGGATAGTCACAGTTACCAAGAGTGTTACATCGAAATATCTTTAATGAAGATATTTTTGATATGATAATTCTTCTCAATAGAGTGGCGGGAAATAAAATGGCTGAAGATTTTTAGGATTGGATGTTTTTGTACATTAATACCATCACCACTGGAAAATAATTTATAGATTGGGGAGAAATAATTAGTGATGCCCTTCATCACTAGTTAACAAGATTCAATGTGAATCAAGGGTTTTACATGTCCTCGTACCTAATGTATGAAATTGCTAGTATGAAGTCATGGCTTGGTCTTAATCCTTATGAGGAGTATAGCTTAATCACACAAATTTATAATTATTACCCCCAGTTGTAATTAAAACAAAACAATGCACACTTCTACAGGGTGAAACAATGCTTTTAGAAGTTTGCAGTCAAATTGGTTAGGTAAAAAAAAAGTGCATGAACAAAAGATCAATTCATTTCCTAATTAGTATTGGGCACTACAATTGTCTTTCTTCTTCAGATGCTAAAAATATCGAGAGATCCATGGTGAACATAACTTTGCACTCTTTCCATAGTCTTTTCCCATTTGATGGCAGTGGGTATGTAAAAAATAACTTGGCACTTGGACCTAACTATCTCCATTTTCCTACAATGGAAGATGAATGGGCGAACTATGAAAATAACTTTGAAGTGAGGATAAGGGACTGGATGAGATTCACAGTAGAACAAATCATTGACTACAAAATGGGATGGTATGTGATAGGCATAAGGGTCATACTTAATTGATCCTTTCTTCTTTGAGAAGATACAATTGCTAGAATTGCCATATATTATTGGTCTTTACCAAAATTGAAAGACCTCAAGTAAAGGACCTTCTTTGTGATTCAATGAACTGAAAATTGGTTAAAGAATAAAGTCAAAGAAGCCATGACTACTAGATCAACAAGAAGAGGCAGTGCAATGAAAAATAGTAATTCTTAGGAAGGTAGATCAGTTTCAACCATTCCATCTTCTATCCCTACTTCCTCGGGCTCTTTACATAGCACACAAGGTGGAGATGATGGTGAAGATCCAGATAAAAGAGTTGATCTAGCTTCAACATGTGAACTCAACATAGTGACCAGGAAGAGGAGATCAAAACCCAAGGAGTAGACTTTTAAAAAAATTCAAAAGATGATAGATGAAGCTCCTGAGATGAATGCTTTACCATCATTCATAGATGAGATGATTCAATCCATAACATCTCCTGCATGCTCATTGTCTTTTGAAGGTGCAAAAGCAACTCAAGAGGTACCAGTTGTAAAAAAAAGTACATAACTTGGATTTATCATCTAGAGTCCTACAAGTGCCTTCAGTAATCAGCCCATCTACTAGTATTTCAACATGTTGGTTACAAAAAAGTTTGGAGAGAGAGAGAAGAAAAGGATGATTCAATTGGAAGCACTAAATCTAGATGTCGTAGCTGATTTAGTGGATAAAGGTGAAAAAATGAAGAAGATTAGAATAGATACTAGGTTGGTAGTGAATCCTACCTCAGGAAACTTATTTGTTGAAATTCTACAACTAGTCACAAAGAAAGATATAAATGAGGCAAGTGAAGCTGATTTTAGCATAACTAAAGTGGATCTAGGCCAGACCACTCGTGAGGGAAGAGAACACAATTTTTAAGTGTCAGCTACTATCTTGATGGAACTATCAAGGAGAGATAAACAAGCTAAGAATCAAGTCAAGTGTCAAGTTTGAGCCCTTTCTTTATGCATCTGATTGCTGGTCAGTGATTCCTTTCCAGATCCTAGCTCATCTACAAAAATCACAGGAGATCCCAAGAAAATGTTTGATGAAGAAACCATTCAAGACAAAGGAGAATGCCAAACTTATGGTAAGATGGTGAAAACATGGATAACGTGTATGAAAGAACAAGCATCAAGCCTATTTCAGGAGGTTAAGGTTACATATGCTAAAGCAAATCATATACAACAAAACATTCAAAAAGAGTTAACAACTCTCAAGGAATAACAAACATTCTAGAGATAAATTGTTACTAATTTAGTAGATATTAAAGGAAAGAACAATGATATAGTCAAATTGTTGAAGTTAATCACCAATGGAGAAGAAGACAAAATTGACATATGGTTGGAAAATATCAGATCGAAGAATGATAGTTTGAATCAACAATTAGATGAAGAAGAGCAATTCTTAAACTCCTACAAGTTACTAAAAAAGAAGGTCTTGGGGAATATA
The DNA here is from genome assembly GCA_028749045.1 of Cupressus sempervirens. Lineage (NCBI taxonomy): Eukaryota > Viridiplantae > Streptophyta > Pinopsida > Cupressales > Cupressaceae > Cupressus > Cupressus sempervirens. Next base: position 613,672,231 of record CM053788.1, read on the forward strand.
TTGATGATTGTATCTAGAAGGTATTCCTATTAGTGAACACACTTAGGATCCAAACATATCTTCCATTTTGGAATGCATAGAGGTAAAAATCAGCACTGAACTTGGCAGTAAACAAAGTTCAGATGCTAGCATTATGACGAGATTGAGCAGTCTCTTAGTGGTGTTGGACTTTTGTATTCAAAACTTACCAAGTTACATCCTAGAGTTCGATGAAGTTAGCAAAATACATGATCTATGCAAGCTAAAAATGCAGAGTTTAATCATCATTAAAAACAAGGCTTTTGCATAGGTCATCAAATTATTTAGAGCATACAAGGAAAACTTGACTCAACTACTCACAACACCAAGCTCAAGAAATATTAGTGATCATAGTTAAAAGTTAAAAGTGCATGTGTCTAAAGGGTTCTCAAGTTTTTATTTATGTATTTTGTAAAAAGGTCAACTTTAAAATTAATTTTGGTTTTGGTCAATGTCTTAATTTTTTCTAATTGTAGTTAAGCATTGAAAGTTAGAGTTGGTTATGAACTATCTTCATGTTAAGTTCATGGATCTTCTACAAATGTTTACAATCCTCTACTAATTCTATTTGGGCAGATTGCTAGAAAAGAAAACTTATAGATTTCGGTGTGTCTTCTAATCTGCAATCTAATCCTCCCTTACACCTAACTCAACAGGCATGTTCATTGAATCGACATGTCCCTCTCTAGGTTGGCCTACTTAACAACATAATTGTTTCTTCAAGATTGGTGCCCATTCCAAGAGTTACTAATGGTTAGTAACTAACTAACCACATTAGTAAATAAGAAGGCTTATAAAAGCCACAAGGAAGATGCCAATCTATCTAGAGGGAACAATATGTTCTAGTGATCAATATTTAAGAGAACTCATGCATCTAGATCAGACTGATTTGAAAATTAGAATACTTATCTTGTCAAAGTTACAAGGAATTAACACTTCGGAGTAGTCCAAACTCTAACTTTTTGAGTAATTACGAATCCGAAAGGTTAGTTATCCTAGAATAGCTATAAAATTTATAAACCTCAATGTAATAAGGGACTTTTTGGCTTAGAGAAGGGAACACTTATGTTTTGATAACAAGGTAATTTTTGGAAAGTGCGTACAATTGTTGTTCTTGTAATCAGCCATTTTTTATGTTTTTGGTACTAAGAAATAAAGAAAGTACACTTTGCATTCTCTCTTTCTACATATCTGAAACGTTGAAATGTTGATTCTTTCTTTGTAATGGCATTTTTCATAATATTGTGCAAATGCTCATTAATTTCTGAATCAAAATTGTGTCAGTGATAGCGCTCAAGCGTAGTTCTTAATTGTTTTCATTAACAATTTACATTGATTTTATGGAAACATTCAAGTTGTGTGGTGCATTCGCTATCAATGGTTTCCTTTTTATATTCTAAGTTCTAATCATCTTTATTGAAAAATAATTTTTTTTATCTTACGAGGGAGCTGCCCCTTTAAACGCAGAGGAAGGTTGGATTTCAAGTACCTATTCAACTATTGGAGAAATTGATTTGCCACACACTCCATTGGGCTAAATCGCATATTTTCTAAGTGACAAATCTATTTACTAACAGATTTTTGGCAACTTTGCTAGGAAACTTAACGAAAAAAATTGACAGTCACCTATGATGAAGCAGGATGGTGCTACCACATGAGAACATTTTTTTGGTTCTCCAACCAAACCTTGGCTTCCAAGACACCCAAGAAGATATTATCTCAGACTCGAACACTCTAGCCTGGAGGCATAGATAAAGTGCGTACAATTGTTGTTCTTGTAATCAGTCATTTCTTATGTTCTTGGTGTTAAGAAATAAAGAAAGTACACTTTGCGTTCTCTCTTTCTATATATTTGAAATGTTGAAATGTTGATTCTTTCTTTGTAATGGCATTTTTCATGGTATTGTGCAAATGCTCATGAATTTTCAAATCAGCATTGTGTCAATGATAGCTCTCAAGCGTAGTTCTTGATTGTCTTCATTAACAGTTTACATTGATTTTATGGAAACATTGAAGTCGTGTGGTGCATTAAGTTCTAATCATTTTTATTGAAAAATAATTTTTTTTATCTTACAAGAAAGCTACCCGTCTAAACGCAGAGGAAGGCCGGATTTCAAGAGCCTATCTAACTATTGAAGAAATCGATTTGCAACACACTCCATTATACTAAATTGCCTATTTTCTAAGTGACAAATCTATTTACCAACAATACAAAACTTACCATAAAAATCATTTCTATTCAATCAAGTTACAAACAGAGAAGAATGCATATATTTGTTTTTACCATGCGTACCTATGTAACATGGTATCCATCATAGAAGGGGTTGATTCTATGCAGAAGCCCCTGCCGAAATGTACACAACCACCGGTGGCTTTTCTCCTTCGCAGGTGTTTAGAATTTGCCTTTTCTTCACAGCTGTTAGTCTTATCATATTGCTTTGCTTTTCCAAACAGGAGGGGGCTGTAAATCTCATGGGTTTTATAGATTATGATTTGCATGCTCAATTAAGTCATATTTTTTTGGAAGAATCCAACTAATTGTTCACTTTGAAGGTTAAACTACTATGCCATAACGTAACAAGAGGAGACCAAGAATAGTAATCAAATAAAAACCCTCTCAGAATTATAATGAAATAATCATGTTCCCTAACATTCAATACCGTCAGACTCAGACTATTGTGCCGCAGAAAATCTGACTGGTATAGGATTATAGTCTACAATCATTATGGCGTAACCAAAGAAATTATTAAAAGAAAATAATAAAGGCAATATGGCTTGGCCATAATACTCAACTGTATATTGTGCAGTTTTTAAAAGAGAGGAAATCCTGCAGGTTTGGTTATCATATTGAGAACCAGCCATTATTAAGTTGCTGCAGACAAACAAATGGACTACCAGTCATAAGCTATTTGAAAATTGAAACAGACATCAAAGTTTTATATTAAATTTGAAGCTGAGGAAAAGTAGGAGGAATGGAAACCGACACAATGAAATTAGGTGTTGTTTGTGAACGGAAAAAGTGGGCCACCTGGAAAAACAACTCTAAGCACAATTAAAATTACAAACTACCAGTATCTATATCAAAACACACGGCTGCATAAATGGCTGCACCAGAATTTTCAGCAATGGCGACTTAGACAATAATGAAGATATTTTCCTTGCCACCAAATCTACTATGATATTATAAAATTTATAGACATCAATTTCAAGTCTGTCTCAAACAGAGAGTTCCTTGAGGAACGTGTGCTCTTAGGCTCCCGAAGCTACTGTAAATTTAACCAAAAAAGTGTTTTAAAATGTTGGAATGATGTATTTGTGAAATAATATGATCCCTACTCATGAAGACAAGGCTATATTTAGCCGTGTATAGCGTGGAATCTGACTTTTAACTTTTTTCTATTCTACAGCATAGCTCCTTCTCTTACAGGATAATTATAATTGTATCTGCCAACCGTCTGCAATACCAATCAGAGAAATGATAAATAATTTTTACTTATGGTTTAGGTAAAGAATTTGCAAGCTGTCTATAATGAACATAGGAAATAAAATATTGGAATGGAAATAAAACAGTTTCATTGGGTACAAGAAAAAAGATTAATAGCCATTTAACAATCAAGTCTGGGCAATAGTTATATGCCATGGCATGACAGGAACTAATAAGTGATGAACTTTTTAAAGCAAAAGTTCATTAATGCAACGTATGGATGCATGTAAAAGTATATTGCAAGTGGATGATCTAATAGGTGGCTGATTAGCCAGAGCAATCGGTAGTCCAGTTAAATGTCCAATGAACTCCCTTCGTTATGAATTCAAAACAGTGCATTAGTTGTTACTTGTTGGTTTTTCTCTATCAATATAAATCAAATCTAGAGTAACTCCTCTGTCAACTGGGAACATAAATCCAAACATAAGAGCTAGCTTACTCCTATTTCTTTCTCCTCTTTTAATTAGCTGATGTAAGGATCTCTAAAATGTCTTTCTTGTCAATGGGCCCATGGTCTACTGGTGAAGTTGAATGACTCACAAAAAGCCCACCAGGGATCAAGTTTTGCTAAGTGCAAGGTCCAAAGACATCATAAGGGATGAGGCCGGGATTGTGCCCTGGGCAAATTTGGCAGCGTGGATGCTCCTCAGTCCTCGGCTCTAAGCCGAAGAGGTTTCATGCACGAGTGGGCCCATATCGGATTTTAAAAATCTCTAGGTGGCCTTCACTGGTTGGTAGCTTGTAGGCTTCGTGCTTCACTGGGCTGCCTCCAGGTTTGAACCCTCCGTCAAAAAAAAAATGCCTTTCTTGAAAGCAGAGATAACTAATTAAGATGGGTTATGTTCTCAAGAGCTGAGACAAATTATTGTATGATATATTTGGGATGAAATTAAGAAAAATGTGGGTGACTTAGACTACTAGCCTCATAACTGTCATCGATTCATCCCTTCTATGTTAAACAAAAATACATTTAATATGTTGAACTCATATAACAAGGTCACCGCAATTAATATGGACTTGTTCTTGATTGAAAACAAGCAGATAAAAGGAAAACACACGATTGTGTATGCACTTTTGTTTTTCAACATTGTGAACTTAGCATACATAATTAAATGAAATTATTGTGGACACGTTGACTTAATTAACTATACAGTGCATTGTTTGTTGCTGTGATGATCTCTTAATGAAACCCATGACAACCATTCTTCAACTCTTTGGGGTCATATCTTAACGCAAACTGTCACAAAAATTATACATTTTGTTTGAAGGGTTGTACAATATCAGTTTGTATAATTACTACCTCTCTGATTAGTAACAACATAATTTAGACTATGATAAATTTCTTTTTGTAAAAGCAATTATTTAATGATTCCTGAATGATAGTTATCTAACAAGTGGAAACTCCAGAGTCAGATGTTGAACTTTAACATGTATCTTGCTGCTGGAATTATAACGAATTACAGTGCAATACCATGTTGGAATCAACACCATACTCAACGGCATAGCACAAATTGTCTGCGTTAAGTTTTCTTGTGTTTTTTATAAACATGATTGAGTAAATGCCTATGTGTAGATAGTGTACATGGAAATTCAGTTTAAATTTTGAATTGATATGTATATATACTCCTTGATTTTCATTATGGATGTGTTTAGACTTCCTTATGGGATGGATGTTAATGTGGAAAATTAGGGAGGGATATAAATAGACACATTTGCTTTGTTTCTTTCTATCAATTAGAAATGGATACATTTGTTTTGTTTCTTTCTATAAACAATTTTAGTTTAAAGTATTTTGGCCAAAATTATTTTATATTTGCATATGTATAGATATGGTTGTTATTGTATTTCCCTGCCACATTATGTGATTAGGAATACTTAGACATATATGGAAAGTAATATGTTTCATGGCTGCACCAGATCCATCTAGCCTCCCATTCTGGGTTGTTAGGATTTTTGTGCTAAGGTTGGAGAGTTCTTTGTGTTAGGAGGAACCCTAGGGGAGCTAAACACTCTATGGTTGGTGTGATAAAAGTTCCTAGGCTACACTCCTGTCTTAGATAGCATATGGAGGATGTCCAGTGGCTGAGGAAGCCAAGACTTGTAGATGTATACTTGTTCGAGGCAATCTTTGCTTCAAAACTTCTCATATGTTGTAATTGATGTAATAATCTTACATTGAAAATTTTGATGTAATTATGTACATGACAATGATGTATTCAAATTATATGTATATTGTACAGTTGAATGTATGATTATATTGTTTATGTCATGGATGTATATGTGCAAGTCAACATTACTAAATTGACATCATGACTGCTTCATTAATGAGCAATTATTGCTAATCTTGGATTATGTTTAATGACATGGATGGTTGAATAGTCAACTAGGGTTCCATGAATGTTTTTCCACACTTCTCACAAATTGATGATGTGGCAATTGCTTAGTAGGAACTAGTTCTCACATAGCTTGGAATTTACAAAAAGCAATAGGAAATCATAAAACCAAACCTTTGAATGATGAATATTTTAGGTTGCTACAATATTGAATTGAAAAATAAAGAGAAGTCTTGATAGAGGAATGTGGATCTCCTCACTTGATAGAAAATGAATGGAGGCTTGACAGATGATAGATGAATGCTTGCTTGTTTGAACTCTTTGAAGGCACAATAGCTTTCTTGTAAAAATGTTCATCAATCATTGATGTGAAAATGAGAGGAAGGTCTCATTTTCTAGCGATTCCAGGCTTCAAAATCAAGAAGGCCGACAACAATGGGCAAGAAAAGAAAAAGACTTGGCATTGAGCCCCAAAACACCTCATAAATGACGTTATGAGGTATAGGTTGCTTGACAAGGTGGATTTCAAGGTACAATATGTAGTGTATAAGGAGTATTTTAAGTTTGAAGAAAAAACTAGATATACAAGTGGCAAAATCAAGTGTAAAAGCTAAAATGGGGCAAAGAGGAAAAGTGAAATGGGTAAATGGGTGGGTAAATAGGAAATTTTACATAGAAACTAGAGCCAACATAGAAATTAGAGAAAATAATATTGATGTGAAGGATGCAAAAGGGTTAGAAAGACATAAATTTAATGTGAGAACCCATTAATGCTAAAATAAGGCTACAAATAAGCACCTAATAAAGGTTCTTACTTGTAATATCTCACATATGTAATAAGTACTTACTAAATAAATAGTTTAGTTAAAAAATTGAATTAATTAAACATCAATATTAGTAATCAAACAATTTAACAATCAATATTTTTGATGTAATGAAACTTATTACCAAACCAATATAAGGTGGCAAGGTAACATTTCAATTAATTATAATAGATGAATATATATATTAGAAATTAATTAAGATTTAAAAATAAAACTAATATTTAATACTTAATAATTAAATAAACAAGTAAAAGTTAATAAAATTGATAACTATAATTAAATAAACAAACAAACATAAGTTAATAGAATTGATAACTATAAAGTTAAACCACATCCTTAATAGCTATAACCAAACATTAATTACCTTATAGTGTAATGCCCACCCGTAGTTTGCTTTTATGTTCTATTTGTCAAATTCTCTTAGGCCAATTTTATGTATTGATTAGTTTTAGAGATTTTAGATTTGCAACATTATGATATTATCTCATGTCTTGGATTACAAATATATTTGTTATAATTGCTTAGTTGATTTCATTTCACATGATGTTAATGATGTCTTGATGATTCCTAATTAGTAAATGTGGTTTCTTTCATAAAAATGTTAACGTGATGTCTTTAATGATGATTGTGTTTGTATTGATAGAGATGCATTATTATATGTACGCATTTGATATTAGACTTGTGATTTTATGATAATTACCCCATACTTGCATGTGTATGGTGCGTGTGTTTGTTTTATCTTTTTTTCTGATGTGTTTGATGTGGTTAAGGGAGGGAGTCGTAGTCACCTACTAGTCGGGATCTACACGATGAACCACTTCCCGCCATTGCCTGTTTAGTTTAGATATATATTATATACATGTACATGCTCATCTTTTATGCAAGATGCAGGTACTGAGCATTGACTTCCTTGAATTAGCAGGATGAGCGTGCCCAATTACAATTGCTCAAATGGTGAGAATGGGAATATAATGATCAAGTGGAAATCAAATAAAGTAATTTAATAATTCATCTAACCTACATGAAAGGAGTAATAAATTAATATCTTAATTAAAAAGAAAATTAATTGTGCATTAAAGAATTAATTACATAAAATAATTATAATTTTAGAGTTGTGGAGATATAAACCCTAAAAGGTAATTAGAGTTTATATTAGAAGGTTTTTGGGTCATTATTACACACATAGGTTTTGGAAAGCAACTCAGAGGGTTTGGAGAAGAAGGGAATTTTTCATGGCGTGAAAGATTTTGCTTAGAAATTTTCATCTAGCTGTCAAAGTTTAGCATCAATACGAGGTAGGGTTTTGAAATTTCAAGAATGTATTTTCAATTGGAAAAAATCTATTTGCTCTGTGTTTGATTGGGTGCTTAAATCTTGTTTGACATTCTATTTATTTTCTCGGATATGTGGAAATAAATTTGATTCTTATTTATATTTACAGAAGTAAATCATAGTTAAAGCTGGGAATGATTTGAGATTTAAAAAGAAATTTTAATTTGGAAATTCAGATGGTTTTCGATAATTCCCCTATCAAATTTAATGGCAATTGTTTATTAAAAATAAAATAAAATTATATATATATATATATATTTTTTTTTAAATATTTAAATTTTTTTTGAGAGGGGAGCGTATTGGTTTTATTAATTTTTTTTATATAAATTAAATTTTTTAAAAACATATTTATCCAAACTTTAAAAAAAAAATGTAATAAATAAGTTTTTTTTTTAAAAATAAATTTTGAATGGGGTGGGGATATACCTCCCCCTCGTACCTACTGACGGCATTAATGGCCGCAACAGCTAGTACCGCAAGCAGCAGTTGTACTGCTGGTGCGCACAACAGGGACCCTACTATTGCAGGTACCAAGCTGGCGAGCCTTTAAACACACTTGTTTAGTTTTTTTTTTAAAAAATTTTAATCATAATTTTTATAAATAGGTTCCATTTAATATTAAATTTAATTATTAATAATTTTATTTTAATTATAATTAAATTTAGCAAATTTTTAATTAATGAATTTCAATAATAAATGTTATTAAAATTTATAATTTTTATAATTAATTAATAAGTATTGTCATTAATATTATTTAGTAAATAACGAAAAAAAGCTCTGCTCTGATAAAATGTTGAAAAAAGAGAAATTACATCCCCAATTCAATCGCCCCTTCTCAAAATGTGTTGCATTCCAGCAGAAAATGACTCCCCAACCTCCCCTAGCGACCAAAAATAAATTTGAAGTCCTTATGCAGGCAAGTCAGGGCAAGGAGATACTGGTAAAGTGAACAATCACAGTTTTGATTCATATGTTCAACAACACACCAAGCGAATCTCAAAAATTCGTGGCAATTATCCTCACAAAAAAGAAAATGGCAAGAAATCAGTATGAAGAAGGAGAAAAGGGCCCCAAACTCGACAAAAAATAGACGTCACAGAAGAATTTTTTTTAAAACAAAAGCTATTTGCTTGTCAAATTAAATTTGCGACAAATTTTGAGCCTAACCCTAGCTCCAAACTGAAGGAAAACTTCAACCAGAAGGAGCAACTTAAAAGGCCTCAATGGATTTCAGAAGTAAATGTGATCCCTCTTGGAAAGCAACCAGAAAAACTTCCATAAACTCAAGGGTTCCACTGAAGCAAATCCATTAGAATAACTAGCAAATTAATCACACTGAGAGAGGATTATCGATTTATATACCACCACATCGAAAGACATAACAACTAGCACATAAGGAAAGAATCACAACTAGCCCTAAACAAAGCCTTACCAGTCAGTATACATCAGGGGAAGAAATAATTATGAGCAACTCATATAATGAAAGAAGATGGAAGGATTGTGAGGATAAGGGCATCTATATGTATTGGAATGGTCCGCCAAGGAGGAGGTCTAAGCTGGTAAGCATCATATCCACGATTTGGGGCTACAAGGTAAGTACCCTTAACTCATTTTCAAAAAAATCCTGGTTCATTTTATGTAGAAATATTCAGGAGAAGGAGGAAATTTTAAAATCAAATCCATTATATTATAAAGGACATCATATTAAATTTTTAAAATGACAACCTAACTTCAACAAAACTAATATTGAAAATATGGTAATGATCAAATGGATGGAATGTAAAGAAATCCCATCAGAATTAATGGAAGAATCCACCATTAAAAAAATTGGCAATTCTTGGGGAAATGTAATAGGTTTTGAAGACAACCTAAATAAAGCCAACATGATTAGGGTTTTGGTTAAATTAGATCAAAATCAACCTGTAAATAGGAAGATCATTACAAATAGATCAATATACAAGTTAACTTTTGAAGAATACTTAGGAGAAATTCATAAAACAGTATGTTGAGCTAATGGGTGTTGCACACATTGCATAATATTGTTATATTTTATTTTATTATGTAATGTTGTGCCTAGATGGACGTGCAACATGTAAAGATTCTCATGAAATATTCTTGATGAGTTGTATTGTAACATTGTAAAAATATTTCATGTAATTATTTAATATTGGGGAAAAGAATTAAATGCCCAATATTAAATGTGGGGTCATTGGGTTAGGTAGCACATGGTTTTAGCACATGGTTTATGTAATACCACTTGGTGGTTTTGTGGGACTTGCTACTATATAAGCAGCCACAAGGGTAGTTGTTATAAGAGAGAGTGACAAGGAGAAGAGAAAGGCAAGAGTTGAGTGGGACAAGGCTTGAAAGGTTAGCCAAGGGAGCATTTGTGAAGGTTGAAAGCATGTCATGGGATGTGTGGATTCATGCTTGTTCACATAGTTTGCTCGGTTGTGGCTATGGCCATGAAGGCTTCCATGGTTGTATGGAAATGGTATTTTTGTTGAATAATACATGGTGATGGATGCTTTTGGAGGCTAAGTTTTTCCCTCAATGAGGGTTTCCCAGGGTATATCTTGTGTCACAATTTTGTGGGTATGTTGTCTATTCTCTTGCATGTGGATTTTTAATTCCGTATTTATTTTAGATCTATTATGGGTTATGTGGAAACAGTTATATTATTTGTTGCCAAGTTTTCTTACAAGTGGTATCAGAGCTATGGTTTTATTATTGTAACCCTAGATTGAATCCATGGGAATGCATGAGAGGATAAAAGAAAGGGCAAGATATATGAATGATTTATTGCAGATCTAAGGGTTTTGGATTTGCTGTTATGATGGGATGTTAAAAGATTTGGGCATGTGAAATTGTTGGACAAAAAGATATATAATATGCCCTAGTTTGGCCATGTTCAGAGAAAATGAAAGAGTTTTTTAATTTCAGCCTATGATGGCCGTCAAATTTAATCCCGTCGGAATTTTCATCACTGAAAAAATAAAAAATAAAAAATCGTACTGAAAATGGTAAAAAGGCTGTCTTAGTAAAACGGCCATAACTTTCTCTCAGAATATCAGATTTTAGAGTTCCTATAGGCGTTGGAAAGCTAATTCAGAGCACTACAAGATGGTGTAGATTTGGTTCTGTGATTTTGAGATTTTGTCTGGTTTTAATAGCCCTAAAGTCAGATGTTATTTATTTTGAGCACGGATTAGGGCATAACTTAGGCATACGGAGTCGGATTTTGGACTTTGAGTAGTCAACGGAAAGCTCTTGGAGAGCTCTACGCATTGGTTCAGATTTGGTGCAGGTTTGGCATGATTTATTTGGTGATATATTAATCTAAACAGTTTATAGGTATATTTTGACTATGGTAACATTGTGAGTTTATGGCATTGGAGATTTAAGTTTTGATGTTATTGTATACTCAGTTCATATTTCAGATTGGTCTCATGATGATATGGTTATCAGTGTTTGGTTTGGATATGCATGATGACTTGTTGGATCTACAAGTTGTGCAGTGTTGTAAGCAGTCTATACTTACAGGTTGCATTTATGGCTTGGTTATGGGTTGTCTTTGCCCATTGATCTTTCATTATTGATGCATATTCAGATTGGTGGCTTGGATTTGGGTTGTCTATGCCCTAAGTCACATGATTTACTATTTTCTTCATGTAGAAGGGATGAGATGTTGTTACCAGGTACAGTCATGGTGGAGGATTGTGGTTGACTATGTTGACAAGTTGGATACTTTGAGAGCCAGATGCTCGGTTCATGGATGTGATCATGGTGTCATGGATTTTGGCATGACATGATTGGTTATATAGGTACATCCTTGATGTTTATTAGCTTGGATTCTCTGATTCAGTTATGGTGGTATATCTTCTTGGTTGAGGATCATGGTTATTTGCTTTCTTTTGAGGAGCTCATGATGTGCACTTTGAGTTCTTTGATAGTTTGATGCCTTGGTTGATTCTCATGGTTAGAGGATGGGTTTTTCATCATGATGTCATGGATAGCTTGGATACACATTTTAGTGGGAGCTTGTGACAGTGATGGGGTGACAGTGCAGGATTAGTTCCTGGTTTGGTTTATATCTTCTTGGTTTGTAGAGGATGGATTTTATGATGCCACAGGTAACTTGGTACCACAGTTGAGTGGAAGTTGTTGGCGTTGATATATTTATTGAGTGTTTGCAGATGTTGGAGGTTTGTCTTAGATCCTGTTGCTGTAGAAGCATTTTTGACATTTGCATGGTGCACTTGTTATTTTCATGGTATGTGAAGATGGTTCTTCTTGGTATGTGGAGATGGTTTTTCTTCATGGTGTGTGGAGATGGTTGCATCTTGAGGACTCGCAGGGTTCTTGGCAAAGGTGTGGTTTATGCTTTTATTTGGCATGTTATCCTTGGTATGAGGATGGTTTCATTATTATGTCATGGTATACTCTTGATACGCGTTTAGAGTTGTGACATATTATGGTGTGTTCATATGGAACATGTTATCTCTTTAGTTGAGATGGTAAGATCATGTTGTCATGTTTATGTTTCTGAGGTCATGGTTGGAACTTTGACATTGATCTTGGTTTAGTTTATTGGTATTGAGTACACTGATCATAAGCTGGATACTTCATGATATTGCTATGTTGCATTTGGAGTTGGCATGGATTGATTGGTTACAGGTGCTCATGGATACTTAGAGACGGTGGTGATGCTAATTTCTCTTGGATTAGAGAAGTATTTGTTGGGACGGTTGATGGTTTCAACAGGAAGTCCGAGGGGCAGTCACCTAATATGGACTTGAGAGGAGATTGTTCTTAGATGAGTCTTGGTTGGAGACTTGGGTATCTTGATGAGCATTCTCATTCCCCACTCTTGGTCTACTTGTCAGTTTGCTACTTGAGAGGTATAGCCCATTGTTTCTCTCAGTTGCATTATATTTATGCTTGTCTTTCATAGAAATGGATCTTAAGCTATGGTACATGAGTTAGTTCTGGAGGGTTCATTTGAGAGATGGTTTTAGCATTGGTTATCTCCATGTGCATATGTTGTTATGCTGGTTGAGTTTGGGAGATGGTTTTATATTGGGCATATTCCTTGGATTAGGAATGGTTATTCCTTGAGTTAGGAATGGGTTTATTGAGTTTGATCTTCTTGTGAGAGGCTTACATCCATGATTAGTTATATGGTATGGTTTGGGTGTTGTTGAGGCTTCTTGTTGGGGTTTTATGGAGGAGATCATACTTGCACAATTTACATCTAGAGGTGTGTGTAGAAGGTCATGATACAGGTTATGATTTGCATGGTTTCTCTAGTCTTGGTTATCTTCTTGGATGTTTAGTTTTGCTTACATTGGATTTGAGATTGGTTAGAGATTGTGATCACTGGTTTGTGCTCATGTATGTCATGTGAGAGATGACATGGTTATTCCTTTATCTCTTTCCTCTGTTGGTTGTGAAGAATTTGAGAGACTATTGGAGACTTGTTATGAGAGTTGTTCTTGCAGGATATTGGATTATGTATTGTGGATGTCCTTGATACTACACGGATTCACTTCTTTGAGATGTGTTGAGTGGATTGGTTATAGATTTGACATTATCTTTTGTAGTGAAAGCTTCTTGGTATATATGTGGCAGATATTGCTCTTGAGGCTTGTGATTGCAAGTTATAGATTGGATATGTTGACAATATAAGATTCACTTGTTATACCTTTGAGGTATGGATAGTTGGATGGGTTTGACACTTTGTTGTGAGTGCTATTTTAGCTATGGATATTTTGACAACTACGGATACATGTGATTACCTTTGGATCAGGTTTTTTGTGCTTGGAATTTTAGTTGGTACAGGATTTTATGATCTTCTAATGTGACAGGTTGGGTGGCTTTCTCTTTGGATGGCTTCTATGTATGTCCAGTGGGAGTGGCATAATAGGAGGTGAGATCATTCATGTTTGAGATGCTAGATAATTTGACTTTGTTGCAGGTACTAGGATGGAGCAATTGGTGTATTTTGATCCATGATGGTGGATGTACTGGGAGTGATTGTTCCCTTGTTCATTTTGTGTGGCTACAGATTGACCCTATGCAATGTATACAACAAGTGGAAGATTATTGAGATAATGGGTGTTGCACACATTGCATAATATTGTTCTATTTTATTTTATTATGTAATGTTGTGCCTAGATGGACGTGCAACATGTAAAGATTCCCATGAAATATTCTTGATGAGTTGTATTGTAACATTGTAAAAATATTTCATGTAATTATTTAATATTGGGGAAAAGAATTAAATGCCCAATATTAAATGTGGGGTCATTGGGTTAGGTAGCACATGGTTTATGTAATACCACTTGGTGGTTTTGTGGGACTTGCTACTATATAAGCAGCCACAAGGGTAGTTGTTATAAGAGAGAGTGACAAGGAGAAGAGAAAGGCAAGAGTTGAGCGGGACAAGGCTTGACAGGTTAGCCAAGGGAGCATTTGTGAAGGTTGAAAGCATGGCATGGGATGTGTGGATTCATGCTTGTTCACATAGTTTTCTCGGTTGTGGCTATGGCCATGAAGGCTTCCATGGTTGTATGGCAATGGTATTTTTGCTGAATAATACATGGTGATGGATGCTTTTGGAGGCTGGGTTTTTCCCTCAATGAGGGTTTCCCAGGGTATATCTTATGTCACAATTTTGTGGGTATGTTGTCTATTCTCTTGCATGTGGATTTTTAATTCCGTATTTATTTTAGATCTATTATGGGTTATGTGGAAATGGTTATATTATTTGTTGCCAAGTTTCCTTACACAGTAGATGCCAACTTTGCTAAATTTCAAATTATCAATAACATAAAAAATTAATTAAAAACTAAAAGAAGCATAGGCAAGACATTAAGGAGAGAGGAAATGGCTATTGCAAAAACTCCACCCTTCAAGAAACAAAAATATATGAAAGAAGATCCTCAGAAAGCAGAACTGCATTAAGAACTAGTAAAGAAGATGTGGATATATCAAAGGAAAAAGAAGGGGAAGAAAAGATCAGTTACCAACATTCACTGAATAAATTCAAGAAATTCAAGGACTGTCAGAAAGAAAAAGAGGCCATTGAAGAAATGAAATTGAATATTGTTAGATTAAACTAGCTTCACCATGAAACCCTACTGATTAAAATGATTTGATAGATCAGATTTTATTAGGAGAAGAGCTGCATAAGGAGCACAAAGGGAAAGAGGTTCAATTTATGGAATCAGGAGACATACTAGAAATGAGTACAAATTGATTTAAGGACAAGAAGGCGGAGGGAGAATTGATATACTTTCAATCAATTGAACTTAGATTAAAGGAACAAAGGTCAGAAAATAGAGTAGAGCAAGCTCTAGAAAAATTGCAAAATATGGAAAATCCAAATGAAGATAATGAACAAGGAGTCATCCTTCCACTAGTAGACTCATCCTAGTGGAGCAACATAACTATCAGAAACAAAGGAAAGAAGAAAAATCACAAGTTTTGGCAAACTCCTAGTAATGGGAAAGATATGTTTACATTAGATAAAGAGGATAATGGATCAGTATTAAGAGTAACTCCACATTCTATAGATATAGAATCCATTTGGTGTGATGAAGAACTAAACAGTCGAAAAAATAAAGAAGGTCATAAAGAGAATGATGTAATAAAGCCCACCCAAATAGTAGCAGAGGAAAATCAGCAAATGAGTAATTTGTTAATCAAAGAAATAATCTTAGAGGAACTTAAAGAGGGGGAGATCTCTTCTATAGTAGAAAAGGTATTAGAAGAGCAAAACCTTGATAATATAGGCATTGCTATGAATTAACAAGGATTGAAAACTCCAATTTGTGGAAAATCTAAGCAGAAACGTGGAAGGAAATCACTTAAAGAACTAAGAGAAGCAACAGGGCAGGTTAAGGATCAGGTAAAAATCTTTGATATACTGAACAATGGGAAGGGGAAGTTCCTTCCCAAGGAGCAATGAAGATAACAACCTAGAATGCTAGGGGTCTTAACGTCCCTAGCAAAAAATGCTTGCTAAAGAATAACCTCACCCAATTCGACACAAATATTTTATTATTGCAAGAAACTAAACTTAGCCAAGAGGAAGGATTAAAGTTAAATCAGAAATTGGGAAAATGAAAATCAAAATTTTAGCAGTCTCAGGGAGCTTCAGGAGGATTAGGAATAATTTGGAACCCTTGGCAAATCAATATTGAAATGATCTCCTCTCAAGTTAATTGGATGGGAACAAGAGTAGTCAGCACTAAATCAAACTTGCAAATAGTAATAATTAATGTGTATGGACCGACAGCTACAGATGACAAGAGGGAAGTATGGAAAGAGATTAGTTCATTTATTAACTCAAAGCCACAGGAAATAGCCATTGTAGGTGGAGACTTCAATGCAGTCTCAAGCACAGAGGAAAAACAAGGTGGGAATAGTCAAAGTAATAGAGCTATGGAAGGTTTTAAAAATTGGATTCAGAGGGACTCTCTCTTAGATATCAAAACCAAGAATGGAATCTACACCTAGAATAATCAAAGGAAGGGATTCTGCTACATTGTTGAAAGGCTAGACAAATTTCTTCTAAAAGGTGAATTAAGTATGGATAATCTAATCATTGCAGAAATATTACCTATGGCAGGATCTGACCATTTCCTAGTGAAAATGGAGATTAAAGAACAGAGTAAACCTAGTAGAAATCCTTTCAAATGTGAGAAAATGTGGTTTATGGATAAAGGTTTTATGGATCAGATTAACAATTGGTGGTAGGAGGATCAGTTTGAAGGATAAAAAATGTTCTGCCTAGTTTCCAAACTAAAAAACTAAAAAACCAAGATTTTAAACTGGAACAAGATACATTTTAAAGACATTTTTAAAGAAAAGCTAGACATTGAAGATAAAATGAGTAAATTAAACAAGGAGATTATAATGAAAGTAATGAATAATGAATCTTATCAACTAGAGAAAGAATATCTCTTAAAATATGAAGAGATTCTAGAAAAAGAAGAAATGTTCTAGAGGCAGAAATCCAAAAAAAAACTCCTAGAAGGAGATCGCAACACAATTTTTTCCATAATAGTACCATTCACAATAGAAATTATATTAATATTACCAAAATTAGAAACCTAGAGGGGAAGCAAATGGAAAATTTGGTCGAAATTACTGAAACTTTTATAGAACACTTTTATGACACGTTTAATAACTTTGGCTCATCAAATAAACTTGCCCAAGATGAAATGTTGAAATACATACCCAAGTTTATCACTAAGGAGGATAATAGATTCCTTAGCAAACCTTTTACTCTTACTGAGGTTAAAACTGCACTCTTCAGTATGAATCCAAATAAATCCACGGGTCTAGATGGCTTTCAAGCATTCTTCTTTAAAAAATGCTGGGATATAAAAGGTGTGGATTTGTGGAAAGCCTTAGAAGCAACCCATAATAGTGGATCCATATTAACTGAAATTAATCATACATTCTGAACCCTTATCCCTAAAAAGCATGAAAGCATAGCTCCTGGATATTTTAGGCCTATCACATTATGTAATACTATATATAAAGTATTCTAAAAAATTCTAGCCAATAGGCTCAAAATATTTCTACCTAAACTCATCTCAGAAGAACAAACAAGATTCGTCCCTGGTAGATCTATTCTAGATGGTATCTCAATTATTTTGGAAACAATCCATTCAACATTAAAAAATAAAGAAGCTAGTATGTTACTAAAAATTGATATACAAAAGGCATGTGACAAGGTAGATTAGACATTTCTTTGTAAAACCTTAGAGGCATTTGGTTTCTCCAAATTATGGATTAACATTATCTTCCAATGTATTTCAACTCCCAAAATCTCGATTCTCATCAATGGTACCTCAGAAGGCTTCTTTAATATCTCAAGGGGTATCAGACAAGGAGACCCTATATACCCTTTCCTGTTCATTATTATGGAAGAAGCATTCGGGAGGGAAATTAAAGCAGTGCAAGAAAAGAACAAAATCATCAGGATGAAAGTCACAAACAGAGTTGAAAATACCACCCATCAACAATTTGCTGATGACACAATTCTAACTAGAATTGAGTATGATGGAAGAGGTTGACCATATGCAATATTTATTAAACACATATACAAAGGCATCTAGGCAAATGATCAATGCTGAGAAAGCAGAAATTTTCTTTCTAAATACTAATAATGAAGTTGAAGACCAAATCTATCAAAAATTAGGATTTAGAAAAAGCAAATTTCCATTCAGATATTTAGGGATTCACATTGATAAGAATAAGCAAACTAGTCCTGGATGGGAGCATATACTCAGGAAAATTGATTCTCAAATAGAATCATGGAAAGGAAGATGGTTAACAAAGGCAAGGAGAGCTACAAAGATTAAAGCAGTTCTGACAGCTATCCCATCATAGCAAATGTCTTGTTATCACCTACCCAAACACATTAATTCTAAACTGGAAAGAAAACTACGCAACTTCTTCTGGGAAGGATTGGAGGATAAGAAAAAAATTGCACTAATTAGCTAGAACAAAATTTGAAAACCTAAAGAATATGATGGATTAGGTATTAAGAATCTGGAATGGCAGAATGAAGCCTTTAGGAGCCAAAAAAGTTTGGAGACTTTATCAAGAAAGAGATAGGAAATGGGCAAAAATCTTATACAATAAATATCTAAATCCTCTAGATAAAACTTCATTATTTAGAATTAATTCTCCCCCCAAAGGATCAACAGGATGGAACTTTCTTATGAATAATCGAAGCTTGATTTCTAAATGCCTCACATGGGATATAGGGAATGGAGATGAAGCATTATTCTGGGAAGACTCCTAGAATGGGAACCCTCCTTTGATTAATTCAAATTTCTCTCCTAACACAATATCACATCTTAAAATAGTATGGGGTACAAAAGTAAAAGATTATTTAGAGGAAACTGAATTAGATATACGTAAAGTATGGACATGGAAATCACTTGCTGAATGTGATATCAATCAAGAGGAAAAGGATAAAATGAGATCATTATTAAAACCGCAGACTATTACAATTAAAGGCAAGGAGGATAAGCTAATCTGGGTAGCATCAAAGGATGGAATCTATAAAGTCAGAGAAGGATACAAGATGATCACAAACTCATAGCAATGAGAAGTTAGCTCCCTGCATTTGAAGCTATGTTGGGATCCAACAGGTCTTCCTAAAGCAAGAATGTTCCTATGGATCGCTATGCACAAGAAAATTTTAACAGAAGATAGGATTCAAAAAATGGGTTTTGAAGGGCCATCTAGGTGTTCCCTTTGTAAAGAAGAGGAAGAAAATGTAGAACACCTCTTATTCTCATGCAAATTTTCTCAGGAATGTTGGAGAGGGCTTCAAAGTAAATTGAATTGGTCTTCCCCGTTAGCAGGTAATTGGGAAGATCATTTGTTGGGTTGGCCCAAAGAGGATCCAAAGAAAATCTATGGCAAACTTTGGAACATTTCCCCAGCTATAGCTCTTTGGGAAATTTGGAAAGAATGTAATCACCGAATCTTCTTAGACCAATACTTTTCGGAACAAGCCCTATTTTCGAAAATAGAAGTAGCAATCTCGAAAGTAATAAATAGTGATCTTAGAAAGAGACCTAGAGAAGAGGGGTCCTTCTCTGATTGGGATGCTGAAATTAAAAAATGATGGTCATTATTAATCAACCCCCCCCCGCCCCCTTATTATAAGAAGAAGAATGACCTTGCTAGACTATCTTGCAAATGGGAGCCTCCCCCATCTGGATGGAATACATTGAATTATGATGAGGCTTCTAGAGGAAATCCTAGTAAAGCAGGAATTGGATGTATCATAAGAGATGATTTAGGTGAATGGATCGTTAAAAGATCAGAGTCAATAGACATGGCATCTAATAATATAGCTGAACTTGAAGCAGTAGAAGAAGGTATAAACCTATGTATTAAACTTAATATTAAAAAACTTATTATAGAAGGGGACTCACAAATTATTATCAACGCTCTCTGAAAAGGAGTTACCCCAAATTGGGTATTAAATTCCAAATTAGAAGCCATCATTAAATCTCTATCGGCATTTGAAGAAACGAGATTTAAACACATTTTTAGAGAAGGCAACAAGGAGGCCGATACATTAGCCAATCTCGGCATTGATGGTTTTAATACCTTAACATACAATCATTAATATTAACCCTTGGTAAAGGTTGAATTAATCATTTTTCTTTCTAACTCCGACGCATTATAGTGATCTCACATGTTTCGGCCAGAGTACCATCTTGTGGGCAATCTTTCACTTAAGTTAGGATATCCTTCCAATATGATGATTTTGTGAGGAGAAACATTAATCATTTGTATGCCTTCCTCATTATTAGGCATCTCAAATTTTGACCTCACCTATTTATCTGTAATTCCAAGGCTATTTGCAGCACTCTTCGGCCCGCATTAGGTTTTAGCAGTAAAATAGGAAGGGTTAAAAATCTAGGTGCTATGGATTCTAACATTTGTCTATTTTGTGCATACGAAAATTGCACCATGGCCTTCTATGGGCCGATTACAAAGGAGTGATGGAATAGAATTCTAAGGCCAATAGATGATATGAGTTGTATAGTGATCAATAGGTCTTTAGGAGAAGGAGTTTTCAAATATAATTACTCATGGAGGACTAACAGTGATGTAGTAGGGCTCTGTGTAGGATGCTTGGTCTGGGTAGGAATTGGAAAATGAGACATTATTAGGATTACCTACAATATTTTTGACCCTTGTTGGTTAGTGGGGCTGGAGCTAGCAGTCACAAACATTGATGCTCGGCTTCACATTCCTCTCCTAGAGGCATACATGGAATTTGAAGTTAACAGCCTAGAAATGGGAAGGAGCCTGAGATGCCTTTGCATGGTAATTAGGGATAATATCTAGTTTTTTAACGAGTGGCCATGAATGGAGTTGAGCATCAATTTTTTGCTGAGATGGAGGGGAATCATCGAAGATCTAGGAAGGGTCTAGTTAATCGATTACCTGAGGGCGTTTGATGCCTATATACACCCAAATGTGGACTTCAACAACATGGAGGATGTGGAATTTTGTCTTCCAAACTATGACAAAACTAGTAGGGGTAGTTCAACATATGAATTCCCCCTAGGATCCAAGGCAACCACTATGCACGAAGCTTTGGAAATCATAATGGTTTTAAAAAAAGAATGACTAAAATAGTTCTTGGGTCATTTTGTATAAGCACCCGACCCTAAATTTTGACTTGTAAAGCTCTATTATTAGCAAGAATGCCTCTATATGTAAGTCATTCAAACTATAATTAGGACGTAGCAGTAGACTTATGTTAATATAGTGTCCTTTTCAACTGAACACGAATGTTACTATAAACTCTAATATATATGAATGAAAATAGTTTTTAGTTATTGCTCAGCCCCTTTTCTGGTAATGGTTTTGGTTCTTAGATTTTGGCACTTCTGATCATGTTCCAATATTAATTTTTGTATAGACCCGCCAACTATTCAGGGTTTATGCTAATCTATATTAAAACTTAATGTTTAATAGTGTTAACAATGGGAGAATCAGCACATCTCCACAGACAATTGTGACTTGCTATCGGTTTGCTCCCCCTGGGTTATAGATAACAGTTTTAACTTTGGCATCTTTTATTTGTTTAAACCATCCTTATATTGCGCATGGAAATTTATAACTTTTAGATATAATAACTTCGGTCACCACATGTTCTATCATTAAAACTTCAGAAATGTGAATATAGTTGAGTTAATTGTAAATCAATATAATTGAACTAATGGCAGATCAATTAATGATTATAATAGATTTAAATCCATTTTATTATCTTCATAATGATATCCTTTATTATGTTGAAATGACTCCTCTTGGTCCCCTTTGAGATTTGTTATTTCTGGTTTAACCTTAACTCTTAACATTTATTGATGGTGGCGAATTTAGATCAAATGCAGATTATCTTTTTGACAAATTAGAACCTCATCAGATAGATAATTAAATGGTTGTAAATTTCAGATTGATGTATTTACTGGGGTACCCCCCTTTTATGTATGTATAATATAGGACTGAGGTCCCAGGCAAGATAAAAGGTTTTCTTTCCCCGTTCTTTCCTACTTGTGCCTGTCAAAACAAGGGAACTATATTTAAATTTTGTTTTCAATCTAATAAAGTTAATCATGGCTTTGGCCATTTACCGAGAAAAAAAAATATAAATAAAAAAATATTATTTAGTAAATAAATAATTAAATAATATTGAAATGGTTTTTGTTTAAAGATATGTATGTATTAATTAATTTAGTTAAAGTATTATTTAAATAAGGTTAATTAATAAAAGAAAGATATCTGATTAAGTATTGAACTCATTTAAATTATCAATAATGACGACCTTAATAAATTGTGAAATTAATTTAGTTGGAAATCAATAGGTAAAGTTTAATAATTTGAGTAAATTAATACTCTTTGATTATTTTGGGAAAATTGACCTAAAATAAATAGGTGTAACTTTGCAAATTCTTTTTAAACAAAAGGGGGTTAGTTGTAAGGGTGAACTATAAGATTTTTTTAAAGGTTGATTAACTTTAATAATGAGGAAAACTTTATATAGTTGAATCAAATAAACGAACGAGTTATTGGGTGGGATAAACTGAGAATCTTATACACTTAAAACATTCATTGAAATGCAAATTGAAACTTTATTTTTGACTCTATTGTGTATTTTCAAATCAAACCCAACTATGAATTTTATTGTTTGTTTGTATTGTCTATGCTTTTGGATTTTGGAGTGATTAGATGTTGACCAATTTAGGTTGTACACTAGAGGTTTTGTGAGATTTCTTTTATACCATTTATGTGGCTGGATGTCATGATATGTCTTGTGATTCAAATTGAAATTTTATTTGTGAGGTTTACTTTGTTGAGCATTTATGTGTACTTGGTTGGAGTACCAACTTATTTTCAGGTTTCTTATTAAGGATCCACATTTGATCATTATGGGTGTTGTGGTATGGGACACAACTATGTTTTATGTTCTTAGGAGAACTTGTCTAGGTACATGTCTTTGGGAGTGGCTTGCAGTAGGGGTTCGGGACCCAAAGTGGTTAGTGCCAGGGTAACCTATTGTAAGTTATGTAATAAGTGATAATCTAGTAACTAATATTTTGGGGGAAAAACACATTAAGAAGATAAGTTAGAGATATTTGATTTTCCCATGCCTTGAGTGCTTGTATAGACTAAGTATGGGAATGAGATGACAATATAACTAGTTGCCTCATCTTCTTGAGAGGGGTTTCTAGTTCCACATGTGTTATGTTGAGGGTCTAGGGTTTAGAGTAACCAGTCTAGGGTAACTCAACACTTGAGGGTCCAAGGTCCATTGAGAGACCAGTCCAGGGTAACTCAAGTAGTTTGACCATGTGATGACACTCCCTAGTATGTAGCTTGAGTCTCCTTTGTAGATTTTGTGTACCTTTGGTGGTGTACTTATTGTTGGATGTGTTTATTGTGGTTATTTACTTTTATTGATGATGATTGGTGATTCATGGATGATGTACTTTTGACATGTGGCTTTTGACTTGAGTTGATTATCTTTCATTGACTTTATCTTATGATCTTGGTTTTCAATTTATACTTTGTTCATGTATGATGTTTGATTATGAGGTGTTGGTATTGGATTGAGTGTTCTTACTTTTGGATTATTTTATCTTCTTGAGTAGTATGTGTTACCTTTGAGGTAGTTTTGGCTATTAGGAATTCCTTGCCTAGGAATGTTTTATGTTTGATTAGCCGTATGAGGATCGTTCATTATCTTCCCTGCATGGTGGGAGTGGAAGCTTGACTAGGTAACTACACGGTCAAGAGGTAGTGTCTTCTTACCATTTGGGTCCCCCTCACTTTGCTAACTATTGGATGTTTGTTACAAAAGATGTACCTTTATCATTCTTATTTCTTACCTCAGAGACTTCTTTTTAGTTGATGTAATAATTCTATCATGTATTTTGATGTATTGTATCTATTCACACATACCCTGCGACATGTGCAGTGGATGTTATTAATTGGATGTACTTTCATTGTATTAGTTATACTTATGCTTTGCTTATACAATTATGTATCTATTATTTCTTTATGATCATGTGCCATTGTACTTGAAACTTAAACAAATTAATTTAAAATTATTAAATGTGACTCAATGTAAAGGAACCCTTGAGGAATTGAAACTATATCTGTAATTGCTAATGTGTGTTTGACATGTATGTTCATATTGCTTCTGCATTAATAGTATCTTAATGTTGTTTAAACCTTTAAAAAAAAAATAGTTCAGTAAACATTGTAACATGTTAGGTTTATTTCTCTTGGGTTCCCGAGCGGGGTGTTACATTTGGTATCAGAGCCTGAGTTTCAACATTGGGAACTCTAGGCATAATGTGCACCATCACTTGAGCATTTAGTAAACTTGCAAATTTTTTTTTAATGAAAAACTTATATTGATATCAAACTTGAAACCAAACTGTTGAACAAAAAACTCTGAAACAATACAAATTCTGAACATGGAACTAGAAAACTTATAAAACTTTCTGGATTATTGCTTTATGTCAGTAAGTTATGACCTTATGGTTATGATGGATTCTTAGATGTCATTCTTGTATTTGGGTATTGTAGGAGAGATGACTTCTGGTTCTAGATCCATTGCTAGGGGTCGTAGCTTAGGACGTGGTAGAAGTCGTGGGAGAGGTAGTCACCATATTCCTTCCTTGGTCCATTTAGAGGACCCTATTCAGAAAGAGGCTAGAGAGGATGATAGTGTTAAGAAACATGCTGAGATAGAAGGACCACTCACTAGAGACTTGGTCAAGGAGATCCTAGCATGCCTACCCTTGCAGGATAGAGCTCATCATTTAGAGCATGAAGATAAAGAAAGTTCCATGAGTCCTGGAAGGAGGAACCTAGAGAGCAAAAGGTAGTCTAGCCAGTCCATCCAGATGAAGGACCTATTGTGGGTCAAAGTCAAACCTTTCAATGGAGAAGGTACTGGATATGATGTTGAGAATTGGTTGATCACACTAGATAGATATTTTTCCATGCAAGACTTTGACTCCAACGTCAAAGCAAGATATGCCATCACCCACTTAGAACACTTCACAACGATTTCGTGGAATATAGAGGAGAAGAAACTTGGGATAGATATGAAAACTATCACATGGGAGTTGTTCCTTGAACACTTCTGTGAGTGATTTCTATTAGAATAGTGGCAACTACAATGGGCAGATGAGTTTCATGACTTCAGACAAGGTACCAAGATAGTGGTGGAGTATGAGTGTAAGTTCTTCGAGCTTATGTCTTATGTAGGAGTTAGTGATAGTTCACCATTGATGGTCCAACATTTCATTAGAGGACTTAATGCTAACATCATTGGGGGTGTTAAGGTTTTCCAACCTAAAACGCTTAAGGATGCAATATTGCAAGCTACTTTGGTTGAGATGAGTGTGACTTCGGATTAAGGTGGCCTACTAGGTGTTCAGGCTAGAGGGTCACCTTATTCTAGAGCATCTAGGGATAACCAGTCTCAAGGAGTTGGAAGTTCTAAAAATTCTCCTAAATTCTTCAAGGGTAAATAGGAGAAGCAGGGAAGGAAGTTCTTCCATGGTAACAACGATGGTTCACAGTCAGGGAACTATCACAACTGGAAGCATAGTATGCACAATAGGTTGAATCAAGTTCCTTAGGGTTTCAGTCAGGATGCTAGTGTTGGTAGTTTTGATCAGTTATGTGCACCTGGAGCTCAAGGAGGCTTTAGTGGAGATTGCTATTTTTGTGGACAATATGGTCATAGAGTGACCAATTTCCCTAAGCGTGCACCTCAATTTTGAGTAAGAGGACCTACATATTGAGTTTTGTGTTTGAGAGTTTGATTCATGTCTCTTTGTAATGGGCTTCTAGGAGTAAGCCTAATTTTAGGGGGGGTGGATGTAATGCCCACCCATAGTTTGCTTTTATGTTCTATTTGTCATATTCTCTTAGGCCAATTTTATGTATTGATTAGTTTTAGAGATACTAGATTTGCAACATTATGATATTATCTCATGTCTTGGATTACAAATATATTTTTTATAATTGCTTAGTTGATTTCATTTCACATGATGTTAATGATGTCTTGATGATTCCTAATTAGTAAATGTGGTTTTTTTCATTAAAATGTTAACATTATTTCTTTAATGATGATTATGTTTGTATTGATAGAGATGCATTATTATATGTACACATTTGATATTAGACTTGTGATTTTTATGATACTTACCCCATACTTGCATGTGTATGGTGCGCGTGTTTGTTTTATATTTCTGTCTGACGTGTTTGATGTGGTTAAGGGAGGGAGTTGTTGTCACCTGCTAGTTGGGATCTACACGATGAACCATTCCCCACCATTGCCTGTTTAGTTTAGATATATATTATATACATGTACATGCTCATCTTTTATGCAAGATGCAGGTATTGGGCATCGACTTCCCTGAATTGGCAGGATGAGCATGCCCAATTACAAATACTCAAATGTTGAGAATGGGAAGATAATGATCAGGTCCAATCCCAACCATAGCCTATAATACTTTTCCTGCAAGGAGGACTCGTAACAGACTGTCTACCCTTTTTAAAACCCGTGAGTCTTTTGTGCATATGTTGTTTTATGAGTCTTTGATGAGTTTTCTATTAAATAAGTCTAATTAAAAGATTGAATTAATGATTTAATTTAATGGAATATTATTATGACATATTAATAATTAATTATTAATTAAGAAATTAATTAAATAAAAAGACTTGAATTCAAAGATAAAAGTTATAAGAATAAATTTAGAACATGATAATATTAATTTAATTTAATAATAATATATTTAGAGTTCATTTTAAAATAAATTCTAAATATTATTGTTATTTAAGTTAATAATTATTTATCAAATTAAATGTTCAAAAATAAATTAAGAAGTGAAAAGATATTAATTTATGAAAAAGATTTAAGTTCGCATGATGCGTGCATGAGATTTAAATATAGGAAATTAATTAAAAGATAAAATATGTGAACTTAATAAAGATATTTTAAAGTGCGCATGAGATTTAAAAAGTTAATAAATTAATTTAAAGTGAAGTCAGGTGGAAATTAAATAAAGTAATTTAATAATTCATCTAACGTACATGAAAGGAGTAATAAAATAATATCTTAATTAAAAGAAAATTAATTGTGCGTTAAAGAATTAATTAAATAAAATAATTATAATTTTAGAGTTGTGGAGACAGAAGCCCTAAAAGGTAATTAGAGTTTATATTAGAGGATTTTTGGGTCATTATTACACACATAGGTTTTGGAGAGCAACTCAAAGGGTTTGGAGAAAAAGGGAATTTTTCGTGGCTTGAAGGATTTTGCCTAGGAATTTTCATCTAGCTGTCAGAGTTTAGCATCAGTACGAGGTAGGGTTTTGAAATTTCAAGAATGTATTTTCAGTTGGAAAAGATCTATTTGCTTCGTGTTTGATTGGGTGCTTAAATCTTGTTTGACATTCTATTTATTTTCTCGGATATGTGGAAATAAATTTGATTCTTATTTATATTTACAAAAGTAAATCGTAGTTAAAGCTGGGAATGATTTGAGATTTAAAAAGAAATTTTAATTTTGAATGGTTTTTGATAATTCCCCCATCAGATTTAAAGGCAATTGTTTATTAAAAAAATAAAAATAATAAAAATAAAATTATATATATATATATTTAAATTTTTTTTGAGAGCAGAGCGTATTGGTTTTATTAATTTTTTTATAAAAATTAATTTTTTTAAAAACATATTTATCCAAACTTAAAATATATATATATATATATATATAATAAATAAGTTTTTTTTTTATAAATAAATTTTGAATGGGGTGGGGATATACACCCCCCCCCCCTTGTACCCGCTGATGACATTAATTGCCGTGACAAACAATACCACTATTGTCGCAAGCAGCAATTGTGCTGCTACTGCACACAACAGGGTACCTTGCTGTCACAGGTACCAGGCCGGCGGGCCTTTAAACACACTTGTTTAGTTTTTTTTTATAATTTTAATCATAATTTTTATAAATAGGTTCCATTTAATATTAAATTTAATTATTAATAATTTTATTTTAATTATAATTAAATTTAGCAAATTTTTAATTAATGAATTTGATTAATAAATGTTCTTAAATTTTATAAATTTTATAATTAATTAATAAGTATTGTCATTAATATTATTTAGTAAATAAATAATTAAATAATATTAAAATGGTTTTTGTTTAAAGATGTGTATGTATTAATTAATTTAGTTAATGTCTTATTTAACTAAGGTTAATTAATTAAAGAAAGATATTTGATTAATTATTGAACTTATTTAAATTATCGATAATAATGACCTTAATAAATTGTGAAATTATTTTAGTTGGAAATTAATAGGTAATGTTTAATAATTTGAGTAAATTAATGCTCTTTGATTATTTTGGGAAAATTGACCTAAAAAAAATAGGTGTAACTTTGCAAATTCTTTTTAAACAAAAGGGGGTTAGTTGTAAGGGTGAACTATAAGATTTTTTTTAGGTTGATTGACTTTAATAATGAGGAAAACTTGATATAGTTGAATCGAATAAACAAATGGGTTATTGGGTGGGATAAACTGAGAATCTTATACACTTCAAATGTTTATTGAAATGCAAATTGAAACTTTAATTTTGACTCTATTGTGTATTCTCAAATCAAACTCAACTATGAACTGTATTGTTTGTTTGTACTACCTATGCTTTTGAATTTTGGAGTGATTAGATACTGACCAGTTCAGGTTGTACACCAAAGGTTTTGTGAGATTTCTTTTATACCATTTATATAGCTGGATGTCATGATATGTCTTGGGATTCAAATTGAAATTTTATTTATGAGGTTTACTTTATGGAGCATTTATGTGTACTTGGTTGGAGTACCAACTTCTTTTCAGGTTGCATGTTAAGGAACCACATTTGATTATTATGGGTGTTGTGGTATGGGACACAACTGTATTTTATGATCTTAAGAGAGGTTTTCTAGGTACATGTCTTT
This sequence comes from Cupressus sempervirens, assembly GCA_028749045.1. Classification (NCBI taxonomy): domain Eukaryota; kingdom Viridiplantae; phylum Streptophyta; class Pinopsida; order Cupressales; family Cupressaceae; genus Cupressus; species Cupressus sempervirens. The sequence goes on from CM053788.1 coordinate 613,701,299, forward strand.
GGGAATGGCTTGCATTAGGGGTCCAGGACCCAAAGTGGTCAGTGCCAAGGTAACCTATTGTAAGTTATGTAATAAGTGATAATCTAGTAACTAATATTTTGGGGGGAAAAACACTCTAAAAAGATAAATTAGAGATATTTGATCCACCCATGCCTTGAGTGCTTGTATAGAGTAAGGATGAGAATGGGATGACAGTATAACTAGTTGCCTCATCTTCTTGAGAGGGGTTTCTAGTTCCACATGTGTTATGTTGAGGGTCCAGGGTTTAGAGTAACCAGTCTAGGGTAACTCAACACTTGAGGGTTCGGGGTCCATTGAGAGACCAATCTAGGGTAACTCAAATAGTTTGACTTTGATGACACTCCCTAGTATGTAGCCTAAGTATCCTCTATAGATTTTGTGTACCTCTGGTGGTGTACTTGTTGTTGGATGTATTTATTGTGGTTATTTACTTTCATTGATGATGATTGGTGATTCATGGATGACGTACTTTTGACATGTGGCTTTTGACTTGAGGTGATTATCTTTCGTTGATTATCTTATGATCTTGGTTTTCGATTTATACTTTGTTCATGTATGATGTTTGATTATGAGGTGTTGGTATTGGATTGAGTGTTCTGACTTTTGGATTATTTTATCTTCTTGAGCAGTATGTGTTACCTTTGAGGTAGTTTTGGCTATTAGGAATTTCTTGGCTAGGAATGTTTTATGTTTGATTAGCCGTATGAGGATCGTTCATTATCTTCCTTGCATGGTGGGAGTGGAAGCTTGACTAGGTAACCACGCTGTCAGGAGGTAGTGTCTTCTTACCATTTGGGTCCCTCTCACTTTGCTAGCTGTTGGATGTTTGTTATAGAAGATGTACCTTTATCATTCTTATTTCTTAACTCAGAGACTTCTTTTTAGTTGATGTAATAATTCTATCATGTATAGTGGATGTTATTAATTGGATGTAATTTCATTGTATTAGTTATACTTATGCTTTGCTTATACAATTATGTATCTATTATTTCTTTATGATCATGTGGCATTGTACTTGAAACTTAAAATAATTAATTTAAAATTATTAAATGTGACTCAATGTAAATGAACCCTTGAGGAATTGAAACTATATTTGTAATTGCTAATATGTGTTTGATGTGTATGTTCATATTGCTTCCACATTAATAGTATCTTAATGTTGTTTAAACCTTTTAAAAAAAAAGTTTAGTAAACATTGTAACATGTTAGGTTTATTTCTCTTGGGTTCCTGAGCGAGGCGTTACATATAGGCTTTCCCTATGAGGTTTCCTTCAACCAGAAGTTGAGTCACACTGCCAAACCATTTTCACTGTTCAGTTGCCTTATTCCATTGGTCTTCTTAGTGGGGTAAAATATGGAAGGAGGGATTGTCAACTTTGCGCCATTATGGTAGCATGGCATCCATTGTTTGGAAAAGATGGCATATTTTTTTGGACAACCTAGTTTTATTGATAGGATGACATAGGAGACAAAACAAACCAAACTATAGGATGCTAATAAATTTGTAGAATTATGCTTTACAACTTTGAGTGGTGGTACTTGATTTTTTTTTTTAAAAACAAAAATCTCTTTTTCCATTATGTTAAAAGCATGATCCAATTTCAGTGACATTTTCTTCAAAGATGAAATATTATTTTTAGCACATGAATTTGTGGGATGTGGAGAGCTAGGAAATGCAAAAGGGCATTATCTTTTGGACTCTCATTTTAATAGCTCACATGGTGTGCTTGTGAGTATTTTTTTTGTTATGCAAATTGAGAAACATGGACCCTTCTCTTGGCCTTGACTTCTGCAAGGGTTTCTAAAAAATCAAACAAGATGTATTTTAGTTTGGCATGTTAGTGGAATTTGGGTGAATTAGAGAAAATTTCACCAAGTTAGGGTTTTGTTGTTGTGACAACAATGGCAAGTGGAAATTTTATCTAGACAAACAGGTAGGCTAGACCATTGACAACCCATAAAGTCGTGTTGGATACCACATCAAGCATTCATTCCTACCTTCTTTAATAGGTGATTTTCTTGTTAAACTTTTTAACTTATTCCCTTTGCTCTATTTATAAACAAGTTTTTAGGTTTTTTCTCATGCACTAATATTGTTAAACAATTTTTGTTAGAATCACACTATATTTAATCTATTTATTCTTTGTTCCATGTTTTTATTGAGATACGCACTGTAAAGGGGGACACCCACATAAAAAAATTCCAACTTTTTATTACACTACAATCAACAAGGGCCAATAGTGTCGAAATAGTGACATGCAAATGTCTTCTGCAATTTTTTTCCCATTAATTTTTTTTTCTTGGTTTATTACCTAAACTTGTATCATAGGTTTATTTGATGCCCCAACCTGTGGGAAGTGGATTCTATTCTAAGAGGTCGGGGGCGTCTGAATCAAAATAGTATGATTTTATCTAATTAAAATCACTTTTATGCAAAATTAAACAACAAATACAACACTCATTGCAAGATAAATGATCATGAATTGAAACTAAGTAACAAAAGAAAAGATCATAACTCACAAAAGTGATACACAAGATTTGTGTCGAGTGGGAAACCTTCAAAAGATTTTTGATTTCTTCATAGGGAGGAAAACCACTCCATTTGAACCTGCCATCTTTATTGAGTAATATATCTCTGTTACAATCAATAGCTACAACTGCTTGGGCTACAACCCCTCTTCTTACAAACAATCTGTCAAAGTTGAATACATATATATATGTACGCTTCTGTGGTACACACATCTATATATGCAACCAACCCAAATGATTTTCTTTCAATAATTATCATAACATTCTCCACAATCTCAACTCTATTTTATTACACACCCTTATCTTCTTTTATACATGGAGATGCTCTAAAAGATATCATTCACTGATTTACAATTTTATAGAAATAGTTCAGACAGTTCATAAAATTGTTTTCCTTTTTATTTTTTTAATATTCATGTTGTGAAAGATGATCATCAATTTTACATAACTGAGATCAAGAAACTGAATGTTAAGAACATGTCAACTACAAACGGAATCAAGTAACTATTTCTTTTGTTTAGTGTTGTTATATCTTAAACGTTTTCACCAATTTCCTTTCTTCATAAGTATCAACCGTTGTATGCTTAAAGGAAAACATATTTTAACCATATAAAACTTTCATGCTCAAAATTCATTAACTGAAATATTTTCATCAGAAAAATATAAAACTGTCTATATAGGAAGTCTTTTTCAAATGCCATGTATTGATTCATGAAGCAAATATTCTGCTATAGTAGAACATTTTTCCTCTTTCTTTCTCAAGAAAAAATTGATAAACATTGCATACCTGATCTGTGCAAAAGGAATAAAATACCCTTTGTTCATTTAGTATCATTCAAACAAAATCTTCTTTCCATTAAAAACTTCCACAATTTCAATACTCAAGCCAAAACATGAAAAACAAAGAATCTTACATTAGAATACATATACTGTGAAAATTATAAACAAAACTTTGTTCCTGTGCAATAGAGAGAAACCTTCATAATACCTTTTTAAACATTACTATGCATTTCACCAAAAATACTATTGAAAGAATTAAAACAAAAGCTTTATAGCATATTGAAAACTCATATCCTGATTTGTTAAAGAGATTTTCAAGAGTTGTGAAGAAACATTCGTGTCAGCGACTTGCTATGATTAGGGGAAAAAATAAATAAACGTAAAGCTTCAAGAGCTTTCCTCTAAAAAACCCCAAAACATAGTTTATACTCCTTTGAAGTCCACCACACAAACACCACATGTGACTGAACAATGAATCGGATTACAAAGTTTAACTTTACTCAGTTGTTAACACAACACAACATTTAATATGTAATAAATGACCACAAAAACCCATTGTTCAATAAACGATGTTACATAAAAACTGATTTGACTTTGTCCAATGTTCATCTTAATCAATTTGCATCAAGGGAAGTATGCCAACAATCTCCCCTATTGTCCTGGAGGAAAAATTATATATGAAACAAAAAAAATAAACTATTATTGTTTTTGTTGATTTTGATCAAACTGAACTGTACCTATCACTGCCATTATGATGTTGTGAAAACTAAACTATATATAATGTTTTTTCTGATGTCATCCTAATGTTGTGAAAACTAAACTGTATCTATCAGAGGAAACCTCTATCATTCTATACATCAACACAATACTAGATTGTAGCATCAACACAATACTAGACTATAGCATCAACACAATACTAGACTATAGTAGTCAACACAATACTAGCACAAAAATCCTACTTCTCCCCCAATTTTGCATCAAGGATCAAAGCAATATCAATATTAAAACTATTTTTAAACAACATATGTCTTTGAATTGGAGTACCGACCTATTACAGACTCCCCCATATTTAGAGAATTAGTGCAAGAGAGATTGAGAGATAACTCCCAACTGTGCTAGAAATAACTCAAAAACCTCTTGAGACAAAGGTTTTGTAAAAATATCTACAATTTGGCATTGAGTAGGAACATATACCAAATAAAACTCATTATCAATGACCTTATCATGAAGAAAGTGAAGTTTCATAGCCGCATGTTTGGTTCTAGAGTGTAATAGAAGATATTTACTTAACTAATTGACACTCATATTATCACACATATGGCAATAGTTTTTGAAATTTGTGTGCCTAAGATAATTGATAATCCATCCAAATTAATTGAGTACAACATGTTGTAGTAGCAATAAATTCAGACTCACAAGTGGATAATGTGACACATTCATGTCTCTTGCGATGCTAAGCAACCAATCGATCACCGAGAAAAAATGTAGCACCACTACTGCTCTTTTTATCTTCAAAACCATCCCAATCTACATCTGTATAACCAAGCAAAGAAAAACCTTCCTTATGTGGATACCATAAACCAAAATCAAGAGTACCTTGAATATATTTAAATATTTGATTTATTGCATTAAGATAAGACTATTTTGGAGCAGATTGAAATTGAGAAGCCATACAAAGTACTTACATTATGTTAGGTCTAGATGTTGTAAGATATAATAGACTATCAATCATAGATATGTAAGAAGTTTGGTTAACTAAAGGTGAATCATCTTCTTTAGTCAACTTGCAACCTGTTTCCATAGGTGTGCTAATTGCTTTACAACATATGTCATGTTAAATTTCTTCAACATTTCCTTAGCATATTTGGTTTGAGAAAATAATAAAACATGTTCAAGTTGTGATACCTGTAGACCAAGAAAGAATGTAATTTTTCCCAAAAGTGACATTTCAAATTTAGATTCCATGATGTCAGATAAATATTTTGCTAATTCATCATTAGTGGATCCAAAAATAATATCATCCACATAAATTTTCACTGCTAAAATATCATCATTAACAACTTTAATATATAAAGTGTTGTCTACACTACCATGAGAGAAACCATTTTCTTTCAGATGTTTATCCAACCTAGAATACCAAGCTTTAAGATCCTATTTCAGACCATATAGTGCCTTTTTAAGACAATACACATAATCAGGTTTAACAAAAGATTCAAAACCTTCTAGTTGTTCCATATAGACTTCCTTTTCAAGATAACCATTTAAGAATGTTGTTTTAACATCCATTTGATAAACCATGAACTTTTTATAACTAGCATATGGAAGAAAGATTCTAATAGATTCCATTCTTGCAACTGGTGTAAAAGTTTTGAATTGAAGTCAATACCTTTCCGTTAAGCATAACCCTTACATACAAATCTGGCTTTGTTTCTTATCACTTTACCATCTTCATTCAATTTATTTTGAAACACTCATTTTCCACCCATGATGTTCTTGTCATTAGGTCTAGGAACAAGTAACCATGTTTTATTTTTCTCATTTTGGTTTATTTCATCCTGCATAGCATTCAACCAGCAAGTATCTGTCAATGCTTTAGTCACATTTTTAGGATCAAATTTGATATCAAGCAAAAATGTTCAGCAACGTGAGCATGCTCATCTATTTTGGCTTTTCTTCTAGTTAAGATTCCTTCTTTTATGTCTCCAATAACTTGACCCTCATGATGTGTTTTAGTAATGATCTTGGATGGAGTTTTAGTCATTTTTAGACCAATATTTGTTATTTTAAGAGTTGAACAACTTTCTTGTTCATTTTCATTATGTGTATCTAAATCAACATCATTTGATTTTTGATCATTAGATATGCTTTATGTTCTTTGAAAAGAGATATTTTCAAGATCATCATTATTAAATTGCTGTGTAAAAATTAACTTTCATCAAACACTACATTTATAGCTTCTACAATCTTATTCAATCTTTTATTGTAGCATTTATAAGCTTTACTATGTGTAGAATACCCATGGAATATTCCTTCATCAGATCTTGTATTAAAACCTTCCAAGGAATCATTGTCCTTTTTAATGAAACATTTACAACCAAATATTTTAAAGTTCTTCACATTTGGTTTTTTTCCGTTCCACAACTCATAAGGGGTATGAGATGTTCTTACTCTTATTTGAGCACTATTTAAAATATACACAGCTATTTGAATAACTTCTTTTCAGTATTTGTTAAGTAATTTGACTTCATTCAACATAGTTCTAGCCATTTCTTTAACAATTCCATTCTTTCTTTCCCTAACACCATTTTTCTATGGTGTACGAGCAGTTGCATACTACCTCTTAATGCTACATTTCTCACAATATTCAATGAATTCCTGAAAGGTGAATTCACCACCTCTATCTGACCTCAAATACTTTAACTTCAAGTCTGTTTCTCTTTACACCAATTTTCTAAAGACTTTAAAATGATCAAATGCTTCATATTTGATTTTCAAAAATGTTACCCAAACCATTCTTGAATAATCATCTACAAACAACATGAAGTATTTTTCACCATTCAAGGATGGAGTTTTAGTTGGTCCACATAAATTAGTGTGGACAAATTCTAATGGCATGTTTGATAGATATTATTTTATTTTGAAAGATACTCTAGTTTGTTTGCCTTTTACACATTCTTCACAATTTTTTTCTAGTTTACTAATATGAGGTAATCCTTTGACCTTCTTATTCTTACTAATTCTAGCAAGATTATCAAAGTTTAGATGTCCCATTTATTTATTCCATAACCAATTTTCTTCAACTTGACTCACTAGAAAAATATTAATTAACAATGATTCCTAAACTATAGAATCAATCAAATTGTAAAGATTTCCTCCTATCCTTAGATCACTAGCAATGAATTTATTTTTCTCATTTTGATTGAGCATCCTTGAGCATTGAAAGAGATTGAGTATTCACTATCACAAAATTGACTAACACTTGGAAGATTATGTTTTAAACCTTCTAAATAATACACATCATGAATAGGTGTTTCTCTATTAAGTATTATTGAACCATGATCTATAATATATGCACCTAAATTATCTCCAAAGTGAACAAATCCTCCATCAAAATCCTTTAAGGTTTTGAACTTACTTTTACAGCCAGTCATGTGAGTAGAATAACTGTTGTCAAGAACCCAAGTTGCAGGGTTTTGAGAAAATAACATTGTTTCAACAATTAATGATTTTTCAATTTTCTTGACAATAGGTTTCCATACATGTTTAGACTTTAAATTCAATTTGCATTGATTTGCAAAATGACTATAACAGAAACATTTGAAACACCTAACAATTTTCTCCAAACCATAACTAGTACTGCTCATATTACATTGAAATGCCTTATGGCCAAAGATATTACAATTGAAGCAATAACCATTAAAATTTTATTTTTTCTTCTATTTTAAAACCTCCTCTTCTTTTATGTTTAAATCAGATTTATTAATCAGATTTTGCAAATAAATCAGCTTCTTGTTATTTTCATCAAGTGACAAATTTTGGTTTTCAATCAACTTATTTGCTTCCTCCAAATCTACAAGAAGTTTATTGTTATTTATTTCATGATTTGAGATTAATTTCTTTAATCTCTTCAATTCTTGTAAGGATTGAAGAATTTCATCTTCAAAGTCAAATTCTTTGTTTGAATCAGATGAGGATACAGATGGGCTTGATTCTGAATTGGGAATATTGACTATTTCAACCATAAATAATCTTTCTTCTTCCTTGTCTGGTTCACTTGATTCTTTGTTTGAGTCTTGTTTTGACAAGATACTCCTCTTTTTAAAGTTCTTGAATCTTTTGTTTTGATTCCAAGGTTTCCTTTTGGAAAACTTTTCAATTTTCTCATCATTATCATCTTGACCAGCATGGGGACATTTTGTAGAAAAATGTCCTAATTGACCATAGCTAAAGCATTTTGGTTTTCCTTGATATTTCTTTTTCATTTTCCTAAATAGTAATGCTTCTAAGGCTTCTATTAAATCTGAATTGCTTTCTTCTTGTTTCTTAGCCTTAAAGGTTGTCTCTTTTGATGTAGAACTAGCTTGATTGCTAATTCTCATTTCATAGGCAATTAAGGTTCCTTGTAACTAATGTAGAGTCATTTTAGAGAATTTTTTCTTCTCTTCCAAAGTTGAGATTTTGGTTTCAAACCTTGGTAGGACAAACATTATGACTTTTGAAACTATGTCTCATTCTTTAATCTCTTCTCCTAAACCTCATCTTACATTATCTGTGTCATCAACTCTCAAGAAATAGGCTACTATGTTTTCATCTTCATACTTTAAGATTTTCAAATTGATTTTTAACAGTTATTAGTTTTGACTCTTTTACCTTCTCATATCCTTGATAGATGCTCTCTAATTTAACCCAAATTCCATTTGCAAATTGACAATATACTGCTTTGGCAAACACATCTTTAGTAAGACCACATACAAGAGCATATCTTGCCTTTTTGTCCAACTCATATGTAAGTTTATCATTTGGATCAGTAGGTACTATTTTTGGGACAGTATAATTAGTAACAAAAACATCCCACATTTTGACATCTAAAGAATGTATGAAGGCTTCTATCATAACGTTCCAAAAAATGTAGTCATTTCCATCAAATAATGGAGCTCAATTAAGAGAAGCACCTTCAGCTTGAGCCATTATATTTCCAAGATTCCCAAGAACAATTCCTATAGGTAGAGCTAGGAAGGAACCCCTATGCTCTAATACCACTTGTTGGAAATGGATGCTATTATGGTTGGTGGGGGGGAGGGGGGGCGGGAATGAATCAAAATAGTATGATTTTATCTGATTAAAATCACTTTTATACAAAATTAAACAACAAATACAACATTCATTGCAAGATAAATGATCATGAACTGAAACCAAGCAACAAAAGAAAATATCATAACTCACAAAAGAGATGCACAAGATTTGTGCCGAGTGGGAAACCCTCAAAATACTTTCAGTTTCTCCATAAGGAAAGAAAACCACTCCATTTGAACTTGTCATCTTTATTGAGTAATATCCCTCTATTACAATCAACAGCTACAACTACTTGAACTACAAACCCTCTTCTTACAAACAATTTGTCAAAGTTGAATACACACACACACACACACACACACACATATGCTTTTGTGGTACACACACCTATTTACGTAACCAACATAAATAATTTTCTTTCAATAATTATCAAAACATTCTCCACAATCTCAACTCTGTTTTATCACACACCCTTATCTTCTTTTATACATGGAGATGCTCTAAAAGATAGCATTCATTGTTTTACAATTTTACAAAATAAATTTAGATAATTCATAAAATTGTTTTCCTTTTTATTGTTTTAATATTCATGTCATGAAATATCTTCACCAATTTTACATAACTGAGATCAAGAAACTGAATGTTAAGAACTTGTCAACTGCAAAAGGAATCAAGTAACCGTTTCCTTCGTTTAGTGTTGTTATATCTTAAATATTTTCACCAATTTACTTTCTTCATAAGTATCAACATTTGTATGGTTAAAGGAAAACATATTTTAACCATATAAAACTTTCATGCTCATAATTCATAAACTGAAATATTTTTATCAGAAAAATATAAAACTGTCTTCATAGGAAGTCTTTTTCAAATGCCATGTATTGATTCATGAAGCAAAGATTTTTCTACGGTAGAACACTTTTCCTCTTTCTTTCTCAAGAAATAATGAGAAATATTACATACCTAATTCATGCAAAAGGAATAAAATACGTTTTGTTCATTTGCTATCGTTCAAACAAAATATTCTTTCCATTTAAAACTTCCACAACTTGTATGCTCAAGCCAAAACAAGGAGAAAAAAGAATCTTACATTAGAATACATATACTGTGAAAATTATAAACGAAACTTTGTTCCTGTGAATTAGAGAGAAACCTTCATAGTACCTCTTTAAACATTACTGTGCATTTCACCAAAAATACTATTGAAAGAATCAACAGTAAAGGCTTTATAACATATTGAAAACCCATCTTGATTTGCTGAAGAGATCTTCAAGAGTTGTGAAGAAACATTCATGGTGGTGGCTTGCTATGATTAGGGTTAAAAAAAAAAACATAAAGCTTAAAAAGCTTTCCTCTTAAAAATCCCAAAACATAGTTTATACTCCTTTGAAGTATGCCACACATAGCTCAACAATCTGTCGGATTACAAAGTTTAACTTTACTCAATTGTTAACATGACACATAGTATTTAATATGTAATAAATGACCACAAAAATCCATTGTTTAGTAAACAATGTTACAAAAATATTGATTTGATTTTTTCCAACGTTCATCTTGATTCAATTTGCATCAAGGGAAATATGCCAACACAACAGAGGATGAGATAGCATCCCAAAGAGTGGGAAGATAACTATCCTCTCTGTAATCTCCAAACATCATGTAGGCTTTTTAAATCTTATTCACCAGAGTTATTTAGTTATCCAAATGAAATTCCACTAAGTTTCCCTTGCCTCTACTTTAACTATAGAATAAGCTTGAAAATAGCCATTTTGAACTAGTCACCGAAGCTGATCTCCTAACCATAGAGCAAGAAATTTGTAGAGCAAGTTGTAATTCTAAATTTCTCTTGTGTAATACTTACTGAAAAACCTACAAATTTTCTTTCAAAGTTCCTATTCTAAGTTGTGATTAAAAAATATATTTATAATTTGAGAAATTGATTGTAGTTTCTATGTTACTTGCTTCAAACATAAATACTAATTTACATATAATTTGTTAACAATACAAATAAATTATTAAAACTAGAAAAAATGATTGTAATTTATGTACAAATTACTTGAAATAGAAATGGTGAGTATGTAGAGAAATTCATTATTTTTAATATATAAATTTCTTAAAATAGAAATAGTGGATATTTAGAGAAATTAGTCATAGTTATTGAAATAGATATAGTGGGTGTGTTGAAATAATGATTGTAATTAGCATGTAAATTATTGTAAATAGAAATGATGGGTATGTTGAAACATTCATGGTGAGTGTACATTGAAACATTTATTGTAGTTAGCATGTAAATTGTTGTAAACAAGAAAGAAAAGGTGAATGTGTGGAAAAAATTATTGTAATTTATATACATAAACTCCATAAAATGAAAATATTACCTCATATATAAATTGCTTGAAAATGAAATGATAGTTCTTGTATTAATTGCTTGGAGTTGACTGTAACTCAACCCGACTTAGCATATTCTACAAAAGACTCTACCAACCAAGCTAATGGATGCAGATTGTCTCTTCTTCTTTTGTGTGCACTGTTGGTCTAAGACTTCAACAATGCAAGAGAAAATAAAAATAGCAAGGCACTTTCAAGCCAAAGTATTTTTGGATTCATGGAGCTTAATGGAATCTTTCTCCAGGGAGTAATATTAGGGGTTAGGAAAGGATTTAGCATTAATAATGTGTACAACCTAGTCATGGTGTGGTTTCAAGAATATTTAAATAGTCTTGTTAAATTTATGAATCTTTAAGATAATTTTGGTTTTGGTTTAATAAATTACGAACAATTTATATTATTATTTTTCTTGCTAATACCCCAACCATGACTATTTATTAGTTTTGTTCTATCCACGGATCTATAACTCTAGCTATGGGTTGTATTTAATTAGATAAAATATTTCCCCTAATCAATTATGTTATTTCTTTCTTGATATAGAGTCTTTATCATCTCGTATGAATTTCCTACTCCTCCATATTGGCTTATTTTGCTTTCCCAAATCTCATATTAGTTGACAATACTCATCTTACAATTTTGTGATGTTATCGCTATAAATGATCATAGCAAGATACATTGAAGAAACAAATATGTTTTCAATCAACAAATTATCTCATTATTTTAACTACACATTTATTCTTTGGGTAGTATTTTCTATGAAGAATTTGACAAACTCTTTCAAATCTTTCAAATCTTTTTCCTATAGAATAGCCTTTGAGTTTGTATTGCTATATCTTGAAATGGTTTCTTTAGTGTTTTTAATTTATTTTGTACTCTTTTATTTGCTTCTAGAAATAAGCTTGGCTAGAAACTTACAAATAAAGGAGTAAAACATCATTTGGGAAAAATTATCCTTATTGTTTGTTCTTATGATGTTTGGGTAGGGGAAAGCATTGCTATATTGACTACTAAATCAAAATCTAATTTTATGAAACTTTACTATAATGAAAAATATCAATGATTTCTTCCATTTCTTAATTAAGGTCAAATGTAGATGGTCATAACCAAAAGCATAATTGAAAGATGCTTTATTTGGCTTGAAGTAGATCACATATGTTGTATCAAAATTTAATATCAACATGTAGTTTTCTTGTGATTTTATTATTAATTCTTTACAATAATGTTATCATTTCCTTTTTATGTGTCCTTTCTAATTATTTCACATTTCACAATCACAAGGACTATCAAAATTTTTGGTTGAGATTTTTATTTGATAGATAATAAGTCTTGGAGGCAATATTAAAAGACCCATCTCAATTGGGCACGAAAGATTAGAGATGGGTAGGTATCATTGGTTATTCCTTACAAATTTAATTTTAACAAAAAAAATTAAGAACCTTCTTTAATGTATAACTTTATTGCTTTCGTAGTCCTTGTAAATAATTCCTAAAAATTAAAAGTTGGATAAGATTGAATTCTTAAAATAAAATAAAAAATTCATGATCTAAAATATAATGTTATTTGTCATAAAATCTATCATTTGCTTACTAATACATGATTTATTAAAATGGAGTAATACATGATGCCCTAAACTAATTAGATAAACTTAAAGATCACTTTTAATCTTGATTTGGCATTAACCAAAGGTAATCTAGTATAGTAATGAGAGATATTTTCTAATTGTTTATTGATTTATCATCGATGCCTATGCTAGCTAAATCCAACTAGTTGGATAAACTTATATATATTTCTTATCTTCTTGATCGAGTATTAACCAAAAATAATTTAGTAGAGTAATGAGAGATATTCTCTATATGCTTATTGATTTACCATCAGTGCCTATGTTAGCTAAAATACCTGCCTATGTGTTGCCTTCTAGAAATATGTGTTTTAACTGTATATTCTCAAAGGAATTTTATAATTCAAGGGCTATTTCCAAAAATGACTAGATTTTCTAGTTTGGAGGTTTGCCTCTCCTTAAAGCATTAATAATTATTTGAGAGTCACCTTCAATTTCCAAATTGGGAATTCCTAGTGATTTACTAAATCTTAATCCTTGTTTCCCTTAGAGGTTAAAAAAGTTTGGCAATGTTCTTGCCATCATGGTCTCTAATAATTCAACTGATACCTTCCTTTCTAGGGTTTCCCCTTAAGGCACCATCAAAATTAAGTTTGAGCCATCCACATTTTGGGAGCTTCCATTAGCACTTGGCTCTTTCCATCTTACTCATTAGGTCATCTTTTCCATATTTAGCAAGGATTATAATTCAAAACCAATTTTTATGAATGATTCCATCCATGATGGAAAAAATACCCTAATGATGGTTGGGTTTACTTTATCTATTGTTCAATGTTTCAACAATACTAGCTTCTATCTTGTTAACTAAGGACATAATTGACATTTCTTTATCTTGAAAAATATGATCGTTTCTTTCTTTCCATAATTCCTAAGTAATAATAGAGGGGGCAATATTCCATAAGTTTTGATATAAGCATGTGCATATAGATCGAGGCCAACTTCTAAGATGCTCAGTGAGGTTGTTCTGAAATGCAAATTTCTAATTTAATTTAGCACCAATATGAAGCCAACATTCATAAGCATGTTGATAATTGAGGAGAGTGTGGTCCATTGTCTCTTCATTTTATTTTGCATAGAATACATCTTGACAAACCTTCAATTCCTCTTTTTTACAATCATTCAATTGTAAGAATCTTCTTCTGCATTGCAACCCATTAAAAAATGTCTACTTTTAGAGCACAATTTTTGTCCCAACATAGGTCAATAGGGAGATCAAAAGTAGATACTTTCGGAGAGGATGTTATTAGTTTGTATCCACCTTTAACCTAGTCATTCCCATTCTTAAATCATGCCTAAATAAGATTTCCATATCTAGTTTTGATGGAGAAAGTTTTTTCCATCAATAACTTCCTAATGTTTTCTTTTTGAGAGTCCAATAGTGGAATATCATTGAAGTCTTTTCACCTCCAACCTAGAGATGACTAACTATCTAAAGTAATATAGTCATTAAATTGGTACCTCGAAAATCTTTAAGAATATTTATTATATATTGGTCTATACCTAAAGAAATTAAAGGAGCATATCTTGCCAAAGAATCTTCCCAAAATAAAATAGATTGCCCATCCCCTACATCCTAGTAAAGTTCATCATTAATAATTGGAATACATTTTGAAATTAAATTTGGCCAACATTTTTTTAATTATAAGGTATTTATTTATTTTTAAGTGACTTTTGTAGGTCATCTTTAAAACCTCAAGATTTATAAATGATTGAGTACATACGAAAAGATTTGGTCATGAGGTTTACAAAATAACTATCATTTAAACTATTTATTCGATTGACTTCTACTTGAAATTTACTTTTTTAGTTCAATATATTTTTCTACTAATTTTAACATATTATTTTTTACATTTCTCTAGCTTGAGTTTAAAAGTGTTAAATAGTTTTTTTTTTCTCTACAATATAATCATTGAAGTTGATGAAAGGTTAACCTTATAGCTCCCAAGAATCACTACATGAAAACACGTGTCATAGAAAGAGAGGAGCAAAGCTATGGACGATGGAATTCATAGATCCACAAAAGAGGAGACATTCTTGATGAGCAAAAAGAGAAATTTCTATTAATAACAAGTGTTTTGTGAAAGAGAGATCAATTCTTATAAAAGGAGATCAAAACCCTAAAACATACAACCTAGGTTGCATGACAATAATCAATAAAAGGATTAATTATTATATACCTAAAGTTTAGATTAAGTAAAATAGAGTGAACGAGAAAACTCCTTATTACTCCAACATCCCCACCCCCCCTTAAGATAAACTTAGGGAGTAGCTAAAAACCTAGAAACTGCTACTAAAAGTAAAATTGAGTCCCAACAATAAGGCCTAATGAGCTACCCATGCACAATCAAATCTTTGTAAAGAGGAGATATATAGAAAATGACATGGGAAAAACCCTACTCCAAGAAAAGATGGAAAGAACATTGAAAGAACTAGTGAAGGGCTGAAGGAGCCTCCAAATTAGAGAATGTCCCAGAAGATAGGAACAAAAGATGATCATGAAGAACACCACTAAAGCATGTAGAAGCTGCAAAGCCTAACAAAAAGTAATTAATGATATGAACAACCTCTACTAAAATAGAATTTGACTAGGTAAAAAAGACTATAATTTGCTTGAGTGCCCTAAGAAGATACTACTCAAATCAAGAGGCACATAAAGGCAAACAACTAAATTCGAAGATATATATGACATAAAACACCAAAGCCTGAAAACATGATCTATTGAACATGGAAGACTACAACCAAAGTAGAAATGAAAAGATGAGTGTGTGTATGTAGAATGATCCATCTCACCAAAATGCATAGGTACCCCATCCACTGCATTCATCTAAGTACATATGAACAAATAATGAATACATATCTCACTCCATCAAACTAATGAAACATAAAAACCAATAGAAGAACCCCCTAATGCAAACAAGGGCGAGGAGACTGACAATTGAAAAAGTGAATCAAATGAGTTGCTTGTCAAGGAACCACAATCAAGATGCACAAAATAATACATATGGGTGTACTAATGTGATCAATCTCAAACACATCATGAGGCTAATGTCATGGATGGAACACTCACTAAAAAATGAAGATGGAAAACAAAGGAAAAACATGAACTCCCCACTTTAATTAGAGTGGTGCACATATAATAAGACACAAGATATGGTGAATCTAGAGAATGCAAAAATCTGTATGAGTGTTCTCAGATGACACTGCTTGAATCAGAAGGCAAAACAAGGTAAAACAACTAAAAACAAAATACAAATGTAGGGTAAGTGAACCAAGTTGTGGTGCCAAAAAGATGACACCCATTTTTTTTTCTAACTTTCCATAGCGCGTACGCGCTATAATGTGTGCGCACTTTTAAAAACCCAAATTATTATAAATAGGCTACAAACCTACAACCCATTCATTTTTTCCTCATTTTCCATCTTACTCTCCTCAACACATACACGACTTTAGAAATTTGAATATTTTTGCCACCTACCTCGTCAAAATGCCTCCTTCTCGTCAAAGTTTGAGATTACAATCACACCATATGTTGTCTAACCTTCTTTTTACATTGTTTTATATGTTCTTTGTATTGTTTTGTAGGTTTTTTTCAAATTTTCTTTAAATTTGTTTATTTATTTAGATTGCAATTGATTTCTTATTAGGAAATGTGAATAATGAACTAGAAAATCCCCAACAAGATCAAAACCAAAACCCTCAACAAGATCCAAACCAAAACTCTCCACAACAAAAAATTTTGCAACCTGCACAAATTGGAAGACCTCCTCCTTGAACACAAGAAAACATAATAGATGAAATAGAAAGAGGAAAGAATGAACTAGAAGCACTCATTGGTAGGTTGAAAGCTTGTCGACAAATCAATCCAATGAAAGCTCAATTGGCATCCTCCCTCGAGTCCATTATGACCCACGTAGGTTCTGTTAGTGATCAGTTAGATATTTTGCAAGTTAAGAGGGATGAACAAAAAATATATTATGCAAAAAAATTATCATATCAAGATGTAAAAAAAAAAAAAAGATATACCAAAAGGTAGAATTTCTGCATTATTTAGAAAGCCTGGTGAACAAAATACTATTAGAGAGATAACTAAATAGTTCCCCATCCATTGGTGCATACACGATGGTATTAGAAATTTTATTTGGGATAGATGGTGGATAGTTTTTGATGCCCCTCCTTGCAATAATCATGAGGTCCCAATGTATTTCTTAAAGAAGTTGTATTGTGAGTTTGTCCTTGAGGAGATCCCCAATTATTTTGATAGATTAGAATCTCAGGGTAGAGGTGGGAGATCATCATTTGAGAGGCTAGGGGCACGTTGTGACCATAATGTAGTTAGGGCACCTATGGTCAAGCCACAGGGTGAGCATGTGACTATTCTTTTAGTTGTGAAGGAACATGTAGAGGCCAACACTCTAGGGACTATTAATGATTTGACATATACCCTCATTCATTGCATGAGTTCATTAGTTGAGGAGGAGCCTTCTGCATGTCGCGGCCACATGTGCACATCATGCAGATCCTTATGCACATTTGCCAGTCATGCTGAAGATGGTGCAGATGATGGGCTAGTCACTAATCAGTTCCTAAATGAGACATTTGGCATTAACACATAGATAAATTACAATTATAATAAACTAATTTGATCACATTCCATATGTATAGTGAATGACTAATTAATTAGAATGTATTGACATTGTTCAAAATTCAGGGTCAAAGTGTTGGCGGCCCTAGTAGCGATCCCTCGGCCCCATTTTTTGTCCCGTCAATGAATCCAGAGGTATGTATTGATTTAATCATTTAAATTAATACATATATTTATTAAGTAATCATATGAAGGATTGTCAAATTTTTTTATGCATGTGCATCAGTTCTCTACAAGACCATTAACATTCCCTACGAACTTTGAGCCTAGACGTGATATGAGCTTCATAGAGGTAAATTTGTTTCATGTTAATTTAATTCATTTGATTATATTTTTTTGATGTTTCATGTTACATGTAATGTGTATTCTATAACATGAAACTCTTGACATTTGAGACTCCTCATCTTCGATAGTCTGTCGATCGTGGAGTGGTTACAACTATGGCTAGTTCACAGCCATTGACTGAGGTATGAAAGAATTTTCTTGGTTTTAGTTGTTGTTTATAATAGTTAGTATCGAAATTTCTAATATTATTTATAAGTGATTATATTGATTGAATTTTTGTAGGGTCTTTTTACACCCGATCATCCATGAGCCTTCGAGGTGGACTTATAGAGCAACTATATGATGGTGGTAAGAAAATAATTAATTTTGTGTGTACATAAATTTGATTTCAATGTATAATAATTATTGATTCATATCTACTTTGTTTGTATCAGCTTGAGTTAGAGAAGAGCCTCAATAAGAGGGTGAGAAAGTGTGTGAGGAAGACAATATCATCGCCATCATCTCCCTCCACATGATGACCGAAGGCCTCTAGAGATTTATTTCCTTCCCCTCACAGGAAGGAGAAGATATAGTTGATAGACATACATGTATAGGCATTAGCGAACATATATGTTGGATTTTATGTCAGTGGACATATTCAATATACATTTGATGTATATATGACATTTTATATTTGATGTATGACATTTATTTGATGCATGACATTATTAGACTTATGAAATTATTGGTTAATATACGATATGTTTGTTCATGTACAACATTCTTGGTTATCATAATATATCATGCGTTTGTTAATGTATGGCATTATTGGTTATCATTTTATATTATATGTTTGTTCATGTATGACATTATTGGTTATCATAATATATTATGAGGTTGCATGGGTACTTGTAACCACACCCTTGGTACTCGTACCCACATACCCAAGTACCAGGTATATGTATCCCAAGTATCAGGCACTCATAGAGAGCATCATAGCTAAGGACCTTGATTGAGATTTTGGATTATTTTTTCAATTTTTTGTTTGTGTATGAACTCGTTGTTTATAAAGCTTAATTCAATACCTAATCAGTTCAAAACTTTGATAGAATATTGATTAACTATAAACTTTATCATTTTTTAAGCATAAGTTTATCATTTCCAATATGTCATCGTCATATGATTTATGATCTTGTTCATGTTTAAAGTTTTCCTTCTCTATTATTTGTTTATCAAGCTTAATTCAATAGCTAATCAATTTGAAACTTTGATACAATATTAATCAACAATAAAATTTATCAGTGTTAAAACTAGAAATTTATCATTTGCAATATGTTATTGTCATATGATTTATGATCTTCTTGTTCATGTTTAAACATGCCTTCTATGTTATGTATCTAAACATTTATCATAAATTATTATTATTACTCATAAATTTAGGTTTTCTATAAATATAAAAGTATAATTAAAAATAAATTTTGACATACCCAAGTACCCCTATCCCCTATTACAAAAAATAGTTGTACCTGTACCCATACCCATACCTATACCTTGAGTACTCCAAGTACCTCCACCCCCGTGCAACCTTGTATATTATATGTGGATCTTGGTGTTTTCTATACACCTATGTGGTCTAGAGGATCTCTTTCTACTTATAACATCCCCTGACCTTTCCCAACCTCCTCACTAGGTTAACTAATCCAAACTTGTAGCATCACTCCCTTACTCTTCTACGAACAGTATCCCTCCAAAGGTTTTATAGGTCTACTAGGGTATCATAGCACTCCCCAGTCCAACCAAGGTTTCCATGATTTCCTAAGGTGTTATTGGAACACTTGTACTATATTTGAATGGATAAAAACAATGGGTTTGTACCTATTTTCAAGATTTCTTCACAAAAGGGCTACAAGGAGAGCCCCTAATTAAGCCTCCACCCAGATTTCTAGGTCCAATAGCTCCTTTTTCTTAGAATTTCAACACCTCTAGCCTTAAGAACAATTGATACATAGGACCCATGCTCAAGGATTTTTAGGGTCTCAGGGTGCATACAAGTCATACAAAAAAAATAGCAAAATTGAGGGTTTGGTAGGGTTTTCTTGGCTACCTGTTGTCCCCACTTTTAAGAAACCTTCCACACATCATAAAGAATCATCCTCCACAAGTTATAACCTCCTCATACCCCTCTTCAATCCCTCAGAAGGGAAATTCTTCATTCTTCAAGCTTTGCTCTCAAGAGCTCTTTCTTTGCTGACAGTCCCTAGCCAAGCATTGCCTAACTCACCTAGGGCTTGGTCAAAGAATTATTTGCACTCACTTTTAGGGCCCCTGCTTGCATAATATAATATATTAGGGTTTTTAGCCTCAAAATATTTAAGACCATGGAATTCTATTGATGAGACAAGACTTACAACCCTTTCATGATAAACAACTGAAGAACTGGTAGCAAACAGGTATCTTTGAAGAAATTTACAAAACCTTTCAAAACTGGGTCACAAACTATAACTAATGCATGGTGAATATAGAGGCTGAAATTATCTAATGTTTTTAAGCTATTATAGAGAACTTTCATATATCTATTGCTTGAGCTCATTCAATCCATGTCTCCTAGCTTAAGGCCCTACTTTCATGGCATTAATGTCCTTAAAAGTGTATTATGCTAGTGATTTAAGATAATGGGATGCATGTCCCATGTTCATCTATGAAAAATTACTTTCCTAAACCTTTTTGTTCTTTAACTTCTTGAATTTGACCATTTTTCTACTTTACAAATCATCTTTCATGTCACCAACAAGACAGCCATGAACTTCATTGTTTTGACATCTTTTGGAATCCCTTTGCTCATTTAGGTCGTGAATTTTGGAAGTGACTATTGTCATCTTTTTTAACACTACTATTTCCATAATGCTATAACTGTCACATTCTCCAAAGGGAAAACCTCACTATTTCAATGTCTTATCCTTAATGCTATGACAATTGCACATCTTTGGACCTCTAGATTTGTTAGGTTCTTATTCATTAGATCACCATTTGTCATAACAATATAATAATATATTGATATAGTGTAGCCTCAAAATCACCATATATCACTAGTGCACTGAGAAGTATGCAAAAATATTTGAAAGCCTTTGTTGAATTCTCAATTCATGCTAGGTGAAACTTGTAAATTTATTCTAATAGAGTTCAACATTAAAAAAATATGATTATATAATAAGTTTCCTCAAACTACCAACCTACCACCACCTAAATGGCATTTGGAGCTCCTCTTCATAGCTTTAGAACTGTGATTGTTCTTTCATGGTTATCCCTTTATGAACTAACTCACAACTTTACAACCCATTGTAGTATTTGATTGTGAGTCATCTTGCATGTACATAACTAGGTTTTTTGTTAAACGATCCTTGAAAATTTTTAATTTATTACTCCTACTATAAATAGTACTAAATGTCTTCTATTCTATTACACATGATTACTAGATTTATTAAGATTGTTGTCTCACTATGTCTTATTTTTTGTTAAATTTTCTATCATATGCATCATTAAATTAGTCCCTATATACCTCTACCATAAATGTTCTCCATGCTTTTTACCATATGACTATAATCTATGTGATATAGTAGTAAACTAGCTTTTAAGAGGTTTTTCATCATACTTTAATCAATCATTGATCTCAATTGGACACCTCTATTCCATTTGCACATAACTACTACATAGGATTCTCACATGTACTTTTTCACTTGTTTGGACTGAGCACTATTGTTGTGCTTAGTTGAAAGAAAAATCAGAATGGTTTTAAAGATTGTCATGATCATACTTTGCCACTTGACATTCTTTTACTTATTCCATTTACATAGGAAATGATTCCACTTTCTTTAACTCTACCACAAAGCCCTAGAAATGAACACAAATATTAAGTTTAATACCATGTCATTGTTTTCATGGAAATTAGCATTTTTATAAAGATTTAAGAGTTTTTCTAGAGATGTTGATAGTTACACTACTACAAAGGTTTAAAAAGTTATTCATCACACTTACTATTGTTGCTAATATCCTAGTTAGTAATGACATGTCAAGAAAGAGTTTTTGTAAGGACCTAGGAGGAAAAGTTAAATTGGATTGGTCCCAAGATACTATACTAGTGGGTAAGGAAATTGTGACACTCCAACCAAATGGAAAGTCTATGTACATTCCTTTCATCAAAAGATCCTCGAGCCCAAATTCTATGTGCTAGGTGTTAAATTTCTAATTACATTATTTTAGGAGGGGAAGAGGTTGTTGAATCTAAACTTAATAATAAAGACTCCCTATAGGATATCATGAGTCTCCATCACTGGATGAGATGACATATCTAGTTGCCACAGTCAAAGATCGTTGCCCTATGACATTTAGTGACACTTAGGGATGTTTTAGTTTGGCATGCCCAAGAACATTTGAACACTCAACGAGATAGGACAAGCTTGGGGCTAGTGTTTACCTAGCTACCCATAGCTAACAAAATAGATAGTTTGATTCCATGAAAAAATGTGAGAGAGATTTGGCAGTTGGCAACTTTGTACTGGCCAACACTACAAGTTTCAACATCACTTGAGATGGTGTCGCAAAATCAAAATAGAGTAAGATCTCCAAAAAGTGAGAGAGGTTATTGTAGATCTCTGCAACATGGTTCTATAGGACCTAGAATCACATCCATACCTCACACAAGCTTCGAGATATGCCCTATCAAATATTGTTGTCCTATGGCATATAGTGACCCTTAGGGATGTTTTGGTTCAGCATGCTTGAGAATGTTTGAGCACTCAATATGATAGGAGAAGCTTGGAGATAGGGTTTACCCAGCCACTTGGGCCTAACAGAACATAAAATTTGATCCCACGATGAAGGGTGAGGGAGATTTGGTAGTTGGCAACTTTGTACTAGCCAACACTACAAGTTTTAGCATCACCGGAGATGGTGTCACAAAATCAAAATGAAGTAGGATCTCCAAAAAGTGAGAGAGGTTATTGTAGATCTCCACAACATCATCCTATAGGACCTATAATCACATCCATACCTCACACAAGCTCCAAGATATGCCCTATCAAAGGTCACTACCCTATGGCATTTAGTGACCCTTAGGAATGTTTTGGTTCAGTGTGCCCAAGAATGTTTGAGCATTCAACAGGATAGGATGAGCTTGGGGATGGGGTTTACCCAGCCACCCAAAGCTAATAGAATAGACAATTTGATCCCATGATAAATGGTGAGAGAGATTTGGCAGTTGGCAACTTTGTACTGGCCAACACTACAAGTTTCAGCATCACTCGAGATGACGTCACAAAATCAAAATGGAGTAAGATCTCCAAAAAGTGAGAGAGGTTATTGTAGGTCTCTAAAACATGGTCCTATAGAACCTAGAATCACATCCATACCTTGCACAAGCTTCTAGATATGCCCCATCAAAAATCACTTCCCTATGGCATTTAGTGACCCTTAGAGACATTTTAGTTTGGCATACCCAAGAACATTCAAGCACTCAATAGGATAGGAAAAGATTGGGGATAGGGTTTACCTAGCCACTTAGAGCTAATGGAATAGATAGTTCAATCTCACGATGAACGGTGAGGAAGATTTGGCAGTTGGCAACTTTGTATTGGCCAACACTACAAGTTTCAACATCACCCGAGATGGCGCCACAGAATCAAAATGGAGTAAGATTTCTAAAAAGAAAGAGAGGTTATTGTAGGTCTCCACAACATGGTTCTATAGGATCTAGAATCACATCCATATCTTGCACAAGCTCTAAGATATACCCTGTCAAAAATTGCTGCCCTATGGCATTTAGTGACCCTTAGGGACGTTTTGGTTTGGCATGTCTAAGAATGTTTGAGCACTCAACAATATGAGATGAGCTTGGGGATAGGGTTTACTTGGCCACCCAGAGCTAATGGAATAGATAGTTTGATCCCACGATGAATGGTGAGAGAGATTTGATAATTGGCAAATTTGTATTGGCCAACACTACAAGTTTCAGCATCACCCAAGATGGCATCGCAAAATCAAAATAGAGTAAGATCTCCAAAAAGTGAGAGAGGTTATTGTAGGTCTCCACAACATGGTCGTATAAGACCTAGAATTGCATCCATATCTCGCACGAGCTCTGAGAGATGCCCCGTCAAAGATTCCTGCCCTATGGCATTTAGTGACCCTTAGGGACATTTTGGTTTGGCATGCCTGAGAATGTTTGAGCACTCAATAGGATGGGACAAGCTTGGGGATAGGGTTTACCTAGCCACTCAGAGCTAACAGAATAGATAGTTTGATCCCATAATGAACAATGAGGGAGATTTGGTAGTTGACAACTTTGTATTGGCCAACACTACAAGTTTTAGCATCACCTGAGATGGTGTCACAAAATCAAAACAAAGTAAGATCTCTAAAAAGAGAGAGAGTTTATTGTAGGTCTTTGCAACACAATCCTATAGGACCTAGAATTACATCCATATCTCACATGAGCTCTGAGATATGCCCCATCAAAGATTATTGCCCTATGGCATTTAGTGACCCTTAGGGACATTTTGGTTCAGTGTGCCCGAGAACATTCGAGTGCTCAATAGGATGAGATGAGCTTGGGGCTAAGGTTTACCTAGCCACTCAGAGCTAATAGGATCTCATGACAAATGGTGAGGGAGATTTGGTAGTTGGCAACTTTGTACTGGCCAACACTACAAGTTTCAGAATCTTCAGCTTCGAGGCCCCAACAGTTCTATATATAGTAGGCTCAACCCCGAGGCATCGACGGTTGGGTCACCATGATTATTAGACTATGAAGTGGCATCTAGAGAGGTTATCATAGGTCTCCACAACACGGTCCTATAGGACCTAGAATCACATCCATACATCACACAAGCTCTGAGATATGCTTCGTCAAAGATCACTGCCCTATGGCATTTAGTGATCCTTAGGGACATCTCAGTTTGGCATGCTTGAGAATGTTTGAGCACTCAACAAGATGAGATGAGCTTGGGGCTAGGGTTTAATTGGCCACTCAAAACTAATAGAACAAACAGTTCAATCCCACAATGAATAGTGAGAGAGATTTAGCAGTTGACAACTTTGTACTAGCCAACACTACAAGTTTCAACATCACCTGAGATGGCATCACAAAATCAAAATAGAGTAAGATCTCTGAAAAGAGAGAGATTATTGTAGATCTTTGAAACATTTTCCTATAGAACCTAGAATCACATCTGTATCTCGCACAAGCTTCGAGATATGCCCCATCAAAGATCGTTGCCCTATGGCATTTACTGACCCTTAGGGAGGTTTTTGGTTCTGCATGCCCGAGAACATTTGAGTGCTCAACAAGATGAGATGAGATTGGGGCTAAGGTTTACCTAGCCACCTAGAGCTAACAGAATAGACAGTTCGATCCCATGACCCTTTTTCCACTAAGTTGCAAATTTGAGCAACTTTTACAACTTTCAACAATGCAACTTTGCACAAAATTTGCAATTTTTACATTTTTCACTTAATTCCACTTCTATAACTTGGAAAAAGTTTGAAAACACTAAAATGAATTATTTTCAAATGCTCAATCCTTCACCAATTCTCAAACTCCTTCCATTCACAAATCAACATGTTACAAGAGGTCAAATCCTTCATGATACTTGACCTAGGGCTTGATTGGAAAAATCACAAAACACATCATCCAGTCTTGAAACCCTAGAATCTTAAAAAGGACCTTAGTAACTACCATTTATCAAGTGGGCATGAAATTTCAACCAAGGAAATTGTAGGTAGAGGCCCATTTTTGCTGTGTGCACCAAAATGCTATCTTAAAAAGCTAGTTTCACTAAAAATGCAATAACTTCAGTTAGAAAACATATAGAATGATGAGACTAGAAGAAAAGGAAATTTGATTCAAAGCTCTATCTTAAAAATCTATCACATCTGGTCTAAAATTTCATACATTTGGTGTAACATGCAAACAACAGTCCAAATGACTCGAAAACTAAATTTCTTTCTTTGCAACTTCTTCCAATCCGTATATTAGTACCCTCCAGAATCAAAAAAACCACTTGGGAGTCTTTCTTACCATGCCAAAAATCCATTCCATGCTTCACTTGGGTCACTACAACAAGTTTGAGAGTTTTACACCAATTTCTCTTCAAAATCAGGCTGAACACATGATGATGTTTAGCCTAGGGCCTGTAAGAAAAAATAGTAAACCAACTTTTCTGCCCCTAAAACTCTATAATATATAATAATACACCCCTAAATTTCTTCCCACCAAATTTTATGAAGATCTCACAATTGGATTGCAAGTTAGAGGGCCATAAGTGCAATCTAGTCAATTTACAGGCTTACTCAAGCAACCCTCAATAAAATGGCAATATCTTACACAAATGAATAGATCAAAGCCTCAAGCTAAATGTAAATGAAAGATACTTAAAATACCTATCCAACCATATCAAATTTTCACATGACACATCTATACAACAGAAAAACACAAGAAAAATGATAGAAAATCAGGTTTTTATTGCTTCAAAAGACATCAAATCCGTACAACCATCACCCACCAAGACCTGTACGGTCATATCATACATATATTCTTCCATTCCAATGGTTATAACAAAATTTAAAATAGTGGTTGTAGCTTACACTTGGTTTTTCAACAAAATTGCAAAGTTGTCAGCATTTTTGCAATTTTGCTTTAACAACTTTTGCAATTTTTTACAATTTTTGACATCTTAACTCCTAGATGCCTAAAAATTAACCCAATGACCCTAAAGAATCTTTATAACCTTCAAATAAATATAAAAATCATTTTTTCCTTGAAAAATCACCTATATTGCTCATTTTTGACCCCTTGGTTCAATTTGGTGCTCTGGCTTATAATGGCACCTAGAGTTCAATTGACCTTACATATTAGATTTTATTACATCATTTTGTAGAATTTTTCATAATTCAAAACTAGGATCACACCTATATTTTTTTCTTGGTTCCTTACACCAATGATCATCCAACTGGACAAGTTTGGAGTGCTTGGGTGCATGAAAATGCATTAAATTTGATGCCATAGGTATAGCAGCGGGAGATCTGCCTAAAGAAGGCCATGGTCTTCTATAAAAAAGTCAAATTAATCATCATAAACATGATGTAGGATCAACTAATAGGTCTTGGAAGTGATTTCTTGGTTAGATTTGAAGAGACCCTAGTTTTTGACCTTGTTTGTTGAGGGTTTCATAAAAAGAACATATGGAGAGTTGATGGGTTCAATCCAATTAAATAAACCCCACTTTAGGATCATATTAAGATAATTTACCAAATTGTATAGTTGGAGGATAATTATTCCATATAGTTCCTTCGTAAATGGAGGGATTTTTATGCCTAACAAGTGGCCCATAGTGTAATAGCAGAGACTTGGTCCAAAACAACCATACCTCATTTTTTGATATGTTATAGAGAAGCCAAATGGGTATCCTAATATTCAAAATTTTTTTTTTTAATGTTATAGAAAAATGTGGAGAAAATGCAAGAGGACCATTTTTTGTGTGTGGTCTATACTAGTGTCTTTACCTAGATTTGAAAATAGTGTCTCATTGACATTATCTAGGGAGGAGCATGAAAAGAGGATCAACAAGCTCCAATCTAGGATGGTAGACAAATAGTTACAATGTATAGAATGAGGAAAAAAAAGCCTATATGGAAAAAGCATGACAATTTTCTCAAGGATTGATCAATTAAATTTATAGACATTGTTCACTTTCACCCCAAAGGTCAAAACATACTAGACATGGTTCAAAATATAATGATCTAGATCTAGAAATCACTAAGGAAGAGACCTTACAATTTCAACAAGATAAATATTAACAAAAGCTCATGAAATTGAACTTGGATCAAGAAAAAGATAAATTCTTCATGCACTTATTCTCTCAAGGAGTAAAATTTTCACACAACCTCAATGTTGACAACTTGATTCAAAAGGAGGTACCTTCACCTTTAGAAGTTGTTATGAAACAAATGGAATAAATGAGGAAGGATATGTTACACATGAAAAATGAGCAAGAGAAATGTAAGCTATTTTTTTCACTTGAGTCTATATGTCTATTTTCTTTTGAAAAATACTTATAAATGTATCATTTTACTTGTAAGGTTGAATTTTTTAAGTGTGAAAAATATGATGGTAGTGGTGATCCTCATGATCATATTAGATATTTGTGTGCACTAAGTATGAAATTCTTACATGAAGTCACTTATCTCATAAGCCTTTTTTTCTAGAAGTCTTAGTGGGCAAGGTATGGAATGGTTTACAAAATTATGTCCTCCACTTATGTCATTTGATAAAATGGAAAAAGGTATTTCCAATATTTTTCTTACAATATTCAACATGCAATCACTATGCTAGACTTATGAAACATCAAACAACACCAAGGAAAATATTCTATTTTCTTTCTTCAGTGATGGAGGAAGCTTTATTCATGATATCCAAGGAAAATCCCTGAAGCTGAAAAGATTGATATATTTATCAACAACCTTGTTCCTTAATTACAACATGAACTTAGGAAACAACTATTTTCCAATTCCTTACAACTATGTTCCAATTCCTAAGGAGCCTAATGTGATCAACTTGACCAATGACATTCAAACTACAAAACAATATGCTTCTCCAAGACTATTGACTCAAACAAATCTAATCACTCTAGTAGAGGTAAATCATCATGGGTTTTTAAATCTAACCACACCTATACGTGTCTAGCAGACTCATTTGAACTGGTGTTGAATACTTTGATATCGAATAAGATCATTACACTACCACATAACTATAAACCTTATGAACCCAAGGTTAAGCCTAAATTTTGGAATGACAATCACTATTGCATCTATGATAGGAATAAGGGTCATAAGACTAAAAATTATGGTGCAGAGCACCTAACTTTCATTGATTAATATGTTTGTAATAAGGTTAGGGGATATATCTCATGATCTCCTTATGACCCATCCATTTTGTTAAAGACACAAGACCCCTTGGTTTGTTTATAAACCTTGGGCATTATTTGGTCCTAATGGATGATATGTTAGTCATTTAATGTTTTTCTAGGTGTGTCTTAGGGGTTTGGAATCTTAACAAGGTTTCTAAGTGTTAATCAAGTTTAAATGCAACATTACTTGCTATAGTGGCAAAAGTTGCTTAAAAGTTGTCAGTAACTTTTACAATTTGCTAAGAAACTTTTTGGTTTAGGAGTCCTAACGGCTCAACCCATTTGATGGTTGAGTAGAATGGTTGGAAGTAGCCTACTTAGGCTTGAGACATTCAAAAATGGATAAAGAGGGAAGATCCAGTTGTAAACTTTCTTTCAAATCAATAAAATATACCTGTTTCAGTGCAATTTCTTAACATTTTGCAAGTATAGTATGGAAGAATAAGGGGTGGATTATGACCTTTCTGATCTAAAAGTTGATGCTAAGTGTCTAAAGGCTTTTGGTAGTGGTTTGAAGTTTTTATCATTTTTCTTTCAAAAGCAATCAAATTTATAAGCTTGCTGGTTTGAGAAACCCATGATTTTACGGTTTTGGCATTCAAATGGCCCTAACTTGCTTATCTACTCATGTAATTTCTTCTCCACTTTTATGAATCAAGTTATGGATGTGTACTATAATATTTTTGTAGTTTTGGAACAATAATTGAAGGCATTGAAGCCCTAGGTCAAATATCACCATGTATTTGACCAATTTTAAGGAGACTGGATTAGATAAAGAGATGGAGAGACTTTGAGGACTTGGTGATCAAACAAATTGTCCTTTTTTGAGTTAGTATAACACCCTATAAGTGGAGTTTTGGTTCTATGCACCCATTCCTAACCTCTTTCTTTGAAACCCAAGCCTAACCTAACTAATTAGGCCTATGGACTTAGTCAAGGTTATGATATGTTGGAGTGGAATCAATCTCTGCAACTTTGGGGTTTGAGAGAACTTGAAAAAGGGTTTTTGAAAGTGTGATTTTTTCCTTAAGTCTTTTGGGAAGTTTTGAATTTAGTGGCAAAAATAAAGGATTGGAGATCTCATAGCATTATAGGTCCTTTCTTGCAATTTGTGTTGTGGGTTGTTGGGAGTGCAACCAGTGGTGGATTTTTTTTTTTGTTGGATTCTGACTAAGTAGTTTCTAGCCTTTGTTGGAATTTGTGAGGCCTAGAACCATAAAATTCCTAGTTTACCCAAATTAAGGGAACTTGTCCTTAAAGGCTTGATTTGGATCAAATTTCTTTGTGTCATACTTGTGTATGGTGAGCCTTAACACCTTGATAGCAGCTCCTTGCAGAGGTATACACTTTTTGAAGTGAAACAAACCAATTGTTCAATCCATTGAACATCTTGAGTGTTGGTTTTGGGGTTGGATCTTAAGGTTGTGCTTCCATTGTTGCACTCTGCATCAAATTATATGAAACTTAAATACCTCATTCAAGATCTCATTGATGATAAGAAAGTTTGGGTGGATGGACTCATGACTAATACTGATCATAAGGTTTTCAATGAACCTAGGTACCCAAGCATGAACAAGAAGAAAGTTCTAGGAAGAAAAATAGGATGCAAAGACCAACTACATATGATTGAGCCAACTTGTGAGAACATAAACATGATTAGGTCTAAAGGGAAAAAGGAAGGCTACAAATCAAACGTTGATGAACCACCTATGATTATCCTTAAGGATGTGGAGTCTTCCACACAATCACAACCTTACAATATTGAGACTAAGAGCGAACAAACATAACAACCTATGGTCATCCTTAAAGGATTTGACCCCCAAACCCATACATATGCTAAAAAATTGAATCTTGTGACTAGGAGTGAACCAAAGATCATACACTTTGGTTTTAACGCTTCCAAATAGACAACATCTAAAAAATTTATAAGATGGGTTTTATAAGTTTATGATTCAAAAATAAATTTGTTTTGGATTTTATCTAAAATAATTACAAATGACAAAAAAAAAAAAGATAAAGGCATGTCACTCATAATATCATTATTGGTAACAATGTTCCAAATGCAAAGAATTATTTGTTTGAGCTTCTAAAAATGATCAAGTGGCTTATTGAATGGCTTGATGAGTCTTGGAAACTTCTCCCATTATATCCTTACTTTTGCTAGTTTTAAGATCCTGGTTACATGCACACAATCATGACTTTACATCACAAAACATTCACATTCTAACAATTTTCATGTTCTTTCATTACATTTTGATCTAAACAACAAATTTTAAACGTTTAGTTATTCAAATGACTAATCTAAAAATGGATCCTATTAAAGAATCTAATATAAATTCAAATAATGTATCTAGATTCTAAACAAATCAAAAGATAAAATCTATGATTTAAACTTATCTCAACACTTACACATAATAACAATACCCACCTTGTAATGTGGATAGTCTTGGGGGAGAGGTAGCAACATTTTATTTAGATCCAATTGATCTCTCTCTCTCTCTCTCTCTCTCTCTCTCTCTCTCTCTCTCTCTCTCTCTCTCTCTCTCTCTCTCTCTCTCTCTATTCAATCTAATGAACCAATTGGATTTGCTCTACATTTTAAAGTCTCAAGTATTGCCTCGTGGTCTAACTCACAAACTTTCCAAAGAATCTTATTATGTGATTTTCTATCATATTTTATCAAGTGTACATTTGATGCGACAATAAGGTTTGAATAATGAAGAATCTTCCTCTTTGTTTGCCAATACTCGAATAACTACAAGTTAGAATTCTTCATAGAATATCATTTAAACAATGTGTCAGTTACAACCACCACACTAATATGGTACTTTAAACCTTCACCATCTATAACCGAGTGATCCAATTTTTGTTTGGCTTGGACACAATGACACAAATAATAATCTATCCCTTCTTCATTGTCTTCAGGTCATAGCCTATAGTGACAAATGTACAAAATGTGGTCATTAATTGAAAAAATACTTAGGTAAAAGTTATAAAGTTACATATTGAAATTACAAAGATATATAAATATATATATTATCAGGTTGCACTAGATTAGACAAGTGGTCAAAGTCAATAGAAAAATCCATCTCTACCATTTCTAGTGCTTGTGGGGGATGATAGGTGTCAATTGGGTCCAAAACCCATATATCTCATTTGTCCACCCATTCAGTTGACTCATAGTCATCCCAATTTTCCTCTGCACATGATGAACAATAACATGCCATTTTCAAGTGTGGAGTACTCCATGAACCTACATCAGAGCTTCTAAAAGAATGCAACTCACTAGATCCTATTAGTGTGCAAAAATCCTCATATGGTGCAATGTTAGTATTATCTATCAACCAAAAAAATCTATGAACCGTAGACTCACCTTCCTTACCTGGACCCATTGTAGTGTTACACCACTAGATGATGGACTTTGCATCTATCAATATTGCTCCATCTTTGTACTTTAGTTCTTCACAATCTAAGGCTCTTTTGATGCATGCACTTTCACCATTGTGCTCTCCATTTCCATGACCAACCTCTATGAAATTTCACATATATTGAATTGTACACAACTTGTGCATCCTACTCAAACAATAGAACATCTGTGCATTCTTTAATTGAGATGTGCAATTGCTTGACCAAATAATGTGCTAATGATATGTTATGCCCCTGCTAGCTAAATCTCCATAAAATAGTTGAAAACAACTATGTACAAACTCTGTAGAATGTGATTGATCATCACTAATGTAAAAATGGTACTCCCTCAAAATCTTCCTATCATCCTCTGTACTTGTAGGTGAATGCATGAATGTTATGTGAACAAATATGGAAACCTATTGAGAAGTATAATACTTTGCTTGCACCTCATTTTGTGGTTGTAGTGTGTAGTTCTCTGTGAAGTCTACAACTGAAACAATGGTATCCAGTGGAAACATATCCTTGCACAACTTGAATTGAAAATCTAGCCATCGAGCTCTATGTGTTGGCCTTGCATACTCGTAAATAATATTTTCACAAAAAATCTTCATGAACTCATACACTAAAATCTTTTCAATGACTAAATCACATCTTTTACCTTGTTTCCCATCTGTTAGAGCATATGTCACTATCTTAAATTTTTTCTAATCTACTATTTTATTTCCAATTGCATGTGTACTATCCATATGTTCAAAAGTTGATAAAAGTTGCAAAGAACCATAAAATAAGCATGTACCATCCAAGCATGATGTCTTGTAAAACTGTTGGTCATCCCCTATTTCACACAAAATGTTGGATATGAATTCCCTTGAAGATCTTGATAGCTCATTCATGTCACAATCTTGCAAAACAAACTCAGAATGCAAAAACACACATATATGCTTGAAAACATCAAAATGGTTAGAAAACTCAATATGTATCCTAAAACAACAAGTTGTGTGTGTGTGATTTATCTTCACATAAAAAGGTTTACCCATCTCAAAAAATCTTTGACTTATTCAAATTTGAGGATACATACTAATAAATTTTGCAAAAAATTGTGTCTAAGCTGAGTACAAAAATGTTTCGCACGTGGGTCACAATTTTGGCTACCAATCCTCCTTCTTACAACATCTCTTTGATTAGGGGAAACATGTGTGTTATTTTTCCAAAAATCTTTGATCAATGATTTCAAAGCTTCACTAATTTCTTTATCCTTTCATGGTAGTCTACCGCTAAATTTTCATAACTCATTTTTTGTTAGATCTTCCAATCTCTCACGCCTTAGCATGGCTCTCCTTAGAGTACCTCTACCAATTTTCAATGTTTTGTTTGTCTTTCTCATGAGTTGAGCTTTCTTCATTTGGTATTTACTATTGTCAATGTAAGTACTTGTCTTGTGATATTACTATTTTTGGTGCATGATTTAGAACCCACTTTGTCATAAGCACTCATTACATTCTTTACAATGCTTTTTTCATTTGAATCGTCCATCATTCTTAGCCCAAGAATCTTCATGATAGGCCTAAATTTCAAATTCCTCATCATTTCAACAAATAATTGACATTGACCTATAATATTTAATTCTTCAAAGAATAATCTCCACATATGATTAAATTTTCTTTGACAAGTAAGCTTGCTAATCTTGTCAGGCATTGATTTCAAAATGTTAGAATCAATATCAATCAAATATTTTGGTCTTCTAAAATGAATTCTAGAAGGTGTTATAATCTCTTCCATTCCCTCAACATTTTGAACATCAACATAAGGTTGAGTGTTTTGCATACCTTGAACCGAAGATGATGTGCCTTGGCAATAAGATGCAAAAGATGGAATATCACCTACTTGGTATGTTGATGTTGTGCCTTCAATATGACATGATGGAGTGTCTACATCGTCGGATCTACAAATTTGTATCTCTTCAACATGAGAGGATGATATGACTCCAACATTGGAAGATGGTGTAGCTTCACAATTCAATTGTCTTCTTAAGTGCAATAGTCTCATTCATTCTCTTTATCTTTCCAATTCTTCCTCTTTGTTTCTTTGTATCAGTGGTTCTTGATCCTCTTCGAAAGTCAATTCTTCATTATTGTTTTGAAATTTTCTTTGTTCATGTAGTAGTTTCATTTTGTCTCTTTTAATTTCCAAATCTCTCTCTCTATCTTCATTTGTTTGAGTTTTTGGTTTCTTCATTGGCATAATGATGATTTCTACATGTCAAATTATTCAAACATCTAAATTACTTACAATTTGT
The DNA here is from genome assembly GCA_028749045.1 of Cupressus sempervirens. Classification (NCBI taxonomy): domain Eukaryota; kingdom Viridiplantae; phylum Streptophyta; class Pinopsida; order Cupressales; family Cupressaceae; genus Cupressus; species Cupressus sempervirens. The sequence continues at coordinate 613,735,996 of CM053788.1, forward strand.
AAATTACAAATCATTCAAATACACATAAAAATTACAATTATTTCAATGAATACACAATATATATCAAACAACTTGCCAAATTTCTAACCATTTCCAAATAAAAATTCATTCAAACATACAAATTTTCAATGAATTCACTATATATGAAACAACATGTCAAATTATAATCAAATTTGTCTCTAATCAACAAACAATATTTAAAAAGGACTACACTAACCTTTTCTATAGAAAGAATATTCAAAAAGCCAATCCAATGATTGAATTTGGTGTTTGCTAGCTTCAAAAAGTCTTTAAATAGTGTTTGCTAACTTCCAATATCTTGAAACCTATGTTTTTTCTCGGAACAATAGAATGCACAATAGACAAAAAGTAGAATATGGATCGAAAGGGACCCAAACTTGCTTTGTGACCCTTTTTTGGTGATTTCACATAGTGCATATGCACTATAGTGCGTACGCACTATGTCAAAACACATCTCTCCCTATCCCACCATCCCCCATCCCCTACTATCTCTCTCTCTCCCTAATCTCTCTCATCTCCCATCCCCTACTCTCTCTCACTCTCCCTCTCCCACCACCTACTCTCTCTCACTCTCCCTCTCCCATCACCTACTCTGTCCCACTCTCTCTCTCCCATCCCCTACTCTCTCACTCTCTATCCTCTCCCATCCCCTACTCTCTCACACACTCTCTCTCTCCTCTCCCATCCCCTACTCTCTCTCTCACACTCTCTCTCTCCTCTTCCATCCCCTACTCTCTCTCATTCTCCCTCTCCCACCGCCTACTCTATCTCACCCTCTCTCCTCTCCCATCCCCTACTGTCTCTATCTCACACATTCCCATTCCCCCTCTCTCTCTCTCAGGCTACTCTCTCTCTCCCCTCTCCCATCCCCTAATCTCTGTGTGTTCCTACTCTCTTTGTGTCTCTACTCTCTCCCCTCTCCCATCCCCTCCTCTCTCTCTCTCTTGCTCTCCCTCTCCCATCACCTACTCTCTCTCTCTCTCTCTCTCCCATCCCTTACTCTCTCTCACATTCTCTCTTCTCCCATCTCCTACTCTCTATCTCTCTCTCACTCCCATCCCCCCTCTCTCTCCCTCTCCCACTGTCTACTCTCTCTCTCTCCCATCCCCTACTCTCTCTCTCTCACTCTTCCTCTCCTACTCCCTCTCCCATCACCTACTCTCTCTCTCTCTCTCTCTCTCTCTCTCTCGCATCCCATACTCTCTCTCTCATTCTCTCTTAGGTCTCACATCCCCTACTCTCTCTCACTCTCCCTCTCTTACTTCCTCTCCCACCACCTACTCTCTCTCTCACTCTCTCTCTCTCTCTCTCTCGCATCCCCTACTCTCTCTCACTCTCTCTTAGGTCTCCCATCCCATACTCTCTCTCACTCTCACTCTCTCTCTCCTCTCCCATCCCCTACTCTCTAGATTTCTCACACACACTCTCATCCCCCCTCTCTCTCTTGCTCTCCCACTCCCTCTCCCACTACCTACTATCTCTCTCTCAAACTCTCACTCTCTCCCTCTCTACTCTCTCTCTCTCATCCCCTACTCTCACTCTCTCTCCCATCCTGTTCTCTCTCTGTACCACCCCCTACTCTCTCACTCTCTTACAATCTCTCCCATCCCCTTCTCTCTCTCTCTTACACACACTCCCATCCCCCCCTCTCTCTCTCCCTCTCCCCCTCCCTCTCCCACCACCTACTCTCTCTCTCTCTCTCTCTCTCTCTCCCACTCCCTCTGCCACCACCTACTCTCTCTCTCCCTCTCCCACTCCCTCAACCACCACCTACTCTCTCTCTCTTTCCCACTCCCTTTCCCATCACATACTCTCTCTCCCTCTCCCACTCCCTCTCCCACCACCTTCTCTCTCTATCCCTCTCCCACTCCCTCTCCCACCACCTACTTTCTCTCTCCCTCTCCCACTCCCTCTCCCACCACCTACTCTCTCTCTCTCCTCTCCCATCCCATACTTTCTAGATCTCTCAGACACACTCCCATCCCCCCTCTCTCTCCCTCTCCCACTCCCTCTCCCACCACCTACTATCTCTCTCTCTCACTCTCTCTCCCATCCCCTACTCTCACTCTCTCTCTCCCATCCCCTACTCTCTCACACTCTCTCCCATCCCCTAATCTCACTCTCTCTCCCATCTTGTACTCTCTCTTTGCCACCCCCTAATCTCTCTCACACTCTCTCCCATCCCCTACTCTCTCTCTTATAGACATTCCCATTACTTTCTAGATCTCGCACACACAATCCCATCCCCCCTCTCTCTACCTCTCCCACTCCCTCTCCCACCACCTACTATCTCTCTCTCTCACTCTATCTCTCTCTCCCACCCCCTACTCTCACTCTCTCTCTCCCATCCCCTACTCTCTCTCTCACTCTCTCCCATCCCCTAATCTCACTCTCTCTCCCATCTTGTACTCTCTCTTTTCCACCCCCTAATCTCTCTCACACTCTCACACTCTCTCCCATCCCCTACTCTCTCTCTTACAGACATTCCCATTCCCCCTCTCTCTCCCTCTCCCTCTCCCACTCCCTCTCCCATCACCTACTCTCTCCCCCCCATCCCCTACCCTCTCTCTTTCATAGACACACACTCCCATCCCCCTCTCTCTCTCCTCTCCCATCCTCTACTCTCTAGATCTCTCACACACACTCCCATCCCCCCACTCTCTCTCCCTCTCTCTCTCACTCTCTCTTTCCCTCTCTCTCTCCCATCCCCTACTCTCACTCACTATCTCTCTCTCTCCCATCCTATGCTCTCTCTCTTCCCCCCTCTCTCCCTCTCTCCCACTCCCTCTCCCACTGCCTACTCTCTCTCTCTCCCCTCTCCCATCCCCTACTCTCTAGATCCCTTACACACACTCCCATCCCCCCTCTCTCCCCCTCTCCCACTCCCTCTCCCACTACCTACTATCTCTCTCCCTCTCTCCCTCTCTACTCTCTCTCTCCATCCCCTACTCTCACTCTCTCTCCCATCCCCTACTTTCTCTCTACCACCCCTACTCTCTCTCACTCTCTCACACTCTCTCCCATCCCCTGCTCTCTCTCTTAAACACACTCCCATCCCCCCTCTCTCCCTCTCCCACTCCCTCTCCCACTACCTACTCTCTCTCTCTCCCATCCCCTAGTCTCTCTCTATCTCTCTCTCCCCTCTCCCATCCCCTACTCTCTCTCTTTCACACACACACAAACCCATCCCCCCCTCTCTCTCCTCTCCCATCCCCTACTTTGTCTCTCACTTGCTCTCCCTCTCCCACCGCCTACTCTCTCTCTCTACCACCCCCTACTCTCTCTCATTTACACACTCTCTCCCATCCCCTACTCTCTCTCTCTCTCTCTCTCTCTTGCATCGCCCTCTCTCTCCCTCTCTCACTCCCTCTCCCACTGCCTACTCTCTCTCTCTCTCTTTCTCTCTCTCTCTCTCTCTCTCTCTCTCTCTCCCATTCCCTACTCTCTCTCTTTCACACACATGCACTCTCGTCTTTCTCTCTCTCTCACTCTCCCTCTCCCACTCTGTCTCCCATTGCCTTCTCTCTCTCTCTCCCTCATCCCCTACTCTCAATCTCTCTCTCCCATCTAGTACTCTCTCTCTCTCTCCCTCTCTCTCCCATCATGTGCTCTCTCTCTACCACCCCTACTCTCTCTCTTTCACACACCCACACACTCCCATCCCCTACTCTCTAGATCTCTCACACACACTCCCATCCCCTCTCTCCCTCTCCCACCACCTACTATCTCTCTCTCTCACTCTCTCCCTCTCTCTCTCCCCTCTCCCATCCCCTAATTTCTCTCTTTTCCACCCTTACTCTCTCTCTCACACTCTCTCCCATGCCCTACTATCTCTCACACACACTCCCATCCTCCTTTGTCTCTCTCTCTCTCCCTCTCTTGCTCCCTCTCCTATTGCCTACTCTCTCTCTGCCATCCCCTACTCTCAATCTCTCTCTCCCATCCCATACTCTCTCTACCACACCTAATCACTCTCTCACACTTCCTCTCTCTCTCATCCCCTACTCTGAATTTCTCTCTCCCATCACGTACTCTCTCTTTGTCACCCCTACTCTCTCTCACACTTCCTCTCTCCCCCATCTTTTACTCTCTCTCTACCACCCCTACTCTCTCTCACTTCCTCTCTCTCCCATCCCTTACTCTCTCTCTCCCCTCTCCCATCCCCTACTCTCTCTCTCTCTCTCTCTCTCTCTCTCTCTCTCTCTCTCTCTCTCTCTCTCTCGCTCTTGCTTTGCCTCTCTTCTTCCCTCTTTATACACTATTTAGGTCTCAATAGTGCATGCACACTATAACATGCACGTGCTATTGAGACCCAAATTTAAAAAGCTTTAAATAGTGTGTGTGCGCTATAGTGCACATGTGCTATAGGGAATACATGCTATTCAAATCTTTGCATTCTACCAATTCTAAGGCTTGGTTTTGCCTTGGGGATCCAACCCAAAGGTTTGGAGTCTATAAACTAGTCTGAGACGTGTTTTGCTATAAACATACAAAAAATGATTGATTTTTCTTGTGTGCTCTCCTTCAACATTCCTCATGGTTGTGCATCAATGAGATTAGGTTACATGACATTGTAGGTCTCTATGTTAGCTATATAACCCTATAATTTATTTTTTATTTAAACTATTTCAAGCCTTTCATCTATAATTTCTTTTGAATGTATGTCCATTTTTTGTCAAAAACCAATAGGTACTAATTGGGTTGTAGATTTTAGCTCATTCATCCAATTTTGTAACAACTTAGTTTTTTAGAAACTAGACTCCATTCTACACACTTTGAAAAAAGAAGTTTTGATTTTAGATTAGTTTTCAGTCATTTCTAGGGGAGCACACAAATATTTCACACTTTTGGGATGTGTCTAGTTAAAAAATTCATTAAAAAAAATATACATTATAAAATTACTCAAAAAATCTAGGATAAACTACATAGTGTTAAGTAACTTTTGACTAGAGTGATTAAAGAATTTCAAAAAAAAGTTAAAATTTTAGGGGGGCCACATTTTTCATAGTGTTATTTTTTTTGGAATAAATAGTACCACTTTCTATGGCCCTCTTTTTTGAGGACCTAAAACTAAACCATTTTGAAAAAAATTAGTAGTTTAGAAACTGGATTCAAAGGACTACTACTTTTGTTTTTGTCATATCTTAAAATTTTGAGCATAACTATCTTCAAGTTCTTGTTGAAGTTCAAAAATTATTGATTTCAGAAAAAATGTGTCCACTTATACCCCCCTTTTGGCACCACAACTTGGTGCACTTACCTTGTAATATGTCACTTTATCTTAGTGTGTTTGTAAAAATACATACAATAGATAGCTACAAAGATGAGAAGATACATAAGTTGATAAAAAAGATAATACAACCCATGACAAATCATTTGAGGCAACATAATTGATTCTTAGACCTGAAACAACTAAGACATCTACTAGAATGCAAAAGTGCAAAAAAATGAATAAAACATGCCTAGAGTAGAATCTGGAAAAACAACCAACATCATTGGAAAGAATACATAAATACCTTTCTAACAATATAAAGAATTCTCAAATCAAAGAGTGGATGCTCAAGATATGTCTCCCAGAGTGCATAATAGAACTCCCAACTTTGACAACCATAAAAACCATAAAAAATGCATCAAAACTGAAAATTACCTACACCAATATGATGGGTTTCAAATCATCTTTTTGGCAATATCTTGTTTTCCAAAAATGGAGTCCAAATGAGCAAGATATGACAAACCAACCATAGATAGGTCCAAAATGAGCCAAAAGGACAACCAGGTGTGATGATGTAGGCATTGATGTCAACAAGTGACAAGCCCAAGTTTGAACATCAAATAACCATCAAGGCAAAATCATGCCAAAAAAATCCCCCATGCCAGAAAAACTAGAATGTTGGAAAATGAAGGGGTCGGTGCAGGAAAATATTTTGGTGCCCATGAAAATAAGCATGTGGGTAGAAAACATTGTTTTTACAAAAAAAAAATCGAATGACATGAAAAAACAGTCTCAAATCCACATAACCATTGATTGCTACTAAAAATGTGGCATATAGATGGGCCACATGATAGGGAGATGGTATGGATAGTAGGCCCAAAGTGGAGTTGGAGAGGGCATGCTCAAAACCTCCAATAACACATCTGAAAAATGCCTTAATCAAAGGTTGAAACCACAGTGCAAAGCCATTGAAACAACTATCAAGGAGACAAAATTGCTTAAAACTCCAAAAACTGCTTGTGCATGAAAACTGCCTTGATTGAAAAAAACATACATAGGGGAGGGGCTCAAGGTGTGGGCCATGTGACGAAACAATCTGCTCATGAATAATATGTTGAAACCATAGATCACCAATGCCAAAACCACTGTCAATGAATGCACTTTGGCCTAAAATCATAGTGACTAGAATAATGCCGATGAAGGTGGGGCTAGTAGGATGATGTGGATGTCCTTCAAGCCTACTGACTATAGTGACCTAGATCCTGGATGGTCAATAGAGACCAAAATTAAGTGAGCCTCTAATCATGTGTGTTGCTAAGGAGAGTGCCCTTAGGGGAAGGTCATTGCTGAAGGATTTGAGCAAATACACAAATCAAATCCATGAATCCCTCGAATACTTGCATGTAGAAAACATGTCACAGAAAGAAAAAGATAAGAGAATGCAAGGGTTTTCTCTATAAACATGCAAATTTTATTCTTTGATAAAGAAAAGATGTAGATTATTACAAAAGATCAATCCTTATAAAAGGAGATCGAAACCCAAAAGGGTAACCTAAAAGGTAAAAGCCATTTAATAATTACTAGTTAATTATTAAATGTAAATGCAAAAAGTACATAAAATGAAATATTAAGAAGGGATAAAAGATAATTTAATTAATGAAATTAAATTAAACTTTTTCTCTAACACCTCCCCTTAAGATGAGCAACAATGCAGAAAGAGCAAGGAAACTATAATACAATGTTGAAAGTAAACTTGGGTCCTGGCAACAAGGCCTGATGAGGTACCCAACCACAACCATATCTCTATGAAATAGAGAAATAGAGAAAATTCAGTGGGAAAAACTCTACTCCAAAAAGAAATAGCTAAAAACCTAGTGAAGGATTACAAAAGCCTCCAACTAGAGGAATGTTCCAAAAAATAGGAATAAAGAGCGATTAAGAAGAAACATTAGTGAAGCATGAAGAAGTCACAAACTTAGCCAAAAATAAATCACTAATCTATAGAACCTCCTCTAAAATAGAACCTGACTAGGTAGAGAAAACTATAATCTACATCAAATCAAGAGGCAAACAAAGGCAAACAACTAAACTCAAAGATATAGATAGCATGAAACACCAAAGACTAAGAGTTGATCAATCAAACCAAGGAAGCATGAGAAACAATAGAAGGACCCCCCCAATGCAGACAAGGGTGAGGTGACAGGCAACTAAGATAATGGGCGAATAACTCCTGCAAAACAGAAAGAACTAAAAATATCGAGAGTGAGGAAGAGGTACAAACACCCATAAAGGCACGTGTCATTTACACATCATGGGGCTAATTTCATGGAAGGGACACTCATTTGATAAAGGAAGAAGGCACTAAAAGGAAAACAACTATCCCTCCATGACATTTTATAATGTAGTGCAAGTACAATAAGTTACAATGATGAAAAAGATCCTGAAAATGCAAGGAGTGACATATATCTCAGTGTGTTTGCATGAACATGCTTACAAATGATATCAACATGAATCAAAAAGGGAAAAGAGCTATTACAATAGACAGTACAACCCAAAAGAAGAGATCCCATGCCACGAAAATGATCCTTGGACCTGAAACACCCAAGATATCCACCATAGTGCAATAACACAAAAACCATAATAGAAAGAGCTTGAAGTAGAATATGGAAGACAAACCAACATTTTTGGAAATAAAACTAAATAAAATTTCCAAAAATATAATCTTTTCAAAAAGCAAAGATGGGATGCTCAAGATATGCCCTCCAGAGTGAAAAATAGAACATTTGACTTTGACTACCCAAACAAGCAACCAAACTGCATCAAAAACCAAAAATTCTTGCACCATTATCCCTGTCTTGGAACCATATTTTTGGCACTTTTTTTAGATTGAAAAAAGACACCCGTATGCACGAGATATCATGAAAAATCGACAGCGCTTTTGGAAATGCATCAAAAAAGAATTTATTTTTAAAAAAATTTCTAAAAAAATGTGCTTTGGGCAGCGATGGTGGGAGGGAGGTGACTCCGCTAGTGGTAGCAATCAGCTAAGCAACAATGGCCAGCAATAACCATTGAGGGTCACAAGAGCCGCAATGGTCTATAGGGCCACTAGCAGTTACCATTGGTGGTTACAAAAACCACTAGCAGTTTCGGTGACCGTTAGAAATTTTTTTAACTACTACAACAAAAAAACTATTTTTTTGCAATTTTTTTATAAAAAACCTACTTTGGAGTGTGTGTAGGAGCTGTACAACCATCTGGGAAAAAAAGTTTTGCCTCCCAGATCAATGTTGTCCAAAATGGATGAACTTTATATGGAAAGATGGGTTTTGATGCCTTCTAAATCTATGTATGAGGTCTATTGGGCCTCAAGCTGCTTCAAAAATTAGTGATCCCCCTATTTTCTTAAGAAATACCTGAAAAACTCCATATGTGATCCATCAAACCCTTGTTCTCCCTTTTTCTCCAAATATCAAACAAGCTACAATAGATTTGGCTCTAATATCATGAAGGATTTGAACAAACACACAAATCAAATCCACAAAGCCTTCAAATACTTGCATGTAGAAAACCTATCACAAAGAAGAAAAAGACAAGAGGAGACAAGGGTTTGCTCTGAAAAAATGCAAATTGTATTCTCAGATAAAGAAAAGATGTAGATTATTACAAAAGATCAATCCTTATAAAAGGAGATCGAAACCCAAAAGGGTATCCTAAAAGGTAAAAGTCATTTAATAATTACTAATTAATTATTAGATGTGAATGCAAAGAGTGCATAAAGCGAAATCTTAAGAAGGGAGAAAATGTAATTTAATTAATGAAATTAAATTAACCTTTTTCTCTAACAACTGTAAGTTCCAAGGCTTGAAAAAAAATGAATAGGGGAGGGGCCTGAGGCGGGGGCCATGTGACCAAACAATTTTCCCATGAAAAACATGTTGAAATTGTAGATCACCAATGCCAAAACCACCATTAATGAATGCACTTTGGCCCAAAATTACAGTGACCAAAATAATGCCAATGAAGGTGGGTCCAGTGAGGTGATGTGAATGCCCTTCAAACCTACTGATTGTAGTAGCCCATATCCTGGATGGTCAGCAAAGATTGAAATTAGGCAAGCCTCCAGTTACATGCATTGCTAAGGAGAGCACCCTTAGGGGAAGGTCACTACGAGTTCCAAGGTGGAGAACGTAGTACATGAGTCAGGCCTAGTAAGATGTCCATAAAATCCATGATGGGGCCCAAGAAAATAATCAACGACGACACAAAAATGGGTATAACCTTTTGAAAATGCACCTTAAAAACCATGCATTACTTGCAAGTCCAAAGGAAAAGCACATGGGTCCAAAATAAGTGAACCAGGTACCTATGATGCCATCCATAAGGGGATAGCCCAACATCTATGTTAGATCTGTCGGGGCTCGCAGGGACCCAATAAAGGTCCTCCAAAAAAATTGTACTCTCTTTCCTTAAGAAAAAAATGTGTTCACCCTTCTAGAATTTTTGATTCAAAATTTCAAAAAAGGAATTTGAGAAATATATTTTTTGATTATAAAAAAACTCTATCTTGAAGTGAATGCCCAAGCTATATGGCTTGGGTGCAAGTGTTTTTTTTCCTCAAGTTGGAACTTTGTCCAAATGAGACAAATTTTATATGGAAATTGGGGTGTTTGGACACTTTGCATCAACATTGATGTCTTTGAGCTAAAGTGAACCAAAATAAAGGTCCACCCTAGATCCAGTACAAAATCCTTTAAACAACACAAATATGAAAAACAATGCCAAATCCCTCATGAAGAGAAAATGGGTATGAAATCCTAGAGCTTTGATGCCATGTTGAAGTTGATGAAAGGTCAATCCCACAACTCCCAAGAATCACTACATGCAAAAAATTGTCATAGAAAGAGAAAAAAAAATTTATGGAGGATGAAATTCATAGATCCATAGAAGAGGAGACATTCTTGATGAGAGAAAAGAGAAATTGCTATCAATCAAAAGTATTGTGTGAATGAGAGATTAATCCTTATAAAAGGAGATCAAAATCCTAAAAGATCTAACCCATGTTGCATGATAATAATTAATAAAATGACTAATTATTATATGCCTAAAGTTTAGCTAAGTAAAATAGAGTGAATAAGAAAACACCTTATTACTCTAATGATAATCAATGTTGAAGATTTCTACCATACTATCAAAACCATATGTTATCATAGTGTTAATGTGGTTTCCTTCTTTCTTCATATTTTTTTTAAAATTCTCCCCTCCTCCAATTATACACTTATTGCAACAATAGCCTATATGCTTGTTATTTGTTAATTTTGCTTCTTATATTTTCACCTTTCTCTCAATTCAAAATTTCATTTGCCCAATTGCTTTTGATAGCTAGCATTGTACAAAACGTGTGTATTCTTACAAGTGTAACTCTTGTTTCTTAGAAGTTAAACAAGATGTTCCTTCACTTCCCATTTATATACTAGCTAGAATTAAGCAATGTATTCTAATAGATAAAATGAGCTTCATAGGCTCCAAAATGCTACTAAAGGTTGATGCCAGATTGTGTGAAGCAGTATGCCAATGAAAACATCATTCCTTTGGCAGTAATACCCATGAATCTAATAGAGCACCTAGTCCAATTTTGACTTGTTATAGATAAAACTATATATTTATTGCACACAACTAAAAAAAAACTATGGCACAATTTTAATACAATTTTAACATTGCAAACAATATTTACACAAGAAGGTCATGATCCAATTAAAATATGATTTAGACAATTATTTTTTAAAAAGTGCAATGTAGAACTAATGCCACATGATTGGGAGTTGTTAATGACTAGCACAAACATGCACCTAACATCAATCAAACTTGCATAGTTTGATAAAGCAATACATTTGTTCTCTACAAATGAAGAGTACCACCCTATAAAAACTAAAACAACCAAAGAAAAAATAAAAGCTAAAGCTACTAAATGTGCCTATTGCACTTTGTGTTGCACTAAATACACAATGTAAACAATTATCAAATCAATTGACGATGACTAACTTCCCATATAGGTCTTATTATGTATGATTAAATGTGTAATTCTTACAATAAACCCATGGATCAAAGTAAGGTTTTGGAAGGATCTCTTAGAGAGCTCAAAGATATTGTGTTTCAAATAGGCTCTAAACCTCTCGAGTTGCCTTCATATGTTAATGCTTGAATTTGATAATTATAATGGTCCACTTTGGGATCCAAGGTACCCAAAAACTATATCAATACAACCCATAGTGTAAGATAGTCATTCACAAATCCTACTAATCACAACCTAGGCTATTATTATACAAAAATCACAAGTCTAACACTGGTTAGAGCCGCAATAATTTTAGGTAGAGCTGAAAGACAAGGTCTCACCTTCACAACAATCTCTAGAATGAGATCCCTTCAAGGACATTATATAGATTGTGCCTTCTCTTTCAACCACTTTTTCAAAATACAAAAGAATCCATACAGCATTATTGGAAAGAAAGAAGAAGCTCAAATGTCCTTGATCTCATGTACAGCCAAGTATATGAAGCTACTTTTACACCAAACTTTAAAGCAGTAAATTTCAATTTTCTTCCATCATTCATTTGATGCACTCTTTTACAGTGCCATAAGTAATCCATTCATCTATTCTACATGTTGCTAGTTTCAATGGTAAATAGAAAAAATGGTTCTCCTGCAAAGTGCAAGTATGTGTAGTTACTTATTCAACCATTTTTTAATTACCACACTTCAAATTTAACCCTCTCTTTAATCACATGTTTTTTGGTTATTACTAAATCTATTTTCCCTCATCTATAGGTTACCACTTCCTGATCAAGAAGATAATTCAAAAAAAAATTATATTTACATTTGCAACTTTTTAAAATCTTTTTTTGCATGTCTAAGGGGTTTAGCTTAGTTGGTTGAAGCAATGTGTTCTCCTTGTGGAGACCCTGATTCAAATCCCAAGAGGGGAAACTTTGTGGAATTCTAAATTGTGACTCTTGGTCTTCTATTGGTTGTATTTGTCTCATTGTAAAAGGTGGATTCTATTTTGTGAGTCTTGGTCTTCCTATTGTTGTTTCTAGTGTGGTTGCTCATAAGGAGCTTGAATAAGATTGTAAGTCTCATGTTGTTGCGTGAATAAGCACAAGATTTGTAAATTCTTTCAATATAAAAATCTTGTTTTGTATCTCAATGTTGCAATACACTTAGATGTTATAAATAAAATATAATATTCCACTTCTAGTTTTAGTCAATTGTTAAATGTTACTACTATGTACATGTTGCACTTCTACAATTCAATGTCTTCATATAATGCTACTTTTATATGAATCCTTATGTTATGTAAATCTTTAGTTTTATTTCCAAATCAAAAACCTATTGGTGTGCACCTTGCACCTCCTTTTGGTACAAGTGCTATAATAATAATAATAATAATAACAATTACTATTATTATTATTATTACATGGTGTAACACTTCCACATAGTCCAATTTTGGTGGGTCAAGAAGCAACTCCAAGGTTAGGACCTTTTGATGATGTGTTTGGACAATATATAGCCCATACCATTGCAAGGTAAGAGGGCATCAAAGGAAATATGATAAAATAGAGAGAAACATTAACAAAATATTAGAATGGATATAAAGTGAAGAAGTTGGATATCAGTGGATGATAATAAAACTATAATAGAAGACACAAGTTTGAAAATGAACAAAATATATACATTATGATTAGTGACAAGTAATGAGGGACATTAAATATCTAAAATCCACATATAAGCATATATTATGGGAATCAAGGAGTGCAAAGTCAATATAATAAATATGATCAAATAAGTCTAAAGACATTATCAAAGGATAAATATAACAAGGATACTAATAAATATAATATAGCAAGCGACTGATATAAAGAGAAATTGTAGTGCCTTCCCCTAAGTTACATTTTCCATCATTATCAAACATTTTTAGGCCAATTTTATGCGTGATTACTAGTAGTATTGTTTTGAGATTATTAGATATTGTTTTACATTCAGTTGATTATATGATGAGATTACTTGGTACCCTATATTCCATGTATACATGATGATTATTATATTATTTTTAGTTATTGATAATGATTAGTAAGATGGATTATCATATGTGTTTTCTTATGGATACTTACCCCATACTGCATGTGTATGGTGTACATGTTTTTTTATTTATGTATGGCATTTCTAATGTGGTTAAGGAAGGGAGTCGTAGTTACCTGCTAGTCGGGATCTACACAATGCACCACTTCTTGCCATTGTCTATTACCTTAGAATATTGTGTCTATACATGCGTAGATTTTATGCAAGTTGCAAGTATCAGGCATCGACTTCCCTAAATTTCCAGGATGAGCATACCCTATCGCATTATCTCAATGTTAAGAGAGGGGAGATAAATTCTTGAGTCCAAATCCTAAACCCTTAAGGCATTTGTCCTAATTGATTATTAGGACAAGTATCTGAGTTGAGTACCCTCTGAATGCGTCGAATGACATTAATTCATGATTATAACCCTTTAGTCTGATTTTGTATATTTTTCTATGATGGGTTTTTGTATTTTATTTTATGAGTCTTTGGTGTATTTTCTATTAATCAAGTCTAATTAAAAGATTAAATTAATGATTTAATTTAATGAAAAATTATTATGATATTTTCATATTTACTTATATTTAATTAACTAGAAAATCAATTAAATAAAAGAATTAAATTTGAAGATAAAAGTTATAAGGATAAATTTAGAATGTGATAGTATTAATTTAATTTAATAATAATATATTTAGAGTTCATTTTTAAATAAATGCTAAATAATATTATTATTTAAGTTAATAAATATTTTATCAGTTAAGTTTCAAAAATAAATTTAAAAAGTGGAAAAGAAATTAATTAAAAGATAAAAACAAGTATATTTAATAAAGATATTTTAATGGCATGAAGTACACATGGGATTAAATTTAATAAATTAATTAAAAGCAAAGTCAAGTGGAAATTAAATAAACTTATTTAATAATTCAATTAATGTGCATGAAGAGAAAAAGAAAAGATTAAGAAAATATAAAAGAAAAATTAATAAAAGTTAATATGGAGTTTGAGTCTTGTGAGCAAGGAGTTCTCTCAGGTGAACATACAATTAGTGCCCTGATTTGAGGAGAGAACTCCTTATCACCAAATTGAGGGTTCATTTTTGAGGGAGATGAATTTGGGCATGAATTTTGGGGAGAAAATTTGGAAGTGAATTTTGGAAAGGAAACTTTGGGAAAATTGTTTGAGAAGTTCTTGGCACTAGTAAATTTAGGCCTAAATTTCGACGCGAAAAGGTCAAAATTTCGACCAGAGTAGGTCGATAAGGTGACTAAGCTTGTTGTCAGTCTTTTTTGGTTGGTTTTTTGACACACACATTTTGCGTCAAAATTTTGACTTCATAAAGGTGGACTTACTGATGTGAATTTCATCAATTTCCTTAGTCCAACTTGAATTGTTATTTTCTCATTTGTGAGCACCATTGGTCAAAATTTTGACGTAAACCCACACCAATTTGGCGTTGAAATTGCAACCAAAACCCCTTACTTTTCTATGCTAATGCCATACAATCGATGCCAAAGGTGACCAATTTGGCATCAAAATGACGACCAAAACCCCTTACTCTTCTACATTGGTGCCATACAATCGACGTCAAAGTGAAGACGTTTGTGTCGAAATTGAGACCAAGATATGTAGAAATTTCAACGAGATGTCCCAATTATTGTAAACGCTTTGCTCTCATAGGAGCCTTCTAAACTGCACAAATTTGATTCTAAAGTGTAATTTCTTGGTGCATGAGAGTTAGGGTATCATGCACATTTCTACCTCCATACCATTGTTTTGTTCATGACATGATTTATTTCATACAAAACAATGGGAAGGAGGAAGAAATGTGCATGATATCTTGAGTCTCCACCGAGCAATTATGGTTTACAACTCAAATTTTGTGTAGTTTAAAAGGCTCCTATGAGAGAAAAGCCTTTGCAATAATTGGCACAATGCGTCTAAATTTTGGTTCCTGTTGTATATGAGCAATGTTAGTATGCTAAAAGAAACCAAATTTAAATAAAGCTTCTACAAACTAAACAAAATTCATAAACTTCAAGATAGACTAAGATGAGCTCTCAATTAAGAATATGAGCCATTAATGGGCTCTCTCAATAAGAAGCTCTCTTGTTGAGTGGCTTTGTCTAAATAGATAGGATGTATGCTCAAGCTTATGCTTCAAAAAGGGCTTCAAATGGAGTTGGAATTTGGGTGTGAGTGTATGGTTTTGATGTAAAATGGCTTCTTAAAATGGCATTATGACTTTACTTCATGGATTGTGTTGTTTTGCAAAGGGGAAGGATCCAATTTATAGGCAAGAGGCTTGAGGGATTGAGGGCTAAGATGCAAGGATGGGAAAAAGCTCATGGAGGGCTCAAATTGCATGAGAGGAGAGCACATGGATTGTGCTTCCTTACAACCAATCAGAGAGTGACACATGTCACAGGGTGAGAGGATGGAAGAAAGGGGAAGGATGAGTCAACAAAGGAGGCTCAAGGGATAAAATCTTCATAAAGACCCTCATAATGGCTTGTAAGAGCAATAAAAGGGCTTGGAAGAGTCATTTATGGCCTAGTGGGCTTCATAAAGTTTTATGGTTGGGATATTTTGAGGGAGATGAGAGAAATTTTGACTTGGGCTTGATTAGGAAGGTTTTAAGCTTGCTTAGGCTTGTGCAAATGATTAGAGGATGGATTAGGATGGTTTAGGATTAGCTTAGGAATAGACAAGTGGATGGCATTTAATGAGGGTAGGTGAAGGAGGAGATATTTGTTAACTTTGGCTTGGGTTAGTAAGTTTTATTAACCCATGTTTAGGGAATGTGACAAGGTTAGGAGGGGATTAGGATTAGGTTTAAAGACATCTTCTAGAAGAGTATAGACTTTGGATGAGGATAAAGACTTTCTAGAATAGTCCAGAACGTCCTAGGATGAGGATGAAGACTTTCTAGAAGAGCCTAGAACTTCTTAGGATGAGGATAAATTAGATTTTTAGGAAATAAATAAATTTTTATTTATTTCAAGGGTTTGGGTTGAGGAGATATTATTAAAACTTTTTTAATAAACATGAGTATTAATATTTAATCTTAATTAAATATTTTGAGTTGGGATTAGGGGTAGGAAATGATGGGATTAGCCTTTAATCAAAATTAAAGAAGGATTAGAAGATTTTGGAAGAGGTTAGTGGTCTTAAGGAAATTGGCCAAGTTTTGGGAAAAAAATAAATTTTTTATTTATTTTGGATTTTTTGGTCAATTTATTAATTAAATAATTAATAAATAAGGAAATAATGTTTAAATAAGATTTAAAATTTTTTGGGAGGGATTCCTTAATTAAATATTTTTAATTAAGATAAAGGGATTTAATGGCATAAAAATAAATTAATTAATTAAATAAATAAATAATTAAATAAATAATTAATTAATAAATGATGATGTCATCAGGAATTTTTCAGAAAATAAAAATACTTTATTTTCTAAAAGTTTTTAGGTGTCTACACCTGCAGGGAAGAATAAAATTAGGAAGAATTATTTATCAAGAATGAAAGCCAATAATTTCATCTATTTTTCAAACAGATAAATGTGACAAAAAAAGCTTACAGTCCCAATCACATCATCATAAGAGCGCATATATAACTATAACTATAACTATGTCTAAAACCAACATAATTTACAAATATCCACAATTCAAATATTATCCCTTGATGTTTTCTTTAATGTAAAGTATTAAGTCAACTATGTTATTGCCTTGGATGTAATACCACACTGTCATTAGGCTAAAGTCTGCAACAAGATTTACAAATGCAAGGAGAACTACCCAACCAAAGTAGAAAATGACATGAAAAGTTAACAATCTATCAATTAACAATCTAGATGAAATATTTCTAACAATTGAATTGTATGTTATAGAAACAAAAAATTACCTTAAAATTGATACCTCACCAGTTGTTCATTTGCATCCATAATGGCTTCACAAAAGTTGAAAGCTTACGATTTTTCAAGAACACAAAAGGCACTTGTAGTTCAGTTGCACGGTGAGGGCAAGAGACTATCAATATTGACTGTGGAGTTGCAGATAGGTAAGCGATAAACATAAAAAGGTAGTACAAGGCACCATTTTCCATGTTCTAATATGATGAACTACCTTGGAGCTGGTTCTAAACCTTGATTGCTTAATGTTGGATTTGATCCAATGGCACCATTTTCTGGAGGAGGTCGCACACGCCACTTTCCTACTGATTTTGAAGGCACTTAATAAAGGATCTTTGCTAGTTGATCTCCCTTGTGAGCTCTCAACTAAAAGAGAATTCCTAATTGAAGAATGCCAAAGATAGTCATGATGTACCTATCAGTCAAAGATAGTCACAATGTACCTATTGCTAATAGGTACATCGTGACTATCTTCAACATTCTCTTATGGCTCTTGTGGTTCTAATATTATAACATGAGGCTTCCTCTTCTTTTTTTGAGCATAAGGTTGATGCGGCCCTGTAATAAGAAATAAATGGGTTAAATTTCAATTATGTACAACACAAAGAAAACCAAAATGTAATAGCATTTTTTAACAGAAAATGAACTATATAAACTTATAAAGCTCATAATAATAATAGGCCATAAAATTGGACAGATTTTTTGTAGCTTTCTAGGATGATTGGGGTGCACTTATCATCATGATCTAAATTATGTAAGAGATTAGCATGTGTTATTTCAGCAAAGATAACTGCCTGAGAGAAATGAGTAGATGTTGGTGATTGTTCACTTTATCTAATTTGGTATTTTCTTGCTAGGTTTCAAATTATTAATTTATATAGTCTATTAACCAATCCAAGCCTTACTATTATCCCTATTTTGTTAAGTTAATCATGGCCTAATCTTTGCTTCAAAGCTAAAGTCCAAGATTTACTCTCATTGGTATTCAGCTTCCATTGATGCTTGTGAGATTCCTATTTTGTTGAACAACTACATTATAACTTTCCATTCTTTATATCTTATCCTCATATAGCTAAAAAAATGTCACTATTATTTTCTTTCGATTCCCTATATCTTATTCACATAGTAATGGAAATGTCATTCTTATTTTGAAATCTATGAATTCAAAAACAAAGTTCAAGGGAAACTAGCATATCATATGATGTCAAATGGGCATCTCAAAAATTGTATGAAAAATGATCTCATAAGCATGCCATGCTTCATCCAGAAGAGCTACAATTCCCCCTAGTTTCTACATATACAAAATACAATTGCATTTAAGATCTTGGTCCTCAATTTCAAAAGTTTGTGCTCTAATAAACATGAATTTCTATCAAAGCACTACAAGTTAAATTGAGAAAGGGATCATTCATTCTAAAATATTTAGTCCATAAGATACTCAATTCTATAGAAAAAATTATTATTTGAAGTTATGAATAAGTGTTAACCCACTGATTTACCTATAACCAGGATGCTTATTGAGAACCTTAATTAAAATGATATATTGTGTGTATGTTTAACTATCATTTTGCATCTACATCTAACTAGAAAAGGAAATGGATATCAAAAAAGACCTTTTCAATCAAATCCAAAACATCTTGATTGTCAACAAACTCAATGTAGCTCCAATCAATTTCTTCTCTTATGTATTCATCATGTTCCATCTAAAGACATGTTGCATAGCATATACAAAAATCCATACAAAAAAGCAAATATCATACACAACAAAATAATATTAAAATAGTTAAGTAAATATACCTTGAGCAAAGAGCAAAAAAAAAAGGTATAAAAAATATATTTCTTTCAAAAATCATGATAATTTAATAGATATGGAGCTTTCTGACCTGATTGAAGTGTTGTTGTAGCTTCTCATTTGTAAGATTGATACAAAATAGTTCAAAACTGCAATGAAGAAAAAAATAGGTTTTCCTTAGCTCACCAAAGAGTAATATGTAAACATTTCATATTATGAAAGCTTTCAAATATAGCTCGCTAAATTGCAGTGACTATAGCTACAAGGCATGATTTGAAATATGTAGTCTTGATGTCTATTAAAAAATGTGCCTGTTATTCTTAGAAATCTCAAAACTATAAATATCAAGAATGCCAATTAGGGTCTTGGCCAATCAAATTATTTATTTTATTTACCAGCATGTATCCAATACGAATGGCATTATCTTAAGAAGAGCCCATAGAAAAATATATATTCTGAAAAAACTAAGAAATATACTTCACTCTCCAAATATATTCTTCTTTGAGATCTTGTCCTAAGAAACACAATACTCACAAATGGTACATCATACTAGTCAAACAATCATGAGTATACTATTTTTGCCAATGCATCTCGGCTAGTAAGTGTAGCAACTAGGTCAAGAGATTTGTAGTGCTTTCATCTCGAGTCACAATGACACGTTTACAAAAGAGTCTTCCAGAACCTTAACATCACACCTAAGATAATATATAATGTAGTTATTAACCCACGCATAACTGTTTTCTTGCTGTGCAAGTGTAAGAATTCAAGACTAGCCATTGAGGGATATAGATAATCTTGAAGGATTATTGATTTAGTCTTTAGATGATGCTTGAGGTAGCAAGGAGGAGGTGATATATTTTATTCTTTAAAGAATGCTAGATGTATTGTGTAGGGAGCCCTGGTATCAACAAAGACAAAAATGAGTACTGCATAAGCTAGAGTTAGGATGTGGGAACATCATAGTTCAGAAGAATATGTTCTGGTTAAATTGCACTAAGAAAATTGAGCATTTTGAATTTGAAAAATTTAAGTTTACTCCCAAACCATTGCACGTCAAAGTTTAAGCATTCAAAATTTATAAACATTCTTTTTACTCCAAAATGAAAGCACACCAAAGGAAAAACTACAAATAAGAAAGCTCTGATTTCCTATATATGGCACTCAGGTTATTGTAGACTCTAGAAAACTGTACAAAATAGTATATTAATTGGAACAATAAAAAGCATAAGAAATTATTTCCTATTATTGTTTGTTAAAATATATATTTGGTTTATAAGGACTACCAATTAGTAGAAGTTTCTCATTTCCACCATCAAATCCTTCCATCTCTATAAGGAATTGTGTCTTTAATCTTCTGCTCGACTCATGCTCTCCTTCTGACTTGCATTGTCACCCACGATTATGGATAAGAATTAAGTGTTTCTCTTAGATTACAATGCAATGGTTTTTCTGTAGACTAACATACAAATTTGAAAATATATGGCATATTTACTTGAGAGAGAAGAGAATCTATTTCATCAACAAATATTACTGTAGGTTGTCGACAGTAAGCAACTCCAAACAATGCCCTCACCAGTTTCTCACCTTCACCTATATTTATATCCATGATCAATAGGAACAAGAATCAAACTATTTAGAAGGGAAAAAAAAACTTTGGGATCTATTATATACAATGGTTCAAAAAGCACAATGCTTGTTGAAAGTTTTGTGAAGGGGCCTAGTGGTAACAAGTTAAGTGGATTGACTGTGCGGAAAGCTCCATAGTTAAGTGTGTTGTAATAGCCTATATTACTAGAATGGGTAACCTCTCAAAAGAACTAGTGCTTTAGCCTTTAGCTCTATGAACATTTCCTAGATGCAATGAATGCTAAGTGGACCATTCAAGATTCAGAAAGATAGGTTCTTGTGACTCATAAAAAATGGATCAATGAAGATTGACTCAAAACTATGACCAATTTTGGTTGGAAGATTTTTGGTGGATAGAAATGGGATGTAATGTTTGGAGATGTTTATTGGGATGTTTTTGAAGGTGTTTGAATCAAATTCAAACTTGTGTGTTGCAGGAAATGGTTTTTTCTAGAAAGCCCTAGGTTGTTAATCCATTTCATGAGGGTTTGTTGGTTGGGAGTTTAGATGTGGTTATCTAGAAAATCTAAGTTTAAAATTGGTGGTATTTTTTTTCTCTACCAAAACTATTTTAGGTCTTTTGAGTCTTGGAGGGTAGTGGAGGATAGGGCTTCTTTGTTGGGCTAGGCTAATTAGGCCTGGTGCATGTGCAATCAACAAGAAAAGGCTTCACCAGCCAAGGCATGAAGGTCTGAGTTTAAGATGGGTTTAATAAATCCAAAAAGGGTATTTGGAAAGGTAATCAACTTACAAGGCTGTTTGGAAACTTTTCATGGAATTTCCAAATTTCTGTTTGGACAAGGCTACTAGGCAAGCCTAGAAGGACTATAGTAAAGAATGACGAAAGATGGATTGTTTGGAGTGGATCATTATAGATAGACCATGATAAGTTGATCCAAGGTTTTGTGACCAGTGTGAGAAGCTTGGTTGAGATTTTGGTATGGTGGAGTTGCTAAGTAAAATATTGAACAAAGAAAGCTTCAGGTACTATAATACAAGCTAAAAGATTTTCTTAGCTAGACATATAAGAGATTTCATTTAGGAACAACACTCTCCAGTGCATCTAATGTTGAAAATTCTATTTATAAATATATGTGTCTAGCTAAGAAAATATGCAATGCAATTCCTTTTGGCTGGACTGTGGAAAGCTAGATTGCACAAAACAAGAAATAATCTTGTCATTCAAGGAAGAACCAAAAAAAAATTAAAATTACCATAAGACTTGAAGCTTTAGCATATTGACATACAAATATTGTAAATTCATAGCCAAGAAATATACATAGATTTCTATGAGAAAAATGTACATTGGTATAGATGATAGAGAACCCAGATTACAAATATTATTGGTTTATGATTTTCAGATTGTAACCAATCTTCATGGCTAGGCTGAAAGATCCTCACAAGTAGCCTATCTACAGTAGAGTGTTCTAAATACAAACATCTTATTCTTTCCCTTCTAAACATTTTTATGCATGCAACATAACAAAGTACAGAAAGCTTCACTGTAGCATTATAAATTAAATATGCATATCTCTATGAATGATCTCTGCAATAAATCATTCATATCCCAAAAGTAGAAACACCTATAGTTCATCATTTTCTACCACTTTGAGACCCCAAAGAAAATCTTCACAATGTCATACATATGAAAAGACCTTTCTAGTATGTATATCTTTCTTTGCTTGAAAATCATAAAATGGAGGTGTATGAAAGCAAGGCTCCATTGACATGACTTTATGACATGGTGGATCTAGAATAGTGTCATTTTTAGGCTTAAACATAATCAAAGGCTTTATGCCTGCAAAACCTTGAGCTACATATCCAAATGTGGACCATGGGCTTATTATAAGTACATCACAAAGAGAAAGAAGATACATTTCTACCCATGCCTTCATACCGTGAGATTGATTTTTAGTGTGCTGCCATTCTTCATGACTAGGTTGAAAGACACTCACAATCTGCCCATCTATGGTAGGGTGTTCCCAACACAAGTCTCTGATTCTTTCATAGTACCCAAAAAATAGAGAGGTTACTCATACTACATTAGGCTTCTTTACAAATCCATTTTCATATGTAGGTTCAAGGAATTCATCACTATGAGATATGTTGGGTAGAATTTTGTCCTTCTAACTATAAACCAAAACCTAATTTGATATGTGGGAAGTACCTGAGATCATATGTTCTGATCTGCAGACCTATCCTTTGTTTTGCATGAGCTAGATAAGCTTGATAGAATCTAGTAATCAAGCCCCAGATTGGATTGGTGGGGTGATATACGTACCTACCTAAATAATGAAAAATAGAATCTCTTTGAGGAAATAAATGGTTCAATTCCTCATCGAATGAGGGTAGTAGGTAGAGAGAGGGGACAAAATAGTTATTAGACCTTAGAAACAACCATGGTATATGCTTTAGAAATTGCACCCGCACATGCAATCCTTATATGTGTCTAATTTCTCACAAATAGAAACCATTTGTTATTTTTTTGATGTTATCTTTTATTATGTAAGACTTCCGTTAAGAACAAGTGCTTCCCTAGAAAAACAATTATACAAGGTTTTTTACATTCAAGAATCAAAACAATAAAAGAACTTAAAAGCATGATTTTATTAGGAACTTACTCACTTACTCGTCAATGAACTGGCAGAAATATAAAAGAAAGTAGCTTTGCCTTCTCCTGCAATAGCTCTTCCAATCATCATTTTCCCAGTACCCTAAGAGAAAGTTAAATGTACTTTATTGTAAACAAAAATGAATTTCCAACATATAAAGAATACAGAATAAATCAGACCGACTTATAGGAGGGCCAAATAAGAGGAGCCCTTTGCCTGGAGAGCGACAGCCTTGAAAGATGTCAAGTTGCAATAGAGGCCATATGACCATTTTTTTCACACACTTTTTGGCATGCTCTAGCCCAGCTTTAGTATAATTTTGGAAAATTAAATATTAATGTTAATGGGTACATAGAAATAAACATGAATAATATTGTCATCAATTCATTTAGCCATATTAAATTTACCAATATCATCCCATCGAACATTGGGATCCTGGTCCATTATCTCATTGCTAACATGCTCTATCAGACATGGTTCCAAGTTACATAGCTTATTAGGAAGCTCACCATCAGGACCAACAAGCATTTCTAAACTGAAAATATAGGACAAAAAAGAAACAACCATTACCATGCTTCAAACCAAAATTGCTAGAGATGGTTATTTATTTAATTAAAATCAAAATCAATTGATCCTATTAAAAAATAATGGCTAGAAGTAAAATATTGCATTTATATCAATATTCTAAATGACGCATTGTAGGAAAGCCACCAACTTGATGAGTCTTGAAATACTAAAGTCGTGATGCGCATGAAAGCCTTCCCAATATCTCAAAAAAATTTGAATGGTAAATCAAAATGTAATCAAATAGAAAGAGCTCATTGAAAACTATATAATAAAAAATGCAACTAGGCAGAAAAAAACTCCATATGATGTTGTTGATACTATGAAGTAAGCTGGACTGCTGAGATCTAGCTCTTCTATGCAAAGATCTCTACCATGGTATTGAATAATTAAATATTGAACTTTAAGATAAAACATTTCCTTAAGCAATACAAAATAGTAATTTGATGTTTTTTGTAGCTTCAACTAGGCCTACACTCCTCCGAGAACCAATCAATCATGTATGTGTTTCCTATTACACCTCTTGGTATCTCCAGTCTAATCCTTAATATCCCATCTATAAAAATCCTTTGTCGATAAAATTTTGGCTTTGCTTGCTTCTTTTCCATCTTCTTAGATATTTTGTATCATGCTTGCATTTTCTCAACTGAAATGGTTGCCCTTTGCCCATTTACTAATTATGTGTTTGACAGTTGACCTACTTAAAATTTATAATATTTTGTCACTTTTGAAGACTCAAGCAAGGGAATAAGTAATGATTATTAGAATGTATGCTTTCCAACTATACCTTATAGACTTCTTACAACCATATCATATTTTTGATAGGTTAGAAATGAGATAGCTAGTTATGTCCAATACAAGAGGTAGCTATGAGTTATTGTCAAACTACCTTCAGATTTGCAATACTTATCTTTGCACAAGATATTTTTATAACTAAATAGTTTGAAGGATCGTGACCAGAGAAAAAAGCCCAAGAAACCAAGGTTACCGAAGACAAGCAAAGGTAGTTTGCTATGGAATATGCATGTGGATAGAGTATTTCCCAACCTGTCTGAACATTTGAGCTGCAAAAGGATGTTGATTATATACTTTACAGTACAAAAAATTAGTATACACAGACAAGGTTGAATAGGCACTATAGCAACATATTTAGAACTAGTAAAACATCCAAATCACCATTAAAGAAAGGAATCATACATGAATAACTCCACAACCATCTTAAGATGAAACATAGTTGTCTCATCTTTTGGCTTAAAAGAATCACTATCATTGCCTAACCACAAAATTATTGTAGTATTCAACTATGTTCTTCATAGCCTATAAAAGCTAAGGTTGCAACGTTTATAATGATTATAGACAAAAATATTAATTTAAACCAACAATATTATCATCAATATTTTTAAATGTAGAATGAAATGGTTGTAAGTATGCATTTCTACCACATGCAAATGATTTTGAGATACAAACTTGTGCAATCCAATCTCCCAAGGAATAGACAACACCACTTATTGCCATCTTTGCCAAAATAGGATTTTTCATAAAGCTATGTTAGAATAGTTACTAAGATGGTCATAAATTATGTTGTTATAGTAAAAGAATACTTTAACTTAAGAAAAAAAGCTATACAATATTAAAACATGACATCATGCTTTAAAAACTAAAAAGGTACCTGTAAGGAAGAACTTCATTTCAACTTGCTAATTGGTTGTCACTATTAACTATAAGCTTATCTTTAAAATTTGAGCTTCACTTGGTTTCAAGAATAGTTTAAGATTCTCTACTAAACAAGGCCAACCACGTGAAGGTGGAAGCTCATTTGGCCCCTCCCCCAACCCGCCACCCCCAAAATCACTCTAAATTCCCCATTAACATTTAATAACATTCATTCATTAATCCATTTTTGAAATATAACATTCAATCATTATAATCACATGATAACATTCATTAACACATAAAATTCATAAACACACAACATTCATGAATAATTCATTAACACAAAATTCATTAACATGCAACATTCAAGAGTAAGTCATTCATGAATAATTCATTAACACAATATTCATTAACACCCAACATTAATGAATAATATTCATTAACAATATTCATTAACACAATATTCATTAACAATATTCAAGAGTAAGTCATTCATGAATAATCATTTCTTTTTTTCTTTCTTGCCGTTTCTTTTTTTCATAAAATTTCTAAAAGGAATATCAATGTCCTCATCATCCCCCTCCTCTACTGGTTCTATCGCATCTCTCCTCCTCATCCATTTAGGAGCATCATGAGGCTGCTGCACCAAAGGAGGGTCCGCTACAATAACAAGTACTTCATGAGTTAAATTCGCACCATTTTGTATTAGTGAATTATGAGTTTTTATTTAAGTAAAAGAACTATAAATCAAAAAAAAATTAAAAGAAAAAAACATAGATTTTCTTTACCTGAATGTGCGTCATGATCTACCTGCTCATCAACCTAAACATCCTTCGACACTCGTTCAGCACGACATGATTCTATATCCTCAAAAAAAAAAGGTTACACCAAGTTTAATTAAAGATGTTAAATTGTATTAATAATTATATAATTAGTTTTAAATAAAAAATGAGCACCTCCAACGATAGTACGATGCACATCAGGGGCTTCATGATGTTGTGTATGATCTATGTCATGATTCACAGGCTGCATTGCAATGTCATGCACATTATTATCAAATAAATTGTTGCTCAAGTATTCAATTTCTAATATATTTTTTGGCATATTTACCTATGCACATGATGTAGGAGACTGTTCGGTTGGGCCAATGGAAGCTTGCCGTAGGCATTCAGCCAACACTGCATAACCTTGCTTGAAGGAAATTTTTTTGTGTTCTTCTGTGGCCTCCAGATTAAAATCACTGCCGTGCATTTTTTTATTAATTAACAAAATTATTTGCAATTCATTTACTCCTACTTACAATGCATGCTTTGATTTTCGAATATCCCCCAGAGCCAAGTCTGTGCTGCCCAACCTTTTCTAGCCTTGCCTTTGTTGCCTTTGATGTGTCCTACAACCTATGAAAAGTTTGAAATATGTTAGATGATATAGATATAAAGATCATTACTAATTAGTGGATTATTATATATTGATATGAAGGTTTTAGCATAAAGAAGCATGTTCCACCAAAAATATGAAAAAAGGGAAGAAATTATAGCATCATACCTTTAATTATAAAATAGCTTTAAAACAAAACAACATCACATATATGCATTTTAAATTGATCTTTAATTACCCATTATTCACAATAGATTCAGAAATTTAAACTAAAAAATTCAAATATATTATCATGTCATCATGTTGAGCTTGCAAGGAGCAATGCACATATTTCAATAAGAGAGAGCACACGACTATCAAAGCATGATGGAAGACATTAGATGAAAAAATAATTTTTTTCACTGACTATACAAGTTGGGATATACAATATAAGAAATGTATATTGTGGACAATTCAAGATTAAATTTATAGGGAAATCTAGGTATGTTAGTAGTTTTCAAGTTAAAGATATCAGCCACATTGATGAGCTAGTCTCAATTCTTTCAATTTTTCTGTCCTTTCTCATGACATTCATTTCTAGTGACATGTGTAATCATGCTATTTATCCATGGAGTTTGTGACATATAAGGGATAATTTTTAGAAAAATCTATAATAAAAATTTTAAAAAATTGATCCAATCTCTTGCAATTGCATGACTTGTAGATTGTGGGAAGTGAACCACTACAAAGGATAAGTATCTTTTGAGATCTCAAACTCCTACAATACACTCAGAAACACAATCATTGGATTTCAATTAATTATAAGATTGTGGTTTAATTTAGGAAGTCTTGGAGGTTTCTTTTTGTATTGTGAGCACAGAGAAGAATTAATTTGTGAGGTCTTTATAAACTAGATATATGGATCACAAAGACTTTTTGGGCAGTCAATCAAACTCTCTGTCCTAGATGTCAATGCAACATGGTACGAACGAGGACTATCACAAGATCCATTTGTATTCTACATGGTTTCTGAGGAGAGAAAGTGTCAAGGTGCAATAACAGATTATTAAATGCTGAAAGGGAAGCAAATGACACAAAGGAAATGAGGGAAAAGAAATCACCCAAAATCAAAGAGGATTGTGGTTGTTTTTCCAGTAAGAGATCCCTCCAAGATTTTCACACCAAAGACCAAAGAGAAATGTTATGATGATTGAATAGGATCTTGTCGTAGTCAAATCACCACTTTGGTGTTCCCACCTCCATGGACAACGAAGATAGATGGAGATACCAAATAAAAGGCAAGGTATTATCACCTAAGAAAGCTTCAAATGTGTAAACTACTAATCCTTTAGACGAGGAAGACCAACTGTCCAAGGATAGAGTTTCCTTCACAGAAATGCTACAAGAAAGAAAGGGCAATCTCAAAACCTCAACAATAATCTCAATGTGGCAATAAGAATTCTGATATGCTGCTACATGTGGGAGAGGAATAGCAATGCAGATAAATGCTAGAGCAATTGTGAAGGAGATTTAGAGAGTCTCAATCAACAATTGAATAGCAGAAAAATAGAGGTTTTACCATCAATATACTAGGTCTGGATTCATCTGTGATGCCTAGGAGGGTTGACAGAGGTGTTACACTGCCAAAACACTTGAAAGTGGAATGTTTCAGCATTCAACCCAGTTGCAGATTTTTTGCAAGATGCTAGTGCCACATGCATATGTTTGTATGTGGTACATTTGTCCAAGAAATAATTGGGCTAAGAGGTTGGGGAGTAAAACATATTTTGATTGAATTAAGGAATATTCATCAAAGGATTTTTACAGTATGGTTTAAGAGAACATAAACTAAACTAAACAAACATATAAATAGAAAATTAACAACTACCATCTACATATCATTTCTCATGTTGATAATGAATCTGATAGATCACAAAAAGTGAACCAAAACATTCATGCCAAAATCCTATTCATACATACCAATGGGTGATATTCGTTTCCCCCTTCAATGTGACCATGTTGCCTACAATGTTGCTGAGTTGTTGTGATTAGATATCTTCGAGTCTTTAAGCCCTTACACATTTTGCAAGGACAATAAAGTTTTCCATCACATTTTCTTTTTAAGTTAGACCACAGTCTAGCAATTGTCTCCTTATTTTTTTGTGCGTTGATATCGTTAGACATGGTCTTTCTCGAATGTAATGACTCGTTGTTGGAAGAAGGATGATTTGTTTGCAACCTACAGATGGAGTAGTACGAGGAAGAGACGTATAAAAAGGAGTTAGGTCTATGAACCAAGTAGGAGTTAGGACATGCTAGAGTGGGGTTAGCCCAAGATATTTTGGAATCTTGAAGAACCTGGTAAAGGGTATCTGGAAAGGTGAAAATAAACAAGTATTTTTATAGCTACAAAGGAGGAATCGAGAGCATTATAAATAATGAAGAAGAAACTTAAATCCATACAACTTCACCTCTATTCACAATTTGACCTTTCTACATGTGAAATATGACAATATACAAAATTTCTAATCACATTTTCACTTAGAAAAGAACACCAAATATACCTTTGCTACAATATCTTCTTCAGATTCTTTGCTATTAGATTCTTTAGAATTGTAAGCTCTTGTGCAGAAAAAAGATGAGATGTACTAAGTAATTTTTGATGGGCAATATTTAAATAAATCAACTATCAAAAAAATAAATTATGAAATTCAGTTGCTTTATTATGCACTGAAGACTTGGCAAGATGTTCCCACGTCTATCTATAGAATGCCTATCTGCATGGTTGTTTGCAAATAGCCTAGTATGGTGCCACTTTTGAAAAACAAAAAATGTCACTGGGGCTGGTAATTTGGTTCAAGAGATGCACAAGCCTATTGACACCACAGAAATTTTAGTTTATATAGCATTCAACTATCTTCTTTAACAAAATCCAAAAAGAATATAAGCAAACTAATGAGTCGGGTCTATCTCAATTGAATAGAAAGTACTATAGTGAGTATTAGGAAACTGACCTTGCAAATAGCATCTAGTTCATAAAGTAGAACTTGGTAAAACTATCCTTCACTTACACCATCTCTGAATAAATACCAAAGCTATTAGTAAGGAGACATAAGAAATGCAGAACTAAATCTCACCACAAAAACCAATCAAAATGAAATAAATTACCTATAAAATATGATTCACAAAGGCTTTTGTCATGTTGCTTTGGGAAAAGAAATTAGTAGCTCCCTGTAAAGAAACAAAGTGAAATAATCATTTGAATTTCCTAATAATCAAGGTAGAAATTGTGCTCTAGAGGGTTTTCTCCTCTTCATCATTTAGTAATTCAGAACATGTCCCTAATCCATGGTGTGTGAAGTTGCAAAAGTTTTCCCCAAGTTAATTCTTTGTGACTTCAGGCTAGTCTTGGGATGCAACCACCTGACATTTGCACCAAATTCCCAAAATATTAAGATAAGCATTTCTCATATGAATTGTGTGAACTAGAAAAATAGCAAACAATGATCTATATTAAAAACCTACTACTGCTCTTGATGGACTAGAATCCTCTCCAGGGTGTGGATGTCTAACATCTACCCCACAGGAGTCTAAAAGACACTGTGAACTTTTTAATCAAGTAATATTTCTTACTTGTAAGAAAACCTAAGAAACACAAAAGTAAATAATCTTAAAAGTTCTCCACAATTACACATTAAATAAATAGCAACAAATCTGCAAAATAATAAAAAGAAAACTCAACACCAACTTGTATCAAGAATAATTGATCAAACTTGAATCACCTCAACGCAAAAATTCATTTAAGATATGGTGATTAAAAGTTAGGTTTTTTTCTCAAAATTGTTGCAACTCAAAGGACCAAATATTTTCTGATTAGTTTAACATAGATTGGTGAACAAAAAATTCATAATAAAAATTTGATTTTTTTCCACACTTGTTCAAACCATATAAGGAATGACAAAAAATGAATTGTATATGAGTCAGTCCAAATCCTTAGCTTTTAATACACTTCATAGATGAGATTGCATTATATGGTTTGAACAAGATGTGGAAAAAAATGAAATGACAGAGTCACTCCAAATCCTTAGCTTTTAATATGTTGCATAGATGAGATTGATCATGACTCTGTTGATGATTTGGAGTGATAAGGATACAAATAGAGTGTAGTTGCTTTGTAAGCTTGTGGTTTTTAAGTCATTTTGAAGGTCACTATGTTGGAAAAGTTAGAACCAAAGGAGTGTATGGAACAATTAGAGCTTTAAGTAATATATTAGATCTAAAATCACTTGTAACATCAAACAACCACTTTGATATGGCTTAGAGAACCTAAAAATCCAAACATTATAAGGAAGCATCCAACACAAACAAAGTATTTTTTCACATACTTTGCATGGATGATAATTTTACAAACTTGGAGACAAATAAAGCTCACTTAACCTTGAACAAAACTAATATTTGTTCTTCAAAAGTAATGAAGATAGTAGAATACCCAAAAAACTTACCTTAGATTTGGTTGAATTTAACAAGAAGGTTCTAAAGACCATTCATTAGAGAAATCAATTCAAAGGTAATGTCTTGTTGCATATGGTAAGAGAATTTCACTTTCTAAAAGAAATAGAATGCTTACTAGCTCTGTGACACATTTTGATACAAAGAATTATAATGACTAGTCAAAATATCAATATGCTCAATTTGGTATTATATGTCAAATTTTATAGTGCAACTTGACTTCGAAAGGCATAGGTACTATCTTTAGTTTCTTAGCTCCTATTATTTAAGTAGACTTTGATGCAATGAAGCTTGAACTCTATTTTGAAAAGAAAAGAGTTGTTGATTATTTAATTTCCACTAGTGCCACTTATCCAATTTATATAAAAAGAATACCATCAATATTTGATTATAATTTCCATGATAAGTTGATGTAAAAAGAAGTAGAACAAAAGTATAGTAATAGTCTAGATTGAGTTGAAGACAAATTTATGGTATTCATTGATTGTGAAGGATATCAAAATCATATATTATAGATTTGAAATTTTGAAATAGAAGAAGATTTGAATGTTAATTTTAGTTCTAATAAAAAATATGGTTTCAGGTATTTTTAATGGTTATATACATACTC
The DNA here is from genome assembly GCA_028749045.1 of Cupressus sempervirens. Taxonomy (NCBI): domain Eukaryota; kingdom Viridiplantae; phylum Streptophyta; class Pinopsida; order Cupressales; family Cupressaceae; genus Cupressus; species Cupressus sempervirens. The sequence continues at coordinate 613,767,976 of CM053788.1, forward strand.
TTGTCAAGAAATAAGGTTATTACTTTTAAAATAGCATTTAATCTTCAAAGCCACCCAAATGAAAACACACAATATTTTGGTCTTTTTGTTTCAATAATCCACTTATTTAATGAGAAATCATATCATTAAAAGTTTCATTATAGTATTTATAAAGGTCTTAAATTTTGTCAATTACAATCTTCCATAGAAAGAAAAGAAGTTACCAATTGCCCAGCCTACATAATTTTGTTGAAGGAGATCTATGTTGTGGAACACTTCGAAGAAATGCAAGTTACACTTCAAAACAAACAAAAAAACATAAAGTCAGATGGTACTTTCTACTTCTATAAATTCCATTTAATCCTAATATTAACATAAAATAGAACAAGTTTAAATGACCATAAACAAATTGGCTTTAGAAACTTTCATTAATTCTTGGAAATTTTTGAAACATTTAAATTGAAACCCAAAGTAACATGAATATTTGGACTTAGTTATCAAACCTTATTTTAGTAGCATACTGAGGACTCCAAGAGCCTTACAGCAACCAAGGAGGGTGGAAGTAATCCACCATTGGTAAGAAATAAAGATTGCATGTGCATATAGCCTCAATCAGAGAGGATGATCTTAACAAGAACATCACATAATAAATGAGATTAAATATCAGAAACAATGATAAAAAAACTTCAAACTGGCAATTATATCAAGCCATCATTTGGATTAAAAAGTGGATCATCACATACACAAAATTGATGAACATCAGAAACAATGATGAGCATATTACTTTCAGATTGATTTAAAGTTCTATATTTGATTGATACAATATAGAAATAATATTCAACAATATAAAACCATTCGCAATCAACAGTAAAAACTTCAAGAGATGATACCAAACCCTGTTGTAGCCCTAAGCTTCTTATAATTTTTGTTGAATTTTTTTTTGTTCAGATTCAATTAGGGTTCAAATACACTTTTCACTTAAACCTGCCTAATGTACCTAAGAAGAGAAAAGTCATCAATCCTTAGGCTCAAATTTAAAAGATTGAAAGAAAATTTTATAATATGCAAAGTCTTGCCTCAAGAAAGTCTATCATTATTTCCTTAGATATAAGCTCTTTGAAATTCATAAATTAACAATTATTAATTAATAAACTCACATAGATATAAGCATTCTCACACCATGAGTGAAGTGCCAATTGCATAAAGCTTTATTGCAAAAAAATTGTCAATATTATTTACATTGTACATACTTGTTTATATAATGCTTCAATTCCTAAACAAAGAAACTATAGCTAGTGTTCTAATCATGCGTAAAAATAAAATTACAGTGCAAATGTATGAAATTATATGCATAACTACTCCTATACTAGTTTATAACTACTATGCACATATTTTTATCCATTTACAAAGTGCATCTAGGTGTTACAACTCAAAAATCTGTCAAAAAATAGAAGAAAATGGATTGCACAACAAAAATTGGTCTCCAACTTGAGCTCAGTTTGATCTTCTAAAAATATCTCTCAACATGTGCCCATGAAGCCTCTAATTGAATGCACCTAATTGAATTACTAGCACAAACAAAATACACATAAACCAGAAGAAGCAAATATAGAATGCAAATGATGGACCTAGAACACCTCAATTTTTTTATTTTTTTTCTATCCCCATATCATCATAAGCTCCCTTCCCTATTGATCAACTCTCTTAGCTTGGGGAAGAAAGTTGAAACACATCCCAAAACTATAGTAATTTGCCACACAAACAGCTATCCATGTACAAATACATTTTGAAGATATTTTTTTATTAAATGATCAGTACTCTTCAATAGAATCTTATTACTACTATTAAGTAAGTTTTAATCATTATTCTTATATTGTGAAGGGTGAAGTATTGGCAAGAGTTGTATCTAGACTTTGTGATATATTGGGAAGTACAATATTTTATCTAATTAGAGTGGACTCGATGTTGACTTAATTTTTTAATAGAAAAAGGATTATTATAGTTCTTAATCATCTTCTAAGTTCAGTTTGTTCATTGATAATATCAGGACAATGATTATCTAAGAAGATTTCTAAATATATATCTCTTGAACATGCAAAGAAAGTACTCTGCCTACTTGCTTGGGTGGAATGAGCATAAAGATTTGTATCAACCCAACTTGCTCAGGTCATGATTGTAGATTTGGAAAATACAAATGTAACATCAATTTGAAGATCTCAAAGGATGAGTGAGCAACAATCCTAATTTATTTGACATACAAATCATCAAAGAGATAATTTGAATCAAGGAGCTTGGGAGGGAGGAAGAGATTGGTGTGAATTTTATGACAAATTTGTCTTATAAAAGGTTGTAGATTTAAATGAGACTATCTTGGATGAGTATTAAAGGATTTTGATGTGTGAAATTTCATATTGTCTTGTGATCGATTTCTTGTAAGAAGAGGAGATGATATTTAGAGGTTGTTCCAGTCTAGAGATCTTAGATATCTCTGTGGCAACAAGAATCAAGGACAAGTTATGTGTAGAAGTTAAGATTTCAATTAAGCTGATTATGGCCTTGCAAATCCAAGTAGCTTAATAGTAATAATTTTCAAGTAGCCCAATCTAGTGAGAATTGGCAGCTCTTCAAGCTCAAGACACTCACCAATGCACATGTTTATTAAGTTTGTAAGATTGCCAATTCCTATTACTATTTTCAATTTCTTGTACCTACACACTCTGAGTTTGATGAGTGTCATTTGGAAACAATGTTGAAACTTCCCACAAGAATCAATAACAATCATCTTCACACAACCATCACAATGTAATACTCTAGAGAGAGTCCATACCCTCAAGACACAAGTCAGGCTCAAGCTACCAACACTTAGATATAATTAATTCTACTAAACTCTTCAGATAGAATATTTTTGATACACTTATAATTTCTTTAAAGGACTTCAATTAAAGATTGTTCAATGACATTTGAAATGTTATTTTGTTTGGCTTCACACCTGAATATGTGAATCCACTCCAAGCAACTTGGACGTGCAAAACAAGATAGCTCTAGACAATTTGATATCCACAGCTATCATAAATGACCTGTGTCAAAGCTACTTGAGACTCATTTAGTCATTGCACAATCACTATCAGTCACCTAGGGGTGATTAAGCTTCTCGTATCCATTAATTTCAATCCTTTCAAGATTCCTTACACCAGAAAGAATAGTTATTTTCAGCAGCTTTATACATTTGATTATTTGAATCCCCTCCAAACAAGTTTGACATGCAAAATAGGGAAGCTCCTCAAGCACCAAACAATCTAATATCCACAAGTGCACCAAATGGTTCATATTAAAGCTACTTCACACCCCTTCTGAAATCCCACCATCAATTAGCTTTAGATGATTAAGCTTCCTGCATCCATCAATTGTAATAGTTTCTAGGCTACTTAGACCATAGAGTATAGGCAAGTTCTTAACATGAAGACACTCAATAATGCATAGCTCTATAAGTTTTGGAAGATTTCCTATCTCTGCCACCAGATCCAAATTTTTGCACCACTGCACTGTGACTGTGAAGACTAAAGATTGACATTGAAAATATTATCATATAAAACTTCTCAGAAGAGTTAGTGGTACTTCTCTCTAGGCAACTCAATTCAACAAGAAATGACAACTCCATCTCCAGATGCTTAGTAACATCCAACTTTGTCATCTTTGACGGATCATCCATTCCTATGATCTTTTGTGAATCTTTGCAACATTGCATGATAAGTGTTTAAGTTTGTGTCCACAACCCTGTTTGATGGCATTACAAGTAAATGGGAAAGCAACATATAAGGATGCATTCTAAACATGGTTCTCAAACAATATGGAGAAGTGTAATCCTAGTTATTTGTAGAAATTTATTTGAGTCTTGATGTAGTTCTACCAAAAATTTCATCCCATTATAGATTTAGGCATGATAGTATTAATAGGTGCATGGAGTGTAAAATTTATAGACTAGCAAGTAAAGGTCTGGTTATATTCCTCTAGCTATGAACATTAGCAAATTTTCCACAATCTCTTGAAAACCTTCCTCTTACTTGATCATATTTACTCTTTTGTATGATTCTTTCATGTTTATGCATAAAACAACTTTTTTTTAAGTCATCTTCTTCACTATCTACCATGCAACATATTTTGAATAAGCCATTAGATTCTCTCTATGTAGAATTGATAGCCAGGGTGTCATCTTGAATCCCCAAAAGTTCATTAGTTACCTTCTTTCACATGCATGAACAATTGCGAAGAATGTGAAAGAAAATGGATGTTAACCTAAGCAGAATTGAATTGTTGGATTATCATTTGCTTAGAAGGAATTTCCTTCACAATCATGGAGGCTAGGGCTGAGACCACTTTCCTCAGTCTCCTAGCTACAAACATAGAAAAATTCTCAATACACACAAATAAGAGACTAAAAATTAGAACTCGAATCAAATTTTGTTATGGCCAATTCATCAGCCCCCTTTTCATTTTACTCTTCCTTGACAGAACCTTATTCAAGAACTGATACATCCGTTTGAATGCAATGCTTTGAAGGTAGTTTCTACCTAATTCTAGGCTAGGAAAGGGTTTGCATCTTGGTCGAACTCAAGATAGATAGGCAGTTTTAAGCATTCCAGTGAGCAAATCCCTAGCCAAATGTCCATATTCACAATCCAAACATTTAAATTGTGCATCCTCATAATCAAGGTTTTGTTCCCACAATATGTTCTCTTGTTGACCATTCATCATGGTAAGGAGGGGGTTGTTGAAATCGAGTTCAACTCAAATCCAAATCTCAAAGCAGTCAGCATATTAGTTTCCTTATTTCCACTAGTTATGGAGGGCGTATAAGAAAATGAGAGGGAAATTCCCTTAGTGGGTTAACCCTACACCTCAGACACAGGGATTTCATACATAATTAGCTAGAAAAAAACCTTGTTCAAGGGCCTTGACTCTATCAACTATTTTTTGTGACAACACAAGAATTAAGTTATTTGTTGGTAGGATAATATCTAGACCTTCCTCTACCGGCCATATTCTTCTTATCCATTTCCCCATATATTATCCCATCCACCATAATTTGAATATAACGCACACTTTTGCATATATTGGTTTTTCTTGAATGAGTTTTCTATTCATGCCTCACTATCTTACACATCATAGAGCTACACTATATTCTTCAACCTATCACCACCATATATGTTCTGTTCTCACAAATTTAAAGGCCACTCCAAGGAAAAAACTTAGAACTTGAATAAGATTACTGACATATCCAAAAGAAAATCTTTAAACAGGACATACTAGAAATTAGTATCTTGACTTCATTGTAGATTTTTTTCTCCTATGGTTATAGTCTTTTGGTATGAGGAGTCTTTAAACCAATAGATTAAAACGAAGCATATGCCCTGGACTGTGTGTGTGAATCTAGGACCAATTATTGATGAGGATCAAATAGTGGGGCTATTAGTAACCATTTTATCCTAAGCAACTAAACTTTGGATGGAAGAAGTTGCCAACAATTTTGCTCATGGTCATTATACCATGACACTTATTGCTTTAATCATAGTACCCTAAACCTTAAACCCTATCGCAACTCTTCTACTGCATCCTAAGGACCTAAGGATGGATACTTGGATAAAATTCCCAAGATCTTGTGCCATATACCTTGCCTCCCTACTGGAATTGAAATATTCTTGTACAATGCCATCTCCATTCAAATCAAACACAAACACATAATCCACTAAAATTTTACCTGTTACAATGGTCCCCTACACAATGTCGTGGTAAAGAAAACCTATTATCATATATGCCACAAAAATTTTACTTGTTACAATGGTCCCTACACAATGTCATGGTAAAGAAAACCTATTATCATATATGCCACTAAAATTTTACCTGTTACAATGGTCCCTACACAATGTCATGGTAAAGAAAACCTATTATCATATATGCCACTAAACTTTTACCTGTTACAATGGTCCCTACACAATGTCGAGTCCTCTCTTCCAGAACCCCCCTTGAAAATCTATGCCCTCATGCGAGCAAAATGCTGGAAGTGAAGGAGTTGAAGTGCCCTTGGATTGATGTAGGCGGATCCATATCAAATCTCTAGACATACCATTAACTCACCCTTCTCGCGAATAGTCTAGAACCCTCGACACCAAATAAAATGTGATATATTTTTGCACCCCCCTTTTTTTTTCTTTTTTTTTTATGTTGCGGTGTGCATCACAATTGCGACCAACATGGGCATGTTATAAAAAAAAACAAAAAAATTCTTTATAAATCGACCAACCAACCCATTTAAAATACTTAGTTGAAATTTAGGGTAAAATGCACTAGTGTGGATAGAAGCGAATTCTCTCATAAATCTTCTGGGCATTGCGATTTTAGCATCAAAATCAAGGTAGATTCTTATTTTTTGAATTTGCACAGTTAATTATGTTATTTTGTCATCTTCATGACTGTGAATTATAGATCCAAATTTCTCTATGGTGAACTTGTGAATATTTCAATATTGTAGGTTACTAAATGTATGTTAATATCTCTATGTGTTCATGGAGATTCAAAATATAGTAAAAGAAACCTTGTTCTATAGATTTTGGAAAATCAAAATTAAGCCAAGAAGGGTTGAAAGTCAAAGAGAAAATTAATCAGGGAGGGTTTCAAAATTAAAAGAAAACTTAAGAGGAAATTCAATTGGTTGGTCAAATTTTCTCTATCAGATTAATGTTGAAAATAGTTTTTTAAAATAATAATAATAAAATAAAAATATGTTTTATAGAGGAGGGTTTGTTTTATAAATTTTATACATTTATAAATCTTAAATAAATTAATATATATTAAAAACATTTTACAAGATTTTTTTTCTTTATAAATATATTTTGGGAAGGGGGGTTTTACCCCACCCCATCCCCACTTACCTGTACTACTGGTGACAACCGTATCTGTTGTCGCAGGTACTGTGACTGTTGTCACAGGCCCTACAACAAAGGGTAGGGCCACACGACCTGTTTAATAAAAGCCAACGGTTTTAAGATATGTGATGTATAGTTTGGTTGTTATGAAATTTTAAATTATTATTTTTATTAATAATATTTGTTGATAAAGTTTTATATTAATTATTAATTTAATTAGTAATTATTATTATTAAGTTTAATAATATTGTTAGTTTTTATTTTAATTAATAATATTTTAATAATTACTTGTTATTATAATATTTATTAACAAGTTTTATTATTATTTATTAATTTAAATATTAATGCGTTTAAATATAGTTAATTTTTAATTAGTCTTATATAATTTATTAATGAATTTAATTAAGATCAGTTAATAATTGGAGTAATCTAATGAATTATTAATCAATTTAAATAAATGGAATTTAATGGAGATTGAATTAAAGGGGGATATTTAATGGAAATGAATTAAATCAGAACTAATTCATTGAGAGATCATTAGTTATAATCTTGATGATTTAAGTAATTCAAAACATTTACCCATAGAATATTTTAAGGAAATTGATTTCAGAAAAATTATCAGGGGGGTAAATCCTTATTGTTATTCAAATAGATACTTGGGTTAACTAAACAAAATTGGAGAATACTTTTACTTGAAACCATAATTGAAACAAAAACTGAAACCTTACTGTTTAATGTGTTTCCAAATCAAACCAAAACTTTGATACTTACATTCTGTTTTACGTGTGTTGTCTGTGTTTGGGGTTTTTAGGGTTGATTAAATGTTGACCAGTTTAGGTTGTTACCAGAGGCTTGGGAGTTATGTGTTTGTGTTGTCATACTGATGTTGATCTCGACCTTGATTATTTTTACTTAACCATAGTATGTGATGATATGCTCTATGTTGAGTGTGTTTATATTGTTGATTACTGTTTTTAGTGCCTTGTGGGATGGCAAGATTTATGCTATGGGTTATTTGACTTGACCATCTTTGAGTCATCGATCAATTATATTTGATTTTCTTTCTAGTCACTTGAGAGGACTATGGTGTTTTGAATGATTTGTCCTTGATGATGTCATGTTGTGACATGTTTTGACTTGACCATTTCGGAGTCTTCAATCAGTATTGTTTTGGGATACTTTTCGATTACTCATTGAGAAACAATGAATACTGTGATTTATCTTTGATGCTTTCCAGTTGCTCATGGAGAACTGATGTGATTGGTGTGGATTATCTTTTCATGCTTTCTAGTCACTTGTATAGGGTTGAGGTGATTTTTAGATGATTATTGATTTGTGCTTTTATGAGCCTAGGTTAGGTTATCTACTTGTAGTGTCAAGAAGTGGCTTGTAATGGGGGTTGGGGGCCCTAAGTGGTCCTGGTGGTAACCCATTGCAAGTTGTTTTAATAAGTGAAAATATTACACTAAATGGAGATTAAAATGAACCTAATAAGAGTTAATTGTATGTTCTCGCCCATGCCTCGAGTGTTAGTATAAACTAGGATGGGAGTAGAGAGAACGCTTGGTTGCAACCTTGCATTTCGTAGTATGCCTTGTCAATATGAGAGGATACTAGTGGTCACAGTGGGATCACTAGGGACCCGAGAGTCCTAAGGGATTGCTCGGGTAACTCCGAGCGTGATTCATGCAATGACACTTGCTCGCTTACAGAGTAGGTTTCCTCTCTGTCTTGTGTGCCTCTAGGAATTAGATGTCGACCTATCTTAGAACCTTTGAGTTAGAATACTTTTAGGATTTCCTAGACTTAAAGAGTATTTTGATGTTTGGATTGGTATCCTGTTTGGGACTTGAGACTATATCCTCAGCGTGGTGGGAGTGGGCCATTTAGGTTCCATGTGGTCAGGTGGTAGTGCTTTTTCACTCTTACTATTGAGATTCGTCCGTAGTCACTGTGGTTGGAGCTTCTTGGGATGCTTGTTTATCATGTTTAGATGATGTTATTTACTGATGCTTTTCTTTATATTGATGATTAGCATGTTAGATTTCCTTATGCTTATGTTGTAGCATGTTTTAGTAGTGATGTCCCTATTATGATAGTATTGACGATCTATTTGGTGGCTTGGGATCTTATGCATGGGGGATGGCTAGGGCCCATGATGATCTTATGATGCTATTGACGGTTGGCAAGAACCACACACTTAGTTGTGTTTTATGATAGATAGTTTTGTTTTATGATGGATGGTTATATTTCATGATGGATGTTTATATATTTTATGATGGATGGATGTATCATGTATGGTAGATGGTTTCATTTATTTTACTGTACTTTGTATCATGGATTCGAGTAGGATGATGTATCTTTATATGTATATTCTTTTAGCCTTTCATACCCTATGACATGTATAGTGGATGATTGAGCTTTATGAATTAATTTGCCAAGAGGCATTCAGAACAAATGTATATTATGGACATTGGACTTTTCATTATTCTTTCATGTGGATGTGGTAGTTGTTAGAGTTAGTAATAATTAAATTTATATGTAATTCAACGTCATGGGATCCTTAAGGAATGTAACCTGTTATGTATGTTTTAGTTGATTGTATGTTATTGCTTATGCTACTGTGTTTGATGTGTATATTAATCTCTCGTTAAAAAATTTTTTTTGGCAAACTTAGTAAAACTTTAGGTTATTTCTTTTGGATCCTTTGGCAAGGCATTACAGAAATAAGGGAAGGAAAAAGTTTTAAGTGACTATGGATTGAAAATGACACAAATGATACCATGACAATGTATTCATCTATATATTTAAACCCAACATATGATTTGGTGGAGAGGCACTTAAGAGGATCATTTGATATGCACTCCTTTAATAAGTGTTATCTTAAAAGTCTATGTTGTTGTATATGTGTGTGTCTATATATATGCTCTTCTTAAAAAGGTAATGAAAAAAATCAATTTTATTAACAAAAAATGTTAAAAATTACGAGTCATCTGGATGCTTCCAAAAAGCAAGCTCTTCCTACAAAACTTTTTGGAAAGTTGTACCCTTATAATTTCTCCAAATTTTGCCAGCCTTGACACATTTTCATTTTTTCTCCCACTATTATAGAGCTCTACCTATCAATGACAACCCTCTTTGATATCATTGGGATCTTTCAAATTAGATGATCTCAAAATCCTCACTCTCTGCTAATATTGATATAGTTATGAAAAAATAGGGGATAATCCCCTAAATGGAGGACACTAGTGGGCAAAAAATACAAACCCATTCCTTTCCCTTCTAGTTCCTCTTTAATCTGAAAAAAAATTGAAACAACCATGTCTAAATGATAAATTATCACAAGTTTACTAACAAAGAAACTAAGGCTGATACCCAAAGAATGTTATTGAGAGAACTATTTGCTAAACTGTTCTGACTAGATAAAACAAGATAGGGCCTAAACCTATACAACCAAAAGAACCAACAAGATCATAGAAAAAACATTAAAGCTAAGAGGTAGGTTGAAAGGAATTCACAAGAGGTGAATTCTAAAGGCTTTTGACTGGAGCCAAAACTAGCAAGACATAGGTCCAACAACTAAGAGATTACAATTTGAAAATCATAGGGGTTTAGGCAGGAACCTTGAACCAGACACCAAAGAAAAACCCTTGCACCCAGGGAAGGAGGGGCAAGGAAGAGGAAAGACCTCCAAAGTTGCCACCAAGAAATTGTGTGAAGAAGGGCACCCACAACCACTAAACTCTTCCATACCAACAACAATCCACCTCAAAAAGATGTGCCTCCACCTCGAAGGGAGTTCCCACCTCAAATGGAAACCTAAAAGAAGAGAACAATGGAAATAATACATTTTCCAAAAAGGAACCAACATAGATCTCACCTCTACAAAGAAGGAATCTCCCTCAATAAGAGCCTCACAAAGAGATAACCAGCTAGGGAAGACCTTGAGCAAGGAAGAGAAGGGAAAAAGAGAAAACCCCACATTAGATACTAGCCTCCAAAAAAGTAGAGAGGAGGAGGAGATCCAACAAGGCACTAGAAGCCTGGCCCCAAGAGAAACACCACAAAAGGCTCTAGAGTCTTTAGTATGAAAACCCAGAACTAGAAGCACCTCAGAGAAAAATAGAAGAAGGCACAACAAATAACCCTGGAAGCATCAAAAAGAGGCACACCATGCCCAAAAGTGTGAAGAGCCCAGATGGGGCAATAAAGCAATAACACCACCTTTAGTCACCAATAGGATAACCTAGAAGCAACTTGAGGCAAGACAATGTCTGAGAAAAATGGACAAACCGACACCAAACTGATTAAGAACTCCAAGATCCTAGCAACCAGATCCGAGCAAACAAATCCCCAAGGGAAGAGGACTCAATGAAGAAGAGAAGGTTGATAAACCCAAAAAGATGCAGGGCAACAAAAAACCTCAACAACCAAAACCACAACAGTCTGAAACAAATGCCCAAAGCATCATTCCCGGTGGCAAGACAAAGCTCCCGAACAAGGGCATCAACAATACCCAAAAAAGACAAATACAAAGCAAGGGGAAGAGGCCCCAAGCCCCAACCAATATCCACATGCACCCCTGTACAGCAGAAGAACAATGGACTGTGCCACCAAAGCCCACACAGTCACAAAGCCAAGACAACCTAACTGCAAATCCATCTGCATCGCCATCATCCTCGGCATAATCCTCCAAATCCTCTCCCGCTGCCTCCTGGAACCCTACCTCTCCCACTTGTTCTCCCTCTTCCCCTCATTTTTTGTTTAGGAAATTCTGTCTGCTAAATTGATAATCTAAACTATTAAAATCACATGTTGTGATGGATCATTAGAATAGGACAAAGTGATACACCCACTACTTTTACTAATATGATTATCTCAGGCCCCTCTGGAAGAATTTTTCATGTCACCAACTATGGCGTGGATCCGATAAGTGCAGCAATGTTCTCTAATTACTTTCATAGAATTTGGGGGTAAATTCATTTTGGCCTCCTATTTCATGTCCACACTGTATTTTACTCTATATCCCTGTGGGAAACAAAATTCTTGTTGACTATATATATCAAACATAACTTTAACGAAGTCATGCAATTCTTTCCTAAGATAGATGACGGAGGAGAAAAGCATTCCATCCCATATTAAAAAGGAGAAAACAGTCTCCTCTTAGATTAATTATAATTCAGTCAACAACAATGTACAATGTTAACATTTATTTATTTCTATGATTATAAAATACAACTTATGATATAGCGATGCCTTTCAGCATTTTATACCATATGAAAACCATTGTATTAAATGATACTAGTGTCATCAACTGAACATATCTCTCACCCAACTTTCTAATCTCTGTTACAAAGACAGCAGAACTTTTTCTATTGAACTATGATTTGGAAAATTTGATGATAGTAAGGATATTTTTGCGTAATGTTGGAAACAATTATCTACTAGAACGTTTTTTACCAGCACTATATGATAGCGAGAATTTTTTGATATCAACGAATCGTCTTTTAAAATAAATCATCACTCTGGATAACTATAACTTGCACCTCCTATTTTCAATACTTCATATGCAGGTTAAGAAGACACTATACACCTTCTAAGAGAGAAGGAATTAGATTGAAGAAAACTCACATATGACAAATGAAAGAAAATATTCCTTTCACTATGTGCAGGAAGCTCTCACTCATAACGAGATTGTGATCAAGAGGCATGCAGGTTTCTGCTCGTTACAGATTGAAGTTCTTGCAGCCAGGCTTTCTTTTGGCCTTTAAAATCATGTAGAATCACATAATGATTATGTTGGTTCAACATGATTGTCAATGTGGACATGGCATAAACAATATATGTACTCCGTAAATAATTAAAATAAAGTGGCAGGAATAAAAGCAGGGATTATTCACAAATACCGACCAGAGTACCCATTCCTTGGATTGTTCTTCTGTAGTGTAAAGTTAAGCTCATACGTCTCTTTTGAAACTTGCCTAGGTTTCCAAGATCCCACAAGCTTGGCAACTAGATTTGCACTACACCTAAAGCTGAAACAACAAAAGGAGTGAAACTGAAGAAAAGAATAGAGCAAAAGCAGATTAATTTCAAAATTTTGCTTTATGGCAGTATAAAATTTATCACAGATTTTTGAACATATACAGTAAAGAGATGTCATTTTCCATTAAAATACAAATTTAAGAGAGGATGCTTGGGGAAGGTATATATCCCAAATCCTTATACTCTGCCTGGTATTCGTAGCCTATTGATTTTATATCTTTTTTTGCACTTTGTTTGCGGATGTCCATATTGATTTTATATCTTTAAAATTATTTAAATTTATTATTATTAATATTAATATTAATTTTGATAGAGAAATATATTATTATACATATTATTTTATATTAATCAATTAGACTGTTATGCTATATAAACACTATAAATTCTTAGATTTTTTCCTGAAAAATATTATTGTTATATTTATGATATACATTGTATAATTTTAATAGAGTAAAAAATATATGTATATATTATCTTTACATTTGATTAGTATTCTTTAAAAATAAAAAATAAAAAAATTGTGATATTTACATTTCTTAACATATGATTTTCATTTATAAACATCTAATATATTTAATATTTAATGTATTTCATTATCCTCTTTATCAATTTGTTGCACCCCCTCTTCACAATCCCCTCCTCTCCACCCACCTTCCCCATCCTTGCCCCCTCTCTCTCTCCTTTGATCGTCCACTCCACCCATGCCCACCCTTCTCTCCCTCTATTCCCCTATTTATCCCTCTCTCCTATTGCATACAAAAAACAAGTATGTCAATGATGATTCAAAGGTTATATTTTCACACATCCTTGAAACTTGATGCATATTTCCTTCCAGGCTATCACTTCTCCATTAGAAACTTTGTTGCACTTTATCTTCATTTTCTTAATGATCTACCAATTAACCTCATCTACTACATAAATGTATGTGAAAAAGATCAATTTTTTTCTATATTGTCCTTCCACCCCTTGTAAGTGCACCCAACGCACACAAGGGGAAATTGCTACTCCATATACGCACATGCTCAATTACAACATGTAAGGAAGCAAAGGTGCACGGAATCACTTCCTACACTAATCATGAGAGGACGATTATGCAAATTCAACTAACTATTATAGAAATCTCAAGAAATGCATAATAATATAATCAAAATAACAATGAACTCATAACACAATAATTATTGTGGGGTAACCCTTCTGGGAGAAAAACTCCACCCTCAAAAATCTGTACAATGTTTTCTCAAATCAAGAAGATTACAATACGCAAGTTCTTACAGAAGCACATCATCGCAACTCAAACTTGGACTCAAACTCAAAGAGACTCCTTCTAGCACCCAATCTTGCAAACTAAACTCGATGATTCAAACACCTCCCCAGGGCCTCCTTTTATAGTGGTTTATAACTTGAAAACCATTTGTGGTCTTACAAAACTATTGGCCAAAACCATGGGCAAAACAACCATGCCACATGTTACCCACTTATCATTTGTAACTCCAAGAATAGTATTTTCGTCCATAATTGTGTCCTCTAGTTTAGACCCCCATAAAAGTCATATAATGAGTTGTTTATACTCTAAAAATAGTTCTCTTATATTGTAATAGGGACAAGACACATTTTTAACAACTCATACACCTTTTTCCAACTCATAAACATGTACAGAACTACCACAAACAAATTCTAAATTTTTTTACAATTTTCCAAAAAAAGCTTTCAAGGTTGAGACACAATTCTCAACATTCTCTCACTTGTCGAACACCTTGCAAGAGTTAGGGAATCCAAAGTGTTATGAACTTAATTGCTAGGGGCCGAGAGGCCCATAAACTCTGAATACCATCTAAATTTCTCTATGCTCATGGGCTTAGTTAATGCATCAACAACATTCACCAAAGTCTCTAGCTTCTCCAGCTTCACTTTGCCGTCCTTGACCATATCTCTCACAAAATGATATTGTACATCAATGTGTTTGATCCTGACATGAAATGTCAAGTTCTTTGCTAGGCATATTGCACTTTGACTGAATTGTCATTGCACCCTGTTTGAATTTTATATCTGAACATAATCTCTTAAGCTAGATAGCTTCCTTGTAGGCATGAATAGTTGCCACATAATCTACCTTAGTAGTGGACAAAGAAACCACAAATTGTCACCTACTCATCTAACTGATTGCACCATCGAATAATGTAAACACATATGCACTGGTGGATTTACTTCTATTAACATTGTTAGCCTAGTCTAAATCCATGTAACCTTGAATATCCAAGGAATGCTCATTTCCTGTTCCATAGAAACATATGAGTACTCTGAGGTACCCTGCAAGTATCTAAAAACTCTTTTTACTGCATCCAAATGTGTTCTTCTTGGATTAGACATGTAAAGAGAAAGTACTCCCACTGCATTGGCAATGTCTAGTCTTGTATAGACCGTAGCATACATCAAACTTCCAACAACAATCTAATATAGTATTCGACTCATCTCTTCCATCTCCAATGGGGATGAAGGACACTGTGAGCTAGAAAGCTTTGTTTCCATTGTAAGAGGAACACTCAATGGTCTGGAATCCTGCATATTTAATCTTTTGAAAATATTATGAACATACTTACTCTAGCCTAGCCAAAGCTTTCTATTTTGTCAATCTCTTATAATCTCCATTCCTAGAATGTATCTTGCTACACCAAAATCTTTCATTTCAAAATTTGCTAAGAGTTGAGATTTTAATTCTATAATCAAACATTTTCCTTTGCAAATAAACAAATTGTCATCAACATATAAGGCAATAACCAGGAAATAATCACCATCAGACTTGTAGTATATACAGTGATCAGATTTGGATTGCACAAATCTCAAACTCAATACATATGTATCAAACTTCTGGTACTACATCTTAGGACTTTGTTTTAGACCATATAAGAATTTCTTCAATTTATAGACCAAATGAATATTACCTTTCACCACAAAGTGCTCTGGTTGTGTCATATAAATCTCTTCCACCAAATCTCTATGAAAGAAAGTTGTCTTCACATCAATCTGTTCAACTTCTAGATCATAAGCTACTGCAATAGAAAGTAAAAATCAAATGGATCTCATTTTTGCTATAGGAGAAATTTTTTTTCTACAATCAATTCCTACAACCTAGGAGTAACCTTTTCCACTCATTGTGCTTTATACTTCTTAATGCCTCCATCTGAACCCATCTTCCTTTTGAACACCCATTTACAACCAATAGGCTTTCGTCCTTCAGGCAATGGTACAAGGTCCCATGTTTCATTCATCTTAAGAGTTGCCATCTCTTCTTCCATGGCTATTTTCTAGGACTTTGAATCATTAATACCAAGAGCCTCTTCTACAGATTTCAGTTCATCAATATTAGCATTCAAAGAAAACATATGCCTCCAATTATCAGAAGAATATCATACCTTTCTGGTGTTTTCCTCTATCTACTAGACCTTTGAACAAGATTTGGTTCTAGTTTAGGTTCATGATCAGGTTCTCCCTCTTCCTCTAATGATTCAAAACTCGTAGAGCTCTCTTTGACATCTTGTCTTTCTAAGGGCCTCAATTCAACTTTCTCAGGTGTAACAAGAAGTTGAATCGCATCTTTCTTTTCTTCTATCCATTCTAGCTACACTATAACTGAAAAAGACTTAATTTCTCTAAAAATAACACTTCTAGAATAAAATACCTTTTATACAATAGGATTGTAAAGCTTGTATCCTTTCACACAATAACTATATCCAATCAAGATATATTTGATAGCTTTGTTTTCCAATTGTGTCTACTTCTCCTTTGGCACATGAGCATATGCCTCATAACCAAAAACTCTCAGATGTCTAAGTGAAGGCTTGTGGCCCAACCATGCTTCCATTGGTGTCTTATCAACAAGAGCTGATGTAGGAGACTTGTTTAACAGGTAGCAAGCAGTGGTTATAGCTTCAGCCTAGAACTTTTGTTCCATTCCAACTCCACCTAGCATACTCCTAGCCTTCTCCATCAAGGTCTTGTTCATTCTTTCTGCAACTCCATTCTGTTGTGGAGAATATAGAGTTCTCTTCTCTCTTTTAATACCACAATCTTTGTAAAATGTGTTGAAATCATTGGAACAAAATTCACCACCATTATCAGTTTTCAAACACTTTATCTTCTTTCTAGTCTGCAACTCAACCATTCTTTTAAATTTTTTGAAATGACTAAAAACTTTAGCTTTACTCCTAAGGAAATAAACCCATGTTCTTCTATTGAAATCATCAACGAAAGAAACATAATAAACTAATCTACCAATAAAAGAACATCACCAGGACCAAATATATCTGAATGGATTATATCCAAAATACATGAGAGCTTATGAGAACTTGAGTAAAATTGAATGCAGTTTTGTTTACCATAGATACAATGCTCACAAAAATCAAACTCAAGATTGCAGTAATTCAACCCATCAACAAGGTTTTTATTATTTAAGGTTCGCAGACCCTTCTCACTTATGTGGTCGAGTCTTTGGTGCCATAACATAGTCTTCACTACAAGTAACTTTGATTTAGTAGATAGAGCACCCTTTGGTACCTAGAAACTACAACCATCTATTGAAAGAGAAACCATCTCATTCTCTAACAAAGTAGTCCTCTTCATAGTCTTATCAAAAGTACTATTGCACTCAATTGTGCATGCATCAAGCTAGTACAATGTACCCAATCTGATTCCTCTTGCTATTACTATAGAACCTCTCACCATTTTCACACTTGCTTCAGAAAATTGTACATGCACACACACATCTATTTGTTTGCTAATAGATAACAAATTCCTTGCTAGTCCTAAGATATGCAAGACACCATCAGATCTTCTAATTCTTCCATTAGAAAATTTCACACAAATACTTTCACGACTAACAATATCAAGAACTGATTTATCACCCAAATACACCTTACCACCATCAAACTTTTCATACTTACTAAACCAATTTCTATTAGGAGTCATATGAAAAGATGCACCTGAGTTAGAATCAACCTTGCATTGTCACCTGCATGAGTGGCCAAGGCTACTATGAAAATATCTCCATCTTCCTTCTCAGACTTAGAATCAAAATCTTGCTTCTTCTTCTTCTTCTTCTTCTCCTCTTTGTAGTCCTTTCAGAAGAGTCCAAATTTTCCACAATTCTAGCAAATCACCTTGGACTTACCACGAAATTTTGATCTCCTCTTATTCTTGGACTTAGAATGGGCATGCTACTTTTTGATCCTGCCTCTTTCTTTTGGTCTTCCTCGAACACTCAAAGCCTCTTTGGCATTCAGAGAGACCTTACTTCTCATCTCTTTGGAAAGTAGAGAACAAACAACATCCTTCATTTTCAAGACAACTAAAGTGCTCCCTATGGCCATGACAAGGCTATCCCATGAGCTTGGCAATGGACATAGCAAGATTTGGAACCTTTCTTCTTCATCCATCGAAACCCCAACTCAAGTCAACCAAGTCACCAACATATTAAAACTTTCAAGATGCTCAGAAATCCATCCACCTTCTTCCATTCTCAAGGAATACAGCTTCTTCCTCAAGAAGATATTGTTCACAAGTGATTTTGCTTTAATAGATCTCACTTAGCTTCTTCCAAAAAAAATTCGTTGTAGGTTTTTCATGGACATTAATCAAAATCGAGTCTGCAAGATATAATCTAATGAGACCTTTAACTTTTCTATCTATCACATCATACTTTATGGTTAAAGTTGGATCTATGGGCCTCAACTTTTTCTCATCAATCGCATCCCATAGATCCTAATCATTCAATAGATCTTCCATCTTTAGCTTCCACATCTCAAAGTTTGTGCCAAAAAACTTCTCTACATTAATCCTTCTTGATATCTTTGTCATCTTTGCAATCCTACAACACAAATGAAACCTCTGCACAAGCTCCCACTTAAACCTTGATTAGCTCAAAAAACCCTGTACCCAAAAAATAGAACCAAAATTGGTTAGGCTTTGATACCATTTGTAAGGAAGCAAAGGTGCTTGGAAATGCTTCCTACACTAATCTTAAGAGGACAATTATGTAAATTCAACTAACTATTGCAGAGATCTCAAGAAATGCATAATAATATAAACAAAATAACAATGAACTCATAGCGCAATGATTACTATGGAAAAACCCTTTTGGAAGAAAAAACCCCACCCTCCAAAACTTGCACAATGTATTCTCAAATCAAGAAGATTACAATACACTTTCAATGCAAGTTCTTATAGGAGCACATCACCGCAACTCAAACTTGTACTCAGACTCAGAGAGACTCCTTCTAGCACCCAGTCTTGCAAATTGAATTCGATGATTCAAACTCCTCCCCAAGCCCTCCTTTTATAGTGGTTTACAACTTGGAAACATTTTGTGATTTTACAAAACCATGGGCCAAAACCATGGGCAAATCAACCATGGCACATGTTACCCACTTGTCATTTGTAACTCCAAGAATAGCATTTCTATTCATAATTTTGTCCTTTAGTTTAGAACCCCATAAAAATCATATAATGACTTGTTTATACTCTAAAAATGGTCCTCTTATATTGTACTAAGGACAAGACACATTTTTAACAAATCATACACCTTTTTCCAATTCATAAACATGTGGAAAACTACCACAAACAAATTCTAGAATTTTCTACAATTTTCCAGAAAAAGCTTGCAAGATTGAGACACAATTCTCAACACAACAAAGATGCATTATGAATAGGATATAATATTTCCTAGCACTTTTCACCTAGTTAGTCATTGTCATCATTAGATTTCATCAACTAGGTATTATCACTATTTTCCTCTATTGCATTATCTTATGTTCTTAATTATGTCCAAGGGTTGGCCATCTTCATGAAAAATTGTATACACAAAGTAAATATAATGCATGAGCATCCTAGGCTTTCTTGCAATACTGCATGTTGGAGCCGTGTGCTAGCGGTTTCTAATTTTTTGTTTGTTGTTGTTGAGCTATTCAGTGGAGCTGATTTACTATAGCTCTAGTGGATCTCGAGTTACTGTGGCTCTTAGTGGATGCCTAGTTACTATAGCTCCTAGTGGATGTCGAGTTACTATAGCAATCTTCTATTGACCTAGTGTTTCTTCATGTGTTGAGTGATGTCCAAGGGTTGGTCATCTTCATGAACAATTGTATACACAAAGTAAATATGATGCATGAGCATTCTAGGCTTTCTTGCTATATTGCATGTTGGAGCCATGTGCTAGCGGTTTCTAATTTTTTGTTTGTTGTTGTTGAGCTATTCAGTGGAGCCGATTTACTATAACTCTAGTGGATCTCAGGTTACTGTGGCTCTTAGTGGATGCCTAGTTACTGTAGCTCCTAGTGGATGTCGAGTTACTATAGCAATCTTCTATTGACCTAGTGTTTCTTCATGTGCAAAGTGCTAGTATTGGTTTTGGTTTTGTTCGTGTTGAGTTGTCTATGAGCTAACTTTTGGCATTTATTTTGTATGGGTGTTTAATTTTTTTTGTGGTTGACTTGTGGCTCAACATATGTTTAATGTGAGAGATTTAATTTAGTTTGTAATGAACTAGGCCGACTTGTGGCTTAGTTGAGTATAAGTAAAGGGTTTTGTGGAGTCTTTAGCATAGCATGAAGAACTCATTCATTCGAAAGATTAAAGGAGATTGCGTAGATTCAAATTTTTAAGAGCTAGGGTTGTGTCTTAAGAACCAAAGGATTGCTTGGTGAACCTAAGGGTACAAGTGTGAGTTTTCTTGGTGTTCTTATCCACTTGTGGATCTAGACTAGCTGGGATCGAGTTTGTAAGTGGATCCTATTGGATCTTGTAGAACTGATATTGTAATTGTTGTTTGTATTTGGCCCTAATCCGAAAGGCCTTATAGCCATGCATATTGCATGTAATCAATTATATCTATGAATAAAGAGTTATTATTTGGTATCAAATCTTACATTATTGTTGTATTTTTGTTGTGTGGTTGTTTGTAGGGGGTTTAGACATCTCCTTTGGGGATTCTCCTGCCTTGTACTACAAAATAAGACATCTAAAAAAAATTAACCAATCAAGCACATTAATGTTATGCAACCATATAATGCCCTTGCAAATCAATTTATGGCTACATTGTAAAATTTAATATGTGAGCAATTGAACCAACACATCTCATTCAACACAACACTATCACCTCTACAACTCACGTGCGAGAGATATTTTCACATTGTCTCACCAACATTCTATTCTGATAATATATTACCACCAAAATAATTATCTTATAGGTAGGAACTTCGATGCTTATGTCCCTTGTTTTCTATGGGAGTAGGCTTACACTATTCCCTACCATATAAACATAATGTTTTCATATAATAATTAAAAGGAGGGCCTTAAAGTGGGATTAGAACATTCAATATATCACATGAAATATGCCTCCCCCAACAGGATTAATTATAATATTCTCTTAAGATTAAGAGAACACTAAATGAAAAGAAAATAAGGCACCAAAAACAAATCTTCATATACTCCCATTCAACAATTGTTATGTTGAAAGTTAATTCTATACCAAGGGTGCCAAATTAGGAAAGTAAGGGACAATATGATAGGGATTGAATAGAAGGAAGTAACAAGAAATATTACTCATTCAGACTAGATGTATTGTTGGAAAATGGTCAACGAGTAATTTTGGATCTCGAGTATCATATCTGATCTCTATTAGGGACAAAGGACCTATATATATTTGTATATATAGAAATAGTCATAAATATAGAATTATATATATATATATATTACGATTGCAATATCAATTATGTTAAGGAATAATTTTAATATATAGTATGATTATAATATCAATTAATCCTTAACATGATTTATATTACAATCGTACTACACACACAGTCTTGTTACTATTTAGTTAGGAAGGGAAGACTAAAGTTTTAAAAGAGGGGCTTGTATAATTCCAAACAATTGAATCTTTGTCCCAATATACGGTATGGGTCATAAATTTGTAACCCTTCGGGGTGTGGACTTGGACATGTAAACTTTAAGGAAATCCATTGCACATTTGGTTTCTAGACAACTTGGATAACACCGACTCCTTTCATTGAGTTGGAATAGTAATGAGAGTGGACATAAGTGTCAATGATAACTTAAATCTAATTAGATGAATGACTAAACAGGTCATGAACATTATTATCCAAACTCTAATTGAGGAAATTAAAATAAATTAAAGTTGCTCCCAACATGGAAAATTACATTACTTTTGAAGACAATACAAGTAGACACCTAGATAAGATCAAATGTAATTTTTTGTAGCTTCACGAAAGAGAGATAAAATGTGATAGACATAAGTTCCTCAAGTTTCAAATTTGATGTTCTTATGTGAATTATGTTTCAGATATATTTCTTGGGGTCCCTCTTCATCAACTATCGTGCTTTCATCCATATTACTACTTTTGTTCATTCATCAAATTTCACAGTTACCATATATATTGTTGTCATGTTTAGTGAGTTGATTGGATCAATTGGTTGTATTTTGCCCCTTTTTATTGTGAGGTACTATATTTAGCTATATTATATGGCTTGGTATTGTAATTTTGTCTTTATTCTTTGTACAACCTTTTCTTGGACTACTATTTATTTCCATGTAATTTCTTGTTGCTTTGATCAAGGAAAAAAAATGTTCTAAAAGCATTCATCCTTAAAATCAAATACACATCAACCCACCTGACAAATATCCTAACAAAAAAAAAATTTCAAGGCCAAAGTATATAGAGTTGAATGCAGAGGAGAATCATTACAATAATCTCTAAATCTAAGGGAGTGAAGGGACACCTTGGGCATAGATGCACTCCAACATCTTTTAGTAACCATGGACCATATGAAAATTGATATCATCTTTTCATGGAAACTACAAGAAAAATTAACCCCTAGTATGCGAAACTAGTGTAAGTACCCATTATCTTAATGAGTTACATATCTCCTCTAAACTTGATTCTTTTCCCCAATAATCTACACACAAATTATCTGTTCACTTGCTCCTTGTAAAGTTCAAGTAGTCCCCAAAAAGGATCAACTCTGGTATTTCAATTGTCAATTGAAATAAATCATCTCCAATGAAAATACTCACATTTAGGTTCTTCCATTCATACTCACATCAGTCAGAGGCCTATGATTTTGAGAAAACACTTGGGACTCAATTCACTTGTTGTCAATCAGGATTGCGCCTATAGCAAGATGTAGAATCTAGCCATCTTGTTGAAACATGGAAACTCTCTCGGGTGGTGGGTTGTCCTAAAACCAAAGAAATCTCCTAAAGTTAGGCCGGTTCCTAAATAGTGATCACCTAAAACCTAAATTATATGTGAGATAAGGGATGAGAAGTGAATGACAAATAATAAACAATAACCTAAATGAGGTGATATACCGATGATTTTGAATGTAACTTTAATCAAATCAACACAAGTTATGCAAGACACAATTGATTTACAATACTCAGACATACATGCAACTACAAAAGTGATTCTATGCAAGGACAAGAATCGTCTGCTTCGAAAGGAAAACCTAAGCTTTACCAATTTTTTGCAAAAAGAACAATGGACACAAACAAAGACCTGTAATAACATGTATCAAGATTCAAATCTGCAATAAAGAATATAACTTAACTGAAGGACAAACACAACATAAAGGTAAAGAATCCACAAGATTGCATGATAATCAATGAGAAGGAACCGTTAAATATATATAACCAATGTTGGAAAACCTCTGCTACAAATTGCTCTTACAATCAACTCGAAATCTGCAAAGTGCAAACATTTAAATCCAAAAGAAGATCCCTCGTAATGAGGTGAATGTACAATAAATAGAGCTCATAACACTAATTTGGATTTCAAGATCATGCCTATAAAAAATAAGTAAAAAATGATACAAAATATGAAGAAGCCCCTGAAAACTGCTCTCAACCACCTGTCCAACTAATAGATAACTGGAAATTGCCTCTAGCTCCTCAAAATTATGCATAAAACCCTAACTCGGATCTCACAAGCAATCCAAAAATATAGCATGTAAAACTCCTCAAAAATATACAAAGTATGCATAAAGAAAACTCCCATAATGAACTGCAAGCACAACTGGCCTTAATCGCTCCATAAATCACCAAAATTAGCACTAAAGTGCTCCATCACTGCATGAGAAACTCAAATTGCCCTTAGCCTCTAAAAATAACTCCATATTTGACTCCACAGTCTAGAGTTCAACTTGCGAGTTCGAAAATAGACACTAAACTTCTCCCCTTGCATTTAGACATTAAAAAATTTGTTAACTCTCTCTTAATCTCTTTATTATTATAATTAATGATAAAAAGGCTTTATAATTATAATCATTTGATATATTAATTTTACAATAATATTCTTCTTTTTATTATATTTATTAATATTAATGTGTTTAATAATTAACATTATTTATTTATTAATTTTAAACACATTAATGTTAATGAATACGGGAGAAAGGGAATGAAACATTTTTTTTATAAACTATATATATATAATGATAAAAATAGACTTCATTCAATATGTATAAAGTTTATAAAGTGTTTTATAGCTTTGACATAAAAAGATTTTGCATGGACTCAAAATTTTATTAAACTGGTTTAAATCAACCAAAGGTAAAAACGACACAAATTTGTTTAATCTTAATCATTTGGTCTCTCACGCAAATGAAGGGAAAGAGGTTCTAAAAAGTCTAACTGCCATGAACTTCTTCTTGCGATTTTTTTTATGCTTTGAATGCCATACTTGCAAATTTTCTGAGAATTTTATTGGATGCCATATCTATGATTTCATGTTGGACAACTTGAACTTTCTCTTATTTACGGGTTCCTACTATCTACAGCTTGCTACCTGCAGGTTTAACTTGCTTTTTAATGAGTTTATCTTGTTGCTGTGAGACATCATTCTCTTCTTGTTGATAGGTTTATGGATATAGAGCTAGCTATTGTTGATAATGTGAATGTTGGGTTTCCTTTATGGCTGGATCTATCGAGATTTAGACTCCATCTCATGGCTTTTCACATGTAAGAATTTGGTATAGCTATGATACCATGAGGAATATGCCTTAGGGAAAAATAATGCCAAGATCCAGAAGCACAAGACTAGCACAATATGGACCAAATAATGTATGAGAATGAATAACTAATTATCTTTGGATATTAGATTATTCAATAATTGATGATTAATGAATGTATTGATGTACAGGTACACTAGAAGTGCCTATACATAAATGCCTCTAGAATGCTTTTAGAATGTCTAGGAGTTAGCAATATGATAAGTTTCACAGCTAAGCACATGTCCACCAAGAGTGGATTATTCTCCATTGAGAATAGAAGTTAGTGCGATGATGAGAGGATAAACTTACATAGGTGTGTCATGTAAAATTATGTTGTAGACACCATGTGCTAAAATAGAGTTTCTCACTCTTGTGTTGTCAACAAGACAACTCAAATGAGTATGCATACTCCTTGGTGTCTAACTAATAAATAACAAAACAATGCATTAACCTAAGTAAACTTAAGTAAAGTGTAGATAATAATTAATTATTTACACTAACACCCCCCCACCCCCAAAGTGCAACTCAGGGGAATGCACTTAAGTTTACAAAAGCTATGATGAAAATGCATAATGGGTTCCGGCTACTATGTCATATTAGGCACCCATGTACAAATGCAATGTTGTACATATAATGCAATGAAATCTCTCTGCAAATGGTGAAAGAGGGAAAACCTCATGGGAAAAACCCTCCCCCAAAAAGAGAGATAAGTACAATAAAGAAAGATGGATGTATGGATAGAGTAATCAAGACCCCCCTATTATGACATACATCATGCATATACAATAGAGAATCACTCAATGAAATCCCTCCCTTAGTGAAAGATCTCGTGATGATGAGTGCTTGAAGACAAAAGTAAATCCAATGCCGACAAACAACATTTCTCCCTTTAGGAAGAAGATACACCAAGTATAGGTGCAAGTAAGCTTCCAACTATGGATAAGAAGATGGAAGAGGGATCCATATGTAGTATGTTGCGGATGTTGCCTCTGAAGTCTGCTCATATGTTGACAAGTCCTTGATGAATGTAGATGCCATGAACCAATCTGGTGGATGCCAAAAAGAAGGTGGTAAACAAGGTAGCATGTCCATGTATGAAGCTAAATCAACCTCCAAAGATGATGAAGCATCCTAACAGGAAGATAATGGAAGAGAAGCAATGTTGCCTCCCCTCAATGATATATGCACACCCATGATAGAAGCTCCTTGATGATTGAAGAAGTTGCACCATGGAAGTTGAATGATGGTCCTCTGTGTGGGAAGAAATGGTGCCATAGGTGTTGTAGAGAATGCCCCCCAACTGGTAGGAAGAATCCTCAGAAGATATGATGTCTAAGGAAACTGAAAGACAATCTCCAAAGACTGATATGACTCCTCATAAGTGAAAGAGTTCTCCTCCAACTGTTGTAAAGAAATGTCCACAATCAAGTTAGTCTCAAAAGACAACTCAAGTGGTTGAGAGTCAGAGCGTACCCTCGCAACAAGTGAAGAAATCTCCTCAACAAAGAGAAGATTGATGTCATCAATGATGTCTACCACATCTTCAATATGAGACTCCACAAATAGCCCTGCAATGTCTGGAAGGAAGTCATCCCATGAAGCTGAAATAGGAAGACATGGTATATCATGATGCATTGAATTAGGAGCATCTGTGGCTAGAACTTGATCAATAGAAGCAATAGGAGCATCAAGAGGTAGGATCTCATCTAGAGTTGAAGGTACTATAACTGGAGTGACTGGTGGTAGAATGTCCTCTGGAAATGGAGAAATTGTGGGATCTCCATATGCTTTCCAAAGAGCCATCCAAATGTCATAAGGATAATTGAACTTGTCAATGATATCAAAGCAATATCTATTGACACTGAAATAAATGACATCCATAATTATTTTAATGGGTGTATGATCACTAGAGGATCATTCTTTAGAAAATAAATAAGGAAATACTTCCTTATGCTCTCTTCTTAGATGATCAATGATCAAGGCACTCTATTTCTGATAGTTACTCTTTGTCAACCTCGATCTAACACCAAACTAACATGTGAAACAAAACTCCCTGAGATCAATGTATGTATGCAACCCCCAAAATGCAAAAATAAGCAATCAACCCCCACTAATGTATGATTTGACACTTTATAGGTAGTGTGTTTACAATAGACCACTTTGTCAAAATGGACTTAGTGGAGTTCTAATTTTTTATGTTTACAACCTACTCCTGTAGTTCAAATCTAGAACTTTACAATCTAGCTCAAAGATACAACAATTTTGAAGTTTGATCTAAGAAATACAATGCAAAATAGGGCCTATTTTTTAAAGTGATATTTTTGTCCACACAAGCCTATAATCTGATTGTAGATCTGGAAAGTAGATGAAAAATTACACACTTTCAAAAAAAATGAAACCTAAAAATGTGTCTAGATGAACCCATACTAAGCCTTTGAGGTTTCAAAAATTGGGATTTGCGATTTGCAAAAAAAATTAGGAACAGAGATCTCAAACATCTTGCACAATGTGTAGATCATGAAATTCTACCCCAAAATTTTTAAAAAGTGCTAAAAAAAAAAGGAGTCCATATGAGGGAGATATCGCTATTTGAAAATCACCTTTGTAATTTTTTTTCCTGAATTGTCGTTGTTGCGCCTCCAAAAAATAATTGACTCTAGATTCCACCTCAGATGTCTGATTTTGATGAAACTTTTGGGTGTTTTTTGACCTTCTGAATATGATGGCACTATCTGATTTGCACCACCAAGCTCTAACCTTCACTTGCAAAAATTATCTCCTACTGGCTTGATGGCCAAATTTTTCCTAGAAAATAATCCAAATCTGAAAAAAATTGTAGAGATGCAAATAAAAAATGCAGATCTGAAAATTAATTGCACATATCTGATGAGATCATACCAATTTCACAAATGAGGCCTTTAGGTTCTAGTTTGCAAAAAAAAAATGTCTTAGATTTGACTATGGCCTAGGGTAGGCAAATTTATAGTCAAAATTCATCGATCGACACTTCGAACACAGTGGTGAGGTCCGCTTTGGCTCTAAATGGTCCCAATAGCTATGGATACTTTGGATCTGAATCGAGGTCCTTAGAGAGGTGAAGCAAGAATAGTTTCAAATGGCTATGAAATGATGCTCTTATGGCTCTGATACCATGTAAGAATTTGGTATAGCTATGATACCATGAAGAATTTATCCTAGAGCAAAATAATGCCAAAATCAAGAAGCACAAGACTAGCACAATATGGACCAAATAATGTATGATCATAACAATATGAGAATGAATAACTGATTATCTTTGGATATCAAATTATTCAATAATTGATAATTGATGAATGTATTGATATACATGTACACTAGAAGTACCTCTCTATAAAGGCCTCTAGAATGCTTCTAGAATGTTTAGGAGTTAGCAATATGATAAGCCTCACAACTAAGCACATGTCCACCAAGAGTGGATTATCCTCCATTGAGCATAGAAGTTAGTGTGATGATGAGAGGATAAGCTTACATAGATGTGTCATGTAAAATTATGTTGTAGACACCATGTGCTTAATTAGAGTGCGAAAAACTGTGTTGTCAACATGACAACTCAATTGATTATGCAAACTCCAA
The DNA here is from genome assembly GCA_028749045.1 of Cupressus sempervirens. Lineage (NCBI taxonomy): Eukaryota > Viridiplantae > Streptophyta > Pinopsida > Cupressales > Cupressaceae > Cupressus > Cupressus sempervirens. Next base: position 613,796,586 of record CM053788.1, read on the forward strand.
TATTGTAGACATTATGTGTTAAAATACAGTTGCTCACTCTTGTGTTGTCAACAAGACAACTCATATGAGTACACATACTCCTAGGTGTCTAACTAATAAATAATAAAATAATGCATTAACCTAAGTAAACTTAGGTAAAGTGTAAATAATAATTAATTATTTACACTAACAACCGTTACTTCTTTCTTCTAGCCGAGTCTTGGGGGTTTTATTGGCCTATTGATACGTGAGCAGCTATTGGAGATTTCTTCATTATATGGCTCTGTTGGATGCCATATCAACTGAGTTTCACTTTTGACTTACAGGTTCATGGCTTTTTTCTCCTTTTCATGGCATAGGTTCTATTTTGCATTATACTGTTATGCCATTTCGTGGACTTCTCATCATGCTAGCTATGAGTCTCTTTCTTCTTCTCATGAGTTAATTTTATGGATGTTATGACATCTTTATCTGTTGGGTTTCACGTTTTTTTTTTTTTCTGAGATATGACTCCATTTCATGTTATGGTTTCTAGAGGGTTTCTTCTTTTAATGTTACGGGTTCCATATTGCATAATCTAAATAGTGCTAGAGTTATAATTTGGGTTCTTGCTGTTTGAACCACCATGCATCTTTATTTTTGCCATTGAATGGAAATTTGTACACTATTATTATAAAATTGTAGCTTCATTCTTTTTCCAAATTCGGGTTTATCGCATGAACTATGATGTTTGTAAATTGTTATTGATTGTCTTCCCTGCCATAGCTATTATAGTTGAATACTTATCAGAGCATGAATGTTTACATCTTGCTATTATATTGGACATGGTTGTTCTATGATGAAAATCCCTATTTGTTGTATGGTCTTTGGGATAATTAATGTTGTTGAAACCTCTTAATATCTGCTCCCAGTATGATTGATCTGCTTTAATGCAGTTGATTGCACCCTTACTATCAGAATAAAACAATGATACTCTTCTTTATGAAGTGATTTACAATTATCAGTTTGAAGCAACACAATTTCACCCTAGATTTTCCATTTCTTTTGTTGTAATGACATGATTGTCTGCAATTTATTCCCTGAATTGTATCTCATTCACATGCATGCTCATATACTAAATATCTAAAAAAAATTAAAGGCTACAAAAAAATTTCTATTTATGTTGTAGCCTACTGCCTATTTTTCTTATTCTAGAAAATACATCTTGTGCCATTTTTTGCTGATGCATCTGCCATGATTGTTTAAAATGCTTGCTTATTTTGAACTTGAAAAGGAAACTTGGAAGTTATAACTTCTTGTCTTTACTTTATGCTTGCTGAAAGGTCTTTATTACCTGCCTGTATACTTGTAAAGCTCCAATCCCTCCATGATTCGATTGAAAGGTTTCACACATGTAACATATGTATGTCCATTTGACAATCTCCTCATGTCTTCAAACCTTCGTTATGGTTCAACTAGAAGGTCTCATACTTGTAATTTATGTATGCCCCCTCAATAGTCTCCCCATGTCATTAGACTTCACCTCTACATTAGTTGACTAGAGGGTTTCATGCTTGTAATTTATGTGTGTCCTTTTGATAATCTCCTCATTCCTTCAATCTTGGCTTCTACATGATTCGGTCAAAAGGCTTCATGCATGTAATTTATGCAAAATCCTTCAACAACCTTAAACTTCATACCTGTATCTGCACGTGAAACAAACTCATTAGCATAAAAACTTGTTTCATTTTCAAATATCTCTCTTGCCTTCTTATCTTTTAATATAGCTATCTGAATAACCATGTTGTAGGAACAATAGTGTAGAGATAATTGGAAAGATTTCCATTACTCAGTTCGTATGAACTGACCCTCCTCTTCTTTTATTTTTTGCAAGGCTATTCCCAAATGGAGACGTGGGCTCACTCCTTCAACATTCAGAACAATGAATCTTCCATTCAAGCAATGGAGGCCTTTCTCTTTATCTTATCAGTACTTTTTTATTTATAAAATGTGTTTATTTAAATATTATGTTGGGAACTGAGAATGCTTGTGTGGTATCTGAATGCATTGTATTAAGTACTGTGTAAAATTTGAACACTTTGTACCTTATCAAAAACAATTTTGAATACTTCAATAAAAAAATATACAATATTGGTATTTATATTTCGAATAAAAGTGATCAATTTTTCTTGTTTACTGATTTCTATACTTTACTTTCTGCATCCATTTCATTATATAATATGTATGCTCAACAACTTAAAACACCTAGCTTAGTATAAAGGCATGCATAACATAGCAATTTAGGAGGTGTGTTAAATTGGTAACACCACCTTCAAATCATAATCTAAGATATGCAAAAAGAGCCACAACTCTCACATGAATTGATGACATTTTGATAGTCTTGTAAATATTCCGCTTGAATGAAAACTCTATGACTGACCATAAACAAAGGAGGCACCAAAGAAACATGTCATGAATGCCTCCTTGGAACCCAAGAAGTAAAAATGAAATTTGATGTAATGTCCTCACCATTAGGATTAAGCTTGGTACAAGAAATACTTGCAAAATAGATGTCAAAGTTTAAATAATAATAAGTTAAACAATACTATTCTACCTTCTATCCTAACCCTAACCTTAAAGATGTCTCCACATCGAGATTACTAACCCTCCTAAGGATCTCTAGGTCCTGAATGATATCATATCAATTCTACCACCATCCTTGGTTACTTCTCTATCTTCTATGGTGTACTCCCTCTAAGGTCCTTCCTTGAGAGATATCCCATGCCCATGGCCCTTGTCACATATGCATATGTTAACATCAATGGGATATTCCAACCTTAAAGATTGTATCATCCTCACTCACATCGATGAGATGGAGACTAACCTCACACACTGACATAAGGTGATGCCATATTAAGACCACTCTCTTCCCTCGAAAGGGACTCGTGATCTTAAACCTTTAAGCATTAAGTCCATCTATGCCATTCATTTAGAATTCCACATTTACATATACACATAAACATTTATAATTTTGTATATATGTATGTGTATAAATTATCCATCTAAAAATAAATGAATCCATAATTAAAATTAAATAATTGTAAACATAATTCACAATGTACCTTCCTTACCTTGTTTTTGCTTCAACACATGTGATTCAATCTCGCAATGCATTATGCTTAATCTCGTTGATATTTTGTTCATTGGTCCTTGTGATTCCACTTATTTTCCTACCTTGTTTCATTTGCCATCTATGTCCTTTTCAAATAGTCACAACCTTTCTTAATAAGAATCCTCTAAAAAGTCACAACACTTCATAATTACAATCTTTTTGAAAAACCTCTTCTTTGTTTTCTTTTCATTCCTTTCCTATTTCATTAGTCATTCTTTTACTCTTATCTCCTCCTCCTTTTCCTCTCCTCCTTTTCCTTCCTTTTCCTTTCCTTTCCATTTTAAAAATGGACTCTCCTACATTTTATAGATTAATTTAAATGCGTCACATCTTTCATTACATATCTCAACTTTTTATTAGGTTTAGCTAATTTATATTATTTTCTATCTATCATTTATTTATTTAATATTTATTATTAAATCCCATTTAGAAAGGTAATACACTTGATATAATATTCTTTCTTATATTTACTTTATTTATGTATTCATTCATTGTAAATTCATGCTATTTAACTATTTTACTGAACATTGTTTTATTGATAATAGATTATATATATTTAATTATTATTGCTTATTTTTATCTATTTATATTCATTTTAATACGATTCTATTATCATTATTTAGTTAATAATATAGTATTATGTAATCATTGTTAAAATTCTATCTTACAAAGGGGATATGACATTTAAAAGCTTCCGAAGGTGTTACAGCAATGAAATGGTTTGCTACATTTTTACAGCCAAAAATAACAATTTCAATTTTCATCTGCATGTAATCACCTCTCCACTTTTACCCTGTCTAATCTTAATTCTTAAGGCCAGCATCATCAGATTAGTCTCCTATAAAGAAACTTGACGTCCAGGTAACTCTTGCGTTTACCTGCTAAAATTCAATTTTTGTTTCTATCAAAAATTCTTGAATGGCTTAATCTAGTTACACGAATTTTAAAAATTAGTGCTCATTCATCATGATTTCTGTTACCTGTCTTAAACGCACCACCAACATGATTTTAAAATTTCCAAGGGTATCAAGACAACTGACCTGGGTTGTGCTCGTATCCAAGAGAGTAGATCTTTGAAACAAAAAGAATTAAGGAGATTACAGGAGTTGGCAAGAAAAATAGCAGAAGTTTGAGGGATTATATTGGCAATAGGAGAACAGGACACAATGTTGTCAATGAGAGGCGCATCAGTGCTGCCTTTTGCTTAGTTTTGTAATTAATTTCATCTTCACAAATTAGATTTTGGATTCCATATGAGCAAAACATAGTGCATCATTGGCACCAAAAACTAATTTTGTTGTTTACATTTACCAAAGTATTCAATGATACCGAACGTGCATTGCTAACAGTACTGAACTATGACAGAAATATGTCAAAAATTCATATCTGTAGAGACATATTTCTTCTTTGACATATAAACTAATATTTCAATTTCTACCATTTGTAAACCATAATATATAATTCTTTCCATTATGGTCTCACTTATAGGTTGCAGTAGCTGCAAAAATTCTCTTTTATATTTAGAAGTGCTAAAATATTGTGGCATTGTTACATATGACAGAAGAAGAATCAATGAGAACATAAATAACCAACTTAAAATCAGGATATTATGCTGGGATAATCACTTACCAGCACAGTAAGTTATCACAAAATTTGTCTTTCCAATTGCATTCAAAAAATGACCTTGAAGAAGATGTCAAATATCATATGGGGATAGTTTCAACCCAACAATCAAATTTAACAGAATCGTGATTACCATTGCCATGAGACATTCTTTTTCCTTTCCTAGAATAAAAAATGTCTAGTTACACAATTTGATTCCACCCTGTACATGTCTGAATTCATGTGTAGAATCTTAATTCTCCAAGGTATTATTAATAAAAAATTGAAAGATGAATGCCCAGCTGCTTCCCATTAATTTGAGATGAAACTTGAAGATTCCGCGTGTAAAGCTTTATATTTGATCCATTGTATCTTAAACATTGAGCTCCCCAAATGTTGTACTCACTGTTATCAAGATACATCCTTATGTATCATGTATTTGACTAGCTCATAGAATGAAACTACAATTCCAACAGATGGACCAGCTCGACTGACTCGTGGTACTACACCAGCAAACAACCCACGTATGCCTCCATCCCTGGAGATAAATGATTGTTTACTTCTTAAGTGAGGAATGAAAAACTTAAGCAGATAAAACCAAAGAAACTTGCCTCCAAATCTCCACCACTGTTTTCCTGGTACTAGTATGGATTGCTTTTATTGGGTCTTTCTGAAAACAGCGCGATTTTAAGTCATTTGGAAAAAAATGTAGAATTCAAATTTATGCCATCAACTAGATTATAACATCATATGTTCAAAGTACCTCTGTTTGTCGACGTGTCTTAGCAACATCTAATGGACACGTAGCAGCTGCTGCGACCCCACCGGCTATTATACCAGCCGAAAAATTTGCTCCTAAAATGCTCAATGCATTTTCTTCAGACTCAACCAACCCAAGTAGATGCCGCCTCAGCTGCGAAGAAACGGGAATTTCATTTTTACATAAACAGAAAACATTCAAGACCTTTAACACAAAGAAAGCGCTAATGTAATGCCCCTTGCTTGCAATTAGAGACAGCTTTAAAGTAAAACCATTATATGTTAGTAAGATTTAAATATACACAAAATTGAGGAAAACTATCAAAACCACAATCTGGGGTGGCTTCTTATCAAAGTTTGTGTACCCTTTCTCTGTTTTGGTTCTACTTACCTACCATATGGGCAAAGAGTATCATTATTTTTCCTACCACTGTGAAGGATTAAAAATACTGATATCTAAAAATGGTCTCCATGTGGGGTAAATGAAAGTAAAGAAAAAGAGAGAAACTGTTGTTTGAATCACAAGTTATTTGTAAAAACTACATTATACCAAGTTAAAACTGAAGTCCAGAATGAGAAAATACCCTGAATTAGACCTATAGGTGACCATAAGCTATTGATTGGACAAATGACAAACCAAGATGAGAAAGTAAATGGAAGATGGCAGAGACAACAACACTTCCATTTTAACTACGCCATCTATATGAATCTTACAAATATTACTAGAGCCAAATCAATCTTTTGGCTCAAGATTTCAAGGACGCATAGATATCAAACTATAGAGCAATCAAGGGTCCCCTTACCAACACAAACACAAACAACAGAGTCAAGAAGTAATAGAAAATTACAAGAACAAAAACCTTGCTTTCTATTATCTCCAATGAAATGGAATTACAATATTTAAAAAGATAACATGCACAGCCACATGGGCATTTTCTTTAGAATATTTTGCAAGCCAGAGCCACCATGTACATCCTTAGAGTTGTCCTAGATAACTCTACGGGCCTTCATTATATAGACAATTTTTAACCGTCTGAGAAGGTTCTAGAAATTTTAACCATAAACTTTGAGGCTGACTAGCCATAAGATATTATTATTCATATTTTATTACATTGGAAAAGGCCCCAAACAATTTTCGCAACTCAAATGAGGTTTTGAAGGAGTTTTTTTTGTCTATCTTAAGTATTGCAACTTCCGGAGCCCATAACTCTTCGCCAGTTGATCTGATTGGCTATTATAACCTCATTTCAGAAATGTGCGAAGTGCTCTACAGACTTTCATCTGGTTTTTCAATAAGAGTTATATCAATGCTTCTGCATCATTGAGTAAAGCTCATAACCATAGGAGAGCATCGCTTACACATGAATCACACAAAATAGGTGGACTTTAAGTGGATTCCAATTACATGAATTTAAAAACAAAATACTTCCTGAAGATTGAACAATAAAACAAATATACCATCAATATACATATAATTTCATGTTTAACTCACCTGTAATTGCAAACCTGCATTTGAATCACAAATTTGACCAGTTTATTCATGTGTTTGATCGTTGCTCTATGCAAGGAATCAAATCAGCATTGGAAATCCATCAGGCCAGTTTAAATAACAGTCACATAATTAACTTGTGGGTTCTTCAATGAGGCAAAGTAATATTTTTAGATGGATTTTGATTTCCTTAGACATTATTAATCCTAACTAACAATAATAGTTACTAATAAGAATGAAATTAACCTGAAAACTGAAGTTTAACAGTTTATTACATAACTCAAATTTACTAATTTGAGTGTATCTCAGAATATATAGATCTTATCCTCCTATCTCTGCTGTAGAATCTTCCTCCAATCTGCAGTGATCTCTCCCTATTTAAATTCCTTTCAAATGTCTTAGAATCTTCTGAATCGAGGGTTTTCATCTACAAACTCAGTGATAAATTTAAAATGTCTCCGTCCATTTATTTCAAACCTCGAGAGATTTCACATTTAACAAGGGATAATAACATAAAAATTTCTTCCATATTGTTCTCCCCTTTCCATGATTGATCTCCTTTACATTCATTATCCTTTGACACAACCCTTCACATGCCTTGTGAACATTATTAAGTCTAATCTTTTATTTAGATTTAGTTTTAACTTTTACAATATTAATTATCTTTCCTTAGCTACTTTTATTATCCATAGCAGCTCATGGTTATGATTATTAATTGTATCTATTGTTATAACTTTAGGCAGAGACATTATAGGTGTTGGTGTAAAAAGGGTATTACCTAACTAGTTCATTATTAGATCTTCTTTACACCTAATCATTTAAGTTTACTTAAAGTACAAATAGGATACTTCCCACCTTACATATAATCTTATCCTATCTTATCACTTTGTTATATATCATAAGAATTTGATAAGTTATCACCTTACATTCGATCTTATTCTATGTTATTACTTCATGTTTCATTTCATAAGACGACATATGTCGTAATCTTATGATATCTTATCTCTCACTGTGGCCTATATAACCAATGGGTTACACTTATAATTCATTCTCTATCAATTTAGATTTGCATTCATTAATAGGAATATAATTTATTCTTGTCATAGTGATCTTCCCATTAGATTGTGTTTTCCATTAGACATCTAGGTCTTAAGTGGCTATCTCCATACTTATAGCCAAATCTTACAAATAGACTAAAGTTATTAAACCTATTATAGTCAGTGTTTACCAGGCTTGTTAAATGGTAGCAGATAAGGACATAATGTGATTAAAAAATCCCCTAAAAATGACATGTGTATCATAGTAGAAAAAGAAGAATAAAAATCACAAATATCACGATATATTGCACATCATATGCGAAAACGATATTATTGCACAATTACTAGATGGTGATTTTTTCAAAATTGCACAACTTTCTAAGCACGAAAGTGGCACAAAAATAGGGTTTTGCTGTTTCATAACATTATCGACTACTTTTGGAGGTTGTGACCAACCATGGGAAAGGCTGCAAATGAAGGTATTAAATTTTGCTCTGCCACACCCGATAACAGACTAGTTAATATTGAAGAAAATATTAACAGTTGATTGGTTCACAAAATTAGGATTCAAAGGTCCTGCAAGATGTCCTCTATGTGAGGAAGAGGAAGAAACAATAGATCACTAGTTTGTAAGTTGTCATTACACCCAAGATTGTTCATTACGGCTTAGTCAAAAATTACAAGTCATTCTTTTTAAACTAACTTATGAATGTGATCAAAGGATGGCCAAGTATTATAAATCAAGTTTGTTTTGTGTATTATGGACAATATCCCCTTCTATTTTGATCTGGGAAATATGGAAAGGAATAGGAGAATAATTCAAGATAAAAAAATGAACATAAGAAGCCTAACAAATAAAATAGGAGCAGCAATTGCAGAGATGACAAATAATAGATTGAAAAAAAGTCACAAAGGAGAGTTAAGTTTACAATATGGGATACTGAAATGAGGAAATCATGATATGGACTGCACATCCCTGAACAAAGAAGGCAAGATGGGATGGCCAGTAAACTAGAGAGAGAACAATGTAAATGGGAAAGACCTAGTTATGGCTGGTACAAATCAAACGTTGATGGGCCATCGCAAGGAAATCCTAGGGCAGCAAAAATTTGATGCATTATCCATCAATGGGATGGAAAAATATGTGCAAGGTTAGCAAGACTAATAGGCAAGGCTTCAAATGCTGAGGCAAAAATAGGTCTTCTTTTAAGAATAAGACTTTGAAATCAACAAAATAGAAATAGGAGATTTACAAATAATCCTGAGTGCAGTCAGAACAGGAAGAGCCCCAACCTGGAAACTAAATTCAATACTGGAAAAATCTACAACACCACTCAATTTCTTCGACGATAGAACAATAAATCGCATATATAGGGAAGGTAATAAGGAAGCTGACAAGCTACCCAACTTGGGAGCAGATGGTTATTTTTTGGGAAAGGATAGGCTAATTATCAAGTGTAGGAACGCAATAGAGTGAAGGTCTAATAAGGACAGTCGTGCTCATTGAATCCCTATTGCCATTATCCTCCAACTCAACCCTGAAACAAGAAAGGAGCTAAGCTGAGAGAGGTATGACAAAAGAATAAAACATTATTGATAGCCCAATGCACATAAATAGGAAACTACCCAACAGAGAAGGCAGACAAGGCCTATTTAATCAAAGAAACATTTAAAGCACGAAACAAAAGGAGGAAATAATAAAGCATTATATCAGGAGGAAGGCGAATTGACTTCCCAAGCAATTAAGGGCAGCAATACTAGCAACAAAGCAATGGATTACTATAACTACAACATAAATCTGTAGTCATACATTTTATTGATATATCTAATAGTATATTCTCCTTTCATGTTTAATAAGTTTCTTATATTTATATATATGAACATATATATTACACACACACACACACACACACACACATTCATTTTTATTTTATTTGTATGTATTTCAATATATACAGAGCCATGTGGGAACAAATAGAGATAGAGAAATAGAGGGTAGAGACAGGCAGGTAGAGTATTAGCATTGTTGCATTTGTTTTGTATGGTGTATATATATTGATATTCTTATATATTTATATTAATTATAGTCCCTCATATGGTACCGATTCTATTCATATACCTTATATATTAATATTCTAGCTAGAAATGCAACCAAACTGCCTGATAGCGAAGCTAATAGCAATGGATTACAAAGGACAAACCCCAAGGGAATGACATCTAAAATGTCACAAGAGAGAATAGATGTCCTATAATGCCAAGAACAGATCTGCAACTCACACACCAATTTCTTCTCATATTCAACATGTTGAACAAAGGCCACAAGCTCTCCTTTTTATTTCTACTTCATAGGGTCAACCCACTTTTCACAAGCAATGTGGGATAAGTGTTCTAAAATAAAATAAAATAATATAAAACCTTATGTCTCCCTTGGGCTTCCCTTTTCCAACACACAACCCAACATGAATAATAGTAAAGTAACCCTTCATTATTTTCACATTTAATTTGAATGTTACTTTAATAAATTTCAAGTATTAAAATAATATAGTAATTAGGCTCGAAATAATATGAATGATAGCTCGTCAGAAAGCTCTCATCGAGGAGCATCAAACCCAATCACTAATTCTGACATTGCCCATGCCCTGGTGACTTACTAAAAGTAGTAAGTTTTCCCAACACCATGTAAATCAACTCTGTTCTGGCCTAAACTAGAAATGACTAGGCCAAAACATCTTAGGATCCCAACCTCTTCGTTAGCCTTCGGGACAACACAGAAATAGGCTAACAGTCACACAACTGGACAACTACTAAAGTGGGGACATTACAGTCCGCCCCCCTTGAAATTGTTTGTCCTCAAGCAATCTCAGTCCTGTTTGCTGTAACACCTGCTCACTCTCCCAAGTAGCATCCTCCTCTAGTAGGTCTCTCCATCTAATTAAATATTCTTTAACTGCCCTATTTCGCAAACTCGTCTCTCTAGTATCCAGAATAGCCTTTGGAATCAATATGAGCTTCCCCTCTTCATCCAATGGTGGCAAATCTACAAAAGGCACAACTCTTTGACCAATGGCTTTCTTAAGCCTCGACACATGAAGCACAATATGCACCCAACTACCCTTGCCCACCCTGTGAATCACTCTGTAGGGACCATAAGATCTAGGCTTCAACTTCTTTGCTTTGCTCTTCTTGAGTGATGCCTATCTGTATGGTTGTAGCCTCAAGTGAACCATATTCCCAACCTCAAAGTTGCGCTCTATCCGGTGCTGATCAACATACAATTTCTGTTGATTCTAGGCCTACTATATATTCTCCCTGAGCACCCTCAAAATATCCTTACTATCCTGCAAGAAGTCTTTGGCTTTGGGCACTCTACTATCCCCAAAAACCAAATCCATGAAACTAGGTGCTTCATAATCATACAGTGCCATGAATGGAGTCATCTTGATGGACATATGATAAGTGGTGTTATAACAATACTTTTCCACATGTAGCCATTTGACCCAAGCTCTCTGTTGTACAGTCACATAGTTCCTCATTTATTCACAATCTCTGTCTGCCCATCTGTTTGCGGATGATAACTAGTGCTAGGTGTAAGATCTGTGCCACACAACCCAAACAATTCCTGCCAAAAAGCACTCATAAATTTACTATCCTGATCACTGACAATGAAACTAGGTAGGCCATGTAACTTGAATATCTCTTTGAAGAAAAGATCGGCCACCTATGCTGCTGTGTAGGTGGATAGAATAGAAAAGAAGTGAGCAAACTTTGTCAGCCGGTCAACTACCACATAGATGAAATCTCTCCCCTGTATTCATGGTAACCTGGTGATGAAGTCCATAGAAATACTTTCCCATTTCCTATCCAGAATGGGCAAAGGCTGTAACAACCCTGCAAGATATGTGTGCTCTCCCTTATTTTGCTGACAAACTGCACACTCCCTGACATGCTTCTGAACATCATCCTTGAGCCCTTTCCACATGAACCATTCACGGATCTGCCTGTAGGTCTTAAAGACTCCTGGATGTCCAGCTATAGGTGCATCATGAAATGCCTTCAGTATTACCTCCCTTAACTACGATGAAGGAATCAAATATATCCTACCTTGCAACTTGATCAATCCATCCATCACCACATAATGATCATCCTGTATGGTGCCTGCAATCACTCCAAAAGCCCAAGTGTCCCTCGCATACACTACTGTAATCTTATTTCTCCAATCTCTTGTAATCTCAGCTAGAGCACAAATATGAGGTCTCCTGGATAAAGCATTTGCCAGCACATTCTTCTTAGCTTTGACAAACTTAATGTCAACGTCATAAGCCTGCAACTCCGTAATCCACTTCTATTGTCTATCATTCAAGTTACGTTGGCTCATGAAGTATTTGATGTTGTTGTGATCAGTCTTGATAACAAACTTCCCCCCAACTAGGTAGGACTGAAACTTGGCCAATGCATGCATAATAGCCAACATCTCCCGGTCATAGATGGAATAACTCCTCTCTACTCCACAGAGCTTCCTACTCTCAAAAGCAATGGAATGCTTCTCTTGCATCAAGACTGCCCCAATCCCATCACCTGATCCATCACAATGAAGCTCAAATGGCTTCATGCAGTCTGGTAGAGCTAATACTGGACATGATGACATCACCTTCTTGAAATGATCGAAGCATCTTTGAGCTGCCCTTGTCCATACAAAGACCCCTTTCCTGGTAAGGTCTATCAAGGGTGCAACGGTCTATGAAAATTCCTTAATAAATCTCCTATAAAATCCGTAGTGACCAAAGAACCCCTTAAGCTGTGTGAGGTTCATAGGAGTAGGCCAATCAACAATAGCTCTAATCTTTTCGAGATCTACCCGAACTCCATCTGCGCTGATGATATGCCCAAGGTATAGTAACTCAGTCAACCCAAACTCACACTTAGATTCCTTGGCATATAGTGACTCTTTCTCCAAAATGGATAACACCATCTCAAGATGTTGCAAATGCTCCTCCCAAGTCTTACTAAAGACCAAAATGACATCAAAGAAAATCAAGACAAATCTCCTAAGCTAACCCTTGAATACCTAATTCATGCAACTCTCGAATGTAGCAAGGGCATTGGTTAGCCCAGCCCAAATGGCATAACCAAAAACTCGAAGTGGCCATAGTGACACTGAAAGATTGTCTTCTCAATGTCCTCAATCCTCATCCTGATCTAATGATACCTTGACCGTAAATCAATCTTCGTAAAGAAGGATGCACCATGCAGCTCATCAATCAGCTCATCTATCCGTGGGATGGGATATCTGTTCTTAATGGTCTTCTTATTTAATGCCCTGTAATTGATGCACATGCACATCGTCCCATCTTCTTTACCAATACTATTGTTGAAGCAAGGGAGCACATACTAGGCCTAATATGCCCCATCTCCAACAAATCCTTAATCGCCTTCTCTATCTCATCCTTGTGTTTCTTAGTATGACGATAGGGAGTAATCATAACTGGTTTGGTTCCCTCCTCGAGCTCAATAACATGCTCTATCCCTTTGTCAGGAGGAACCCTGTGCAGAATCTCGACAAAAACTTTAGCATGCCTATCAAGTATCTCCTGGATATCTAGTGGATGACTCTTCACCTGTGGCTCCTATGAGGCTAGCATAGTGAAACATTCTGCCACCCACTCTACATCATCATGCCAAAATAGTCTCTGCATTCTCCTCAAGGAGATTACTCTACAGCTCTCATTTAAAAGTCCTCTAAGTACAACAGTTCTGCCCTCATGATGGAACATCCATCATCTCCAATTTTGCCAGGTTGAGTGTGAACTCAACCAGCGAGGCCATCCATGTCATGTCGAGGATGACATTATAATCTCCCATGTCTACTACATAGAACTCATCCTCCAACTCACAGCCATCTCAAAACCTTATATGAAGGTAAGATATCTTCCGAGTGCATAATAATTTGTCACTGTTCGCCACCATGACTCTAAGCGCAACATGCTCCTCCGTCTGTAAATCTCTCTTGGCTACCAATTGTGCATCTATGAAATTGTGTGTAGCCCCAATGTCAATGAGTGAGATCACTTTTTGCCCCTAGATAGTGCCCCTAACCTTAAATGTGATTGCCTTCTGAGCCCCCGTTAATCATGCCAATGACTTCTCTTCCTCAGGAATGTTGCTCTCCTCTGTAGTGCTACCCTTGTCTGACTCAGAGTGTTGATCCTCCCTCTCTGACTATGACTCCTCTGCTAAGAAATACTCCATTTGATTTGCCTTAGCCTTGAGAGGACACTTATGAGATAAGTCCCAAGGCTCCCTGCAATGAAAACATAGCTTCTTCCTCTTCAACTCATTCAGGGTGTCATTATCCAACTTATTATCCCTTTTATGTTGAGCATCCTGGTGAAAATGTTTTTTATCCTTCTCCTTATCCTTCTTCGTATGTGAATCCCTAAGCTGAAATTTGCTCCTAAAAGAAGGTGCTAAGTCACGAGCCTTCTTAGTAGCCTCTTGTAATGTAGCTGGGTCATGCCCCTTGACCCAACCCCTCAAGGAATTTGAGAGTCCGTCCATAAACTACACTATTAACCTCCTCTCTAAAATATCTGTGACCAACATAGCTAACCTCTGAAATTCGCTGATATACATCTCAACTAATCCCTACTGCTTGAGTTGTGCCAACTCCTTAAACTGTACCTCAGGATCCCTGGTATCAAATCTCTCTATGAGCCTCTCAGTGAACTCGTAAGATGTGATCTAATTATGCCCCAAGGTTACCATGCCATGGTGCCACCAGTCATGCTCTAGGCCATCCAAATGAATAGCCGCATACTTTATAGCCTTTCCCTAAGGCATACGATTCAATTGCAAGTATGTATCTACCTTCTACACCCAAGCTTGTGTAGTCATCTTCCCTGAAGCATCATAATAAGGTAAATAAAGTTTTCCAACTTCCTTTCTCAACTCAAAGTTTTGATTCCTCCCTCCTGCTCTAGGCATGTGTCTCATCCTCAAGTCTCTATAATCTCTAAGGGAAATGTCTGCTTGAAACTTCAGTCCACTAACCTCCCAGTCCCTCCTAAACTAATCTTGTAACTCGGTAATCTGCGGTTCGTTTACTAGTTGAACTGGATCTATGCGTCGAAAGGTGGGTAGAAGAGGTCTTGAGCTCACTGTTCGAGTTGGGCGTGCAACATGTCTAAAGTTATTAACCTCATTTCCATTGTTGCCATGTCCATTATTACCATTAATGTTATTCTCAGGACCGTTGTTGCTGCCTCGGCTTCCATTATTATCATTGCCCCTATTGTTATCGTTTCCCTCATTGTTATTGTTTCCATTGTTGGCATCACCTGGATTAATATTGACGCCCATCTATCTAGCCATATGCTGCAACATCATGTTCATTCCCCTATTCTGCTCCTATTGCATATGCTGCCCCTGCTCTAATGTATCCAGTAACTGTCTGAACATTACCTCCCCCTGATCTGGACCGGTATTCCCGCCTCTGACTAATCCTGTATTCGTGTCATCTTGGTCACCCATATTGCTGTCCTAATCAAAGAATATCTCCTTTGTGCCTGTATGACTAGATTGTATGTCCACCTGCACGGATGAACTAGATTGTTCGCTCTGTAGGTCTAAGATCCTATTTTGTTTTGTTCTAGTATTGCGGAAATTATAAGGCCCCTGTCCCATGCTCAAACATAAATGCTTAGCCTATTTTTTAGTTTTTGATTTTAGTGTTTTGACATTTTGTCAAACACTTTTCCCTCTATCCGGCTGTTCCAAATCCCCTACAAGACCTCCACAGGATGGCAGGACTTATAGCTTTGATACCACTATAATGGTCACCCCTGAATCCCCAAAAAACTAAACCAATTGCTGAAAGGAATTATGTCAAACAGTTTGCATTCAACTTCTTATTTCTCTGTTTAATGTTTATACCCCTTATAACTTTGGAAATCAAATGTTTATTTGTTTGTTGTGTTTTGTGCATGGAATAGGAATCAGACAACATAAACAAGAAATAAACTACAATAATATGCAAAGTGGACAATGAACTGTTGTCGATAAAATGTTATTTTCAGAATTTAATTAAATCAAATACATGACAGGTTGTCAACTCACTAATTACTCCAATATCATTGCCCTAATACTCCAGCCCATGCTTTCGAACTTGCTGCTTCAGTGACGTGAATAGTACCGTGTGAACAATGTCGCGTGAATAGTGTCGCATGAATAGTGTTGCTACAATACTTTGTCTATCAAACAATCCACTACCTTCATAGAATCATTCCCTCAAAGCGGCATAAGCGTCGGACAAGTAGTGAAGAAGATATGAGCAAAATATCAAATCCACCTGTGGCTGGAAATGCAACCAAACTGTCTGATAGCAAAGCTGATAGCAATGGATTCCAAGGGCCAAACCCCAAGGGAATGATGTTTAGAATATCACAAGAGAGAATAAACGTCCTCTAATGCCAAGAACGGATTTGCAACTCACACACCAATTTCTTCTCATATTTAACATGTTGAACAAGGGCCACAAGCTCTCTTTTTTATTTCTACTTCATAGGGTCAACCCACTTTTCACAAGCAATGTGGGATAAAGTCTTCTAAAATAAAATAAAATAAAATAAAATAACACCTTGTCTCCCTTGGGCTTCCCTTTTCTGACACAACCCAACATGAATAATATTAAAGTAACACTTTATTATTTTCACATTTAATTTAAATGTTACTTTAATAAATTTCAGGCATTAAAATAAAATAGTAATTGGGCTCGAAATAATATGAGTGATAGCTTGTCAGAAAACTCTCATCGAGGATCATCAAACCCAATCACTAATTTTGACATCACCCATGCCCTGCTGACTTACTAAAAATAGTAAGTTTTCCCAACACCATGTAAATCAACTCTGTTTTGGCCTAAACTGGAAATGACTAGGCCAAAACATCTCAGGATCCCACTGACCTCTTTGTTAGCCTCCAGGACGATGCAGAAATAGGCTAACAGTCACACAACTAGACAACTAGTAAAGTGGAGACATTACAAATTCTTCTTTGTCAAATTCGCACATTCTAGAATATACAACACTCTGAAAAACTTCTCAACAATGTCCGAATGTAAACTTAGAACAACTTTCCCTACAACATCTTTAACCAATATTTCTTCTTTTTTTCTTTTTGGATCAAATTGTTTGATGTATTCCCACACGAACTCAAGCTCTAGGGCAGCCACTAGGAAAGTGGAGACCAAATGAATAATGCCTTCTGACGGAATGTCTTTGTTCTTTGAAAAAATTGTGACATATCTTGACTTGGAGAGTTTGCTGCAACATGAGAATTCCAAAAAGGAAAACATCTTTCAATAGGATTGAATCTATGAGGGCTTTGGGGTTTTGAGTCTCAGTGACTGATTGATGAAGGATAGGTGTTCATACTATGGTTTAGATACTTACTGAATACTTTTGAAGGATGGAAATGAATGCGGCAGCTTGTATTTTGGGCGAAAATGACCAAAATCGGGTTTAGGATGATGGATTACATATAGGTAAAATGAGGCTTTTGTTTAGAATGACCAGGAATGCAACTTGGAAGCATAGAGATGTGTGCAAAATGAGAATTTTGGTCTTTCAAAGTGTGATCTTTCACCAAAAAATGGGTTTATGAGAGGTAATCACACGTGGTACAAATTCATCATTTTTACTTGATGTAAATATGCAATCGAGTTTGTAATAAGATAAGATAATATGCAATTGCATATATAGGAAAATGGAGTTGGAATGTATTTAGAAAATGGATCGAGTATGGAAGATGAAAGCATGTATATGCATTTGCATTCTTGGATGAAAATCTTGAAATTTTCTCCAAAAGTAAACCAAAAACAAAAAACAAGATATATAGAAAAACTAAAAACAATGAGAAAAACATACCTCTTGCTCTGACTCAAACTTTGACAACTCCAAAACTTCTCTTTGTATGCAATTTCATTTTTGAGATGGAAGAGCTTTGCATTAGCAACAAAGATAAAGCTTTCAAGCTTATTTAATAACTTGATGTAAAAAACTAGGGCTGCATTTTAATAAATGGATAGCAATGAGCCAAAGAATGCAGCAAATTAGCAAAGCAAGCAAGAAATGTAAGCAAAATTGAATTCTCACACTTACTTGGAGATCAATGAGCCAAATGTGGAAGAAAGAGAAGTTAAGATGCACTTGTCTTCTCCAATCTCAAGTTCTCCAAGTGTTAAGTGGGAGATATTTTCCACAAAAAGTCAAACTATGATATTGCTGTCAGGATTTAACCATGTAGTTTTTTGAGTCAAACTCATTGACTCATATTTCATGAGTAGTGGTTTGGAGAACCCATCTATCAAGAGAATAGATAGAACTACGCTTGGTGAAGGTTTTGCAAATGGAATTGCAAGAAGAGTGGGTTAACCATGGAGAAAACTCTATACTTAACCATGCTCAAGGTGGAGTAGTACTGGGATGGGTGACCTCCTGGGAAGTCCCAGTGCTTCACCTTTGTGAGCATCACCTAGATCTAATGAGTGTAAAGTGTTCCATTCATTCTCATGAGAGATGGGTTCTCTAAACCACTGCTCATGTAATATGAGTCAATGAGTTTGACTCAAAAAACTACACAGTTAAATCCTAATAGCAATATCATAATTTGACTTGTGGAAAATATCTCCTTCTCAATTAATGAGCTTCAAGGGCTTTCTAATGAATGGTTCATATGGCACACCGCCTGGTGAAGGTTTTGCAAATGGGGTTGCAAGCAGAGTGGGTTTAACCATGGAAGAAACTTTATAGTTACACACGCTCGTGATGGAGTCGTACAGCGATGGGTGACCTTCCAGTAAATCCCGCCACTTTACCTCTGTGAGCATCACCTATCCAATGAGTTTTACAGTTAAATCTTGATAGCAATATCATGATTCTCCATGTGTGTTTGCATATGATAACCAAAGATTTTTGAAAAATTCTAAGTTAGCTTCAGATTGTGATCTCCAAGGGCAAACGTATGTGCAAGTATTGAGCAAATGCGGATGCAAGTCCCCTTCCTTCAAAAGTTTCTTGTGAAATCGGGTTTAGAAGACCCTAAGGCATGAACATTTTTGCCTTTGAGCAGCAAATCATGGTCTTGGAGGCCAAAAACATGAAAAATAAATGGTGTTATTGCATGTTTTCCATGTAAAATGTGGTCTTGGGATGCAATAGCATGCAATGCCTCCTTGCATAAAGCAAATTGGGGTCTTAAGATGCAAACACAAGTAGAGAAGAATGAAGGCAAATGCGTATAACATGTGTATTGACCCAAATCGCTCTCTTCGAGTCCATTGCATGTGACGTTTTTGACTAAAATACATGTTCTCCATGTAAATCAGGGTCTTGGAATGCATTTGCATGTTTTAAAATGCAACAAATCAAAATGTTTTCACTTGAAGAGAAAAAAATAGACTCTCTAGATGCAATAAAATGTCACATTTTTGGGTGCAAGAGGAAAATCACATTCTTTAAGTGCTTTTGCATGTTTTAAGTATGCAAGGAAAACACATACATTTGGGCGTCTTTGAAGTCCAAGAGGAAAAACATGACTTGGAGAGCATTTGCATGTGCCCAAAACCAAAATCGCACTCTCCAAAATGCAATTGAAAGTTTAAAAACAAACAAGCATCTAGTGCAAAATCAGGGTCTTAAGAGATGATTACATGTCATGTATTTATACTTAGGCCAAAAGCACACTCTCTACATGCAAACACAAGTTTTAAATATGTAATGCATTTGCATATCTAAGCCAAAATTGGGTTCTTTAGATGCATTTACATGCATTTTATTTTAAAGAATAACATGTAATGTAGTTGCATCACTTAAGTTTTCTATTAGCACATGTTTAATTGATTATTGAGCAAATATCACTTAAAGGGGTCAAATACAATATTTATATCATACAGTTTACATATTATGTGTAAATATATTTAAAAAGTAACATTTCACTCAAAATGTTTTTAAAAAATAAATAAATAAAGTAAATCTCACATTAAATTAGACTATATAGTGCAATGAAAGGGCGCTTCTTGTTGCGAAGAAGGCAATAGGATAGTCGCAAAAGAGGGAAAGAGGGCTAATGGTTGGTGAAGGCAAGAGTCAAAAGTCTTACAATCCACATCATACCAATGGTTCATAGGACAAGAACATCTAGGCTTAGGGTTGGAGGGGACAACCAAATGAGGGAAGGACAACAGTGCAGCTTCCCAAATAGCAATGGAGAGGTGGGGCCACAAGTGGGAGAGTGGGAGGAGGAGTGTCAACTGAAAGGAGTCGTCTAAGATGGGAGAAAAAGAGCACAAGGTCACAATCCTCAAAGTGGAGAAGGGTGTGGAAAAGGGGGAGAGGAGATGGGGGAGGGGGGCAAATTGCGTAGGAGATGGAGAGGCA
This sequence comes from Cupressus sempervirens, assembly GCA_028749045.1. NCBI lineage: Eukaryota > Viridiplantae > Streptophyta > Pinopsida > Cupressales > Cupressaceae > Cupressus > Cupressus sempervirens. The sequence continues at coordinate 613,817,034 of CM053788.1, forward strand.
AATAAGAGAATGACCAGCAAAGGGGAGAGGGATGATGGAGAGCTGAGAGATGAAGGAGATGAAGGACAGGGAGGATAAGACATAGTCAATGATGTTGACCCCACCACAACAAGGTCTACAAGTGAAAGCAAGAGATCTCAGAAAGCACTAGAGCCCATTGTAAATCATAAGGGCAAACTCACAAAGTTGAAGGTGCCTATCGTACTTAGTGAGCAGGCTCACGGAGTCAACGGAAAATCTATGAAGGTCAGACACAACAATCTCAACGACCTCCATTAAAAAAGAATTAGTAGCTCTGTTATGGAGTCTAGCCAATCTAGGTACAAGGATTGAAGTCCCTGAGAATGAGAATGTCACCATAAGCCAAAAACTGAGAGATGTTATCAAAAAGATCATTGAACACGTCTCCATCAAGGCTATTGTGAATGGCATAGTAAGAGGAAGTGGGGGGGGAAGTAACAGCTACAATAAAAAGATACCTGAGATGACAGGCAGTGTGGCAAACAAAAACCCACATGAATCTAGCCCAAGTGTCAAAGTACAACGTCAAAATCTGACTCCAAATACAAAAACGAACTAAGCATCCCACACCTCCGAAGCCACGAACACTACCCAAGAATCTAGTCTCCATCTGACACACAAACAACAACTGAAAACCTGGAATGCATGGAAAGGGACGAATGGGGCTCTCATGAGTCTTAGTAAGACAAAAGATATCTGAGGCACCTAAGGCATCAAATAGCAACCCAAGTGAAGACCAAAAAGAGCAGTTACCGTTCCAACAATTAACCATAAGATCAAAGTCAGTAGAACTCCCCCACATCCTCAAGTTACACCATTTGGCAGCCTCAAGATGACTCTTTGACCAGCCAGATGAGAAGTCCTTGATGATAGCGGATTACCACATATTTACCGTTTTTCCTAGCTACAACAACTAGGATCCTGGATTTCTAAGTTCAGTAACCTGCAACTTGGTCAAATCCTCATCAGGATACACCTTAGAAGGCAGCAAGAAAACCTTACGTCTTGCCCTGAGAGCATAGAGAAAGTCAACAGTAGATTTGAATTGGAGAATTGATGCGGAATCAAACCCAAACCTAGCTCTATCTAAATTGATCCTAGTAACACCAAGGTATTTGCCCAGAAAAGTGATAGTGAGAACTATAGAAGCCCATGGACTCCCAGATTGAGTTCTTTAAATCTCCAAGATCTATCTTCAATGATCTTGGACTGTACTAGCACCTCCACACCAGCGGGAAGAGAAGAATAATAATTACTGCTGCCGCTGCAAATCAACACCTAGGACTGAAGTTTCTTATCTGCTTTTGCAATAAGGTTATCATAAGAAGATAAAAGTTTGGTATGCTTGGCCTTGAGTTCAGAAATATCAGAGTCCTTGGCCATTGTCTGTGTAATGTTGGTATTAATCAAGTGTCGTAAACATAAATCTTATAAAAATGACATATTACAAATGATAAAACTTTGACTTGAACATGAACAAGAAGATCATAAACATATAACAATGACATATTGCAAATGATAAACTTCTGACTTGAACAGTGGTAAAGTTTACTGCTGATCAGTATTGTAACAAAGTTTCAAACAGATTACATATTGAATTAATGTTCATAAACAGCAAGTTGATACACAAACAAAAAACCACAACAAAAGTCAGAAATCTTAATCAAGGTACTTAGCTATGATGCTCTCCACTAACTATTGGTACTTGCCTACATGTACCAGCACCCGGTATACATCCCAGGGGTATGTATACAAGTACCCATGCAACATAGTATTTTATCTTTTTCATTTCCACTTTAAGGCATTCTCTTCTCATAGTTCCCGCTTGATTGGGCCCCACAAGATAGTTTCATTCAAAAGATCCAGTACTTAGAATAATTTAATTAAATTCAGAAAAGCAAGGAAGGTAATAATTGCATGAAATGTGAGGCAGCTTGTACGTAAGAAATGACAGCCAAGGCATGTCATGATGAATTGGGCTTTAATCCTGACCATTTACATGTATGAGTCACAAAATTAGGAAGAAACGAAAGAATTTGACAATGTTACTTTTCAGTTTAGTTTCAGTGTAACTTGAAGCAAAGCCATGGAAACCAACATGGAGGTTAATAGAGGATACCAGGATAATGCCGTGTTATGCGGAAATCAAACAGGAGAGATGGTGAAGGTTAATGAATGACTTGGATGAACTAGCCAGCAAGGCAGTTAAGGAAATCCTAGGAGAGACATACATCATATATGAATACTAATATCGTGCTAACTGTGATATCCTAGTAACATTTACTTCCATAGTGCTGGTTATGAGGTTTTCAAAGTGCAAAATAGATGAGATATGCCATAGGATTTTCAAGAAAGATTTGTTGGGGAACTTGAGCAAAGAAAATAAAAATGGGGATGATAAGTTTACGATTCCATAACTTGAAGATTATCAATAAATAGTAGGGCAGGGGGGCAGGAACACACTATCGGGAAAATTGTGAAACAACCATTGTTTGTAATTGAAGATGCCATGCAACTTGATGAGCGCAAACAGAATATAGCAAGAAACAAAGATTTCCTTAAAAAGTGGCTGGACCTCAAGAAAGCTAACGGAAATTATTGGTGAGTTGAATACCTTGCAAATGAAGCGCTTGAAGCTCCATTGACTTTTCAAAACACAAAGGTGGAGAATTCAAATTCTTCCTTCAGTAATTTTCGAAGGAGGAAGGAACAAGGGTAAAGTAAAGAGGCTAGAAAACGATACAAACACCTTCGCAGCAGAGAATGAGGCTGCACCTTTGAGCCCTACTGGTGAAAGCTCTACCATGGCAATGGAGGATGAGGTCTGTGTATTCATAGACCGTAGCCTTTTGGAGTAGATATTAATATAGGGTTTCCTTTCTTTTTAGTAAGGAAGGGTACTGTGACCCTTGTGTCGATAGATTATGATTCAATTATTTATATCTATCAGATCTAGTAGCTCATATCACAGTACAAAGAAGTTGGATTCAATGGCAGGCGGGGGGGGAGGGGGGGGATATCAAGGCATTTTTGAATAGTTTAACAGGAATGGGCTTAAAGATTTTGTTATATCATGACAAAATGGTATAGGATTAAGCATCAAGAGATATTTTTAAATACGGTTAGTAATTTTTGATCTTTGTATCTGCAAAACATGTCTAATAGATATGATAGTATTATATGCTTATGAAGTATGTATATGGATGAACTGATGAAACCATAGTTCCAAAAATCGCCATGAAATCGCCGAAATCGCGATAAGATTCATGGCTCCCGATTTTTTTGGAATCGGAAATCGCTGGTGGCGATTTTTTCCTGTGAATCGCCTGAATCGCCAAAATCGCCATCGTGAATCTCCAGAAATCGGCCGCAGTAGCAAGGATAGAAAGTTCAATTTTTAAAAAAAACACATGTTTTATTTGCTTTCTAAGTTGACTTTCCTCTTTGTTATAACCCTAAAGAGCCTTCTATTTGCTTAGTATGAGTAGAAGAGAGGAAGAGTGAGAGAGAAGAAGAGAAAAGAGAATCCATAGGTTTCCAACCGGCAAGAAGGAAGAGCACCAAAGAGATCAAAAGTCCATCTGAGGAGGCCATAAATTGCATTGGGAGCATTAGGAGTCAATATCAACACTCCTCAACTCATTTGCAAGAGGTAAGTGTTGGTTTTTTTTTAGCATGTTAGTGTAGTATGCATTTTTTGTTAAATTTTTTTAGTGTTCATTTGCAAATCTTGAATGTTTTTTATTTTTACTAAATTGCAAACTAGGGTTTGTTGTTTTGTAGTTTTTGTTTATTAGTTGCAAACTTTGATTTTTTACATGAATTTTTTTATTGCAGCAGCCCTTTGCTTTCATTTTCCAATTTCCACAATAGGTAAAAAAGATGAATGCTGAAAATATAATGAAGAGTTTCCTGGGAGAACCAAATATCAAACAAAATGTATATTTTGCAAAGAAAAAATAAATTCGGGAGGTATCTATAGATTGAAATACCACATTGCTGGCATACTTGGCCATGATGTCACAGTTTGCACTCATCAAACCGCTGAGGCAAAACGCTCTTGTTTAGTGGCATTAGAAAAAATTGAACAAGACAAATTGACTAAGAAAATGCAACTTGAAGGGTTAAGAGGTATTGGCTCCCGTGCTCCCACATCCGCAACCGCATCTACATCTGCAAGTGCATCTGCATCAACTTCCGCATCCGTAGGTTGTGTTGGAGAGGGTTCTTCTAGGCCTCCTTTTCATCCTAGTGCTAGTGCTCATGTGAGTGTTAGTGGTAGTCGGTCTCATACTAAGACAGAGTCCAACACCAACCTATTGCGGCCTAGAGTGCGGAAAAACAGAATGGATAGTTACTTTGTGCCCCGCACTACTCCTGGCTCCCAACCCACGCTCGAGGGCATGGGTTTGAACAAGGAGATTCATGATGCTGCTAGAAAAGAGATTTGCAAATTCTGGTACTTTTGCAACATTCCATTTATTGCAGCCAGGTAATTGATTCTTTTTTCTTTGTTATCTTCAAAGTTAAAGTTAAAAGTAAAAGTAAAACTTTAATTATATCTACTTGTTTTATGATTTTAGTTTTTGAAATCTAAATTTCTAATCAATATCATTATCTATTTGTGACAGGACTCCTTATTGGCAGAACATGATAGATGCAGTTACCATTTGTGGTCCGGAGTTTAAAGCCCCAACTGAGGTTGAGTTGAGTGGATACCTCCTGGAGGAAATGGCTGAGGATATGAGGCATGAGCTTGAGGACAACCGAAAGGAGTGGATCGAAAAGGGTTGCACCATCATGACTGATGGTTGGACAGATAGGAGGGGAAGAACACTCCTCAATTTTCTTGTATCCTGTGGAGGTGATTGATCATTCTACTTTCCTACATACATAATTTTGAATCGTGATTGACTATTTCAAATTTTGATTTGTTGATTGCTAATAGTAATTATAATTCGTTGTTTTGTTACTTGTAGGATATACCATGTTCCTCAAATCCATGATGCTTCTGCTCATGTAAAAAATGCCACATACTTATGTGAGGTTATTGAGGAAGTTATAGCAGAGGTGAGGGAACAACATGTGGTGCAAGTGGTGACGGATAATGCAGCAAGTTATGTTGCTGCAGGTAAACTTTTAACTTTTTAAGTTTTGAAAATAAATTTATTTGAATTTTGAACTTTTTCTAATTCTAACTTAGAATTTCTAAGTTTCCTAAGTTCTAACATGTTTGAAATTTGAATTTCTAATTATCTTAAAATTGTTGTAGGCAAACTTTTGATGGAGAGGCACCCCACCATATTTTGGTCCCCTTGTGCAGCACACTGCCTTGACCTCATGTTGGAGGAAATTGGCAAACTTGAGTGGGTCAAGTCATGTGTGGAAAGGGCAAAAAACATATGCAAGTTTATTTATAATCATTCATTTGTCCTTAGCACAATGAGGAAGTACACAGGAGACAAAGAGTTAGCTCGTCCAGGGATCACGAGGTTTGCCTCGAATTTCATCACCTTGCAGTCCTTGTTGACATCAAGGGATGATTTGAGGAGCATGTTTGTTGGGCGGGAGTGGATTTCATCTTCCTATGCTACGACCACTGCAGGGATAGATGTGGTGGATTGCATATTTGATGATGATGGTTTTTGGAAACCTGCTAGAGAAATCCTTAAGGTAATTTTATTGCAATTTAGCATTTAATATTTTACAGTTTACTATGCTAATTGTTTAATGATTTAGTTTTACCTTAAGTTATATTATTGAATTATTCTATGTTTAAGTTTTGACTCAAATTTTTGTTTTACTTTATATGTAGGCCACTAAGCCCCTTGTATCTCTCCTACGAACTGCTGATGGGAGAAGCCCTCTATGGGCTACATATATGAGGGCATGGATAGGGCCAAGGAGGCCATTAGAGCTCAGTATGCAGGAGTGCAGGAGAAGTATGCCCCTATTTGGGACATCATTGATAGGAGATGGCAGAATCAGCTCCACAGACCCATCCATGCAGTAGCTTACTTTTTGAATTCGGCATTTCGTTTCCGTCCTGACTTCAAGGTGGATGAGGAGGTTCTCACCGGATTATATACAGTGATCCAGAGGTTGAGTACTGATGAGGATAGCAGTGCTGCAATTATTGAGCTTGATAAGTTCAATAATAAAGAAGGGCCACTTTTCTCTAGCAAGGTAGCCATAGATGCTCGGGAAACAATACAGCCAGGTAAAAATTAAATAATATATTCAATGTTCATGAATCTAGATTCTAAACTTAAAGTTGATTATGTAATTTTAGAGTTAACTTGTAATTTGTAATTTGTAAATGAGACTAATTATTTTTATTTTCCCTTATTTCAGATAGATGGTGGCAAATGTTTGGGGCCACAACCCCAAAACTTCAAAAAATTGCCATTCATATTCTGAGTCAGCCAAGCAGCGCTTCTGGATGTGAGCGCAGTTGGTCCATGTTCGAGCACATCCACTCGAAGAGGAGAAACAGGTTGACAGTGCAGAGGTTGAATGATCTTGTCTTCGTTCATTACAACCTCCATCTTAGGATCAGACAGATTTTGGGCACTAACTCCTCTCCAATCATTCTGGAGGAGATTGATCCAGAATCAGAGTGGCTCACAGAGGTTGTAGATCCAATCTTCACTGAGGAAGACCGTGCATGGATTGACCAGGTGGATATAGAGGCTGAGGCAGCTAGAGCACGTTCTTCAGGCATTGGTAGACGCACACGTGCACGCACAGACACAGGCCCTAGCGACATTCGTGAGCCCATCTTATATGCAGGAGATATGGCTCGACAGTCCTCTAGGACCTACATTAGACGCCTTGCTACTAGGCAGACTGGATACTCAGAGGCTGAGGCTGAGGCTGTAGCCGAGCTTGAGGATGATGTTGAGGATGATGATGACTATGAGCCTGAGGCTTAAGCTGGAGCCTTGTTTTTATATTTTGTTTACAGATATTGATATTGAATCATTGATAGACATATGTTTCAAATTTTCATGGATCTTCATCTTAGATTCTTACATAAATTTATGATTTGATGTCTTATGGATCATCTTACATACATTCTATGATTTAAATCATTATGATCATTTGATTTCTATTTACTTCAGCTAGCCTACAATTTACATTTTAGATAACATAGTTACGTATGTGATGGATTTTATGTTCCATGTTTATGTATGTTAAGTTTTAACTTCTATTTGATGATGTTATAGTGTGCTTAAGTTATATTCAATAAAGGGTGCATGAAATAAGTTTTAAATTGTTAAAATCTTTAAATTTAAAGGGTTTTTTCAAATTTGCTGATTCATCGCCGATTCATTGCCGATTCATTGCCGATTCACGATTCGATTCGGCCTTGCCGATTCCGATTCACGTTTCTTTGGATGAAACAATAGTGAAGTATTTTGCTTTTTCTCTGATTTGTTAAAAATTGGGTTCCTATTACAAATACATGAAGAGATGGAACAGAAATGGATAATCAGTACATGATCCTGATTCGACCAATGAGCATAGTCTATTTCCCTATATATTTGTGATTTAGAATGGTATAGGATTGATTCTAATATTCATCTTTGACTCAGTATTGTGAAATCTCTACTCGGAACAACTGCTGGCTGATAACAATCTGACCATAGGGATTTGACTATTAGGAAATCACATTTTCATTATCTAAGCTCAGATAGACAAAATTATCGAGCCAGATTTTAGAACAATAATAACACGATGCCACTATTCAAAGAACTATGCTAATAGGGAAGTATTTATACCATATTTTAGGCTTCTCTGGATTTTTCTGATTAAAGCTTAAGAATTATGAATCAATATGAGTCTAGAAGATAAGAATTTCTTGCAGCCAGAATGCTCTTAGTCCACAAGCATGAATATACAATTATTACAAAAACAAAATTATTCTGATAGTGAACTAGGAAAGCTCTAAACAATGAAATAGAGATACAGTTCTTAATTGTTTATCAAATGTAAGTGACCACCTAATATCAAAGATGATGAATAAGGCAATAAACAAGGGGAGGGGAGAATAAATCAATTCTCATAAATTAGTAATATCTCTGATGTTTTAAACAAGCTGTTTGTTGAAGGGGTTAGCTATCAAGGGCAGGAAAGAAAGACAAGGTAAGCATAACAACTTTCTGCGCATCTGTTATCTCCACTTCAGCCTTTTATCTATCAAAAGAAAGACCCGCTACTATTTTCCTTGAATCGAATGCCCAAGTAAACCATCGAGAAATTAATTTATATTAGGTTTAATTGGTGTGGAGAGCCTATCAAAGTTTATTTACTTGTTTTAGATATTAATTCTACAGATGTCATTTTATAAAGAAAACAAGTTTTGTTTGGCTGGCTCACTCAAGAACTATGCTGGATAGATATTTTGTTTTTTTGAAGGTTTTGCAATTGTTTTGTTTTTTGATTGATATATTGCTTATTTTGTATTTTCAGAATATATAGAAATGCTAAAACAAATGACATGAAAATTAAATCACTATGAATGCCAGCACACTAACTATGAATTGCAATTAAGAGATTTGCAATCATTACAAACAATTTAAATAAACAACTTGATTTCTTAAGAACCTGGTTGAATTTTGGCAATGGATAACACTTAAGCTGGTATCAATTTCCTACACCAATGCTCAAGAATGCTGAATGCAGCCCCTTAATGGATCAAATGCTGCAGTAGCAAATTGAACACAGCTCCTAGTCGAAGATTGCAGATCATAAATGCCAAATGCTTCCCTGATATTAACGCAAATGACCAGTATTTTGATTGCTGTGGCAAAACGGCCCCTCTATAGTAAACCCAGGTAGTAGAAATCCCACACTAAAGCATATACTTACACTGCCAACACCAGATGAATTGCAGCCCACAATAATGCAAGAAAATGGCGTTGATTGCGAGGAAAATGGACAGAATTCAACATCAAGACTCACAGATCCTTCCTCAATTTGCAGCAATTAAATGATTTGGAATGGCATACATCAGCACCATTCAAGCCACTGGTTGATTCAGAACAATTCTTCAGCTGCTTAAGAAATAAACTCAAGAGAGAAATACCTCAGATTCTCAAACAAGAAACGCAGACCAGCTAATTGTCTGATTGGTATACCTCAGGACCAATCAATCTCTTACACCTTTCAGAAGCAAAGACAATTCACTGGATTATTTACCAGCTCAAAGTGCAAAGGAGGAACTCAGATTTCCTCAAATCCCATGTCCAAACTCTTCGAGAGAAAATCTCAAACAAAATAAAAGCAACCATAGAATGGATTGATTTCTCTCATGAAGTTCTTTTTATAACATTTGCAAACCTAAATCGTCCTCAAGACACCAAACGCCATTTGGCTTCCTGGTTACTCTTTTCACATAAGAGTCTTCAACTTCACACCATCAAATTATAATGAAGACTTATTCATTGAATATAACTTAATAAAATAACTTACAATATGCTATTCAACAATGAAGCCCAATCAATCACTGAAGAAGCCAAGTCACTAGGTACCTCAATTGCACAACCATGAATAGCAACTCTGCCCAAACTGACTTACTATAAATAGAAAGTCACTCTAGTGAGACCTTTAAAACATAGTGTCAACTCAAAAGGGTCGTGAGGATGAACTAACATACCCATGCTCCTAGGCCTAACTGAATTGGGGACATTACAGTCCTCCCTCCCCATGATGTCTTGTCCTCAAGCAATTGCAGTCCAGTAGACAACGAACCCCAACCTTCACCGAAATCCCATGGACAAATGCATCTGATGTCCCTATCATTACCAAATAATCCCTAAAAATACAACACCATTTGTGTAAACAAAATACTCTGCACAACTATACTCAACACCAGTGTTGATGATGTAGTATCCTAGACATCACAAGGAAGCAACTCAATAGGAAATCTAGATTTGCCCTCTTTCTCTACACCAAGCTACCATTCCGAAAATCAGCCTTAGGCACAAACAAACTCTACACCCAATAAATATCTTGTATATGGGGGTCAAATGTGAAATTGTACGCACTCACAGTATACACCTCAGTGAACTCCTCAGTAAGACCTATCAGGAAACCTGTAGGGACTGACTGACATCCTGATGCATCAATGGAATCCCAAATATCATCCTCACTCATCACTTGAGGGAGACCAACATTAGCCTCAAATAGTAGATAATCATTTGACAAAGTGACATCCATATCAAACAAAGGATTGTTGACAAAGTGAACTACACCTATATGTTGATCCAAACTAGATATCTGTAAACTATAGGAGACATGGCATGTAACTTGCTCCAGCTGAACTGTATCATGACTCGATAACTCCCCACTACCCACTGCACAAAGATAGTACGTAAACTCCCCTCTAAAATACCCTGCAACACATACCTCCTACCCCAGTGCTCAAACTTCATCTCCATCAAGCACATAATAAGGAAAGAATCCTTAATGTCCTATATCCATTGCATCCCTAGCACAACATTCATCCCTCCCAAGTAAATAACACAGAAAACTATCTACAACTCATAATTACCAAGAAATAAAGAGAGATGTATACACCCAGTGCAAGTATTTAGCCATCTGCCACCTTGACTTAAAACCCAGGAAACTCCTTCGCCTGAAGACCACATCAAATAATAAAACCCTCATGTATGACATTGTGCGTGGCCTACACCCATATAAATGTATGCACAGATATATACATGTATGGCAACTAGGGCATGTATACGTGTATGCATAAATGCAAAACTCGCTCAATACTCACTGATAAGTCAAAAAGTCATGAGTTATTTTGCTTGGTGAGTTGTGTTGATTTCACTATAGTTCATCATCATAAAATTTAAAAGAAAAACTATATCTTAACAAGTCTTAGCATTTTGGATCTCAATCTTTATCTCATTTCTAAACTCTTCAATCACTTGCTCTAGTCTTCTAGGATTCATTCTTCTAGGCGGCATGTTTACCAAGATGTCAATCTTCAATTTCTTAGGTTCGACGATCTGATCACAAATGTTGATTTCACTAATCCAATCTAACAATCTACCAACACAAACAATTTGCCTCAAGCAATTAGGTTTGTTTTGTTAGGGTTTGACAAATCCAGAACAACATAAGAATAAACAGTTATATGCAGAAACAAATACACAAAGAACACAGATAACACACAGATTTAACGAGGTTCACCCAAAACCTGGGCTATGTCTACCTACACAGCTTTCAACCTTTCTATTATCCAACAAAAATGTACACCAACATTACAATGCATTATGCGTCTCAGCCGCTTATAACAACGTTTTTGGGGTAACCTCTAAAATCAACCATTTTTGGGTTTTTACAATGTCGATTTTCTTTTCCAGAAAAAGCACAACATCAATACCCACTGCATGATCAATCACCACAATATCAACATGTTCGATAACTAGAAAACTTATGAAATTCACCAACTAGCCAATCCTTCCTTGTACAAACACCAGAATTGCAAGTCAGATCAGATCTCCTACCACCCCACAACTAGGTTCACAAGTGTGATCTCAATCTTCCAATTGTGAATCCTTCTATTTGCCACCTTGTACAAGCCTCTGGTTGAAATAGATCAGAACCTCAACTTTTGTCACTCCAAAACAAGAGATGCAAGTCAACCACGAGATTCCGAGTGCTTGCAATCACCAACAACACCAATAAAACTAACAAAACCATCTCTAATACCACTTGACGCAACAAAGATCAGACAATCCCTAAGGAAGATGTCTAACCTTATGGCTACAATAAGCAACAACAAAAATATAAAAATTTAGAATAAAGCGCACAATGTGGAAGAATATCATTGGATTATCATCAGGTTGGCCTGCAAATGTAGTTATTACATTGTAATTATCAATATACAATTGCTACCAAGTTCACAGCTCATCATCCCTCAAAATTATAAACCTAACCTTCCAATTGCTTCTAAACTACCTTTGACAATCTATCACTTTAACCGCACTTTGTGCCATAGCCATGTCCTTCCAAGCTCTACCTTGCACTACTAAAACTAGAACCTCTAGCCTACTTATATACAAGACCTTTAGCCACGGATCAACTTATCCAATCACTAAATCCCAAGACAAACAAAATGTATTATAAAGAAATAGGTCAAGACCCGAGTATAATCTTCAAATGGATTCATTGTGTCATGCAAACATACAAGAGGGTTGATGAAACGTATTACAATATAGAACAATGTGCCAACACGTATCATATGCCATGAAGCTTCATTGCAAGCCGCATCTCACGAACCTAGTTGTTAGAATAGGAAAGCCAAAATAGGAAGATAACTTTAATTGGAAATATCATAACACCATGCGAAGCTAGACATAGGATCTGCATGATGCCTAGACCATGCAATAAGGATCGCATAAGAAAACAAGCCTACTGGATTAGTCGCAACCTAAAGCAACAAAAAACTACTTAAATGAACAGTAGATAGATAAACCAAATGGAAATATTTTGGGTGATGCAAGATTACCAATAGCCCAAGGATGGTCCTGCATCACAAGTGATATGATCAAGGATATTTATTGCATTCCATAATGCTTGAAGATTATATAGTGATTAAATTTATCATAATACAACTATCAATTGTATATTCTAAGAATAATCAATTATAAAGCAGATCATATGTTATAATTTGTATAATAAGTGATATCAACCATCATCAATAAAAGATTTATAAAGGAATTTAGTTATAAATAAAGTCTTTGATCATAAAGAAATCACTTGCAATTGAATTGTGAATTTATAGTCCTTTATTACTAAGAATTTACATAAGGGGACATTGCACAACAATATACTATCTATGTTTTACTTTTGAGTTTTGACTCTTATTAGACTTCTAACATTATATGATACATGGATGCAATGATATATGATATGATACTTTCATATTTTTTGAACTTGCAACGCTTGGGCAATTTAAAATTCATTATTCATGCATATTGACAGGGAATCCATATTCAATGAATTATATCTATAAGTATGAAAGTATGAAATTCTTACGAAGTAATTGGAAAATATTTGCTTGTTATTAACAATGATCAAGAGATCAATTTATACAAGAGATTGAATGATGTTTCCTTAAGAAACAATCGTAAAGAATAGAAAATTTCTATTCTAGAAACAGAAAACTAAATATTTAAAAAATTCTAATATTTACAAAAGATTACTATAGATAACCATTAGATACTAAACAAAGATAATAGAAACTATCTATTATTGTAATACCCTCCCTTAATGGTTAAACTATCCAGAGCATGAAGTTGTCAAAAAGCGTAAAAGGTAGATTTTGTCTGCTCAAGGTGCTCTGCACTGTTCACTATGGGTTGTGAACCAGATTGCTTAGATAGGGCAGCTAAGTAATTTTGACATTCAACCTTTAGGTGCCCATACTTGTAGCAATAGTTGCATTGAATGTTCTTTTTCTTTGAGCCTTCTGAATCTGGAGCAGAGAATGTCTGCTGAGAAGACTGCTGATGGTACTTTGGATAACACTCCAAAACTTTGCAGATGAGCATAATGCTCCAAAACAAACAGCAAAAAGACATGACTTTTTAGAGAAAATCGAAAGAACCAAACACGATTTTTGGGGTTTAAAATCAATCAAAACCCAACATAATTTTTGAGGTGAAAAAACAATCATAAGTTCATAACCCAACATGATTTTTAAGGTGAAAAATCAATCAAAACCCAACAGACAATTTGTGAGAAAAAAATTATAAACCCACAAAGGAATCCCACACAACTTTGTGAATTACAAAATCAAAAAAAAATTAAGGGAAAATTTATAGAAGCCTATTAATTTTCATGGAGGATTGTTGCAAATGTACTAAGCATTGCTATATATTTGGTATGTGTTTTCCAAAGGCAGCTTTCCTCAAACAAATAAGAGTAAGACATGAATAGACATGTCCCTTTAAGGGACATGTCTATTTCTTAATTAATAATTAATATTATAATAAATATATAATCATTGTTATTTATTATTATTATATTAATTCTAATTAATATATAACCATAATTATATATATTATTATGTTAATTTATCTCATATAATAAAAAACACATATATAACTATATCTCATAGGTTTATCCAACTAAAGCTACCACACATTAACACTCCCTCTTGGTAAGGGAGGATAAACGCATGATCATATATCACCACAACATAGAAATATCTTTGATCAGAAGATATTCAATGTTTAGATATCACGAGTCTTGGTCTTCTAGAATATTGATATTCAATATACACCAAGTACTAAAATGTTTGCTATCACATATGATATCAAAAGTATTGGCCTCCCAGAATATCAATGATATTCATCAAATACCCAATAAGGTTTGATATCAAGAGTATTGGCCTCCCAAAATATCAAAGATATTCACTAAGTACTCTTATAGTAATGGCCTCCTAAAATGTTGAGATGCAAGACATTCACTATATACTCAATTTGTTTGATCTCATAATACAAGCTATTGTAAGATCGTCACCTTACAATAACTTCTGCAAATACAAGTGACATCATTTGGAAGTTGTCACCTACTCATGATGTACACAGGGGGTAGGCTCATTAATTTCACAGTCACAAGGTATATTCATGAATCGCAGTCCTTTTGACTTGTATGACTTAATGATCACAAGAGAATCCCTCTTTAAAACGATCTACTCCCTCTAAATAAATACGGTCAAGATCGCCATATCCTCTATATTCTCCCTTTAAACGAATGCATCTGACTCCCTCTGATTTTGATATGATCAAGATCTTCAAAGATCAACTAAAACATATCCTTTATCCACTCCTCTAGTTTTGATTTCAGATTCCCTCTAAACATTAATCTCTGAGCTCCTCATCCAGGGATGCTTCTAATGGAGTGTTAAATTGTCTCTTAACTTGATATCAATCCTCCTTTTCCTGCAAGATCATTCTCAAGGAAAAGATCAAGACAAATAGCTCCTATAGTGCTTATAAAAATAAGAGAGAGAGATTGGAATAGATTAATGCAATATTCAAGGAAAAATACTTATTATTAGTTAATTAAAGGTGTAGCTTCCCCTCGCATATCTATAGTGCTAGTATCACCTTATAAAAATAGAGGCAATGAATAGTGGACCCTACCCCTACATGAGGTATCTTGTAAAGAAGTAATATAACAACAATCGCATCAAGTAAAAGGTAGCAATACTAATCTATCTGAATTATAGGGAAAGGTTTTCCTCCAAAAGGTTTTCTGTCGTCATCATGAACACGTTACGGATCTGTCAATACGGTTTGTACTTGTATGGTCTTATGTGTGGTGTGCTCCCTATCTCACAATAGAAGTTGCCCTTTGGGTGTCAATCTTTCTTGACTCAAAAATTCCTCACCAACAAATGCAACCAACAACCCAATACATGATTTCATTAACCAAATTCCAAGACCCGATATCATTTCTACAAGATGAAGTTCAAGACTTTGCAATCTACTATTGTTGTTTTATCACATCCATCAACTATCCAAACTGTACCATATGCATTATAGGACATTGTCTGATGGCCAAGTCATTGATTGGCATATAGAAGAATAATTTCAACCCCCAATTTCCCCCAATAAGTTGATAAATCGATCTTCTTTTCTACCTCACCGATACTTCACTGTCAAAGTAGCCTCTTTGCGCCAGATCTTCCATGGATTATTAATGACATAATATGAGTTTCTCTTCCACCATGAAATGAATATAGAAAAAAAAATCAAAATACACGGTGTCCTTTTCAATAAATTATGTTGTAGTTGCACACATATAAACAAGGTTTGAATGCTATTAACTCTGTCATTCAATCCTCATCCCTTAATGTTCATGCAGACATTCATGTCAATGTTCTCTCCTATACAATTTTTGTAATACTAACTCCATACTAGTCACTGAATATATAAACTTCAAAACTCTCGAGATCATCATTGCTACTTAGAAATATCCATCACATTGTGCATTCATCCGCCATTGAAATTACCACAATATACATAGTCCATAATAATTTCTCTAACTGCAAAAGTGAAAGCAACTTTCACTTCGAGCTTTTTGTGTTTGGACAGGTTGCACTTATACGTGACCTCTACTTACAGACATAATATGCTACGATATCCACTTGGGAAAGACTCAACAAATAGAAGATTCACCAAGCTCTCTGTCATCAAACACAGACATCGTATCTGCACATTGTAGAACTTAGGCCTTTAATGATTATCATATGTTTTTGAATTGAAACCTGCTCTAATACCATGTTAGTTTTCATGGAGGATTGTCGCAAATGTACTAAGCACTGCTATATATTTGGTATGTGTTTTCCAAAGGCAGCTTTCCTCAAATAAATAAGAGTAAGACATGAATAGACATGTCTCTTTAAGGGACATGTCTATTTGTTAATTAATAATTAATATTATAATAAATATATAACCATTGTTATTTATTATTATTATATTAATTTATCTCATATAATAATAAACACATATATAACTATATCTCATAGGTTTATCCAATTGAAGCTGCCACACATTAATAAAACCCATAAGGAAAAAAATTTAGGGACAAAAATATGAAAACCCATCAGAAATTTTAAGGGAGGCAAAACATGAGACTTTGCATGGCAAAGTAACACGTGCAAACAACATGCAAGTACATCCAAAACTCAAAAAGTAGAGACTTAAAAAATTTGAAGGGTGACCTAGAAGAGAGCTTGAAAAATCTAGAAAGATTATGTTATCCGTATCTGGGTCCACTAGCTCAAAAATTGAGGCACTCAGAAAAACAAATGACAACCTAGTTGAGATCTCAAAAAACCCACCAAGAATCTATAAAATAAAATTTGATCCGATACAAAAGATCAAGGTTTTGAACAAAAATGGTTCTGCTGCAAAAAAACCACAAAAAATGGTAGAAATGTGTACAGAAAACAGACAGATCTCGATAGAAATGGGTTGCAAAATCGAACCATAAGTTGGCGGATTCATCTCTCAAAATGGAAACCCTAGTTGGATTATAGAGAGAGTAGGAAACAAATATGCATGTAAATAATTTCTAAAATTAAAGGCAAACAATTTCAAACAAGAAATTATAATTATTTTCGAAAAAATTTAGAGTATTAGCTCTGATACAATATTACGAAGTGATTGGAAAATATTTGCTTGTAATTAACAGTGATCAAGAGATTAATTTATACAAGAGACTAAACAATGTTTCCTTAAGAAACAATCATAAAGAATAGAAACATTATATTCTAGAAACAAAAAACTAAATATTAGAAATGTTCTAATATTTACAAATGATTACAATAGATAACCATTAGATACTGAATAGAGATAATAGAAACTATCTATTATCGTAATAGAAATTGAAATTTGAACTCTCATTTCAAGTTTCAACACAATTGCTATTTATAACAAATATGTCTATGATGAATTATTCTAGAATTATCAATGTTATCATATCAATATATTTCAAATTTCAAATTTCCCTATATTTCATATAGCCATCCCTTCCGTACCCTAAAATGACACAAATAAAAATTAAAAAACCATCCTGAAAAGTTGGGGTAACATAGGATTCTCACATCTCCTATGCAAGATAGATGTCATACTTTAGTTATTGTTATCAAAGAATTTTGCAATGGTTCAATTGTTAATGATACAATTGCCTAGTAATTTCAGCATTTGCATGGCCCCAACATTTTGGCCTTTTGGGGCTGTCCCAAACTTCTATGACATTGCTGTCATTTGGGGAAATCATTCACTTTAAGAAAATTTAGTGTATGCCTCCAATACCTTGATTCTATAAAAAGTTCCTAGAACATCTGGTCATCTCTTGTGGCTATTGTATGAACCCTAAAATGGTCGCCTAGACTATGAGCCCCCGTTTTTCAATTTATCAATTTCCTAAATCAATGCATTGCAATATTTTATTGAATCAATTCAAATCATTTTCCTTGATCAAATTGCAATTAATTTAATTATTTCAATATTTCCTAAGGTTTGATCATCTTATTTTAAATCTTATTTAATAAAATAAAACTTCTCTTTTAATTAAATAAATAACGAGCGCCCATCTTGTGTTGGTAAAGCATGCATGAGACACAAAACAATAGTGATGAAATTTGGGCCTTTATAATTGTTTTATTTCCAATGAAGCTCTTATTTAATTAAAAGAACTTGTTCCATTTTAATTAAATAAAATCCCCACTTAAATCTCTCTTTACGATGAAAAAAAGGAAATAAATTAAATAAAAATAAATAAATAAATCATTTTTTCTCTACACTTAAAATGCACACATTTCTAAGTGGGATTCCTGAATTTCCTTTTGTACTTTCTTGTCAAACGCCTTTTTTCTCATTGGTGGAATTTTGTCTCACATAGATCAAGCCTTATTATCCCATATTGCTTGTGAGAAGTCTCCACCTCCACAATTCACTATATAAAAGCTCTCTCCTTCTCATTTGGATAGATGCTAGTTGCTATAGTATTGTTATGTTGCAGGTTTGGAGAGCGATTTTGCAAAAAGAGTTTGAGCATTAGGGTTTGAACCTTAGGGTTTGGACATAGGAGCTTCATTGCAACTTCTCTCTTCTTGTCTTCTTCTCTCATGCATCCATGGCTTCCATCATCATGTTTCATCCTTGCATTTTCATATTAGCTTAGAATCATATTTGTTTTCATAGATTAATTTTGCATTGTTATTTCCTTTCATAGATTAGATTTTATTTCTTGCATTACTTTGCATTGTTATCATTTAGATTAGCTTGCATCTTCATTTGCATACATATTTTGATCCTTGAATCTCTCGTTTTATGGTGTACGTGCATGAACACAAACTAGGTCAAAATGAGTGCTTCCATTACAAACCCTTGCACTCCATAAATAGAGAGCTATGAGTCACCATTTGAGATCTCATTCTTGAGCAATCTTGAATATAATGACTCATAGAAGTGTGTCAACATTTTAGCACACATTTTGGCGCCCACCATAGTCAAAGCGCTATTGAGTTAATAGTCAAAAACATAAACAACACAGTCTCATAGCTTGAATGAGGACTATATGCTCATAAAAGTTACCATGTTATTCTTGCCTGGTTCTTATTCATGTGTAAAATTGTATGCTGATTACACACTAAAGTAAAAACTTAGAAAAAAGGACATCTCACTATCATGAAATGCTTTTTCACTCTTCTTGATTTAATGGTTTGTCAGAGCAAGTCTTATCCTGATTTTTTTAAATTTGTTTTACTACAGGCTGTTTTCTCGTCATCAATATGGGTAACCATAACTTTCATGAATGTTAGTTAATGCTAAAAGAAGGGCTGACTTACTGCTCATCTTAGAGTCTCCAACTATGGCATTTGATATCAATTTTCACATAAATCTTTCATGCCCAACAATTTTCTTTCATTATATCTACTGTTGGATGTGATTGTTGTGTGCTATGTGTTTCCTATGATATAATGGTCCAGTTTTATTACATGTCTGACTTAGGCAAGAAAACACATCTAAGCAATTCAACACAATGTCCTTATCCTAAGAATCTGTGGAGATTTCTAAGCTTGCTCCTCAATAGAGTTCTGCATTTCTTGTTTTATGATTTTGATTTAATTTTGATTTTTGGTATTTCTTTGTAGTGTCAACTATGTACTTTGTATTCCTGCATTAATGAAATTAATATCATATTATGAGATGCATCACTGGATTAATAGATTATCATGGTAAATCCAGCAGTCCATACTTACTTTTTCTATCATTCATAATCATCATGATCACATACTTCAATGTTGGATAATGGATTAACTTATCAAGTTTCTTTCAAAATTCCGCTTCTTTTAGTTTGTTTAAATTTATTTTTCTATTTTAGTATTCAGCTGGAAATTTTTATATATTGCTCTAATGGATGGCCCTCTACTATCCCAGAAGTGCAAAAATGCATAGCTTCAATTCTATAATCTATTTAACTATTAACTAAGGTGTTGAGACTTTTGTGGTACCACAGTGACACACTAGGTCCAAAAGCATTTCTCAATAAACATGAGCATGGATCTAGAGATTAAAAAATCAACTCACTCTTCATAAAATATGATATCAATGGAGGATTTTTTATTAGTTGATTGAATACTGTGGACAGAGATAATGAAAGCTCACCGGCTCAAGAGTTACCCAACAAATTGCAGAGAAAGGGACATCACGAGCTAACTGTGTTCCTGCTCCTGTCCATAGAAGCTGGAATCCTTGAACTACACAGAACTGGAACTTATGTTAAGAGTTATAATGTTATCCTTCAAATACATAAATAACAGACAAAAAAATTAAATGGATCAAAAAAGACTGACATAGATGTCTGTGCAAGCAAGTCTGCACATTAGTACATACAGAAACCACTAAATGATGATCCAAAGTCTCCTTCTATATAGACATATAAAATTCAAATATATGACGCTAAAACCTGGTCCAAAATCTAGAGTCATCTCAGATACCTTCAAGGATTTAGGTTTGAGACTTCTACAAAAAGCAAATAGAAATCAGTAAATAACGATCTTATATTCTGTGTATATATATTGCAAATATATGAGGCTAAAACTCATTTCACAGTCTTGTCGCTCAGAAACCTCCATGCATTTAGGCATTAGACTTTACAAATAATTAGAAGGTGCTTTTTTAATTCAAATCCTATAAAAAAATTGTAAATACCATTATCTTGTAAATGGACAACTTGAAACACAATACACCAGCTATGCATAGTGCACATGCCTACATATTCTCACACACCTATGTTGCATTTATTAAATTTGTTACCATCAAGTATGGTTCAATACCAACCATTACCTTTTGAAACACAGCTGATGATAAATCAGTCTTGGTGAAGCCATAGTTGCATTGAGATTCGAAACTGATAGGAAAGAGATATGCATACAGTATTGTCCATGGATACAGATATGGTAAATTTTCAAGACCCCTGATATAGATACAGCTAGATGTAATAATTATAAAATTATATATATCGCCAGATGTTTATATATCTAAGGATATAGAACATAATTTTTTCAAAAATTAAAGGTTACCCCTGATTTTTGTTGTTGTTGAAGGTAGTTTTGCCGCACAAATAACTTTCCTACACAAACTGAAAACACTTGCAAAATTAAGTCTGATCTGATTCCTTAATTCATTCAAAGCACAATACATATCCTTGGAAACAACATTATCACAAACTCAAATTGAAATATCAGTGCAAAACAACAGTTTAATTTAACTTCAGTCATTACATCAGTGGAATACCTCAAATAGGCAACCAATGAAGTCTTTAAAGGTCTGTTGCAAAATACAGATTTATAACAATCAGTATCAGCTTTGTGGCATCACTTATTTTGACTGAAATTACACCTCTATGAGCCTGCGCTGGTACCAAAGACATCCAATAAGGTGAAGACCCTCGAAACCGCTCAGAATTATTTATCAACAAGAAAAGGCCCTTTTATAAACTGGATAGTTCTCAAAAAATCTTCAGATAAGACTTCTCTGTAGCTAATTTGCTGCTATTTCGTACTGGATGGCTAGCTAGTCTTCCGAAAACCTTTTCTACCTACCACAAACTATACTAGTAACACATGCTATCTGCTTGTTCAGGCCAAATGCCACAAGAAAGATGGGATAACAATCCTCAAAGCTCACCATAAAAGCCTTGGCACAGTTTTTAAAGCAACCCAAACTTGTACGACCTGCCTGGAGGTGTGATTCCTATTTGAAAATTCTGTCTCCCAAAAACATTCAAATAGTATATGGAAAGTGGTCACGTAGCTGAAAGAAATGCATAGAAACAATATCCAGAAGCAAATAAGTGATGCCCTAGGAGATATGTGTTGTCCTATATTTTGTAACCACAAAATGTAGGAACAGTACGAAACTGTTTCAACTTAGTTTCGCATTTCTCTGAGTTTAGTTCATTATTTAATTGGTTAGTATTGATCAATCGATTGACTCCAATTGATATAATGAATCATTTTATTGAAAGCTTTTGTCAAGTCTTTTTAGTTTTTCTGTTTGTTGAGCCTATGCTTGATTTTTGAAGCCTTCAACGTCCTTCTCCTCATTTTTGTGTGTTTGTTGGCTTTTCGTCCTTTGGTTTTGGTCAAGTTATTGCTTTCGGTTTTCCCTTTGATTCGGTCTATCTAAAGGCTTAATCAGAGTTGGCAATTAAAAGATATGACCATTTTAGTGCCCAAAAAGTGGACTCTCTAGGTGAAACTGCACGAATTACAATATTATGTTGTATTTTAAAGTTGACATTCACTTTAAAATAAATATAACATAAATTCACTTTATGTTATATTTTTATGTTACTTTATCATTTTAATTTTTCACTTAAAGTAACTCTAGTGCACTTTATGTTATATTTTTAAGTTGAGTTGTTCTTTAATTTTTCACTTAAGTGACTATATTAACTATATAGTTTGATTTAATTTTGCGTTTTAATTCAAAACATCTTAGTAAATATTACAATTTGAATGATATTTGCACATTATATATTAAATTATAGTGTAAATATTATTTATGACTCAATTAAGTGATATTTCTTCTAAAATTAAATAAACATGTGCTTAATTGATCACTTAAGTTGTGCAAACATGTCCTTCAAACCCATTTGCATGTAAATATGCAAATGCTCCTAGAGAATGAGTTTTTGAACTAAAAGCATGTAAATGCCTTTGACTTAAAATATGCAATCGCCCTCCTAGAATGAGCAATGCATATTTGAGTTTTTAAAATGTACAATGACCCTCCTAGAGTGAGTTTTGCATGTTTTTAAAATATGTAATGACACTTGGGGAATGCATTTTTGCCTTGAAACATGATTTTAAAATATGCAATGGCACTTCTAGAGTGTGTTTTGCATGAAAAGATCAATTACATGTTTTTAAAATATGTAATGGCACTTAGAGAGTGTTTTACATATGTTTCATGCATTTGCAGATGATGAACCCGAATTTGAAGAAACAAGGGCAAAAAATTTCATGTTTTTCCCATAGTTGCACCAGCCTGCAAGATGGGGGGACAAGTTTCCAAGACGGGGGGCCAGAAGGGCCTTGATTTTGGGACGACTAGGGGAAAACGAGGGGGGCAACGGCGTTGAACAAAGGGGTGGGCAGGGAGAGCAAGGATGTATATACTATACATATGGTTCTTAAAATGCTAGTTATGAAAAGATGTACTACAATTATACAATATAAGATATAAAGATTTTAAACTTTTAAACATTGCAGTTTTGAACTGGAACATCATGATTCATGATCAAATGACAAATAAATAAATAAATAAAATTGAACATTGAACATCAGCAAATGAAAGAGTGTCAGATTATATAATTTTAGCTATTAGTTTATACATCAGTCTTCAGATCAATAGTATGAGTATCTAGATTCTACTATCTAATAGTAATCAATGATCATATGAGTCAAGACTCAAGTGTCATGACATAAAGATGATTACAATAAGTATCATGTGCCATGGAGCATGATATCAAAATAACTATATAATGCAAAAAAAAACTACAAGTCTCCAAGAGTCCAAATCAAAATGCCAAATCAATGATTAATGATCATCCTCTGGAGGCTAGAAGTTGAAACTCGTTGCCATTGGAACTATCAGTCTCTCCAAGATCAAGAGTCGAAAAGGGAACACCAACTAGCCCTGTAGCTAGATCTAAACCATCCTCCTCCTCATCAATCTATGATGGCTCCTCAGCCTCTACATCCCATCGTGATGTTGGGCTCTCCTTGTACACACATGTATTGTGGTCATCGATGCGCAACACACTATGTACAACCACTAGCTTCTCTACTCTCTAAGAGGTAAGTCTATTTCTCTTAAGAGAGTGGATGAAGCTATATGTAGATCAATTCCTCTCAGAAGCTGAGGAATTTGAAACCTGAGATGAAAAATAATTAGCCAATGTGAGACTCGGGAATTAGAAGTTGAACAATGATCATTGAAAACTTAAATAGGTTCAAGTTGAGGAACTAAGTACTTGGGACAGCAAACAAATAGCTAGTGTGTTGGTTGTAGATTTCGCTCCACAAGCTGACCACCACAAAATGGGATCCTCTTGTGCCATAGTCTTGATATCTGCCTTTGTCGCTTGATTGTAACCCCTAAGAGTAGAAAATTTGGTCCACTTAGTACAAACCTTAGTTGTTGTCTCAAGGTCACACATCCTATCTATGCTCTTGAAGAACCATTCCTTCACCTGAAAAGATTAAAAAGTATAAATTATTAGCTAATAGAAGAATCAAGATGCTAGTAATGTAAATGATTTTAATTTCTAAAATGATAAGAGTCTAAGTCTTAAGACAAAGTCTTAAAGATGATTAAAATGAGTAGTGTTATATAATAAATTATTAATTAATAATATAAATCACCTCATCATCATTAAGTGGTGTAACTCTACCAGGCCTAGTCATCTACCACTTTGGATTCAATGCATATGTAGTCATGTGTAAGGGTGTGTTTTGTAGAAGGCTAACGTGGGGGTCCTCCTCTTGCACAACTGCCCTTATCTGCCCAAGCATAGATGTACTCGTACATCCCTCCCAAGTATAGGCACATCCCCATCTCCATACCTGATCACCTTGAAGACTGGCCTAATGATAGAGACAATATATTTTGCATTGCTTCAAAATACATCACTCTTAACTATTTCCTTCACCCTCATCCCCTGCTCTAACCTGGAACCATCCCACCTATTCCATTCATTTGTCATAACCATTAGTTGTAGTGGCTCCTGCAACTCAAGCATTCTCTCCAAGAGAATGAAATAGGATGCATACCGTATCTCAACTGGCTTTAGGAACTCTTTCTTGGCGAAGCTCCTAAATAGTGCATGTGAGGTGTGGTGGTAGATATATATCTGCACATCTCTAGCATCACTCACCACTACCTTTATCCAGCTAATCTTCCCCATGTCCTTTAGAGAATTGCTCATAGCATGCGCACAACAAAGAGATCACCAAATATGCCGATATGTGGCCTCAATAAGCATCCCTACAACTCTGCACACCTGAGTCGCATCTGTCACTACTTGGACCACATTTTGTGGCCCAATCTCCTCCATGGTTTTCCAAAGAATCTAAAACTGAAAATCAACATCTTTTCAATGCCCTGAACAATCAACCACCCTAAGAAAGAATGGGCCCTCTGTGCATGTGACTATGACATTGATGAGTGGACGGTGTCTAATGTTCGTCCACCCATCCATGTAATGCTACCACCTAATTCCTCCCAAATAGTCATCATCCTCTCCATGGAATCACTAATCTTGGAATACTCATCATACAAGATTTTTGTCCTCAATTTGTGCTCACCTATTGGCACATGATGGTAACACTACCTTCGCTACATTTTGAAATGCCTCCTCAAAATAAGGAGACCAAGCAATATGAAGTGGAATGACATTGGCAAATAACATTCTCCCAATGCATGCATCTAACTTCTCTCTCGTCTGGGTTGCAAACAAATTTGCTATAGGGTTGTCACTAGACTGTGCCCTACATTTCCCCTTCCTCGACTGGGCTGCTACTACACCCATAGAGCTATAAGTAGAGGAAAGTGTGGAGGCTGCCCCTTGCAATGTAGTATCTGAAGCTCTATACTATGGTCTAGAAGAAGACATGTGTCGGTGTTGTTGCCCTTGTATTTGTTGCTCATGCACCTTTTGTATAGTCCGAATCTACTCCCTACCAGCCAAGGTAGTAGGCACTGGAATACCCAAGTCCTTTAAAACTCCCCAAAGCTTGTTGAATTCAATTCTAAAGTTCAAGTTTTTGTATTTAGTCAAAAACTTATATGGTCCAACACCTTTACTTGTCCAGAAGAGTTGTGCATTCACTCTAGTGATGCTACCATACCATACATCACCACAAATATTGCATCTCCACATTCTTGTGCCACCTGATGCTGATCTGCTTGTTATTCTAGTGGAAAATTGTTTTAGAGGAGATTTTGGATCAAACTTATCCCTAGCCCACTCTGCCAAAGATGGGGAGGGGCAATCAATAGATGGAGTACCAGGTAGTATAAAATCACTACCCATGGAAGTGGAACTAGTTTGGGCCCTTTGCTGATTTGGCCCAACCCCAATGTCACTCTCATGCTCACCCCTCTCAACGGTTTCATCATCATCCTCAGCCCCAACCTCAAGCTCAGGTTCATATTCTAATTCATTACTACTATCTGAATGAAATTTCATCCCGTCATCACTATGAGAATCAATGTGGAAGCTCATTTTGACACTGTGGTGGAACCTAGAAATTTTGGGCAATTTCTTGAGATGTATTTGTCAGGGTTGGTTGATGGAAAGATTTTTCTCAGTTTTGTAAGGGCAAAGCATATATGTTGACAATCATACTATTGAGCGTAGAATGGAAAGCAAGAAAGAATTACACTTTTATATGGTTGATGGGGACTTCAAGCAATATGAAGGAAAGTGGTGTTTTGTCATGTCCCCTTTTCAAATAATTAAAAATAATAATCTTTTCTAAGACAGGCAGGCCCAAAAAGGTGAAGTTTCGGAAAAAGGGGATAATCTTTGGAAGCTAATGGACTAATAAATGAAAATTATTATTAAAATATGTTTTATTAACCCCTCTTGGACGTGAGTTAGGGTTATGCCCTCTTTTAAGGAGTTTGGAGGCATTTTGGGCTCATTCCAGAACTTGATTTTTGCTCATTTCTTTGTTATTCTTCAGAGGCTGCCAAACCTGTGGAGAAGGAGACCCAAGAACGGGAGTTTGCAGGTTTTTAGGAAGGCTAAGGATGGGAGTTTGAAGCCATTCCATGTGCATGCTCATGCAGAGTTTGCCTTTGTGCTGAACAGTGCAGATTTGTGGTTTTTCGGGTGTGTTTTTTGTAAGAGTTTGGTGTTTCTGATTGAGTATTTCATATCAGTTTGGGTTGCTTCTGTATTTCAGACTTTTAGATGTTCAAATAGAGCTGAATATATGTATTTGGTCGTGATTATACTTCTGTGATAGATTATTAGTGTTTTTGTGGTGTTTTCGGGCTATTCTATGTTGTTTTCGGGAGCCCGATGAGCATTGTTTTTATCTTCCGTTTGGGAGTTGTTGTGTAAATGTTATACAGATCTGAAAATGTCATTTTGTAGGCTATTATGCTGCTGAAATTTCTATAAAAATGTCCACTTTCAGATTTACTAATAATATGTGAAGCTGTGAAGTTTTTGGCACTATTTCTAGCATACCCGATTTGGGGTTTATTGAGAAATTGGTGGATCTTTGAAAGATTGGTTGTTTGATCTTAAAGATCTGATTAGAGGCTTGAAATAACATATAAAATCAGAAAAGGGACATTTCATGTTTGAGACATGGTCCAAGGCTAAGAACGACAAAGTTATATTATGAAGTTAATGTCATACTGAGGTTCAATTTCCCTGCAATATTTGTACAAAGAATAATCAGGAAAGATCTTCTCCTCAGCCTTCAATCTGTTGTTGCTGGAGTTGAAGCCAAATCTGGATAAATTTGTAAGAATGTCAAAGCACTCTATCATGCAATCAATCACATGTCAGAATCTGCAGAAGTTACGAATAATCAATCAATTAGTACACTGGATTGCTGATGCTTGGAATAGTTGACCACAACTGCACAAAGAAGTAGTCTGGATAGACCTTGTATTGTTGATGAAGTTCATCTTAGAAGACAGTAAATCAATGTCTGCTATGTTAACTAGAGAAACTGATTTGGTTGCTGACACTGAAAAATTTAGACTCTCTGTTGCTAGCGTGGAAAGACAAAACTATTAATTCAGCTGGAGATGCTTCATATCCAAATTGTGTGTCTGCAATATAATACGTTCAGGTCAGAGAATAATTATACATATGTTGTTTATTATCATTGAGAGCTCAAATAAGCAGACCCCATTCCTAGCATCCTCTGTATATCTCATTGTTCTTGGGCTTCGGAAGTAGTCTTCTAGATTCTTAAATGCAAGCAATTGCTGAAGTCAAAATATCTGACGGGTACATATGAAGATCAGTTTAGAGGAGTATTGAACTTCCCTATTCACAAATCAACACGCACGTGAACCATGGATCAATAGCCAAGGAGTAGGAAATGAAAGGAGCTGTTAAAATATTGAGAACAGTCACAGGAACAGAGTTGAATATCCAATATGAGATACCCAGCAAATAGCAGATGAAATCCCAATTAAAAACAAAGTGGAGGAGAAGTGTTCATCCGTTCATCAATTTGATGTCATTGTCATGTGAATTCCTTGCGCAGGAAACCAGTGACATGAAGAATATAAGCCAAAACAAGCAGCACCCAGCGATCTCTGATGAACGTGGAATCATACAGGAAAGGGAGCTATGCCAGTTTTCAAGCAATCAAGCCGTAAGTATAACAAATAAGCAACCATTAGTAAATAAAGACAAAATCATTGCCGGCGCCATACAGTGAGTCGTCAAGTAAAGAAGTCTGAAGATGCATGTTTATTACTGCCACTATTGCTCTCGCCAAATCCACACATAAAAACCCATCATCGCGTGGACTTTGAAATCTGCCTGAACGAGGAAGAGTACGCAGGTGGAAGCAGACATGTTTGAATCTGCGATGAAGAATCCATATGCCCTCGGGAGTTTGTTTAAAAGCCACGGCAATAAAAACATTATTATAGTGCCAAGAATGGATTACGGTGTATGCATGATCGCATTTGTTATTTAGAGTAACTCATGCAACATAGTCCAAAACTCAAAGGATATCGTATTGGAAAATAAAAGCCATAACCAACTATAGTATCCGCCAAATCATAACTTGCGAAATGAAGGCCCGTAAAAGTTTATCCAATCTAGGGTTCGATGTGAATAGAAAGAAAATTATTAAACTATAGATTAGTAATTATTTAAGAAAAGATATAACTTTTATAAAGAGACACGACTCTTGGGTAGAATAAAAGGATATAAATAAAGAGTCATCTACTGAAAAAAAAAAGGAGGATATCATTGAAACATTCATCCATATATTCAGAGAGGAGGCGTTTTATATTTATATTTTATTGTAAGGAGGAATAAGGGTTCAATATGATTTTATAATAAAATTCCATTATTTTATTATTATAAAATTATTTTATTTTAATAATAAAATAAAAATGTTCTTTGTTTATCAGTAATGGAATAGAGATTTAAACCACAGGCGAATCGTCCTTCATAATTATATTTTAGAGTTTTGTATATGATTTTGTTATCAGATAAGTGGACATGATCAGTTAGCATTTTAAATGTGATTATCATAGGTGTTGTGAAATATTTAATTGTTTCTGCAGCTGTGTCCAGTTTGTCTTAGTGGAGTTAAAATTCAATCTGGACTAATTTAAGATTGCATCATAATCGGTCTGTCGCATCTAGATTATCAAAATTATTGGCAGTGCAAGTGCATTGAACATTATGAAGTTGTATGTAAAAATTCTCTGAAGTTGACTCTATCGCCCGGATGAGCGAAGGCACTGGTCTTTTTGTTGAAGTCAGAAAATTAATATATTCCTTCTGCAAGCATCAAATTCATTATTTACAAAATTTATACAAAACATTCAATCATCAAATATTCAGCATTCAGTTTCAGTTTCATTTTGATCGAGTTCAAGGACCTTGCCAGCCGAGGAACTCGCAAAGTTTAAATTCACTATAGAAAACCCTTGAATTGCGTAGTCAGTGTGCAAGGTGAAGGTTTACCCACCTGGGTGTAGCGGAGCTCGAAGTGCAGGGGAATCTTAGTGATTTCCGTTCGTTGGCCAAAATTTGATTGAGAGATCCTACCGGAAAAGTGGCAGGCTCTTGGATTTCTAATCTGCGGTTTTGGGAACCAACACACTGCATTTCACAAAATGAAAAAAAAAAATTAATAAAGTTAAATAAACAAACTTTCAGCCTATGCCCTACTTTAAGTTTTCTAAATTTTGAAACTAAATAACACGAATTTTCAAAATGAAACATAAAAAATCTTAATCTATTATTTATAAATGATTCAATGAATGAATGACAACTATAACAAATTGAAACAACACACATTTAGAACTAAAAACAATGAACAATAATTTATAAACATGCATTTAAAATTTAGAAAAGCAAGTTAAAAACTTTACCTTTTGCTTGAAAAACTCCTTCAACAAGATGGTAAACCCTCCTCTTCTTCTTTTTGCTCTTAGGCTATCCCTTTTCACTTGCAAACACTTTCTTCACTCTTGCACAAACCCTTATCTCAGCTCTTCACTCTTCTTCTTCCTATTGCAAACAATGAGAAATGCAAATGTGAATAAAAATGAAGAATAGACGGCTTTCAAACAAAGGAGGAACGAATGGGCCCCACAACCCATTACAATAAAAATAGAACCAAAAACACATTAAAACACTGCTTTTATTTTTTTATTTTTCAATGACCCCTTTATGTTGCTATAAGAGACGTCCAGGCATCCCCACGCACCCACAAGGGACACCAAGACATCTCACTGTCTCCGACAGAGGTGGCACTCTAAGTTACATTGATTTTTCGTCTCCAAGAAAACGTTTTTCACTAAAAATGAGCAGATACTACCCATGATATGACTTGAAATCCCCAAGAAGAGGGTCATTTTTGCACCTCTTGGCATTATAATGCCCTAGGCGTTGAATCTCATGCAAAAAAATGGTTCATTTCATGACAATTTTGACCCACGTTTTTGTGAAAAACGCCTAGATTTGGGGCAGTTTTGATCACTTTTTGGCTTGAATATAAATCAATTGAGGTTTTGATCCATATATATACTATTGAAGAACACATTTTTTCTTTTAGATGTCAAAAATGCTTCATTTCATACCCTTTATGAATCACGTTTATGCTAAAAACGCCCAGAAATTTGGATTTTTCTTTTACCTTTTTGCATTTCAGAGCCAAGTTTTTGCATTTTGGTACATGTATATGCATTTGGGAAAGTCATTTTTGCATTCACAAGTCAATAATGATCAATATATATGCATTTGTGAACCACGTTTTTTGCAAAACCGACCCAAATTTTTGCATGAAAAGTGCACGTTTTTGTTCAAAAAACTAAAAAATGGCATTTCCAGCCCATACATTTGGATCAATAGGGGTTGTTTTTGAGTTTTAATGCATGTTATTGCCTTTGGAGACCATGTATTTGGCATTTTCATGTCAAATTTGACCCTTCATTGCTCATTAATATTTATTTAATGCAAGTACAAAACAAGTCAAATAGTCGTTTGAAAATCCAGATTTGAAGGGGAATTGGTCTTCAAGTCTATAAATTTTGCTATTTTGGCTCATTAACCTCCAAGAAACTGACATTTTCAAACTTGCTCAACAATTCATGCTTATCTTGTTATTTCCATGCATATTTAAGCTTGATGTTGCACAGTTGTCCATATATATGCCATGAAAAGTGTATTTTTTCTTTTAAAAATGATGAAAATTCTCATTTTCATACTTCTGGTTTTTTTCCCAAATTCTAAATTTGAATTTGCATTTTGAAAAAACTTGCTTATTGACATGTTTGAGTCTAAGACCAAAGGCATGTGTTTGTTTGCTTGCTTTTTCGTTTTTCTTTTTTTTGAAAGAAATTGCAAGTTCTCTCCAAGAACTTGAGAAATTTTCTTTTCACTCCACCTTCCATCATCACATGTAATTGCATCAAATCATTCCATATTCATCATTACATGCCTAGGCACATTGCATCCATTCCTTTCATATGCAATTACACTTCAAAAGTGCTTACATGTAATTCCACTTTCTATGTCATGACACACCTCATCTCATTCTCCACATGCGATTACATGTAATCTCACCCTCCATCCACAATTACATGTAATCTCTCTCTCTATTCCCATTTACATGCATTTCCATCTTCCGAACCTAAATGTATGTTCACTTTAAATGTAATCCACTTTACGTGTAATGACATCCAAAGAAACCCATTTTTGACTAAAGATCACACTTTTAAAGACAAAAGTTATCATTTGCACGCATTCATATGCATCCAAATTCGCATTCTTAGCCATACCCATGAAAGCCCATCATTGCCCATATGCAATCCATCTTTCCAAGTCCGACTTTAGCCCTTTCCATCCAAATACATATGCTTTCTAGTTCATTTTCAGCCATCATATGTGTTCCATAAGTGTCTAATCCTTACTTTAAATACCCACTCCTCATGGATTCGTCATTGTAACTCAAATCCCAAAGTTTTCAAGGATTCAATCTCATTGGAAGATATTATCATCTTCATGTTGTGGCACACTTTTCAAGATGTGTCAAATAATCTTCAAATAGTAGAGATATCTCGTCAAGAAGACATGCTTTGATTCTCAAGAAGCAATAATTCATTTGATCTTCATTTTTCCAATGGTTGTCCGAAAACCTAAGTTTGTGCAGGAATGTGCCAAGCAATTTGTTTCCAAAAAAAAAAAAAAGTTGTCCAAACAACATCGAGAAGGTTTTCCAAAGGGTCAAGGACACTAGAATGTGCCAATCTACAAAGGAGAATTCACAACAACTCGAACGAGAAAAAGCTTGATCACATCAAGTTTTCAAATGACAACAGACAATTCATCAAAGAGAGTCAGAGGCTATCAAAAGACGCAATACCATGATTATCAAGGTAAATGCAGTGGCACGAAATACAAGACCTCCCCATCTTGTTATCATCCGAGATTGCATCGCCAAGTACAAGGCCCTTCAAAACAATCCCTAGGATTGTTTCAATTCATTTCCATCTTTATTCATCTTTCATGTTTGTAATTGAAGAGGATGTATTACATAAAAATGTGTAATTACATGTAATATGACTTACATGTGTAATGACATGTAATCCAATAATTTCTCTTGTTTGTTAGACCAAGTCAAAGTTGGTTGAGTTGCTCCCACTTTTTCCTCCATCTTTTTCTCAATTCTTTTGCCTGTATAAGGAGTGCCCCCCCCCCCCCCCCCCGCCCCCATTGTAAAAATCATCTTTTATTGTATGCAAGAGAGCTCAAGAGAAATTGTGCCAGCAGAGCTTTTATTGTGTGGCATTGTTTTGATAGAAAAGTGAATACAAAGGAGCAATTGAATCTGCACTTTGATTGAGTGCAATTGTTACTTGTGTGAATTAGAAGCTTTATTTGTGATTTGCATATGTTCTCTTTGATTCATGGGATCTTGTGTTCTTGATAATTGAGTTTAAAAAGAATTAGGAAGAAATCGGAGCCGAAGCTTTCATTGGGAGAGGTTGTAGAGATATATAGACTAGAAGCCTTCTCTGTAGCTTATATCTCTTTCTTGATTCACAAAATAATTAGGTTATCTTTAGCTTTGGAAGTCTTTGTGCCCCTATAGCAAAGTTTATTCATATAAAATTATGACTGGACTTGGAGCCAAATCAGTACACTTTTGGCTAGCCTTTGAGTTAGTGTTAGTTTATCGATATCACCATTTCCAACTTTTAGATAGAAGTGTAGTTAGAGATTTCACCTTGCCCATTACTCACTCCATGGGTAAGTGGATTCTTTCTTGAAAGTTAAGAGAAAAGAATATTGGTAACATTCCTTTACAAAATCTCTCAACTTCTTACTTACCTTGAGTTGATCCAAGGAACAATGAGAAGGGGAAGCCTTCCCTTTAAGGTAGGAGACACTGTCTCACACCTTGTGGGTGGTCATCCTGTTTTGCGACTAGATTTTACCCAAAACTATCGGTTGCAAAATATCCACTCAACAATATGAACCAAAATGAGGAGTCACTTGTGGTTGGATGTGTACAACATCTAAAAATCCACCTAAAACTTGCAAAAGCATTAAAACCACAAAAACTCATCAATCATGTCAAAAGCCAAAGCCTAAATCAGAATACCAAATAAATCTTCATCTCTGCAAAACCCAGATTACCAAAACTTTGTGAAACTCAATGTATCTCTTGATTGAAACTACCAATCAGCTAGGGTGAGTCTCTAAGCACCAAAAGAAGCAGCATGAAAAGGGATTGTTCTCAACTTTGGCCAAAAAAGATACCCCTATTCATTCCAACAACATTTTCTTTTGTATAAAAACTTTGTATGAAGAAACGAGAGCCTAAACTCAAATTTATTTGAAGTGAAATTTGAGAATCCAAATTTTAGATATTTTATTTCCCTCGAAAAGAGTCCAATAACACCTTTTGCAAACAATTTTAATCACCACAACCTAGGCATCCAACTTGGGGGCATTTAATTTACAAAATATTTTACGCATAATAATAAAACATCACTTTAATATTCAAGCGTAAATATTTTTTTAAAAATTCCAATCAACTCATGGGAACTTGTCAAGGCATCGAAAATGGAAAATAAAAAATGCCACAACCAGCTGAAGCCAAAAGATGATATCTAATGTCGGCATGAGCGCATATCATTAATATAAGTGTTCTCCAAGAATTGAAGAAAACAACCCAAAAGAAACCAAAAAGATTGGTGCCACAAAAGAAATTACTACAAATAGCAGCACTCTCTGAGGACCAGAGATAACAAACCCAAAGTAACCCAAAAGGAATGGTGGCATGCAAGCACTTACTATAATTACTAGTGTTCTCGAAGGACCAAAAAGAACAAACATAGAAAAAACCTTGAAAGATAGGTGTCATGCTAGCACTTACTATAATTAGCAATTGCTCTTAAAATACAATTAAGTTGAGAATTGAGCTCGCCGAAACCATTGGAACACATTGTGCAAAGTTGATAACCTAAGAAAAACCATGAAAATTGGCCAACACTCACAATACAAGATGGCATACAAAAAGGGACATTCTACAACTATGTTTATTTTTAATAATGTATATTTTGGATTTTATATTTATACAGTGATATCATATTTGTTTTTGGTCATTTAAGTGAGTGTGTACTAGATATGGTGCCCAACAATGTGGTGCCATATATTCTCTTTGTCACATCGTTAGGTGTCATTAGTCCCCTCGTCACAATGTTCTTGGGTGAGTTTGGGCCCATCCTTTCAAGCTCATGGCCATCTTCAATCTAGTTTGTTTCGTTCATTGACTTTGGGGCTTTGCGGACTCGGTTGAGGATCGCCACAAATACTCTTATCTAGCATATTGCTTGTCTGAGGCATTTGTAGGCACCGATTCTGCAAGTAGGGTCCATTACTAGTATGCCCAAGCTTCTACTTTGTTGGGGTCGATGGGGATTGAGATGGATCATCTTCTCCCCTTTCAGTTCTTTCTGGATGCCCCCGCTCATCTCCTTCCTTCCCAACAAGAGCTGAATGAGCACATCAAGTTCAACATTTATAGACAGCATATTATCACGACTTGGAGTAACACCCTTGGAGGGGCTTTGTCCGAGGATGGCCTTTTATATTGAGCACTTTATGGATATTTAGGATGAGATTATTGTGCGCCCTCGATGCCTTTCTTACTGTTGAACTCACACCCTTCACATTTCTTTGGGTTCTCTCAGAGTTGGCTCCCATGAGCTCCGCATACAAATAGATCATTAAATCAATAGAAAGAATCGACTCTGCTACCTTTGTCCTTTAGGGAAGGCAAAAAAAGAGACATTATTTTCCATTACCCCATCTACTATGAGATCAGAGAGAGGTATCACTGCCAATTTAGAAAATGTCAATCCCCTTTCTTCATTTTTCAAATTCATTGATCAACGGTGTCTTGCACTAGGCCACGTGGTTTCAAGATCACACTTTGTAGCTGCAATTCCAGTCCAGACAGGCTTCAAATCAGCTTTTCACCTCCTCCTTCATGTCTGTGTCTCTAGCCCAAGGCATGAAGCGATCGCTCCACCCTCCTGCTTTGGGAAACATTGGGTCTGTGAGGCCTCGCAGAGGTTAAACTCAAAAGCAACACCCCTCCTCTAACAGTTCTTTGAGACAGCTCAAGGCTCACTCTCACCTTGAATTGTATCCTTTGATTTTGGGCTACTTCTCATTGGCGAGGAGTGTTTTTCCTTTTCCTATTTGGTTCTCTTGGGTTCTTGCTTGGTTCTTTCTAGCTTGCCCTTTCCCAAGCACCGTTTGGTGTTATTGCTGCTAGTTAATGCCTTGTTGTATGTTTTTCAATCCCTTAGACCCTCTTTGTGGTCTCTTGTTGGACATAAATAAGTATATCTTATCTTATACAAATGCATTCAATATGGCTCAAATATAGGTTCATTGATTGAATCTCTAGATACAGTATCCATGCCATATCAAGGACTATTATGTCCAATGAACATCAATATTTGGATGTATATATGTAATGCCTCTTTTTGGAATTGTGATAGTTTTTGCCCTAGGAACTTCTTGTTGTCGGTAAAATCTATATTGTATAGCCAACGGGTAGATTAGAACCAAAAGATTGCGTGACAGTTGAGTCGCCCCTTCGGACAGACATATGTACTTGAACAAAAAGCAAACATTTGGCATCAATCATATCGAATATTGTAGCATCTTCTGTATACATGCGAATAATAGAAGGAATACTTCTGTGTTACATGTTCTTGTCTATTGTCTGAATGCATTAATAAACCATTTACCCTGTACGGTAAACATTTGGCGCAATTGCCTATAAGGACCGAGTTCTATGAATGCCAAACACATTAAATAAAGATAGAAATAAGAATCCAAAAGATGACAGCATACATGTGGCACGGGAAATATTAAACCATACATAGCAAAGCGACCAAAGGCACAGACTCCAACAACTCGCTAAAGGGTACGACAGTGGTGTTATAGGAGGTGACCACGGTACCACAGGAGCACTGACAAACAAAGTGCAGTCATTAAGTTGATCAAGGGAGAGGTAGATAGAAGAAGCTCGAGAAAGGCAAAGGGTGATCGAAGGAACAAAGGAAGAATTGGCATACTAGTGTACGCTAAGGGGAAATCTGGACGAAAAGGAAAGGACCAGCACGGCTCGAAGTGTCAAAGGAACATGAGTGTGGGGTGAACTCTTCGTCCCTGATACACCTGACAAGCAAATATAGTTTGGTCGAAACAACCAAGTCCTTCAAGACCTTCACACCAATCGAGAATGTAGGTGTTCATAACGCAGGTGGTTAGAGCGGTACAGGAGTACAGAACAACGTGGGTACAAACAGTAGTGCACAACAAAAGAAAGAAAGGGTACCGGTGGCCGGTCCAAAGGAAAAGTTACCAAAGTTCGACAGGGATGGCATAGCTAACCTAATCAGACACTGCAAAACTTGTGAAACGATTTGTACAGCGAATGGAGAAAATGACTATGACAAATAGGCGAGGCAATTTTCAGCCACCTTACGAGGTGTAGCAATCAATTGGTTTTTGGACAATGATCTGACAAAGCTAACCACATGATAAAACATAAAGAAGGAATTTATTACAAAGTTTCAACTGCTACAAGACGACAACAAGATAGTAGGAGAAATCTACACCACAAAACAAGGAAGAAATGAAATAGTCCGTGTACATGCTAGAAAACTAAAAGAATTAGTAAATAAAATGGAAAGTAAGCTAGCAGACGAGCTGAAAAAAAATATATGGTTCATAGAAGGACTTCGCCTAGAGTTAAAAGGAAAATGAAGATTGTACCATCATCGTTGTACATTGAAGCGTACAATTGAGCGATGGACATAGAGACTGAACAGAAAAAGAAGAAGAAGAAAAGCAGATCATCCGACTCGGTTGAATCCTTTTCTGAGGATAGCAGTAGTGATGAAAAG
The DNA here is from genome assembly GCA_028749045.1 of Cupressus sempervirens. Classification (NCBI taxonomy): domain Eukaryota; kingdom Viridiplantae; phylum Streptophyta; class Pinopsida; order Cupressales; family Cupressaceae; genus Cupressus; species Cupressus sempervirens. The sequence continues at coordinate 613,854,830 of CM053788.1, forward strand.
GGCAATAAGAAGGTCCGAGCCCTCTAGAAGGATATGATCAGGATGATGAAAGAGTTTAAGAATATGTAGAAAGGGAATAGCCAGACTAGAGAAAACGAGCTATGGTGCACAGAGTGCAAGATAGAAGGTCACACTAAGGGATCCTCTCTAAAGAATCAGTTTTGTGATATCTGCCAAATTGTAGGACATTCCACAAAGGAATGCTCGTTCAATATGAAAACAAGAGGGCATCAACAAGTGCTCCTGACACAGGAAGCATCCAACTTAGGAGAGAACGGAAACACAAACAATGAAGGTGCCACCTTGGGTGGGTACAAAAACAATAGAAAGGGACAAAACAACACCAACAACAATAATAACAATAAAAATGGCGGCCGCAGTCGGATTCAGTATGATGCGAACGGCCGACCGATGGTTCAATGTCGAGCATGCAACTTGTGGGGCCAATTTGCACGAAACTATACAACAACGAACACACTGCAGTTATTATGCAGATGGTGTGATCTTGGAGACCATGAAGATGCCAAGTGCCCGAAATCAAAATCAGGAGTGAATTTGATCAGCATCGAATTGGGAACGAATGAAGAGGAAGTCCTAACAATTACACGTAAACAAGCAAAGTTGTACCCAGACCCGACAGAAGAAAAGAAGAGACTAGAAGAAGCACAGGCAGAAATTGAGATGGGGATGCAAACAAAGAAATCACAAATGGAGAAGGGGGACACTGCAAGTACCTCAATGAGGAACTACGCAGAACAGAATATCATAAGGCAGAAATTACAAACTAAAGTGCCAGTAAAATTAAATGATCTGATCCTCACAATGCCCTAACTATGAACGGCACTCACAAACATGGCTTAGGCTGCTAAACTACCAGAAGAACCTAAGAAGGAGAAGGGAAGCGGAACAAGCACAGCAAACCCAATGTTGCTAGCCCTCACATCAGGAAGGCATTCGGCGGTCGTAGAAATGGGTATATTGGGAATGATCCTCTCCAACACAATTGTGGAAGGAGGTTCGGGGGTAAATGTCCTACCAGAAGATGCTTGGAAGAAGTTGGGACAGGCGATGTTGTGGCCACCCACATTCCAATTGCTAACTGCAGACCAACATGGCATTAAGCCTCTAGGGATCCTGATGGCACAACCAGTAACGATTAGAACACAGTTGTTCTTGCTCGACTTTGTAGTCATCCTGCTAAAAAGAAGGGGATATGACGCCATTCTTGGACGAGAGTGGCTCGTACAAGCTAAGGTTAAACATGACTGGAAGAAGAATACACTATCAATGGAAAGCAAAGGACAAAGATTTACTATTGATTTACACACACAAATGGTGGGAGAAGAAGCCGGATCGTCCGATTCAAAAGGACAGGACGAAGGTAAGAAGAAAATAGAACAGGGCAAAGGACTGTTGAGATTAGAGGGTCGAACGATGACAACCTAGACTTGGTGAACGACCTATTCCACTGGCAGATGGAGGATTACGAGCTCTTTCCGAGCTGTAATATGTTAAGGGTCAACGAAGGTGAGAAAGGAGAAGAAAATGAATGTCCAAAGGAATACAGAAAAGCAAAAGCGAGAAAGACAGTTAGGGTGGAAGTAGGTGGGAAGAACATATCGTACGAACCCAAAAAAAAGAAAGATTCCACCGTACGGTACACGGTGAACAAACTGCATGGAAAGAAAATATTACGCTACACCACGGATTTAGTAGAAAGGTACTAGCAGCAAGGAAAACACATCATATAGTCCGCACAGAAAATAAAGAGGAAGGGCTTAATAAAAACTTCAGCAGCACGGAGTGAAGGTTCTAAAATCAAGAGTACAGTTATTGTTAGCAAAGAGTGGCAACCGATGAAATTCATGGTACCAAGTTCGAGGATTGCGATTGGAAACAAGCTTGGAGATATGGAAAGTTTGAGGGAGGGATGGTATAATTTAAATAAACTTGATGAGCGACAATTGCGGGCACAAAGGGCCATGAAAGTTATATAGAACAAGCATTAGGCATGGCACAACAAGCACTTGAAGTTGAACAAATTCCAATCAGGATAATTAGTTTTGAAGTATAAGAGGCGCAACAAGATCAAACCAAGCAAATTTAAAATTGTTAAAAATGGAAAAAGAAATCTGTAAATAAACAATACCAGGAAAGAATCTAAGTGAGTAAATGCATGAAAAGATATTACCATAAAATAGGAGAGAGAAAGCTTCAAGCTCCAACACCATGAGACAAGATATTTGGAAAGGGGAAAGCAAAGAAAACCCCTTGTGATATTATGAATGAGGCATGAAAAGCCTAAGAAGGAAGAGAGAGAGAGATAGAGAGCAATGCTCATACAATAATGAGAAGAGGAAGAAACCTCATTGTTGTTGAATGAGAGAGGAGGGTCATCTCTTAAATAGAGATGAGAGAGAGGAGTTGGAATGTAACTCCCATGTCTATGAATGCCACCATTCATAAGTGTGTGATGCCAAGTGTGAGATTCCTCTTAAGGAGGAATAATCTAAAATTAGAAATTACAATATATATTTGTCCTCACATATTCCACTAGATGACAAAATAAGATGTCGTGGAAAAAGGACCAAAAATAAATATATTAGGATACCTTGGCTTATATCCTAATATATTACAACAATAAAGAAAGGAGTTCTAACCTTGGTTTATAAATACACCAGGGAAAGATTACAACTTCTAACAAAAATAAAGTGGGTCGGGCCATATAAAATCCGCGAAGTGGGCAATAACAGAGCAACAAAATTATGGACACTCAATGAAAAGGAAGTAGCCAATGCAGTGAATGGGTCGAAGTTGAAAGTCTATCATGAAAGAAAAATGCACCTTCGTGGACGAACAATTGAGAGACAGTATAAAAGTAGTAATTATTAATGTATATATGTAAATGTAGATAGTATATAAATTTGAGCATATTTTCTAAGTACTAAAGAAGTAATAAAGTAATGAGTATAAAAAACAGGATTATTACCATACGGCTTTGGAAATCCTTATAGCAGCATGAAAAAGATAGATTGGGAAGAAGGAAAAGCAACCACCGTACGGTCCTCAGAGCATAAGAAAGTGGGCGCACAAACATAAGTGAGGGATCAAAGACACTATACAAACAAGCGTCAAAAGGAATTCTGACCGTACGGGAACGTGTGGAGGAGAGTAGAAGGGAGTATGATTGCCATAAAATAGGATCATACAGCCTATCAGGAGCGTAAGCACAAAAGGAAGGCAGTTAAGAAAAACAAAATGCTAGACAACTTCGGAAGGACACCGTACAGCCAGCCAAAAGACGATAGGAAATCACAGGTGATCCACCGTATGGCCAGACAGGAGAAGATATTGTACATCACACATCATATGGCTCAAGAGAAGGGAATAAGTATCACCGTACGGGTAAGAACCAGCTAGTGAATTGGACCATACAGACTCAAGAAGAGCACAAGTTAATGCACTGTACGGCCTTAAGGAAAGCACATGGACCATAAGGCCCTATTTAGGAGATGACAACTGATCTACCGTACGACTAAACAGAAGAATAGAAATTCCACAGGCGGTACATGATACACCATACGGAAAGGGAGACAGAGAAAGAAGGTGACAAGAAGTAGACCCTACAGCCATACAGTACTAAGGAGTAACACAAGTACTAATTAGTCATACTCTGTGGTGACCATAGGTAGTGAATGGTGTAGCCATACACCGTACGGGTAGGCATAGTCAGCTATACAACATAGAAGTCTGACATCACCATACAGACTCACTTAAAGGGAAGCAGATTGCAGTACATCGGTAAACACAGAAGAAGGGTGATAGGAGGTTCTAAAATTATAAAACAAAAAAAGACGACAAATCAAAACAATTGAAAATGGAAAACGTATGGTACTGGAGGGACAGACATAGGTACAGGAACCCTATACATAGGTACATGAATTCTTTTTTAGGGCGAATTCTTTTTTAGGGCTTTGGCTATGTTTGTGTGTGTGTGTGTATATATATATAAATGTATATGTGAAAAAAAAGAGAAATATATAGAATTGTAAAAGTAAATCATTTCATAGTATGATACTTGATCATTGCTTAATGCCAAATGCCAGAGATAAATGTTGTATGTCAATTGAAAGTTGAAATATATTCAGATAAGCCATATGGTGCAGGAGCACCAATCAAAAAAGAATAAAAAGAGGATACATGAGGATGAAATACTTTAACTTGTAATTGAATTTTGAATCCATTTGAGTCAATACGTAAGGCTAAATAAAGCCATTTGAAATAGATTGTCCAAATTGTCTAGCATGGTCAAATTATGTAAATAAACCCATAGAAGGGTAAAATATCATAAAATGTCATATATAGTCTATTTTGATACATTAGTAGGGTTTTTATAAAGTTTCATGGTCATCTATGAGAGAATGTGAAAGTTTTCAAATATGTAATAAAATATTGTAATAAAAAGTTGACAATATGTAAAGTTGATGTCAAGAAGAAGGTCAAGAGTCATAGAAGGTAGACAATAGGTTAAAGGAAGTGAAAAGGCATTAAAATAACATGTATTGGTCGTGATTTTCAAAATGTAATCACTGGAGAAGCTGAAGAAGAGGGGAAATAAAGAGAAGTTTGTATTTGTGAGTTTTATGACAAATTTCTGTTTAAATTTCCAGAAATCCGACTACTGTTTCTATTGGTAAAAATTCATATCAAAAGACACAAACCTCTAACTTATATTTTCAGAAAAGTATTTGAGTTATCTTTCTTTTGGTTTTTGTTTGACCGAATTATATTAAGTTATTTTGGTGACTGCAGATGTAAATCTGTCCTAGAGTTAGCAGTTTTAGGAAAAGTTTAATAACTTTTATTTCAGCTATCATTTTGAGCTATAAAATGGAGAAAACGTGTTTAACTCATCCATAATCCATATCATAAAAGGAAGTTTTAATATCTTTTCATTTGTAAAAGTTATGAGCAAATCTTGGAAGTGTTTTGATGTTGTGCTTGAAAATGTCCATTATTAAAGCCTCTTGAGTTTTAATCCCAAAAGAGATGTTCGAAAAATGTACCTCTGCATCATTTTTGGTATCAGAGCTCAACAAAAGGTCTGGGCAAAAGTGAGTTTGTGAATTTGTGTGGGTTGTGACAAGTTGAGGAGAGAACCTGTAGAGTGGCCAAAAGACTAGGTTAAGTGGAGAGAACCTAGATAGAAGAAAATGGTTACAACAAGAAATTTATCTCATGATAAGAGGATACTATTAGATGCATGGGTTTTATATTGGAATTTTCAAAAAAAGAAGAAGCAAGAGGCAAAGAAAAGAGAGGAAGAGAAAAAAAAAAAAAAAAAGGGAGAGAAGAGGAAGCTAGAATGAATCAAGAGATAGAAAAGGAAATAAGATTCCTAGTGAGGGAACTTAAAAAAGGGAAGAAAATTTAAAAAGACTAAAAAAGGAGTTGAAGAAAAATATGAAAATAGAAAATAGTGATCTAGAGAAACAATCCTTTGAGATTACAAAAGCTTGTGAAGATGGAATACAAAACTTGGTTGCCAATGAAGAGAAGACTTGTCCATTGGAAGGACAAGGTGAACAAATTGATGCTGATATAAAAGGTGAGCATCAAATAGTTTTTGATGAACCTTATGATAAAAATGTTCTTGAAGATAGAAAAGATATGGAAATGCTAGTTGATGACGAGCCTTATGATGAGAAGGTTCATAATGATGATAAAGAGATGGATGTGATGGTTATTGATGGAACCAAGAGATGGCATTTGAAGTTAAGTAAAAAAGTGGTATGGCCTATCAAAAGGATAATAGTTGCAGCAAGGAAGAAGACTTGTGATGAAGCTAAGAGAATAGGGAAGGCTCAAATAGTGATGACTTTGTCTCCAAGCATGGAAATATTGCAGCATAAAGACATTGAAAAAAAGGATGCAAAGGTTCCTATAGTGAACCAAATTGATGAATTGATATATGATGAGGTCCCATTTATTTGTTCTAATCCATTTATTGCAGGTTTACAGGAGTTCTGTTTGAATTCTTATGTGGAAGAGGTTTATGAAAATATGAAAGTTGACTTGGGTACTTGGCAAGAGTACAAACAACAAATACCAATAAATTGGAAAACAAGAAAGAGGAAGGACAATCCAAGGGACTTAGATTCTACTGTCCCTGGGAGTATGGTGCAAGAGCACCTTTCAAAAAAGAATAAAAAGAGGATACATGAGGATGAAATACTTTAACTTTTAATTGTATTTTGAATCCATTTGAGTCAATATGTAAGGCTAAATAAAGCCATTTATAATAGATTGTCCAAGTTGTCTAGCATGGTCAAATTATGTAAATAAACCCATAGAAGGGTAAAATATCATAAAATGTCATATATAGTCTATTTTGATATATTAGTAGGGTTTTTATAAAGTTTCATGGTCATTTATGAGAGAATGTAAAAGTTTTTAAATATGTAATAAAATATTGTCATAAAAAGTTGACAATATGTAATGTTGATGTAAAGAAGGTCAAGAGTCATAGGAGGTAGACAATAGGTTAAAGGAAGTGGAAAGGCATTAAAATATCATGCATTGGTCGTGATTTTCAGAGTGCAATGGCTGGAGAAGCTGAAAGAACAGGGGAAATAAAGAGGAGCTTGTATTTGTGAGTTTTATGACAAATTTCTGCATAAATTTTCAGAAATCCTACTGTTGTTTCTATTGGTACAAATTCACATCAAAAGACACAAACCTCTAACTTATATTTTTAGAAAGGTATTTGAGCTATCTTTATTTTGGTTTTTGTTTGACCAAATTATATTAAGTTTTGCAGAAGTTATGGCCAATTTGGTGACTACAGGTCTGAATCTGTCCTAGGGTTAGCAGTTTTAGGAAAAGTTTAATAACTTTTATTCCAGCTATCATTGTGAGCTATAAATTGGAGAAAACGTATTCAACTCATCCATAATCCATATCATAAAAGGAAGTTGTGATATATTTTCATTTGTAAAAGTTATGAGTAAAAGTTATGAGCAAATCTTGGAAGTGTTTTGATATTGTGCTTGAAAATGTCCATTATTAAAGCCTCTTGAGTTTTAATCCCAAAAGAGATGTTTGAAAGGTGTACCTCTGCATCACCATATCAAGTACCCACAACACTCAGTAAGTACCCAAAGATGAACCGGTAGTGGGTGCATATCCGAACCTAGTTTGGGTCTTGTAGGTGCATATCCAAACCAAGTTTGGGGATTGTGGGTGCATACCCAAATGTGGTTTGGGACTTGTGGGTGTGAACCCGATAACTAAGGTGGAAAGATTACAGTAGGGTGGTGTACCTAGTGAGATCTTATCGTTCCCCTTTATTAAAATTGCTTTCTAGCTATATGGACTATCCTTCAAAAATATTGCATGTGTATGATGTAACCCATGCCCATTCCACAATTTATGGGTATAGCAGATGTCGAGGATGATTTGGTATCCAAAAGTTCATATTAGTAGCAAGAAAGGAAAGAAGAATCAAAGGATAGAAAGGAAAGTATTGGGAGAGAAGATAAGTTAACAAAGTAAAACACGGACCAACAATAACCAACAAGAGGAATTACCAGATGAAGATCTTGAGGGGGTATTAAAAGAGGATGTTGAAGAGAGCCCTGCTCTTCAATGGCAGTCCACATCCTTTGCTTATGGATTTACGCACGTCCATAAGCTTATTTTGGAGAGCCAATTGAAAGTTGGTGAAGAAAAAGTCATTGCAGCCTTGTCACATTTTGACAGTTCCCACAAATTAGTTGAGCTACATTTGGAAGGTCCAACTTGAGGGAAGTCATAAATGTATAGAAGAGTCTTCATCAATCTTTGATTTGCATGTGCTTAAGACAGCCATAGAGGCAATGAAGAATAATTACTTACACCTCCTTTCAAATAGAGATCATCTTCTTGACCTTGGTGTTATTTACTCTATTGCTTCGAGGGGGAAGAAGAGGAGATTGGTAAGCTTATTTCAGAACTTTTTAAGATTAGAGAAACTTTGGGAAATTCTCAAGTAGCTCTCCTCATGGCGGAAATTCTTAAGTAGCAGAAGAATTGAATAGGGAGTTGAGTTTAATCCATGCTTTACCTACAAAATCAGAAAATCAGTGGGAGGAACATTGTGTGGAGCTGAGTTTACTACATTCTACTTCAGCTCAATCAGAAAACCTACCTCTTGCATCAGCCCATTTAGATAGACAACATATTCATCAGGTGAATGAGGAAGAGGAACCACTTGATCATACATTATCCAATGACACCAGTAGTTCCATTAATACTGAGGATATACAAGATGATTCTAAAGAAGGTATAGAGGAGGATTCCAAAATTCTGAGTTTGGATAGCAGCAATTTTACTTCCCATTCTCATGAGTTTGCTACCTATAGTCTTGAAGAAGTTGAACACATACGTCCAGTCATTGTTGATAAACCCTTTTTCGAGATGAGTGCTCATTTGATTTTAAATAATCCACTCTTTGAACTGGATGATGAGAAGGCTCTTGATCTTAATGACACGAATGATATGAGGAGCTTAATCTTGGAATATGATTGTGAAGTTGAGCATACACTTGGTGGGCCAGCCACTCAAGGGTTGTCCCTTATGGGCATGGATGACACATATACTTCTAGTAAGAGGTGGCTTCATGGTTTCCTTGATAGTTAATGTAATGTCCCCGTCATAAAATAAATGTATTTAATTAAACCTTGTTAATGGGCCGATTGATTTAATATATCTCGAACCCATTTTTATTTTGTTTCCATAGTTTGTGTCATCGTTGGCTATCTTTGTACACCCTTGGAAAGTTTTTCGACAGGTATTTAAGCACGGCTTGTAGGTAGTCTTTAGGTATGCGTTTTGGATTATTTCTTTGCACTGCGAATTCCTGCTGGAGTTCTCTGTCGTTGGCCATTTCAGAAGTGAAAAACCTTCCCTATTTGGTTTCGTTCCATTTTGGTGGGATTCAACCCTCACCCTATTCCGGCTGTGTATTGTTTGGCTCAGATTTGGCAAAATCGGAGCATCATTTGTATGTGGGATTTTATTATTATCTAGCACAAGTATGTATCTATTTGATCTCTAATTATCTGCAAGTTATTGTATTCAATATATTTCATTAGTTTCTTGAATAGCATTGTCGAACATCTATGCATCCGTCGTCACCATACACATCATCCCAACCCACCACCGTAGTGCAATTTTGACCCCTGTACAGCCTTCCCTTGACTGTCGTACGACCTCCCTTTGGCTTCCATACTACCCTTCACTCCTCCATACCCCTTCCTTCACCCTGCATACCATACGGCTTGCCTAAGAATACCGTACACTCCCCTTGCCACCGTACGGTCAAACATCTCCACGATACCGCTGTCTCCCATCTCAATGTACAGACATCTCTCCATCATACGAATCCCTCAATTTGACCATACGGCCTCTTGTAATTCATATCATCGTACAGCCCATCAGGTAACCCCACCGTATGGCCCTGCAATTTTCTATTTCGTACGGTCATTTTCACTCCTCTTCGTATGGCCGTGGTTTTACCCCCATTCATCCCCACAAGGCCTGCAGTTAGCCCTATATTCCATATGCATTCCCTGACTGCCTAGCATAGAAGAATTTGAGGAGACATCTATTCGTGTACAAGGACTGGAACATTACAATGGTATCAAAGCTTTTGATCCTGCTTGCTTGTGAAAGTGAATGCAAATTTATACTCAAAGGAGAAGGTGAAATAACCCTATTGATAGGATGGTAGATTATCAGGATCCTACGACAGAACTCATGAATCTATTTAAGAGAGATAAACAGAAATCAAATACAAATCAACGAAACCCAAAGGCTTATTCAGGAAACTCTACGAAAATTGGCCGAGGCAAAGACAACAGGAGAACAAAATGGGCATAGCTTTACGATTTTGTTTCGAGAAAGAAAAACTTGCAACCCTCTCGCTCTCAACCCTCAATACCCATCTTCCTTCCAAGGACAAAAGCACCACACAAAGGAAGAGAGCCCACTTTTGAGGAAATGCAAGAAAAACTTTGGGAAGATTGGTAGGACACGAATATGGAAGGTGATATATCTTATAAAGACTATGTTGATCTAAGAATGAGATATTCTGGTGAGGGAAATCACGATTATTTTAATTATGGTCTCAGGAGAAAGATCGGAAAGGTAAACTTATCGACATTTGATGGATCTGGAGTCATTACCGCACAGTCATGGGTCCTAAAGGCAAATACCTATTTCCAACTCAATCCAATGCTCGAAGAGGAAGCAATCAAGTTCACAGCACTTCATTTGGAAGGAGTGGCACATGAGTGGTGGCATCATAGATTGGTCACTCTCAGTCACGACCAAGTGACCTTATGTCGAGTTCACTGAGAGACTCATTGATCGTTTCGATGGGAAAGATCCTGAGCTAAACTTCAAAGATCTAGCTTAGCTAAAGCAAATGGGCACAGTAGACAACTACATCACTGAGTTCCAAAGGCTGCCAATACTAGTCATAGACATCTCTGAAAGATGCCAAATTGTGTTATTCATGGATGGGCTGAGAAAGCATTCGAGAGGTTGGATCAAAGGGTTCAACCCATGGGCACTCAACAAAGCTATTAAGAAGGTGTGTGACATGGATACATCTTCCTCCAAAACTCACACAGCTATACCAACACCATCCCTACAAGAAGACAAGGACGAGGAGATAGTTCAAAAGAAACCTTAGATTGATGAAGATTCTCGGCAAGAACTCCAGAGGAAAAAGCTTTGTTTCACATGCAAAGAACCATGGGGACCTAGCCATCACTGCCTTAGGAGGGGAAAGATTCATTACATTGAGGTGATGCCTGATGACGACGAAGGACAAATACCTGCAAGAACTGATGAAGAAATTACCCAGTAGGAGAGAATAAATGCCTTGATACAAAAAGGGGGTTCCATTGCTACCCTCACTACATCGATTGGAAGTGGTATCTTCAAGGTTCATGGCACACTTCACGAAAACGAGTCCCAATCATGATTGATAGTGGTGCCACACTCAATTTCATCAATTCATCTTTGGACACTAGTAAAGGCCTGCGCGCAGTTGAGCATGGAGGACATGAGGTTAATGTCGTAGGAGGAACCTTGTTACCTTGCACTCATGTGATCCCATAACTACAAATTTCTATAGGAAACTATACCATGGCAGATGATTTCTTTGTCAGATTTGGTTGATACTGATATCATTTTGGGCATTCAGTGGTTGGGAACTCTTGACCAGTACACCCAAAGTTTCAAAAGGATGAACTTTTGATTCGAGACGGAGGGCAAGAAGGTGTTGCTAAGAGGAATGTCAAATAAAAGATCGAGGGAAGTCACAATCAAGAAAATGGATGTAATGTCCCCTTTTTAGCATTTATAGCATGATGTTGTTGTTAGCCTATTTCCCCACGGTCCCGTAGGCTAACTAGGACATTAAAGGGACATAAAGGCCATTTGACCTAACTAGTTTCAATTGCAAGTCTTTCTGAGGGGTTTTGAGGCAACTTTGGGCATACTTACTATTTATAGTAAGTCATCTTGGATATGGTCGGACATCCAATGGCAGCGGTATGTCGATGGTAATTGTTAAAATCGACAAGAAGACTTGTTTATCATTGATAAGATTTGTTATACATTGATAAAGCTATTTTATAAAGTTAAATTTAAATATTTAACTTTATTAATGCATAGACTATAGTTTGTGAGAAATATTTAAATTAAAAGAGTCCCCTTTATTTTATAACACATTGGAGACATAAGTTACATAAAGGGAGTGATGTTTTATCCCACATTGAGAAAACGAAGGATTGAGCTCTTGTGAGAACACTATAAAAGAAAGAGAAAATCTTCTTTTTAGTATGCTTAGAAATATCAAAAAAATTGGAAAATTTTCTGGAGATTATGTCTCAATAGTTTGAAGGACGAAATCTCTTCAAACTGAAAATCTTAATGCCATTGAAAGATATGGTCTTGAGATTCTACATGGTAGCAGTCCGAAAAAACAGATACGAAAAAGTAGCCCAAAAAAGCAGGCTGAAAAAGCAGTCCGAAAAAGCTGTTCAAAAAGCAGATCTGAAAAAGCAGTTCGAAAAAGCAAATCGGAAAAGCAAAGTAGAAGGGGCAGCATTGAAGAAAATTATTACAGACATCTACAACCAGGTTCCTTTATTAGTATTGCTTTTAGGTTTTATAAGTTTCAGCTGTAAGTGTGCATTATACCAGCATTATCATTTTGTAATCCATGTAAATGCCAAAAGTCTTGGCCATATTTCATGAGCATTGTATTTGAAATTTCATTGCAATTAAGAAGATAATAGTTGCTAGTGTCATTTAAGCAATTCAATATTATTATTTATCAGCTAGTTAGTTGCATACCAACTGTTTGTAAAAATGCCAGTTGGCTGTAGGTATTCATTTCTCATGCTTAGATCATATATATGCACTAAATATTGTCAAAATTAGTAGCACACTCATGTTAGGTCATTGTGTAGTCCATTTGGAGTTTTCTAGCACAAGATTCTCATTGATGCAAATTAAAGAAAGAGTCATTTAAAGCCAGCTAAAATACTATATCAGTCATACGTCCCTTGCATGTGAATTGTTTGATGAAATTCCTTGAGCTTTCATCAGCATTTTTTAGAGCAGATTTGAGGAAATATCAAAGAAATTGGGAAATTTCCTGAAGATTATGTCTCAATAGTTTTAAGGACAAAATCCCTTCAAGCTGGAAATCTTGACGCCATTGAAAGATATGGTCTTGAGATTTAACATGGTAGCAATCCGAAAAAGCAGATACGAAAAAGCAGTCTGAAAAAGCGGAATCGAAAAAGCAGGTTGAAAAGAGTAGTCCGTAAAAGCAGTCTGAAAAAGCAGAACCGAAAAAGTAGTCTGTAAAAGCAATTCAAAAAGAAGATCCGAAAAAGCAGTTCGAAAAAGCAAATCGGAAAAGCAAGGCAGAAAGGGCAGCATTGAAGGAAATTATTACAGCCATCTACAACCAGGTTCCCTTGTTAGTATTGTTTTTAGGGCATTATAAGTTTCAGTTGTAAGTGTGCATTATACCAACATTATCATTTTGTAATCCATGTAAATGCCAAAAGTCTTGGCCATATTTCATGAGCATTGTATTAGAAATTTCATTGCAATTAAGAAGATAATAGTTGCTGGTGAGCAATTCAATATCATTATTTATCAGCCAGTTAGTTTGCATACCAACTATTTGTAAAAATGCCAGTTGGTTGTAGGTATTCATTTCTCATGCTTAGATCATATATATGAACTGAATATTGTCAAAATTAGTAGCACACTCATGTTAGGTCTGTGTAGTCCATTTGGAGTCTTCTAGCAGAAGATTTTCATTGGTGCAAATTGAAGAGTCATTTAAAGCCAACTAAAATACTATATCAGTCATACGTCCCTTGCATGTGAATTGTTTGATGAAATTCCAGGACGCAATCCTTTCAAGCTGGAAATCTTGATGCCATTTAAAAATATGGTCTTGAGATTCAACATGGTAGCAGTCCGAAAAAGCAGATACGAAAAAGCAACCCGAAAAAGAAGAACCAAAAAAGCAGGCTGAAAAAGCAATCCGTAAAAGCAGTTCAAAAAGAGGATCCGAAAAAGTAGTCGAAAAAGAAAATCGAAAAAGCAAAGCAAAAGGGGCAGCATTGAAGGAAATTATTACAGCCATCTACAACCAGGTTCTTTTGTTAGTATTGTTTTTAAGGCATTATAAGTTTCAGCTATAAGTGTGCATTATACCAGCATTATCATTTTGTAATCCATGAAAATGCCAAAGACTTGGCCATATTTCATAAGCATTGTATTAGAAATTTCATTGCAATTAAGAAGATAATAGTTGCTAGTGTCATTTAAGCAATTCAATATCATTATTTATCAGCTAGTTAGTTTGCATACCAACTGTTTGTAAAAATGCCAATTGGCTGTAGGTATTCATTTCTCATGCTTAGATCATATATATGCATTGAATATTGTCAAAAATAGTAGCACACTCATGTTAGGCCATTGTGTAGTCCATTTGGAGTCTTCTAGCACAAGATTCTCATTGATGCAAATTGAAAAAAGAGTCATTTAAAGCTAGTTGAAATACTATATCAGTCATACGTCTCTTGCATGTGAATTGTTTGATGAAATTCCTTGAGCTTTCATCAGCGTTTTTTGAGAGCAGATTTGAGGAGAGTCATTACAGTGGTATCAGAGCGGTTTCCTGCCAGCCTGATTGAGTTATTTCAAATTGAATTCAATTATCAATATGGCTTTAACAGGAAACAAGGATTTGAAAGAAAGAATGCACAATGTAAAGAAGAAATTAGATTGTCCATTTCAGCAAACAGAGGACCTTCTAAGAACTTTGGAGGAGTTGGAAACTTATTTAGGCAAGTTTGATCAGTCAAGACCCGATGCTATGCGAACAGTTTTATCTCCAGCATTTGGTTTGTTGGTTAAGCCCCGATTATTGAGACATCATGATGAGGTAATAAGACTTACAGGTCTCTCTTGCATTAGTGAAATCATGAGGATAATAGCTGGCCTTGATTCTTATGACGATCAGATTATGAAAGAGGTACTTCATGTCATGGTAAAAAGCTTTGAAAAGTTGGACAACATTCGGGACCCTTATTTCACAAAGAGGGCAAGATTACTTGAAGTATTTGCAAGGTGTAGATTTGAAAATATTATGCTGGCAATTGGTTGTATTAGTGACATTCGCAGGATGTTTTATACATTTTGGAATATTATGGATGAGTTTCATCCCAGCGGAGTATTGGCATCGATGCACTCCATCATGGTCACAATCTTGTTTGAGGGGGAGGATGAAATTTCTAAACTTTTGGCAGAAGACTTATGGTATGTTTGGACAAAAGAGAGGAATTTGTCACCTATGGCATGTACGTGGTTAAATAGCCTAATTGATAGGCCTAAGGATCGTACCTTGCCTATGATAGGCAGAAACTTGTATGAGGAGTTTAACAGACATGCGGATTCGATACAGGGAGACATTAGCACATCTTCAGGTAATGGTTTATCTGCATCATCTTCACAGGCAGAAGGGGTTACAGATGTTGTGCTGGTTAAGCCAATTGCATCAGAAGGTGATATCATAGACACACCAGATTGCGTGATTGACACAGATAGTGATTCCAGTACAGTTGGACTGGATGAAGTTACTGCAGTTGAGGATACTGTCATGTTTGAGGATAGTACAGTTGATCAGAAAGTGAGCATTCATGACTTTGCTGAGAAAGAGTACCAGGCACAGTTAGATGCTTCGTCACATGAGGTTGAGGCTGGTAGAACTCCGCATGATTTGTCCAGCCAGCTGAAGGTGAGCAAAGACAATATTGTGACTTCATTATCTCATCATGACAGGATGTGGGATATGATAGAGGATGACATTCAGATGATTCAGTTATAGGGTAGACATAAGGGAGTTCAGGCAAAGTCTTCTTGTGTTGATTACAGGCGATTAGGGAAGGAATGGGAACGATGAAGTTGAGTTGTTTACATCTTCTATTAGATCGTGACCATCTTCTTAGCTTTGTCGGAGACTATTCAGATGCCTTGAGGAGAATGGAGGAGGAAGTTGACAAGCTTTCTCACGAGCTTGAGGACACTCGAGCTTCTTTGGTGAATACTCCATTGGCATTACAAGACTGGGAGAGACATAGGGATAAGCATGGCATGGAGTTGAGTTTAGTTTCATCTTGCACTCCTGATACTCAGCTTTCTGCGGCAGGCAGATCATATGTGGTCGTTGATAATGTTGCGAGTTCATCTTGCATTCACATCCAGGATACAGGGACAATGTCAGACAGGTATGTGGAGTTAGTTGGTATTGGTCATATTACCCAGGTGAGAAGTTTGCTTGAGTTACCAGCTAATTCTAGTTTACGGATATGGACTCAAGATTGTTATATTGACGTTTGGGATTCAGTTGACTGGAGATCTTTATCACTTTTTGGTAGCAGTGATTGTTTGGGTGCTATCATGGATTTGATTAGCAGATTGCACGGTGTTGTCTTTTCTTGTGCCAGCAGCTTGTCCGATGTTGGTATTAGTTTTTATACACCGGTGTTGGGCTTTGTTCATATATCCAGTCGACCATTCTTGCTGGAATGTGTTGATGATCTTTCATACTTGGCAGTGTGTACAGATGAGTCCCAGGATCATATTGGCATTGATGACATCCAGGAGGATGTGGTGGGCAGTTTTGAAGACTTAGTTTCCTTGGCAATTTCTTTTGGTACAGAGGAGTTGGATAGAAGTGCTACAGTTTTTGATACTATGTATGTTGATATGAGCTTTGGAGTTGATTCGCAGGATATGGATGGTAATTCTCTAGAGACCAGTAACTTTGGGGATACTCCTTTAGACAGTGCATCAGAGGAGGTTTGTAGGAGACAGTCTAGCCAGTGCCATCATGTGTCTAGTCAGTTGAGAGTTAGTGAGCGAGACATTTCTATCGCTTGCCAGCATTTCGATGCTGCTCGTCAGTTGCTAGCAGTTTGTGGATGGGGTTCTCCTACTAGTGATGAGCAGGGAGGTAGTTATCTTTCCTTGACAGAGATCCACTCTTTATGGGAGGCTATTCGGATTTTGAGACAAAATTATATGCAGTTGGTAGCCGACAGAGATTATCTTATGGAGTGGGGGAGTACAGCATATGATGCATTATTGGCCAAGGAAGATGAAGTGAGTGAGCTTACTTAGCAGCTCGAGGTGACTTCTGAGATTCTTGAGAGTACATAGCTGGCTTTCAAGGAGTCACAGTTTCATTTGGCTAAGGTGACCATGGAGTTCGAGCGACTGCAGTCTTTATCGGATTCTTTACAATCATGGACCGTGGTGTCTAGTGATCCGCGGATGTCCATGGTCGAGGTTGATATAGGTAGTGGAGATGAGGATATATCTGTCCACGACACTAGTATTGGCATATTTGGTCTGTTTCCACTAGAGGCAGGTTCAACTGAGTTGGGCGCTATAGCTGAGCATTGTGATATGTTTGACTTGGAGGGCACAGAGACTAGTGATGTTGTTGTTGATTTTGCACTCTTGGCTATATCATCCTCTAACTTAGTTGATGATCTGTCACAGTTGGTTGTATCACGTTTGCAGGATGAGTCTTTGACTTGGATTAGTTCTTTTTACCGGCATTATACTGTAGGATATGTTCATCGGTTTTCTTTTGATCCATGTGTTGAGGAGTTGATGGCAGACAGGTTTGGTCAGGGCTCTCATTTTTGCTATCTACCATGTAACGACTATTCACCATTAGCGGTGCATGGGTGTTATGGTTATGAGACAGTGACCGGTGATCTGCAAAGTTGTGATAATTGCAGTAGATGTGCAGTGTGTGGATTCTTTGTATTTGGTGCAGTTTCATGCGGGAGTATTCATCGTTGTTGCAGAATTGTATTGTACATTCCACATAGGCTAGTGGGATGTGTTGATGGTATTTACTATGTTGGCAGTTTGGGTTATCTACTCTACTTGGGTTTTGATATTTCGAGAGCTTGTTTCTCATGGGTTCCTGACTTTGGAGTTTGGGTGAGTTGTATTCACCAATTTGATTATGGATTCCTCTTGGTTAATTTTCAGAGGTTGTTGCAGGAGCCTATGTTGACTGACAGTAGTATAGTTCATGACTACATTTGGGATCCAGGTGAATTGATTGGGTTGTTGTTCGACCATTGCTTAGGGACAAGCAATTTTGGGAAGGGTGGACTGTAATGTCCCTTTTTTAGCATTTATAGCATGACGTTGTTGTTAGCCTATTTCCCCACGGTCTCGTAGGCTAACTAGGACATTAAAGGGACTTAGAGGCCATTTGGCCTTGATAGTTTCAGTTGCAAGTCTTTCTGAGGGGTTTTGAGGCAACTTTGGGCATACTTACTATTTATAGTAAGTCATCTTGGATATGGTCGGACATCCAATGGTAGCGATATGTCAATGGTAATTGTTAAAATCGACAAGAAGACTTTTTTATCATTGATAAGATTTGTTATGCATTGATAAAGCTATTTTTTTAAGTTAAATTTAAATATTTAACTTTATTAATGCATAGACTATAGTTTGTGAGAAATATTTAAATTAAAAGAGTCCCCTTTATTTTATAACACATTGGAGACATAAGTTACATAAAGGGAGTGATGTTTTATCCCACATTGAGAAAACGAAAGATTGAGCTCTTGTGAGAACACTATAAAAGAAAGGGAAGAGCTTCTTTTTAGTATGCTTGGAAATATCAAAGAAATTGGAAAATTTTCTAGAGATTATGTCTCAATAGTTTGAAAGACGAAATCCCTTCAAGCTGAAAATCTTGACGCCATTGAAAGATATGGTCTTGAGATTCTACATGGTAGCAGTCCGAAAAAGTAGATACGAAAAAGCAGCCCGAAAAAGCAGAACTGAAAAAGCAGGCTGAAAAAGCAATCTGTAAAAGCAGTTCAAAAAGCGGATCTGAAAAAGCAATCGAAAAAGAATATCAGAAAAGCAAAGCAGAAGGGGCAGCATTTAAGGAAATTATTACAGCCATCTACAACCAGGTTCTTTTGTTAGTATTGTTTTTAGGGCATTATAAGTTTCAGTTGTAAGTGTGCATTATACCAGCATTATCATTTTGTAATCCATGTAAATGCCAAAGTCTTGGCCATATTTCATAAGCATTGTATTAGAAATTTCATTGCAATTAAGAAGATAATAGTCGCTGGTGTCATTTAAGCAATTCAATATCATTATTTATCAGCTAGTTAGTTTGCATACCAACTGTTTGTAAAAATGCCAGTTGGCTGTAGGTATTCATTTCTCATGCTTATATCATATATATGCATTGAATATTGTCAAAAATAGTAGCACACTCATGTTAGGCCATTGTGTAGTCCATTTGGAGTCTTCTAGCACAAGATTCTCATTGATGCAAATTGAAAAAAGAGTCATTTAAAGCTAGCTGAAATACTATATCAATCATACGTCCCTTGCATGTGAATTGTTTGATGAAATTCCTTGAGCTTTCATTAGCATTTTTTGAGAGCAAATTTGAGGAGTCATTACAATGGAGGCAATTTTTAAACAGGATTTGGTCCTAGACGTTGCCAGTAAAAACAAGATACTCAACACTTCACTGTATTCCTTGGATAATTGGCGCACCTATCTATTGGTCGAAGAACACTTTTGCATGTGAGTTGATGGATGGCTATGTACGCAATGAAAGATACAAAGTTATTGATGACATCATTTACTTTGACGGGAAGATCTACTTAGTGCCTAAATTAGAACTGAAGAAGCTAATTATGGAAGGTTTCCTAGATCCAGATGTGCATTTGCTTGAGGACAAACAAATTTTGGGACGGGAGGACTATAATATCCCTGTCATAAAATAAATGTATTTAATTAAACCTTGTTAATGGGAAGATTGATTTAATATATCTCGGACCCATTTTTATTTTGTTCCTGTAGTTTGTGTCGCCATCGGCTATCTTTGTACACCCTCGAAAAGTTTCCCGACTGGTATTTAAGCATAGCTTGTAGGTAGTCTTTAGGCATGCATTTTGGATTATTTCTTTGTACTACGAATTCTTGTTGGAGTTCTCTGTTGTTGGCCATTTCAGAAGTAAAAGACCTTCCCTATTTGGTTTCATTCGGTTCCAATGGGATTCAACCCTCACCCTATTCCGGCTGTGTATTGTTTGGCTCAGATCTGGCAAAATCGGAGCATCATTTGTATGTGGAATTTTAATATTATCTGGCACAAGTGTGTATCTATTTGATCTCTAATTCTTTGTAAGTTATTGTATTCAATATATTTTATTAGTTTCTTGAATAGCATTGCCAAGCGTCTTTGCATCCGTCCTCATCATACACATCATCCCAACCCACCTCCGTAGTGCATTTTTGACCCCTGTACGGCCTTCCCTTGACTGCCGTATGGCCTCCCTTTGGCTTCCATACTACCCTTCACCCTGCATACCGTACAGCTTGCCTAAGAACACCGTACACTCCCCTTGCCACCATACAGCCAAACATCTCCACCATACAGCTATCTCCCATCTCAGCGTGTGGACATCTCTCCACCATACAAATCCCTCAATTTGACCGTACGGCCTCCTGCAATTCATATCATCGTACGGCCCATCAGGTAACCCCACCATACGGCCCTGCAACTTTCTATTTCGTACGGCCATTTGCACTCCTCTTCGTACAACCCTAGTTTTACCACCGTACATCCCCACAAGGCCTGTAATTACACCACTATTCCGTATGTATTCCCTAACTACCTGGCATCGAAGAATTTGAGACATCTATTCGTGTACGGGGACTGGAACATTACAAGGAAGAAATAACCTTGCTGATTGGTGACTTTGTACTCTTGAATCCATTGAGGATTAGTGTCTATCCTAGTGGGGATCTTATGACTCATCCGAGTTTTTCACTATCTACATTAGGTTTTCAACAGTATGGGAGTGTTGGGAGGTGCCCCTATAGGTTAGCAATGGAGTGGGGAGTGTTTTTTGTTGATTGGAATTGGTTTGATAGTATGTTTGATACATAGTAACGAGAATCGCCTGAATCGGCGATTCCGCGACCCGATTCATCCTGGACGATTTTTTTTGAATCGTGAATCGGTATCGCCGATTTCTGGGCCATGAATCGCCTGAATCGCCAATTCAGGCGATTCATGTAAAAATCACCAAAATCGCCTTAAAAAATCGGCTGTGAATCGCCCGCGGCATGTAAAAAGGGAAGTTGAAATTTTTAAAAAAATCACTTGTTTTTTTCACTTTGTTTTTGACCTATTCTCTTTGTTATAACCCTAAAGGGCCTTCTATTTGTGAAGCATGAGTAGAAGAGAGGAAAAGTGAGAGAGAAGAAGAGAAAAGAAAAGCCATAGGTTTCCAACCGGCAAGAAGGAGGAGCACCAAAGAGATCAGCAGGCCATTTGGGGAGCCCATCAATTGCTTTGGGAGCATTAAGGAGCCAATATCAACACTCCTCAACTCATTTGCAAGAGGTAAGTGCTTTTTTTTTTTCTCGCATGTTAGTGTATTATGCATTTTTTGTTAAATTTTTAGTGTATTATGCGTTTTTTGTTAAATTTCTATAGTTTTCAAGAATTTTAGTGTAAATCTTGAATGCTCTTTATTTTTACTAAGTTGCAAGCTAGGGTTTGTTGTTTTCTAATTTTTATTAGCTTCAAACTTTGATATTTTACATAAAAAAATTTATTGCAGCAGCCTTTGCTCTCATTTTTCGCAAATTTCAATGGGTAAAAAAGATGAATGTTGGAAATATAATGAAGAGTTTCCTGGAAGAACCAAATATCAAACAAAATGCATGTTTTGTAAAGAAAAAATAACTTCCGAGGGTATTTATAGATTGAAATTCCACATTGCTGCTATACCTGGACATGATGTTACAGTTTGCACTCACCAAACTCCTGAGGCAAAACGCACTTGCTTAATGGCATTAGAAAAAATTGAAAAAGAAAAAGCAAATAGGAAAATGCAAGTTGAAGGGTTAAGGGGTATTGGCTCCCATGTTCCCGCATCCACATCTGCATCTGCATCAGCTTCCGCATCCGTAGGTTGTGTTGGAGAGGGTTCTTCTAGGCCTCCTTTTTATCCTAGTTCTTCTGCTCGTGCTAGTGCTAGTGCTAGTCGGTCACATACTGAGACGGAGTCCCACACCAACCTATTGCAGCCTAGAGTGCGGAAAAACAGAATGGATAGTTACTTTGTGCCCTGCACTACTCCTGGTTCCCAACCCACGCTTGAGGGCATGGGTTTGAACAAGGAGATTCACGATGCTGCCAGAAAGGAGATATGCAAATTTTGTTACTTTTGCAACATTCCATTTATTGCAGCCAGGTAATTGATTCTTTTTTCTTTGTTTTCTTTAAAGCTAAAATTAAAAGTAAAAGTAAAACTTTAATTATATCTACTTGTTTTATAATTTGAGTCTTTGACATCTAAACTTTTATTTGTGACAGGGCTCCTTATTGGCAGAATATGATAGATGCGGTTGCTATTTGTGGTCCGGGGTTTAAAGCCCCAACTGAGGTTGAGTTGAGCGGATACCTCCTGGATGAGATGGTAGAGGACATGAGGGTTGACCTCGAGGAGAACCGAAAGGAATGGATTGCAAAGGGTTGCACCATCATGACTGATGGTTGAACCGATAGGAGGAATAGAACACTCCTCAATTTTCTTGTATCCTGTGGAGGTGATTGATCATTCTACTTTACTACATACATTGTAAATTTTGATTTGTTGAATGCTAATTCGTTAATGATCCATTTAATATTATAATTCGTTGTTTTGTTACTTGTAGGATATACCATGTTCATAAAATCCATTGATGCTTCCGCACATGTGAAAAATGCCACATATTTATGTGAGGCTATTGAGGAAGTTATAGCAGAGGTGGGAGAACAAAATGTGATCCAGGTGGTGACGGATAATGCAGCAAATTATGTTGCAGCAGGTAAACTTTTAACTTTGCAAGTTTTGAAAATAAATTTATTTGAATTTTGAAATTTGAGTTTCTAATTGACTTAAAATTGTTGTAGGTAAACTTTTGATGGAGAGGCACCCCACCATATTTTGGTCCCCTTGTGCGACACACTGCATTGACCTCATGTTGGAGGAAATTGGCAAACTTGAGTTTGTCAAGTCATGTGTGGAAAGGGCAAAAAATATATGCAAATTCATTTATAATCATGCATTTGTCCTTAGCACAATGAGGAAGTACACAAAAGGCAAGGAGTTAGCTCGCCCAGGCATCACGAGGTTTGCCTCGAATTTCATCACCTTGCAGTCCTTGTTGACATCAAGGGATGGATTGAGGAGCATGTTTGTTGGGCAGGAGTGAATTTGCTCTTCTTATGCTACGACCACTGTAGGGTTAGATGTGGCGGATTGCATATTTGATGAGGATGGTTTTTGGAAACCCGCTAGAGAAATCCTTAAGGTAAATTTATTGCAATTTAACATTTAGTATTTTGCTTTTACTTTAAATAATATTATTTTATATTTAAGTTTTGACACAAATTTTTTGTTTTACTTTATATGTAGGTCACTGAGCCCCTTGTAGCTTTGCTACGAACTGCTGATGGGGAGAAGCCCTCTATGGGCTACATTTATGAGGGCATGGATAGGGCCAAGGAGGCCATCAGAGCCCAATATGCAGGAGTGCAGGAGAGGTATGGCCCTATTTGGGACATCATCGATAGGAGATGGCAGAATCAGCTCCATCGACCCATCCACGCAGCAGCTTACTATCTGAATCCGGCATTTCGTTTTCGTCCTGAGTTCAAGGCGGATGCGGAGGTTCTCACTGGCTTATACACAGTGATTCAGAGATTGAGTAGCGATGAAAATAGCGCTGCTGCGATTGTTGAGCTAGACCAGTTCAACAATAAGGAGGGGCCACTTTTCTCTGGCAGGATGGCCATAAATGCTCAGACAACACTACAGCCAGGTAAAAATTAAATAATATATTCAATGTTCATGAATCTAGATTCTAAACTTAAAGTTGATTATATAATGCATTAATTTTAGAGTTGTAATTTGTAAATGAGACTAATTGTTTTTATTTTTTCCTTATTTCAGATAGATGGTGGCAAATGTTTGGGGCCACAACCCCAAACCTTCAAAAAATTGCCATCCGCATTCTGAGTCAGCCGAGCAGCGCTTCTGGATGTGAGCGCAGTTGGTCCATGTTCGAGCACATCCACTCGAAGAGGAGAAACAGGTTGACAGTGCAGACGTTGAATGATCTTGTCTTTGTTCATTACAACCTTCGTCTTAGGATTAGACAGATTTTGGGCGCTAACTCCTCTCCAATCATTCTAGAGGAGATTGATCCAGAATCAGAGTGGATCACAGAGACCATGGACCCAGTCTTCACTGAGGAAGACCGCGCGTGGGTTGACCAGGTGGATGTAGAGGCTGAGGCTGTGGCTAGGGCAGAGGAGGCAGCTAGAGCACATTCAGGCATTGGTAGACGCACACGCGCACGCATAGACGCAGGCCCTAGCGACGTTATTCATGAGCCCATTGCCCATGCAGGGGACATGGCTCGGCGGTCCTCTAGGACCTACCTTACACGCCTTTCTCATAGGCAAACTGGATACTCAGAGGCTGAGGTTGAGGCTACAGCAGAGCTAGAGGATGATGAGGCTTGAGCTGGAGCCTTGTTTTTATATTTTGTTTACACTGTATAGATATTGATAGTGATACTGAATCACTGATAGACATATGCTTCAAACTTTCATAGATCTTCATCTTAGATTTATACATACATTTATGATTTGATGTCTTATAGATCTTCATGATTTCATCTTACTGATTCTATGATTTGAATCATTATGATCATTTGATTTTTATTTACTTCAGCTAGCATACAATTTACATTTTAGTACATAATGATAACATAGTTACGTATGTGATGGATTTTATGTTTCATGTTTATGTATGTTAGATTCTATTTGATGATGTTATAGTGTTTTTAAGTTATATTCAATAAAGGGTGCATGAAATAAGTCTTAAATTGTTAAAATCTTTACATTTAAAGGGTTTTTTCAAATTTGCCGATTCATCGCCGATTCACTGGCGATTCACCCCCGATTCACGATTCGATTCGGCCGTGCCGATTCCGATACGATTCCGATTCACGTTACTATGGTTTGATATCACTTGTGTTGCTGGTCAAAGTTATGACAGTGAGATAGGGTGGCCATTGTTGATAATTTTTTAGCATACAAGATATTAGTCACCCATAGTTATGGTGTCCTACATACACAGAGGGTTACTTGATAGTGATGGTGATCATATGAAGTTCTTCTACATCACACACAGTACGACATGTGTTTTGTTATGCGACCCTTGTATTGATTTGCGAGATACATCACTTTACACGGACTTCCATATACTGCTTCATGGTTTGGAGTGTTTCGGCATTTTTGTTAGAATGGAACAGCTGGTTGTATGTTTGAGAGATATGGAGGGTCGCATGTTGTGGTTGAGCATGTTATTTTGTCAGTTTCCTCGGATTGCATCAGATTCAAGGATTGTTAGTAGGGACCTCACGGAGAGGCTTTGGCAATATGGGTTTGCACATCTATTCAGACAGGTGCAATATGAATATGTTGCATTTTTTTTTAAAGTAGTTTGGAATCCAAGAATTGACATGTATAATACATTCCTCCAATGGATTCATGGTGAGATGCTACACTTTGAAGATCTTGATGTTTATATCAAAGTAGCGCAACAAAGGACATGGGTGCATTGGTTGCACTTGGGCGAGTATTATTATAATACTATGTATCATATGTCGATTGCTATGACTCCATTTAGAGCCCTCTACGGTTATGATGCTCTATCTTTTGTTGATTTGGTGATTAGTGACAATAGGATTCCTTTGGCACAGGATTGGGTACAGGAGAATCAAGACATCATGAGATTTCTTAGAGAGAATCTTCAGCAAGCACAGAATTGGCAGAAGGTCTACGCTGATCGACACAGGATTAAGAAGATATTTGAAGTGGAGGATATGGTGTACCTACGACTACAACCTTACCAACAAAGCACCCTTAAAAAGGTGGAGCTGAGAAGCTCAAACCTTGTTTTTATGGACCATACAGGATTATCACGTGTGTTGGAGAGGTTGTGTATGAGATTGAGTTTCCATCTAGCATGTCGTGTCTGAAAAAGGCACTGGGACAACATATTATACCATCTCCAGATCTTGGAAGAGAGGGAACACCAGCTGAGAAGCAGGGTGATTCAAGAGTATTTGATTCGCTAGAGAAGTCCCCCTATAGAGGACGCCACTTGGGAGGGCGAGACTATTTTACAACATCCAGCTTTGCAGTTGCTTGTGGGCAAGCATCTCTGAAGGGAGGATTTGTCATGTCCCCTTTTTAGCTCTGTCTAGCAGTGACATGAGAGTTAGCCTATTATGGAGTCTCGTAGGCTGGCAGTGGTGATCGAAGACTTAATCAAGGTTTTCAACATCCGGATTTCGTACTACAGGCAGTAGTAGATCAGTTGAGGGCAGTTCCTTGATTTTAGGGGGCAATTCCTTGATTGTAGGAGATTCCTACCTTTTAGGAGGTGGTGATGTTTCCAGAGTTGAGGTTCTATGAGATCATCCCCTGGTCTCAATTTCAGGAGATTTGGGTGTGTTCCCTATATTTTAGGAGTATAAGTGTTTAGCCATTTTGGAGTAATAAGGAGTTTTATGGCTCCATTTGGATCGATTTGCCTATGTTGATAGCTTGTTGAAAAGAGCTCAGTCTCTAGTACTTGATGCTATTTGTCATTAATAAAGTAATGATTTCCTTCTATTTGGATGCCTTTATTGGGAAAATAATGTTATATTATAAAGTTGAAATGAAATCCACTTTAGAGTTCTTTTAGGGCTCAAATTGCCTTGGAGAGGGGATATAAGGAGAAGGCAACCTAAAGATGAGTATCTTTTATCATTTTGTCAACCTATTTTGGACACCATTGCTCTGGAAGAGCATTCCTCACCTAGGACGCAAACCCTAGTGCTGAGAGCAGATTTGTTAGGACGTAGCCCTCAACAAGATCAAATTCTAAGGTTCTTATGTATACAGTTTGATCAAGGCAAGGGATCAATTTCTAGTATTGTAGTCACACATTGCAAGCAGTGGATTTTTAGGGAAGTCAGCCAATTTGGTTCAGCTTGGCATTCTTTATAGCAGCTCACCTGGATCCCATTTTCAGCTAGCATCAACCTTGTTTGAAGCACATCTGTATTGGTACGGTTCTGAAATAAATCAGATTTTGTTGGTATGGTTTTAGAATCATTTCCAGATTAGTATGTATTGCTACATATGATTTCTATCACTTCTATTTTATCAGTTACTGTTATTTATTCAGTATAATTCCTATATTCTGAAAAATACAAAAAGAAACAACATTCTTTTGCAACTTCTGTCTAGCTCTATAAGATCAAAGAAAAATCTATAGGAAAATATAATTTATATAATTAAACATTATAGCAGCAGCAGAGCACATATCCATTTGGGATATTTCAACAGGTGAGACGCATGCTAGTGACAGGTAACTCGCATGGACTTGATAGGTGAGCAACACAAAGGTGACGGGAGAACCTCACGGAGGTAGGGGGTGAACCGTGTGAAGGAAAGGTGACTTGGTACAGGTGCAATACATCACTGCATGTGTAGGGTTGTTGGTGAAGGACTCTCATCTGTGTGTCGTACACCATCAATACATTATAGTAGATTACACTGCAGGACTTACCTATCCTACAAGGTACTAATACACAAATGTATTATTCTCCAAATTCTTCTCCCCTTTTTTGATTTTATCTTCAAATGGAACCTTCTCCTTAATATCTCCTTTGAGCATAGGGAGTGACACCCTTTCATTTGTTAATTTCCTTTATGAACCTTTATGAAAGGGTCACACCCTTTGGTTTTAAAAGATGAATTTGTTTGACAACTACTACTGCCCCTTTCACTACTTTTCAAATCTGCATGTATCCCATCTAAGCATTGCATATCCTCTTATTTTATTCATTCCTTCTCAATTCTTATTCTAGGTCCCTCCTTATACTTTTGTTCTAAATCGTCTAAATCTCCTTTACCCTTTTTTAACCATTACGTTTGATCTTCCTACTTTATATCTTCCCGTGTGTGTGTGTGTGTGTGTGTGTGTGTGTGTGTGTGTGTGTGTGTGTGTGTGTGTGTGTGTGTGTGTGAGAGAGAGAGAGAGAGAGATCACCTATTCATCATGTCTACCTTTTGACAAGAGCCATGACCCTTCATAATTGTCTCTCTTTCAAAAAGTCAACAACCCTTCATAATTACAATCCTTTTGAAGAGTCACAACCTTCATAGTTACAACTCTTTCAAAGAGTCACAGACTCACAACCCGTTATCTTTTGATGGTCACTTCCCTATTTTCTTCCCTTTCCTTTCACTTAATACTTCCTTAATTCCTATGCCCCACTCCTTCCTCCTCCCCCCTTTTTCCCAAATGAAGGTCTCATCTCTCCCTTTTATACCTCTCACTTGAGCAAGACACAGCTTTTCTATTCATGGCTTTGACCTTTTGTTTAACAAAATAATATTTAATTATTTTTAATATTATTCTTTTATATTTTCAATTTAAGTATTATTGTTTACTGTTTAAGCCTATTTCAAGAAGGGGAAATGACAGTATCCAGACTGGCAAGGAGCAATATTAAGCAACTCTAATTTAGAGACTTCAATAGAATCAATCCAGAGAGGTCTGCTTTACAATAATATTGCACACGGCATTTCGAGCGTCTAATCCATAACAGTTGTACTTTGAAAATTGCATTTTAATGATACTTTTGGGAAGCATCTTTACCCAAATTTATAGGCAGTTTGAAACTTCTCATCAAAGTTGATTTTGGATGACACCCATTTTATTACCTCCCATTAAATAATAATACTATCCTGAACTTAATGCCAGGTTGTATATAGCTACTATTGAGAGATTTTTCCAGGATTCATCCTTGTTTAAATTTGCCGTATCATTTCTAATAAAAAGCCTTCCAAGAAGGACAATTTTAATTTCCAATGCAGAGGGCAGATACATATGATATGGGAATTATTCACTTCTGTTTGTCTTTTATTTCCGGAAATCTAAATCATGGTCTCCAAAATTATGATAATCAAATTGTATAAATTTATGTTCTAATTTGTAATGTAGACACTATTTCATAAAAAGGTTCATGATATAATGTCTGTTGATGGGAAGCATCATCTACTGATATTTACTTATAGCTTAACACTGTAATCAAATACCCAGTCTACTTATTATGGAAATTAAATGGAGTCTAATTTGTCTTTTCTGTAAACTGCGATTGTACAAGACAGACAATGTTAAGACTGAACTTGACTTGCCTTTTGTGGAACAGAATCATTTTGAGCATCCATCTAACTATTTCCTTCCATGATAAAACAGCGAGAACTAATAATTGAGAGAGAAATTTGACACTTTTAATTCCTGTAACTACTACATTAATCATAAATGTTTGGAATTGTCTGTCATACTAGATTTGGATGACGTTATTGAACCGTCTGGTAACTATGACATTGCCTACAGATGTATTGTTCCTCTAGTCTGTTGGTACCACTAACAAACATTGCCTATAGGCTATAGTCAGTTCTTTCTTGTTCTAGTGCCAATATTAACCAATTTTCCCACTAATCAAATCGAAACATGGTTTTGTTTCAGTATACTTTCTCATCCACAAAGTCTTGCAGATTCTCTGAGCTTCAGCTACTCAAGAAGGATGAAAATGATAATCAACTCATATTCAATATCAAACGAAAGAGAGGTATACTCATTAAATAAGCAATTACAAGAAGATCTTTCCATAACGAAAACGATCAAGAAGTAAGGAGAGATTTGAAACTTACCAAGCTCTGGCTGGCTTAAAAAAATATGAAATTACTAATTGAACTAACTAGACGACTTAAATGACCATTAGAAGCTAAAAATTACAATATTTCTTTAATACCCTCTCTCAATGGTCATTCTACTTGTTGAATATGGATAGCTGCAATAGAGATCTTTCTGAGTATCTCTGCAATTTTTGTTGTCATCTTTTGAGCTACTTTTTACTCTGATGTTCATGACTTTCTCATCCTCCTGCTGCTCATGTACTATTTCCTATTTCACAATCCTGAGTTCTCTATGTGTTATCCACATTTCATAATTGTTACTCTCCTATGTTGGTGTGAAAGCAATGAGCAATGAACATGTACATTTGCTTATACACTTAGCATCGATTATGAAACTCCTAAGCATACTTGCCCCTGATGATGTGGCAGCATTCAATTTGTATCGTGTTTCATACTATTTGATTTTCTTATATTTTCGGGTTTTCATTTTGTGTCACCAGTTATCTTTATCATTGCCGGCAGCGGTTTCTCTTCCTCACCGTCGGGCTTTTACTATATTCCAGCTATTGGTAACTGACGTCTATTGGTATTCTTCTGCTTGGTATCTCTTATGCAAACATTTCACCATTCTTGTAGTGAATCGTCAGACAGGGTTTGTGAATTATGCATGTGTGTGTGATAAACCTGATATTGCAAAATATACAAAAGTGTGACAGAGATTTGTGGCTGTTTTCGGAGCATACATTCTAGAAATTCTGTATGCCGTGCAGAGCATTTTATTGGAGATTTTCTGTTCAATGAATTCAGTTAGCTTATGGACTGTATATTAAAAGTTTGTGGTTAATGTGATTGTGTTCATCCAGTCCTGATAGCCTTATGTGCATTCAATGTGTTTCAGCATTCATATATTCAATATTTGTGATATACAGTCGATACTATTGTGTATTCAGATTGTGATGACAGTTGTGAAAAACAAAGAAATGCTGAGAGCGAGAGGGGGTGAATCAGTATTTCAAATCAGTAAATCAGTAAGAAGAACCAAAAGAAAGCATAGAAGACAAGCAAAAGAAAGCACAGAAGACAAGGACAAATGTTTATCCCATGGAAACCCTTTTGGGTAAAAACCATGGCATCACTATCTCCAACTAAAATGGGCTGCTACCCAGTACACTCAAAGAGCTGCAACTTTGCTCAGTCCAAACATATAAGCTCCTACCTTAGCAAACAGAGGTTTCTACCTCAAGGGCTCCTACCCTTTTCAAAAGTGAAAAATGGAGGTCAAGATTACAATCAATTTAACTTCTTGTTTCGCCAAGAATGGTGAAACTCATTTTAAAAGTTCTGCAAAATCACAAAAGCAATGATAGGAACACTCCAACATCAACTGAACCTCTTGAACCAAAATAACAGATATTAAGATTTACTGTGAACAGCTTGCTCACACTCAATACCCAAGCTCCTAATCAAACAACAAATTCTCCTCCGTCTCTCATAGTTTCACATATATTTTGCAAACTCTTCATGCCCCCAAAATATCATATTCAAACACCAGTATACCATCCCTTTAGCAATCCAATCTAACACACTTTCGCACGCTCACATTCCTGTGCCGAGACATATATTCTCTATCAAAACCACCACACCATAAAATGCATTGCCCACTCACAGCGATGATACCTACTATCATTCCGCATGTCTCTGCCAACCATTTTTAATCTGCTTTTTCCACACTTTTCAGAAAATCAACTTAATCTACCCAAAAAAGTTTGTTACTTTATTGGTATGTTTTTACCAATTGATCCACACACTTGATCTTTATGTCTCAATAGGAAGCTTCAAGATTTGATTTTTAACTTCAATCTCATTAACACAGTATCTAAAGCACCTTCCTACACTTTTACAAAGATTGCCAACACTCACAAAAACATTTGATCTCTTCTTTTCATACCAGCCAATACATCCATCTCTCAATCGCTCTATCTTTTTTTTCAAAACTGCAGACCATGGTCCCTTTTTTCTTACCAACTCCCAAGAAACATCAGTTCATGACCAAAATCATGACACAGGAATCTGCCAAACATGCTTTTTGTCATTTTACTTTGTTCTTGAAAGACGTTCACATAGCTCTGTCAGTCCCAAAGACATGTTTTCTTTGACGACCTCCCAAGCCAATCATACTTCTTCACTTTGTTGTGGCCCCAAAATTTCATTCTCTCAATCCTATGTGTAATGACAACTATCATATCTCTCACAGTTATAAAAAGCGCTCCTCTACTAGTGCAACACAGTGATAAAAGTTACACCTATGTAGCACAAAGAGGACATACCAGCTAGCATGAGTAACTATTTTCGTCCTAACATTCATTGCTTAAAATGTCTCCTAGAAGTAATACTTTTGAAAAATAATCAATGAAATATTGGAAATTCCCAACTGCTATGAAACCTCCACGTACTTGTTCATTCAACAACAAGATATAGTTCCAACAAAATATAATACACATGCCAATAGAGGAAGAGTTTAGACAAACCTGAGTTGATAATAATGAGAATCAAGCTCTTGGCATATTAGCATAGTTATATCATACACAATTGTTGTGCAGAAAAACACAGCTAGTGTTTTACATGCCAAGACACAATCAAGTCAAATTGGTCATGCTCCTTAAACAGGTCATGTTGGTCAAGCACTTCAATTTGACTTTGAAGTTTATACAACCTTGATCGCAATCCTTTTGACATCCATCACAAAAAAACCAACAATCTCCCCCTTTCCTCAATGATGGCAACCCATATTGAAACTGGTCTACTGAAACAAAGCATACAACTCCCCCTTTGACATCAATGAACACACAATCTGAAACCAAAACTTATCAGTGAAAAAGATATAGCAA
Source organism: Cupressus sempervirens (assembly GCA_028749045.1). NCBI lineage: Eukaryota > Viridiplantae > Streptophyta > Pinopsida > Cupressales > Cupressaceae > Cupressus > Cupressus sempervirens. Next base: position 613,887,200 of record CM053788.1, read on the forward strand.
TGAAGCTCTCCCCCTAAATATATGTTAACTAATGAGGTAGTAGAATATCGAGTTTTCTTTTAAGATACTCAAAGCGATTCCGAGGTAAAGATTTTGTAAAAATATCAGTCACCTGTTCTTTTGAACAAAAATATTCCAGCTTGATAATATTGTCAACAATGTGCTCCTTTCACTGGATTCTTGAAGATATCAATCGCACTAGTATTAACACAATAGATGCAAATAGGATCATCAAACTGAATCTTATAATCAACCAAAGTGTTTTTCATCCATATTGCCTGAGAAAAACATGAAACAACTGCAATATACTTTGCTTCAGCAGTAGATAAAGAGGTGCAAGACTGTTTCTTGCTAAGCCACAAGACCAAACAGCTACCTAGATAGAAGGCACAACCACTTGTGCTCCTTTTATCATCCACGGAGCTACCCCAATTTGCATCTGTATAAGCTGTTAGAGAAAAATCAGAACCTTTAGGAAACTAAAGACCACAATCAGTCGTCCCTTTAAGGTATTTAAAGTTTGTTTTAACTGATGAAACATGTGTTTGCTTGGGTGATGCTTGAAAGTGTGCCACATAACCAACAACCTGCATAATATCTGGTCTAGTAGCTGTGACAAACAACAAACTTCCTACCATAGACTTGTTAAAAGTTTGATCAACAGTGGAAGACACGTCGTCCTCACTTAATTTGCATCCGGTTTCCATGGAAGTGCTTACCGGATTGCAATCTTCCATCTTAAAGCTTTTAAGCAACCTTCTAACATACTTAGCTTGTGAAATTAAAATACCTTCAGCTGATTGACTAATTTGCAGCCCAAGAAAGTAAGATAACTCACCCATCATAGACATTTCGAATTCATTTTTCATGCAATCAGAAAACTTCTTGGTCATTTAAGAGTTGTCACTACCAAAAAATCAGATCATCAACATGTACAGCGACTATGAGAATGGTGTTACCTTCGTTTTTGACATACAAGTTGCTATCCACATATCCTTTCTTGAAACCTTGTTATTGTAGATAGTTGTCCAGCTTGTCATACCAAGCTCTAGGAGCTTGTTTAAGTTTGTAGAGTACTTTCTTCAGCTTGTATACATAATTCAAATTATTTGTTAACACAAAACCTTCAGCTGCTCAACATAAACTTCCTCATTCAAGTCACCATTCAAGAATGCTGATTTAACATCCATTTCGAACACTTTAAGACCTTTGAAAGAAGCATAAGATCAAAACATTCTAATGGCTTCTACTCTAGCTACAGGGGCAAAAGTCTCATCAAAATCAACATCCTCAACTCAAGAGTACCCTTTGCAAACTAAGCGTATCTTATTCCTTATAACTTTACCTTCATTTAGCTTATTGTGAAACACCCATTTTGTCCCAATCATGTTCTTGTCCTTGGATATAGGCACAAGCTCCCAAGTATTGCTCATACAAAGGCATAAATGAAAAATCATCATCCTCAAAATAATTAACATTCTTTCTAGTAGCCCTTGTTCTCCTTTCAGCTATTACTTGGTCTAAGGGATAATTCTTTTGAACAAACTTAGAAGGGAGTTTTAAAAGAGGAATCACCAATTTCACCTTGTGTATCATGCTCAAAAAGCCCATGTGAGGTTTCAGCTTCATCAAGGGAAGAATTTTCAATTCCATTATGTGATTGTGACTTCTCCTTGGTATTTGCTTCACCTTTGCAAGCTGCTCCAGCTTGCGAGGGTGGAGAAGATGTAGGTACAATAGTGCTGATCTAAACTTTTGCTTCATACATGCTGTCCACAATCTCATTAGACTTGTTAGTAGACTCGTGAACTTTGACATTTGCACTTTCAGCCAACTTATGTAACCTTTGTTGATGTTTGGTAGCTTTAGTCGGATAAACCTATATATAATTATATATGAGATATAAGTTTATTGTTAATTTAATGGCAGTGCTATTGCATTTGCAGTGATCCTTGTAAACTCAACATGGTATTAGAGCAGGCTGCAAATATAAGAAAATAATTCAAGATATGGTAGAAAAATTCAAATCAGAAATTAATATATAGATACATCAATAGAGTTACATGGAGGAAGCACATATATTATGGAAACATCTGACGAAGCATCTCTTATACTAGATGACTTTTAAGAGAAATTAAAAAGGATAAGGATGAGTGCATGTGCAAAGAAAGATTGCTGCATTATGGGTATCTTTGCTGCATTACGTGGATACCCAACATCCATTCAACTCTACCGCAAACGTGGTTGTTGGTCCACTATAGTGATTGAAGTTTGGCCTATCAATATTCAATATAAATTTCAGTCAAAAATCTCCTATGTCGTGAACCTGCATTGCTGCGATATCACCTTGTTAATGGCCTTTGAAAAGTGATCCACATAATTACCATACGACAAAGAATATGTTCTTATACTAAAAAAGTGAGCAAGCAAATAATGGTGTTGGGTACCATTAAATATATATAAACAATCATGTCCAAAATCAAGCCACGTAACATTCCATACATGGTAAGAAGGAACTATATGCAATTATATACCAGTGCTGCAATCCACACCTTTGGGAGTGCATGGTTAACTGCGGGCCCTTCGATAGAGAAGTGAAATTCTTGTTTCGACCAAATCACGTCGTCGATAAATCTAATGACAAGTGTGAATCGTAACTACAAACACACATATGGGTGGTAAAAGGAGGAAAAGGCGATGTCCAACATAAGTCGTCCGAATTTGTGACAAAAAAGGATAACATCAAAGCAACATAAGCCGTCAGGGGAGTGAAGACATATGACCCCACCCACTTCCCCCCTTCTACATTGTCAGTTTAACTAGCACCATGTATAGTGAGTACAAGTTGTGTTTCAAGATAATCAGCCTAAATTAAAACCGTGACGCATACATGCCTTTTCACACAAGGTAAAGGTGAAGAGATAGGACATCGACACATAAGATATTAAATCAACCGAACAAAAAGGATGGCGAAAAGGAGAATAAGAAATTCATATGCCTTGTGGTAAAAGTGGACCCAACCCATCACGACAGGACTATGAAAGTGTAGAAGAAATGGAAAGTAAGACACACAAATTTATAAATGAAGTGATAAAGGAGCATGAATGAAAATAGAAAGGAAAAACAATTTAAGCAAACAGAGATAGATACATTAGTAAGGATGACAACAACTTCTCATAATGTATTAAAGGTAAATATTTTTTATTTGTTGGAGGTAAGTATTAATCATTTATTTCTTAAGAATATAAGTGAATATAGATTGGGAAATTGGTCACCTTTGATTATTATCTGGCATTGATAAAGAAATAATATGTTGGAAATATAGATTAAAAGTTTATATATAGAAGTTTGAATATATGCATATATGTTCAAAATATACTTTACCTATATTTTATTGGAATGGTCTTATTATGTAGAACTATTTATTATCCTTGAGGATTATTGTACTCTCTCTCTCTCATTTATTTTTTACATACTATAAGAGCTATGTGCCTTGATCTTTTCCTCCGAGATCGTTATTGCAAGAAAAATGATTGATATCAGAGTCAGAGGGAGTCTGACGCTTTATTAAAGGCGAGTTAGGATAAGAAGCTCAAAAGATTGATGTTCAGAGGCAGTCTAACACATTCGTCTAAAGGAGCAGATAGAGGATATGTTTCATTTGATCCTTGAAGATCTTGGTCATATCAAAATCAGAGGGAGTTTTGACTTCATGTAAACATTTGGTGTAATGCATATGACTACATGATTTAATGGGCCTACCACCTATGTACATCATAAGGAAATGATGACTTCCAAATGATTATCACTTGTATTTGCAAAAGTTATTGAAAGGTGACAATTTTACAATAACTTAATTTTCTATTATGATGGACATCTTACAATGTCTTTGCAGATCATGATAAATTATACTTTGCATGGTGGATGCTTATATGGTACACATTCTGAGAATGTGTGTGCACATACCTTATAAACATTCTTGAGTACTTGATGAATATCATGTGTTGATATTCTGGAAGATCAATACTCATGATATTAGATGTGATATTAAACATTTTTGAGTACTTGGTGAATATCATGTGTTGATATTCTAGAAGACCAATAGTCATGCTATCAAATGTGATATCAAACATTTTTAGTACTTGTTGAATATCATGTGTCTATATTCTAGAAGATCAATACTCATGATATCAAATGAGATATCAAACCTTTTGAGTACTTGCTGAATACCATGTGTCAATATTCTGGACTCATGATATCATATGTGATATCAAACTTTATTGAGTACATGGTGAATATCATATATTGATATTTTGAAGGCCATTACTCATAGTATTTAGTGAATATCATATGTTGATATTTTGGAGGCCAATACTTATGTGATTTCAAAATGGTGAATATCATGTGTTGATATTCTGCAAACCATTACCCAAAGTATTTGGTGGATATTATATGTTAATATTTTGGAGGCCAATACTCATGATATCAGGTGTGATATCAAAAAGATAGATATCTTCTAATCAAAGATATCCTTAAAATTTGTCATTTTTAATATTACTAATGGTGTAATATTTGTCTTGTGTTTATCTTCCCTAGCTATGAGGGAGCATTGATGTTTGGTAGCGTAAGTCAGATAAACCTATATATAATTACATATGAGATAATTTATATATATGTGTGTGTGTGTGTGTGTGTGTGTTCATCATGTATGAGATATAAGTTTATTGTCAATTTAATATAATAATTTAATAATTTAATATATATATAACTATGATTAAATATGTTATTATTTTAATTATCTAATTAACGAATCGACATGTACCATGAATGCACATGTCTATTCCTGGCTTATTCTCAATATAAATAAGAGATTGCTGTCATTTAGAAAACACGTACCAAAAACATAGCAATGCTATTACATTTGCAATGATCCTTGTAAACTCAACAAGCTCTTGTTATAGCATTTGAACTATTTACTTTTGGAGGAATAACCAAGAAAAATTCCTTCATCAGCCCTAGAATCAAATTTACCCAAGCTATCTTATCCCTTCTAATATAACATGGGCTGCCAAAAAATTTATAATACTTCACTGTAGCTGGTTTTCCTTTCCAAAGATCATATTGAATCTTGTTAACCTTGGACCTCAACAAGGTCCTCTTTTGAATGTACACAACTGTATAGACAACTTCTCTCCAAAATGTATCACTTACTGATGAAGGGCCACACCACCCTACTGACTCATAACAAAAAATGCAAGATCTGATATCAAATCACAACTCTTTATTCATAAAATAACTGTTACATGCAATGTGTCGAGCTGTAAGGCCTTCCCGATTATGGCCAAATACAATAGCAATTACAATAACAGTTCTGCAAGATCCCTCAAGATCCAATCCAAACCCAAGCTAGTCCAGATCCACACTCTAGTAGAAACCTCCAAGATCTCAACTTGTGCTCGCAAGCCACCAAGCAACCTTCTTGTTTCTAAACTGCAGCCACTAGCTCTTCTCAAACTTTATCCAAGATCCAAGTGTAAACTGCCTCACATTCGGCACTCTGTCCACACACTCACAACTCCACCACAATCCTACTATAAACTGCCTCACATTCGGCGCTTTGTCCACAAACTCAAGAAAACTTACCCTTTAGCTTCCTCCTCTCCAAGCTTCTACTACGAAGAGATCACACCTTGAAGCCTTCACACCTTCTAACTTTCACACCTTGAAGCTTGACCTCCCAAAGCTTGATTAGAAATGCTCATATGCCTTGCTTAAATAGACACTTACCACCCAATGCATGATTTATCCACAACCTTCTAGAATTCCACCTACACAATATCCACAACCTTCTAGGATTCCACCTACACAATATCCACAACCTTCTAGAATTCCACCTACACACCTCGGTATTTTTTTTATTTTATTTTTTTTCCTTCTATTTTCGTCACTTTTTCTCTCCACAATTTTTTTTTTCCTTTTAAAAAAAAAAAAAAAAATTTACCATGCGAGATGCTCCTGCATCACTTACCTTCTTTTCATTTATCAAACAATGTGTCATTTCTTGGATTGCTCTATTCTTTCTTTCCACAACACCATCATGTTGTGGTGTTCTGGGGGCTGAAACATGTCTTCTAATTCCATGTAGTTTACATGAGCTCATAAACTCATTAGAAGTGAATTCTCCATTATCAGAACGCAAGCACTTGATCTTCAAATCTATTTCATATTCAACTAAAGCTTTAAACACTTTGAACTTTTCTAAGGTTTCTGATTTTTCTTTTAGAAAAACAACCCATGTCAGGTGAGTATAATCATCAATCAGCAACAATAAATATTTCTCACCTTGGAGGCTGCTTGTCTTCGTTGGTCCACAAAGATCTATGTGGACTAATTCAAGTAGCTTGTTGCTGGCATATTCTTTTGGTTTAAAGGAAGCTCTTGTTTTCTTCCATTCTTGACAATTCTTGCAAACAATATCAGTTGGTTTCTAAATCTTTGGCATGTCTCTAACCACTTCCTCCTTGCTGATCTTGACCAGGTTATCAAAATTAATGTCCAAGACACTTGTGCCAAAGCCAAGCATAATCCATACTGCTTAAACAAGTTTCAGTATTAGAGTCCTCAAGAATATAAAGATTGTTAGCTGCCCTATTTGCATTGGCTATGACATCTTTCCCTCTTTTAATAATGCACGAGTTTGAATTAAATCCAAGATCATACCCCTGATCACATAGCTGACCCATACTTAACAGATTATGTTCCAGCCCTTTAACATAGAGTACATTCTCAACAATAGTTTACCACTATTCAACAAAATATTGCCTATACCAACAACTTTGGTGGAAGAACTATCAGCAAATCTTACTTTTCCACTTTTCATTTGTTTTATGGAATGAAACTTACTTAAATCATCTGTCATGTTTCTAGAGAAGCCACTATCAATGTATCAAATATCTTTCTCATTTTTAGCTAAGAAGGGCAGTTAAAACAAATATATTTCTTCCTCCATAACTTAACAACGTTTGGCTTCTCTTTAGTTTCAGTCTTAACGAGAGATCTTACACCATGATACACCTTGAAGTATGACCAAACTTGTTACAGCTGTAACAAATTCGAATAAATCTTCTAAATGAACCAAAGACATTCCTTTCAAAGTTTTACGACTTTCTTCTAGAGGCAGCCTTGCAATCTATAGCCTTATGTCCAAAATAATTGCATAAAAAACAATAACCATCAAAGAAAAGCATGTTCACCTTAATAGCTTGATTTCATTGAAAGATAGTAAGTTGCTCACCATTTGAACCCAGTTGGTCCTTTCCTTTTGGCAACGAACTTTCACCTTCTTCCCAACCAATTCCTTTCTTATCAAGAGTTGGTTTTTGTGAAGCAAGAATGTTGTCCAAGGATTTGTTGTTGTTGTTGTTGTTTGAGAAATCCAAACTAGACAAGATAGTAGATTAACCAATCTTTTTAAATGAAACAATTTCAACTTCTAACTTGGCTATATTTTTTTCCTTTAGCAGAATCTGATTCTCATGTATTATCTTGGCCTCATCATTCAGAATTTTTAATTAGTTAAATGTTTTGCAGCCTCACTAAGAGCCATAGCAATTCAGCTTTTCTTCACTTTCCACTTGCAACAGATCAACAAGATTCTAATATTTCTTCTTGAATTTTTTAATTTCAGCCAAGGCCGCAACTAGTTCAAGCTCTAAGTCAACTTCACCATCATCCATAACCACATCTTAACCAAAGCCTTGGTCTTCAAACTGAGCGGCCTCTATAGCTATAGAAGTCATATCCTTTTGAAGATCTTTGCCATATGTAGCATGTAATTGCTTCGAAATTTATTTGGCTGTATTGAGATGTAGAAATTTGTCACATTGAGAATCAGCAAGACAACTTATGATAGCACTCATCGCCTTTGCATTTGTGGTCACTCTTTTTTCATAATTTGGAAGATCAATGGGAGTTGATGGAGCCCAAATTTTCAAGAGATGTGGGTTTCCATTTGAACATCTTTTCTAAAAATTGTTGGCTAATATCTCATCTTAGGAATCTGGGAGAATTGAACTTCATCATGTTTACAAACATTGGAAGGTTAAAAATTGTCTAGCTCAGTTACCTTGAAAGAATAAATATCCCTAGTTTTCAAAAAGTGAATAGCATTGAAGTCAGAGGTTGTAAAACTTTTTGAGTGGAGTAGATTTTGAGAATCTAACAAATGTTATTCAATGGATAGTCAACGATTGTCCCGAGCTTGAGAAAATGCCAAACTTGGATGTGTCTATCAATTAAGATTTCAATACCAGTTATGTTCTATATTTATTTTGTTGTGGAGGAAAGTATAAAGGTAACAATTGGTAAAAGGAAACACACAATCTTCAGAAGCCTTCTATCACAATGTGGCAATTGTTTGCAAGCATAAAGAAGAATTACATTCAAAAAAACCATAATTTCATCAAAGGATATAGATGATGGTAGGCATCATAAATGGGCAACTATAATCTCGAAATCCTCTGTAGAAGATTCACAAAATCAAAACAATACCCGATAACAATTCCAACCATTGGAAATTTCGAATGTAGAACAATCAACAGTGAGCGATTAAATAGTTTATAACAAAATAAAACGCCACTGCTCATCCATGACAAACACTCAGAGGCAATAGAATATGCATATCACTTCGGAATTGGCAAGAATCCTCAGGAATGAAATGGGGCAAGTCAAATATGATGCGACAACATCATTTCAATGAACAAAGTATGCATAGGATGAGATTCAATGACAAGTCTGAGTCAACTCAGATAGGATGACGTATTGGTAATGATGGAACAAAGGCCCCTGTACATGCGATGGCATCATAATATAGTTGAAGGCAAAATGTTTTTGAAGAAGATGAACTTCGAACATGGAGCACATACGGAATACTTGACGAGTAAGAGTTCTAGCGGCTAACATATTAGATGTGGCGGCATATGCGTTCAAATTAAAGAAAGAAAACCCTACCAACAACGTATACAGTATGAGTGATAAAATGATTGGTCTCGATGGAATAAAGATGATGGCAATAATCATAGGGATGGAATCGAACATGCAACTTGGGCATACACATAGATGCAACCAAAGGCTCCTGCTTCACAACTTAATTGAATTGTTACAAATTTGGGCATTATTGCTAAAAGGATGGAAACAATTGGTAGATGAACAAATATTGATGGCAACTCATTTATATGTGTGAATGGTTAAGTTTTCTCAAGAGAAGTCATCCACAATTGAGGAGTGTGCCTAATCGTTACACAAAAAATAAATAAATAAAAATGCAACTCTAAAGATGGTGGTCCAGGACTACATCATTGCATAGTGCAACATAGAAACCAGAAGAACATATATCTCAGAGATTCTTTGGCACAGGTCAGTCAGCGTTTGTGCTCAATTAATCAACATATATCAGAATTTTAAACTATTTAAAGTTTAAGTAAATCACATTGACAGTGCGGACATGATTATTGGTGATTAATATAAGCATTGAAGAAATAATTAAAGGAGAGTTTGTTCAATAAAAAGCCCGTGTTATTTTGAGCAATTAATAATTATTAAATGAAAAGATATGACTTTTTGTTATGAAAGGTAACGTCCTTTATGTATATAGATATCTAAGATGAAAGAATCAAGGAAAAAAAAACAAAAAAACAAGACATATCTGATATTTGAATATTCAACTCCAAAGAAGAAGCATTTATATTTGTACAAAGGAATAAGGGGCTTCAATATGACTTTATAATGAAAATTCAATAAATTTATTTTAATAATAAAATAAAAAAGTCCTTTGTTTATTTTTTAAGGCATGGAGAATTAAACTTCAGTTGATTCGTCTTTTATAATTATTTTTAAAAAATTTGTAAACAATTCATGTCAAATAAGTGAACGAGATCATCTATGCCATTTTAAACTCAATCATCGCAGAAATTGTGAAATATTTAATTGTTTCCAAATCTGCATCCAGTCTGTCTCCCAACCATAGGAGTTAAGTGCAATCTAGACTAGTTTAGAATTGTGTATGTATATTTAATTTGTCGCATGTTGATCATTAAATTGTTATAGTTGAAGTGCATAGAACATTATAAAGTTGTACGTGAAAATCTTCATTGTAGTTGACTCTGTTGCCCAAATAATTAAAGCATTGGTCTATCGGATTTATATTTGAACTCAGAAAACTTCTTACAAACATCAAATCCATCATTGACAAACATTATACAAAACATCCAACTATTCTACGCACTCAACATTCAGTTTCATTTTGATCAAGTTCAAGGACTTTGCCAACCGAAGAACTCTCAAAAGCTTAAATTCTCTTTAGAAAAGCTCTGAACCAAGTGATTAGATTCAAGGAAAAGGTCTACCCACCTAGGTGTAGCAGAGCCTTAAGTGCAGGGGAATCAAGGCAATTCTCGTACATTGGTTAGAATTGATTGAGAGATCCTATCGGAGAAGTGGCAAGCTCTTGGATTTCCAATTTGCGGTTTTGGGAACCTACAAGAGGAACATATTCAGCTGAAACACATTTCCAAACATCAAGTCCAAGAGGCTTGCTATAAGTCGTCATTCTAAAACTCCAAATAGTGAAGTTTGAGCCATCAAACTTGGGAACCCCACAATTTTCATGCTCTTCCAAGTTCAAGTCATCAACAACCATTGCCACAAGTATGGTCACATAAAGGTTGAATGTCGGAAACGCTTAGCTGTCCAATCTAAGGAATCAAGTTTGCAGCCCAAAGCAAACAATGCAGAGCACACTGAGCTGACGAAATTTTCCTTTTACACCTTCATGGCTAAAAGACCTACAAATCATGTGAAGCCATCTTCTTGGTATATTGATTCACGTGCCTCATGTCATTTCACTCACCATAGAGAGTGGTTCACTGACTACCAGCCTTATTCAGATTATATTATTTTTGGTGGCGTAGAAGAGTACATCGTTGTCGGCAAAGGCAACATTCAAATTCAATCTGCTCGAACAAATCTTATTTTCTTCGATGTGTACTACATTCTAGGGATGGAACTAAATCTACTCTTAGAAAGTCAATTGTTGCGATATTGTCCACAATTGGATGTCACCTTCAGTTCACATCAGTGTACCATTACTGATAAGGCAACTCGGTCTATTGTTGTAGTGGGTCTTGAGGATCATGGTCTTTTTTGACTTACTCATTCTGGTGATTCTTGGGACTTAGCTATGGCTGCTCGGTGATCTTCTTTCAGCACACTTTGGCATTAGCGGTATGAGCATTTAAATGTGCATTATATCTCTCAACTTGCTCAGGAAGAGCTTGTCCTCAGTTTGTCAAATATTCAGACTTAGCTGCTTGGAGTTTGTGATGCATGCCAAACTAGGAAGCAACATTGCACAACTTTCACCAATGGTGATTCATGTCGAGCTTCTCAGGTACTTCAGCTTGTTCATACCAATATCTATGGCCTTGTGGCCCCTCATTTTGTTCTTGGGTCCAGGTATTTATGTTGTGTGTTGATGATTTCTGTAGAAAAATGTGGGTATGTTTTCTTAAAAAGAAATCAAATGCATTTACTATATTTCATAAGTTTAAACCTTTGGTTGAAAAAGAGTCTAGGAGATCTATTATTACTCTTAGGTCAGACAATGGGGGGGAAATTTGTTCTAATGAATTCTCTAGCTTCATGGATACTCATGTTCAAATGCCAGTTAACCATACCCCACACACCACAACAAAACAGTGTTGTCAAACGTCGAAATAGATGAATCACTGAGATGGCTTGATCCATGCTCGAACACAGACATGTTCAAAAGAAATTTTAGGCAGAAGCAGTTAACACTGCAGTTTATCTTTTGAACTAGTTACCCACAATTGCAGTCAAAGGTAAGACTTTGGAAGAGGCCCGTTCAAGTCGCAAGCCCAAAATTAGTGACCTGAGAGTTTTTGGCTCTCTTGCTTTTGTTTGGATCCCTGATGTATCATGCACCAAGTTGGATGTTGGGAGTCAGAAACTCATACTTACTGGATACAGTAGTCTTCACAAAGCCCACCGCTTTATTGACACTGAGACATCTCATCTCCTGTACAATCGTGATGTAGTCTTTAATGAGCAACAAGGACCATTCATCTCTATTTCTCTTATTCCTAATCCAGTAGACCAGCCTATGAAGGCTCATGATTTAGGAGTTAGGCTTCCATTAGGTCCACCTGATGGGAAGGCTCCAATAGCTCCTACAGCTACCAGTAATCCCTTTACAAACACCTCTTGCTTCTCTTGCAGGATCACCCAGATTTGTAGATGCTTCACCTGAGTTTGATCCACATTCTTCTGATGAGGAACCCGATCGTAGAGCATCTCCTGATACTAATGTTGGTCATTCTCCTCTCTAGCCTAAGTGGTGGGCTAAGACACTTGCTGGTCTTCAAGATGATGAGCTCATTTATGGGAGAACTACTTAGAAAAAAGAGCAAACCTATAGAGTCAATTATTTTTTCTCTTGTGCCCAACATTCACAATGTGTTTGAACCTCAAAAATATTCTGAGACTAAAGGAATTCCAGAGTGGAAACAAGCCATGACATCTAAACACCAGAGCCTGCTGATATAACACCTGGGTCCTTTCTGATCTTCCACCAGGGAAGAAACCCATTGGCTACAATGAGCTTACAAAATCAAATACAAATTTGATGGCACTTTGGATAAGTACAAAGCTCATTTAGTTGCAAAGAGCTTTTCTTAGCGTCAGGGCATTGATTATGAGGAGACCTTTACTCCTACTACAAAGATGAGCACAATCAAATTAGTCTTAGCCATGGTAGCACAATTTTGATGGAGGCTCCATGAGATGGACTTCAAAAGTGCTTTCTGAATGGTGACCTACAAGAAGAGGTCTACATGACATAGCTTCCTGGTTTCAAGATTGTCGATAAAGAACATCAGGTTCTCAGATTAGTGAAAGTATGGCTTGAAGTAAGCCCCTCGAGCATGGTACATGAAAATTTCTAAGTACCTTAGTGATCAAGGTTTCCAAAGGATTTCTTCATACTCAAATTTGTACATCAAGACTACTAACAGTAACATCATCCTTCTAGTTATTTATGTGAATGATTTGATCATCACTTGCAGTTTGACATCTTTGACTCAAGGAATCAAATAGAATTTATGTCAGTCTTTTGATATTACTGACCTTGGGCTTATGCATTATTGCCTAAGTGTTGAGGTTTGGCAACAGTCTTCTGGTATATTCATCTCTCATTCCAAATATGTTAGGGCTCTATTAGAAAAATTTCATTTGCAAGATTGCAAGCCTACATCTACACCCATGGAGAAAGGTCTCAAGTTATCAGCCAAGTCCGATTCTCCTCCTGTTGATGATACTACATGCCGGAAACTAGCAGGTAGCCTCATCTACCTCTCTGCTACTAGGCCTGATATCAGCTTCACAATCAGCTACATCTCACGCTTTATGACAGCTCTCAGGGCTGATCATTGGATGGCAATCAAGCATGTGCTTCATTATGTGAAGGGCACTACAGATCATGGACTTCTTTACTCTCGAAATTCTAATCCTAGACTCAGTGGGTTCACAAATTCAAATTGGGCGGGCTTTGTTGGCAATACAAAGTCAACTTCAGGATGTGTTCAATTTGGGATCCGATGTCGTCACATGAACCAATAAGAAGCAGCATGCAGTTTCTCTCTCCTCCAAAGAGGTTGAATACAGAGGGACTATTAAAGCAAGATGTGAAGTTGTTTGGCTTCCTCAGATTCTTGGGGATATGCAGATGTCACCAGCAAGACTGACTACTTTGTTTGTTGATAACAAATGCGTTATTAAATTAGCAAGGAATCCAATCTTCCATGAACGAACGAAGCATGTGGATGTTCATTGAGACTACATACAAAAGCTGGTTGAAGACGGGACAATAGATTTGCAGTATGTTCCTACAACAGATCAGACTGCAGACATTCTCACCAAGCCTCTCGGTCTTGATAAGTTTGTCAAATTCAAAAAATAACATGGTCTTGTAGATAGGTTAACCATTAAGGGAGGGTATTACGATAATAGATAGCATCTATTATTACCTAATGGTTATCTATTTGTAATCCATTGTAAATATTAGAATGTTTCTAATATTTAGTTAGCCTGTAGTTATCTATTAGTTTTTTATTAGCTAGAATAGAATGTTTCTATTCTTTACAATCATTGCCTAAGGAAACATCATTCATTCTTTTGTATATATTGACCTCTTGGTCTTTGTTAATATCAAGCAACTACTTTGTAATATTCTTATCTTGGGTTTTGTGACGCAATTTTAGTACTATCTGGACACTAGCTACAAATGAAAAATTGTAGTACAAAAAACTAGTCTCTCATTTGCAAAATTTATTTCTAGCTAGTGTGTTACATATCATCCCCAACTAAGTTTGGTTGGCAAGAGTTCTTGCAAGGGTCTCAGTACAAGGGGATATGCATCTCCCAGATTTTCAGTGTCAGTAGAGGAAAAATGACAGAAAATAATTAACACGTGTAACATGAAACATTAACTAATTTAAAAAGCATTCAAAAGCACAGTTCTCAGTAGTTTAATCGGCAAGGCTTAGAGGAACTTACTTATTCCTTTTTATCAATAGAAACTTACATTTCCAGCTCTCCTTTAGTAAATGCAAATCCATGTATATCAAACAAATTGTAGTTAGGCACTTCTTCTAATGAGAAGATAAAATGTCATCTAACTGCCTACAGATTTGTTCAGAATGTCTCTTCATCAATGACTCAAGCATCCCTAGAAATGGCTGAACATACTTAGAGAGAGAGAGAGAGAGAGGGAGGATGGGGAAGTGAGTTTCAACCTTTGGGCATTAATAACTGTAGAAAGCGGATCATAAACAACAAGATTCATATCAAGAGGCACAGACCATGTTTTAACATGGCAATGGCCTTGCTCCTACAACTTGTGAAGTCAACTCAAAGTCCACAGGATCAGGCAGCAGACTTCAATGTAAAAAGAAATCTAAGAGAGTTTTGTCATAGTAAAAGAAACGAAAAGAATATGTTGTAAACATAAAAGTAAATGGGAGTTTTGAATCATTTCTTGCAAGAATAAACACTTACAATCTCTTCGGGTTGATTTATTCTTCACAGAGAACAGCACACCAACTAAAGTTTCCCACATCCCTGGTGGTGTCATTCCCGCATGAAGAAATTTCTGAGCCTTTTTTATCAAAAGATCAAAAATAAAATTTTTAATCAGTAAACAGTCAAATAAGTACAAGAATTCAAAACGACTCTTTATTCTGAGCCACTACATGTACACCATTTATTTTTTACTCACATTTTTTTCCCTTTATATTTTCATAGGTTATTCAGCCACTCAATTTATCTTTTCTTCTATTTATTGAAAACTCAATGTCACTTTTCCTTTTATTTCATGGATTTTGTTTAATTTAAATTTAGCTACAATTTCAACTTTAGTTTGGATTCAATTACCTATTTACCTAGAAGAGTAACCATATGATAACTCAAAGATGGAAAAGTGAACAGAGTTTATTTAAACCTTCAAAGTGACAAAAAGAAAGCTAAAGCAGTTCATTAAGATGTTTAGCAAATGAAAATGAAGACCATATATAATCTGAAGAAGCTTGAACATTTTATTCAAGAAACAAAATTAGGATTAGGCATCTGAAACGGTCAAAACAATTGGGATAAGCGAGAAAGCACGCTCTTCTTCTCCCCTCAGCTTGTCAATTCTAATGGAGTTGTAAAGTAAAATCAGTATATAGTAAAAGTAAATTCAGTGTACAGTAACTGCAGAGGAAGCTTGGGATATCCTTGAAAACATATATAACTGAAGACACTACTTGCATATGTGAGACATGATTCATCTGTTAATCCGGATCCTTAGAAATAACTCGCAGATCACACTCTAAACTGTGAGAATCTATAAGTGTTCAATATGCATTACAAATTAGAGTCGATGATTATTAAACAAAAAATGGCACATAAATCTGGAACAAGAAGATTATTATATGTGCCTTTTGTACATGGTATACTTGCAAGGGAGATATATGACTGTTTGTCTTCCACTAGCTATGTCCATTTTCCAAATTTTAAAATTAAAATGACAAATGTCAAAATTGAAAATATGAATATCAAATATAGACATTGCAATGCCCATTTTCCAAATTTTAAAATTTTCATTTCGCAATCATATTAATCATGACCCAATGTTCATCAAGATTCAAAAATTACAACCAATTGATCAAGTTATCAAGATGCAACAATTTTTTAACTTCAAAAACAAATAGTAAATACTACAAATCATAGTCCACATCACTCAAACTGTAATGTCCCAATTTTTAGCAAGTTTTTGCAGTTGGCCAGGTCAGTTCACCATCGCGATCCTCATGAGCTGACAGTGGGATTTGAGGGTCTCAATTGTGTGGTTATAGGCTTTCTAGCAGCCTATGGTGTGTTTTGACTCTATTTGAGGGACTTAATATTTATAGTAAGTCAATCTATTGGTTCCAATGAGCTCAATTGAGTTAGAGTTGGAGGATGCTCTTAGTCTTTATTTTAGGCTTCCAGTTTGAGCTCCAAGAATCTTGGAGGGAGTGTCTATTTATAGTAAGTCACCATGTCAGGGTCATTCATCATCCTTCATCTTCAAGATCACTTCGGTGTTGTCAAAATTTGATTCTGATGCCTGTTCAATTGTTTTCGCAAGACGGGTGTATTATTATTATTTATATAAATACGCTGAGGTTGCTATTTCTGATAGTGTTGTTGGTTGGTCACCTCAGTATCATAGCTCGTTGGAACCTAGACGAAAAGTTTTAAATCATGGGAACAAGAAACAATGGCCTTACATGTCAGAATTTTAAGTTAAGGTGAAAAAGGTCATCTCCGGAGCCAAAAGCAATTAATAAATTAGTTTATAATGGAACTTTATAATATTTTAATTTTATATGTGGGAAGCTTCCTAAGTGAAGTTCATTTGGGAAACTTTGTGCCATTTGGAGATTATAAATATGAGTTTATTTGATGAGTAAAGCATCTAATTGATTATTTTCTTTTGTTGCCAGCAAAAAGTTTCTGAGTTTGCCAATTTCTTTGCCCTTGCTGAAGTATAAGAGTTTGGAATTAAGAAGTGCCTGGTAATTCATAGCTGAGGTATTGTGAATTAATTCTGAGAATTGTCTTAATCAAATTATAGTATTTCCCGACTGTTATGTACTGTACCTAGGAATTTCATTGTGGCTAGAGAATTTGTGATTTGAAACGCCATTATTGTCTATTGTTTGGCGTGGTTAAAGAAGAATGTACTGTGGTTGACATCCCTGTAGTTGGCAGCGACTTCAGACTTTGTGGAAGGCTGCAATCAATTATTGGGGGCAGCAATCAGGTTTTAGAGCACCTACGATTATAAGCGAGGACCGTGTATTTCTAAACCTACGAATAAATTGGATTATTTCTTGAGAGCTACAATCCATATTTCATCTATTAGAAGTCAATTTCCACGATATAGCTTGTTGAGGGTTTTTACACTAACTGTTGGATTCCACAAGCTCATCCATACCGATAACAACCACGCCTATCTCTGTAGCATCGTCATTAATCTGTGTTGGTTCTTTTGGCTCTACATTACATCTGGAAACTGGACTAATAATCTTTAATTTAAAGTTTTATATTACAATTTTAGATTTTTTTGTTATAAATTAAACCTAAAATTTAAAATATTATAAAACGTGATTTATGAATTATATTATTTCTAAATTAATTTAGAATGTTATCTTAATATTGATTTGGTTAAAACTTATAACTTAAACTTTGCCTTTTAAGAAGAAATGTATGGAAGTTTTTTTGACATCAAGGGACATGTACGTGTGTCAGGGACTTCTGGATGTCCCCCAATGGAGTCCCATTTTAGCAAAACATCATAGGAAATGTGTTGGAGACGGTAGGGAAACATGGAGGAGGTGGAGGGTCTCCACCATCTCTGTCTTAAAAACTCCGAGATAATTTTTTTGGAGGGGGTGGAGCACTGATATAAACAAAATATTGAATCTTTAGACTGTCACCTATACAAATTGCATTTATTCTATAATTGTTTGTGGTTTATGAGGTTTGTCTTGATCAATGAAAACACACTTTGCTATTGTTTTATCAATATTGCTTCTAATCACAGACTTCTTCTATTACCAAATCGCACCTGCTAGTAATGATAATGTTTATTTATTCTGAATTCACTTATTGTCTTATTGTAAATCATCCTTCTAGACATAGTTTGCTATTATTGAAGGGAGATCAATTTTCATAAGAACGATCACTGTTCAAAGGGATGGTTTCTGCACCATTACTCAACCCAAAAAAGATCCATTGTTTATTGTTGTCTAAATTCACAACATGTTTGTTTAGTCACTGATTGTCAATTGTTCATGTAATCATAGAGAGTATGAAACTTTTGCATGGTTAAAATTTTAAAATGTTTGAATGACAATGACTCAATTGTATTCAATCACCAAACCTTGCCATAAACAAGACATCAATGACAGCATCTCAACAAATATTCTGTAAAAGCAAAGACTAAATGCTTTTGCATAGCTACACTAAAAAAAGATGCTCACATGTTTCTACATTACAAATGTTACAAATCAGTTCTCCCCAAGGATGCATTCCTTGCTAAATATGACCATGTCACACATAGAGGAACTTTCAGGGATGCAAGGATAGGTACAAAACATCCTTATCCCATCTCTTACTTTGCTAAAAACTTGGATACATTCCTAGTATGAACAATTTTCTTGGGGATACCTAGGTACATTAGAGAATGACCAAGTAACATCCAAACTTCCCCTACTCGTCCCAATAATGGATAGGCATCCTCTAACCCAAGCCACATTTCAATTACCTTTTTTAAAACTTACAGCTTTTCACTCCCTATCTTTTTTTGTAACATGCCTCTATAAGATTTTCAAACAGATACATAAATAGAGTGTGCTAGCCATAGACACAGAAGGGGGATTGCTCCTCAACATTGCGTGAGGTGTTAGCCCAAACCCCTACCAAACTATAAATCTAACCAAGTAATGGACCAATGATTAATCATGATCACAATATCTACAAATTACGTATCTCATCTTACAAACCTTATTTCACAATCAAGGATTGTCGCGTTTCATACATTAGACAACCTATTCAATACACAAGGACCGACGCATACAAAATTGGCATGCTACAATCATTATATTGTTCTATAAAAATTTAATGAGGTAAGAAATGCCACAATATTAGCATATGAATACTTGAAATTGCATTATATTTTAAAATCTTTCATTTTTTAATAGTCGTCCCCTAAAAAACGGCCTTTAAAAAACTTGTCCCAAAGCTAGAAACTTTGAGGAGCATGGTTACAAACAAATCATTACAAACCAAACTGGCACACGATAAAACCAACAAGGAGCTTGTTAACAAGTAATAGCCATCTAGAAACATGATTTTAGTGGCTCAATAATATTAAACTATCAAGGTTTAAGGATAAAGGACCATTCTTTCTCATCAATATTCAGTCCCCATTTGGAGTTGACACAGTTAAGCACCTCTTCTGGGTAGACTAATAGGCTATACAACTTAATGTCATTAGTATTATAGAGTGCAAAACTATCAACCCACTAAAAGTTATCAATATTCATAAAACTATATTTGATATTAATAGGACACTTCACCTTAAACAAAGAGTTATTCAAGACAACAAAAGTTCTCAAACGCTTTAAGCAAAGAAAAGTTTTTTGATATTGTTTCATCTTTCAAGTTTTCGACTATCCTTTATCAGGGATGGCAATAAGCTCAATAATGCCCTTACCATTCTATGCCTTAAAAAACCACACTTACAACAAAGCATGGATTTTGGTATTCCAGTATAAGTTCCACCAAATGGATGTTATGATAAATCGATGTTGTTGTTATTAAATAGAGGAGATGAACACTACTGACAAGGAGATGAACACTACTGACAAAGATTTACAAAGATGAGAAACAATATTAAAGACAAAAATAGAAACTACCTACCGACCCAAACAAAAATAATAGAAACTACCTAATAAACTATGGACTAACTCAAATGATCATTAAAGAAATATTATAATATTATAATACCCTCCCTTAATGGTCATAATCTAACTACTATCTTTTGGTCACAAATTCTTCTAAACATTATGCTATTGTTGAGACCCTCTTTGGATTTGCAAAATGTTAATGACCAAGAAGCCAAGATCCGTCCAAAAAGGAGTAGAGAAGAATGCCCCCTTCTTCTGAAAGCTTTGTAGAAAGAGACAAGAGCCTACCACCGACTCTACCATTGAGATGAGTTTGTCACTAAACAACAAAACATCTCACCAAAAATCATCACAAAACATCCAACCTGATGTTGCATAACAGAGCTTTGCTTCCCTAGAGACAGAAACAAACATTAAGAACAACTAGCACAATTTTGGGGAAAAATCGACAAACCCTCCAAAGTTTGCAGAAGAGCACAATGTCCCAAAACAGAGTGCACCAAGCCACAATTTTTTTACGAGAAAATTTGGAAAGGCCAAACACAATTTTTGAGAAAAATTGACTAGACAACAAAATCTAGAGACAAAGCTTCATTTTCTAGAAAAAAATAGTAAAACCCAACAAATAATTTTTGAGAAAAATATTATAAACCCACTAGATAATTTTTGAGGAATAAATTCTAAACCCACCAGATAATTTTTTAGGAAAAAATTATAAACCCACCAAGTAATTTTTGAGAAAAAAATTATAAACCCATCAGATAATTTTTGAGGAAAAAATTATAAAACCACCAAATAATTTTTGAGGAAAAAATTACAAAAACGTTACAATAATTTTCAAAGGGGAAAAATACAAAAAAACCTATCAAAACTTTTTAAAGGGAAAATTTATGAAAACCCATCAAAGAAACCTTCACACGGCAAATTAGAGACTTTTGCTTAAAACAAGAAAACATGCAATTAAAACCCTCGACCAAGCTTGTGATTTTCAACAAAAAATCTTTGAAGACGAACCACAAAATTTTCATAAAATACCTCCAATGATTTTTATTTCAAAAAATCAAGAAACAAATTTCTGGAAAAAAAATTGATCAAAAGAGGCTCGAATTTTTCTTAATAAATTCAACAAATTTTATTAAATCCCATCAACCTACTGTGATGCCATGTTATGATAAATCGATGTAATTATTAAACTAAGGAGATCAAAATTCCTTTATATAGATTTACAAAGATGATGTTTCTAAAAGAAACAATCATGAACTAAAGACAAAAATAGAAACTACCTAATAAACTAAGATTACCATTAAAGAAACATTATAATATTCTAATAATGGATATAGACAAAAGAAACTTCTCTCTATTGAAGGCATTACAACCCTTAACAAGGCCTCTTACAGCCTCCTAGGCCCTCCATATGCTGCAGAAAACGATAGAAATTGGAAGGCTTAACATAAAAATTGCCAAAAAATATATCACGTGGGTGCAAACCACTAGTATTTGGCTTTCTTAGAAATAAAAGGCTGAATACTGTTTTTGACCAAGATTTTTAAGGGTTCATAAACTCAAAATGCCTAAATAATCCAATTAGTAGCTACAGTCACACCTTCATTTTTAAGGTTCTTAAGAACCAAGCCACCTTAATAGTACTTATCAAGTACAAGGGTAACTAAGTGTACATGTTGAATTGTGATACTTCTGTTTGGATAACAGCATCCAGAAGCTTATCTATACAGAATTAGACAAAAATCATTGCAAGAAAACATATTTATTTTAAGCTGCGATACTTCTACATCCTTATAGAATCAAAGTCCTGGAGAAAACTTAAATCTTAGACGGGCAGCTCATAATAAACAGCTGTAACCTAGGCAAGAGCCTACAACACAACGGTAAATTATGACCCTCTTATATGGGAGGTCTTGGGTTCAAATCTACTCGAGCTTAACAAATAATAATAATTAATCACAAGAAATAATAACTAACCTTGGCTTCAGCCTATCACCGATCGAAAAAAAGAAAAAAAATAAACAGCTGTAACCTAAACTCGTTAATCTTGAAATATATTCAAGAATTTTCAAGAATATAAAAACTTTGACCTTCCAATGTTTCAATTATCAAAATTTCTTAAACTGAAATAGACTACAGATTCTAATAATAATGCCAGCAGTTTGAGGCAACAATTATGTAGTGACAAACCTGCATCCTTGTCTTTGCTAATTCAATGGGAGAACAAGTAATACATGCCAAAGCACGTGCCATTGATCCAGCTACTAATGGTGCATATGGTGTGAATTTGGGTGCATTCTTTTGTGAAAATTCTTCAAGCCAATCTCGAAAAACATCATAGCATGGCATGTAAATTCCAACCTGAATGCAACCAATCAAATTTAATGAACTTTCAAAAATGAAAACATGGCCAGCACAAAATTTGATAAAACAGTTAACCAGAGAATCAAAACGCAAATTGATTCTTATGATGCATATTTGATTGTCCCAAGATCTATTAAAATTGGAAATGCTAGTGTTCCAAGCATTGTCCCTAGACACTTGGGCCTGTAATTTACAAACAAAAAGGCTGTTCTGTTAAAAAGAGAGAAACATGTGTTGCATCATATTATAAGAATTACAAATACACAGCATTCAATTATAGAAATCATGGAGATCCTAAAGCAATAAATTATTAAAGTAACTTCCCTATTTAGTCCTACCTAGACATAAACTTCTTGTAACTGCAGAGAAGAGATATTTCCTTAAAGGCAGATTTATCATCTTGACCATAAAAAGTAATTGAAACATGACCAACAGCTGCCCATAAATCTTTGCCTTAATTCTTGATCATCCAGGTGTCTCTTAGAAGTGCCCCACAAAAACTATTAGACCTTGTTCTTTTACATTCCCCAACGATATATAACTATGTTACTCATTGCTCATAAAGCCCTTAAAAACTATCCAGCACATCTTGATTGGTGACTCTGGAGAAGAAGTAGCCACAATTCTACCCAAATACTTTTTGAAGGCAACTCAAGTCTTCAATTATCTTTGCAGTTTGAACAACTATTGTTCTTTACAACTGGGTACCAAGTTTAATATATAAACCAGGAGGATTTTGTCTAATCCTATCATAAAATATCAATAAAAATCCTTGGCATTCCTCCATTATCAGTCTTTTCAAACAAACTTTTGAGCCTGTGATTACAATTCTAACATGCAAATGTAAAGAAAAGCCTTGTAAAGATTTGGGTTAAAGGAATTATCAGATCATGAGAACAATTTTCTGCACTTTAGAGCCCTGCTACTTATCCAATTACTTATTTTGTATTTTAGTTTTTGATCCTGCCACTAACTTATCGGGTTCTTCTGGTTATCGCCAGGGTCCCAGTCTGGTCTGGCCCAAATACAGGTCTGGATATGGTCCTCCGTGGATCTAAACAAGGTCTGGCACACTCACTATGAGTTTGGCCTACTAGACCGAAGAGACTGCGAGAGTAATAGGATTAAGCTTGCACCATACTCTTCAAGAAAATCTTGTAGCTTTGAATGAGAGAAAAATGCGTGAGTTGAACAGTAGAGTTATTGAAGAATATTCTGGTGATTTTTCCATGGCTACAATTGCAGCGTTCAGGGTTCCTTCTCCAAACCTTTCAAGAGGAAAGTCACTTGAAGATTCTCCAGTATCTCCTCCTCGTGAACATAAGGGAAGAAAGGGTGACATTGAGGAAGTTGAAGAACTTATAAAGACACTGAATATATCAAAATCTGATTCATTAGATAATAACCCAATTGACATCAAAGAAATCAGTGAATCTGTTACTCCACATCCTTATATGGGATTTGATGAATCCACACATTAAATTTCATCTAATCCATCAGAGTTCTGTCCTCAAGATTGCTGATCTTTCATCTAATCCATCAGAGTTCTGTCCTCAAGATTGCTGATCTTTCATCTAATCCATCAGAGTTCTGTCCTCAAGATTGCTGATCTTTTAAGTGTAGTGACTTGAAAGGGGCTAAATCAGATTATTCTAAAAATGACAGCAGTAACATATCTCCTTATCATCCTAACATGGCAGTCTTGATACATGGCATTGACAGAGCTATAATATCTTCATATGATGGGACTTCATGCTTGGAAATGGGGCTTAACAAAGGTATACACTCGGGAAATTCTTCAGTAGCCAAACAATAACATCCTCATTTTAAAACTTTAGTGGATTCAGTCTTTGAACCAAACCTTGGTGTAGTCATTATGCTTGATGGCATTGCTGATCTAGATTCATCTGCTGACAGTCTTGTGTGGAATGACACGAGCCTACTGTTAGCCATATTCCTTTGCAACAGAATTATTCTAATGGAGTCCCATGTGCCAGGCTGAAGGATTTAATAACAAACTAGTGATTAAAAAATGTTTAGAAGCACAATCTTGTCAAACTCACCAAGATTGATGAAAAGGGAAAGCCTGCAAAATGGACAATTAAGACATTATAATGCTTTGGTAGCATACTCAGAAAAGTAGTTTAAACTTACATGATTTCGAACTAGTTTCCAATCTGAATTGGCCATTACTATAGCGGCACATAACAATTAAAATTTTTGACCCTTTCATCATTTCTTTTTGGTTCATATTGAAACCTGCTATGTTGTCATTCATATATACAATGGAAATAATTTAACTTCATCAACCTTTGTAGAATCTCTTTTCAAAAACTTATATTTTTAATAATGTGAGGCTCAAGGTTTTATAAAATATTAAAACAGGACTTTATAGGAAAGATCAATTGTGCTTTGTCATTTCCAATCACTCTAGAACAAACTCTTGGCTAATTAGTTGAAACATGCTCATCAGTTATTGCAAAAGTTGAAATTAAAAGGGCTCCTGTTGTAAGTGCCAATTATGTAACAATTGAGTGAATGCACCAAATTGTAGTTACGGATGCTACTTGGAGGAGTTGATGAACTATACTTCAATCCAAGAAAAAATATATATTAGACAAAAAAAAATTAACAGTCTGCTTTTGCTCCTGACTAGATCTGATACTGAAACGAGTTTATCAGGATGATCCTGGACTAGAACTGTTATTGAAATGAGCTCCTGCCAAGCTGTGTAATTCTCAAGAGAAAGAAAGAGACTTGAAATCCAAAATCCAACCAGCAATCGGCAGCAGAATATTAACCACAGCAAATTAGAGCAGAAGTTTTACAACAGATTCAACTAATAATTTGAAAGCATAGATTGGCAATCAGAGATTCACAGCAAGAAACCTGGAGTGCAATTTACACTTTGTAGATAAAGCCAGAGATTAGAACCACAGAATCAAACATCTGCAAAAAAAATTACAATTAATCATGAATATAGTTGAATCAAGGTTTTGGAAATTTTCCCTGCAAAAAAATCCAATTCTATTTTATATTGCCTGCACCAATTTGACTTCAATAAGAAAAAAAATTATTGGGAAAGGATTTTGCATGCATTTTAAAACTTTGTTTCACTTATGTGATTGAACACAGACACCTTGTCATTTTCCTTCTTAAGCTAGCTCATCGAGAATGAAAGTTCATACTAAGGCTCCTTTAGATTTTGAGTATACTGAAGAAATTCCATTAAATGCTAGATACAATTAGATATTGTTCAAAATTAATTTCACTGACAGCTGAATACATTTGGGTAGCATGATTACTTGGTTTAAATGTTGCCCTTGAGTGTTTGATACCTTCCAAATTCTACCTTGTCAATTTCAGTAATGGAATACGGTTCTCCAATAACTAGCAAAACATTTTATTGGACATAATTTAGAATAAGCTGAAATTAGTTTGTTTCACACTGCATTCTCAAATTTTTGAGATCTTCCCCCAAAAAAGCTTTCAAACATTAAATTCAGTAGTTCATGTATTTGTATCATAGTTCCCAAACTCAGAATCAGCTTGAACTCAGCAAGGCCAACTCGGCTACAACTTGGCAAAATGAAAAAACCCTTGAAATTTAGAGATTTTAATGATTTAAAACTTATTTCATGCAAAGATGATTCAAGTACACATTGAAACCCTCAAAAATAAACTATGTATACGTGAAAAACATAACTTTGTCAATAATCTACTCCCTTGTTAAAAGATTTTTAAAAGGATTTTGAAGGTCCTCCATCTTGCATTCCTGCACTTTGATGACATTCTGAGTGCCAAGTCCTAGAGAATCAACATGAAAGCAGCTTTTCAAATAATTACAAACAAGGCATAGAGACAGGAATTTGTGATCTAAGTAAAATATCATAAAATCTCTTCATATATATGTTACTTGATCCATCCAATTATAGGAATATTTGCATTCAAGCTCTGATTGTGATGATTTGGATGAGGTGCCTTAGCCTGTTGAGAAGCATATTTTCTAACTTGAACAATGTATATTAGCACTTGAAGACATTTCCCATTAACAGATTTCAATTCAGCCTTGCATGTTTGAAGTTTACTTTAGGCAGCTTCATACTTGCCATTATACTACTATGCTTTCATTGATAAGAATTCTGTAGAGAATGATTTCCATGTTAAGAAGAGAAAACTTGCATTTATTGCAGAGTTCATATTTGAATCGGCAATTTCTGGGCCTGATTTCTGGCGATTTATGGTGAATTCAGCAATTTCTGGCAATTTCTTCCCAGAACTCAGTGAGTTACCAATCTAAGTCAGCAAACATTTCCACCCTTAATACAACTCGCCAAATCACCTAAATCGCCTGAATCATGGTGATTCTGGGATCTCTGATTTGTACAAAAATGCTAAAATTCAATTTGCACAAATAATACATAGCAAACTCAGCAAGGTGCTGAGTACTTGCAAGTTTTCTTAAACACATAAGTACTCATGGGGTTTACTTGCAGAAAATTTTTGCCAAGTATTTGGGTAAAACTCAGTGAGACCAATGACTTGACTCAACATGCCAGCGACGTGGAGAAAAGCATGAGTTAAATGCTCCAAAACATTTCCTGGCCTTATAAGCATTGTTTTTTCCCTTAAAAAAATTATGAAAATGATGTGCAACATAAAGGTCTATATGATTTTGAAGGACTTCATTTGCATTCTCCCTAGACACAACAAAGGGCACAAGCCCTAGACCCCCAACAAACCCATTTGATACATTTTGTAGCTGTATTATTTATTAAAAAAAATATTTTTCAAAAAATTAAGTGTTTATAAATTGTCAAGTTTCTGCTCGGTCGGTGATTTTTGGCCTCTCAAGTACACTGTCAAGGTCTGAGTTTGTGACTATGGTTCAAAATTCAAATAGCAGCCTTGATAAATGCAACAGACCAAATTCGTTTCTACTTTCATAAAGACAATGTAAACTATGAACACTGCATAGGAAATGTTTGCCTTCAATTTAAACCATTCAAGTATTTCATTTCTGCCCTTGCAAATTTCATAAAAAATTTGATTTTCTGTATTTCATTTTTGTGCTCTATAACTCTATACTATCAAAATGCCTTAAAATTTAGATAACAGCATGTTTTTCTCTCTTCATGTGTTTCTCTATATTTTAAGATCCAATTTTTTACCTGATCTGTTGGGAAGAACTTAATCATTTGGTTGGCCAATTTTTCCAAAACATTTTTGGCTGCTATAGTTGGAGCCAATATATAGAACAAGAAGAGAGTCAAAACAACATTTTACACTAGATGAATGATGAATTAGAAATTAGAAACTTATAAAATTTAAAATCACAATATAGATTTTGGAAATCCAAAATCAGAGATCTAAACTGTGATACACAATAAGCAGGGTGTCAAACACATAATTAGCGTGCAGAAGGAGGGTAGAGCAGTACCCTACATAATTTTAGTATGCAGAAATCTGAGGATTGGAGATAAAAAGGAAGTCGCAGTTATGGAAAGTGCCTGACGCTAGATGAAATACTTTCCGACTAGTGAAAAACTCATGACTATTATGCTGGGCGAGTATTTACCACTTTTAGTCGCTGAGTTTTTGTGAAAAAGTCGCAGATTTTTTTACAAGTTTTTCACAAATACTTAGTGGAGTCTCCTGAAAAACTTGAGCATGGCATAATAAAAGGCCACAAACGCAAAAACAATGTGAGTTCTAATTCATTTTTTGTGCTTTCTTTGAGTCCTGGGATGCAATGGGAGCTTGACTGAGGCCATCAACACAAAGAAGAGGAATGTGTTAACTCAGAATTGCCTCAATGACCTTATCTTTGTGCATCATAATCTTTAGTTGCGCACAAAGAAGGTAGAGAAAACACAAGCTGGTCCAATTGATTTGGATGATATAGATCTTTACAGTGATTTGACATCACAAGAGAGCCATTGTGTACAAAGGATAAGCTCTATGATTTGAAGAGGTGGGCCATGGAGGAGGGGGGTGAATTTGGTTTCACATTGGATGATGTTGAGGGTGACGAGGTTGAGCATGATGAGAAGTCATTGTCGATGCCAGCAGAAACTACATCCTAGATGTAGTCGAGAAACTACATGAGGATGCCATTTTGTACCCATTTTGTACTCTTTTATGTACTCATTTATTCACTCATTTGATGCATCTCCTCATTGAATTTTGCAAAATATGCATTTCTAATCAGATTTAAGCAATTTTTAAGTTGCCAAGTTTTTGCCGTGTTTTTTTCCGGGCCTTGGCGAGTTTTTGCTTTTGGCATGACTAGAAGGCTTCATGTACCAGGATGTGATCTCTTCTTGATACCATTATGTAGCTCATGGAAATTAAAAGGATCTGTGTTCATCATCCAAATATGCAGGCATCAGTAATAAAGGTAACAAGTTGGTTACTCACAGTTGGCACTGCCAATAACAGGCTAGCATTTGTACCTCTCCATAGCCGAAAGAATCCCTCCTGAACAAAACATAAAACAATATAAAATTCAATTTATAGGAGAGCTTCTAATAATTGGCTCAAATAACAAGCAAAGTCAATGATAAAAATACCTGTTGACTTATCTTACAAAAGGCATCAAATGGTCCTTTGTACTGAAAAATGACATCAACAATTGCAAATCAGAGATTCCATCAAAATGAAACCAAATTATACCATATAAAATACATCAGATTGTAATTAAAATTGTTACAGAAATCCTTACCATCTCTGACCTCACAAATTGCATACTGTGGTGAGGAAGGGCTGGTCCACCTGCCTGAGCTTGTAGTCTGGTCTGAAAAATATAGTAAAAACAAATATGACAAGAAATTTTTGATAACAAACATTAAGCATGAAAAAATTGATACGCTGCTAACTGAGAAGAGTGTTATTAACCGCCAATTTTGACAAATGTAAGAACAATGTACACAGTTAGCATGGCACACTTATTATTTTTTCATTTTTCCTAGTACCTTGGGTTAGATTATTCCAGAGGTGAGTGATAGTCTGTTCTTTACAGCTAGTTAGGAAAGTGCAGTATAGCTACAAAACATAAGAATGATATAAGAGAATGTAACATCAATGATCAATTAACTGTGACTACAAATAAAAACAAAATGATGATTATCAATTGCCAAAATATTAAAATAATGTACATAAAAATGAGTTGTCATCAAGGATGCCTTCTAACAACATATTTATTTAATTGACTGTCATGACCCCAGCAATAACACAGTAATCATCAAATAAATTCAAAAAAATTGTCTAAGACTTCACAATTATCTGAAAAGAACAAGTGATCACAGCATTTAGGCAAGAATACCAGAGGCAGCGATTAGTAACTAAGGCTCTCCTAGTCACAGCAATAAAGCAATCAAAGGTTCACATAATCACAGTGATTAATCAACTAATGGTTAATGCAAATGATATAAGGACAGTAGTCATTTAGTAATTAACTTTTCAAGGGAATAACTTTATATGTTAATCACATATATGATGGCTGACCCCAAAATGATTTAAATGCTGGCCAACCAAATTTGTAATATGGATCAAATTAGTATACTTCAGACTGATCCTCCTTGTCTTTTTGCCCTTTGTGAAGAAATTAAAGCAAGATATATTATAATTAAGGCCGACCCATCACCTCTTTTAACTGACGCCATTCCCCTATAAAGAGACAAATCTCTTGGGCCTTTTATAAGATATAAAAACAAACATAAGAGGAGGATATAAAAGGGCAATAAAAAGTGGATGAATCAAATCAATCAGCAGCATCTATAAGAGCAGATCGACCCCTAGCATACATACATATAAGCAATCAGATCTGCAAATTTTGTTTATTGCAGGTTTTAGAATTACTGTGCAATTGTGGTATGCATAAATGTGTCTATTATGTATTGTTTAATATGCAAGTTATAATATATATGCAATAATGTATTTGATGAATAATCATTAACAAATTGATATTGGCAATTATGTAGAATGACTTGTCAATTTTCTGCAACAAACCTTAAGGTTAGGAAAGGAATACAAGAAGGAAGAAACTGCTATGAGGTCCTCTTCTAAGCATTCCACCTCATGGTGATGACGGATAGTCCCATAAGGCCAACTGGTGCAAGAAGTGCCCTGCCATTGGGCTTAGGAGGGAAGGATGCTCCAAACATCCTATCGTGACTTCCCCAACAACCTCAACAATGGTTGATTATTGGAATGGATTCAATGGGATGTCAATCATAGACACTGAATAGGGTGGCACAAGTAGGGAGAACAGATACAAGTGTCCCCACTAGGCACACCAACTCATGAACGATGGATGGTAGAAGGCCACATGAAACAAGGGCAGTATATCCACTCTCGGGCCTAGGGTACAGAGTCAATCCCAGCACCTTATTGTGTTCTCTAATCTGGCCCATAATGGTTAAACCCAAATAACAAATTGTATATGTTGTAAGATTACAATGACTTTGAATATATGGTCTCTAACCCTGGTTGTAATAATTGATATTATGTACTCCATTTTTT
This sequence comes from Cupressus sempervirens, assembly GCA_028749045.1. NCBI lineage: Eukaryota > Viridiplantae > Streptophyta > Pinopsida > Cupressales > Cupressaceae > Cupressus > Cupressus sempervirens. Next base: position 613,918,159 of record CM053788.1, read on the forward strand.
CCTAACATGATTGCATGATCTCAACAATGTTCTATCTTGTTTCACTTTCTTTGGGTAAGTTACATCTCTAACTAGATTTGCACCAACATGAATGACAATGAGTCTCCAAAGGGTAGGCCAGAAATGTCAGATAGTGAGGAGCAACATGAAGGAACCTAGATGTTATTTAGAATAATAATGACAAAGGTGTCATTCATGTTACATGCTATTTGAATCCTACCACAATCTATGAATTCTTGAATTTTACACTTCAAATCATAACATTCGAAAGTATTTCCCTGTCTATTGAATATGTGATTCAAGGGTAAGAACTAAGGCATTAAAGGGGACATTATATTGGCACAATAAAATGCTAATGTTCCACAGTATTTTGAGGACGGGGACAAGGAGACAGCAGGGGATGCATTTCCAAGAGGTTTCAAAAAGGGCCAAACATAGGGGATGGCAGGAGATGGCAGTATACATTTTTTTAGAATATATATATGAATTTTTCAAAATATATTAAGATATGATAGATAAAGAGAGGAAAAGAGAGAAATATGCCAATAATTGATAACAAGACAATATACAAATAAATCACGGATTCACGAGTTAGAATAATAGTATAACAACATAAATGATAATAGCAGCAGTATAAATCAGTACAACAGCTTTATAAAATGTCGAAACCATTATCTATCAATATAAATATCCAAATCAAAATGTCCCAAACATCTATTCAGATTTTTATTTTTACTTTTATTTTTACTTTCTGTTTTTAAATATAATTTTAATTTAGTCGCTTTAAAGTGTGTGTGTGTGTGTGTGTGTGTGTGTGTGTGTGTGTGTAATGTCAACTTGAACTGTTTTCTATTCTAGTAATTAGATATTTAAAAGATATTGAATTAAATTTATAATTATAATCTATTTTTATTTAATATATAAGTATTTTCACATATTTTATCTAATACTAAAACTCAATATATTTATTATGATGAATATTAAAAATATAAGTTAAATATCAGACATAAAAGCAAGAAGATAACTTCATTGGAAAGGAGGATAAGGATAGAGAAAAGAAGAAAGAATGGAAGATGTGAAGCTTCAATTGAAGAGAAAAGAGGGATAAGAAAATAAAAAATTGGTTCATTGAATACGCAGAAATGATGAAGAATTATAATTCTTCCAAAAAGAGGTAGTTATGGAAGGTTGTGACTCTTTCAAAGGGAAGCTGTTTCAAAGAGTAGTAATTATGAAAGGTTATGACTCTTCCGGAGGGTGGTATTGTGAAAGATTGTGACCCTTGCAAAGGGGCAAATGTGGTAAGGGGTGTCACTCTCCCTCATATTGGAAGATATAAAAGGGAGAAGGTTTCACTTGAGGAGGTCAGACGAGGGAGATCAATTTGGGGAATATTTTATAATTGTCAAAGGCAACCATAGAAAGTGGTGACTCAATTATTATGAAAGGTGGTGACCCTTTCACCAATAATGTATAAAGAACAATTAATTTTCAAATGGAAGACGAATATGATAATTCAATCCAATGAGATGGTGATTAAGAAGATAAAAGGAAGTGAATATATTAAGAAAAGGAAGTGTAAATTTAAATAGAAAAGCAGCAAATATGGAAAGGGGGCAGCAGAAATACATATAGAACCAATTTTGCATGCAGCTATCTCAATCATATTGTATGCGATGATTACAATATATGAGAAGATTAAAAAGGTAATAATTAAGGGCTGCGATCCTTAATGGAAAGGTGCTTCTCTTGGGAAGAATGCATCATTATGAAAAAGCATCTCTTTCCAGTTAGAGATAGGGAAGGATTGTGTGATTGAAGGATAGTGTGAGGGGGAGAAAACATAAGAAAAACATAAAATCTCATAAGCAATACAGATTGAACCAATTGAATACAATCAGCACCCTTAAACACATGCAGCGGTATAGAACATCAGCATCAAAGGAATCAGAAATAAAATAAAAACAGAAGGAAATAAATGAAAAAATGCATCTTTAGATTCAGATATAAACCTTGTTCTAGCAGCCTGAATTTCCATATTTATCATTCATAACTCCAACCAGCCAGTCATTTCATTGCAGGAAAAGATATAATACATACAAGGAGGGAAAGTGGCTGAAGAACCAAAGATCCATTTGGGTTAAGCAGGAGGTCAAATGCAAATGTGCTTCCATGCCCTTGAACCCGAAAAGTTAAGTAGGAGGCAGTATGATGGTTGTACTTCCAAACCCTCTCAAAGGCCCCTTGCAATATCTTCCGTGGGTGCTCCATAATGGTGATGATGGCTTCATGAAACTCCAAAGGCATCTACTGAATATCTTGAAATTGTAACTTTATATATACATTATTTAATCTTATGACATAGTTGTTGGCTCAAAATTCAGAAACTAATTTGACAATACACATTTCCAAGCATCAACCAAACCCTAATTAGATAACATTAGGATCAACTGAATAAGGTTCCTGTAGGGGACATTATATTTTGGTGCAATAGTTGCTTAGCTCTATCACGTCCCCTTTTTCAAACTAAGATTAATAATATTATTAAAGTTGGACCCAATAATATATGACAAGGAATTTCACCCTTGATCCAATTTGATATGTTTCAAAGGGTTTTTGTCCAAGTTACCGGTCAGAAATTTCACCCTTGATCCAATTTGATATGTTTCAAAGGGTTTTTGTCCAAGTTACCGGTTGTTGAGTAACATGGATCGTTTTCTGCAAATACACTAACATTGCCAATGTGATTGATATTTTTCAAATGCAGATTTGGATCTCATATAACTATGAGAGGAGACATGTCTCTAAGATTTAATCATCATTTAATTAATATATTTAATAATAATAATTTGTATAATATATATATGTATATATATGTGTATGTGTGTGTGTGTGTATATATATATAAGTGTGTGTGTGTGTGTGTGTGTATTATATATAATATAATATATACTATAATATATAATATATATTATTATTACATGAATATGTATATATAGGAAATGATGATTTACAAATAACAACAGTGTATCTCAGATCGAATTAATCCGATTGAAGCTACAACTTTAACACTCCCTCTTAGCTAGGGAGGATTTATAGAACACATTATGCTCTCAAGAATATGGAGAGATATCTCAATATAATATTTTTGAAATGGCATATTTAAGGATATCAACATAAATCCATTAACTTAGATGTTATCTTTCAATATAATCCAAAGTATGATTCAACAAGAAATATCAATCATATAATATTCATCATACGTATATTCTTTTGGAATGTACATTGGCATCAAATCCTTGATGCCTATCAAGAGAATATGTTATATCCTAGAAGGATATGAGTTATTTGATTTCTAGCACTCCGGGACAACAATTTAAAATAGTATATCAAATAACAAGAAATCACAATGTCATGGTCTCTATCATGATCTCCAGCACTTCGGGACAACAACTTAATGAAGTCTGATCATGACACGTTTGTTATCATGACTTCTAGCATTCTAGGGCAACACCTTAATGAAGTTTGTCATGATAACAGGTCTACCATTTATAAGATCACCACCTTACAATGGCTACCTTTTGTATGATACGTTTGTTATCATGACTTTTGTCACGATAACAGGTCTACCATTTATAAGATTGTCACCATACAATGGTTACCTTCTGTTTATGTATGTTCATTATCATGACTTCCAGCACTCTAGGGCAACAACTTAATGAAGTTTGTCATGATAATAGGTCTACCATTTATAAAATCGTCACCTTACAATGGTTACCTTCTGTTTATAAATGTCAATGAAAAATCGTCACCTTTCATTACATATCAAATAGTAACCACCATGAACCAAGTCAGAGGGTGGTACAAAGGCTTTCGCCTAAATTCTCTCTCAAAGAGAAGAATGCATTACAAGGAATTTCACTTCAAACTTTAGAGAATATATCATTCACAAAGGATTTCACCTCAAAATTCTCCCTCTGAACAATGATCCTGGGAAGTCAGGTCTAGTAGTTACTCCTTTAGAGGCTCTCTTCCCCAAAGGATTATTGTCAGACTCACTCTGAAACTGATATCAATCTTCCGATTTTCTAGTGATAAGTCAATATTTCCTTATGATGCACTCAAGCGTAGGCCCATCAAAATCATATAGTTACACGCATGTATTTCTTGACTCCCTCTAAGTATTAATCTTCTAAGCTCCTGTGTTGCCTTCAAAGAAGTTTCATACTCCCTCTTAATGTAGAAGGATGCTCATAATCTCAATCATCAAAGATATTTGTTTCAAGAGCCTCACTTTACTCAGCCTGATCACAACTTCTTTTAAGCTACTGTCATAAGTTGCCTAATGAGTTAGTCTTCTTTTCCTGCAAGATTAACTTTAGATACAAAAGAAAAGATCAAGGAAAAATAACTCTTATAGTATGTGTAGAATTACAAATAAGAGAAAAAATACAATAAGCAAGTAAATATAATACTCAGGGATAATAAATACTTAATCTGCACATCAATGTTCTTGATACAAGTTGCTCTAATTAGGTCCATATGTATGAAATAAGATGATGTCTCTGTATAAACATTTGTCAACCAATAAGAATGAAACATTGGTTATTATTCCCCCCACAATGTAAAATTCCCACTCATTCCATCAACATTGTTGGGTGATAGTATCTATTTAGTGATACTTAGTTCTCATGAGAGATCATTTCTTTTTATGCAGTTCATATCTTGAGGAATGTAATGAAGTTTTGCTTCCATGAATGATCCTTGCAGTTTCCTTGTCGAATATTTCTCACCTTCCACTTTGATATGTAGTAAGGTTTGCCTTAGTTTTATGGAGGTCGTATATGTTTTACTCTTCCGAATATATGTTTCCTCTATTTGCTCCCTCTCTTTCAAGGTTGCCTCTAATGAAATGGCAAGCTCCCTCAAAATTTCAAACTCCCTCACATGCAATAACATTCTCAGTTGGTGACCAATCCTTATGACCTTGACGTGGTAAAATCATGTGTGATCATTTGCAATGCCCAATCTACACCTTATCCAATGTCATGGGCCCTTTATAGTTGACCGCCCATTTTCCAAACCTCTTACTCAGTAATGTAAGCCCTTCTTTGGTATTCGTACACTTACTTTACAAATCCTATTCACAATCTTCTTAAGCGTCCCAACTGCTTTAAGATAAGGAAACTAATGTGTTATTCTTGTTTTATAAACCCCATGTTTACCGTACTGGTAAAGAAATCAACGCATACAGACAATGGAACAGAATAGCAGAATTATATTCGCATACATTATGCTTCATAAGAGGAATAATAATAGAAGATGATTTACAATGATCCCAAACGAGATATAAATACTATCCGCCGAACCTTCTCGAAGGAGTCCATCAGCCACAAACATTATGTCCGCTACAAACTATTTACCCATCGGCTACAAAATACAGAAACACCGACGACAAGGACCCCAAGGACCCCATCGGCTACAAAAACACCGACGACAATCCAATCGGCTGACACCATCCCCCCCAAAAAGAAAAGTCGTCTCCTGACGACTAACAAAATATCTGAGACAAATTAACAAACAAAATACATTAACAGAGTGACTACAACAAGAAAAATCTGCTTCTGTCACATCACTTCCACATTCATCCCATTACATCTGTAGCCTTTGCTAACACAATACTGTCTCCTCAATGAAGCTGACCTTGATAGCCACCTGTGCTACTTTCTCTATTTTCAATTCCTCGGTACCCTGAGCCAAGTGTCGCTGCACTGCCTCCAACTGGATGATTAGCTCCTCCCGAGCTCTCTACGCATCCACCAAGACAGCCTCCCAGCCAACACCTGCTCCCAGTGCCTCTGGTACACAGACCCTCCATGCTTGCAGCAACTTCAAGTCTTCTCAACTGGTCACACTTCACGACTGATATCTGCAACCACTGGGGGTCCAGGGGCCGCCAAGACCAAATTCGCACTCCGAACCTCATACAAAAATGCATGGAACACACTATTTCTGTCCTTTTCTACCGATTCTACACTCTTTCTGGCAACCACTAATACTTCCTCTTCCCTGTGGCATCATTCGATACTCATTCCAAACTGCTTCAATCTGTCGTCGTTTTTTTTTAAGCCATCAAACTAAATTCAATTCATGTTACAGGGCATCTATACAACTCGAGATTCGAACCCAGAACCATTTTGAAAACCAAATGAGTAAGTAATATCACAGCCCCCTGCAAGATTCAAACCCATGACCTTTCCCTTCTCCCTAACCATATTTTACAGGCAGTGCAAGCTCAAATTTTACATGACCATATTTTACAGGTGGTGCAAGCTCAAATTTTACACTTCTCCACAACAAGAAAACTCCATGAATCATGTCTTCTTGGCAAAAGCACTCTTCATCATCTCTTTAAACTCTGTGCAGTTCACCATTCCATCGTCATCCTTATCAACCTGGCGGATCATATTTCGACAATCTCCAGTCGTTCGTCCTTCCTTCAACCCTAGCAAACACATAACAGACTGCAACTCTTTAGCAGTTATCAAACCGTCGTCATTTCCATCGAAAACAGCAAAAGCGCCTGCCAATTCTAGATCTTCCTCCAAATTAGCAACCCCTCCTCCAACCTTACTAATATCCTCATAAAATATCACAAACTCCTCACAATCCACATTGTTGTCGCCATTTGCATCTACCTATTTAATGGCGGACGAAACCTCCTTTTCTCGGATCTTTAGCCCGAGCTTCTGAAGCGACTCCGCCATTTCCTACTGGCCTCCGAAGGAAGAGAAGAAGCTACGGAAGACAATGTCCAACAGACAAAGGCAAGTCGCGGAAGGACAATTGCCCACGGGAAGACACCAACGCTGCGGAAAGAGAAAATAAAACCACCCACGGAAGAAATAAGATAACCCCGCGGAAACCTCCCGCAGACAGGTGCCCGAGGACAGCTGCCCGCAGAGCACCTCTCGCGGATAGGTGCCCGCGGCTAGATGCCCGTGGAGCACCTCCCGCAGACAGGTGCCCGCGGGGCACCTCCCGCGGACAGGTACCCAAGGCCAAATGCCTGCGGAGCACCTCCCGCAAACAGATGCCCACGGAGCACCTCCCACGGACTGTTTTTTTTTTTTTTTTGACAAAATTAAAATTAAAAAAAACACCACCTCAATTTTGCCTCCACGCGTCGCCATTCTGCAACGACGACGACAAGGGACTCATCTGATCATTCTGTGACGGTGACGGCGACGGCATCTTCCTGGCATGGTAGGGTCCGTTGACTGCGTGAGGTACCTCTTGCCCGTCCAACGTCCCCAGCTTTACCACTCAATTGTCGCCGACCTCCCAGATCTAATATGGTCCAACCCATCTTACCTTAAACCTTTCCTATTTGCTTTCATTCCGATCGTCGTACTTAAGTACCAACTGCCCCGGCTAAAACCTGTTGAGTTTGTCATGCCATGGCTTATGCCTGTTCTGTGTCACCTCCGTCGCCCACTGTGCCTGCGGTCGTCGCGCATCTAGCTTATTTCCTTGCCGTTGGTACCCTTCAAGTAATTTTATGGTACGATGCATTCTTTTCTTCCTGTGCGGTCCGTTCACCGTGTACCGAATGGTGGGATGAGCTTGAACTATCACAGTATCTCAATGGTAAAAGTGGGGAGATAATTCTTGAGTCCAAATCCTAACCTAAGCCAATTGTCCTAAAAAGTAGGACAAGCATCTGAGTTGTTTATCTGTCTAAATTTGTCAAGTGACATGAATTCGTAATTTTGACCCTAGATTTTGAATCTGTGCTTTGTCCTTCAGTTGAGTTTTCGTATTTGGTTTTGTGGGTCTATGGTGATTCTCAGTTATAATTAAATCAAATTAAAAGATAATTTGATGATTTAATTTAATGAAAACTTTATAAAGGAAATTCAGTATTTAGTTATATTTAATTAATTGAGAAATTAATTAAATAAAAGAATTAAATTTAAAGATTTAATTGAAGTTCTAATTTTGGTGTAATCATATTTATTTTATTTAATAATAATATATTTAGGAGTTTCATTTTAATAATAAACTCTAAATAATCTTATTAGTTAAATTAATAAATATTTGATTAAAACGTCTCATAAATTAATTTAAGAGAGAAAAAAATTGATTTAATAAAAATATTTTAATTAAATTGCAAAAAGGTTGCACATGATAATTAAAATATAATAAAGTAACTAAGGAAAAGGGGTTTCGCGTGATTGCACAATCGAAGCCCTAATTTGGGGAAAAACTCTTTATTAGGAAACTAGAGTTCATTTCTCCACACCGAGGTTTGGAGGAGCCAATTTCTGAGAAGAGGGTTTCCGAAAGAAAAAGAATATGCTTGCAAGCTCTGTGCATTCATGGTTTTAGCATTAGATCCAAGTAGAATCTTGTGGGTTTTCCATGGTAGTTCTTTCATCGAAAATATTTGTCTTCTCCGTGTCTGATTGAAATTGTTTCAGATTATATTTGGGTTGAAACTCTTGTGCGAGTTTCATTGTTCTTCGTTTTGAAATCATTTGTATATGAATTAAAAATTAGAAACCCTCATTTAGTAAATTTAGAGATTGGTATTTTGTTTCAGGTAGGGTTTGGAAAGAAATCAAACAAGTTTGAGATGTGAAATTTGATTAGTTATTTGTATTTTCCGTATCAGATCTTGTATGTAAATTGTTTTAAAAATATATATATTTAATAAATTAGTTTCCTTGAAATTATCCACGTAAATATGGAGTTCAACAAATATTTACGGGGGGAGCAAATTTGTTTTATGTTTTTAATAAAACATATTATAAAAGAAAAAAAATATATAAAAAATGGGATTAGCATTTTGTATAGGGGGGGAACTATGTGATTATTAAAAAGAAATGTTTAAATGTAATTGGGTGGGCGGGACCCACCACACCCCTCCTCCCTTCTTCCTTCTTGCTCCAGCTACAGCAGCTCCGGCTACATACAATAGTCGTGGTGTTGCAAGCAGTGGCTCACATTGCTCTAGAAGCGTCAAGCGTTGCCTTGCAACTCTCACACTACTACGTACAACCATCCGAGTGGCTATAAACCTATTTAAATATAGTTTTTATTTTTATTTTTTTATATGTTATTTATTAAATAAGATTTTGTTTATTAATATTAATAAATTTATAACAATTATTATTAATTAATTTAGATTAATATTTATCATTATTATTCATTTGTTAATAATTTTCATTATAATTAATGATAATTATTATTAATAGATTAATATTATTTATTAATAATTTGATTATCATGATAATTTAATAATTTTTATTAAAAGATTGATTATAAGGTTGTCCATAAAATTCAGAATATTTAATGATATTTTGATTAAAGTATTTGAATGGACATTGGTGTTATTGAACTGATAGGTTCATTGTTCTTATATTAAAATGGGGTTTTATTTTTTAAACGACTTTTAACGAATTATGGAATCTTTTGAGGTTCTTGTGGACTCGGATATTTTGTCGGACATAACACTATGAAAAGAATGAAAACTAAAACCCTAATTATATATCGAATCTTGTGTCTTGAAAATGAAAATGAAAACTTTAAAACCTATAAGTGAAAATTGAACTTTTCTGTTTTCAAAACCTAATGAATTATTGAAGTTACTTTTGTATGTACTATATGTGATGTGTGGTTTACTAATGTTGGGTACGAGTTGACTTAGTACTTTGACCAAATCAGGATGTTTACCAGAGCCTTGGGGGTTTTGGTCTGTGATGATGTTTATGTACACAATCTTTTATACTCAACGATGGTGATGTGTCACATATTTCCTATGATGAATTTTCAGATATATGTGGTGCTTTCCAGATTTTTATGTAAAACTAAGGTGAATGGTGTGACTTTTCTGGTGTAACATTTGAGTCTTCGATCAGTTATCTTATGATGATTTCCAGTTGCTTATATAAGACTAAGGTGATTATTGTGTTTGATCGTTTGGTGCTTTCCAGTTGATTGTATAGGACTGAGGTGATATTGAGATTGGTCTATGGTGCTTTCCAGTTGCTTGTAAAGGACTAAGGTGACAACTGTAATTTATGAGTTATACTTTTTATGAGCCTAGGGTAGGTAATCTATGTGTACGTTGGCAAGTGGCTTGCAATGGAGGCCAGAGCCCAAAGTGGCTGGCTGGGTAACCCATTGTAAGTTGTTTTAATAAGTGATAACATTTCATCAAATGGGTTTAAAATGAATTAAAAAGAGGCAGTGTTTGTTCCTCGCTCATGCCTTGAGTGCTAGTACAGGCTCGAATGGAAGTAGAGAGGATGTTTGGTTGCGACTTGCTTCATTAGTATGTCTTGTTTGTACAAGAGGATATTAGTGCCGCATAGAGACACTAGGGGGCCGAAGTCCAGAGAGGCTACCAAGTTAACCTTAGAGTTGGCTCATGCGCATGACACTTGCCCACTTGCATAGTAGATTACCTACGTGTCTTTGTTGCCTCTTGGATTAGATCATACTTGTGTCTTGGTACCCTTTGAGTTAGTTTGCTTTTAGATGTTTCCTTGACCTAGATGTTTATTATGACTTGTGGTCTATTACCTATATGGGACTTGAGATTATCTCCTCAGCATGGTGGTAGTGGGATATTTAAGTTCCACGAGGTCAGGTGGTAGTGCATTTTTCTTATACCATTGAGATCCGACCGTTGGATGTCGTTGCTGAATGTACCTGTGCAGCTGTACCTTTCTTTTTGATCTTGTATTTTTGTTGGATGATTATATTCTATTGTACCATATTTGTGTTTATCAGAGATCTTATGAGATGATGTATATTCCTTGAGCTTTTCATACCTTGTGACTTGTACAGTGGATGATTATGCATTGTGATTATTGCCAAATGGCATCCTGTAATTGTATATTATTTTAATGGATTTACACTTATGATTATTCTTTGATGTCGATTTGTTATGTATCGGATTTAGTATTTAATTAAACTTTTACATGTGATTCAAAATCATGGAAACCTTAAGAGATGTAATTTGTTTATGATGGTTGTATGTATGTGAGTTATTGCTTCCACTATTATATTTGTTGTTGTTTATTATCTTTAAAAAAGCTACTTATGAAACTTTAGATTAATTTCTTTTGGGTTCCTTGGTGGGGTGTTACACAAGACCTGTAAATGTGGGACGGTATTCTCTTTTCCCTCTGGAATCAGGGTCTCCTTTCTTATTCTATACACCAATAGATGAATTTGTCCGGTGCAGCTATGACTGATTCCACATGGAATTGTATTCCTTATCCTGAGGAGGGACTTGTCTTGTGATTAAGGTAAGTCGATATTGTGTGCAGATTTGTGCTTTCAATTGCATGTTGTCATGTATTCTTTGGGCCTTCCAAATGCATATTGCTTTTGTTCAGACATTGATTTCAATTTATCCATCTATCATCATTAGATAACCCGTGGTCCAGCCATATCAGACCCATCAACCATGTTTTAATAGAGTGTTACATGAGGATTGGTAGCAAAGATGAATATTCGTATGTCAGAAATATCAGACTCAGGGGCCACACAATGTAGTAATATCATGACATATGAGACATCACCTATTCTAATCCAAATACAAATGGAAATTTCACTACTTCATTCCATAGCAATAATACTGCCCAATATGCATCGCTTATGATAATCATCGGGAATGCATATTCGGGTATATTGTTGACTATATTTTGAAAGCCCTCAAATGTCTCCCTTTAGCACGCTATAGACATTTGATGATATAAACTCCTATATACATTGTTAGAATCTCTTAAGATTTAGTACTGCTCAGGTGGCATCATCTAATATCAATCAAACTTTCAACCAAAGCCATGTTGAGCATGATACTGAAACAATGTAGGAATGTGCTGATCGTAATTGATCACCACATTATTGTTGACCTGTGATGGAGGGCATTTGTCGCAAGGTATCAGAAAACTTCTCTTTCAAAGAAGTGTAAGCAGTTGAAAACAAATTTCAACTAGGTGGATTCCAATTTATCCTTCGATCCACATTATCTTCGATGCCCTCCCTCTGGAACTTCTCTTTCTATCAGTCAATCAAAATAATGACTAATGATAAGGCTCCAAACTTCAATACTACACTTTTCGTGTCGATCTTTCTAATATCAATGTCTCGAAATGGGATTTCATGCATTGAGAATATTGTAAGACTCTCCCAAGATACATGAGTGAGTATGCAGTTGGGAAATTCTCCAAGCTTGTTGTATTTTAATTATTCTCAGTAAAATTTGGCCAATAGTGGCATGTTGTGATGGTTAAGTTGTTGCATTGTTATCCTTGCCATCAAGGTTCAAATCTCATGGGGATGAGGTCCCCCGTTTGTGGCCTCACTGGTTCATAGCTCCAGGTCAAAGCGTTTACCCCTCTTTAAAAAAAAAAAAATTATTCTCAGTAAACAAGTTGGTTTATGATTGCCTTATTTGTACCCGTCGTCTCTCTATTTCAATGTCTTTATTCTTCTCTACTGCAAAGAACATATGTGACCAATGTCTTGAGTTTCTGGTTTGCATTTGCAGCCTTTGCTTTGATACCATGTTGAGTAACATGGATTGCTTTCTGCAAATGTACTAACATTGCCAATGTGATTGATATTTTTCAAATGCAGATTTGGATCTCACATAAATATGAAAGGAGACATGTCTCTAAGGTTTGATCATCATTTAATTAATATATTTAATAATAATAATTTGTATAATATATATATGTATTATATATAATATAATATAATATAATATATATATATATATATTATATACTACAATATATATAATAATATATATTATTATTACATGAATATGTATATGTAGGAAATGATGATTTACCAATAACAACAATGTATCTCAAATCGAATTAATCCGACTAGAGCTACAACTTTAACACTGGTTTGGGTTCAAGGACAAAAGTGGGTAAGCAAATCAGGTACATGGATGTGTTAAAAAAAATTAGGGGTTTGGGTATATTTGGATACGCGAGTGTATATGTGTACAAAAAAATGAGGAACATACAACATTGTAAAACTAAATCATTTCATAGTATGATACATAAGCATTAATTAATGATCAATGCCGCATGCCAAAGATAAATATTGAATGCCAATTAAAAGTTGAAAAGTACTCAAATATCAATGACATCATATATGCCTATGTTCACCATTCCTATGAAAATCATTACAAATTCTGAATTACCAAATATAGTTCATGAACCATGACTTAATCAATCATCAAAAGAATTGTCAGAAAATTCATCCTCTATTGGATTTTTTGTGGCTGCAAGTTCAAGATCATCATCATCATTTGAACCCAAAGCAATTCCACTTGCACTAGAAACACCATGTGATATATCATCATCACATCATATCATCCACAGTGGCTCTAGCAATATCCTAAATGGTTGCATCCAAGTCAGCAAACTCAAGTGCTACATCCCAAAGCTTTACAGCCCCCTACTTGTATTGGAGATCCTTAAATAATAGAAGATGCAAATTGGAATGAATATACACCAAGTCTTCAACTCTGTTTGCAGCCAAATGGTTAAACTTCACTGAATGGATAAAGGAACGTACTCCAATTTTGTTCAATTGTAAAAGAGCTTGCAACTAGGAGAGAAAACCAACAAAATAAAAAATAAAAAATGTAAGACAAAATCAAGAATGTTAAGGGTTGAATTCTACAATATGAGTAGTGAAAAAAAAGTAACTTGTGAGACGATCTTGATTGCAAGAGGTTAGAGGTACATATAATCTTGAATATGGACATACCACTATGTAGTAGCATCCATTTTGGATTGCTCTTTGACAACACAAGGGGTCTAATTTTCTCCTATGACAAACAATCCAAATTTTTCCTATCACTTGACTCCACTTCTAGATCTTTGAAGAGTCTACTACTTGCCTGCTTGCACCCATTAGCAACTTCAAAATCCCTATATGGCGATACTCTCCTTGGATATAGAGCCTATGCAAGGAGGTGGAACGATTGCTTCCACCCTTTTGTAAAAGGTTTCTTCAAGATCATTCTCTCTTTTGCATTGCCGATTTATTTTCTCCAACATCATGTCCATGTTATCATAGAATCCACCATGTATGGTGCATCTATATCAACACATGATAGGTTCAGTGAATTCCAATACAAATTCCACATGGACCCACCAATTATCATCCAAAATCGATGCCTTGACCTTTGGGCCCCCTCTGAAATTGACCATGTCCATATCCATAATTGGTTATGAATAACCATTTGACCCGATGCATCTTGCACCTTCAAAAGTCATAACAATCTTATAAGATGCAAACCACATCTCAGTTCCCGAAAAACATGTCAATAGTACATTAATACCACAAAAAAAAAAAAAAATTATTCATTCATGTAAAAAATGGAAAATAATAAATGAAACCAAATAAACTAAATTCCCCTTTAACAATTCCAATCTTGAGAAAGCTCTAAAAATTGCTTGTGGACATATAGTGGTTCATCACAAACATTCTTCTCAACCTCTTGGTATATTTCTTTCATGCACTCCATTAGAATGCCAATCGCTTGCATCACCAAATTAATGGAGTGTATAATGCACAATGTCCAAAAATGTGCTCATATCTTACCTCAACCAAAGAACCTGCAGCCCTATAGACTTTTGCATTATGCTTAATCACTTGGACCGCGATTTCATTACCCACCATCTCTATGACGTCAATGAGAACCTTGGAAATGAACTTTTAATCTTTGACTTCCCCTTCACAATCAAATGCCCTTAAAAATATTGCCCCCATGGGGAACAATATAATACCATTTATCAATGGACGGTCTTTGCAATCTTTCCATCCACTGGAAATAATAGATATGCCTATTTCAATCCAAGAATCTCTAATTGATTTCAATTCGTCACCAACAGATTTCCTCTCATTTTGCATTAAGGTGGTATGCACCTTTTCATATTGAGATGTTCTTGGCATTGTTATTGTAGATGTTAAAACCTTCAAACTGACTACTTGGTAGTATAAGTTACTTGTTGGCAATATTGGTTGGATAAATGTTGGTTGTTAGTGAAATACCAGAAGTTTCACTTAAATACAGAACCGGTTTAGTACATATAGTTTTGGTGCTTAATGAGAAGTGCACTTGGTTCTACTCATTGGTTGTTAGTGAAATACCAGAAGTTTCACTTAAATACAGAACCGGTTTAGTACATGTAGTTTTGGTGCTTAATGAGAAGTGCACTTGGTTCTACTCATGAATTACATGTTTTGGTACATTTGTATGCTTTCAATGATTGGAGATGTATGGTGGTTTTTGTCACAGTCTATTTACTACTACACTTACTGTGTACTTCCAGGTATTCTTGATATCTAGCATTTCTTGCAATTCATCAGAAGTTTTGTATATTCAATTTGGGCAAGTTTCATCGGTTCCTATTTGATGGTCAATTCAGATGTTTTGTTGATAAAGACATGGTCTTGGTTGTAGTGTTCCAATGGTATGTATATAATATGAAGTGTATGTATCTCAAGTGTGACCTATATTTATGTCCTATGGTAATGTACTGTAAAATCTCTTAAGTATGACTTAGATTTAGGATCAATGGTAGTGCATTAAATACAATTGTAATATCCTTTTGAACTAGGGCCGACACACTTTGTTCGTGTGGCGCACATACGTATGAGTCGATACTTGTCTAAATAAAAGAAACCTTTTGTATTTGAGGTATCAAAGTAATAGAATTGTATGGCATGTGAATGAGAAGGTGATACAATGTGAGTTTATGAGTGAGACCTGATGTTGATGTATGTGAGCAGAAGTTTGTGAGATCAAGAAAAGCTTTGCATATAGTGTTGAAATGGATCAAATAGTGGTATACAGTTGAGAAGTTTAGCATTAGTAGTATAACTATTTCATGCATATTCAGATGCAATCTTATCAGTTTATGTTTTTTTCCATAAAACATTTATGTTATATATATATATATATATATATATATATCAATTGTATAAGGGTAGTTTGCCCAACCGGCAGTAAGCCAAACAACAATGAACAGACCAGCAATGAGCCATTTGCAAAAATCACCTTACCTGGTGTTCATTTTATGAGAATTTTCTCTATGGTTTTTCCCATTTCGGGTTTCCAAGTAAATTTTGGTGTCCTTTGAGTTGCAAGTTATGTGCTTTCATGTTTACATTCATTATAAATAACAACAGAACAAAAGTCGATATAGATATTTTTGTCTTAATCATTTGTATGGTTTGTGAGTTTACCAACACAATACAAGTTTAAGAAAGAGTTTTGAATAACAAATTCACACACCCCCTTCTCAGTTATTCGGTTTGTTCAACAATTGGTATCAAAGCTTGGTCACTTATAGATAAAGCTTAAACACTTGAGTGTAATGTCCCCATTTTTTGAGAGCTCTTGCAATGGATTGAGTCAGTTCATTATAGCGACCCTCATGAACTAACAGGGTGATTTGGGGGTCTCAGTTTTTGACTTACTATTTTTAGCAAGTCAAAATCAGGCAATTGCCATATTTGGTAGTGCGGATGGTAGCATTGGAAGCTGGTCGTAACCTGCATCAGATGGGAATATTTATTGCATGGGTTCGTATTTATTAATTATTTATTAAAATTTCATTATTATAATAGCAATTTATTATAATAATGTTATAAAAACAATGTTGTGTTGGTGAAGCTTCTTAAGTGAAGTTGTACTTGGGAAAATTTGTGCCTATGGAGGTTATAAATATGAGCCCATTAGATGAGAAAGGCATCCAATTATCTGATTATCTTATTTGCTTTGTTGTCTTGGTGATATTTTTGAGGTTCTGCTTTAATATCCTTGCTGAGGTATAAGGGTCTGAATACTGAATAATGTCTTTGCAAGTTTGTTGCTTAAGCATAGCAAAATTGCCATTGCTTCTCTTATGTATTTACTGTGTTTGAGAAATGATAAATACTGAAGAAGTTAGACTAAGATTTGAAGAGATTTCATTGCTACAATTGAATTATACTACTTGGCGATTTAATTTGGGAAATGATTGTGCATAATAGGGTTGTCCTCTAGTTTCTTGTAGTAGTGATTGGTCTTGTGTTTTCATATTTAGGTCCTACGTTTAAATATGTGAAGCCTGCAATTGGAATTATAGGCCTGCATTTGGTAGTTGGATGTCATTCCCAGAAGGATTTGCGATCATTATTCTTGGGTCTGCGTGGATAAATTCAGCCCTACGTCCCAATT
The DNA here is from genome assembly GCA_028749045.1 of Cupressus sempervirens. NCBI lineage: Eukaryota > Viridiplantae > Streptophyta > Pinopsida > Cupressales > Cupressaceae > Cupressus > Cupressus sempervirens. Next base: position 613,935,431 of record CM053788.1, read on the forward strand.
TGCATCACTTGCAATCATCATTGGTTATCTACGACCAACATTTGGAGGCCAACATTTGTAAATTCCCACCTGCGATCCTTGCCTGAGGGTGGTGGTTAAATTTCCAAGCCGCTTTTGACTAATTACAAGCTACATGGGAGAATCTCAAGTTCAATGTTTCTAGTTTAGGAGTATATATTATTTGTCAACTGTGGATGTCATTATTCAGGGCATTGCTGAAGCCTCAAGCAATCATTGTACAGGTTCCAAAATTATTGTCTATAAATTGTATTTCAAATAATATTTGGAAATTTCATCTAATATAAGCTAGATGAAGATTGCATGGCTAATTATCTAGTTAATTTGAAATTCAGTGTTTCTTTGGTGCATCACATATATATTTCCAAAAATAACTGTCATAGCAAGAAGTTTGTCTTTATGCAATTTATTTATATATTCAAAATACAAGCAAAAAGAACAAAAGGGTCATATATAAGACACGAATTTGCAGAAACAAAATAAGACTCTATACTTGTTGCCAATTGAATAGATTGGGCCAGGTCAGGGTTATTATAGTGGTATCAAAACGATTTCCTTCCATCCTGTGGAGTAGGAAATCTATTATTAATTTAGATAGTGACCAGCACTTTTGCACTTTCTAGCTATGGACAGACACAAGAGGCTTAGTATTTTTGTGATCCGACGGAGTAGTGTGGAAAATAGAAAAAAAACGAATGCTTTGCAAGAGTATGGAAAAACTTAAGCTTCCTCAACAAAGGTTGGCAGCGAGGTTGTTGGATCCAGTGGCAGTTGATAGAGCAGAGAGGTATATGGTTTCCGCATTTAGTAGACCAGCACCAAGTTTCTAGGGAAGGAGGCTTGAGTTTTCCCCGACAAGTGTTTATGATGCAGATGTGCCTATGTTTAGTATAACACCCACTAGTCCTATCCGTAGTGTTGCTAATGGACTCATTTCATAGGGGCATGCAGTTGTGGCAGTGGTAGTGGCAGTGGAAGATAGCAGCACTGAGATTCAGCGGATTGAGGATTCTAGAGTTGTTGCGGATAGTGTAAAAGGCTATTGAGGCAATTGTTACCATTGTTCATTCAAACTATCTTGAGGAGGGGATTGTTCTTGGGAATTGTGCAAAGAATGTCAGTATTGATGTCTATAATAGTTGTTACAATTGATTCAATGCAGGAGGCAGTGGTTTCCTTAAGTGGGACTGATGCATGTATGGGGTTACCCAATTGTGATATGGATGACCAGGGTGTTACAATGAAATCAGTAGATGTTGGTTCTTGCTCTTGCATTATTGATTCACAGCTTGACATTGAGACATGTGTTGAGTCAGGTGATAGAAGTTGAGCATTTGTTAGGTGATGTAGATATCGATAGTATGGACACCTCTGATGATCCATTTGAGGATGCTATGAGCTGCGATGGGTCTGGTGTTCCTTGCCAGCTATTTGGTGATGACTCTAAGGAGGTTTTGGATGGACTCCAAATTGATATTTGCAGAGACTTACCATAGAGGGGGAAGCAGAGTCGTGAGGAGTTAGATATATTGAGGGCTTCCACTTCTTTGGATGTAGAGTTGGTTGAGGTACCGAGGTTGTACCTCAATTCTTGATGTGCGCAAGGACAGGAGCGCACATGATATTATCATTCTTGTGAGGAGCAGCACTGATTCAGTTTTCTATCATAGTGCAATGGCGAGACAAAGAGCTTACATAGGAGTCAGGGTTACAGAGGCATCGTGTGACTAATCAACTAAAGGTGGGTGATAGTGATGTCTCTTCAGCTCTTGAGCATTATGATGTTATTCATCAAATGTTGGCCACATCTAGTTTGGGTGCTCCTATGTAAAATGAGTGAGGTGATAGTAGTCTTTCCCTAGCAGAGGTTAATGCGCTTTGAGAGGTTGTTAGGATCTTGAAGCATAATTATTCAAAGTTAGTTGCTAACAAGGATTACCTTCTGGAATGGGGTAGCACCTACTAAGAGACATTGTTAGGGAAAGAGGAGGTGGTTGAGCTTACCCATAAGCTTGAGGTGACTGTGACCTCTCTTCAATGTACTATATTGGCTCCCCAGAAGTTATAGTCACATTTGGAGGAGGTTACAATAGAGTTGGAGCGATTACAGTCGGTTCTAGTCTCAGACCTAGTTCAGTGGCATATTGTGGTGGTTGGTGGTGAGTTTGCTTCCACAATTGGGAAAGGGGGATGTGATGATGTGGCAGTCACATCCATCCAGGATATGGGTGCAGTAGGTGCACAGGAGGTGAGAGCATCAGTGGAGACGAGCTCTCATTGTGATTTGCTTCTTTTTGCTGGAAGTGAATCTATTTCTTCATTCCATACAACTGGTAGCAATGGACAGCTGGCAGTGCCACGTTTTCAGAGGGATCAGTTGTGGGTCACAGGGGAGCAAGTTGATGCTTCCATATATAATTTCTACTAAACCGAGTTGTTCATGGAGTATTTGCTTAAGTGTTTAGATTTGCGAGAGGATTTGTGTAGAGTATCTAAGGGTACTATTATTTGGGGCTCTCGTGTTGTATGGAGATTGGTGGGGATAATTGTAGAGACTTTGGCTATAATGCTTCCCAATAGGGATTTTGTGGTCAATTTTGTTGAGAGGGTTGCGCAAGATCCTGGTCGACCAGTAATTGTGCAGAGTCAGAGATTGGAGCCATCTCCTAATTCCTGGCATGGTACTCATGAGCCATTGACAGAGATTGGGGCTTTCTACCAACATTACACAACGGGATGTGCTCATCATTTTGCTTTTGACCCATAGGTAAAGGATTTGGTTTTACTTTGATGTGGGTTGGCTCTACTTTCATACCATCCATTATGGGGTGGGTTAGCATCATCTTTTGCAGATGGGATCAGTGGTTGCAAGTTAGAATACTTTCAGTATCAACACACCCAGGATAGTTCAATAGAGGTTGGAGTTAGTGGTGGTGTTTCATGTACCTATGGTCGTTACCATCTTCTCAGTGAAATTGGGTGTGAGTTTAAGATCAATGGGGACTCAAGTGTTGACATAATTGGTATTTCAGTTGGGTTGAGTTATGATGGGTTGTTGCCTCCATCAACGCCTATAGTCAATTTTCAGATAGTTTTTTCAATACTTTTTTTATTTGGGTGTTGGTGCTACAGGAGTCAGTTGTGTGCGTCAGAGATATTGGACACTTTCACCCTTGGGATTGCTCGGGGACAAGCAATCTTAGGGAGGGAGGATTGTAATGTCTCCATTTTTCATGAGCTCCTAGAATGGATTGAGTCAATTCATTATGGCAACCCTCGTGAACTAACAAGGTGATTTTGGGGGACCGACTTGTGCACTTGCTATTTGTAGTAAGTGAAATTCAAGCATTTGCCATATTTGGCAATGTGGATGGTGGTGCTAACAGTTGTTTGTCACCTACATCAGATGGGGCTATTTATTGCACAAGTTCATATTTATTAAAGTTCCATTATTATAATAGCACTTAATTATAATAATGTTATAAAATGATGTTGTGTTGGTGAAGCTTCTTAAGTGAAGTTGCATTTGGGAAACTTTGTGCCTATAGGGGTTATAAATGTGAGCCCATTTGATGAGAAAGGCATCCAATTATCCAATTGTCTTATTTGCTTTGTTGTCTTGGTGACATTTCTGAGGTTCTACTTTAATACCCTTGCTGGGGATTAAGGGTTTGATTTCTGAATAGTGTCTTTGCAAGTTTCTTGCTGAAGTATAGCAAAATTGCCATTGCTTCTCTTCTGTATTTACTATATCTAAGAAGTGATAAATGTTGAAGAAGTTAGACAGGATTTGAAGAGATTTTGCTGCTGAAATTGAATTATACTACCTACAATTTAGTTTGGGAAATGATTGTGCATAATTGGGTTGTCGTCTACTTTCTTGCAGAAGCGATTGGTCATCATTCACATTTCCAGACATTCAAGAAGGGTCTGTGATTTATCATTTAGGGTCTACATGCATCCTAAGGGTCTTGTGTTTCCATATTTAGGGCCTGCATTTATATCTGTAAAGCCTACAATTGTAATTACAGGCTTGCATTTGGTAGTTGGAGGTCTTAATACACAGCTGCAATCATCCCAGAAGGATCTGCGATCATTATTCCTGGGTCTGTGTGCATTAATTCAGCCATATGTCCCAATTTGCATCACTTGTGATCATCATTGGTCATCTGTGACCAACATTTGTTGGCTAGCGTTTATAGATTCCCACCTGCGATTCTTTCTTGAGGGTGGTTGTTAATTTGCCATGCCGCTTTTGACTGATTACAGGCTAGGTGGGAGAATCTCAGGTTCAATGTTTCCAGTTTGGGAGTATATATTAATTGTCACCTATGTGTCATTGCTCATGACGTTGTTAAAGCCTCAACCGATCATTGTATAGGTTCCAGAACTATCGTCTATCAATTGTATTTCAAATAGTATTCGGACATTTCATCTAATATAAGCTAGATGAAGATTACTTGGCAAGTTATCTAGTTAATTTAAAATTCAGTGTTTCTTTGGTGCATCACATATATATTTCCGAAAATAACTATCCTAGCAAGAAATTTGTGTTTCATGCAATTTATTTATATATTCAATATACAAGCAAAAAGAACGGAAGGGGCGTATATATATATATATATATATATATATATATATATATATATATATATTCAAAACAAAGACAAGAATTAGCAAAAACAAAATAAGATTCCATACCTATTGCAAGTTGGATAGATTGGGCCAGGTCGAGGTTATTACATTGAGGGAGATCTATGATGTTTAAACAGGTGGAAGAAGAATACTACTCAGATGAGGATTGGCAGATCATCATGAGTGATATTGATAATACCGAATCGGAAAATAAGGAGTTGAAGGAAAACCTGAAGGAAGCAAATGCTTATATTACTAAGTGAAGAGATCAGATCCAGAAATTCAAAGCAAGACATAAGGAAGTCCATCAGGAGTTAAAGTAATCAAAGGAAAAGGTGGCAGATCTGGAAAAGAATTTGAGCAAAAGAAAATATACTGAGGAATTTATCATAGATAAATTAAAACTCAAAATGGAAGGCTTCAAAAAGATAGAAGATCTAAACAATGTTATCAATCAAAAAATAGATGAATGAAAGACAACAATAGATAATCTCAAAAGACAATTACAATACGGAAGAAGAAAGTTGATGGTAAAAAGAGTTTTGTGGTATCAAATCCTGGTACTAGCCCCTTCGATAACTGAGCCATGCTTTGGCTCGGGGGAGTATTAAAATGCTCTATCAATCACTTCCCCTACTTCGAAGTGATTCCAGTTGCAACTAGCTTGTCTTTGGTATGTTGGATGAAAAAACAATAATTACAAATGTATCATTTGGCACTATTGCAAAAAGGATAACTCAACGTTTTCCAAAGAAAGCTTGAGGAGAGAAATTTATGAGTGATAATGGAATCTCAACTAGCAGTTCGGAGTGTTTATGTGTCTATGTCAAGAATGCTAAAGAAGGTAGAGCTAAAAGAATTCTATCATAGTAGAATCAGGAAACTGGAGATTGGTTTGTTAGTAGAAGAATTGCAGAAGCTACAAAATCTTGGTCTAGATATATGAGGACAATTTCCCTAGTCAACAACAAGTTCATTTTGTTCTTGCTAAGTTGGTTTTAGGATGGAAACGTAGTTTTGGACAAGCCGTGTCTAGTGACAAAGAAAGTAATTGAAGACATTACGAGATTATGCAGCATTGGAGATTTACTTGGAAAGAAGTTGAGCAGTTATAAGGAGGTAGAAGAGCTAATTGGAATTGGCCATGACCAATGCACACTCCTAATCAATACCCTTCAAAATCTGGCGGTAAGGTATGTTGCCTATGATATCTCTTACAAAATTTAATTTCGAAATTGTAATGTCCCATTCTTGAATAAAGATTCAGTAATAAGTAAATTAAAAAGATTAAAAAGTAATAATAATTCAATATTATTATATAATAGTAATATTAAATTATAAATAAATAAATAAATAAAATATTAAATTCTAAAATAAATAATAAATAAAACAATAAAAATATAATACAATGTGATTATAATCTAAAAAATAATAATAATAAATATATTAAAATAAGAAAATGAATATAAATTGCTTAAAATATAAGTTATAAAGTAATGATAAAGTTAATACATCCTAACATTAATGTGAAGAAGCTCAATAAAAGTAATAGACTATAGAATTGGTGAAGGAAGAAGTCAATAAGGATGAAAACACCACATATAACAGCCAAATCATATAGCTATGATTATTGTTGTCCTGATTTTTGTCACCACAAAATGCAGGTAACAGTACGAAACTTTTTCAAACTAGTTTCGCATCTCTCTAGTTAAATTTGATATTCAATTGCTTAATGTTGATCGATCAATCAACTTCAATTCACATAACAAATTCTTTTACTAAAGGCTTTCATCAAGTCCTTTTCGTTTTTCTTTTTGTCGAACCTACGCTTGATTTTTGAGGCCTTCATCGTCCTTTTCTTTGTTTTTGAGTGTGTATTTGTTGGATTTTAGTCCTTTGGTCTTTCTCAAGTCATGGCTTTTAGTTTCTCTTTTGATTTGATCTAACCTAGAGCGTAATTGGAGTTGTCAATCAAGTGATATGGCCATTTTAGTGCCCAAAAAGTGGACCTTTTTGATGCAACAGCACGAATTAAAAATATCATGTTATATTTTTAATTTGACATTCACTTTTTGAAAAATATAGCTTAAATTCACTTTATGTCATGTTTTTAAGTTACTTTATTATTTAAATTTTCACTTAAAATAACTATAGTGCACTTTATGTTATATTTTTAAATTGAGTTTACTTTTTGATATTTCACTTAAGTGACTATATTAACCATATAGTTCAATTTAATTTTTAGCATTTAAATCAAATGCTCTAGTAAGTATTACTTTTAGCATTTAATTCAACTTAGAAGTATAAATCCATCAAAAGTGGACCTTTTTCATGTCTTAGCATGTAAAAGCCATCAGAAAGGTGAATTTTATAACTTAAATATGCTATTGCATCTAAAATGTGAGCTTTCACTTAAAATATGCAATCACCCCAAAAATGTGAGTTTTTAAACTAAATGCATATTTTAAAACATGCAATGCCTCCTAAAAGGTACGTTTTGCACTATGGAGGGATTTTTAAAACATGCAATGACCATGAAAAGGTGTGATTTGCATCTTAGCATGTTTTTAATATATGCTATGGACATCAAAAGGTGCATTTTGCACTAAAAGTCCATGTTTTTGGCCTCAAGAAACCCGTTTTTGGAAGAACATATGCAAAGAGTCTCCAAGAACCCGATCTTGAAGATTGTGGGAGATTTACTTCATGGTTTTTCACGAAATCTTCTCTACTAAGTTTATTTTTCTTAGCCATGGGTTTTCAAGCAATGAAAAACAATTTATCTTGCTAAAAAATGGTTTTTTTTTCAAAATCCTTCCAAGGGCACGTTTTTGGAAAAATCTTCAAAAAAACCCCATCTTTGGCTCACTTTTTGGACCAAAGAGGAATCGATTTGGCATTTTATGTGTTTGTCATTGCATTGTGATACACATTTTCAACTTTGGAAGCCAAAACATTTTATTTCCATACATTGAGAAACACATTTTCTTATCAAAAACGTCTTGTTGGTTCCCAAAACCGCAGATTGGAAATCCAAGAGCCTACCACTTCTTTGATAGGACTTCTCAATCAGTTCTGGCCAGCGAACGGGAATACTTCTTGATTCCCCTACATTTCAAGCTCCACTACACCTAGGCGGGTAGACCTTCTCCTCGAACTTGATCACTTGGTTCAGAGCTTTTCTAAACCGATTTTAAGCTTTGAAGTTCTTCGGCTGGCAAAGTCCTCAAACTCAATTAAAATGAAAGTTGGGTACTGAGTAATGATTGGATGTTTTGTATAATTGAATAATAATAAATTTGATGCTTGTAGGAAGGAAGATACAGATTTTTTGACTTCAATAATAGAAAGACCAGTGCCTCTGCTCATCAAGGCAATAGAGTCAAAGTTAGTGAATTTTCACGTACAACTTTATAATGTTTTACTCACTTATACTACCAACAATTAAATAATCAAGATGCGACAGGCCAAATATTAAGCAATCTTAAATTAGTCTAGATTCGAAAACAATTTAATATTTCACAATATCTATAATGATCGAATTTAAAATTCTAAATGACCATGTCCACTTATCCGGTATTTAAATTGTATACAAAATTCTAAAAAATAATTACAAAGGACAATTCATCTGCAATTTAAATCTCCACACCTTTAATAATAAACAAAGAACATTTTATTTTATTATTAAAACAAAATAATAGAATTTACATTAGAAAAGCCATATTAAGCTCCTTGTCCCTCCATACAAAATAACATAAAATGCTTCTGCTTTGAGAACATGAATCTGAATGTTTTCGAATATGTTCTTATCTTTGACTTCTCTTTATATCTCAATACTAAGTAGGTACAAATGAAAAGTTATATCCTTTCATTTACATATAGCTTTATTTAATCACACTTGTTTGATTAATTTTCAACCTTATAACATTAATAATTATCCAACTAATAATCCTTACCGTTGATGATCTATATTCCATAGAAAACCTTAAAGAAATACACAGTTATATAATCAATCATGGCTTTCTTACTTATGTGGCGTGGGTAATAATACTTTTCCTCTTCATGTACTTCCATGAAAATCCATCTTGCCCACGGGCTTCAACAAATTGTTATCTTTATTATCTGCAATAAATGCTGTTAAACTCATTAATCAAGCCATATGCTCTTTGTATTTGGTCTTGCGACGAATATATTTATTTTTCTGCAATGTGTAGACTGGCCTCAGCATTTTTTGAGCGAACTGCTCTGACCATTGACATCCACCGTGTTACATTTGCTACCTGAGATTATTGAATCAATGCCTTTGGGATACAGAGATATGACTATCAGCATTTTGCATTTGGTGCTCTTCATATTTTCTATCCTTTAAGGCTTCATTTTCTAAATCATTTTATTCCATAGTTGTATAGAGAGTTCAATGTGTACTTTTGTCACAGCTTAGGATAAGAAAAAGCTAAACATTCCTGTTTCTGTTCATTTCATTTTCTAAGGTTCCAGATTATAATCTGCAACCACAACATTGTCCAGAAATTATTTGTATGCCAATATGTGACTTCGGAAGGTTTTGAGAAGTCTTCAAGTCTCCAAGAATTGATAGTGCATGTGTGAAGCCAAGGAACCCTTTAATTTCCTTGTGTTCTGATTTGTACAGAAGTAATAAAGGATGTAACATTCATGCTCAATTCTAATATGACTGTGAATGGAAATATTGATTTTCAACCCAATTATTATTGCTTTCTTTTATTTTCAGTTCTATATGTATATGGCTTATAAAATGCAGACCACTATTATATTCCATCATATTAAAAAATGTAAACTCAAAAAATTAGAGTTCCATCAGCGGCACTCATTGGGGACTTATGCCCCTTGTGGGCATAATGAGATTCCAGCTATCTCTGGAAGAGCAGACCGAGCATCCATATTTAACATGCTGCACAGTGAAGTTGGGTTGCCCCAGGCCCCCCAAAAAATGAATTTTGGTTCTTTCCTCTATCAAACACCTTATTTTGATCAAGTAACACTTTCAACCTCGCTGCATTGGAGGCATCATCCTTATAAACAATACTTATCTCTTCCATTTCATCAATGCATTCTCTAGTACGTGTCTTACATTTATCTTTTGAGAAGTCATCAAGTGGCCTATGATTTTTGCTGAATGGAGGATTCTCATAGTCATGGTTTTGGTCAGTCGCGCAAACATTTAGATCATGGTTTTGAACATCTCCTTGCACACAATATGCTTTGTTCCCACACTCTGAATTTTGCTTATCCTCACAAAAAGGCTTGGAGAATGGTCTATCTTCATCAACTGCTACTACTTTTATATCAAGATCAGATGGGATACCTCGATAATTTTTTGAATCCTGCTCAAGCATGCTATCCTCACTGCACCTTTCTGATTCTATCATTCCTTCACATGTTTGTTGCAACTCTGCTCATGGGATGAACTAGAAGATACTTCACCTTCTAAATACACTTCCACATTCATATCTTCAAAATTATCATCATCTTCAAAATTATCATCAGGTTTGTTATTTTCATCATGATGGTGATGGATTTGGCTGCATGGAAGATCTCCTTCAAATAAAGGATTCAAGAACGTAGAAAATTTAGACCTGTCTTTTATTACTTCTTCTTCGAACAATGGGTTCAAGAATATAGAGAATTCAGCCATACTATCATGAGAGCTTTCATTTGGATAATCAAGTGTGTCATCAACAAGGTTGAGCTCTTCATTGTCTTCTGAAACTTCTCCATGTTCATACATTTTATGCAATTCTATTTTATCTTCACTATATGACTCTTGTGAATTACTATGTCCTTCATCCAATACCCCCTCAAAATGCATTGTTCCATCAACTTGTTTATTTTGGTAGATTGAGAAAAAATTTGGACCATTTCTTTCAATGTGTTTCTGATATTCCAGATCTAACAAGGCTGAAATTTCTTCCACGCTTAGAGAATCCTCTTCCTCATTTTCACATTCTCTATCCTTTGAAGGCGTATAAGTATCATCATAATCAGATTCCTCCTTAGACTATCCACAAATGTCTTCTCCATTTAAGTCTGAAATATCATTAGACTCGTATGTTACTTCAATCCTGAATTCATTCTCCTCTACAACTAGTTCATTATCCATAAGTTTGGGAGAGTTAAGAAACTGATGATCATATAAGAGGCCTAATTCCTGCATCCTATAGAGAAGACCAAATGATGGAGGTATGTATTATGAAGGTATTTCTTGATAAGCATTAAACATCCTCATAAAGAATTGTGTTGAAAGATTCATCTTCTTGCTTTTCTAAAGTCAAATATGTATCCAAAGGAGAAATATAACTCGAACTTTTATCCAATATTTGAAAGTGATGCATCAAATCAGGATCTTTTGGCGAGATTCCCAACTCACGAAACTTTCTTATCAATTCCTTGCGTGGAGGCATGATGTCTAAAGGTACCTCCTGAAAAATATTCAACATCCTTATGAACAAATGTGCCAATGTCTCACCTTCATAACTTTCTAGATTGAAAAAGGCATCAAGTGGGTGTATGTCTACTTCCTCCATGGTGTAACATAGATCTGCTTCCTAATCATAGTACATATTCTCCATAGTACACAATCAAATCACTTCCTTCTGAGTCTTCTCCCTCAGCAAATTACCAATTGAAATTTTATTGAATAGAGTCGCCACCTCTTTCAAGGAATGCATTGATCTTCCAAGTTCTTACTTCCAGCAGAGTACGCTTCCAATCAAACTAATAGAACTACCTTCTAATTTTGGTCTTATGAAATCTGAAACTCTAGGTAACTTCACAACACTTGTTGCGAGCAACTCTCCCCAGTAGAGTCGCCAATTTGTTGGTTCCACAAATAGTAGATTGGAAATCCGAGAGCTTGCCACTTCTCTGATAGGACTTCTCAATCAGTTCTGGCCAACGAACGGGAATACTTCTCGATTCCCCTGCACTTCTGGCTCTACAAAACCAAGGCAGGTGTACCTAATCCTAAACAAAATACTTGAGCCCAGGATGCTTATAGCAGATTGATTAGAATGCAAATGTATTGAAAGTTTCCCTGAGGGCAAGGATTATAGAAAACCTCAAACTTACAAATTATGAATTAAAAATAAAAGTAAATGACTATATAAATGTGATAATGTTTTAAATAAAGAATCATTATAAATTAATGTAACAAATGAATATATTAATTCCTCAAAGGAAAGAAATGAAAAAATTGCCAACATATGAATTATGAATCAAGAGTAATATAAAGACCAGTGCTTAATTAAATGGGCAATCAGAGTCAATATTATAAGTTGAAACGTACAACTTTTTTAAGTTCAATGTATTTAAACTATAAACAACTTTAACAATTCAGACGCGACAGATCAATTATATAAACGCAATTTTAAACTAGTCTAATATGCACTTTAACTCCTGTGGAGACAAACTAGACATAAATTCGGAAACAATTAAATATTTCACAATATCTATGTTTATCAAATTTAAAATGCAATAATGACCCAATCCACTTCTCTGAGTTTTAAAATATTTATATAGGACACAACTTAATAATAATTTAGAACTCCAAAATTTAAAATAAATAATTATGCCAGAAATAAAATCAAAATAAAGACACTCCTTACAGATGATCTATCTACTACATTTCAATTCTGGAATTGCATATAAACTTGCTTGATAATTCTATCCACGAGCTTTGTTTCAAGAATTCATTTCTTTGTCAATTGGAAAATACATCATAAGTGCATCATAGTATAAAAATTAGAAAGAGTATAATCGTAAGATTTTACATCTTATATTTATAGTGGATGGAGAGGTATGTCATCTCTCCCAAACAACATGCCACTTCCAAACTATAAACTAACTCATAAGTTTAGTTTAATCAATTGGAGGGTCAATGTCAACCAAACATTAACTTATGTCTAGCTTGATTAATGTTTAAAAGATAATAAAATCTCAGTAGAAATATCTCCGTGCTCTAATCGCATCAATGACCCATTTGAATTATGAGTTATGTGCAGTGAATCGCTTCATTATGTCTAGCTTGATTAATGTTTGAAAGATAATAAAAACTCGATAGAAATATCTCCATGCTCTAATCGCATCAATGACCCATTTGAATTATGAGTTATGTGCAATGAATCGCTTCATTTCTCTCACGCACACACCTTTCTCCTATATACATCTCCCCGCTCAAACACATATCCTTTGCGGAGATGCGTATTTGCACTTCTCTTCCACTGGATCTCTTCTTTCCACAGAGGTGCTCCTTTCTGCAACAAACATAGAACAATGTTAGACACCAATGATTTAAATAAGATACAACACATTGCTTTAACAGTTCTGGAGAATATTGCTGCAGAGATATCAATCATCATGGGAGACCAAAAAATGCGTAGAACATGGAGTTCTTCGACAAAGACAAAGTCTGGCATATCTTCGTGCTTTTTGAAGAATACCATTTGTTATTGTCGTGGCCACACAGGTTCATAGCATCTATGATCATTCACAAGCCCTCATCTTTTCATTCCAATGCTCCTCCTCTGCGGGTACATTTCATACTTCTATAGCAACCCTTTCTTCTTTTCATACTGCTCAGAGATTACTGTTGCCGCAAAAATTATGACATGAGGAATAGCACACAAAGTGCCATTACACTTTTGTGAAGACTCCACAATTGAATGACAACACATCCCACATGCATTTGCAACCAAAAACATTGGGATTTAGAGCAATGATAGGGCACATTTTTGACATCTACCATTAAAAAAGCCTAATTTTCTGCCTTCTCCATTTCGAAATTGCAAAGTTTGAAGGAGTCAAATTTTCAACTTTGGAACTTCTCTCTCCATCATTTTTGGCACTTAAATCTTCATGTAAGTGGACATTTTCTTTCTTGCTATTTAACTTGTGCTTATCTTGCTGATTTTATACACATTATTGCTTGATGATTGCCACTTATTGAAATTGATATCATGGAAAGTGCATTTTTCCTTTAAAAATGAAAAAATGGTTGATTTTCATATTTTTGTTTTTTCCCCAAACTCCAAATTCGAATTTGTACGTTGAAGTGCTTTGCATAATGACATGTTTTGAGTCATTTACCAAAGGTACGTTTTTCTTTGAAGTTTTTTGTGTTTTGTGTGCTTGTTTTCTATTTTTCTCCACTTTGGAGAAGTTACAAGTTCTTTCCCAAGAACTTGTTCTTGTTTCATTTCATGTGAAAGCATCATCCCATTCCATTTCCATCTTCCATGTCACAACACTTCGCATCACATCTGATAAATGCAATTATGTGTTTTTCATCTCATTCACCATCCACACATGCATATAATCTCATTTTCCACTTCCATTTTCACCCATTTCACTTTTTGTATCCACTCACACGACATGATTACATGAAAAGGCTTTATGTGTAATTGCATCTCCAAAACCCATTTTTGACTTTGTCACTTTTTGAAAAGTAAAAAAAATGTCATTTTCATTTTCCATGTACTTTGACTTCACTTTTCCACCAAGGCAACTATAAATGTCATTTTCCCTCAAGCTTTTTCCATTTCCATCTCTCCATATGCACTCACGCCTTCATAAGCAAATACATGTTTTTCCATTTTTTGTCTTATCATGCTTCACATCTCATCCATTATCCGCACTTGCATGTAAAAGCTCATCCTCCATCTGCCTTCGCATCTCATCTCATCTTTCATCCCTTGTTACACATTGCACTTACATGTAGTCATTTTTCATGTAATAACGTCTTGAAAACCCCAAGTCACGTTTGAAAATCAAGAATCTTTATTCACATGCATTCCCACGTGTTCCACCTTCACACATTCATTTTCCTTTCATTTCATTTCATCATCCATTTTCCACCTTCATAGCATTTCATTTCATTTCCATTCACATTTCATCTCGATTCATTGCACATGTATATGATTTCTCTTTGAGATCATTTTGTTAGATCTATAAAGTCTCCAATCCGTATTCGAACCTTTGTTGCTCATCGAGAATCAACTTGTATGGCGATTCCCTCCGATAATGTGTTTATGTTTTGAGATTTTTGTGTTGCCGCACAAGCACAAGAGATGCCCTCACCATCAAAATCAAAATCCAAAGGCAAGATGAAATATCAATTTGATAAAGAGTTGGCTCATGCAACTCTATCATCAATTGTAGCTATTATTGATAACATGCTGAACACAAAGATCGTTCATGTGGACCTAGCTCATTTTCTGCGAAGAGTCGAAACTCCTATTGGCCACAAGATGAAGCCCATCAAAAGAAGTCACATTCACTTGGTGTCTACATTTCCTTTGGCTGCCATGGAACCTGATTTCGTTCTTGGATGTGCAAGACGTTTCAGCCCAAAATCGAAGACAATCAAGAATGCTAACGGCAAAGTTATCATTAGTCTTGATCTTGAGGTCATTAAGCAAATCTTCAAGGTACCACATAATGCAAAGTGTGCAGGTCTAACCAAAGAATCATCTTTGGTAAGCTGGAATGAGAAGAAAGGTGATTATCAAAAGTATGTTAACAAATACTAGTTAGACAATAAAAGGAACAACTTCTCAAGATGGTCAAGACCATTCATCAGGTCTAACTTCAAACAAGAATACAAAGATCTCATCATTCTAGTCAGCAGAGTTTGTGATCTCAAAGATTTTACTGATTTCGAGCCATCGATGTACAACATCTTCCAAATCATGGAAAACAAAAAACACATCTTTTGGGGAGAGTTGATTAGCACTGCACTTTGCCAGCAGTTGCTCAATGTAGGAATTGCAGTGCCTTTTTACATGAACTCCTACCTCATCTACATTGTTGCTGCTATGGGATCTTTCTCTGGTCTCTCAACCAAAGGAGATCGTCTTCAGATTCCAAATTGGGATTACTATGACCAGATCACTCTGGCTAATTGTAAGTTTTATTACAGAAGAGTCCAGGATGCTTTCTTTGGGCATTTTCGGTGCTTATTCGATAAACAGTTATCCATCAAAAGGGTATCTAATGCAGCTTGGGAAAAGGTTAATCAATACAGTTGTATTTTCATTCAGTTTCCAACTTTAACATGCTTGAGAGTTGGATACTTTAAAGGCAATTCGTATACCTTATCTAAGTATGCGACTGATAGGATCATCCTAGTGGAATTAGCTAGATAGCTCATGGAAGGGCAGAGTGATCAGCATACTTTGCATAGGCCTAGTTTCAGTGTCACTTCTGCCAAACCTTTGGAAATTGGTAACTATTCAATCAACTCTATGCATAAAGAAAAGATTATGGAAGCAAAGTTGCAATTGATCACCTTGAAAAAGTTAAAAGCCTGATTCGACTCTGATTATCGAGAAATGAATTCTCAAATCAAAAGGGCTTTCACACATGTTCATCACATCGAGGATATCTGGATTGATATGAGAACAAAGCTTGATGTAATAAAAATGGACTACTACAGATTAAATTTGCAGCAGATAATCAATCTTAACATGTTGAAAATTCCTTCAAATTTTCAAGTCGAAGATGACGGCAACATCCTTGATCCGAAATTTCATCAAGCATAAAAGGTGTCCTTTTCCTATTTAGTGGCAGTCAAAAAGAAGGTACATCTATCTTGGATAGACTTCAATCCATTTTGGCAAACACCAACAAATGGATGAAGATTAAAGGCCTAAAAAGAGTTAATCCTAAGTTGGGTTTGGATTGTAGAAGCTTTGGCCCTCCTGGAAGGAACATTTTGATGTGAAGAATTCCCCCAAATTCAAGTTAAAGGGTGGAAAGGGATCTAAGTCATCTCTTATCTCTGAACCAGTTCAAGACTCAAAGGAGGAACTAGAGACAAAACCAGATGAAGAAGATGAGGAAGAAGAGGAAGTCATGATCATATCTCCCCCAAGGCCTGCACAAACTCATGCACCATCTATACATGAAGCACCTTTTCTAGATGAAGTAGATGATGATGTGGATTCATCCTCCATTGTTTTCACACCTTCTATTCCAATTTCGAAAGTCAATACTGTTTACCGCATAGGTTAATTAAGAAATGCACACAAATAATGAACACGCATACAAACAGCATAACTCCTTTTATTATATTCGCATATGCCAAACAGTACATTAGGTTTTGATATCCCCCCTACAATGCCTCCCGAAGGGGTTATAAATACTTTCTGAAGAACTTTCCCGAAGGAGTCTGTCGGCCACATACAACATGTCGCTACAAACTATTTACCCGTCGGCTACATAACAAGAACTTTCCCGAAAGTATGCGTCGGCTGACACAAAAACTTTTCCAAAGGGTCCTATCAGCTGATACACAATTTCTACCAACGACATCATCCCCCCCAAAAAGAAAAGTCGTCTCCTGACGACTAGCAAAATTAGGAGACAACTCACAAACAATAAAAGAAATACTAGAGAGAAGGAGGTGTCCCAGAAGAGCATTGTTGACGACGTAACTCATACACCTGGTCAGTCCAGATGCGCAGATTCGTCTGAATCTATGAATTAACCTCTACGGCCTCCTTCAGTAGAAGCGCAGCATCCATAGCCTGTCTCTTGACCAACTGCAACTCATGCTCTGCCGCATCTTTATCCCGAATAGCCACGTCCTTCTCCTGTACCATTGCTGCCATATCCTTCAATAGTGCTGCCCGCTCGGTTGCTGATGCTGCCTGCTAGTCGGCCAAGTCAGCGGCTAACTTTTCTCTTGCCTCTTTCTCAACCGCTAGAGATCTCTAAGCTGCAACACTGTCTGCTGCCCTATCCGCCTCCGCGCACTACCGAGCATAGTAAACCTCTTTGTACAATCCCACGATCTCATGTGCCAACTTCATCATCAGAGTGTCACTCGGTCCCAACTCTAGCTCAGTGGCCCAATCTGCCAACATCTCTTGTGTTTCAACTACCAGTCAACCTCTATCCACAAAACAAGTCTAAAATCACCTAGGACAAACCCCACGAATATACGCTCAGATCAAATGCCACTCCCTTCGCTGAGTGAGAGCCTGAATCGCCACATCATGCCCCTTCTTCAATGCAGATTTCATAGTCCTGAGGTAGTCCTGGCACCTGTCCTCATCCGATCCGTAATCCTCCTTGGCGAAGTCCTCCAATGACCATTCTGCATCACTGTTTTCCTCCTCATCAGCGGGAGCCATGCCCACATACGGTGTTGCCTTCTCTGCTGTTGGCGCAACCACGGCATGTGGCATTCCCTCCTCCTGAAGCTGAGGCTCTGGTATTGTTGGTGATGTTCCTGAATGCCTAGGAGACTGAATGGACAAACCCCGCTTCGCAAGAGTGAGTCGGAACTGCTGCCTCAGAAACTCACTAGCTCTATCCATCACCTCCGGTTGGTCTGACTGCGCGAGCTCCATGTTCTCCTCCGGTTGGTCTGACTGCGCGAGCTCCATGTTCTCCTCCGGTACTGGCTGAGCTGACTCGGCCTCTGCTAAAAAAGATGATGAAACAATGACAACTGCATCACAATCAATGACCTCCAACCGAACCTCCGGCTCAGGCTCCAGCGGTGGCAACTGTGCTCTCTGTGAGACTGCGACAGCAACGTCTGCTGGTACAACTGGAATCACCTCCGCTACAGCCATCAACAATATCTCGGCGACTGTCCGTGGGACATCTGTTGCTGTCTGTGGGACCATCTCCGCCATTGTCCGTGGGACATCTGCCTCTGTTGGAGGAGTCATAAGGACCGGGGCATGGCACTGACCAAATGCCAGAATGACTGTCGGAAAGGTAGTCAAGTGCGTCGAAGTTGACAGCTGAAGAGGGGTAAAGAATGTGGGCCCACTACCCGCTACCTCACCGTCAACTTCCGCCGATGTGCTAACTTCTTCTTCCACAGACTCTGCCCCGTCACTCATTGAAGTCCCCTCCCGTCCGCTATCTATCTCTCCAGAAGCAGCCAGTCCGCGAAGTACTTTCTTGTGACCTGCTGTTGATCCTCCTGTATCCAAGTGTCGCCAATAGAATATGGGAGGCTCCCCATTTGCCAACTTGCCCCTTGGAGGAGCCTCAAAACCATCTAATGGAATCTGGCTAGCTGCAACCTCCAGAAACAACCTGATGGCATGGTGCAGCATAAAAAATGTTTGGTGCTGAAGCGTCATGAATTCCTCCATCCTGTCGGCAAGCATTGAGGCCCAATCATATACTACTCCCTGCATGATACCATTCATAAACACAATCTGCGGCAATGCTATATCCGAAGATCGAGTGGCGTCGGTCAACCTGCTCTTGATGACGTCCATGATACACCGCCAATGACCCTCCCGAATAAAGTCCCTGCGAAGCCCTCTGCACTTTGTCTCGTGAACCGCTACCTCCCTCTCGATGGGTGTAAGATCCTAGCACGCTAGATCTATCCAATGCTCCTTCTGTTCCCGTGAGAGTTTATGGTTCTTGATTTCCACTTTCCTCCCATCGGGGCCAGGGATGCCGAAAACCCTAGTGAAATCCCTAGGTTTAAAGGACATCGTCATCTGCTGCTGTTTGTACAGGAATGTACTTGTTTTGCTCTGGGCGCTATATGTCTTTATCATGGTGCGCAATACTGATTCGAACAACCGGATGGAAAAGATGGGAAGCTGGATGGCCCAATGCACCTGTGCCCGCATCAAAATCTATTTAATTTGGTCGGCCTCCGGAGTCTCCTGCCACCACTTCCGGCATTCACTCCCACTAAGACTCTCAAACTGGACGGTGAGATAAGTGAGTTCCTCCTTGGTCTTCTGTTTCTTGCTACTGGAACTGGAGGGGCCTGCAACTCAAATCCCTGATGCCAAAACTCTTGAATTCTTTTCCATATTAGCTGCCAACTGACTCTTCCACGGCTTCCGCTTGCCTGCTGACTCCATGCAAAAATGGCTTATTTCTCCTTATATAGGTTTCCTCCGTCTGTTACAAATGCAATCTCACCACTCGGAGGAGGTAAAAGAACGTGTCGTAGTCAATCCAACGATACTAGCACTCCTATAAGGCAGCCAATAACTTCCGAAAAAAATCTCAATCCCTCCTCAAGAAAAAACAAAACCCGACCAATCTTTCACTTGAGATTTCTCTACCGGCAATCATGATGATACCCGCCAGAAATATCAACCCGAATTGAACCAATTAGAGCTTTTTCTTTGCAATTTCTCCTCCCTGACGAAATTAGTGGGCTTCTCGAAACTCTTGGTGAAAAAACCACGCTTTTTGTTTTATTTGTCTCTGTTTTCCCGCGGAGAAGATGTAGCAGAAGGATTGATGCACAAATATGATACCCCAAGTAGCAAAAATAAAATAAGACTCCACTAAAACAGCTTCCAGCAACTTTTCCCAATGATATTCGGCCCCTTAGATACCATTCAGTGATTGATCAAAGAGAGAATGACTTAGCCCAAAATTCTCTCGCAATTCCAAATAAAAAGATCGCCTGCTTATTAAACTCTGTGTGATGGCCTCACCAATTGATCAATTCACCCGTCCGTGCATGATTCGACCGAGTAACTTTGCCTTTTCCATCCTAATGTTTGTCCTTCGATGTGCCAACTTTGCCTCGCACAACCATGAAGGAGCCGCACTGAATGAAGACACCCACGATTGAGAAAAGCATCCCCCGCGGAGCAGTTTTTCGCGCGACGCTGGACCGGAGGAGGGAGACTTTTTTTTTTTGTTTTTTAACCGCGGGCCTTTCCTTCTTCTTACACCTGCGGGCAGTCAGCGATCCTTTTTTTTTTTTGTTTCTATCCGCGACCTTTCCTTCTTTTTGCACCCGCGAACAGTCTGCCCGCGGGGCCCTATTTTGCCCGCGGACAGGCTGCCCGCGGGGCCTTCATACACCTACGGACATACGAATCCTTACCATAAGGATTTTTCTATTCGCAGCGGACGCTTGTCTTCTTCGGAGTTTTCTTGTCCTGCGGATGGTTTTATGCAGGCTTTTTCTTAGTTCTCTCGCGGAGGTGGTTGAGTTCAGCTTGAAGGACAAATTCAACTCGGACGACTTAATATCATTCTCTTGGCAGGGACCAGCAGGATAGGAAAGAGGCACAGCAGCGGGCGAGTAACAAAAAAAAACGACGACAGATTCAAGTTGTTCGGAATGAGTAACAGATGATGCCAAAGGGAAGGGGAAGCAGCAATGGTTACCAGAAAGAGTCTGGAATTGGCAGAAAATGGCAAAAACAGTGTGTTCCATGCATTTTTATGTGGGTTCCGGAGTGTTAATTTGGTCTTGGCGGCGAGGGGCGCTGCCCCTCGACCCCACCCTGTACTCCGACGGGGGCGTTGCCCCCTGAACCCCCAGTCGTTGTGGATGTTAGTTGTGAGAAATTCGATCAGTTGCGGATATAGGCATAGAGTGTTGTGTACCAGAGGCAGTGGGAGCAGGTGTTGGCTGTGAGGCTATCTTGGTGGATGCATAGAGAGCTCGAGAGGAGCTGATCATCCAGTTGGAGGCAGTGCAGTGACACTTGGCTCGAGGTACCAAGGAGTTGGACAGAGAAAGCAGCACGGGTGGCTATCAAGGTCAGCTTGAGGAGACAGTATTGTGTTAGCAAAGACTACAAATGCAACGGGATGAATGTAAAAGTTGTGGCAGAAGCAGATTTTTCTTGTTGCAGTTAGTTCGTTAATGTATTTTGTTTGTTAATTTATCTCAGATATGTTGTTAGTCGTCAGGAGACGACTTTTTTTGGGGGGGATGGTGTCAGCCAACTGGATGGTTCCAGCGGTGTTTCTGTAGCCGACGGATTGACTGTCGTCGGTGTTTTGTATTTTGTAGCCGACAGGTAAATAGTTTGTAGCGGATGTAATGTTGTGGCCGACTGAACCCTTCGGAAAGGTTCGGCGGTAGTATTTATATCCCGTCTAGAATCATTGTAAATGAATCATCTACTATCACGGATATTATGAAGTGTAATGTATGTCTGGCATATGCAAATATAATTCTGCTATTCTATTCCATTGTCTGTATGCATTGATTTCTTTACCAGTACGGTAAACAAATACAATGGCTCTTCCTATTTCTTTTGTCGCTCCTCTCATCTTGGCGAATGAACAATATGAGCATTTGGGAAATATGTTTGAGAATTTTCCAACTCTTAAAAGTGGTCAAGTTTCCCAACTTGATACATCTTTGACAGTTTTGAGCTTTTTATGATAGAGTCCTCTCATCATACACCAATGAATTTAGTTGTGCAAACTGAATCTTGTTCAGTCATGATGGAGATACAATCTGGATCAATGCCAATGGTCTCCACTATACCTGCTTACACGGATGAAAGTTTCAACTTGCCTGCATGGTTGAGCAAAATAACAACAAAGAGAAAAAATAGTGATTGTACCTCCGGATAATCTCCCTGTCAAAAAAACCAAATCCAAATCTTTGAAAAATAAGATTGTTTCAAGGATTTTGGTTGATTCGGATAAAACCAAATTTGTAGAAGTTGTTGAGCCACTAATGGAGAAACCTATTGAAAAACTTACTCATTATGATTACAAGTTCGCTAAGGTTGAAATCGAGAAACAGTCACGTCTAAGTTGTTTACAAGATGCTCAAGATGCATTGGCTAATGTATCAAAAAACAATCATGAACTATGGGAAAAGAAAAATCATCTCAAACAGGAGGTTTTTCAACTAAATGAGGTCACTTGGCAACAATGTTGTTGTTATGTCTCAGACATCCAAAAAAAAAGCTGATTGAAGCCGCCAAGCCTTGGATAGGAGAAATCATCTCTAAAGGAGTTCGAGCCATCACATAAACATTTGCAGTTCTTAGGCGTGTCAAAGAGATGAATGAAATGGAACAAAACTTGATCTTTTCTTTGACTTGAGAAGTGAACGATTTGAAGGAAATCCTCAATGACTAGGATGAAATTGCAAAATTTGATCTAGATATCTTGTTCTCATGTGACATTCTTCAATCATGTGAAATGTTCTTCAAATTTCAAGGGCTTATTGGCTACAAAGAGGAAACATTGAAGAAGCTGATTACAAAGTTGCAGGCAACCCTTGGAAATTGTCAAGCAGTTGAAATAGGTATTACTTGTGATTTGGAACAAATTGAATGTCATGTTCTTGATGAATTTGGTAATCTCATTGCAGTTGAAAGAGTAAGTTCAGAATATACAATCAGGATCAATGCTGATTTGGATTCTGAAGACTTTGGTTCGCACACGATGAACAAGTTTGTCTAGTATAAATCCTCAACAAAGCACTTGTTAGATTCTCCGGAAACAAATTCCAAGGTGCAATTAGTGTATGCAGATGCAGTGAGAATAGATGCCATATCAAAGACGATGAAGATTGCTGATCTTCCTACAGTGCGTGATGTCATTGTAAAACTCGAGGCACTAAAAAACAATCTTTAAGATTGTTATTTTTGTTTGTATTTCTGTTTATAGGTCTAAGAGGATGCATTGCATGAAAAGATGTAATTACATGTAATGTGAGTTGCATGTGCATGCAAAGATGTAATGTGAGTTGCATGTGCAGTTGCATGTAACCCAATAATTTCTCTTTTAGACTAGGTCAAAGTTGGTTGAGTTGCTCCCACTTTTTCCTCCATCTTTTTCTCAACTCCTGTGCTTATATAAAGAATTGCCCCTCTCATTGTAAAATAATCTTTTATCTTATATTGTATGCAAGAGAGCTCTAGAGAAATTGTATCAGCAAAACTTTGTTTGCGTAGCACTATTTTGAGAGAAGTGAATACAAAGGAGCAATTTAGACTTAACTTTGATTGAGTGAATTAGAAGCTTTGTTTGTAATTCGCATACGTTATCTTTGATTCATGTTATCTTGCATTCTTGATAATTGAATATATAAAAGTTAAGAAGCAATTAGAGTCAAAGCTTTGATTAGGAGTAATTGTGGAAATATATAGCTAGAAGTTTTGTCTGTAGCTTATATTTCTTTCTTAATTCGCAAAATAGTTAAGTTATCTTTACTTTTGAAAGTCTTTGTGCCCCATTAGTAAAGTTTTTTTCATATAGAAGTACGACCGGACTTAGAGCCACATTGGTACACTTTCAGCTAGCCTTTGAGTTAGTGTTAGTTTCTTGGTATCACTATTTGCAGCTTTAGATAGAAGTGTAATTAAAGATTCACTCTACCCATTACTAGCTCTACGAGTACGTGGATTCTTTCTTGAAAGTTGAAAGAATATCAATAACACCCCTTTTACAAAATCTCTCAACTTCTTGCTTACCTTGAGTTGATCCAAGGAATAGTGAGAAGGGGGAGCCTTCCCTTTAAGGTAGGAGAGACTCTCTCTCACACGTTGTGGCTAGTCATCCTATTTTGTGATTGGATTTTTACGCAAAACTATCGGTTTCAAAATACCCACCGAATAAAAGATTATTTTACAATAAGCGAGCACTCATTTATATAGGAACAGGAGTTGAGAAAAAGATGGAGGAAAAAGTGGGAGAAACTCAACCAACTTTGATTGAGTTAGATTGTTATTTGTGTGAATTAGAAACTTTGTCTGTAATTCACATACATTATCTTTGATTCACGTTATCTTGTGTTCCTGGTAATTGAATATAAAAGAGTTAAGAAGCAATTGGAGCTAGAGCTTTGACTAGGAGCAATTATGGAAATATATAATTAGAAGCTTTGTCTGTAGCTTATATTTCTTTCTTAATTCGCAAAATAGTTAAGATATTTTTTCTTTTAGAAGTCTTTGTGCTCCATTTGTAAAGCTTTTTTCATATAGAAGTACGACTAGACTTAGAGCCAATTTGGTACACTTTCAGCTAGCCTTTGAGTTAGTGTTAGTTTATTGGTATCACCGTTTCCAACTTTAGATAGAAGATAGAGATTCACCCTTCCCATTACTTGCTCCACGAGTAAGTGGATTCTTTCTTGAAAGTTAAGAAGAAAGAATATTTGTAACATCCTTTTTGCAAAATCTCTCGACTTCTGATTTACCTTGAGTTGATCCAAGAAACGATGAGAAGGGGGAGCCTTCCCTTTAAAGTAGAAGAGACTCTGTCTCACACGTTGTGGCTGGTCATCCTATTTCGCAACTAGAGTTTTACCCAAAACTGTCAATTGCAAAATATCCACCCAACAATTATAACAAAAAATGTGTTGAGTGCCAATAGGAATGATTTATATTATTAAATAATTTGGCATGTGCCATGTCATTAACTAAGAGATGATTTAAGTTACTATCCATCCACCTAAGGTTAATGTGTATGAAGAGGCACGGAAGAGATCACTGGCCAATAGATTCTTATCCTCTCAAGTTGTCACAAAGCACTGGAATAAGCACTAATTATAGAATTTCCAATAACAGCAATTAAGAAGTCAAATCAGTATAGGAAGGTGCGATTCATGTACAGAATAGATGTTGATGAACAGAAATTATTATTCAGATAGAGAGATAAAAAGGACAGAGCTAATGCAACCAATATAGAAACGGCAAAATCCAGTATAAATTAAGAGCAATCAATCATCTTCCCTAGAGTCGGAAAACCTCAATCCTACTCAGCAAGAAAATATACAGTCAGCAAATTAAGGAATACGAACCCCAATATATTTAATGGACTAACCAGCAATGCAAGCAAGTCATTACTTATTACACACAGATTGTGTTCTATATACGATAGTCTCAAGTGTATTTATCCACTGTTGATAAGAATAACTGATTGCATGGGCAATTAGACTCTAGCAAAGACAACAATATAGTAAATTTATTGCTATACATGGTATCAAGAATAGAGAATTAGCATATTGATTCCAGATTAATATAAAGCTTGTGTTCGATCAATAATTATAGTCATATTACCCTTTCTGAAATCAATAAAATCATTATAATATCATATCAATATTGATATCAGCAATTACTGTCATATTCAGATTGGTAGCAGACAATGGATCTCCATATGCATTGATCTCTGTTTCACCAGGAAAGTAATTATACCCCCATCAGAGATCATATTAAAAATATTTCTTCTATAAAATCATGATAACCAACATATACTTTTCCCTAAGGTGGTGTTACTATGCATATCTACAAGTAATATTAAAGCCATACATCATCAAATAAAATATTGGATAGAAAGGAATCCCTTGAAATGAATTATAAAAATATTATTCAAATTCTGGAAGAATGCACCCAGGGACATTACAGAAATCAAGATGGTACTACTTCAGCATTGGCCATGTTACATCCCAAATTTTTGCCCTAAATCTTAAATTGATCATAGCCGTTGGTTTAATGAATTATTATCATGTGAAGTGAGTTAGTTAATTATAGACGTTGCATCAATTTATTTCTTTCTGATCATGTGAAGTGAGTTAATTATAGCCGTTGTATCAATTTATTTCTTCCTAATCATGTGAAATGAGTTAGTTGAATTATATATGTTGTATCAACCGATAATGAGATATTTTCATGATCATGTGAAATGAGTTAGTTATTTAGACGTTGATGAAATCTCTAACGGTCACTAGATGATCGACAATGGTTTTGAATCAACAATTAATATATCTTGAATTAATGTCCTAGCAAGAATGTTGTTTGAATGATTGCAGGAAGAAGACTGAAGAGAGGGGAAGCATTGCTAAACGAGATAATCGGAAGCGGATGGTCGAATAGTCAAGTCATCAAAATCGACAGGTTTGACCTAAACCTACCCTGGCAAGGATATTAGGATTTGACAATATGTTGCATTGTGGAACTGCATGAGCTATTAGAGAAACAATATAACAAAAACTTAAAATAATATAAATTAAAACAATAATTCATACCTTTGAAAAATTATTAATGAATTTATTATTTAATCATTATTATACACACTCAAATACGAACATATGTATATAAAAATAAGGTGACACCAATAGATTATAAGTTACAATCTAATTATGCCACTTTATCAATACATACACATGAACGTATATAAGAATGAACAATAATAATAAACTAATAAAATCAAACTTTTCAACTTCTTATTCTTTCCCTCTATTTTCCTTCTTTTTAAAAAAATTCAATTTGATTTGCATTCGAAAAGTCTTCTTTGTAACTGATGGTAGTCGAAGAGCCAAGCCATCTTCTTATTAGAGACTCATTGATCGTATTTGGACATAGTCTTTCTCTTCTTTCCCATTCTTTTCCATCTGATTTTCGGTGACCGTCTATTCTTTGCTTATACATTTTCACATAGGAAGGAGAACCTGGTTTTTAATACCGACAACATTCACTGGGATTCTGTTTACCATTTCACTCTCACATTATCCATCATCTGCAGACTCTAAGCATGGGAGAGAAGAGATCATCATCCCAGCCACAGATAACTAGAAGAAATTGTGGCGTCACGTAAGAACACTGATACATCGAGCCTAGAGTAATTGTCATTTTCTTTTTGAAGTATGCCAGTCAGGTGTCACATTTTATTTTTGTTTTCAATGAATTGAAACCAAATATTGTAGCCATCATATTACAGATGGAATTGAGATAGGCACTACCTAGATTTTAGATCACAGAGTCTGTTCATATTGCTGATTGTTCTTTAACCATAAGCCGTATCAAACATGAACACGAAGAATAGGAATGCAATGGTAATCTTGATCAAATAAATACTGCTTAGAATCTAATTCTTTCATTTATACTCATCCAAAGATGAAAATGATATCATGAAAATCCAAACACCGAGGAATTCAACAGGTAATGATGTCATTATAGGTGAAGAGGTGTTAAACTCACAAGCACCTAAGAATCACCGGCATGGTAGCCTGAAATGGTGAGGAGGTGTAGAGAGTCTGCATACAATAGGAATGGACTCAGATTAAATAAATAATATGCAAAAACTATAATAGCTCATGCATGTTCCAATTATGTAATGTGGTGTCAAGTCGGGTGGTGGAGATTGGGTTTGTAGACCCAACTTGAAATCCTTAGCCAGGGTAGAAATTAGGCAGATGTGCCGAACACGTGATCTTTGTTGTTTGTCTAGACGCTTCAGTTATTTTGGAGAATAATTGTTGGGACACTCAACCCACCTGATTACTCAGATGGCTGGGCTTATGAACATCCCAAGCTCGATCCCAAGGTAGGGAGGGTCGTTCTATTAATTTAGGATGAGTGGGAATAAGTAATGGTCCGCAGTTGGGAGGTTAAGCCTATGTCAATGCTTCTCTCACCAATGCCAAAGCTCGGACAACGAATAAAAGGATTTTATGTTAATACTGTATGTTTTTTTTTTTTTTTTACTTTTAACCCTTAGAAGAATAGATTGATATTTTGAAAACTTTTACTTATATGTTGAATAAGCATTTCAGTTGATATAATTAGCCGTTACTTATTTTCAATTGAATATGTTAGAAGTAGTTAAATTGTTAGCAATCCATATATATACTTCTTTTTAATTCTCATGAAATTCAGCTGAATATGAAAGACAGTTAGATTCGAAAGATTATTCTTTCAGTTATAATCAATTGATAGATATCATTGTCATGTGAAATGGAATCAGTTATTAAATTAGATTAATATGAGATAAAAAATTTGCTATGAAAATTTGTATGTTACAGGCCGCATATATTGCTCATAATATTGTTATGAAAGAATGTTCAATTTGATCTATGTTAAGATGTCACCAGATAATTTTCTTGAAAATGGTGAGATGTTTGTTGATGAAGGTATAGATTCAGATTTGGTTCTTTGAGCATGCGTCTGGCACTTTACTTCATGAGATCATTGCCTGGTAGTGAGAATTTTGAATGGCCCTGTCAGTAAACAGATTTGCAAAAGCCTAGGATTGTTGGCAAACAGAGCATATGCCTATAAGGCATATTTCACTTCTTTGCAGAGGTTTGTTAGTTCCTGTTCGATTGTTACTGCATTGTTAAGCCTGGAGGTTGTTGTCAATGATTTGACGCTGAAACCTAAAAGGAGACAAATCAGTGATAAAGGAAAAGAAATTATCACTCTCTTGGAGGATGAAGCAGAAGAGAAGGAAGAAATAGAGGAAAAGAATGGAATCTCTCCATCTGAATCTGACTCTGCATTCAGATGTAATTTGGTCTTGGCTAGATGATGATAAATTTGACAGCATTGGTGACATACAGATTAGTTGCTATCTGGTGAGCAGGACAGAAATTGTTGATTGATCACCTGATCAGTAAGAAGAAAATTGTTTCGGAGTTACCAAACTTGGTTCCTGTTGAGCTAATCAAGGCTGTAGAAGAAAGATTGTTTCAATATTCTGCAAATTTCAGTATGTTATAAAGGATCTATTGAGAATAAGTGTACTGATGCAAAGCAGAAATATCCAAACTAATCGGTGAAACGAAGGATTGTATAAAGGAAATCACAGATATTTACAATTATTGTCTTTGGTGGCCTGTTGCTATAGAAAAATTCAGAGGCAGAAATGAAGTCATTGAGGAAGAGTCGATTCAGTTAGGAAAACTATATGATTACTTCAAGAACAAGTAAAAATTTGTATGGTTTGGGAGTTATGCACACAATAAAAATTTAAGAAAGAGTTTTGGGATAACTAATTCTTCCCCTCCCTCAGTTATTCGGTCTGTTCAACATATTGCTAACTCCATACCCCACCAATATGGCAATCTCACCAAGTTGAATGGAAGACCATAAAGGCATAAAGGCAATATCCTATAGGCTATGTTTAGTCTTGTGGATATTAAAATATTCTTCTTCCTCTTCTCCTACTTCTATTTTAAACACCCTCTCCAATGGACTTCTCTTGCGGCGGAGAGGGGGGCGGGAGATTTCTTCTTCATCTTTGTCTTTTGTAGAGGGTACAGGCAAGAAGAGATGTTTGGAGGCCACAACGGTCTAAGCGGGTAATTTTATTATTTTTTCCTTTCCAAAACTATAACCACTTTTTTCCCATTTGAAACCAATTCTTCAACATCTTCTTATTCTTTTATAAATACAACTATTTATACATGAAATAATCCCTTCTTATCAGAGTCCTCGCACATATTACTCCCTTTACAACTAGAGCACATAAAATGAAGTTTCACTTGGTAATAAGAGCTATTAGATTGTACATTACAAAAATTACACCTCCAAAAATCTACATTACCAGTTTCACACATTGGGCCCTCAGACCAGGTTTGGGTGCGAACTGGTCTATACTAAGTCGGCACAAGGTCCGTGTTCAGATCTATGCATCCGTCTGGATCTGCAGTGGCAAACTGGTCCATACTCAATTTGCGTAGAGTCTGTGTTCATACCTATGGATTCGTCTAAGTCCCCAGAGGTACACCCCCAGATAGACCCACAGGTTTGAACACCGACCTTGTACAACCCGAGCATGGACCCTAGGTATCCCACGCAGACCACCAAGGACCCACACCCTAAAACTTAGGTGAAGTGGGCCCAAACTCACTTTAAAATGGTTTTTAATGTTTTTTCCTCCAAATCCTGAAACAACCCTAATCTCAAGCCTCCAAACATATTTCACTTCACATTTGCTCTCTCATTTTGCTCTCTCCATCTTGCAAGTTTGAAATGAGGTGATTGTATTCGAAGGAGATCGATTGTGGAGTGGCTAATATCTTCCAAGAAGAAGATTTGAGTGTTTAAGACATGCATTTCAACCATGTAATTTGGTTTTTTGATAGATTTTTTCACATTTAAAATTTTTTTAAAAAGTTTCTATAGAAGTTTTTTTTTTTTTTGCATTTTGCATTTTTGTTATATATTTCAACAATAAGTAGTCAAAGTTCTATGGTGGAAAGGGGTCTCAACCATTTAAATTGAAAAAGGGTCTCCTTTATGGAGACACACTACAAGACTTTCACAATGTCATGGAGGTGGGGGTTTAATTTGGAAATGTAATTTTTGCAACACACAATATAGAAGCTCCTACTCCCAAGTCAAACTTTATTTTTTGGACCTTGGGGGTAAAGGGATTAATATGTGTGAGGGCCCAATGCAAGATAAGAAGGTGTTGTCAGCTAGGCAAAAAGCGGCATTAATAAAAGAATAAAAAGAAGTTGCTAAATTAGATGCAAAAAGGAAACAAGGTGATTATACTGGGATACAAAAAACAATAACACCACCCACTTAACCAGCCCCTAGACATCCCTTCTTGCCTATGCCTTCTAAGGAGTATGAAAAAGTAGAACCACAAATCACCACCCACAAGAAAGGCCCATTAGATAAGGCATTTAAAATAAGTTAAGAGATATTGCGAATGATAAAACTAGGCGTTACCTCTACATGAATGGTCGTCCATTTAACTTAGTGAGATCACCTTATTGGAGGGAGATGGTGCAAGTAAAAAAGAATGCACCTTTTGGTTACCAAGGCCCTAGACATGAAAAGTTGTGCACCACCTTATTGCAAAAAGAGAGAAAAAATGCAAGGTCCCAACTAAAACCAACAAGAGGCTCTTGGGTCACCAATAGTGGCATGTTGTGATGGTTAAGTTGTTGAGTTGTTATCCTTGCCATCAAGGTTCAAATCTAATGGGGATGAGGTCCCCCGTTTGTGACCTCACTGGTTCATAGCTCCAGGTCAAAGCGTTTACCCCTCTTAAAAAAAAACAAGAGGCTCTTGGGTTCAAGCGAGTGTGTCTATTGTTTATGATGGATGCAAAGATTGCAAAAACCATCC
This sequence comes from Cupressus sempervirens, assembly GCA_028749045.1. Taxonomy (NCBI): domain Eukaryota; kingdom Viridiplantae; phylum Streptophyta; class Pinopsida; order Cupressales; family Cupressaceae; genus Cupressus; species Cupressus sempervirens. Next base: position 613,966,696 of record CM053788.1, read on the forward strand.
ACTAATCAATGTATTTATTTTATCCCACAAGAGGTAATGTTTTTTAGGGTGGTTGACTACGAAGGAGAAGTAAAAGATGTAGAGTTCATTGTCGAGATTCTCGTTATTTCCATTGAGTCAATGGGTCGTAACAATGTTGTCCAAGTAATTACGGACAATGCAAAAGTATCCAGGGTTGTAGGTGCTTTGGTAGAGGATAGATATGATCACATCTTATGGACATTGTGCACCCTCCATTCCCTCAATTCAGTAAAATGCAAGGAATTGGCACCCAAGTAGAATGAGTGAAAAAAACATGAGGGTGAGGAGATTCAGATGTTTGTAACAAACCACCATATGTCACAAGCAATTTTCATAACTTCCTCCAAATTGGTATTATTATTGAAGGAAAAAATTAAAATTTAATTTATTTAGTTTCATTTATCATTTTGTGTCATGTTTTATATGATTCAATAAAAAAAAAATTGTTTACATATTTTAAATGTGTTATTAGCATACTATTAACATGTTCTTAGGTGGCTGAATCCCACTTTGCATCACACACAATTGTTCTTAGACGACTTGTGAGGGTGAGAGTGGCATTGTCACAAATGGTTATCAGCAACCAATGGGGTACTTGGAAGCAACCCAATATGGCAAGGGCCCCAAAAGTAAAGGAAATGAATTAGATGAAGATTGGTGGACTTATGTGGTTTATGTATTGAAATTCACTAAGCTTGTCATGTTTATGCTTCAGTTTTCCGACACTGATAAACCATGCTTGGGGTACATCTACAATGTCATTGCCACCATGTTAGAGAAAGTAAAAATTGTTAAACTATTTGAGAGTTCTAAATTTGTAATCGTCCTAAATTGGAAGCACTTCAATTTAGTGATGACTTAGCACCCATTTAATGTAATTTCATGATATTTGCATTTAGGTTGCATTTGCATATCTCTTCTTATCTCTCCTAAATGGAATTGGGGTAGGATCTAATGGATCCTCCTTGGATTCCTATTCTATAACACAAAACTTGAGGTAGGGCCTATCCACCTAATGTCCTTTTTCATCTTCCAATCACAAAAACACTTTTCTGCATTGAAACAAGGTTTTTCTAAAAAACAACACCCAATTTCTCAAAATCAAAGCCTGATCTGGAACCTCAAGGTAAATCCCGAAGTTCCCTAGCCCCCAAAGACTGGGATGTACCTCCAAGTCCTAGGACCTATTTTGGGTCCCCTTCTTGGGCCTTCTGTCAAGGTTGATCTGAGGCATCATTTTGTTGCCTAGTCGACCATCACGAAGAAGATTATTATGAATCCTTTATAAGCCCACTCAATTGCTTCATTTCACGGACCAAGATTCCATATAGATCCACAATTGATAGCATTCTTACGCCCAAGCATTCAAGCAATAAAGATTTCAAGGAGATCCTTTTGCAACCCATTGGAGAGGAGATCTCTTGCATCCAAGGTGTTTTCAAGGAGCTTCAAAGGAGTTCATTTGGGGGCTTCATCATCAATCTTCCATGCTCATGCCACAACCCTTCAAGATTTGGCTTCCTCCATTGGTGGTAGTGGAGCTTGTCATCAAGAGAGGGTTTCAACATTTATCCTTCTTCTACGTATAATTTGATTCAAATACACATTCACATCCTCTCGATCTAATCAACTTGGTAAAGTGAGTTCATTGCATTTGATTGAGATAAAGTGAGTTCATTGCATTTGATTGAGAAATCCTAATCTTGTAAGGTGAATTTGTCCATTTACTTTAAATTTCTAACTTTGCAATTACTATTTCAATTTCAATTTCAAGGTTAATTCTTAAACTGGGGTTTGACCAAGGCAAACCCCTTATCAACAAACAAAAACCCTTTTTCTTGCAAGTTACAGATCTCAGAAAGAAAAACAAAGTACAAATCGGGATACCCATTTTGCCAAACTTCAGAGATCCAAAATCAATTTTACAACTAGGCACAGATGGATAGGGACGCATTTCTTCCTCGTCCCAAAAAATTAACTTTGTCCTAGATTAGGACGTATTTCCTCCCCTTCCTGCAAAGCCGAACAATTTCTAGGTTTTGTAGATCTCACAGTTTCACTCCAGAACCAGGTTTGTTTGTTGTCAGTAGCAGTATTGAGAGTAGAAACTTAGATCCAATCTTCCATTCACTTTTCAAGGTTAGTCCTTTATTTTCTTTATCCATTTCAATAAATTTACTTTGCTTCTCTAAATTGCAAATCATAGCTTCTTCCTACTTCCTTGGTTGCAATTTCCACAATTAGGGTTTTAAGGATCCTGTATTTTTCTTTAATTCTATAACCATTAGATCTTTGTTTGCATTAGTGCTCCTTCATCATTTAGATTGCATTAATCTACTTGGATCTAATAACCTTAGAGTTTGGAATTGAGAGAATCTATCTCCTTAACTTCCCTTTGAGGTATAATGTCATAACCCCCACAAACGAAATGAGAAGTAATTGAGAGCTTTTTTGTTGCTTCACATTTCACCTTATACACTTATATCAAGATAACTTACATTAACATCATTTGATATCCCAGGTGATACAAAGAAGAGGGGATGATACTGAGGAAACCTTATACAAAATGTGGACGCAATTGTTCTTTATTGCTGGAAAATTATGATTGCACCTTTGCACCTCCTAGCGTATGCTTTATCTCCCAAGTATTATAGCGCAAAGGTACCCGCTATTCTAGGTAAAGTGCCACCATATAGAGATGTTGAGGTTGCTAGTGGGTACAAGAGGGCATTTAGTAAACTCTTCAGTGATCCAGAGGTGGGGGGAAATGTTAGGATAGAATCTAGATTACTCATCTCACGAAAAGATGCAGACCATATTGTTGTCAATGGCCAAAGAAGAACGGATGCTATTACATGGTAGTACCTATAAGGGCTACCTCTAGCCTCTTGCATTTAAGATCCTATCAAATATTTTTAGTTTTAGTTTTTTTTGGCCATTTGCATTGTAGAGTTTAACACTTCACGCTTGAATTTATCTTGTTACTTTTATTTTTTATTTTGTTAGTTTTCTCTGTAAGTTGCAAGCTCTTCTACCACTAAGCAGAATTGGAGTACATACTCCTTTATCCACTCAATGCAGCATAACCAATTGGGTTCAAAAAAAGAAAAAAGACTTGGTGTTTGTTCACAACAACTTGCGCCTCATGGCATGTAAGGATCCAAAAACAAGTAGGGGGCAAAGAAGCTTCTGGATGTAGCACCTAAGTTTGTTGACTTGGATATGACCATTCTAGATCTTGCTAGAGCCGCTTTGCTTGATGTGGATGATGATGATGAGAATGACACAAAACCCTCTAGTGCTAGTGGAACTAGTTTGGGCTATAATGATGATGTTGATATACCACTTCCATCTGTTGAAGGCCCCATTGATCCGGATTTTTTTGATAATCCAATTGGTGATTGATGAACACTTTCATGATTCAAGAAAATTGAATCATGTTTCAAACTTTATTGAACTATATTTTGAATTTTCATTTTGTAATTCAACTATTGAATGTGATGATTTTCTTTAGAATCGTAAACATAGATCAATGATCAAGCATTTGAATTTTTAATGTTTATCTTTGACATTTGGCATTGACCAATGATAAGGCATCATAGATTCATACTATGAAATGATTTAGTTTTACAATCATGTATATTTCTCTTATTTTTTTGTATTTATAATGCATATATACACACGAATCCTTATGAACCATTATGAAAAAAAACACAAACTCACAAACCAGGTTCTCGTACCCGAACCCAAACCGATAACTTAGCCAAGACCTTGGGAAATTATTGTAATGTCTATATAAAGGAGACCTTTTATCAATTTTGAATTTTTGACTTCCCTCCCCACCCATTGAGCTTAGACTACTAGCTATTGTTGCAATCTCTAGAAAATGAAAAAAAAAACATATGTAAATAACTTCTTCACAAAATTGAAAAAATCCATCAGAAGACTTAAGAATAGGGTTTAAATGCTTGACTTAGACACTTAAATCTCCTTTGTGGATGTGACTTGGTACTCCACAATCATCTCCTTCGAATACAATCATCTCCCTTAAAAATGCCAAAATGGAGGGAAAATATGGTGAGAACAAAATAATAGGTGAAGTGGTATGTTTTTGTTTTGGAAGGCCTCATAAACAGTCATTTCAGGGTTTACAAGAAAAAAAACATAATAAAAACACTTTTTAACATGTTTTTAAGCCACTTTTATAAAGTGGACCCCAACGGGTGCGCCTAGATATGGGATGGGTACATACCTTGCATTGTGGGTGCCACCAGAAGTGTGGGGTTGCACATCTTGGCACACCAAGTGCACGCATGTAGGCGTACCCTCACCGAGTCCAGGCATGCAGGATATGAATCCTATAACGTAGGTTTTTTCCATCTAGAATTTGAACATGCCAATGGTTTTCAACCTAGATGCAATATATTGAAAATTTGCTCAAATGTAAAAGCAGCAAATGAATGAGAGCTTGAATGATCCTTGAATAAAAATTGGCACCTCCTGGATATATGTTTCCAAACTGGACCCTTGGGTTCTAATTTTCTCTTCAAGAATTTAAAAGTACTTTTAATTTCAATTTTCTCTATTTGTTTAATTTAATTGAACTATTCAAAAATACTTATTCTAATACTACTGCTTAAAAAAACTTTTTTTAATTCTATTGATATCAATAGTAGGATATATTTTCCACAACAAGTCAAATGGTGATATTGCTATCAGGTAGTTTTGAGTACTCATTGATCCATGTTTCATGAGTAGTGATTCACCAACACCCATCTCTCATAAGAATGAATGGAACACTTATCACTCATGGAACACAGAGGTGAAGCACCAGGACTTCCCAGGAGGTTACCCATCCCAGTACTACTCCAGCTCAATCACACTTAGCTATGGAGTTTCCTCCATGGTTAGGCCCACTTTGCTTGCAACCCCATTTGTAAAACCTTCAGCAAGTGTTGTGCCTTATAAATGATTCATTAGAAAGCCCCTTAAGTGCATTAACTGATAAGTTAAGTGCATTAACTGATAAGTAGGAGATATTTTCCACAAGTAAAATTGTGTTATTGCTATCAGGATTCAACTATGTGGCTTTTGACTCAAACACATTAACCTATGTTTCATGAGTAGTGGTTCACTAGAACCCATCCCTCATGAGAATGAATGGAACACTTGCACTCATTGCAGCTAGGTGATGCTCACAGAGATGAAGCACCGAGACTTATACTAACATAATTAAGTGACTATAAGAATCTTTTCCAGTTTGGGTAAAGATCACAATGATGACAATTGGCTAAGAATTTGAGAGTTTTACAACTTGCTACAGTGTTGTTACAGTAGTGCTATACTTTTTGTTCTTGTTTTTTGGAGATTTCATAAATTCTAGCAATAGGGGCAAACTCAGTTTGCAAGCAAATTTCAATATTTGGTGCCATATCATATTTGAAGAGTCCTATATTGATTTTCAGAACTTTGGGAGTCATTATGCAGCAAAAGCTGCTGGATCTGAATTGTACGGGTCTATTACAGTCAAACCTGGTAAAGCACCACCATTGGTAGGAAACATTTGACAACATATTGTCATTTCATGTTTCAACCCTATTTCCAGCAGAACTGCAATATTTCCAAACTGATTACAGCAATTCTAGAATTGTACAGCCAATGATACATCTCCAAATAGCAGCCATACCAGTTGTCAACCTCTGCTGGTTGTTCACCAACATTGTCAGGTCTGACCTAAATCTTACTTCCATCTTTTCGGCTGGTAACAATATTCTGTGAGTGCCAAAATATCCTATAAATCCTGATTTGTACCTACTAACATCTTCGTTTGTTGTGTTACGTTTATGCATTTAGGTGGATAAAGAGGCCAAGATGTGGCACACATCCTTCTGTTTGCTATATCATGTCATATGGAAATTAGGTGGTAAGAAAGCTTTCTTTAGGATTATGCCTCCATTCATTATTATAGGTGGATCTTTTTAGCAAAGCTGAATGTTGTTTGTGTAATATCCCTTCCTAAGCTGCCCTTAGCTTGCTAGTTTAAGGCTCAAGGAATGTTGTCAAACACTTATCATTAAACCTCTAATTTGCTATTATTGTTTTTTAGATTGACTTTTTGATCGCTTTAAATGTGTTCAAATGATGTTTAAAATTCAAATGATTCCACATTAACACTACAATGTATTAGCAAGAAACTAGGTGCAAATGCAAATTCCTTTGGTCTTTTCAAATGCATGCATATGCTTTCTACATGTAAGATGTACACCTACAACCAGTGGACATTTTCAGAAACACTTGGCATGCATCCTTTTGTTGGAAATTACATTAATTAGGTTAGTTTTAGGTTAGTTTTAATTAATAAATACATTATAGTTAATGGTATGTTGGGAAGTTGCATTCCCGTCGACAGTTAATCACCTGAAAATAAGGCTTTAAAAGCCACTGATATTGTATTCCATGTCATCCAATTATAGTGAATACATATCAAATTTTGAATACAAATCTGAATATATTTTGAATTTGCTCCTTCATGTGATATCAGAGCTTCTCATGCATTCATGTACCTGCACAGTTGACCAGTAAAGAAAATGATAATTTATTTGCATATCAATCATGGGCGATGAAAAGGTGTGACATTAACCACATATTGTTTCCTGTCTAATCTGCTCTTGCTAAACTGAGTCTACTCATTTATGATTTGTGCATTGTACCCAGCAAATAGAGGAAGAGTAGAGAACAAGGTCATTAACACATTGTGCAAGAGAAAGGAATGCAGTTTTGAATGGCAGCGATGTTGTATGTTTAAATTTGACTGTTAGAATGTTCGAAGAGAAAGAGACCAAATGCACATAGAAGATTAATTCATTTCTACAATGATAAGAAAATTGAAAGCTACCCACGCATTGAAATACATAGTTGGTTGTAATGTCCCCATTTTTAGCAGGCTCCTGTAGTTGGCTTGGTCAATTCACCATTGCGACCCTCTTGAGTTGGCAGTGGGATTTGAGGTCTCAATTGTGGGGCTATAGGCTTCCCAAGAGCCTATGGTGTGTTTTGACTTCGTTTGATGGACTTACTATTTATAGTAAGTCAACTGTTAGTTCTGATGAGCTCGGTTGAATTAGAGGAGCTGAGTGATGCTCTAAGTTTTTATTTCAGGCTTCTCGTTTGGATTCCAATGGGTTCCAAGAATCTCGGAGGGAGTGTCTATTTATAGAAAGTGACCCCATCAAGTTCATTCATCGTCTTTCTTCATCAAGATCACTCTGGTGTTGTCAGATTTCAATTCTAATGCTTCTTCAATTGTTTTTGCAAGACGAATGAATTATTATTATTATTCATCTAAATATGTTGAGGTTGTTATTTCTATTGGTGTTGTATGTTGGTCACGTCAGTATCAAACCTCGTTGGAACCGGGTTGAAAAGTTTTAGATCGTGAGCACAAGAAATGGTGGTCTTGTGTGTCAGAATATTACAATATGGTGGAAAAGGTCATTTTTGGGAGCCGAAACCAATTAATAAATTATAGTATAACGGCACTTTATTATATTTTAATGTTGTGTTGAAGCGGAGTTCATTTGGGAAACTTGTGACATTTGGAGATTATAAGTATGAGCCCATTTGATGAGAAAAGCATCTGATTAATTGTTCGCTTTTGTTTCCTATGAAGAGTTTTTGAGTTAGATGAATTTGGTACCCTTGCTGAAGTATAAGGGTTTGTTCTTGAAAAGTTCATTGCGATTCACAGCTGAGGTACTGTGAATTAGTTTTCTGAGAATTGTTCTTTATCTGCCTTGTTGTATGCACTATGGTTGAGAGATACTGTGGTGATGGGAATGTGGATTTTGGCGTCTTCTCATAGTGTTATTAATGTGGCTAAGAAGCAGTTGTGCGCTGGTTAATTTGGAGTTCGTTAAGTGCCCATTTATATATGTTGTTGGGTGTTTGTTTCTATCTGCACTTTGAGAGCAATGTTTTCCATATTTGCAATTGTATTTGTTTGTTGAAGAGTTCTTTTGCTGCTATTAGTCTTCGTTTCAGAGGGTTTCAAGGCATATCTTAGTTGTAAGTTCATGGATTATAACTTCTAATTTTTCTAGGTATTGTTGATTTAGATAATAAGGGATATTTTATCAATTGGGTTGTTGGCATTTTATGGAAATACTCAATACTTAAGTTGATATTAAAATCTGGAGTTTTTAGTTGTATATTCCCTATGTAATATCCAAATATTTGAGTTGAAATTATTATTACAATATCTTCAATTTGGTTGCTATATTGTTGTATCAAAAACTACAAAACCTCAAAAACAAAAACAAAAAAATCAATTCTTCAGCACAAATTGTTTGAGAGCCAACAAGGCTCAATACAGTGGTATTAGAGTGGTTTCCTACCATCTCGTGGGGTAGGAAATTCATTGTTATTTCAGATTTGTGGTTGTGTTGGGAGTGACCAACACTCTCGTATTTTCTAGCCATGGACAGACATAGGAGGATTAGTAGCTCTACCAATGTAGCAGTGTGGAGAATAGCGAGAAAATAAATGCTTTGAGGAAGAGTATGGAAAAACTTAAGCTTCAACAGTAGAGGTTGGTGGCAAGCTTGTCAGATTTAGAGACGATTGATAGGGCAGCGAGGTATATGATTTCTTCTTTTAGGTATATATATTGTTATACATATTATTATTTTTGTTAATATATTATTATTAATTAAATGATGATTCAACCATAGAGACATGTCTCCTCTCATATTTATATGAGATTCAAATATGCATTTGGAACATACCTATAGCAATGGCAATGTTAGTACATTTGTAGTGACCCTGATAATTCAACACTCAGGTTTGTGTTTTATCAACGTTATGTGGCAAAAGGAAAGGTCTGTTACAGAGCATCTGGCACAGCATCAACCAAAACAGGCACCAAAGTGCCAGGCGAGTTAGTGACACGAGGCTCTTGAAAGTGTATCTAGTAGGTGAGTTAATGGTGCTCGGGAGGATCTACAATGGGGTTTTAAGTGGCATGATGGATTAAATTAGGTGCCTTAACTGACAAGATTAACTAACTTGTTGCGTAGCATTTGTTTGACTGAGCTTAAAAAAGAAGTTATTGCAGGGGATAGTTGCTTGGTATTGATGAGATAACCTGTTTCAAATGACTTACGTGAATGAGAAAGGTGCTTAGTTTGGCCTTATGGAGATCAAAAGCCTTATACTGAACAACAAGTGTCACTATTTGTATATTATATACAATAATATATATTATTTTAACATGGATAAGTATATATAGGAAATGATGATTTACCAATAACAATAATATATCTCAGATCGAATCAATTTGATTGAAGCTACAACCTTAACACTCCCTCTTAGCTAGGGAGGATTTGTAGAACACATTATACTCTCAAGTATATTAAGAGTGTAAGAATTTGGTATAGCTTTGATACCATGTAAGAATTTATCTAAGGCAAAAATGAAATGCCAAGATCTAGAAGCTCAAGAGATAGCACAAGAGAGACAAGATATAATCAAATAAGAATGGATTAATCAGATGATTAGATGAATACATCATAGAAGAGCCTTGTATATAAAGGCAACTGATATGTCTACGAGTCATACAAGAGATAAGTATAACAACTAAGCACATGTCCACCAGGAGTGGATTATCCTCCATTGTGCATGATTGTACGTGCAACAATGAGAGGATAGGAATACAAAGGTGTATCTCATAACGAGATGTAGTAGACAACATGTGCTCAGTTGGAGTGCAAACTATTGTGTTGTCAAAATGACAACTCATATGAATATGCAAACTTCTAGGTGTCTACATGACAACTAATATGAATATGCATTATACTAAGTAAACTTAAGTATAAATAGTAAATACTTATTTATACCAACACCCCCCCTCAAGTGCAACATAGGGAAATGTACTTAAGCTCACAAAAGCTAGATAATAATGCAAGATGGGTCTCGGCTACTAGGCCATGTTAAGTACCCATGTACAAACTACAAGTGTAAAAGATATGCAATGCAATCTCTCATAAAGCAAAGAAAGAGGGGAAACCACATGGAAAAAACCCCCCTCCAAAAAGAGATATAAGTACAATAAAAGGAAATGTGAGAGAAGAAGACCTCATGTGAGGAGAAGATCCCCCCCATAAGAGAGAAGAAGAGGAAGATAGACCAAGTAACCCCCTCTCAATGTAGAATGTACACCTGTGGTAGATGCGCAAGGCTCAATGTAGAAACTCCTCCATGAGTGTAGAACAACATGCCTTCCCTTAGGGAGAAACAAAACCAAAGGTGTATCAATGAAGCCTCTCCCATCTGTAGGAAGAAACCTCAAAATGTATGAAATCTTTGAAACCTGCTAAAGTGTCCCCATGTCAATACTGAAAGGTGCCTCCTCCAAATCATGTGTACTATGTCACTCTGCTAAAAAAGACAAATTAGGCTCAATTGAGGACGAATGTAGAACATGTATCAAAGACTCAAATATCTCCTCTAAAAATAAAGTGACCTCCTCTAACTATTGTATCAAAGGATCTATCATCATGTCAACCTCAAAATATTAATCAAGTAGAGAATGAAGATGAGGGTCAGCATGCTCCCTCGCAACAACTGAAGAAGGATCATCTTCACCAAAGAGAAGATGAATGTCATCAATAGTGTCTCCCAAATCTGCAATATAGGACTCCACAAACAAACTAGAAATGTCTGTCAAATAGTCATCCCATGGAACTGAGTCTGGAAGACAATGAATATCTTGTTGCACTGAATCACTTGAATCCATGGCTACGTGAATACAACTATCATCAGGAACAACAGTAGATGGAATATTAGTAGGAGGAGAAGCAATGGATGGCTCAAGAACTTGATCACATGTGAGAACACCCAAGTTCAAGTAGCCAAAGTTCTCCTCAAAATCTGAATCATCACTGGAAATATGATCAAAATCTATTGAAAAATCACTATCATCGTCATGACCAAAGTCTGAAAAGTAGTATAGCTGAGATGCATGATCAACCACCCCTGTAGCAATGATTTGTCTAGTCTCCAAGTCTCTAATAAAAACTAAATCAGGTGTGAATTCCACAGTCCTTCCTCTATCTCCATGAGTGAGCTGATAGATGGAAAGAAGATTCTGACTTAGGTGAGGTACACACAACACATCTTTGAAGTATCCCTCCCCCTTATTTATAGTTCCTTTCCCAATCACATTCATGTAAGTATGATTGCCCATCAAAATAGGCAGCGTATGGCAAGGATCAAATGATGAAAACATAGACTGTAAAGATGCCATATGATGAGAAGTCCCTGAATCTAGAAGCCGTCTCCCTGAATCTTGACTTGAAGTAGCTACTAAGGCTTGACCTTTTCCGATGTGATCCTTTCGTTTATCAAAATTTGAATGTGAAGAAGAGGGTGAAGTAGTCACTCTTGAAGGTAGACTAATTTGATTCTTCTTGAAAAGATTCTTGAGTTCATCCATTTCCTTCTTGTAACAACGATGTTCTTCATGTCCATTTTTCTTGCAATATGCACAAGTAAGCAACTCCTTCTTGGATGATTTACCCTTATTGTTGAAGTTGTCTTGTGGTGAGGAAGATTGTTGTGTGTCATCTTGTGGCTTAGCCTTCCATTGCTTTTGCTTCTTGTTGGAACTTTTACCACCTTGATTCCCTTGATTCCCCTTATTAGCTACCAAGGCTTTAGACTTGGAAGACTGAAGAATTCCCATACTCACTCACTTTTCATGTTCTAAGACCAACATTCTTGAAAGTGACTCAAATGAAGGCTTCGTGAAGGCACTTTCCATTGTTAACTTGTGAGTATTATAACTTGAAACAAAAGCCGCATATTCAAGAGGAAGATGAGTCATTACATGTTTGATCAAATTTCCATCCTTGATGGGTTCACCACATGTCTACTTGGGTAAGATAATCTCTTATGGTGTCAAAATTCCTAGGATCCAATTTGAGAAGATTGTCCTCAATGGTGCAGGCCATATCTTCATCTACTATCTCATAAAATGCTTCAAGTTTATCCCAAACTTCTATTTGCCTAAGGCAAAAATGAAATGCCAAGATCTAAAAGCTCAAGAGATAGCACAAGAGAGACGAGATATGATTAAATGAAAATGGATTAATCAAATAATTGGATTGGTAATGTTTTTGATGTGATATTTGATAGGATCTGAGATATTCTTTATCAAGGCTCCTAAGGCCATCTCTTGTTTTGATTCCCAGTCTTCTTTACGAGAATTGTCGGCATCATCATCAGGTTTCTTTGCAGCACCAATTACATAACGTAGTAAACCTTTTCCAACTAATGGTTCCTTTATCTTTTCTTTCTAAGTAGCATAATTATGTGGTGTTAATTTAGAAAAAGAACCCATAATGCAAAAGAAAGAGCACAATATCCAATAGACTGAAGAACACAAGACACACCCCCCCTTTCACTCAATCAAAGAATCCCTACCCCAAAAAATATGATTTGGCACTTTATAACTAGTGCGTGCACTATTGACCACTTGTCAAAATAGACCAAAGTGGACTTCTATTTTTTATGGTTACAACAGCAAATATGAAGCTATACATGACTCAACAAGATAAGACACAAGCTCTCTCAAGGATCTAATTAATTACAAGTGTCGAAATAGGCCAAAAATGACCAAATGTTGAAAGTACTATAAATTACTCCAAACTAATACCAGCTCTGGAAAGTAGACAAAAATTATGCACTTTCAAAAAAAATAGCGACTGAATGTGTCCAGAGCAAGAATGAAGCCTCTGAAGTTGTAAAACTCAGGATTTTCTATTTGCGAAAAATTCAGGAATAGATATCACAAACAACCTGCACCAATGTGTAGATCACGAAATTCTACCCCAAAACAAAAAAAAATGCTCGAAAAAAGGAGTTTGTATGAGGGAGATAATACTGTTTGAAAATCACCTCTGTAATTATTTTTCCTGAATCGCTGTTGTCACACCTCCAAAAATCGAATGAGTCTAGATTTCGCCTCAAATGTCTGATTTTGATGAAACAAAAGTTGATTTGGGGGTTTTTTGACCTTTTGAATGTGATGCCAACATCTGATTTGCACCAACAAGCTCCAACCTTTGACCTGCAAAAAAAAATATCTCTCCAATGGCTATGCAATGAAACTCCTATGGCTCTGATACCATGTAAGAATTTGGTATAGCTCTAATACCATGTAAGAATTTGCCTAAGGCAAGAATGAAATGCCAAGATCTAGAAGCTCAAGAGATAGCACAAGAGAGACAAGATATGATCAAATGAGAATGGATTAATCAGATAATTGGATGAATACATCATAGAAAAGCCTTGTATATAAAAGCAACTGATATGTTTAGGAGTCATATAAGAGATAAGCATAACAACTACGCACATGTCCACCAAGAGTGGATTATCCTCCATTGTGCATGAATGTACGTGCAACAATGAGAGGATAAGAATACAAAAGTGTATCTTGTAAAAAGATGTAGTAGATAACATGTGCTCAACTGGAGTGCAAACTACTGTGTTGTCAATATGACAACTCATATGAATATGCAAACTCCTAGGTGTTTACATGACAACTAATATGAATATGCATTATACTAAGTAAACTTAAGTAAAGTGTAAATAGTAAATACTTATTTACACCAACAAAAGATATCATCTCAGTATGATATTCCTGCAATGGCATATTTAAGGATATCAACATAAATCCATCAATTTAGATGTTATCTTTCAATATAATCCGAAGTATAATTCAACAAGTAATATCAATCATATGATATTCATCATACGTATATTCTTTTGTTATGTGCATTGGCATCAAATCCTTGACTCTTACCAAAAGAATATGTTATATCCTAGAAGGATATGAGTTATGTGATTTCCGGCACTCCGGGACAACTTAACAAGAAATTGCAATGTCATGGTCTCTATCATGACAAGTAACATGATCTACGACACTCTGGGAGAACAACTTAATGAAGTTTGATCACGATACATTCGTTATCATGACTTCTAGCACTTTGGGACAACAACTTAATGAAGTTTGTCATGATAACAGGTCTACCATTTATAAGATCGTCACCTTTCATTACATATCATATGCGAAATAGTAACCATCATGAACCAAGTCAAAGGGTGGTACAAGGGCTTTCACCTCAATTCTCTCTCACAAAGAAGAATGCATTATAAGGAATTTCACTTCGAAATTTTCCCTTATAGAGAAGAGATCACACTTCAACTTTCTGCCTCTGAACAACAATCCTGGGATGTCAAGTCCTCTAGTTACTCTCTTAGAGCTCTCTTCGCCTATGGATGCCTCTCGAACTCCCTATGAATCTGATATCAATCTTCCTAACTTTCTAGTGATATGTCATTACTTCCTCATTATGTACACAGGAGTAGGCCCATTAAAATCATGGAGTCGCACACATGTATCTCTAGACTCCCTCTAAGTATCAATCTTCTAAGCTCTTTATCTAGTCTAATCATCAGATGACTAATGAATTGTAGATCACAACTTCTTTCTAGCTACTGTCATAAGATTGAGTCTGCAAAATATTTTGGTAGCATGTGTAGAGTACCAGCCTTCATTTCCTGCAAGAACATCCTCAGACATAAAGAAAAAAGATCAAGGCAGATAAATCTTCTAGTATGTATAGAATTACAAATATGAGAGAGACTACAATGAGTAGATAAATGTAATACTCAAACTTATCTACACATGAATGGAACATCTCCCCTTTAAAGATGGTTCACCTAGGAATGGAACATTGTTTATCATTTTCCCCCCACAATGTGAGCTTCCCACTTTACTACAAAACAATTTCGCATCATACTCAAGCATGAAAAACATCTTAGTTATTTTGTCAATGCCAATAGATCACTCCAAAATATAGTCATTATTTACTGCTAAAAGAAAATGATTACTCTTTTAATCACTCTTGCCCTGAATGATGACATATGGCAAATCAGCTATTCATTATCATCAAAGATTGTTTCAAATGTAGATATCCAGGCACATAAAATTAGTCACCAAGACTATCTAGATTTCCATGTGGCTACAAGAATGACTTGGATCATCTCTTGATTAACTTAACTTTGAATGATAAAATTTGTATCTGTGAATAATCTCCAAGACTATCCATAATAGAATACATGGACCTTCAAATATAATAAGTGGATGTGATCTTGGTTTGTTGAGATTATACTATTGTTCTTCTTGAGAGTCGTTGTTCTCTTAGGAAATAGACATATCCTTGCCCTCTAGATTCTTATTCGATATTTGTTTTGATATATATATTGTGCATCATTGGCACCAATGTTGGACATGTCAGTTTCCCTAACTAGTTCATGTTCACAGGATATCAACCCTTATTGTAATGCCCCTCCTAGGAATATAATTTATTTAACCAATAATTATGAATTAATGTTTTGATTTTGCTTCCTTTCCATATCAGAAAGCCCTTATTTTATATTTACATATTATTCTATGTTCCACAATCAATACTTCATCCTTAGAGGCATCACATATTATACATAAGTTTGTAATCTTCCATCCAATGCTAGAGATTGATGTAATGTACTTGAATCCTATACGATTTGGGACTAATATTATCTTTAAAGAGACCATCTAAATTTGTTTCTTTGATATGTAGAGGTTTAACTATCAAGAGTTGTATCTGATGTATTTCTCCAATCTCAACTTCATGTGTAAACCCTTCTTCATAGTAATAAGATTATCTTCTTGTTTGCGGCTGAAGTATTGATATATTATAACTAACATTGGGTTGAGAATATTTGTTAAGGGTTCTCCTTTGCCGACTCGACTCCTCTCCCATCTGTCGGTTTCATTTTTGCCAACCCTACCCTTTTCTACGTATTGATTTGATTCTCAAAACCAACTCCACCTGCGCCTTACTGCAGTAACGTCCCTCCCTGGGGCTCATTGCTTGGTGCGGAGAGTCACAAATTATGTAAACTTTGATAGTCGTGACTTATTGTTTTTATTTATTTATTTTAGATATTCCCTTTCTTTCAATTCTTACCATTGTTTATTTCTTTTCTCTACTATGTTGATTTCTCTGTCTATAAGTCCTTCGACTGAACTATAATGTCCTCCCTTTCCACCCTACCATTATTTGCTGGTGTCTGCTAATTATTTACCTTTTGTTGTTATTCACTATTGTTGTGCACAGTTTGTAATCCCTTTTCTCCACCCTTAATATCTTTTCTGATTTGTGTTGTTCTTCTGGCCTATTCCGTCCTCTTTGGATATTGTGATGAAATATTATTTAATTCTTACTAGCTGTATTATAACTGCAACTATGTTCTTACTAAATTCTATTCGCTAGTTGTCTTAGATGACTTGATGATTCAATGGTTTTATATATATTTTCTTGTGGCAGGTTTAAATACCTTGTTAATGCATTAGCTCCGAAGGATCTGAAGAATTCATCATGGTTTAATCATAGTCTAAATGCATAAGGCATTGATGCACAAGACTCCCTCCAATATATTAACCACACATGTTGACTGAAGTGGATCTTTTCACTTTGCCAGTAGATGTCTTCCTACTGTGAGTGATTAATTCCACATAATGTATTATATTCATAGGGAATGATTAAATTCCACGTTGACATCTTAATAATACACCTGCGCATTATATTCAACAAAATAAAGAAACCATCGAATGAATAGATGGGTCGGTATATGGGAGTACTGTTAGCATAGAGGGATTCGTTTTGATTTGCCAATATCCAAGAATGCGGTGACTGAGATATAGTGGGATATACACGGCCAAGGGTGACTGACAAAATGGTACAGTCAAGGCACATTCAGGAGCATGAGAGATAAATGGTCATCTCCACCCTTCAAATTTCCTTCACATTATTTGTAATATATGCATTACTCTTATGTTGTATGATAGGAGCCCGCCCCATTATGTATTCTTTTTCTCTTTGCTGAGTCAGATGCCTGAAGCCTAAAGATCAAAGGAATATATGGTTCTTCGTCCTCCTTTCATTTGATTTCCATTCTCGTTAATCTTTTATTATATTTGCAGCCTTGCTCTGACACAATGTTAAATTATCAGGATCGCTGGAAATGTACTAACATTGTCATTGTTATAGGTATGTTCCAAATGCATATTTGAATCTCATATAAATATGAGAGTAGGAGACAAGTCTCTGTGGTTGAATCGTCATTTAATTAATAATAATGTATTACCAAAAATAATAATATGTATAACAATATATATATATATAATATAACTTATATATTATATACTATAATATTTATTATTTAACATGGATAAATATACATAGGAAATGATGATTTACCAATAACAATAATATATCTCAAATCGAATGAATCCAACTGAAGCTACAACCTTAACACTGAGCACCATTTTATGTATGCTTTAAACAACAAATCGTTGTCAACTGACAATTAGGCACCTTTATGGCTTTATCTCACTGCCATCTTTTGATCAATCCTATATTTCTTCCATATTTGACATAGAATATTGCTTAGAAGATTAAAAGAAGGAATGATGTTTGATTTTCTAATACCTGATCAGCCATATTCAGTAACAAGGTCAAAAAGTCTAGCGCTTTACAAAACCCATTGGAGCTCAACACTGCCTTCACTGTCCCCTCCAGAAAAAAATTAGACATACTCCTGACAACACCAAAGCAAATGTTTTCTGTCCAGATTTTGTTTGACAACAAACCACCAAGGAAACACCTACAACGAACTCAATGCTTCACTCAGAAGACCCGGCTCAAGCTCTGCATACCCTATGGCAGTTTCTTGATTCTTTCCTCACCTGTGAATACAAGTGCCTTGCAATTTAGAAAGGATCGGGTCCAACCCTTCCTTTCCTCGGCAAAGGATAGAACAGGTATGAAATCCAATGTGGCATTCTAAAATTACAATGCTCCTTAAGTGGATTCAAATGCAGATTCTTGTTTTCAAGTGCAGTTTGCAAATTGTGCACCTCCTCCACCCCAAGTTTCAAGCCAGCTGCATGTTTTTTTGTGAGTTGCAAAGAAATTGTTGCCTCAAACTAGTAGCTCACGATAATGAGCCACTCTGTTGTCAGCCTCTGTGGCCTACAACTCTGCCAATTTGCATTTTCAAATGCAGATTCTCGTTTTCTACAATTTTGGACAATTCTAAAATTACAATGCTCCTTAGGTGGATTCAAATGCAGATTCTCATTTTCAAGGGTAGTTTGCAAATTGTCCACCTCCTCCACCCCAAGTTTCAAGCCTGATGCATGTTTTTTAGTGAGTTGCAAAGGAATTTTTGGCTCAAACTAGTAGCTCATGCTAATGAACCAGTCTGTTGTCAACATCTGCGGCCTACACTTTTGCCAACTCCCATTTTCAAATGCAGATTCTTGTTTTCTATCAATTCTGGACAATTCTAAATTTACAATGCTCCTTAGGTGGATTCAAATGCAGATTGTCATTTTCAAGTGCAGTTTGCAAATTGTCCACCTCCACCCCAAGTTTCAAGCCAGCTGCATGTTCTTTTGTGAGCTGCAAAGGAATTTTTCAGTGTAACAGCAGTATTGAGGTGCATCGGGATGGGGGGACGCCAGGACGAGTTTCTAGGATGGGGGAAAATGGGCCTCATTTTCGGGATGGCAGGGGGATGGCAAGGGGACAGCCAAGAGATGGTGGCAAGTGGTGGACAAGGTAGGTAAGGGTGTTGTATAGTATACATATATAACTTGAAATGCTAGTGATGAAACAATGTTTCAGCAGAACATACCAAATTAAATACTCAAATATAACAAAATTGCAACATGAACTAGAACCATTGAACATTCAACGTAGTAACATATTACATATCCAATTGTAACATTCAAAAATCAAAATTCAAATAGTAATTCAAGTACTCATCCCAGTGGAAGAATGGTAGACGTGGGGGTATTCAAGTACTCAAGTACCCGATGCAGGACGTCTCGGGGATGGGTACTTCAAGGTTTGCAGGGGGGTGGGGGGTGGTGAGTCCCCGTCTTACACTAGAATCATTGGCAGCATCTGCAGCCTACAATTCTGCCAACTCGCATTTGCACATAAGTAACTTAGGTTTAGGCACATGTATTTGGTTATTGAAAACAGAAAACATTTAAAGTGCAATTTACATTCGATGCCAATATCAACTAATGCAACCCACCACATCACTTGCATTCTGCAGTAAGGCCACACCCAACCTCACCCCTGTGCATGACATCAGCCCTAAAAAATAAGGCACATAAAGTTGGATGAGATAGAGGTATTGTCTTTTAGGTCACCCACCTTTGTGAAAACCCACGAGGAGATTTATTTCTATTCGAATTACATATCTTTCAAATATTGTACCAGTGTGTTTGAACCTCGAACCCAGAGTAATCCAATTCCTGTTAATCCACCCTATAGTGAGCTAGCTATATTGCACAATCATCACTGTTACACCACAAACTCTATTCCACGTATTCACTAGACATACCACAATCACTGAGGCATGTAACCTATTTTCAAAACACCAATTAATGTGTCCTGAACCCTACTAACTCACACAAACAAATTCCGGATGCTCTGCGTCCTAATTATTCTTCAATCTGTCCAAATTTACAGGCAGCAGCACTTTCCTCCAAAATTCGCCAATCTAAGAAGTTAAGACAAACTTTATGAGGGCATCTGAATATGATGCTTACATTACCATTACACCACAAACCATTAAAGGGCATATTGACATTTGAGAAGTAAAATAAAAATTAAGCTACTGCTGAAACATAAACAATAAAGAAATCCCATGGAAAATGTCACGCATTTTAAAGCTATAAATTTAGTTATTATAACATTTCGACAGAAAACTTGAAAATTACAAACCTTGATGACGTCCAAAGGATTGAAAATAATGGCGGAAAGAACAGCAGCTCCGCCACCAGCCAGAACTCGCTCCCTCCATCCAACGTCACTATGCCTTAATGTTTTGTTCACCTCGCCATACGCGTGTAGTGAATGAAGTTGATTCTGCTCAGATTTCGAGTCTGCCATATACAGGGAATAACTTGTGGTCTTTCAAAGTCTTTCATTTCATTTCAATCTTCGCTACAAAGACCACCATTTTTAAAGGAGGTCGTGTACAGCACCCGCATCAGAATATCTTACGCGCCTAGCACCGCCCGCAACCTCCTCCTAGCGTTATTATTCGACTTGAAGCGTCAGCCTTTTGGGTATAATAAAATGTAACACGCAGCTGGCGAGTATAATAGGAATATTGGTTAATTACTTTAATTAATAATTATTCTAGTTAATTACTTTAGTTACACTATCAAAATGAATTTTTAAAGAAATAGTCAAAAAAAATTATTTAAATATGAATAAATAAAATATTTGTTAGGAGATATTTTTTAAATGAAACAATACTAAATATAGAATATAATCTTTTACATATTATATTTGTTAAAGAGTTATTTTATAGTTCATATATGTGTATTAAAAGGGATATCTTAATTTTCTTTTAAAGTTTCTTATTGAAGATAGTAGGTATTGTCAAAATGTGGTTTTCATTAATAGATTCTAAATAAAAGAAATCAAATTTCTAAATAGATATATTGCAATTCTAATTTGAGTCATTAAAATCAATTTTTGATATAAGATTGTAAAATTATTTTATGAATCGGAACATTTTTCTCAAAAAATTTAAATTTGTTTTTCTTTGCACTACTTTCCACCCTAAGAAGAGAAAAGAATATTAAACATTTGTTTCAACCTTAATATTTTTTATAGACTATGTCAACTAGAATAACCTCGTTCCAAACTACGTCACTTGAGGTAACTTAGTACCAATATTCAAGACTCGCATTCAAACCCTCTAATGGCTAACTTATGGCACTGGGAAATCTTCTTTTGTATCATCTATTTTTGAAATTATAAGCTCCTAAAATAATAGGGAGAAGTATAAAATCAAGTATCTCCAATTGAGCACACATATAAGTAATCGGTTGATGCATTCACATCAAACTGAAGCATTCAAGCATCAAGAATTTGAGATATTTTTCTTTGGATCTAACATTGTGACAAGCTTCAACAACCTTTATGAAAACGTTTGGTCATGATTTATTTTCCTCTAAGGTCTTGTGTAGTCATACTATTGCATAAATAATTGTGATAATATATTCACAAAGCATTTCATCAAAAAGGTATAAGATATTTTAATTTTCAAAAGTTCTAGCCTCTAGTACATATTAGCATGTTTTATTTTTCATTTTGATTATTTTAATTTTCAAGTTTAATTCCTAAATTAGGGTTTAACCTAGACAAACCTCGATCAACCTTATAAATTTACTTCTTTTTGTGTGTAAGTGGTATAGTGGAAATGTAAATATCTAGGTTTGTGTCAAGCATCAAAATAGCTACAAATCCCCAATTTATGTATTCGAAAAGATTGAGACTACATTTCCCTGATTGATATTGTCTAGGATTACTTTTCATCACTCATTGTCTCTCCTATTTTCCCCAGGTCCAAATGAGTTCTTCTATATCCATATTTTCCTAATTACAATTATAACTTGTATATAGATCTTTATGTTGTTGTATATGATGAAAAATGTCATTTTATATCTTGTTACCTTAGCTTTTGCATTCCTCTTTTGTAATTAATCAAACTTTTCCAACTCATGACAAGGGAGTACTGAATCCATTTTGTGACGAACATTTTGAGATAATTTGACCACTCCCTCTCAACGTAATTAATTAAAAAATACATATAGCTTCCTAATTTTTCATATAAGCTAGTGAACTCAATTTCCCTATATTACACACACAAACACATTTCCACCTTGTAGGGTGATCTACCTTTAATGGGCATGTGACACTTACATTTCTCCCTCTTAGTCAAGGGCGATAAGTTATCACTCTATGTAACATATAATCTTATTCCATAATATGTATCACCTTGGCCTACTTAGTCAAGGGTCTCCTTTATGATTTGACTTTAGTCAATTCAATCAAATTGATCTAGTGTATTACATTGTTGATAAGAATATTATTTTTTCTTGTTGCATTGATTCACTCCTATTATTGTACTCTCCATTAGGCCTCTCGATCCTCGATGGTTATCTTTATAATAAAATTTTACATAAATTATTGGAATAAACAATTATTACATTAATGAATGAAAAAATAGTGAGATAATGGTATGAGGTCAATTTGCTGTGTCTATTCTCTTTGATGTAATATTGTGATTAAAAAATTAGTGTCATGTAAAAACAGATTAAAACGTAACATGGTTAGAAATTAATGAAGGCATGTGGCAAACTGAATAGTTATTGAAAGGATAAAGAGGGAGTTTGGTATGTGTCTTCAAGGGAATATGTAGTTTAATTCATGTTTCCTCAAAATAAATAGGAGGAACAAACAAGAGATAAAAGAAGGCTATAAATTATGGGAAAGGTAATAGATGAGAAAATATAAGAGGTAGAGAGAGTAATGAGATGAAGAGATTGGAACAAGCATTAAGTGGTTTATCTATTTCCACTCTAGCAAAAACTAGAGAATCATTTTCTTATTTCCTTGAGGTCCACCTTCATGCCAAGTGTGGAAACATGTTGAGAGAGACATTAAACTCATAGCCTAGTGGTCATTATTTATAGAAGTAATCCAATAAATGTATGTGTTTAAGTTATTTGGTTGTCCTAAGGAGGAGTGGAGTTTTCAACAGCAAGATATTCCACAACATGGAAATTAATTTATCATTATGAATAATTAATTTTTACTTGTAATAACATATACATATGATCAAAAAAATATTGGTAATATTAATTTTTTATTAAATTAAATTACTTAGAATTATAACTTTGAAAGAGTTTGATGTCATCACACTCAAAAAGATCCACCCACTCATCCAACTAATAAAATCAAAAATAATAATTTTGTTCACTTATACATCCCTACCAAACAAAACCTAATCCCAACCTAGGAATTGTTTTGACCATCTACCGTTACTTGTTCATTACACTTTTGTCGATAAAATTAAGCCCTAATTATAGACTTCATTAATAGAGTTTTAACAATAAATAGGGAAAAGCAAACATTTCTAAACAAAACACCAAAATTTACAAGTCAAATTTTAACTAGAAGAAAGGAACCTTTCTTGTGTTGGTTGTCATCCACAAGCTCGCCCTCTTGTCATTTCCTTCTACATCTCCATCCACTCCATTGAACCCTGCCATCTACACCCTATGAAACACCATCCCAACTAGCCTAGAGATCCACATAGTTATTTTCACCCTCCTCAATGATCATTTGTCTCCTCATTGGTGCCCTATGTCTCCTAAAGACTTTCATAGTGTTTAGATATTCAATTTGCTTTAACAATTCAATTTCTTCATCAAATTATTCAATGGATATAACACAAAGAATCCCAACCAACCCTTTCTTGCCTCCTTGAATTTTTTGTCTCATTTCCCATCCTTAAACTACCAAAAAAAGGGCAGTACTTTGTCTCCTCAATCATTTCTGTGTGGATTGGGCCATCTATAAAAACTCATTTCAAACCCTGGTTGTGCCCTTGTAAGTGTTGTGGTTTTCACAAGGCACGCCCCATTTTGCCTAAAATGGGGACCCTCTACTTAATATTTTTGGCTTCTAGATCCCTAGTCTAGGGTCCGAGTCTTTTTTGGGTTTTATTTAGTGTTTCTGGTCAAGACTAGGTCCCAACGAGAAAACCCAATTTCCAAAAGTTAAATTTCTGAGAGCATGTGTCTTTTTTTTGAAGAAAAAAGGTGCACCAGTGCACCTCCCCAGGTGCGCTAGTGTGCCAAAGTGCTTAAGTAAAGGGGATCACCCTTGGTGATGCGTAGCTATGCAGCACCAAGGGTGCTTAGGACCCTAGGTCTATATAACCTAGAGAACCCCCCCCCCCCCCCCCCCTTTTACCTCCACTTGTTTTTATTTTTGCATCACTGCTCTAAGCTCCACAGTTGTGCACTAGTTGAGGTGCACATCACTTCATCTCAACTCTCCTACCTACACAAAGACATAAAACAACATTAACACTCAAAGGTGTGCATCAACCCACCTTTTACCTTGTAAAAAAACTAGCAAACTTTAAAAATAAACACAAAGAACAACAAATAGGGTGCGCTAATTAGCTATGGTGTTGCACACCCTTAAATAACAAATGTTCTTTGCACTAAGTCTAATAAAGGGTGTGCATTAGCGCACCCCATATTAAAAACATTATAAGGGTAAATTCACACCAGGTGCACCTTAGAGATGTGCTAGGTGCGCATTGTTTTTGCACTCCAAGGTCATAAAATTAGGTTTCTAGGTGTTTTTGTCTGTTAGGTTTTTAGGGTTTTTTATTGTGTCAATTTTAGGGTTTGAATTTATTGATTTTTCTTTGACTCTAAACTAATGGGCATTGTTTTTTGTGCAAATTCAATGGCTTCCTCATCATCCTCCCTCACAACAAAGATGGTTCCAAAGCCCATAGTATTCAAGTTTCAAGGTGTTCCAATCAAGTCACGCTTTCAAGATGACTATAAAGAAATCTAGGACACCGAACTAGGTCACCCAAATTTGGGTGTGTTCCTAGCATTATGCAACAAACCAATAGAAAGATCATCGATAATATCCACTCTAATCTGATTAGGATTAGTTAACACAACATCACATCTAGTTTCAGTGCAGTCCTCAAAATTGATCATGACACTAGCAGAAAAATATGTTCTTGAAGAAAGGGTTGTGAAGAGCATAACTAGAGAGATCGTCCTAGATCTCTAACCCAATAACATAGAGAAGGTGTTCCATCTTTTGAGGGTAGATCAATTTATCAAATTGACTTATCACCAAGTTGAGAGATGGTACAGGGAACATGTTGATGAAGCTTCTGAAATCATACAGTCATCATACCTCATTGAAAAGACTCCTCTAGGGTGGAAAGAAGGAAAAGTGGATATGACAAGAGGTTACATGAAAGAGGATATTGGATATTCAATCATACTCTTGAGTACAATTATGGGCTTGCTAGCATCAGGGCACTTGAACATATGGATGGTCCATTTCATTGAGACTATCAAGACGACAAAGATGCTAATTGATTGGGCTCCCATTCTCAGTGAGAACTTGGGTGAGAAATTGGTGGTGGTTAGGAATAACCATAAATTTTGTATGACATCATACTTGGTATTCTTGTTAGCCACAAGGGTGATGGATTATCCAGGGCTTTATAAGAAGGGTAGCATGCAAGATGTAAACGCATGGCCCTATATTGTATATCCTCGGCTGGTAAAGAAGAATATTTTAGAGCAAAGCAAGGAATATAATATTGTGAATGATTCTTTTATATTCGCAATAATCTAGTTCATAGAGGGGGATTATGCAAAAAGGATTTCAAAAGAGGCAGCTACTAAGATATCAGAAGTTGGGGCCTACTACATCCAGTTTCAAACATTTACATATTTGAGGGTAGCGGGTACAACTATCAACCCTAAGAAGCTCCCTAGGTATCCCAGTGATAGACTTATTGTGATGAACCTCCTTATAGCAATATCGTGAGAATGCTCAAAATAACAGAATACAAAGTGATAGCAGAACTCAGAATGAATCTACTGATCGCAGGCCACTTCGAGGGGGTAACCTCCTTTGAGCAAGCTCAATACAATAAATTCGTCCGTGCCCATCAAGGGCCTCAAGCTATTCTTATATACTGAGTACGATCTAGAAAAGTAATACTACCTATGCATGTGGGATAATAAAATATACTCACGGGACGACTTACAAAGCATATGCGTCCAACAACACTACTCTAACAAAATAAACAGAAGGAACACACAGGTTCCTAACATCCCCTCTCCCTTAGAAAAAAGCTTTGTCCTCAAAGCTTAAGGTGTGGAAATTGTTGTTGAATCTGAAGAAGGGGTTCCCAGGTAGCATCCTCTGGTTGCATGCCATGCCACTGAATCAAGACCTCAGAGATGGAGCGAGAGCGAAGCTGGCGAGTGCGCTGGTCAATGATTGCCACCGGCTCCAGGATAATGGATCCTTCCGTATCCATTTCAGGGAGAGTAGTTTGTGCTCTGACAGTGGTACCCAGAACTTTCTTTAGACAAGAAACATGAAAGACTGGATGAATGCGGGAAGAAGGAGGAAGTTCCAGTTTATAAGCAACTGAACCAATCTTCTGCAGAACCTTATAAGGCCCATAAAATTTTGGGGCCAGCTTATGACGCCCTTTCAGCTTTAGGGAGGATTGTTTGTATGGCTGTAGACGAAGAAAAACCATATCCCCAACTTGAAATGAGCGCTCAGAACGGTGTTGATCTGCTTGCTGTTTCATCCGATTACGGGCCATGTGAAGATTATCCTGTAAGGTCCGAAGAATCTGATCCCTGCTGCGGAGAACTATGTCAACTGCCTGGACTGGTGAGCTGTTGGGAGTGTAGGGAAGGAGCACTGGAGGTGCCTGACCATAGACTGCTTCATATGGAGTCATTTTAGAGGCAGTGTGGTAAGAGGTATTGTACCACCATTCAGCTAAAGGGAGCCACTTGGCCCACTGATGTTGCTGTTCGGAAGTGAAGCAACGAAGATAAGTTTCCAAGCATTTATTGACAATTTCAGTTTGACCATCAGTTTGTGGGTGATAGCCCGAACTCATCTTCAGTTTGGTGCCAGTTTTCTGAAACAGTTCAGTCCAAAAATGACTGGTAAAAGTTGCATCACGATCAGAGACAATGGAAGAAGGGAGTCCATGAAGACGAAATATCTGGTCCATGAAGATTTGTGCAACAGAGGAGGCAGTATAGGGGTGGCTGAGGGCACAAAAATGACTATATTTCGAGAGACGATCAACCACAACCAAGATCACTGTCTTGCCACCGGATTTAGGAAGCCCTTCAATGAAATCTATAGAAATATCAGTCCAAATCCGTGTAGGGATGGGCAATGGTTCGAGCAAGCCAGGAAGGAGGGTCGTTTCACCCTTGTGGCGTTGGCAAGTATCACATTCAGCCACCATCTGTTGAATCGTCTGTTTCATCCCTTTCCAAAAGAAGTTTCTCCTTGCTCGCTCATAAGTTTTGAGGAAGCCTGAGTGCCCTGCTGAAGGAGAAGCATGGAGTTCATAAAAAATAGCCTGATGTAGAGCTGGGTTCTGAGGAAGCACTAGCCGACCCTTGTAGCGAAGAGAAGCACCATCCCAAGAGTAATGTGGTATAGCAGAAGGATTATTGGCTAGCTGGTGAATGATTTGAGATAAAGAAGAGTCACTGTCATAGCCCTGCTGAACAGACGCTAACCAATTGGGAATGGGCATAGAAATAGCGGAAAGGGAAGCTTGATTATCAAATGTGCGAGAAAGAGCATCTGCCACAATATTCTCCTTACCCTTCTTGTAGGTGATCTCATAATCATACCCCATGAGTTTGCTGACCCATTTCTGTTGTGTAGGAGAGGATACCCGTTGTTCCAGGAAGTATTTCAGACTTTGGTGATCGGTTCTGATGCAAAAATGACTCCCTAAGAGGTATGGCCGCCACTTCTGTACAGCATGCAAAATAGCCATCATTTCTTTTTCATAAGTAGAGAGGGCTAGATTCTTACCAGAGAGGGCTTTGCTAGTGAACGCAATAGGATGGTCATCTTGCAGGAGAACAGCACCCAATCCATTGCCGCAAGCATCACTCTCAATAGTGAAGGGTTTGGAAAAATTTGGCATTGCGAGAACAGGTGTACTGCACATAGCCTGTTTTAGTTGTTCAAATGCAGTCTCAGCAACAGGGGTCCAGGAGAAGGCATCCTTTTTTAACAGAGCTGTCAATGGTGCTGCAATTTTCCCGTAATCTTTGACAAACTTGCGGTAGTAGCCAGTCAACCCCAAAAAACCCCGAAGGCTCTTGAGAGTTTTAGGATGCGGCCAAGTTTTCATGGCATCTATTTTTGTAGGATCCACCCGCACTCCATGGCGTGCAACAATATGCCCGAGATACTCCACTTCCTCCTGGCCAAACACACATTTAGATAGTTTTGCACAGAGTTGATGATCAGAGAGAAGTTGCAAGACAAGCTCCAGATGATGGAGATGCTCAGCCCAAGTTTTGCTATATATGAGGATATCATCAAAGAAGACCAGAATGAATTTCCGGAGGTATGGTCGAAATATGTTATTCATCACTGCCTGAAATGTTGAAGGAGCATTCGTGAGGCCAAAGGGCATGACTAAAAATTCATAGTGACCATCATGTGTGCGGAAGGCAATTTTAGGTATATCCTCCTCATTAACCCGAATTTGATGATACCCAGAACGAAGATCTAACTTGGAGAAAAAATGAGCCCCATGAAGTTCATCAAGAAGTTCATCAACAACTGGAATGGGAAACTTGTCCTTTATAGTGAGATGATTAAGTGCTCGGAAATCAATGCAGAGTCGCCATGACCCATCTTTTTTGCGAACAAGCAGAACTGGAGAAGAAAAGGAACTGGTACTAGGGCGAATAATACCTTGCTTCAGTAAGTCACGGACAAGTATCTCGATTTCGGTCTTCTGATGAAATGGGTAGCGGTAGGGCCTGATGTTGGGCGGAACACTGCCAGGAAGGAGCTGAATACGGTGGTCCTCTGGACGAGAAGGAGGTAATCCCACAGGTTCAGCAAATACACCAGAATACTTGTCCAAAATGTGGTGGAGATCGGCAGGAGTGCTAGAGACTGCTGATGGCTGCATCTGAATGGAATGGAGCTGAGCGATGACACCATGTGAATTCTTCTTAAGAAGTTTTTCCATACGGTGTGAACTGATGATGCTGAGAGACCCTGGTTGTAAGCCTTTCAAAGTGTGTTGGTGCCCCTCGGCTGAAAACTGCATCCAAAGTTCAGCAAAATCCCAGAGAATGGGGCCAAGAGTGCGTAACCATTGGGCACCCAAAACCACATCACAACCACCTAAGGGTAAGGCAAACATGTCAGAGCGCATGTTATAATCGCCAATAAAGAGACGCACATTGCGACATTTCCCTTTACAAGGTAAAGTGCCCCCATTGGCAATCATGACTTCAAAGCTAGAGCAGGGATGGATAAAGCAATCAGCTTGTTTGGCTATTCGTGGATCAATGAAGTTATGAGTGCTACCAGAATCAATGAGTATAGTAAGAGGGATCTTCTTGAAGAAACCCTGGACCCGCATGGTTTGTGGAGTAGTGACTCCTGCCAAAGCATGGACAGATATCTCTGGTGGAGCTTCTAGTGAAGGAGGTTCAGGCTGGTGAGGCTCAACCTCATCATCCACTGTTTCCTGAGCATCTACATATTCTTCCAGTTCCGGTGGAGAATCCACATCCAAGAGATAGAGCTTTTGCTGAACACATCTATGGCCCCGAGACCATTTCTCATCACAATTATGACAAAGCCCTTTGTCTCGCCTGACTCGCATCTCTGTTTCAGACAAGTGCTTGATCGGAGTAGTTCTGGGAGCTGGTATGACTGGAGGGTTGTGAGAACCTGTATTTCTGAATCGAACAAAATTAGATCTGGAGCGTTGTAGAGCACTAATCTTGTCTTCCGCTAACTTAGCCAACCCAAGGGCTTCCATCATTGTAGTAGGTCGAAACATTTTGACTTCTGAGCGAAGTGCATCCTTCAGACCACTGACAAAATAACTACAGAAGAATTCATCAGACAAGCCCTCTGTGTGATTAGCTAATTTTTCAAACTCTGTCTGGTATTCTCTTACAGTGCCTGTTTGACGCAGTTTAGTGAGTGCTCCTGTGAAATCATCAAAGGAACTAGGGCCAAAGCGCTCCAAAATGAGGGTGCACAATTCTCTCCACGTTGGGCCTACATTAGCCTTGATGTACCAACGGAACCATTGAAGAGCTTCATGTTCCAAATGAAAAGATGCAAGGGGGACTTTGTGGTTATCCAAAGTATTATGCAAGCTGAAATACTGCTCTGCCCTATAGATCCATCCAGTCGGATCAGAACCATCGAAGCGTGGAAAATCAAGCTTTGGTCCACGGAAATTGCCAGAAGAGGACCCAGTATCTCCTGAATGGTTTCGGCTCATGGCTGACTGCTGAAAGTTAAGACCCAGAATTTTGTCATCCAGATCTTGAAGTTTGGTTTTGAGGGATGCCATTTCTTCTTCCATGATTTTTGCTCCTGTACGCGTAACAACCATAAAGCAAGGTTTTTTTTTTTTTTTTTTTTTTTTTTTTTTTTTTTTTTTTTTTTTTTGGAATGGGTAGAAGATGAGAAACAAAAACTTTTTTAGTTACGGCAAACTTGGATTTGGGTAAAACTCAGATAGGAAATGGGTGTTCGACGGGTGGTGGGAGACTATCTGGGGACAAGGGAAACAGAAAAATGAGGGTTTCAAGGGTAGGGAGGCGAAATGAGGCGAACAGTCCAAGAGGGATAAGGGAGCAAAATGAGGAATTGAATATTGTGGCTCAGTTTGGTGGCGATTGGATGAGAGGTGAAAAAGATAGGGCAAACCCTAAAATTAGATAAATGAGGGATTTAGGGCTTTGATATGTAAAATTTGGGGTTGGGTCGCCAAGGAAGGAAGTATGCGAAATGATATTGCAGACGTTCTGCGAAAGTATGAGCAGAAATAGAAAGCAAACAAGGAAGCTACGACTAAAAAATAGAAAAAATTTTACTCTTTTTTTTTTTTTTTTTAAATTCACTCACAGACAGAACAACTGAAAAGAGTTATTGCAATAACAAGAGATATTAGAAGTGAGAGGAACCTGAAGGCCACGACAGAAAAAAATTTGATGTAATTTCCACCCAGCGAGCCCAAGAGAGTGCTCTGATACCAGATGTGATGAACCTCCTTATAGCAATATCGTGAGAATGCTCGAAATAACAGAATACAAAGTGATAGCAGAACTCAGAATGAATCTACTGATCGCAGGCCACTTCGAGGGGGTAACCTCCTTTGAGCAAGCTCAATACAATAAATTCGTCCGTGCCCATCAAGGGCCTCAAGCTATTCTTATATACTGAGTACGATCTAGAAAAGTAATACTACCTATGCATGTGGGATAATAAAATATACTCACGGGACGACTTACAAAGCATATGCGTCCAACAACACTACTCTAACAAAATAAACAGAAGGAACACACAGGTTCCTAACACTTATTCTACTGGAGATCACTTGACTACTCTTGTCCGCATACGACAGAGTCAGGAAGTAGCACAAAATGTGTTGGATATGGCTTATTACAATAGGATCTTTCATTGTGGTTCAAAGATAAGACATTCTGTCTTTTGAGTATGAATGGGATCAATATCCCTTACAAGAATATAATTCTCCTAAACCCTATTTTGATAACATTGGAAGAGTGAAACATCTACCTGACAAGACATTTAGCATGAGGATGTGGTTAAGGATCATTGGATGAACGCAATGGATGACTACGATATTCAAATAAGGGATTATTGCAGGATGAATCTGTATAATAGAGAGTGCTTTGAAGATAAAGATCCCATTGAAGATCGTACAACAAGATATGGAGGATCTTCTCTATCCATTATTCAACTGGGACAAAATTGGTGATAGACCCATCATAAATGTCGAGATTGACAAAGAAGAAAACTTAGACATTAATCATAGGGTGAGGCATGTCATCAAATTGACAAAGAATTGGATCAAGAGAACTTTCAAACTGGATCCAATTCCTTAGATGGTGGTTTTCCATGCTCAAGCCTACCCAGCTAAAGGTCAAGGAGCTAAGGTCATAATGGCTACATTTATAGCCCAATCGCTAGTAAGACCCAAGATAGCACACCAACTTGATAGACCAGTTGGATATTACAGGGTTCAAAAAGGTAAAGAAAAGAGGAAGAGAACTTCTCCTCAATGGGATGAGCTAGAAGAAGAAGCAACTCAAGCACCTCCACAACAAGGAGAAGAAAATGTACAAGGGTTGGAGAATGTGGAAGCTACACAAACCCAAGACAATCTTCTAGTGCTACCAACTGAATAAGGCCAAGGAGAAGCTAAAATTGAAGTTCAAGACGCGTCTCCACCCCAATAAGAGGTACAAGCCTCCCCCTTCTGCTCCTAAGAGAAGAAAGATCAAGACTATGGTAAAGAGGTGACAAAAGGTCACTAGGAAAGTGATTCCTTTCCCATCAATCCTCGAACCTATTCTAGAAGAAGCAGAAGGAGAGGATGATGAAGAGGAAGAGGATAATCTACCTTTGAACTGGAGGACTTGTCTCGCAAGAGCCATAGAGTCAGAAAGGAGAAGAAGCTCCACAATCACACCATCTATTCATGAGCAACCCATTTAGACTACAACATTAGAAGATGAAATGCAATAGTGGATAGATGAGTAGGGTGTGGAGGGCACTGATGTCTTTTAGATGCTAGATTTTGATTTCATGCTTGTGGGTACTGAATTGGTTGGGGATAAGATAAGAGACACTACAACCAATAAACCTCAACAAGAGGATTGGAGTCAGTTTCCACCCAAGCCACAAGTACCTAAGGTAGCTCCATCATCCCCAATACAAGCCACACTTTGTGTAGACAAGGGATCGACTACCCCTCTTCCTCTAAGCATTGAAGGAGAACAAGTTCGATTAGAGCAAGAGCAAGAGCCACTACAAGCATTTGCAAAGGAAGTGCCGGAGGAAGGGTAGATAAGTGATCAGCCTCAGCAAACTTCCCAAGATACCGAGGTAAGGACTGTGGACTCTACAGACACAGAGACTCTTGGTGTAGATCTCATACAAAAGGAGAGGACTCCAGAAAGGGGAGATAAGGGAAAAGGCATAGTTGATAAAACTCCTTCATCCTCAAAAGATAAATCTCTGATGGAGCATATCCCAAGATGGTTGAGAAAGGAAGTGATAAGAAACAAGAAGCAACAATTCACCACAGAGGAAGAGGATAGGATGGAAATGATTGAAGTCCTAAGGAAACTTGAATCACCTCCAAAGGATGCACGGGCATTAGCCTTCATCATGATTGATCAAAGTCAAGACTTATTTTCTCACATGGTTATCCCTCCTCTACATTCAAATGTTGAAAATTTGACTCAAAGGGATTATCAAATCAGGGAGGTCATGCTTGGGAAACCTACCTTGGATACTGCTAAGCTGATGGTTACAATAGGGATTAAAGAAGTATTCAGGAATTTAGAATAGGATGGAGCAGAATTGGTAACACTTCAACGACAAAATGATATCCTAAAGGGATATCTAAGCAAAGTTGTTGGTCCCCTAGATCCCACATACCCCGAGGAGACCTTGAGTGCAACAATCGAGAGAAGAGATAGGGGTACAAGCCAATTGGATTCATTTTTGAAAGCTTGTTAGCAATGGTGAGAAAGTTTTGAAGAGCGAGGTGTATAGATTATACAAGGAAATTTGAAGTTGCTACACCATATGCAAGATAATACAGATGGGTTAGTCGCCATTTTGAATCAAGATTTTGGTCCAATGGATGATGTACATACCTGGGGCAAATATTTGTAGACATTACAGTCTATCAAAGGAAAAAGGTATTAGATGTTGATGGAAGTGTATACAACTGAAGAGTTAGATAAAATAAATGATTGGATAAAGAAAATTGTGGATGGCAATAAAGTTATGGAGACATTACACACAAAGATTCTCAAGCTCAAGGATCAAACCCAAGAGCGAACTTTTGAAGCAGAGAGGCATTATAATGATGTGTGCTTAGACATTTTTGAGGATGATTCCAGGGAGAAGTTGATACCAATAGAGGTAGTAGTTGAGCAATTCTAGAAAACTTTTGTGGAAGCTGCTAATGATGATGACATTAGGCAAGCATTAAGGACAAAAGAAGCACTATTAGAATTAGATGTAAAGCTTGGAGATTTTGCAGAGACCCATATCGAGGTGGGCAACTACAAGAAGAAAGTAAAAGAAAAACATGAAGCCTTAGATTTTCCAGATGTAGCTCAAGTCACTAAGATCATCAAGAAATTCAAGGGCAAATACCCAGACATAGCTCTAGTATAAAGGGGAACAAAATCTAGAAGCTAGAATTTCAATTTTGAAACTTGGTGAAATTTTGCATTTTTTGAACCTGCTTCCAAGGTGCGCAGGTGTGCTAGGTGTGCAGGTGCGCTTTTCAGTGGTATTTTGGATGCGCTAATAGTTAACAACTAGTTCTTAAATTAGAGTTTTCCATGCATCGAAAATGCATTTTGATAGCAGTTTAACTCCGAAAAACACCTAGTAAAGATGGAGCTTTTATTTTGGCACTTCCAGAAACTCCTACATCAACTGATGGCTCTCTCTTTCTTATTTTCTCATATTTTCTTTGTTTTAAGACATGTAAAGGCTCATGCATCCAATTAGTGATATAAAAATGGATGGAGTCTTAATTAGCACCAATTAGAGAGTTAGTTTGTACATAAATAGATTTGTTTTATTAGTTTAGAAGAATATGATTGCATAAAGATATCTCACTCTCAACACAAATTGAGGAGAAGATTTCTTATAAATTTAGGAATGTAATATGTATTCTGGGTTGCCATTATTTTGATGCAATAATATATGCTATTGGTGCTTGTATTTGGAGTGTAGTGATTCTTGCCTACATGTGTTATATTTTGTGAATGTATGTTCATGAAGTGTAATTGAGTGAATTGTTTTATTGTGTTGTTCTAGTTGTGCAATCTTTTAATTCTAGTGTTTGTTACGAGTCTACAAATTTTGTTGACATACTTAGTTCAAGAAGAGATCATCTATATTGTTCCTATATAGCTCTTCATCTCGCATAAGTGCACTTTCTATGGCCTTGTGATTTGATGAAAAGTGAAACATCTTACAGTTACTGAATTCCCATCAATGATTGCATTAGTGGAATTAAGGAAGCACTACTCCTATTTTCATTGGTTACCTACTAATATTTTCATAAGCTTTACTCGCAAATGTGTTGTTTTCGTGGCTTATGTTCGTTAGGATTTTACTTTCATGTTATTTGCTTAAACTTCTTATTGCCTTATCTTCATTATTTGCTTTACTAATCCCTTGGTTAGATTAGGAATTCATATTGTTGCATTGTTAGATTGCATTCACCTAAAAAATAGAAAAATTCAAAAAAATAAAATCTTTTTGTGTGTTTTATTCTTTTTGAAATAGTGAGTAGATTCTAGATCATATCCTAATTGTTTAATGAACCAAGAAAATGCCTCCTCATGAACATTCACATTTATCTTCAACTAAGCGGATTCTAGTAGGTTGCAAGATTGCCCAAAACCTTGGAGTTGATCCCAGATCAACTTTTCAAGAGAGGAGTTTGAAAGGATTCTTGTTGTTACTTGCATCATGCAAAAAGACAACTCAACAATAAGCAAGGGATCTAAATCCCTTAAGGGGTTCTCTACAACAATTGAATAATCAAAAATCTTACCACAATTGCAGAAGCCCCCAATTAAAGCCCCCACACCATGATCATCAAGTAACTGTTTGAGTTTGTTTCAAGATGATTCTCTAACTTATTAAAAGTTTCTCCTAACAACACAAGCACAACTCAAGATAATTTCGAGTCCTAAATATTAAAAAGACCCATAAATCTTTACATGGACACTGGTCCATGGAATGGGTTATGTTGTTTCCTTGGCTACAAGGTGAACAAAGTCTTCATTATCATCTCTCACCCACTTTCCCAACACCAATCATTGTGATCATAGAAAGAGAATGTTAGAATGTTGTGTGATTTTGGAAATAAATTCAACATAAACTATGAATCTTCCATCTTAACCACTAACTCTTCCAGTAGAACACCTCATTACATGCTTATGTATGTTCTAGGCCACCACCTTATCAAGCAACTTGCCACCTTATTTTAAAAATATTGGTGCATCTAGTTTAACTAAAAGGCATCATCATTTAAGTATCTAAAATCTTCATTGGTCACTTCATCTTCTTTAACAAATCCTCACAAGACATCATTTTGTCTTCTCAAAACTTGGAGCTCTTCCTCTCCTTCATCCAATTTTTTGAGACCCAAGGTCGTCAATGTCTTGGTGGTGTCCTTAGTAGGCTTCCCCAATATAACATATTGTATATGATAATCTTGGGGTGTTATGGTTTCTAGACTGACATAGAGTGGAGGAATAGTGATATGTGCCACCATGTCATCTTGCATGTGTTTTGCGACAAAGGTCATTTGATGCAACTCCTCCAAGGGGGACACTGTAGTTCGTACAACTTGTGTCAAAATTGATAACCCTTCCTCTGGGGTTTGTATATAGCTTCTCTGTCGAGTCTCCACTACCTGTGTCAACCATGTCAGAGTAGTACTTGTTGAAGACACATACCAACTAGATGAAAAAATTGTCATAAGTGTTAATCCATTTCCCCTATCCATGGTCTTTAGGGTCTCTTGTAACCTTGGTTCTTCCACACTTGAGGTGACCATTATTGTAGTAGGAATGGAGCGAGATGGTTGCACTATCAAAGGAGCATGTTCTTATGTTCTAATTATTTAACCCTCTACCAAATCTTCCTCTGTATGAATTGAATGCATCTCCCCCTTTGTAATATTCTAAAATTTCTCAACTAGCATGGGAGGGAGCACTGGCACTATCTCCTTCTTTGGTGGAGGTGGAGGAGGTGTTTTTGGGTTTTTAGGAGGTGAAGGAAGTATGCCAAGTGGACCCTATCGAAGAGAAGGTATTTTTTTTGAGTAATTTCCTAATGGCTCCTGACATGGTGTATCCCTTATCTATCCTTCCTCCATATGTGTCCCAACTGGCATCCAATCAAAACCCAAGAGATCAAACACATCTATCACCTCTCCTAGTGTTGACTCATTCCATCCTTCATGCTCTTGGTTCATTGACTCATCCTTAATTTAGATGGGTTGATCCTAAGTAGTTGGGGTTGTTTTTGTTGTGCTTCTTCTTCTCTCTTCTTCAATGACTTGTGTTGAGTGTGTCCTCCTATTAAGAGGGAGATTATCAATCTTGTTGTCTTCCTATTTTTCTTCCTCAACCTCTGGAATGATTTTGGGAATCTGAGGTGAAGTGGTACTTT
Source organism: Cupressus sempervirens (assembly GCA_028749045.1). Taxonomy (NCBI): domain Eukaryota; kingdom Viridiplantae; phylum Streptophyta; class Pinopsida; order Cupressales; family Cupressaceae; genus Cupressus; species Cupressus sempervirens. Next base: position 614,003,772 of record CM053788.1, read on the forward strand.
TCTTCTTTGGTTTCCTCCTCTTTACCCCTAATACCACCATTTCTATTCTACTTCATTTTAGAATTGATAGAGATGCTTTAGGATGGACTAGATGCTCTTCAACTTGTTATTCTTCTACCTCAACATACTTCCTCTTTGTCTTACCCTTGACCTTAATGTCCTTTCAAATGAATGATACACCCCTTGCATGTTTGTAGATGGTCTCGAGTCTGATCATGGACTTTTCCTAATAAGTAGGGATAGTGACTTTGGAACCTTTAACCTTTTTTGGTCTAGCAAGGTCGTTTAGAGTTGTAACATTAGGTACCGGATCCAAGTGGTAAGGCTTCTTTAACCATTTCTTTGTCATCTCAATGACATGCCTAACCCAATCTTGTATATCATCATTCTCCTCTGTACTCAGCTCTACATTCATAATGGGATGCTAAAAAAATCTTCTCTCTCTTGTAGAGGGGATATAGGAAATCTAGGCTATCCTTATTCCATGCCTTAAAGGAAATCATGGGCAACACCCACATCAGGATATCTTACATTCTTGGCACCACATACAACCTCCTCCTAGCGTAATTTAACTTGAAGTATAAGCCTTTTGAGAATAATAAAATGTAAAATGTAGCTGGCAAGTATAATAGGAATATTGGTTAATTACTTCAATTAATAATTATTCTAGTTAATTACTTTAGTTACACTATCAAAATGATTTTTTAAAGAAATTATCATAATTTTTATTTAAATATGGATAAATTAAAGATTTGTTAAGAGATATTTTATTTTCAAACAATAGTAAATATAGAATATAATCTTTTACATATTGTATTCTCTAAAGAGTTTTTTTTATAGATTTTATAGTTCATGTATGTGTATTAAAAGGGATATTTTATTTTTATTTTCAAGTTTCTTAGTGAAGACAGTAGGTATTAAATGTTAGATTCTAAAAAAGAGAAATCATGCATCAAATTCCTAAATAGATACATTGCAATTTTAATTTGAGTCATTAAAATCAATTTTGATATGAGATTGCAAAATCATTTTATGAATCAGAGCATCTTTCTAAAAAAAAAAAAATTGTTTTCCTTTGCACTACTTTCCACCCTAAGGAGAGAAAAGAAGATTAAATATTTGTTTCAACCTTAAAAAAAAAAAATTATGAATTATATCAGCTAGAACAACCTGGTTCCAAACTAGGACACTTGAGGTAACTTAGTCCCAATATTCAAGACTCGCATTCAAACCCTCTAATGGCAACTTTTTGGGACTAGGAAATTTTCTTTCATATCATCTATTTTTGAAATTATAAGATCCTAAAGTAATAGGGAGATGTATAAAATCAAGTATCCCCATTTGAGCACACATATAAGTAATTGATAGATGCATTCACATCAAACTGAAGCATCCAAGCATCAAGAATTCAAGGTATTTTTCTTTGGATCTAACATTGTGACAAGCTTCAACAACATTCATGAAAAAATTTGCTCATGACTTATTTTCCTCTAAGGTCTTGTGGAGTCATACTATTGCATCAATGATTGTGATAATATATTCACGAAGTATTTCATCAAAAAGGTATAAAATATTTTAGTTCTCAAAAGTTCTAGCCTCTGGTACATATTAGCATGCTTTATTTTTCATTTTGATTATTTCAATTTTCAAGTTTAATTCCTAAATTAGGATTTAACCTAGACAAGCCTTGATCAACCCAATACATTTACTTCTTTTTAAGTGTAAGTGGTAGAGTAGAAATACAAATATCTAGGTTTGTCTCAAGTATCAAAATAGCTACAAAACCCTAATTCAGGTATTCAGAAGGTTGAAACTACATTTCCCTAATTAATATTGTCCAAGATTATTTTTCCTCACTCATTGTCTCTCCTAGTTTCCCCGAGTTCAAACAAGTTCTTTTATATATGTATTTTCCTGATTACAATTACAATTTGTATATATGCTCTCTATGTTGTTTTATATGATGAAAAACGTCATTTTCTATCTTTTTATCTTAGCTTTTGTATTCCTCTTTCATAATTAATCAAACATGTTCAACTCATCATGAGGGAGTACTAAATCCATTTTGTGACGAACATTTTCAGTCAATTAGACCACTCCCTCTCAAGGTAATTAATTCAAAAATACATATAGCTTATTATTTTTCCATACAATCTAGTGAACTCTATTTCCCTATATTACACACACAAACACATTTCCACCTTGGAGGGTGATCCACCTTTAATGGGCATGTGATACTTACATTTCTCCACCTTAGGTGGGCGATAAGTTATCACTTTATGTAACATATAATCTTATTCCATAATATGTATCATCTTGGCCTACTTAATCAAGGATCTCCTTTATAATATGACTTTAGTCAATTTGATCTAGTGTATTACATTCTTGATAAGAATATTTATTTTTCTTGTTGCATTGATTCACTCATGTTATTAGACTCTCCATTAAGCCTCTAGATCCTCAATGATTATCTTTATAACAAAAGTTTACATGAATTATTGGAATAAACAATTATTAGATTAATGAATGAAAAATTAGTGAGATAATAGTATGAGATCCATTTGGAGTGTCCATTCTCTTTGATGTAACATTGTGATTAAAAACTCAACGTAATATTAAAATAGATTAAAACATAACATGGCTAGAAATCAATGAAGACATGTGGCAACCTAAATTTTTCATTAAAAGGATAAGAAGGGAGTTTAGTATGTGTCTTTGTGGGAATATGTAGTTTAACTCATGCTTTCTCAAAATAAATAGGAGGAGAAAACAAGAGACAAAGGAAGGCTATAAATAATGGGAAAGGTAATAGACAAGACAAGATAAGAGGTAGAAAGAGTAATGAGATGAAGAGATTGGAACAAGTGTTAAGTAGTTTATCTATTTCCACTCTAACAAAAACTAGAGAACCATTTTCTTATTTCCTTGAGGTCAACCTTCATACCAAGTGTGGAAACATGTTGAGATAGACATTAAACTTGTACCCTAGTGGTCATTATTTATAGAAGTATTCCTATGAATGCATGTGTTTAAGTCATTTGGTTGTGCTAAGGCAGAGTGGAGTTTTTTGTAGTGAGATAATCCACAACCTAGAAATTAATTTATCATTATGTATAATTAATTTTTACTCATAATAACATATAAATATTATTAAAAAAAATTGGTAATAGCACTTTTTTTTTCTTTAAAATTATTGAGAATTACAACTTTGAAAGAGTTTTATGTCATCGCACTAAAAAAGATCCACCCACCCATGCAACTAATTACATCAATTTTTTAAATTTTTTTCACTTATATTTTTGGAAATAACAATGAGAAAGTAAGTTCTGAGAGGGGGGTGAATCATCACTTAAAGCTTTTATCACTAAAAAATTTCATTTTAATTCATCTCATAAATTAACATATAAACTTAAATATGTAAGCACGCATCACATCCATAGCATAAAGTAAATCAACACATAACACAAGTATTTGTTACCCAGAAACCCTCCACAGAGAAGGTAAAATTGGGGTGTGGATGACACCCACAAATCTTCACTACTACAATAATAAAGTGTGGCCAATTATGGCTACAAAGTTTTGCTCGTAAACTATGATCTACCCTATTAAAGGTCTACCCTATTAAAGGCTTACAAAGACTGTTAGGTCTCACCTTGCTAAAGAATATAAACTCTCAATGAAGTAAACACTCAGTTAAGAGATTTATAAAAGTCTATTAACACTACTTTGTATCACCTATTAGAATGATTCAACACCATGATCCTTCGGTTAGCACCTTACTACTTGATGTCAGATCTCCCCTTTACTTGTTATCTCTTGATCCTCCTAATCAAATCTATCTTCTCTAACCTTTCACTTCTTGTCTTTATTCTTCTAAGACTAATTCTTCATTGCATAACTCTGTCTTAGCCATCTTCTCAATCTTTCTTTCACACCAGATACTCTCCTTAGTATCCTCCTTCACAACAACATTAGTAACCCTTAGGGTTTACATCTTTTATAAACATCATGGAGACACAATTAGGTTAGAATTAACAATTCTTGTTGATCCATATTGTCGCCTAATGCTTTGCTCAATCTAATTGGTTGCATGCATAACATAGGGATGCATAATATGACTCCCTTCTTCTTTCTTATAATAAAAAAATTATGTTTATGTCGGCCAAAAATGGTTTATATAGAAGTTTGTGCCATACAAACATCTATGCCATAGATTGTTCACTTGACATCAATAGTCTCTAATGCTCGACCTTAAATGTGCTCTTTTTGCTAATACTCAGCTCTTGAATGACTCGGCACATACTATTGCTCGGCACCAAAATCACTTAGCACATATAGTTTACTCGAGACCTTCAAATTGTTCGACACCTAAATGATTTGACACACACTATGTGCTCATCACTGACTATCATATTACTCGACATGTATTGTCTAGAGACTTACCTTGGCATGCTCTATTTGCTCAACTTGCATTGATCACTTGGCTTGCACTATTCTTTACTAGATCATGACTAAGTGTTTTGTCACTACAATGTCAAAACCACAATGAGAATAACAATAAAACCCTTTGACATGAGTGGAAAAAACACTTTTTCATGGCATATACATACCTCCATGCATAAGTTAGACAATATATCTTCTCTACTCAGCTTGTATGCAAAATCTCCAAAATTTCAAAATTTGCAAAAATGTTACTATCTCCCATACCTTATTACTCCCGTTGAGTAAATACTTCATTTTAGTTTTGTAACTTCTAGGAGTAGATATTTACCTTGACATAATTATGCAAATTCTTCAAATTTTCATAATCCCCCTTTTTTGATACTTATGTCATTTGGGTGGTACACTTAAAGCGTGTTTTTCCAAAAATGGCTTATGCACTTGCATTATGATTCCCAATGTGGAATCTCAATTATCTCTTGTTGCATCTAGTGTTTGAATATGGATTTCTAGTCTAGCAACCATATCAACTAAGCCTTCATGAGTAGAAAGATGTAAATCTCGCTTAATCAATGCTTCTACTTGGGCTTGTTCCTTCTGTAAAACTTCCATGTGTGGAATCAATGTGGACTGTATGCTAATCAGAGTGAATTTGATATTTGCATATTTTTTTTGTAGCTCAATAAGCCTACTCTATGTCAGCATCAATCACTGCAAATGTAATTGGCTATTTGTAGGTGATACATGTAATGAATTTCCAGTTGATTTCAACTCTTCTTGTGACTTGTCAATTGACTATTGAGTCTCTTGGGTAAAGATATCAACATCACATAGTTTTGTGTACATAAAATAAATGTGATCTAAAACTGTCTTCACACCCTCTATCTTAGTTGCTAAATCAACTCGATTAAGTGCAATAGCATTAGATATCTTATCCATAACTTTGGTGTGAAAAAATAGCTCATACCACTCCAATAACTTAACATTGGTCTCTATATCTTCATCCTTTACCTTGTCGACTATGTGGAAAAGTTGCTCTATAATAGGCTTATCAGTCAAAGAATCTAAGAGACTAAAAGCATCAATAAAAATGTCTTTGATTTCATACAAAACTTTCTTTTTCTTGTGCTCTCTCCTTAAATTTTCTTGCCTTCTCTTCCTTTGTAGAGCCTCTTGAAGAACATTCATTTCTTCAAGTGTGATTGTTTTCAGATCAAATGTTGGTAATACAATTGCCTCATCTAAACTTACACCCTCAAAAGATGTAGCTTCAAAACTCTATAGTGTGCTTGAACTTGGCCTTGAAATATTCAATGGAGTAGCTTGTGTACTTGGCCTATGAAGAGTTTGGCTACTAGGATGAGGTGTAGTGACTAGTAAGGTAACCAGTGTCTGAATTGCTACTTGTTCCTCACTCTCAATAGTCATCTTATCCCCTTCCTTTGATTCATTCTCCTTTTTTTCTTCACTAGGTTTTAGTGGGGCTACTATAGGGTTTTCTTCCTTACCATTTTTCTTTTCTTTTCCCCTTCATCTACTTCCACAATAGCTGGTGATCTTGAACTTAGTAGGTCTGGTAGTGATGTAGCTTGGGTATTCACTTCCTTCTCTTTCATCTCAATAACAACTATTTGTACTAAAGATGGTGCTTGATTGAGCTCTTCTTTCTGTTCAAGAATTACACTTTGATCTGTAGTTTGTTCTTATGGCTCATTTTCTTTCAATTCAACAATGATGATGTGTATTTCTATTGCTCATTCTTAGAGGATGCAATCTCAACCTATTGAGGTTTATCAATCCTTACCAATATCAGATATGTGCATGGTAGAATAGTATTGGTGGATTCCTATTGTAGTGACTTGATGTCCTCCTTACTCAATCGATTTACATTTTGAGTGGATTTATCAAGTAACTCTTCAATAGTTACAAACTCTTTCTTTGTAAGTGGAGGACTGGTGCTCGACACTTGATCATCTTGTGCATCTTGTGCACTTTCCTCTGTTGTGTTATTCTTATTTTCTTTTGTTGTGTCCTCCTTTTATTTTTTTGTTGTTGTGCTTTCCTTTTCTCGATCTCCCTTCTCTTCTACAACTTTGGTGGATAGCACATAGATATCTTTCCATAGTAACTTTCTCTAGGTTACCACCTCTTCTACTTTATTTCTCAAAATGTTAAATGCTTGGTACTTGGGAGAAAATCTCCCTTCATGTTTCTCTACAACCTTTGTAATCATTCTTTTGTCGAGTTTAGGCATGACTGTGGCTAAAGTAGCCTCTCTAATTTATTTTTCAGTATCCAAATTGAAGTTCCACTTTTTCTCAACTCTCTCATATAGAATTTTAGGAATAGAGTTAGTAATTTCTAATGGAGTGGTCTTAAATGTGGCCATCATATCATAAATAACCTCTTCAAGGTTATGTATATCCTTAATCCCTAACTTATCCAAATCAATATGTGAAAAACTAGATAAATCTACATTGGTCTTTACATTTTCACATAAATTGTCAATGTTAGATGAGAGATTGTGGCTTACCAATTTGAATTGACTTAAGTCATCTGATTTTGTCTTCTCATCATCTAAGTCGTCTTGAGGTTTTTACTTTCTCCTCGACTTCTTAGTAGACTAAATCAGCTCTACTGTGGCACTCGCTCTTTTTCCTTTTTCCTCTGTCTCTTTGGCTTTTGTAGTGACAACCCTTGTGCTTGACCTTGTCAAAGGTGCAGTTGGTTTCTTTGTAGTTTGCTTTGTTGTTTTCTTTGGTTTCTACACTGCCTTTTGTTGTGCTTTTCTCTTCTTGCCAGTTTCTTTAGTTTCCTTCTCGACATCCTCTTCATTATCATCTCTATCCTTAATTAATCCTTGAGTAAGTTCTAATGGTGCTTGGCCTTCTTCTTCTTCTTCTCCTCCTTCACCAAATTTTTCTTTTAGCTTCTTCACCATATTGTTCTTATTTCTTATAACTATGGCATTTTTCAAGTCTATGGTGATCCTTGGCTTCTTCATAATTACCAAATAGTGTGGCATCCTTGTCAAGTTCTTCTGCCAACAATGCAATAATAGTTATTGATGTCTCATCAACATTTATATCATAAAGCAACGGTCTCAACCATCTAACCCTTGGAATAGCTACTTGAACATATCTATAGTTGGCATCAACTATAAAACATACATCATTATAATGTTGTTCAACTAGTGACACAAGAATTCTTGACCTCTACTTCATTGACTTCTTAAAGTCTTAAAGGTAACTAGTCGTAATCGAATCAAAATTGTCTCCTAATTGCTCAATGAACTCTCTTATATGTTGCATAACAAATTTGTTTGTCTTCCACGTAATCTTTGCCAAATGTAGGAAAAGTATTTTGCACATAAAAGAATATGAAAATAATGAGTAATCCAAACTTACATTGTGAACTATTCACTTTCTTTCTAGCTTCTATATTTTCTAATAGTTGCAGCTTGACTAGGTCATGGGCATGATCTTTCTTTATGATCTTATAACCTAGGTCGATCGCAATGCATGGCACACTATTGAGTCGGCTCGACTGGTAGAATTTATGTGCTATCACTCTTACTATGAATGCAATAATAGGGTCTATGATGGTGTCAATTGACATTCCATGTTTGTTCCACATGGCTCCAATATTCTTCTCTATTGCGTCTTTTGCTTCAATTCTAAAAGTCTTCAACCTGTCTAGGGTAGGATAACCTATGACTCTATGGATGCTCCTCTTAGATATTTTGATTGGTCCACCTTCTAAGAAAATTTGATTGTTATGTATTCAACTCAATACAATTCTTACCCACTTCATTTTGAACATTTGTGGGAAATCTAGGGCACATGTTAACCCTTTTCGCTCTACAATTTTGTGCTCTTCTTTCGAGATGTCATTCTCACACAACTTCTAATAAGTTTCTCTTATTTCCAAGTCTCCAATGCTCCAACTTTTCATGTTTAGCAACATCATACATCCTAGATCATTAAACCTTTTGTGGTATCATTGACAGGGTACCAGATGGATCTTCTTTATACACATCTTAGAAATGGCATAGAATGGAGGTTATCTCACATCATTGCTAATTAATTGAACATTAAAAACTTCCTTCCCCTCTTTCCTAGGCATTACTGAAGAAATTGTTTCCATCTTGACTTGTTATGGTTTGCAAAACACAAAACAATGTAACATGGCACAAGTTAAATACCTTTCAAATTTTCTGAATGAATGTGAGCTACAATAGAATCTAGTTTGCAGGTGCTTGAATCTCCTTTAGTAGTTCACCTTCATTCTCTTCAAACTCTGGTAAATGCAAATGGGTCATAAAATTGAGTATATAGCCTTCAAAACCTTGCATTTAATGCTTAGTGCATATACAAATGTACACTCAGTTGCTATAGGGTTTTCCAGTATGCTCGACTATCATAGTGAGCTCAGCTATCACTACCATACCTTCATTACTCGATAGTAACTACAAAACTTTCAATGCTCATCAGCAACAAAGAAAGTAACAAAATGACAGATTTTCTCTTTGTTCTAATCACTTAATTACATCTTAATATATGCTAATAGATCTTTTTCATTACTTGAATGCTCGGAACCAATGCAAAATATATCATTTTAGATGTCAATTCCACAGATACCTTTAATTACCTAGTTAGGGGTTATGTGACCACCTGATCCATTGGATGAAGTGACCTCATCTGTGTTAGAGTAAATAATTATTATTTATGTTTTTACTTAAGTTTACCTAAGTTAATGCATTTATTTAATAGTTGTAGTTTAGGAGTTGTTGACAACACGAGAGTTTGTTCTTGTCTAAGTCATACTTATCCTCTCACCTTGATCAAGGATATCCTACCTTTTGTGGACGTATGCTTAGTTGTCAACCTTATCTCCTAGCACCTTCTAGCTTGTTCTACAAGCTTCCTAGAGGCCTTTATATTTGGGCTCTCCTATTGTAATTTTCATATCTTTTCAAGTCATATTGTATAGCAATTTTCATTTCTCATTGTTGCAATATAATTTCTCTTGTTGCTTCAATCTCTTACTCCTTCCTTCTTTGATTTCTCTTTAGTAAGTTATTTGCATACAAGTGATCTTGGTGAGCTGTGAAGTTGAATTTCATCAACTTCTACATGGTATCAGTGCCTCCCTATTGCTTCTTAGTTTGAAAGATTTTTTAAGAAATGATTCAGAGACACAAACCCTAGTTTGTTTGTGATTTTTTTCTTTAATTAGGAGGAAGTGCATTTTTTCGGGGCAAATTTTTACAAAAAAAAAAGTTTTGTATTTATACTTTTTTGTGAAAATTTTGTAAAAATATATATATTTGTTTGTAACAATTTTTTTTTCGAAAAAAGTGTAAATTTACTTGCCTATTTTTGGCCCCCAAATTTTTTTGAATTCTTCACAGGTGCCACGATTTTGCCACCCATAGCTCTCTGTGGCCTCTCCAACTACAATCCTCACTGCCCTAACAACCTTAGCCCTCATACACCATCACGCCATCATGGTCCTACCATTGCGCAATCGATGTTTAGCCCAGGCGTTGTCACCGCTGGCAGTGCAGCTGTGGCGTGGCTTGAACCCCGTTGTTGCCCTGCAACCATTATCGCTCGCCCGACCCACCACCCTTCTCAATGATGCCACCTCAGTCTGTATCCCAGCTGCCACTTCCATTGGTACCATCACCTCTGAGCCACCAACACACTGCCCTTGCGCCCACCACCCACCTGTGGACACTTGGCACCATCTCTGAGTACCACGTGGCATGGGTGCCACATTGGCACCTACCACGGGGCCCATGCCATGTCACCTTTTGTAGTAGACCTGCATGTGGCAGTCTTTTTTTGCCACGATAACTGTCAAGCTGTCAAATTTAAGCATGTGAAATGTTGACATCAACCCTACATCATCACCTTCTTGCCTCTCCTTCAAGTCCCTTTTTGACCTACTCGCAATATTTTGGCCATAACTTAAGCATACAAAGGTATTTTTCTGATTTGAAAGAAGTGTCAAAAAGATGGTTCTAAGACAGAGACATTGTTATAGGTATTTTTTGGTTTTGATGCAATTTTTAACCTATTTTTGCAGTCAAAGTTGGATGTTCTATTTTTCACTTCGACGAGCTTATCTTGTGCGTCCCATCTCCATTTTTTGAAAATGTTATATTTTTGGAAAGCTGGTTCTATCTAATTTTTAGAAATGCTATAATTTCCTACAAATTTTGCCCCATGCTCTTTCTATCATGTTTTTGGCATTTTTTCTCTATTGTGGATATCTTGGGTGTTCCAGGTCTGAGGATGATTTTCATGGGATGAGATATTTTCTTTTGAGTTTTACTATCTGTTGTATCAACTTTTTTCCTTTTCTGATCATTGTTGATATCATTTTTAAGCATCTTTGTGCAAACATGTTGAGAAAAAGTTTCACTCTTACATTTTGGGTTCATGAACATTGTTTTGAGACAGTTGTACTTGCACTATTTTATAAAGCACCATGGGGGGTTAGTTGTTGTCATTTTTGTGCCCTCTTCCTATCAAGTGAGCATCCCTTCCATGACATTAGCCCCATGATGTATCAGTGACACATGCCTTTATAGGTGTTTGTACCTCTTCCTCTCTCTCACTGTTCTTGGTTCATTTTGCATAGGATTTTGGCCAACTTTTTCAGTTAATTGTCATCTCACTCTATCTGCATTAAGGGGGGTTATTCTGTTGTTTCTAATGCTTCCTTGGTTCGATGGTTTGAGCTATGTGTTTAGTATTTGATCCTATATACTAGGCGATTGCAATGGTTGGCTACCTATGCATTTCGATGAGATGTATCATCTACCATATAGAAACTCTCGGTTCGTGCCTTCTATTTTCCATGGAGGATCTTCAGATCAATAGTTTCTTTCCGATAGAGTTTGTGACTTCTTCATGCTTTGGCTTTTCCATGCTTCAGTGATGCTCTTCATGATCTTCTTTTTGTTCCTATTTGCTGGGACATTCCTCTAGTTGGAGGCTTCTTTAGTACTTCGCTAGATTTTCAGTTATCTCTTTTTGGAGAGGAGTTTTTCCCATTGGGTTTTCACCCTTTTCTCCACTTTACAGAGATTGCATTGCATTTTACATGGGTACCTCATGGCCTAGTTGTAGGGACCCATTATGCATTTCATCTTAGCTTTTGTGAGCTTAAGTGCATTCCCCTAAGTTGAACTTAAAGGGGGGTGTTAGAGTAAATAATTATTATTTATGTTTTTACTTAAGTTTACTTAGGTTAATGCATTTATTTAATAGTTTTAGTTTAGGAGTTGTTCACAACATGAGAGTTTGTTCCTATCTAAGTCATGCTTATCCTCTCACCTTGATCGAGGATATCCCATCTTTTGTGGATTTATGCTTAGTTGTCAACCTTATCTCCTAACACCTTCTAGCTTGTTCTACAAGCTTCCTTGAGGCCTTTATATTCAAGCTCTCCTATTGTAATTTTCATATCTTTTCAAGTCATATTGTATAGCCATTTTTATTTCTTATTGTTGTAATATAATTCCTCATGTTGCTTCAAGCTCTTGCTCCTTCCTTCTTCGATTTCTCTTCAACAAGTTATTTGCATGCAGGTGATCTTGGTGAGTTGCAAAGTTGGCTTTCATCAACTTCTACAATCTGAACTTGATGTGCTACAATCTTCCTTCTTTCTTCATGTTGTTCATTTGCATCTTTTTTCTTTTCAACATCTACCTTTCCTTTTCCTTTGCTGAATTCATTGCTCGATGTAGGTGACCAAGTTGGACAATTTTTTCTTACATGACAAGTCTTAAGACAACTAAAGCATACAATCTCATTCAACCATTTATCATAATTGCCTCTAAAGTGTGTCCTTATACAATTTTCAAGAACGTGACTGTATTCTTGCTAATAGTGAAATTGTACCTTGTATTGTTATCCCAATCATAAGAATTGCCTATAGGGCCCATTTGCCGTTGCACCAAAAGCCATGACTGTTAGTGAACATGGAACACCACATAATTAACCACCTGTGGGCAGGGGAGCGCGTCGCATCACCCAAAAATCTCCCCCTCGACGCGCATACCAGGTGCTTATGCGGGTCGGGACGGCACCGGGGAGATTTGAACCCATGACCAAGCCAAAACCAGGCTCTGATACCAATTTTAGGGCCCATTTGCCGTTGCACCAAAAGCCATGACTGTTAGTGAACATGGAACACCACATAATTAACCACCTGTGGGCAGGGGAGCGCGTCGCATCACCCAACATTGCCTTGATGATGTACCTTGGTTTTCTTGTTTGATGTCCACTTGGGTTTAGATCTATATTCATATCCCTTGTATCCATGCTTCTGATAGTTGTAACAATATCCTTCAAATCTCTGAGTGTTGATGGTCTTTGTCCTGCATTCATGTGCTTGATGTCCTTGCTTTTTGCAGTTATGGTAATGTCCCTTGAGTTTCTTCTTAGGGCTTTGATTTCCAGTGTTGCTCTTATAAGATTTGTTGTGTGACCCAATTTTCCATAATGATGACAAGTGGACTTGTTGTTCTTTCCCTTATAGTTCCTTTATTCACCACTTCTAGATTATTCTCCTTTCTTAGTAGTAGAATATCCCAATCCAATAGTATCATTATTTGATCTTGGTGTGTTCATCAATTTTTCAAAGTACTTTATGGCTTCACTAGCTTTTTTGAAACTTTTAATGAATTCCTTCTTTGCTCTTGATTCATTTTGCAGTAGATCATTTTATGATTTCATGGTTGAATTCTCAATGTATTTTCTATTTAGCTCTTGATTTGCAATCATTAATTGATTCATCAAATCTAGTTGAGTATTGGTGAACTTTTGCACATTTGATGACTTCTCCTCAAGTCTATTAGCCAGTAGTATTTTGTCTTTGTCAACTTTCTTTTTCAATTCACAAAACAATATTGATTATGCTTCTTGTTCTCTTTTTAGATGCTTGACTTCTTCATTTAGGGTAACATCCTTTTCCATCATATCTACAATTGCTACATTGTACTCTTTTGAGTTCTTTTCCTCAAATAGTCTAGTAGTGTCTTCTTCTTGATATTGAGTGTCATTTTGCTAGATGGGTAGATCTTTTCTTCTCTTCAATGATTGTTGTAATTCATCTCTTTCCTCCTTGAGTTCATGTAGGGCAAGTTGTATTTCAATCTTCTGGCTCTCAATAGTCTTTCCAAATTTGTAGAATTCTATTTCCAAGATCTTTCCTCTTAAGTTGTCAAGCTTTCCTTTCTAGAGAACTCAACTCTGATACCAATTGTTGGAAATAACAATGCGAAAGTAAGTTCTGGGGCGGGGGGTTGGTAAATCAACACTGAAAACTTTTATCACTAAAATATTTTACCTTAATCCATCTCATAACGTAACATATAAAGTGAAATATGTAAGCATGCATCAAATCCATAACATAAAGTAAATCAACACATAACACAAGTATGTGTTACCCAGAAACCCTCCAAGGAGAAGGTAAAATTGGAATGAGGATGACACCCACAAATCTTCACTACTTTAGCAATAAAGTGTGGCCAATTATGGCTACAAATTTTTGACCATAAACTATGATCTACCCTATTAAAGATTTTCCCTATTAAAGTCTTACAAAGACTATTAGGTCTTGCCTTGTTGAAGGATTTAAATTCACAATGAAGTAAGCACTTAGTTAAGAGATTTATAAAATCCTATTAAGACTACTCTATTAAGATATTTACTATGTATCATCGCTTAGAATGATTTGACACCACGATCCTTCGGTTAGCACCTGACTACTTGATGTGAGATCTCCTCTTTATTGGTTATCTCTTGATCCTCCTAATCAAATCCATCTTCTCTAACCTTTCCCTGCTTGTCTTTGTTCTTTACAAATTAATTCTTCATTACATAACTACGTCTTAGCCATCTTCTCAATGTTTCTTTCGCACCAAATACTCTCCTTAGTACCTCCTTCGCAACAACATTAGTAACCCTTAGGGTTTACATCTTTTATAAACATCATGGAGATGAAATTAGGTTAGAATCAATAGTTGTGGTTGATCCATATTGCTATCAAATGCTTTCCTCAATCTAATTGGTTGCATGCATAGCATAGGGATATGTAATATGAATCCCTCCAAAATTCATGTTTATGTTGGTTAAAAATAATTTATATATCTAAGTTTGTGCCATTACAAACATCTATAACATAGATTGTTCACTCAACATCAATAGGCTTTGATGTTTAACCTTCGCTGTGCTCTTTCTAGTAATACTCGACTCCTAAATGGCTCAGCACATACTATTGCTCAACACCAAAATCACTCAGCACATATTGTTTTCTCAACACCTTTAGATTGTTTGACACACATTGTCTACTTGGCATGTACTAGTACTCGACATTGACTATCATATTACTTGGCATGTATTGTCTAGAGATTTATGCTTGGCATGCTGTGTTTGCTTGGCTCACACTGATCACTCAACTCACTCTGTTCACTCAACATGCACTATGCATTGTTCTTTGCTAGAAAATGACTAAGTATTTTGTCACTACAATGTCAAAACCATGGTGAGATTAACAATATCCCTACCAAACATAACCTGATCACAACCTAGTAATTGTATCAACCAAATACCATTACTAGTTCATTACACTTTTGCCAATAAAATTAAGCCCTAATTATAGAATTCATTAATAGAGTTTTAACAATACATAGGGAAAATAAAATATAACTAAACAGAACAACAAAAATTACAAGTCAAATTTTAACTAGAAGAAAGGCACCTTGTGTTGGTTGTCATTTACAAGCTCGCTTGTTTTTCATTTCCTTCTGCATCTCCATCCACTCTATTAACACCTCATTATTTATACCCTATGAAACACCATCCCAACTACCCTAGAAATCCACATATTTATTTCAACATCCCCAATGATCATTTGTCTCCTCATTGGTGCCTTATGTCTCCTAGGGACTTTCATAGTGTTTAGATATTCAATTTTCTGTAACCATTCAATTTGTTCATCCAATTATTTAATGGACAAAACATAAAGAATCCCAACCAACCCTTTCTTACCTCCTTTAATTTGTTGTCTCATTTTCCATCCTCAAACTACTAAAAAAGGGGTGGTAATTTGTCTCCTCAATCATTTCTATGTGGACTAGGTCATCTATAAAAGTTATTTCAAACCCTAGTTGTGCCCTTGTAAGCAAGGGATCTAAATCCCCTAAGGGATCCTCTAGAACAAGTGAATAATCACCAATTTTACTACAACTATAGAAGCCCCCAATTAAAGCCCCCACACCATGATCATCGAGTAAATGTTTGAGTTTTTTTAGAGTCAATTCTTTAACTTATTAAATGGTTCACCTAGAAACACAAGCACAACTTAACATAATTTTGGGTCTTAAAAATTGAAAAGACCCATCAATATTTACATGGTCATTGGCCCATGGAATGGGTTATGTTGTTTCCTTGGCTGCAAGGAGAACAAAGTTTGCATTATCATTGCTCACCCACTTGTCCAACACCAATCATTGTGGTCATAGAAAAGAGGATGTTGGAATGTTGTGTGATTTTGGAAATAAATCCAACATAAACTATGAATCTTCCATCCCAACCACTAACTCTTCCAACAGAACACCTCATTATATGCTCATGTATGTTCTAGGCCACAGGCAACTTGCCACCTTATTTTAAAAATATTGGTGCATCTAGTTTAATTAAAAGGCATCATCATTTAAGTCTCTAAAATCTTCTTTGGTCATTTCATCTTCTTTAACAAATTCTCACAAGACATCATTTTTTCTTCTCAAAACTTGGAGCTTTTCCTCTCCTTTGTCCAACTACTGGAATACCTACTTGAGACTCAGTGTTTTCAATGCCTTGGAAGTGTCCTTAGTAGGCTTCCCCAATACAACTTCTTATATCTAATAATCTTGGGGCATTAAGGTTTTGTAATTGGCATAGAGTGGAGGAATAGTGATATGTACCACCATGTCATCATGCATGTTCTTTACAACAAAGGCCATTCAATGTAGCTCCTCCAAGGGGGACATTGTAGTTCACATGGTTTATGTCAAAACTTATAACCCTTCCTCTGGGGTTTGTATATGTCTTCTTTTTTAGGTCTCCATTTCTCATGTCAACCATGTTGGAGTAGTACCCATTAAAGACACATAACGAATAAATGACAAAATTGTCATAACTGCTAATCTCTTTCCCTTGTTTTTGCTACTTGACATCACTCATGTACCCTTCATTGTTCCAAACTTAAGGTGACCATTATTGTAGTAGTAATGAAGGGAGATGGTTGTACTATAAAGGGAGCTTGCTCTTTTGTTCCAACTATTTGACCCTCTACAAGAGCTTCCTTTGTATGAACTGCATGTGTCTCCCCCTCTACAATATTTTGACATTTCTCTTCTAGCATGGGATGGAGCTCTTGCATTTTTTCCTTCATTGGTGGAGGTCAAGGAGGTGTTTTTGGCTTTCCAAGAGGAGAAGGAGGTGTGCTAATTGGACCCTCTAGGAGAGGAGGGATTTTATTTTAGTCGTCACCTAATGGCTCCTGGAATAGTGTATCCCTTATCTCTCTTTCCTCCAAATGTGTCCCAATTTGCATCCAATCAAAAACTGAGAGTTTGAACACATATGACACCTCTCTTAGGGTTGACTCATTCCATCCTTCATGCTCCTAGTTCATTGATTCTTCCTCAATTTGGATGGGTTGATATTGAGTAGCTATGGGTGTTTGTGTTGTACTTCTCCTTCTCACTTCTTCAATGGCATGTGCTGAGTATGTCCTCTTATTAAGAGGTAGATTATCAATCTTGTCCTCTTCATGTTTTTCTTCCTCAACCTCTGGAGTGGTTTCAAGAATCTGAGGTGAAGAGGTACTTTTCTTCTCCAATTTCCTCCTCTTTACCTTGACTACCACCATGTATATTATACTTCATTTTGGGACTGATGGAGAAGCTTCAACCTTTCATGGTGGTTCTTGAACTTGTTCTTCTTCTACCTCAACATATTTCCTCTTCTTCTTACCCTTGACCTTAGTGTCCTTATAGATTTATGCCACATCTCTTGCATTTTCATAGATGCTCTTGGGTTTGACCGTGAACATCTCCTAATAGGAAGGGATAGTCACTTTGGTCCCTTTACCCTTTTTTGGTCTATTTGGTGCCTTCAGAGTTGGAACATTAGGTAGCATATCCAAATGGTAAGGATTCTTTACACATTGCTTTGTTATCTCAATGACATGCCTAACCTAATGTTTTATATCATCATTCTCCTCTCTTCTCACCTCTGCATTCATAATGGGATGCTAAAAAATCTTGTCTCTCTCATAAAAAGGTTATAGGACATTTAAGTTGACCTTATTCCATACCTTGAGAGGTAGTCCTAGGTTCAGTTCCTTCTCTGCTAGTGATAGGCTCATCCTACAATAGTTCCTTATTCGAACTTTGTAGTCATCTACACAGTTCAACCAATGATCTTCAATGGGAGCATTTGGGATGAACTCTTTTCCTATAACCTCCTAGATCATCTTGATATTATCAAAATTTGGGCGGAGAACCGGGTAGTCCTCTAGAGGATACTTCTACCATTAACCTCATAGGTGGCAATGTCTTTGTGATGATCCTTTTATCAATCATTCCAAAATAAGGAACCAAAAATCATCCAATGCCTTCTTGGAAACATTGTTTCCCTCTAATATATGTGAGTGGATGAAGGTTCATGACTATTCATTTAGTCACTATTGGTAATTTATTTGATCTAATATATATTTATAGTTTAGTTAAAATATAATATAAAATACTTAAAATAAATACATACAATATTGATTACACTAATGCTAATAGATTATCTATTAATATATTTGAATTATGATTACTTATTAACTTATCATTATTATATTTAGGTGGCTTATATATATATATATATATATATATATATATAGGAATACTATTTATTTATTATTTATTATTATATTTACTATTATAGGTATTATCGGACTTATATAGAATAGTTTACATTAATTATCTACAATTGATTATAATTATAATTATATTTTATGTTGTAGTTTAATATTTAGTTTTATTATTGATATTACTTATTAATATTTCTTATAGTATTTATCAAAATCTTGTTAAAATAGGGACATGACAAGTCTATGCCTCTCGATTTTGCTTATCCTCAAGCAATACATACGATCATAATTGATTCATAGCTTAGATTCCTTGGTTTCCCTGCATATGCATTAAACTTTTGTATACATGTTAGTATATAATGGTCTTATACAAGAATTTATAAATGAAAACTCAAAGTAGACACATTAATGCATGAAGATGCAATGCAAGCACAAGGTAGACATGAAGAAGACATGAAGCAAACACATTGATGCATGAAGGCACAATGTACACAGATACTATACATGTTAGAATCTTGCCGTGAGGCCTTGTCCCGACCCATCATAGCATAGTTGATATATTATTATTTTGATACTCATGACTCGATATGTTGAAACACTATCAGATACACTAAACATATTATGTTATTTCATGTTGTGTGATGTTTTAATTTTAGATATTTGATTTCGTCATTTAATGTTTTATGAACATGTATTTTGATGAAGTAAGTGAATGCAGAATTAACACTTTGATTATGTAAATTTTAATGATTGAGAATATGAGTAGAATGAGATAAACAACTGATTATTTGAAAGATTAATGTTTTAATTTATGAGATTTCCCTGATACGTTATATACATATGTGCATGTGATTTTCTTGAGCTACTGATGTGTGCAATGAGTGTGTAGGATATTTTAGATGAGAAACCTAATAGAGAAACGAAACTGAACCCTATGTACCATTTGTGGAAACCCCGTTGTTTGTATTTTATTTACTATTGTGAGATGCATGAACGTATCATTCTGTAATCAGTAAATATTAATGTTTCGTAACAATATTTTTATAGTGTTGCTTGACACTCATGAATTTGTATATGCATTCCAGCATGATAGTTAGGGTTAACTGAGTAACCCAACAATCTAAGTCAGACTAGGTTAATGATCCCTAATTCAGATTAGTACTTAATCTACTTTTTGAAGGTTGTTAGATAGTCCTAAATTTTTCTTAGCATTTGTTAGGTCCCTAATTAATCCCCAAGGCCTAAAATCATGGAATCTAAGTACCCAAGGGGTATGAGTATGGGTTGGGGGCATTTTCCACTCCCTTAGCCCCTTTTGTTGAATTTCATGGTCACTCAAAAACCCAATTTTTGCTTTATTGCAAAAATTGATAGTTTTCATCATGAGTTGTATGACTTTAACTCCACCTTGAGGTTAGCCTTAGGTCTAGTTGTGTTAGAAGCTTCTAGAACTTTTTGGCAAGTGGGGGAGTTATTTCTTTTAAAGGTGGTTGAGTTTAGGATCTTATTTAGAGGCAATTTTGAGAGGGTTTTGGGTGTTCACCCAACCTCTAGTTTTAGAGGGATTTTCAGAATTGAAGGAAAAGGAGAGGAAAGCAAGCTCATCTCAAACTTGTTCATTTGTCATAACCTGATTTTTGAAGGTAGGAATACTTCACCTCATTTTGTTCATGTTGTGCTTCATGTTTTAGTTTTATTGCTTATGTATGTTTGTGTGTGTGTTGATTATGTTGGGAGGGATTGAAATAGGTTTTCTTAAATGTCTTTCCTTTGTGTTTTGTTTTAAATTTTTGAAAGGATTTTATGGGTGTATTGGCATTACTCACCCTTGGATAGGGTAGAAGTGGCCATGTACGAGGTAAGGTCTTTAGTTGGACCTCAACAGTGTAGAGTCTCTTCTTAGGACGAGAAGAGGGAGAGAGGGTAGGGTGTTATGGGCCTCTACTCGTTAGCACAAACCACGTATGAGTTTTGGAACATAAGAATGGAAGAATGTAAGTTCTTGAGTTTTAGCCCTTAAAGGGCACCTGTTTTGGTGTTGTGTCTAATCTCTCCTGTTGGAAAAATCCACCTTCTCCCTAGTTTGGTTAAACGATGAACCTATTGTGTAAACTTGGGATGAGAGTAAATGTATGATTTTGTCTTCATGTTATGATTGGTTTTCTCCTAGTCAGTTTTTGTTCTCTCCTTGATCACCATGATGTATAGCAAAATTTGTAATGGATCCCTTGTTAAGGGCCAAGAAGGAAATTCAAAATTGTATTGGATTTCAGTTATGTTGGGAGTTTTTCCCCCGGGATGATATCTTGTGTAAAAATGTACATTTAAACTTATTGTTGAAGTGACAACGATATTGGGTTTTCTTACTAGTTCTTTCCCAATGGAACCTTTGAACCAGGTGGTTTAATAGAAAAAAAGATTGAGTAGTATTCTTATATTTGAGTCTTATAGTATTTCAGTTTATGCATGTGTATATTGAAAAATAGATAAAATGGTGATATGCAATTTATGCAATTTTGAGTCCAAATATGTTAAGAAAAAAATTATGTTATAGTTGGAATTTCGATTCATTTTCGTGCTTATTAGGAGATGAAATAATCTTGCATTATGGTTTGAACAAATATTTAACTCAATGATTGTAATTAATGTTAGGAAGAAAATCAATAATATTGTCTTGATTAAATAGATATGGTTTGCTTTTATCCTATTAGAGAGAAAATATATATACATTTACCTCCCTTGTAAAACTAAAATAAATTGCACCAAAAAAAAACAAACACTTAAAAAGAAAAATTTGGATAAAAAAAAAATTACCTATCCTAGAGCAAAATGCTCTCTAGATTTTGCATGAGAAGAAAATTAATCCCTTTGTAGCAACAGAGAATATTCCATTATATTCTCTTAAATAACCTTTGCTTGAATAAATTAATATCATGAAAAATAAATTTTTAAAACTAATATCTTCCTATCCAACAACGAAACTTTTAAACTTAAATTTCCCCCTTATAGTGATGTCACCTTGCACAATATGTTTGGAGGGAAGGAAAACAAAGAAAAGAGTTAACATGGAAATTTATGGTTAAAGTTATGAGAAGCAGGTTAATGATGAAGTTTAATTTTTTTTAATAATAATATATGCCTTAGTCTTTATCTTGGCGCAGGCAATATTGACCCAAGATTGCATTAAAGGGGATGTCATAACCTATGTACTCCCATAAAATTTGCAGCCCCAA
The DNA here is from genome assembly GCA_028749045.1 of Cupressus sempervirens. Taxonomy (NCBI): domain Eukaryota; kingdom Viridiplantae; phylum Streptophyta; class Pinopsida; order Cupressales; family Cupressaceae; genus Cupressus; species Cupressus sempervirens. The sequence goes on from CM053788.1 coordinate 614,025,371, forward strand.
AAATTTGCATTGAAATATCTCACGTGGCCCCAAACTGCCATGTTGTCTTGTCACTTGGAATGGAAGAATATATTTAAAAGGGCAGGCTTGCTTTTTTATTTTCAAACTCTTCATTTCACCTTTTTACCATGGGTTGTGTTTTCTTTAAAATCTTTGGTCAGTGCGGGGAAAGAAATTTGGGAAGGTTAAATTAAGAGGAAATTAAGTTAGTAATGTTAGTTGTAAAGTAATTTTCATTATTGTTTAGTTTTACTTTAATTTTAGTTTAGTATAAGGTTTAGTTAGTTAGAATTTATAATGTTAAGTTAGTATGAATTAAGTAGTTGTTAGTAATTGTTAAGTTAGGATTAGTGTTTATTAAAGTTGTTTTATTAGTTAGTTTTCATTTATTAGTAATTTAATTAATTTGTTTAAAGTGTTAGTAGATTTTAAATTATAATATTTTTAATATGTAAGTTAGTTTTATTATTAATAGTCTTAGTATTATTTAGTATGTTTTTTTTAATTAGTATTTTCTTAGAGCAAAGTTAATTAGTAAAAATTTTAGTTAAGTATCATTAATTGGATCTTGTTTTAAGTTAGAATTTTTTTTAAATAAAGTTTTTCTTTAAAAAATAAAAATTAGTTAAGTTTATAATTAGTAAGTAGTTTAAATTAAAAGTTTTTAAATTGTAGATTAGTTTAGAAATTAGCTTTAATTAAATGTAGTTTTAGTTTAGTGTATTTTAGTTAGTTTGTTATTTTAGAATGTTAATAAAATAAAGTGAAGTGAGTGTCATTTTAAATATGAGATAGTTTATTAAATTTTAAATAATTAGATAAATTAGTTTTCATAAGAGTTTAATTTAGACTTTAAATGTTAAGCAAATAATTGGATTAACTTAGAATGTTTTGTTAGTTGGGTTTCGTAAGTTTTTTTTTTGAAAGGTAAATGACAATTAATATATTGTTTTTAAAATTAATATAACAACGAAACAAATGTCAATATCAATTCAATAACAAATATTTAAATTTAATGATCTATTCATACTCATTGATTTTAAACTTAAATGAAATATTGGGACATTGGTAGGAGAACCTGTTATGTTTTGCTAGGTACCTATGCTTTAACTTCTGCAATCAAACTTATCAAAATTAGTAGTGTGATTAACTTTAAAAAGAAAAAAATTTCGTGTGTTTTGCCCTTGCATTTTGGGCATGACACTTGCTTACAATTTGAAATAAGAAAAGGGTAAGGAAATGTTTTACCACTTTGATCATGAATGTCATGCTCCTTTCCCCTATATCAAAATCAAAAGTTCTTGAAGATTCATATTTTTAACAACTTTTCTATATCTAGTACTATAATAGGGTGTATAGTTCCATAGTGGATGTAGATTTACTGTTGCTCGAGTTTGGACACGCTCAACTTGGGGCTCCCTCAGACTTTTATCTATATTGGGATTCTCTTGCCCCAACGCGATTGATTTACTCCTCCCCCTATGCACACTCCCTACCAACTAGGAACATGTTTAATTTCATTATGGATGGAAGGTTTATTGCTTCTCTAGTTTGGACATGCTTAGCTTGGGGCTCCCTTAGATCTTAAAATCCATATAGGGATTCTTTTGCCCTAATGTGACCGATTTACTCCTCCCGTTGTGCACACTCTATACCCACTATGTACATATTTAGTTTCATTATAGATGGAAGCTTTACTGCTGCTCCAGTTTGGACACGCTCAGCTTGGGGCTCCTTTAGATCTTAAAATCCATATTGAAATTCCTATGCCACAATGCGACCTATTTACTCCTCCCCTTGTGCACACTCCCTATCCATCATGAATTTAAGCATAACAATTTTGAATTATGTCCCACATGTGAGACATTTCTTTATAATTCTAAATTTGTTTGTCATAAATTTCTCAAAACTAAATTTTATGCATAAGAAATAATTGTTCTCTCCATATTCCATGATGAATAAACTTTATATTAAATTTGCATTAGTATAACCTACTTAGCGAGCCATGGTTGTTCTCCATTGTTTGATCACATTTTGACCACTATTTTGAAATTTCATTTCTATCATTGTTCACCCCTCATTGTGTCAATGCAGGTCACTACAATTTGGTACTTTTGCTCTTCATTTACTAGTTTCATGACATAATACCATTAGACTTCAAGCCCTTTATATGTTCTCTACTTACATGTCTTTGTCCTTTTCCATTATTGATTATTAGTACAAGAAAATGAATATCTTTCAATGTATATTGAAACACAGTCATGTAGTCACGACATTTGAGTCTTTCAAATGATTGTTTCTAAAAATTCCCATTAATGCATTCACTGTCATAGTATGACCTTGTATATCTATGAAAACTGCTTCAATATTGAATATCACTATGTCTTCATTGCTTTTTAACATTTGTTCAACATTTATTCAACGTGATCATTCTTTCTAACTTAAACTTCTACCTCAATATACCTTAATGGATCACCCTTGATGACCAATCATATCGCATCGATGATGGTGTATAGTCAAATTCCATGAAAAATGATAAACCTTTGCCGATATCTCCTCCACTCATGCACGATAAGAGCATGGAAATTGATTATAGAAAGTGTGGAAGATGCATTTGTCTAGAAACATCTCAAAATATATGAGATATATGAAGTGAATCAATTGTATCTTAACATGGTCAACATTAATTTGAGTTCTGAAAAATGAACATAGGTTGTGGATTCTTGAGTTATCATCCATGTCTTCAAATCATCCTTTGATGATATTTTTGTACTTGGAATGTTAGCTATTGTTGTCTTATTTAATGATATCTTTAATGTCAGATGGTATTGATTAGTACCCACATTATATTCCAAATTAGTGATAGTTGCCAATTACCCTAAAATTATGTGAGACTTTGCATGACCACACTTGGGCCAAGAGGATTGTAGAGAGGAAACCTTTTGAAATTGGATTTGAGAATCCCATACCAATGATGGAACCCAAAAGAAGGGAATGGGGAAACATTGCACAATCAAGGAATTATGCGGCAATGAACATCTGGTTCTATAATTCCCAATAATGTCAATAGAAACAAAGAGAGATCTTCTTATTTTATCTTGAAATCAAAATGTGATAATGATCACTTTTAGCAATTTAAGATGCAATAATGATTATCTTTTGTGATTTATTTTAGAATAAACTCTAGCATTTTCCTTCCATCCCATGGTATAAGTGTATCTATTATTTGAGAATAAACTCTAGCATTTTCCTTCCATCCCATGGTATGAGATATTTTTGATATCTATTATCATATAATAGAACTCGTCCATTTGCATTATTCAATGTTCAATGTTCAAAGAAATGTCAGTGTATTTAGTAATTTTCTATTTTACATTGTTATGTCTTATACATCTTTTCATAACTAGCATTTTAAGTACCATATGTATAGTATATAGTATATAAAACATATTGATGTATATACTATGTTGTCTTTTGCCAACAATTATGTGCATACAATGACTATGAATAGATACAATTATAGAACCATGATATAGACAAATTACTCAAAATAAACACCCTACCAATGACTGGTAAGGGGTTAACACTCTCACTACAAGAATCATTGTCATTTCGTGATGGGTCAATATCTGAGAATCTTTATTGGGTCAATACTGTTAAGGTTTCTAGCTGCAATGAAGATATTTATCTCTGAAAATCTGGATTTTATTACCGTTATTGTCATCTTCAGCTGAAAAGGACATTTAAGTTTAATTTGTAATATTAAATGTAAATGACATGTGTTATTCACATGCATTGAGGCATAAATATTCAAAGTCATATTTAATTATAGGAATTATGAGAATCTCAGGAGACCTTCAGTTATAATGTGAAGAGTCTCTCCTATTGTTATATATATATCACATTAAGTGATAGACATTGTACTCCAAAAACATTTCATTATCAATAAAGATATATTTTTGTTGTGTGGTTGGGTTTTTCCCTTCATTCTAGAAGGGTTTTCCCTGTATATGAGCAATGTTAGTATGCTAATAGAAACCAAATTTAAATAAAGCTTCTACAAACTAAACAAAATTCATAAACTTCAAGATAGACTAAGATGAGCTCTCAATTGAGAATATGAGCCATTAATGGACTCTCTCAATAAGAAGCTCTCTTGTTGAGTGGCTTTGTCTAAATAGATAGGATGTATGCTCAATATGCTTCCAAAGGCTTCAATGGATGATTGTGGATTTTTGGTGTGGATAGATGGCTTTAGTATGGATTTGGCTCTCAAAATAGCATTATAATTTTACTTCATGGATTGTGTTATTTTGCAAAGGGAAAGGATCCAATTTATAGGCAAGAGGCTTGAGGGATTGAGGGCTAAGATGCAAGGATGGGGAAAAACTCACGGAGGGCTTAGATTGCATGAGAGGAGAGCACATGGATTGTGCTTCCTTACAACCAATCAGGGAGTGACACATGTCACAAGGTGAGAGGATGGAGGAAAGGGCAAGGATGAGTCAACAAAGGAGGCTCAAGAGATAAAATCTTCATAAAGACCCTTCATAAGTGCTTTGTAAGAACATTTATGACTTTGTGGGTTTTATAAAATTTTGTGGTTGAAGATATTTGTGAGAGATACCATGAAATTCGAATTTGAGGGTTTAGGGGGGTTTTAAGCTTGCTTAGGGTTGAAAAAATGATCAGAGGAAGGGTTAGAGATGGCTTAGGACTAGGCAAGTAGATGGCAAGTGGATTGCAATTAATGAGGGTGGGTGAAGGAGGAGATATTTGTTAACTTTGGCTTGAGTTAGCAAGTCTTAACCCATGTTTAGGGAATGTGACAAGGTTAGGAGGGGATTAGGATTAGGGTTAAAGACATCTTCTAGAAGAGTCTAGGCTTTGGATGAGGATGAAGACTTTCTAGAAGAGTCTAGAACTTCCTAAGATAAGATTTTATGAAATAAATAAAGTTTTATTTATTTCAAGGGTTTGGGTTGAGGAGATATTTATTAAAATATTTTTAATAAACATGAGGATTAATATTTAATCTTGATTAAATATTTTGAGTTGGGATTAGGGGTAGGAAATGATGGGATTAGCCTTTAATTAAAATTAAAGAAGGATTAGAAGATTTTGGAAGAGGTTAGTGGTCTTAAGGAAATTGGCTAAGTTTTGGGCAAAATTTTTTTTAAAAATTTATTTTGGGTTTTTTGGTCAATTTATTAATTAAATAATTAATAAATAAGGAAATAATGTTTAAATAAGATTTAAACATTTTTGGGAGGGATTCCTTAATTAAATATTTTTAATTAAGATAAAGGGATTTAATGGCATAAAAATTAATTAATTAATTAAATAAATAATTAATTAATAAATGATGATGTCATCAGGACTTTTTCAGAAAATAAAAATACTTTATTTTCTAAATAATTTTTGGTCAATTTATTAATTAAATAATTAATAAATAAGGAAGTAATGTTTAAATAAGATTTAAACATTTTTGGGAGGGATTCCTTAATTAAATATTTTTAATTAAGATAAAGGGATTTAATGGCATAAAAATCAATTAATTAATTATTTAAATAATTAATTAATAAATGATGATGTCATCAGGACTTTTTCAGAAAATAAAAATACTTTATTTTCTAAAAGATTTTTAGGTGTCTACATTTTGCCCCTCTTTGATGTGATGCCGCAAGTGGCATGGCATCAAAGATAAGAAAATAAGATGCCCAAGGCTAGAGCAGAAGAGGAGAGAATGGACTATGAGATGCCCCCTCAAGAAGGCAGCGGGGAGAGAAAGCGAGGCTCGGTGGCTTCTTGAAAAATACAAGAATCTAGGATGAGCAAGGAGACTCAGATTGGCTTAAGAGAAGAGGTTTAGTTAGCGCAAACTCTCACTACGGGAGAATGATAAAGGGAGAATCAGAGGCACAAGGGGAAGCAAGCTTAAGATCTCAGGGATTGCAGAGGATGAAGGAGCGAAGCACTATAAAAAAGAATCCAGGATAGGGAGATGGATGAGGGGATTATAAAGCTGATGCAACAGGATTTCAAAAAGTCAGATTGGCGGAAGATGGGTTGGTTTCGGAGATCCCTAGGACTAGGATTGTGGATCTCGAAAGATGAGGCTTGGTGGATTGATTTGGATTGGTGGATCCCTAAGACTAGGATTGTGGATCCCTAAAGCTAAAGGTGAGGAGTGATTCAAAGAGATACTGATGCATAAGTTGGGGTAGGAGAGATGGATGTTGGATATGGATGGGGGATAATGGAGATGAAGGAAAACCATTGAAGCTTTTTGAGCGGGGGAATACTTCAAAGAGAAGTACCACCATGTAGTTGAGCACTAGATTTGCTATAGGACTGTTGGTTAATTGCCAAGGTTACCAAGAACATCAAGGCCTTTTCACCAACTGTCCAGAGGACTGACGAACTGACTCAAAACAAACACGCAAGGATTGCCCCAGCATCACACATGAATCTCGAAAGAATCAGAGTGGAACCGACACTGGGTAACCCACAAGCAGAAAATAAAAACAAACAAAAGACTTGATCAAGACCTTACACTCTGATTGCCCCATTCGCAGTATACCATGATATAGAAGATCGTGGCAACCTTGAGGAGGGAACAAGGAGATTGCTTGGAAAAGATATTTCAAGACCCAACAAGGAAGAGTCCAAATCAAAAGAAAGCGAAAATCCAAAAGAGAACCGTTTGCCAATGAGATGGGTAGGACGAGGTACTAACGGACCAAGATCAGACATGAGGAAAGCTATATCCTGTAAGGACCTATCGGAGAGCACCTAAGCTGGTGGATTTGGATGAGTGATGCGTCTGGCAAGCTGGACTAAGAAAGATAACACTTTGGTGACAGGAAATCTAGCTAAAGGATGCATTGGAATAGCTAACCAAGATGTGCAATGGGTGCAAGATGCTGATCAAGGACGAACTGACACGAACACTGGATAGATACAATGGTACTAAGCTAAAGAGGATGTACAAGCTGATGGACCAAGATATGTTACAAATGTACAAGTTTGTTCATGTTTTGGTTTTTGTGAGATGGAAATGTTTGTGAAGGATGGGATGTCTATAATAGGTGATAGGTGGATAGGTAGATGGTTTGCGAAAAGCTTAAGTGAAAATGGAGTTTTGTGTGTGCATGTGATAGTATACAAGCTAGGATACAAGATTATTTATAGGCTGGAATATGGTACAAACCTTGGACAAGATTCGGATAGACAAGGTATGGTACAAGATTTACAAGGTATAATACAAGATTTGGTACAAGATTTACAAGCTGTACAGGAGGTATTTACAAGCTCCATTAGATTTTGGATATTTGGTTGGAACACCAAGGGAACAAGCAAGTGCGTCTTATGGGATGGTGGGTGAATGGATGAGGGATAGGATAGTGATAGATAATGGATTAGTCTTAGTACACAAGGTGCCTGAATTACCAGGTTTTCACCAAGGTGCCTATCCAAGGCGCTTGAATTGCCAAGTTTTCACCATTGGACGCTTATTTCTCTTTATTATTATTTTTTTGTATTTTTCAAAAGCTAGGTATACCAAGGATCTTCAAGCATAGAACTTCTTGAGATGAATGATGTTAGTAGGATCATTCAAGAGTTCTCCTTCCGGTGTAGATAACTGATAGGCTCCGGAGCCAAAGGAAGCAGTGACAACATAAGGACCAAGCCATGTAGGTTCAAACTTGCCTTTCTTTTCTTGATCTGCTTGGACTTTCATGTTTTCTTTAAGGACCATGTCACTTGGCTGAAAGTGTCGTGGAAGCACCTTCTTGTTGAAATTCCTTTTGAGACGAGTTTGATAGACTGTGAGATGATCATAGGTTTGTTGTCACTTCTCGTCTAAGAGATCTAGCTGGGTGAGTCGAGCTACTCTATATTCTTCATCTGATATTTGCCCTTGCAAAGATATGCGCAAGGATGGAAGTTCAACCTCTATAGGTAGTACCACTTCAGCACCATAGACTAGGGAGTATGGAGTTGTGCCTATGGATGTACGGAAGGAAGTTCGATAGGCCCATAGGGCTGGATTTATTTGTAGGTGCCAATCACGGCCGAAATCATTAACAACTTTCTTTAGGATTTTGAGGAGGGTTTTGTTAGTTGCCTCTGCCTGGCCGTTACCTTGTGGGAAATATGGGCTAGAAAAGCGGTGATGGATGCGGAGGGAAGTGCATAATTCTTCCATGTTGAGATTTTCAAAGTAACCTCCGTGGTCAGTGAAGATGGTGGATGGGATGCCGAAGCGGCAAACAATGTGGTACAAGATGAACTTGGAGACCTGAACTCCTGTAGCTGAGATTAGGGGGACTGCTTCCACCCATTTAGTGAAATAGTCTGTAGCTGTTATTATCCATTTATGTCCATCAGATGAGAGGGGTGTGATAGTTCCAACTAGATCAAGGCCCCAACAAGCGAAAGGCCAAGGTGGTGCAATAGGCTGTAGATCCTGTGCTGGAGCGTGCACAAGATTTGCATGATGCTGACATAGGAGACACTTTTTGACAAAGTCGCAGGAATCGTCTTCAATGGTAGGCCAATAGTAGCCTGCTCTAAGGATTTTTCGCGCTAGGACAATACCACTCGTATGGGCACCGCAAAGTCCAGAGTGTACTTCCTTTAACACCATCGCGGCCTCATTTTGGTCTAAACATCGAGAGAGAGTATCGTGATAACCTCGACAATATAGGGTATTGGCTATGATAACATAGCGGGATAATTTTCGGATGAGGTTCTAGCATTGGGTTCGTGTGAGGTGAGGGATATGATACCATCGTTAAGGTAAGCGTGAATCTCATGGTACCAAGGGGATTGGGGACCAACCAAGATACAAACACGGTTTGAATCCTCATTCGCATAGGCGGGTGTGAGGAGCTGCTCCACTAAAAACTCATACTGTGTAGCTGCTTGGGGAATTTCCAAGAGCGAGCCTATAGTAGCCATAGCATCTGCTGCTTTGTTCTATATTCGAGGTACTTGTGTAAACTGAAGCTTTGTAAAATGTTGGGTTAGCTGATCAACTAGCTCTTTGTAGGGTAATAGCTTTTCATCTTTGGTTTGATATTCATTTAGGGCTTGCTTGATGATGAGCTGAGAATCACCAAAGATTTGTAGATCAACAATGTTCCATTTTGCAGCTATCTTTAATCCTGCTATGAGGGCCTCATATTCAGCTATATTGTTGGTGCTAGGGAATTGTAGCTTGAAGGCTTTTGGAATGTAATCTCCTTGAGGTGTGACCAATAATATTCCTGCCCCTGATCCATGAGATGTGTATGAGCCATCAAAATAAAGTTTCCATGGGGGTTGTTCTTCAATTAGACAGATATGCTCATCTGGAAATTCTATGATCAACGGATAAGCATCTATTAGAGGTGCATCAGCTAGGTGATCTGCTATAGCTTGCCCTTTGATTGCCTTTCTATCCACATACTGGATGTCAAATTCGCTAAGGAGCATAACCCATTTGGCCAAACGGCCTGTAAGTGCTGTTCTGGAGAGCATATACTTGAGAGGGTCAATCTTGGAGACTAGTTGGATGGTATGACTTAGCATGTAATGGCGAAGCTTTTGAGTTGAGAAAACAACTGCCAAACAAGCTTTTTCCATAGGAGTGTAATTGAGTTCATAACCAACTAGGGTTCTACTGATGTAGTAGATGGCTCTTTCTCTGATGTAGTCATCAAGCTGTGCTAGAAGTGCCCCTAGAGCAGTAGGTGTTGCTGATATGTACAAAATCAGGGGACGACCAGGAACTGGTGGAACCAAGATAGGGGGATTGATGAGATACTGCTTGAGATGGTCGAAGCTGCGCTGACATAAAGGATCCCACTTGAAGTTCTCATCCTTCTTCAGTAAATGTGAAAATGGTGTACACTTATCTACAAGCTGGGAGATGAAGCACTGAATAGATTGGAGCTTTCCTTGAAGAGAGCAAAGCTGTTGCAGTGTCTGGGGAGGAGGCATGTCTAAGATAGCCTTGACCTTCTTGGGGTCAATCTCTATACCTCGTTTAGAAACTATGAAGCCTAGAAGCTTGCCAGATGTGACCCCAAAGACACATTTCTTGGGATTCAACATGAGATGATATTTGGCTAACCTATCAAAGACTTTCTCCAGGTCAGCAAGATGATCCATGAAGGTATGAGACTTGACCAATATATCATCCACATAATCCTCCAAAATGCTATGGATGAGATCATGAAAAATGGCTGTCATAGCTCTTTGATAGGTAGCCCCAACATTCTTTAGGCCAAAAGGCATCATGTTGTAGCAAAAGGTTCCCCAAGGGGTAGTGAATGTTGTCTTATGTTGATCCTCTTCTGCAATCTTGATTTGATTATACCCAGAAAATCCATCCATGAGGGACAAAATTTCATGTCCAGCTGTAAGATCTACAATCATATCTATGTTGGGCAAGGGAAAATCATCTTTTGGACAAGCTTTGTTAAGATCTTTGAAATCAGTGCAGATTCTAATGTCACCAGAAGGCTTAGTGACGGGGACCATGTTGGAGATCCACTCTGAATAGTCAATAGGTCAGATAACCTTAGCAACTAACATTCTTTCTAATTCAGCTTTGACCAATAATGCCACCTTGGGGTGCATTTTTCTAAGCTTTTGTCTGACGGGCTTGATCTTTGGATCGACTGCAAGATGATGAACTACAAGCTTTGGATCAAGCCCTGGCATGTCCTGATATGACCATGCAAATCGACCAATGTTCTCTCTTAAGACCTCAAAGAGGAGGTCAGCTTGGTCTTGCGATAGGGATGCAACAATGTGAACAAGCCTAGGGATCTCTGAAGAACTGATGTTGACTTCCCTAGTATCCTCAATTAGAATAGAAGATATCTCTGGTCGATTATCTTGAGGAGGTAATGCTAAATCCTCATGTTCTGCTTGTGGCTTTGGATGCTCTTGCTGAGGGGTTCTCTTCACTACCTTAGCTAGTCTCAGATTCACCTTAGTTCCAGTTTTGGGTGTATCAGAACTAGGTTGGGGATTTTCTCCAAAATACCCCTTGGGATCTAGCTTTTAGATATAGGCAGAATCTGGCTTTGTTTTCTTGTGAGGAGTTTCAGCTCCCATGAATCTTAGAAGTGCCTCCTCTGATGTGAACTCATCGATGTGTATGACACTTGGTTGGTCCCAATCTATGAGTTATGGATGGGCGAGTGGTAGGTCAATGAGGTGGATGGATAGTTCTTGGAGAACAGATCGTCGTAGGCTCTCTTTTCAACTTCCTTAGGAATGTCTTCGATTTTGACAAGGTTGTGGTGAATGTTCAAAAAAGCGTGACCGTTCTCATTGGTGCCCCTAGTTGTGGGTATGCCAAAGCCAAGACCTGATTTCGATTCCCACTTGTGTGCGTCGATGGGGCACTGCATGCCTCTTTCTTCTGGTCCTAGACCACCACCTTGATAGTTCCATTTGTCAGTGACGAGCTTATGTTCTTGGGGATAGTTTTGGCTGAAGTGATCAAGGCGTGCTTGATTTCTTTGAGGTGCATCCTTATGTAACCATTTGTTGATATCTGGAGTGAGCTCCTCATGAAGAGGGATTTTCGAGGATACAAAGGTTGTTGGGCCAAACTGTTTGTATCGAGGAGGTGGAATCTCCTTAGATTTGTGATATGTCGGTCGTCTATGGGCATGTGGATCAAGTGGGAGTGCCCCGACAGCAAATGCATCCGACAAACTATACTCTCCACAACCTTTGTTATTGATCTTCATGGTAGACAGGGTAGAGGCGAGGATGGTTTTTGGGTCATTATAAGTGTGGGATGAGCTGGTGATGGATGTGCCGATATCTATTCTAGGGCAATGGTTTGTATATGAAGCTTCAACCGCATTGCAGTAAGCAAAGGGTTCTGGATCGGCATGGATGGTTACCTCAGTGCCTTGATGCGAAAATTTGATGCACTGATGGTAAGTGGATGGAACGGCTTTCATGGCATGAATCCATGGGCGACCGAGGAGGATGTTAAATGGTAGGTTTAGATCAATAACATGGCAGAGTGTCTCTTGGATGACTGGCCCAACCTTGATTGACAGCAAAATAGTTCCTTCTGTGGTTCTTTCCAAGTTGTCATAAGCTTTGATGGTGATAACCTCACTGATGATATCTGCCTCAGTATACCTAGCTTGTTTTATGAATTTTAGGGTGCAAATATTCAAGGCTGATTCATTATCTATCATTACTCTTTTCACAACAAAGTTGGATACCATGATGGCTATGCGAAGCGGAAGGGTGTGATCTGGCTCGACCATGGGTATGTCGGTGGGCTTGAAAGATAGGGCACATGAGGAGGATAGGTGTCCAACAAGATTACGAAAATCAGTAGCATTGATAGCTGAAGGGACATGGGATTCTATGAGAGCACTGTCAAGGATGTTCTTGTACACAGGACTAGTGCGAAGAAGGTCTAAAATTGAGATTTGGGCTCGCATGTTCCCAAGGTGTTCCAAGATATTGTAATGGATTTTTGATGGAGCTGATGGTGCTGGTGGAATGGGTGGGCCTGCGATGTTAAATCACGCTCTTCGAGTGGTGACTGCACACTCATTGTTTCATCCTTGGATATTGATAACATTGATAGAAGGCTCTTTCTCAGATATACAACCAATAAGGCTACCATAGTCTATATAGGATGAAGTGTGGTCATTGTTCTTCCCATGCTGTTGGTTTGGCTGACGATTGTTGGTGTTGTTGTTGTTGGTTTGGATAGGTGCTTTTCCAGGATTTTGGTTGTGGTGTGGAGGAAAAGAATTTTGATAGATCTGTAAGCTTGCATTGGGAGAGATTTGGGCACCAACAGTGATTTCCTTCCGATCAATGAGGTCCTGCACATAGTCTTTTAGTTTCATGCATCTGAGGGTAGCGTGACCTTTTACCCTATGAAATTTGCAGTACTCATTATCTTTGTACCATGCAGCTTTGGATTGGTTTGGGTCAATTTGCTAGGTAGGAGGAAATTTGATGAGGTTTTCCTTGACTAATTTCTCAAAAATGACATCCAATGGCTCACCAAGGGGTGTATAGTTTCTAGGTGGAGGTTGGAATCTAGGCTTTTGTCCTGCAACTACATTGATGGCATTAGCTTGATTGCTAGACCCTTGAAAGTTGGGTCTTGGATTGTGGTTTTGATAGCTTTGGTGATTATGCTGTTGGTAATTGATAGCTTGTTGATTGTTTGGTTGATATGGTGGGTTGGATAGGTTTTGAGAAGGACCAACAATATTCACATGTCTGGTGTCAGTGACGCCATCTGTTGCAACGTGCTTGTTTTTGTTCCAATACCTAGACTTGTCATTGGAATGTGATTGATTTGGTTGGCTTCCTTGTAAATCTTGACCACACCATCTTTAATGAGTCCTTGCTCAAGGATCATTCCTTTCTCTTTGATATCTTTGTAGGTCTGCAAACAGTTCATGGTCATGTGGTGAGCCAAGCTAGGATGGGCATTATCAATAAACATTTTCACCACATGGCACTCTGGCAAGGTGCAGGATATGCGGGTGGTAAGGGTTTGCCATCTTTGCAGGTATTCAGCAAGGCTTTCTCCACCTTTTTGCTTAGTGTGGACAAGGTCAACTATTGATAGCTCTGTTTCAATAAGATGGGCATATTGGGCTACGAATGCCTTAGATAATTCAGCAAAGTTTTTAATTGTGCCATAGGGGATTCTATAAAACCATTCAAGAGCTGGTCCAGCCAAGCTTTTGGGAAAAAGGCGCAAGAGGAAGACATCATTGTATGCTACGTCCTGGCAGTGCATGTAAAATTCTTTGATATGTGTGACAGGGTCTCCTTTTCCTCTGAATTTGTCAAATTTGGGTACCTCAAAGTGTTTGGGAAATGGTGTCATGGTAATGGCTCTGTCAAATGGGTAAGGACACACATTCTCAAACTTGAATGTCTTTGGATCATTCCCTTCTTGGATGGCTTTTAGAGCTGTCTTCATTTGCTCCCATTCTGAATTGATAGGTGATGCCTGGGGTGCCCCTAATGTAGGAGTGTCTTGAGGTAGGTATGTGCTGGATGGGGCCATTGAATATGGATGGCTGTGAGGGATTTGCTGATAGGAATTGTACATTGTTTGGGTAGCTGCATGGTGGATGACAGGTTGTTGAGGGGGAGGTGGCGCATATTGCTGCATGTGCTGCGAGGCTTGCTGTTGATATGGGATTTGAGGTTGGGATTGAGGAACATAAGCTGGTTGTGGGATAAATGAATGGCTTTGTGGAGGTAAGGTATAAGATGGCTGTGAAGCTTGGGGAAAGGATCGGGGGGCTTGTGGGGTTTGACCAAGGTATGTGGGCTGTGCCCCCATTTGGGATGGTACCTGCAAATAATTGGTGGTTGGCTGGGGTGGTGGATTACCTCCTAGAAGTGGCATTGAAAAGTAGTTGGTAATTGGAGGTAATGGATTAGTTGGTGGTGGAGGTGGTGGGAATTGAAAGCTTGGGAATGGAACTGATGGGGTTTGATAGCTTTGTGGTTGGATTTGGAAGCTTGGTAGAGTGGTGGCAGGGGCTGGGGTCACTTGGGAGCTTGGTAGAAAATTGGTAGTAGCTTGTGGGATTTGATAGCTTTGTCGAGTGAGGGTAGTAGCTTGTAGATTTGTGGCTAATTGTATTGAGCTCCCAAGACCTAATGAAAATGATGGGATTGTGCTTTGGGCTGCGGTGAACAAGCTGGGGGTAATGAAAGGTTGATTACTTGGCCCCATGGGTGGCATCCCTATTGTATATTGCTGAGGTTGGCCAAATATGCTAGCACTGATTTGGGAGATGGGTGGATTGGGAAGGCTGGGTTGGGGAGCAGCAACAACAATAGTGAAGGGGGTGAACGGTGAGTTGTTTTGGGTAAAGGGGGTTTGGAGCGGAGAGGTATGAACCAAGGATGGAGTGGTGGTGGCTGGGTTGGCTTGCGGCATGGAGATTTCAACTTGGGTGGATGATGGTATGTTTGGGTCTGTTGGATCATATGGATTGGCTGGAGGTTCTTCTTTTGGCATATATTGAGGATAATTTGGATCATAAGGGCCTATGGGTGGTGGCAGCTGCCCAAACAACGGGTGAGATGGATCTGATAATGGAGGGGGTCTTCCAAAGTCAAAGGTTCCTACATTGTCCCTTCAAAAATTAGCCATGATTGTCTCTTTGTTCTTGTCTATAATGGCGTTTACCAATACTGCATTTCTTGGTTGGTTCATGAAAGCTTCAATGTCAGTAGGTGATGGCATAGCTTTCTCTGGGCTGAAGGATGGCTGAGTGCTCAAGGGGGGTGAGGCTGTTCAATCCAAATAATAGGGCTCCATTGTTTCTTTCTTCTTGGCTAAGCGAGTGACGGGTGGCATGAAAAATGCTCCTAGGGATGGGATGCAACAAATGCTGGTGGATGCAAAAAAGGGGGGAAGGCTTTTCTATGCAAATGATTTCCTAAGTTGAGGCAAAGCTATATGACAAAACCTAAGGAGGATTGGGTTTGGGATTCTAACTTCAAAGATATGTTGCCAAAGTACAAAAGGTCTGCTTTCCTATGTGCAAGCTTGGTGGTGATTGTGTCAACTTAAGGATAGATTGATGATCCTTTAGAAAGAACACGAGATTGACCACTTGTGGATCCCAACTTTTAGCTCAAGGTGATGAGGGATAACAAGTGACAAAGCTGGATTACCCTAGACAAAGCTCTGTCAAAGGGATAACCTTGGTGAGATTGGTGGATTTTGAAAGATTTTAGGAATGGCAAACTTTTGGCAAGGTGACAATAATTTTGAAAGCTTAGATGTGCAGATTTTGGATTGCTGGCTAGATGGTTTGATTCTAAATGAGATGGATGAGCTAATAATACTTAAGGGGATAACCTAAGATGGCTGGATTGTCTACAAAGATGACTCTAGAGTGAAGCTTATCCAAGAAGATGTGGAGAAACAAGGGTGTCTAATCATAGAAATCATGCCTAGTTGGTAAGGCATAAGCAGGATTATCTCCTAGATGTTGGCTAAATTTGATGTTGCGCTCTAACCAGGCCTCTTGAAGTGCTTCGTCGGTAGCTTTGTCCTCTGCTTTGTGGAGTTTGGCAATTCGTGGGCTTGGTGTTATTTCTTTTCTCTTGGCTGAAAGTTCTTGGTATGCTAGAGATGGTTTGAGTTTAACTTTGTGGAACTTCTGTTTGGGTTTGGGTTGCTCTGACATCAATTCTTGAATCTGCTTGGCTTTGAGAGATCTTGGTTGTTTTGCTTCAACTCGTTCAACTTCTGGAATAGGCAGTGACTACGCTAAGTATGCCCTAAGCTAGAATTGACCAAGTTTGGCAAACATTCATTCAACAAATAAAAGATCAAGCAATAGATAGAAACAACCAGATAGAAGTTTTTGATTCTCAGAAAGTGATACTTGCGCCAAGGAGTGTGTATGTTCTAGAAATGTTTTGGTCAGTCACCTCAAACACATTAACATCCTAGATGGTTGTCTACAAGGCTGACATCTGGTTTAGCTAAGGAGTCCTCGATATACCCAAGGTACGTGAGGCCCAAATCCGTAGATGAGACCAAAAAGATGTCACACAGCTGAGAGGAGCGGTAACCCACTTCTCCTCTTTCACTTCTCAAGGGTATAAAGTTCCTTGAGGCTTAGCTCGAGTGACAAAATTTTGATCCCAAGAGAGGTGTCTTTCGATTCACCTCCCAATTCTTATACTCCACCAGAACGCTGGAGTTGAGGTCGTCCAAGGGGTGATGAAATCCCCAAGCAGACCTCCTAAAAAGAAACAAGGTTTTGGATCCTAATCTTATGAACCCAAGATGGCCTCGAAAGACGACAAGGGGAGAGAAGACTTGGATGACCTTGGGCTAAAAAACACGCTTGTTCTTTTACCAACTGACTCTTATGTGTGCTAATCTAGACTTTGCAAGCACTCATGTTTAAGAGACAATGTTCAATTCCAACTTGAAGCGCCAACAAAAGTAAATCGATCGAAGAATGCAAACAATAAGAAGAGTTAGGGTCAACAAAAGAAAACTCGCGCGCCCGGAGGCCCTCCACGTCAAGTATCGATTAATTTTCTTTAAGGCATTCAAGATTGAGTGTGAGTTTGTTTTAAGCCCAAAACAAAAGTGTGTGGGATTCGATTTCAAGCGCGCGCTCGGAGGCTCTCCACGTCAGTTGTTGTTCAATTTTAGTGCCCAAACTTGAAGTGTGATTGATTTAATCTAGAGTTTTGATCATTTAAAATTTTTGATAAAGTTAAAGCAAACATTCAAAGACCAAGTGAGTGAGTTAGATTGTGGAACATTTAACACCTTTTTCAAGTAGACCCATCCCCATAAATGGCGCTGAGATTGCAACCAATGGTTAATATTTGATGGGTGATTAGAAAAGAGGTGAGTCCAAGGAACTATTCAAATTGATTTTTGCAAATTTGTATTTTAACTTAGCAAAGTTTCTTAAATGTCCAAAAATCAAACTTTACCTAGATTGCATGTGGAAAAGAGATTTGTTTTGTTCAATTTTTAGAAGCTCCAAATGAAGTGTTTGATATTGCAATGGTTAATTGATCCTTGGAATTCAAGATTGGATTTGTTGTTTTAATCATGCATTCAAAGAAAATTTGATTTTAATCCATGGCATTCAAGAGTATGTTTAGCAACATGCATTCAAAGACAAGTGATTAAACATTCAAATTTTTTCCTTTGAGCATTCAAGATTGAGATTTTGTGTGTTGTTTTAAGAACTTTGAAGTGCTTTGTTTTAACCTTAGATCATTCAAGATTGTTTTGGACTCAAAAGTGAAAATGACTCTTTGGACTTTGGTTTTCATTCAAGATTTTGTGTTCTAATTTGCATATTTTAAGCCCAAAAATGATATTCCTAGATTGTTTTGATGCATGAAAAACTTAAGAAACATTCAAGATTTTGCAACAAGACATTTGTTTGGAACAAATAACAAAGCTTTTAGGACAATTTTTGGCAACCATTTAGGACTCTTATTTTTCATGAGATTTTTAAAAGAACTTTAAAATATTTGCAAATGAGGTTCATTTTATCCTTGATTGATGCTTTGAGTTTGATTTAGATTTTAGTGTGCACTTAGTGTTGATTTTGAACCTTTTGAAATGGAAACTTGAAGTTCTTTTTAAATTCTCAAAAATGAAGTGTTCCTAATTTTGCATGAATGAATCTAAAACCTTGATGTTGCAAGGATGCAAATGATTAGATTGGTTTAGTTTCACTTGTTAAAAGATTTTTTCTTTTTTGCAAATTTTTAATTTTTCAATGGATTTAAGTATGATTTGGGGGTTCATTTTAAGCACTAAAAAGAAGTGTGTATGATTTTGCTTCCTTAAAAAAAAATGGCCAAGATCTCCCACAAGAAGAAGAAGAAGAAGTAGATGGAATAAGAAGAATATAGACAAGAAGAGGAAGAAGAATTCCAAGTACTTTTTCCATCTATAAGCTTGAAAAATCTGCAAATACTATGAGATAGACTATGAGTTCCTTTGTCTTCTTCATGCTCATGTGGACCTACAAAACCAATTTATACAATCCTACCAATCACAAAAACAAGCAAAATTAGCCAAAATTAGCAAATGACATACAAAACTTGACTAAAAAAGCTAATGAAGATGACCCATGCCAGGTCCCACCGGGCGTGCCAAAATGTATATGAGCAATGTTACTATGCTAATAGAAACCAAATTTAAATAAAACTTCTACAAACTAAACAAAATTCATAAACTTCAAGATAGACTAAGATGAGCTCTCAATTGAGAATATGAGCCATTAATGGGCTCTCTCAATGAGAAGCTCTCTTGTTGAGTAGCTTTGTCTAAATAGATAGGATGTATCCTCAAGCTTTATGCTTCAAAAAGGGCTTCAAATGGAGTTGGAATTTGGGTGTGAGTGTATGGTTTTGATGTAAAATGGCTTCTCAAAATGGCATTATGACTTTACTTCATGGATTGTGTTATTTTGCAAAGGGAAAGGATCCAATTTATAGGCAAGAGGCTTGAGGGATTGAGGGCTAAGATGCAAGGATGGGGAAAAACTCATGGAGGGCTTAGATTGAATGAGAGGAGAGCATATGGATTGTGCTTCCTTACAACCAATCAGGGAGTGACACATGTCACAGGGTGAGAGGATGGAGGAAAGGGCAAGGATGAGTCAACAAAGGAGGCTCAAGAGATAAAATCTTCATAAAGACCCTTCATAAGTGCTTTGTAAGAACATTTATGACTTTGTGGGTTTTATAAAGTTTTGTGGTTGAAGATATTTGTGAGAGATACCATGAAATTCGAATTTGAGGGTTTAGGGGGGTTTTAAGCTTGCTTAGGGTTGAAAAAATGATTAGAGGAAGGGTTAGAGATGGCTTAGGACTAGGCAAGTGGATGGCAAGTGGATTGCAATTAATGAGGGTGGGTGAAGGAGGAGATATTTGTTAACTTTGGCTTGAGTTAGCAAGTCTTAACCCATGTTTAGGGAATGTGACAAGGTTAGGAGGGGATTAGGATTAGGATTAAAGACATCTTCTAGAAGAGTCTAGGCTTTGGATGAGGATGAAGACTTTCTAGAAGAGTCTAGAACTTCCTAGGATAAGATTTTATGAAATAAATAAAGTTTTATTTATTTCAAGGGTTTGGGTTGAAGAGATATTTATTAAAACATTTTTAATAAACATGAGGATTAATATTTAATCTTGATTAAATATTTTGGGAGGGATTCCTTAATTAAATATTTTTAATTAAGATAAAGGGATTTAATGGCATAAAAATTAATTAATTAATTAATTAAATAATTAATTAATAAATGATGATGTCATCAGGACTTTTTCAAAAAATAAAAATACTTTATGTTCTAAAAGATTTTTGGTCAATTTATTAATTAAATAATTAATAAATAAGGAAGTAATGTTTAAATAAGATTTAAACATTTTTGGGAGGGATTCCTTAATTAAATATTTTTAATTAAGATAAAGGGATTTAATGACATAAAAATTAATTAATTAATTAATTAAATAATTAATTAATAAATGATGATGTTATCAGGACTTTTTCAGAAAATAAAAATACTTTATTTTCTAAAGGATTTTTAGGTGTCTACATTCCCAAGATATCTTCTGGTGTTGATTTTTTTCTCATATGATTTCTTTATTACTATATTTTATCTTTAGTTTCTAGGCTCTAGTTTTAACATGGTATCAGGACCAAGATTTTTTTTAGCAATAAAGAAGTCTCTGAAAGTTTTTTTTTATGAGAAAATTTGTTTACATATGACAGTCTACATAGAATGAATGGAAATTGAAGGTGTCTCTCTGTTGTGCACATAGTTGTATCACCATACTATCTCTTTTTTGAATATCCAAAATTTTTTGCGCCCCTATTTGCGACTCTTGCATGAATATTTAGATGCAATGTTGCTGGAAAAAATATTCATGAGAATAAGAAAAAGAAAAATTCTTCGGTTACTTTGTGTCTACCCAGTCTATTTATTATTGGTTGGTTTATGCAATGGACTATTGGAAAATTCTTGCTTCCATTGCATCACTAAGATACAATATATTAGTTCTCAAGCTAGGCTTAAAAATCTTTCTCTCTTTTGCCTTTCAAATTTTTTTGAGAGTAGGCTCTCCTTTGCATCGATTCAGTTCTGATTTATTTAGAGTTAGCATATTGCAGAGCACCATGTATTGGTGGTTTTCTCTTAGGTCCTAGAAATCATTTTGTCTTGCTTGCCAAGTTTGCACTTTTATCCGTCACGGAATTCCAATATTTGATATTCAAGTAATGCTCTTGAATCTTATAAGGTGAACGCTCTGAATTGTTTATGGCATTAGAATTAATTACATTGTGAGATGCTGCACTGTGCGTATGTCTTTCATGCTGGCTATATTCAATTTGGAGTTTTTTGCATCTTATTTTTTGAACTACTCACTCTCTAGAGGTGCCGTAATAAGTATTGCTTCTTGCCTATGATCTTTCAATATTGTCATCGTCTTTCTTTATGATCCACCTTGCAATCTCCAAAAGCATAAGTCTATCTGATGGATATTGTGGTAGCTTCTTAGAGCATAGGAGAGTTTCAACTACCCAAATGTATGTGAATCTGTGGCATTGGATAAAATATCCACCAACTTGTGTGACTCTAGCTGCAACCTTTATTGATAGCCTCTTTGTGTAATCACCTTCAGCGAACCAGATTATGATGAAGATAAATGCATGACTCACTAATCTATATTCTATGCTCTTATCCAAGAGATTATTTTATATCCAATTATAGGTACACAATGTATGACCATTCATTGGGGTCTTGTATGTTTCCCCTCCTCACGACACCTAGATAGTTTACTTCCTTGGATGCTATTAAGTAGACCACATATGATGTCATATAGAATTATGGATTTGTTTTTACTAAAGTGAGTTGCTCATGCAAAGAATAACTGATGATAATACCCCATCAATCTTGAAGTCCCTCCTTGTAATTGTCTCTATGAAATGTACCATCCAAGTCTCCAAATGTCTTATCATAGGAAGTCCCATTACTCCACTTAAAAAGATGATATTGTATCCAATATTATCAATCATTTACCCTCGATTCATGTTCACCTTGCCTTCTTTTATGTTGCCTAGGGTTCTTGTGATCAAATATTTGTCTTGCACTAGGTCTTTTTTTACTTGTTCATTCTCTGTATACCATCTGTCTCTTGTGTTGTATGTAATCTTCTAATACTGCTCAACAACAGATAAGTAGAATACCTTCTCAATATTTTGTGGTCAGATGTCAAAGATAATCTTTCCAATTACACTTTTAACCACCTTCTCCTCAGGCAAGTAGTGTTGGGCCAATGTCATAATCAACTCTAAGGATTGCATTGACATCGGGTGTGATGCTGCCTTCACCAACCTGCTCAAAATAAGTGATGAGATCATTTCTAATATCTGATGTGGTTTGTTTCATAGCACAAGGAATGTATTCTATTCTACATGCCCAAGTTCTATATCTGAAATCTTAGAGTGTAAATTTGTGAATTTGGACTTCTTCTATAAGCCTTGAAACTTGAAGGTCACAGGTTTAGGTGTAATATTTGTAGCTATGAAAGATGAGGACACCATTATAATCTATACAAAATTGAAACATTAGTATACTACTACTTGGGGGCCCAAATAAGGTTAATGACTAGCAAAAATTTGTGAAATTTTTGACAAAGTAGGTTAAAAGAAAATGAAAATGCATAGTGTACCTTGCCCACCTCTGAAAAGTGTCTTAATCTACTCATGACTAACTAGGGAAATATTGTGTTTTCTTTTATCACATGTTGTGCAATTGTGCACTTGTGCAGGTGTGCTAGCTATGACACTGCACACCACTTGTTTGTTCATTGGGAGATTATTTCCACACTGGATTTGGGGAAATGTCAGAGGTTGCATGTCCTACACATGTGCACATATACTTTACCTTAGTGTAATCTCTGTAGAGGATCATAGCTATGGAATGAAGAGGGTGCAATGAATGGGAGATTGTGAATGAAAATGAGCACTTGCATGGGGGGTTCTTCTATTTATAGGCACACTTGTGGAGGAAGCACATATTTTGTATCCTACCAAGGTGTACACATGAACAAGGTCCACATGTGTGCACCTTGACATTATCAAACTATTTAATTTGGGCAATGCATGCAACACATTTGCATAGGTGCACACTAGGTGATGTAGTGCAAAAATGCCCATTTTCAACTGCTAGATCTTGAGTGATGTGGACTTACTATACTCCTAGACTCGACTTACAATAGTCCTCTCTATGAATCAAAATCAAAAAAGGAGGGGGGTCCCAATTTTTAAGTAGAAAATAGGGCATGTGTTGTAAAGCCACAACAATACATTGTGCTACATAAATCCCCTTTTAAATAAATCCTATTTATTTAAATCTCTCCACATGAATAAAATTCCTAAATCCACCATTAAGTTAAATCTTATTTTATTTAATCCTAAATCCTACCTAAAACCTCTAGTCTACCACCCATCCCTCTCATCCTCCTAAGTTGCACTACCCACTAGTTAATCTCACTTAATTAGCTAAAGTACCTTTTTATCCCCTTTTAGTTCCTAAGTGGTTACTCACACGTGTAAACAACTCATCCCAAAAAGAAGCCCCTTTCATTAACTCCTCCAAAAGGTATATACTCTTACTCCTTTGTACCCCACTCATTTCCCCAAGGTTGCTCACACATGTGTGAGAAAAATTTAAGCCACTCAAACCTTAAAGGCTTGGTTTGAGTTTTGCATGGCTTATCCTTTAACCCATGTATCTCCCTTGTGGAACCCTTGTGGATGCCACATAGATGCCACCTCATCAAAGTGTCCCTTAAGCCTATGAATAAGACCCTTGTCTCAAGAATTTTTCATCTCCCTCATTTTCATTGTTATCGTGCTAGTTTAGTGCTAGAGCTTTTAGAGATTTTTAGAGACCTTACTAACCCTTTGGTAGGTATTTACTTTTTTTTATTGTTCTTTCATATTCATCTTAATATTTCATTGTTAGCTTTTTTTTTTAATCTTGCATCCATTTTACATCCTCTGGATGCCTTCAAGAATGGATGCTTTCATAGCCATTTCTTGAAGTGTTCTTCATTCATTTAGCCTAGATTTCAATCTTGGGATTCAATAATTGTGTTTGGGGAGAGCACATTCACATCTATCAATCTTGAGCACACCAACAAACCCTTTGGGTGCACTTGTTGAGTTGCTCCAAGGTTGTGTTGGACTCTATTTTATTGGTTGCATTTGCTTTGTAAAACTCAAGTATTTATTTGTTTTCATTCTTGAATCTTGATATGCATGTATGACTAACATTTGCCTTGTTTAAGTGTGCTCCCAAAAAGTAGGTTTTTCATATATACACCTTGAATCCAAACATATGTCTTCCTTTGATGAACCAAAAATAGTAAAAAGTGTTTTGGAGAAATCAAACCAATAAAAAACAACAAAACATATCAAAACCCTTGCAATAAAATCTCTTTCATGACAATCAAAATGTGACAATCAAACATCAAATCAAATCAAGCAACATGCATCATAAATTGAAAATGGACTCATGAGACCCGTCTTCATCAATCAATCAAATGAAACATCAAAACAACCTAATCAATGACCAGTAAGGTTGTTGACAAAGAAAATTATGTTAATCCATTATTGATTTATCTTTCATGATTATGTACCTATGCTTCTCAAGGATACCACTAAGTGGTGAGAATTGCTATTATGGTTTATAATCTTGTTTTTTTTTTTTTTTCATTTGTGGAGTATTTCAATTAAATTTTGGGGCAAGGATGATGTATGGTGAATGTGATGAGAATTGTCATGCATCTGACAACCACACACACCCATGATCTAAGACAACCTAGAATGATATTAAAACATTCCCTATTTATTTTTAATAAATCAAAACAATGAAAACCTGGGATAAACATTTGTCGATTCAATACATCATCCAAGTTGATAGTATAAGTTTAATTCTTCTAAATCACATCTCCTAATTCATTCTTATAGATAATTCATACATTTTACTAACATTTCTTCTATTAATCAAATAAGTCAATTCATTTATTTGTCCAAAAAGTTCAAATCATGTTATCAATTAGTCAATCAATCAATGATCATGTATTATATATGATGTATCTTTCCTTAAAATACATGTCATTTTTTTTATACATGATGTATTATACATGTATTATAAATGAAGTAAAATTGAGAGTAGGTCTATGAGTGTGATCATCCATAAGGAATAGAGAATATCCCTAGTACGTTTAGCCTTCAAACATAGTAAGCATGGTTGTTCGTTCCAAGTCTTATCCACTAGAATGCACAAGGCTTTAATTTTAGTGTTTATTCATTCTTAGAAGGAAAAATGGTTAACTAGATCATGAACTTGAAAATACCAAGGCTTAAAAAAGTGGGTTGTGAACCTAGACATGGATTTGGATCTTTTCAATAAATGAAATGAAAATGTTTTCATTTTTTGGAATGAAATCTAAATTCTCTAATTTGGTGGCTTTCTTGTATTATGAAAAGGTTTTTTTTTTTTCCTCTTTTAATGCATTCAACTTTAGCCAGGGCCACAATCTATGCTCTGTTTGCATACACGATGGTGTAACATAGATTGTAAATCCATACACAAAACTTGTTCCTTTTCTTGAATGAACTAGTAACATAGTTTATGTATTGTGGATGGTGTACTCAACATTTTAATTTTGACTGGAGTGTTTTTTATTCAAGCTACTTTACATTTATTACTTATTATTTAGTGTTGAGTCTACTTACTATGATCTAAAAATTTAATAAAAATTACATTGAATTTTGATCATTATTGAATTGGTTAAAGGCCAGATACTTTTAAATGAACATTGATACTCTTAAATGAACATTCTGAATGGTATAAAATAGTCACTTTGAGCATTATGCACATTTATTCAGCCTTTTTTTTGTAGATCTTGTTGCACATGTTTTGTCATAGTAGTAGTATTTTGGCAATGATAATGGTTTCTTAAAGATTTTTCCAAAAGGTTTGAGTGGCCAAAAACATGGAGATTTCTGAAGAAGTTAAACATTGGAAAATTATAATATAAATAATTTTCAATGCATGTAATGCCATAAAAGCACTATGTGTCAACTGGGGATAATTAGAGCTTGATGCACTTTTCTATTCATAAGTAAATGGAGCTTTCATAGTTAACATCTAGTACTTTTGGGTTATGAAGATCTTATTTCTGTATGTACACTACAAAACAATTTCAATTTTGTTTGAAGCAATTATGAAAAGTGCTATGCAATCCCCTTAGAAGCTATGGGGTAGTTATGTCTAATCTCTTCTGTCTACAAATTTTGATAGGTGTTTGAAAATATGTAATATTTACTATCAATCATGTTTTTTCTTTTCTTAGTGCATGTCATTTCAGACAAATTTATTCTTGTATGCACCCAAAAATGGTCGCCTAGACTATGGGCCCCCATTATTCAATTTATCAATTTATCAAATTTTCTGAATCAATGGTTTGTAATATTTTATTAAATCAATTCAAATCAATTTCCTTGATCAAATTTGATTTATTTCATTTCTAAGATTGATCATTTTATTCCAAGTCTTATTTAATTAAAAGAAAATCTTCTCTTTTAATTAAATAAAATAAAATCCCCATTTAATTAAAAGAAAACCTCTCTTTTAATTAAACAGTTCATCCACATTTAATTAATTAAGAGAAAAACCTCTCTTTTAATTTAATTAAATATCTTCTATTTAATTAAAAAGAACTTGCTCCCTTTTAATTAAATAAAAATTCCACTTAAATATCTCTTTTGATGAAAAAAGGAAATAAAATAAATTCTTTTTATTTAATTTCTCTACACTTAAAAATGTGATCTAAGTGGGATTTATCTTTCCACTTTCTCCTCAACCACTCCTCTTTTCTAATTGGTGGAATCTTGTCTCACATGGATCACCACTTTCTTCTCAACCACTCCTCTTTTCTCATTGGTGGAATTTTGTCTCACATGGATCAAGCTCTATTATCCCATATTGGTTGTGAGAAGCCTCTCACCTCCATAATTTCCTTTATAAGGGAGAGCCCTCTCCTCATGTTAGAGACCCATGATTATGCTATCGTTATGCTGCAGGTTTGAAGACCAATTTTTGAAGGAGTTTGAATACAAAAGCTTTTTGTGGAGAAATTCTATTTTCTTGTCTTTTTCTCTCTTGCACCCATCATGGGCTTTTAGCTTAGATCTTGCATTTATAGATTAGATTTTTCTTTCATAGATTAGATCTTATTTTCATAGCTTAGATTTTGCATTGATAGATTAGATCTTGCTTTCATGCATATTTGAAGATCACGGAGACTAGCATTCTTGCTTTTTCCTCTTTGAATCTCTCATCTCATGGTGTACTTGCATGGGCATAAAAATAGGTCAAACTGAGGACCTCCATTGCAAACCCTTGCACTCTATGAGTAGAGAGCTATGGATCGATTTGTGAGGGCTCATTCTTGAGTTTTCTTACATGTAATGATTCATAGAAGTGTGACAACATTTTAGCACACATTTGATGTGGCAGAGCCCTGAAGATTGTAGGATAACACCTATTAGAGGTTCCCTTCTTATGTCTCCTTTCCCAATAATACATTTATTTCCAACCTTAAATTTCTAAGTAGCCCAAACAATGTGCAAGTTTCATAGACTCGATCATAATTAGATGTACCATATGTTGGAAATTACAACTGATACAATTGTTATGTTGTCATTGATGTCAAACCTTATTGTTAAGACAATTTTCTATTTGATTTGAGTGCCATATAAAGATGATTGATGAAGAGGATTTGAGGAGATGGACATAACAAAAGGACCTAGAGGAAAGGTTGAGTTATGAGGAACTACAATGGGCACTTGATTAGTTAGACTTTGACAAGATAAAGTGATTGTTTAATCATAAGCTAAGTGAAGAAGACAGTTGTACTGAAGCCTAGAAGAAGTGATCCAAGAATGACCAAATGCATTAGCTTGACCAAGAAAAAGAGTAGAAGACTAAGGAACTTGAAGTTTATGCTAAGTGATGCTAGTGTCAACTGAGCATCAACATTGATTGAGTGTCAGTATATGTGCCAAACAAAAAAGTTAGCAGTGACCGAGTAACCTAGTGATGATCGAGTATCATAATACAATGTTGGTAGAGGGACAATGTTTGACAAATTATGAGGAAATCTTGATTTCCAGCCAACACAGTTGATTTCTTGGAATATGTAAAGTGTGTGGAAGATAAGGATGGATGTGGTGGATCATTTAATTCAAGGGAAACTATGTTTGAATGTTCCTATGTGAGATTTCAATGCAAAGTTTAGATTAGTTTTTAGAAGAGAACATAGGAGATGAAATGTTAGAAGGATTCGATGAATCTAACCAAACCCTAAGATCTACGATGATGTTTAAGTGACAAAAGATCATAATTCCCTATTTAAGGAGGTAAAAGGGATAATATAATAAGGTTGTTAGAGGTTAGCAGAGCTAGTGAAGACCTAATAAGGTTGGAGCAGTTGTTGATGCTATTGATTGGTAAACTTGAGTAGGAGGTTGAGAAGAATTGAGAAGAGGTGAAGTGTGATTGCTTGAAGGAGTACCAAGCATATTAGAGACAGAGTCACCAATGGATGTTAGTTAGTGGATCAACATATGAACCAAACTGTGATCTAAATTAGCAAAGTGGGTTGTATTTGTTAGGTCAACGTGTTGTTACTTTCTAACCATTGTATTAGTATTGACATCCTTTAATCATAGTTGACCTAACAATCATATGCAAATCCTCTAATCAAGGTGAGATTCTAATGGAACATTCTTAAGCCCTCTAACAAGGCCACTCCTATCAAGGCGATTTAATCCTCTAATAGGGTCACACATAATAGTGTGTTTTGTAACCTTTAACATAGTTGGCTCCTAATAGAGCTCACTTCAAAAGAGTGAAAATTTGGTGACATGTGACTGGTGGTTTTTCCCAAATTGGGTTTCCACATTAAATCATGGTGTCATACTCATGTGGATGTCATTTGAGATGTTTTATTGTTATTGTTTTACATTCTGTGAGTTTGTTATTATTAGGGCAATGGATTGCAAGTTTATGTTATTGATTGTTTACTATAGAGACTGAGCTATTGAATGTTTAGATCTAAAGTATTTGAAGTGTTTAAAAGTTCAATTAATTCATCAAGATATGAGAATTATTGATTCATCCCCCACCTCTCAATCATTTTAAATCAATATAACACCATGTAGGGGTTACAGATGATCACCCTTCAAGCCAAGGGACACATCCCGATAAGGCTCGATTACGCTTCCAAAGCATCTACTTACATCATAATGTTAGATTTGTGCAAAATAACAATGATTGGTAAATCGTGGAACTCTACACTTTAGATCCATCTCTGTGATATTGTAACGGGTCAGACAAGTTTGGCTAGGTGTTAAAGATATTCTTTTATCTTGACTTAGCTTCTAATTACTTTATTGTCTTATTTGAATATGAAGATCATAAGGATTTTGGTCACACAAAAAAGTGTGGTTATGTATGGGCTTTGGTCTATTTGACATTCCATAGCTAGAAAATTTTAAAGTGAACCTTCCATGTATAATTTCATGCCTTTTTGGATAACATTCTCTTCATTTTTGTTGGAGTATTGGGACCCCAATAATATTGGAGAGTTATATGCAAAAAAATTTGAAATATTTATCATTCATGATCTCATTTCATGTCATAAATCAAACTTAGCATTTAGGTTGTGTTTGTTGTCAAACTTGGCAAAATCATTTCCAACTAGCCTCTCTATTCTTTCCAAATCAGGATTGTGGGATAATAAAAAATTATATATCAGATGTAACTTTTGCTCAGATACATGTTGATTGCATGGCTCATTAAACATATCAATGTCAAGGCATAAACAATCTAGATTCATCTATATATAGGGAGCATGCATCAAATCCTTCCCAATGTATATTTATAAAGGTTTATTTTGCTTCCCATGTCATTCCCCCTTTGATTCGTCATCTTACCATATGCACAAATTGCATCGTCATGATATTCAACTACCAGAAAATGTGAGGCATCCATGACTAATATTACTACATCTAATTTGTATGTGGATTTTACATAGGATAACAAAAGGATGAGGGTGGGGAGAGTGGAGGTGTGCATGGGAGGAAAGTGTATGAAATTGGGGGTTGAAAAACTGCTAGTTGCTTTTGAGGAGAGAATAGATATATCTGGAAAGGGATGTGGGGTATAGGCTGTGGGATGCAAATGTATGGGGAAGTGTAGAAATGCACACAATATGAGAGTGCATAGTGATTTCTCCCAAGAATTGCTTATGTGCATATTAAGAGAACTTAATGAAATAGACATAATAGAGGGAACAATTCTTGATAATGCAAAATGATTTTTGTTCCTTCCTCTGTGAAAGGGAACATGGAATGACCTCAACGATATAGGCACAAGAAGGGAACATGGAATGACCTCAAAAAAATAGGCACACACATTGACCATGGTAGCATAAATGTGACCTAAACCATTGTAACGAAACTGACAGTAACCAAATTTGTTATTCAACCATCTTCAAGACAACCTAAGATGAGATAAATGTAGTTCATTGACAACAATCATATTTAAGCACCCACTTAACTAAGTATGAAAATGATTCCATTGCATATAACATGTATAAACAATAAATGAACTTGAGTAAAAAGGCATGGATAGACGCATTAAGCACAAAAACAAGTGTGGCTTGCATGGATTAAGATGACCAATGGCATGCAGTATCTCCCATCTTTCTATGCTTACACATGATCTCAATAGGCATTATTTTTGCAATTATAAGAAAAACTTCTTCTCTTTGATGCTTGTAGACAAAATGTTATAAAAAATGTATTTCTATTTTTTTAAAAATCTCATAATCTTGTGTATGTGAGCCTTGTAGAGTCTAATAGGAAATATGTAGTTGAAGTTCATGTTCTTATTCCATAGAGCTAGAAAAAAAATTAGAAGTAGGAACATGCTTCAAAACAAGAATCATTGCACCTAATTCTACCATAAGTTTTAGACATGTGCATACGTAACATTACTTAAGATGCATGCACAGGGAGGGAATGATAGACCATGCCTTCTTTCATGGAGGAAGGATAACCTCCTTTTTACGAAGGAGAACTATAGTTGAGATCATGCCTTTCACATGACAATTTACAAATTCAACATGGCCAAGGTGATGAATTAGCAATTGCACATTTATGTATTTATAATGGTTAGCCGATTGGTTTGTTTTGAATTCTTAATTGATGAGTGTATCAATGTAATACAATGCACAACCCTGATTTTACACATTAATGCTTATATCGATTTTGTTGAGGCCATTCAACATTCCCCTTTATGGAGGAAGCAACAAAAATCACTATGCACTCTCAAGAATTGTTCTCTCCCTTATGTCTATTTTGTTGATTTCTCTTAATACACCCATATGCAATTCTTGAGAGAAATTACTTGTGCACTCTCACATTGCATGCATTTGTGCACTTCCCCATACATTTGTAGCCCACAACCTATACCCCATATCCCTTTCCAAATATATCTATTCTCTTCTCAAAACTAAGCAACAAATACTCAAGCTCCAATTCATGCACTTCCCTCCCATACATGCCTCCACTCCCCCCACCCTCACCTATTTGTTATCCTCTACAAATTCCCCATAAAAACTAGATGTATTTGAACAATTTTCTCCCTTTAAAATGATAGGAATTGAGTCCTTAAGGGTCCTTCCACATCAAATTTTATTAAGGAATGAAGAAATTCATCCTTCTTTCATTTGATAAGGACCTGCCACGAATATTTGCAAACTTCTTTAAACCTTGATTCACATGAAAACCTTCCTTAAAGCTTCTAATTTATTTGTCTTCCCACAATAGACCTTGATTGCTTTTGCAAAATATAAAATTGATGCAAAACTTAATGGAGTCCCCTATTATTAGTAGTGGCTCATTAATATTAGTCATCGATGCCTTACATTCTCTGGTAGTTGAATCACATGACAAGGATTCATCTTTATATGATTCTTTATCCTATAACATATGCAATTATTTTATTTAGGAAGAAGATGAATCAAAGGGAGCATGACATGGGAAGCATAATCAACCTCAATAAATATACATTGAGAAGGATTCGATGCATGCTCCCTACATATAGAGGAATCTAGATTGTCAATGCCTTGACATTGGTAGTGTGATGACCTGTGCAATCAACAAGTTTTTATGCAGAAGTTACATCTAAGGTCTGAACTTTTTGATTCCACAATCCCCATTTGGAAAGAATAGAGAGGGAAGTCAGAAACCTTTTTGCCAAGTTAGACAACAAACACACCCTATTTGTTAAATTTTATTGCTAAAGTAAAATAAGATCATGTATGATAAATATGTCAATTTTGTTTTCAAAAAATCTACAATATTGAGGTCTTGATAGTACAATGGAAACAAAACAAATGTTACCCAAAAGACGGGAAATTATAGATGTTAAGATTCACTTTGAAATTCGCTATCTTTGGAATAGTAAATAGACCAAAGCCCATGCCAAACTACACCTTTTTTTTGTGAATAAAATTTCTATGATCTTTATATTCAAATATGACAATAAAATAATTAGAAGTCAAGAAAAAAAAAAATCTTCAACATGTGGCCAAACTTGCCTAGCCCATTGGAAGATCACATAGATACTTGTGAAATGTAGAATCTAAAAACTTACCTATCACTATTATTTCTTGCAAATATGAGATTCATGATGTAAGGAGAAAGATCTGCAAGCTTCTTCAAATTTAACTTTTCTAATTTATTTGTCTTTGTTTCAAGTTTGAAGCTTTCATTTTAAACTTCTCACTTTCATCTTACTATTTTTCTTGTGAGAGGTTTACTATCTCAAGCCACAATTTTAGCAAGAATATTTTTTGAAATCACTGTAAAAACACAGTTTTTAAGTATTTGATGAGTTTTATTTGATAGTTCTATATGTCTTAATTGATTTCTCATGCATATTATGTTAACTAAGGATCCATTTATTTTGGGTCTACTATTAAAATTGTATAAAGCTTTCCTCCATTTATCATTGAAGTTTCTTTTGGCGGAGGTAGGCACATTCCTGTGTGAAGGCCTCAACAATTATTCGGTTAATAAGTTACTTTGAAAAATTGGGAAAGATGGATAAACATCGTTGGCCTAGGATGGTGGTTGATGAGGAGCTAGACCATTGAAAGAAGACATGGAAGAAACACAATAGCAAATGGTTCAATAAATGAAACATTAATTAGCAATAGTGCCTAAAACCAAGTTAGAGATTAAAACAATGGGTGTTGGGAAAAGTTAGGACTGCCATGTGGACAAATCAGATAGATAGAAAAAAATTTACTATGTCAAATAATTCAACCCCATATGCGATAAAGAATATTTAGGAGCTGATATCAAAGGAAAGGCAAAAATTTTAATTGCTCAACTGAGGTTCGGATCATATCATTTGAGATGTGAAACTTGCAGATGGAAGGTCCTTAAAGAAGGGTGGGAGGAAAGAATTTGTATATTTTGTAACAAGGGGGTGGTGGAAACAAAATGACATTATGTGAAATATTGTACCACATATGTGGATATCCACAGCTAATACAAGGACACTTTACATGTGAACAACATAAAATAACTTTTTGAGGAGTCAAGAGTACACAAGGTGGCCATCTTGCTAACATAGATACACAACAAAAGGGACAGCCTGGAGAAATATGATTAGACTTCTTAATGGGTCTTCTTTTGGTTCCTTAGACCATTGGTCTCATACATCATCATTTGATTACATTTCATTAATCTAGCTATCTTGCAATCCTTTCAACTTCTCTATTTTTCAATTTTCTCTAATAGCTCACCATTGCTTTGTAGCTCGATAAGTGTTCAAGGCTCTAAATTTTTGATTTGTTGGAAACGTGGGAGACGAAAATAGTATGCCAAGATGGATATGCATGAATGAATGATTTTAATAACGTCCATGAGGGCACAACAACTTATGGGACCCGCAATCAGTACATGCCCCCAAAAAAGGGTAAAAATACTTAATTAGGCTATAACTTGTTGATTAACTCCTCTCTGCACTGATGGATTTTAATAATCAGATTTTGCCATTTTGCCCAACTACTCTTCTTCAAATAGGTAGTTTAGGTTGCTGCTTTCTAAAATCTCTGCATACCCAACTGTGATGTCCCTATATGTTGGGCATTGCATAGCAGAGTGATACTCCATTTCCACCTCCTCCCTATCACATAATATGCATGTCCTGTCCTCCCATTCTTCTTTAGGCACCCACCATCTACCCATTTCACACCTCAATTAATGAGAGCTAGTTCTAAGCTAGGTAATGAGCATTTTTGCTTTCCATTTAATATTAGCCTTGATATACGCTCTTTCCTCATGACTAGTAGTTGGATTAAATTCCTTGATATAATAAGCCTTTTTTCTCCCCTTTTGTCTAGTCCACATGATATTGCAAATTTTTTCACATACGTACTTTTTTATTTCTTCATTACTACCTAGGCACACATGGATGTTAATGCCCCACTTTTTCATCCATTTTTTTGTTTTGCTTCATCCATGTTCTCTTTCTCCTATCAAGCTTTTCGTCCATAACCAACTTGGGCCAGCGATGACTTTCCATATTTTTTCTTTAAGTAACTTATCATCTAGACCAAAGCAAAGGTCTCCAATAGTAAGAAACAAACCTTTGCTAATAGGTTCTCATAAGGCACTGTAGTTTTGATTTTGAGGCTACTAATAATAAATGCTTTTGAATTCTTTCAACCTGTCTCCATTTTTGATTTGACATACTACTGCCCCAAATTTCGCACCCATACAAGATCACCAGGGTGACAAGTAGACCAAAGAGCATTTTCCTAGTCTTCCACCCCCATAATTCTGTATATCTGCACTTATTTTGTAGAGAGTACAATGCTTTCCATCCACCTTGGATCCTATTTTATTTGTATGTTTCCCAGTTGAGCTTGTTTTGAAAGTTGATTCCTAAATACTTGTATTCGTTCACTATCTCTAGAGGATTACCCTCAAAGAGAAATGCGTCTGGAGACCTCCTATTTCTCTTCAATGAAAAGATCATAACTTAGGTTTTACTAGCGTTTACTTGCATTCCCACCTCCTGGCAAAAAATTTCTAATTCCTTCAAGTGTTTTCTCAAACCATTGGCTGACTTAGCAATTATGATGAGATCATCCACATATAAAAGCAACCTTATTACATAGTTCGCCGGTTGCACTCCATCACCATTGGCCTTGTTTAACCATTCTTCTAACTTATCAATGTAGAGCCCAAATAGGGTTGGAGATAACGAGCACCCTTGTTTGACCCTAATGTTACTGCCAAAACGCTCAGACAACCCATCCGTTGTTCTAATTTTAGCCTTGACATGCTCATATAATTTATGAACTACAATCCTAAGCTCCTCAGAGATTTCCAATTCTTCCATCTTGTCCCATAGTTTGTTATGTGTCACCATATCAACACTTTTGTAAAGTCCACAAAATAACAAAATGCCTCAACCCTTAGAGTGTCCCATGTTTTTTTTCAACCATCTTAGAGTTACCCTGTGATCTGTAGTGGAATATTTTGGTATAAAACCTCCTTGCCCCTTTGCCCTCTTTCCTTCTATTTCCGCCCATGTAGGCCCGATTTGGTTGGTGGAATATGAGTGGAATAGGAAAATGAAATTAGAATATGTTTTATATTCGCTGTTTGGTAAGCTCAATCGGAATTGGGAATAGGAAGACATATTCCAATTGTGCCCCTAAAATGAGCATATGTCTATGCCAAAAAATATCTATTATTGGAATAGGCCATTTCCATTTCCATTCCGATTTTCCATTAAAAAAAATAAATTAATATTTTTTTTTTCCGAATTTTTTGAATTTAAAATTTTTTTAAAAACTTTTTCTTTTTAAATTTTTTTAGTTAAATTTTTAATTTTTTTTTTTTTTAATAACATTTTTTAAAATTATATCTATTTGTTTAAAAAAATGAAAATGAATTAATCAAAAAAATAATAAATTAAAAAAAAATTAAAAAAAATGTTTTTAAAAATACAAAACTTAATCTTATTCCTATTCTATTTTTGTACAACCAAACAATGGATTGAATTCCAAGTGCACCAAACATGATTGGAATTGCCTATTTCTATTTCCATTCTCCATTTCCATTCCCATTCCATTTTTCTATTCTAATTTTGTATTCCTATGCCAGCAACCAAACGGAGCCTTACTGATTTTCCATTCTAACATACTGCCGAATAGCTTGCCAAGATGCAGGTTAACCATTATGGTCTTGAAAGATTGTTTATGTCTCAACTTTTATGTAGGGGAATCAGCACACAAGTGGTCCAATGTTTAGGGAAACCTCGTTGCGTTTGTTGCGACTGATATGAGGTGTGATATCAGCTACCCATTTTAAATATTCGACCTGCAGCGTGGCTCTGTCTGCTGCTAGCTTCCTACTGACCTGTATCATATCCTAGTTGTTGAAGAGATCACCTGTCGACTTAGCTACCGTGGCGTTATGATTCCCCCAATTCACATTCATAGAGTAACTTGGCATACTCCAGCTACTGAACCTCAATGATGATACGATATACGATGAGAAGCGGCTCCGCATGTTCGTGGGTGGGGTAATCGTCAGCTGCATAGCCGGCACCGTTATTCACGTGGCCTTATCTAATCTGATTTATGAGGGAAACAATTCTTCTCTTCGAATACCTTTACCCTGTCACGTACATGGCGGCACTATCAATCGGGGCAACGAAACACTCATTTAAATTCAAGTACGCTGTATTTTCTCAATTTGTTGCTGTAAGAACCGTAAAATCCAACACCCTAAACGATAAATTATACACAGTAAAAGCTCCCGTCAAGAACTGGCCCAAGAATCCCAACCCAAAACTAATACTACGCCATTTGATCCAAGTCCCCAATGTTATTAAAGCCCTCGAAATCTTCAACTACGCGGCCCACTACCAGCTGGGTTATAAGCATAACTACGCAACCTACTATAAGATGGTCCAAAGACTTGTAGTGTCCTCGGAATTCGAAGCCATGGAAACTGTTCTTGAACAATTGAAACATGACAGGACTGAATGCTTCGAAAATTTGTTCATTTTTGTAATTGAAGGTTACGGCTTTGCCAATAAATCCAAGGAGGCAATGAAAACCTTCTTTAAGATGCGTGATTTTAGGCTCAATGGTCCCTATACGAGGTCATTCAATGCCCTTCTCAATGTTATGATTCATAATAAGCGTTTTCAGCTACTGCACTCTCTGTATAACAATTCGAGGAAGTTTGGGATTCTACCTAATGTAGGTACCTATAATATTTATCTCAAATCCCTACGTGAGATGGGGAAGTTTGAGGCTGCATGCAAAGTGTTTGACGAAATGCCGAACCTTGGATGTACCCCCAATGCTGTCACTTATTGCCTGCTTGTGAGCCTTCGTTGTGCTTGCGGTGATCTAGTTGAAGCTAGGAAGCTGTTTCAACATGTTCTTAGCAAGGGTTGGGTTCCTGATGATGCGACTTATATGGTATTGATGGATGGGTATTGCAAGCACGGAGAAGTGCAGGTAGAGAAAATTGTACCGTCTAACATTTAAGTTTGGTTTATTTCCCTCATTTTTGCTAGGAAAAGGTGTCAGCTGAACTTTGCGAAACATGTTTTTGTATAAAATCTTATGAAAACTGGAAAATAAAAGGTTAGGTTTTACACTTTCCTCGCGTTTGATTTTTTTCATGATAAGATTCTGGACTCGTTGTGCAAATTGAATGCTATCACATGACAATCCTAGAAGCTTATGCCTAAAAATTGTAAAATACTGTGAAATTTTCGCTGCAGAAAAATTGGAATCCCTAATTGAAAATGATTGGCAAGGTTGGTGGACAATTTTATTAAAGTTTTTTGATTGGTTGCAGGAAGTTATGACGCTTATGAGAGCAATGGACGAGATTGGCTGCAGTAGTACTGATGTGACTTATAGTATAATCATTGAAGCTTACTGTAAAAAGTGCAAGATTGACGTGGCGGTGAGCTTGTTGAACGACATGATAGGTAAGAAGTGGATTCCAAGTTCAAGTCTCTGTAATAAAGTTATTGATGGTCTTTGCATGGAGGGCAAGTTGGAAGATTCCAATGCGCTATGGCATTGGTTGCTGCAGAAGAATTGTATGCCAGATAATGTTGTTTATAGTACACTTATTTATTGGTTTTGCAAGAAGGGTGACACTTATGAGGCAAGGAAGCTTTTTCAAGAATTGTGCCTGGTTTGCGTTCCTAATATTGAAACTTGCAACACGTTGATTGATGAGCATTGCAAAAGAGGTGAGTTACAGGAGGCGTGTAAGATCTGGGATAATATGTTGGAGATGGGATGTGTGCCAAATGTGCATACGTATAATGTTTTTCTAAGTGGATTCTGCAAGGTGGGTAAAGCACATGATTGCATTCAAATGTTGGAGGAGATGCTGCACAAGGGCTGTGTTCCAAATCCTTTAACACACCGGATTTTGGCAGATAGTTTGAGCAAGTTATCGAACACAGAAGATAGTTTGAGGCTCCTTGATGTAATGACGAGGCAGAAAATATTCCCTGACCTAGACGTCTGGAATGTGCTTGTTACAGGAGTTTCCAAGGCAGAAAACTTTCAGAAGGTTGAAAAGCTCTTTCACGAGTTTTCTGAGGTTGCTCATTAGAACTCTGTGATAATTTGCAAATGGTTCAGGCCTTATATTCTCCTTCACTGAGAACTGAATTCAATTTAAATGGTTTGTTATAACGCCTAAAAGGGGATATCAGAATTTTTTCTTGCAATTATAGTCAATCCTATTCATAAAAAGCTTATTTTCATTGAGTTGTCAAATTGAGACATCAAGAACATGGTATCTGTGTTCAGAGGCAGCGTAAAGTTTACAATGTAAAGGAAGAAAGTGAGATTATACGATCCTCAGGAAAAAAATATTAGAGATTCGAATTCAACTACAGGTGGACATTCTCTGGGTGCCCCCCCTTCGAAATGTGGCAGAACTTAGGATTCAAGTTGATACCCACCTTTGTTTCTCTGCAGCACATCAATGTCAAGAAAATTATTTTGGACAATTTTTCCATGATTAAAGAGATTGCATTTTCTACTATGTTTTCTCTGTTTTTTCTTGTTTTTCTAATTATGAAAAACAATGTATTGGAGTGTTTTTTGTGCAGAAATGCTGACGGGAAACATACACTTTGGTTCAACATATTTAGTAAGCAATCTATTAATTTTTTTTTCTCATTTGGTCATTTTAATTCTTGAACATCACATCAAATATTGAATTCACCACATTACATGCTGTTCTTTAATGCCATGAACAGTATTTATTCTGAAAGCTTGTTATCTTGGTAAACTCTAGCACATCTTAGCGTGTTTAAGGACAAGGGAAATACAAATAACTCACCTGGTAAATTGAACTGCCTTATTGATCAGTACAAGAGTCAGCATTTCTATACTTGTGTATACTTGCAAAGTTAGCTGATTTCTGAATGTTAATATTTTACTAATACTATTTTGTTTGCAAGATAAATTCCTGTTGACCACTAGACAATTGAACTGCCATCTAGCATACGTCCTCTTAGTTGAAATAGGGAAGGAGAAGATAATAAAAATGACTATGAAAAGCTGCGTAGATTCCCTGTCTGCAGCATACTTTTCCTTCATGTAGTCATAGAAATATTTGTAGGTTCCATTTCCATATAGTAGAATATTATAATGTTAAAAAAAAAATCTTATAGGAAATCCTAATAGGAAAATAGACATTTAATAACTAATTTAATTATTAAATGGCTAATGCAAGTGCATGAAAGTGAAATCTTAAGTAGGGAGTAAAGTTAATTTAATTAATACAATTAAATTAATACAACACTTTCTTCTCCTCAATATTAGATTCATAATCAACAATCTTCTCTATTTTTTTGAAAATCTTTATCAACTCTCACATTTGTACTTTCCACAATTTTATTTAGCTTTTCTTTGAAACACTAATACGCTTTTCTTCTAGTAGAGTATCTTAGAAGTATTCCTTCATTAGATCTGCTATCAAACTTTCCCAAATTATTTGCATGTCTATGAATATAGCATTTACTGCCAAAGATTTCGAAATATTTCATAGCATATGCTTTTCCATGCCAAAGCTCATATTAGGTATTGCACTATCTCTTTGGGTACAAGACTCTGTTCAATATGTACCACTTACTTTTAGTAGACTTCTATTAGATTTTCCTTTTCAATCATAGTCACCATTGCCGCTTGAATTTTCTGTTCATTCTTCCACATCATCATTTTGCTATGGTGTTTTGGCTGTAGAAACAGTCTCCTTATTCCATGTTTCTCATAATACCTTTCAATTTTGGTAGAAGTAAACTCACCACCTCAGTCAAATCTCAAACATTTGATTTTCTTACCACATTCATTTTCAACTCCAACCTTAAATATTTTAAATTTCTCAAATGTTTCAGATTTTTCTCTTAGAAATGCAACCCACTTATATCTAGAATGATCATCAATGAAAAGCACAAAGTACCTCTCACCTAGAAAACCTCTTGTCCTAGTAGGACCACGAATTTTAGTGTGCACAAGATCTAGTACATTAGTAGATGAGTGATCTTTAGCTTTGAACATTTCTATTCCTTGCTTTCCTTTTTGACATCCTCTGCATATCACATTCTTTGACTTGCACAAATTTGGTAAGTTTAACAACTTCGGTTGAATTTATTCTTACCAAATTGTCAAAATTGATGTGACACATTCTCCGATGATAGAGCCAACTAACATCAACTTGGGATATCAAGCATTCTTTTGTAGCTCCTTCCAATTGATGCATATTTCTGTCGGTTCTCTTCCCTACCACAATCAATGCTCTTGATCTCTTCTTGTTTTCACAACCTTCATTCTTGAAAATTACTTCATATCTATTTTCACACATTTGTCCAACACTCAACATATTATGATACAAACCCTTCACATAACAAACATTGTTAGTATAATTCTTACCATCAAAAGTAATTGATTGTTTTCCAAAAATATATGTTGCCTTGTCATCGCCAAATCTATCAGAACTACCATCATACTTATCAAGTGAAACAAATTAGTGTGTACCTCTAGTCATATGATGAGAACAACCATTGTCAGTCAAACATTCATTCTTTTTCCTTCTAACGTATAATACAACTTCAATATCATCAATCTTAGCACAAATGTCATATATATCAATTTCAGATTTCTCAACCTCTTCCTCATCTCCTTCAGCATAAAATAAACAGTCTTCACCTTTTGATTCATCATTAGAAAAACTAGCATCTTCATTCACATAATAAGCCCTTTTTATTGAATCTTTTAAACTTTTGTCTAAATCCTCTCTCAGGACATCTAGTAGCCAAGTGACCTACTTTACCACATCTAGAACATTTTAGAGGTAACATACCTTTATACTTGTTGATACGTTTCTTTAGTCTTCTTGCAAAGTTAGGTTCAATATCTTCTTCATCATCATTGTCAAGTTCTTCAATTTTGGTTGCTTTGAAAGCCCTTTTAGATCTACTCTTGTCTTTGTTAAACTTTCTAAGCTCAAATGCTATCAATGTTCTAAACAGTTGTTCCTTGATAAACTTCTTTGGATCATAAAGTTCTTCAATAGCCAAAACTTCATCATTGTAACTATCAGGTAATGTCATCAAGATCTTCTCCATAAACTCTTCATCAATTATGTTGCCGCCTTAATTCTTCATTTCATTTACTACATTCTCAACTCTTTGAAAATAACTCTTAATTACCTTCACCATCTTCCATTCTAATATATTCATATTGTCTTTTTGCTATCAATTTCTTAGAAAGCTTCACTTTATCATTTCCTTTGAATAGACTTCTTTCAATTTTTCCGAAACCTTATAAACAGTCTTCAAAGAAATAGCTTTAGCAAGTTTTGATTTAGATAAAGCACTAGTAATTGCATACCTTGCCTTTTTGTTGTCCTCATATGCTTCGATTTCATCTACAATCTATAAGTGATTCTAAGGAAACACATACATAGTCTTCACATGCTTCCAAGTCTTGTAACTACTAATTGATTCCTGGTAAAATTTCATCTGATGTTTCCATGAACTGTAGTTTGATCCATCAAACATAGGGATATTTAATTTGTGTGCCATCAAAGCTGCCTCAAGCAGTTAAGCTTCACACTGATGAACCAAGCTTTGATACCAATTATATATTGAACAGGCCGAATAACAGATGGGGGTTAATAAGTTTTTCCTACACACATAAAAGCTTTTGATCTGTCAGTTAATACTTAGGAATCAATAACTATCACTTAAGATCTATCGGTTAAAGCACAATAAATTGTGAAAGCAAAGATTAGCACTAAAGAATTGAAACACTAATACTATCAACACCAGGATTTACGTGGAAAGCCCAAACTGGGAAAAACCATGGAGAAACTAATTCTCATGAAATGGAAAACACTGGCTAAGTACACCATTAAGGTGATTTTATACAAGGCTAACTTCCTGAAATGCTCATTGCAACATGGAGTACTATCGGTAGATTTCATTGTGAGGTTGGTTGTGCCCCAATATTATAGTAAGGCTCATTGCCAATAGGCTTATAAGAATCACCACATAATAAAGTTGCTGAGATGCATCACATATAGCTCACATATAAGCAACAACATTACATGAATTGTATACACAAACTCGAATTCACAGACTTGCATTCATCCCAATTGAAACGATAAATTTTTATACTCTTTGCACACCATAAATCTATCGGCTAAATGGCATAGGAGCACCCAAGCATGGAGTTGTTCTATGAGATCAATTTATATTGTAAGTGGTATTAATGTTTCATTGATAATTTGTAAGGTCCTAAAGTTATGAGCATCAAAACAATCAACTTTGTAAGGCTGTAGGAGCCATTTTGAGCACAGAGGCCTATGAGGTCCTAACATGACCAAAGTCATTCAAAGGGTTAAAAATGTCCAATAAAGGGTTTGAAAGATTGTAAATGGTGAAATCAAGTCCATTTCATCGTGTTAAAGATGTTTGTAAGTATTAAGGTCAAGATTGGTAATAATGTGTCAAAGACTTGTCAAAAGTGCATAAGTTGTAATATTGTAACTTTGTAAAAATGCAAGAAAAGTTGCAAGGTTTTGTGTCCATTGGTATTGGATAGTTGTAAATGTCAAGAAGGAATTGAAAGGGGTTTATAAAGTCATGAATGGTCGAAATGAGGGCAGTGATGGTCAGTTTCGAGAAGGATTTGTGAGAACATTCAAGGCAATTCAATATCTATCATAGTTTTGGGGAAATCTACAACTATTGCAGAGCCATGTAGGCTCATAAAGCAATATAATTTCATTGTTGTTTTGATTTTGAATGATAGACTAGTGAATCTAGTTGCATATGAACCCATTCTTATATATATTTAGGAAGTTTTTGAAAACTTATGTTAGTTTCTCTAAAAACTGTTAAAACCCCCTATTAGCGTAAACAAAGGACTTTGAAATTCTCTTTTGTCCATTCTTAACTAGTGAAATTTTCTATAACTTTGTAAAATGACGTGTCTTGATGTGTTTCAACTTAATCTAAGGTTGTGAAGAGTTTGGACAAGCTTTGATCTGTGAATGATGATGCCCTAGTAATTCTATGACAGAGTTCTAGTTGGTAAAACATGAATTAGTGAGTTATTTTGGCTTTTGGCAATTGAATATATGGTGAATTGTATTCTAGGGACTTGAACCATGTATTATAGTTAGGAAAACTACTTTTCAAACTAAAGATTGCTTTGTGTATAACATTTTTATGCTTCTAAAGATTCCTATTTGTTGATCAATAATTTGTAATTCTGATTCAAATACAGTCTGACATGATAGTAAGTTGAATGTTGTAAACAAGCTCTTTCCTTGTGATTATTCATGCAAAAGAAGTTTGTGAGTGTTGGAAGGGTGTGTTAGACCCCTTTGGTCTAAGGTTTGATGGAATCTTGAACCTTTTATGGGCATTGTTTTGTTATAAATGTATAAGACAATCTTAAGTGAAAGTCTGATTGATAAATTGTTTCAAATTTCCAAAGTAAGATTGATGAAGCTTTGTCATAACATCAATGGTGCAAAATTGTTGAATTTCTAGATCTGCTGCAAATGTAATAGCACTGCCATAATATTTTTGGTATGTACTTTCCAAATAGCAGCCATGTTTCTAATATAGGATGAAGTATGTCTATTCATTAGCATTTAATTAATATAATGACAAATATATATATATACACATACATACATACATACATACACACACACACACACACACACACATATATATATATATATATATATATATATATATATATATATATATATAAATGCACTATAGTTTATCCAACTAAAGCTACCAAACACTAATACTCCCTCTTAGCTAGGGAAGATAAACAGGATTCATACACAATATGAATAACATATTACCTCAATGTAAAAATAGTTTCTAGAATGTCAACTCATTTGACATTTGAAAGTCAACTTATTTGACTTTCTAGTTTCTTGAATATCAACTCATTTGATATTTGAATGTCAACTCATTTGACATTTGAATGAAGTTATTTTAAGATCATCACCTTACAATAACTTTTGTAAATACAAGTGATAATCATTTGGAAGTCGTCACTTCCTCATGGTGTACATAGGGG
Source organism: Cupressus sempervirens (assembly GCA_028749045.1). Taxonomy (NCBI): domain Eukaryota; kingdom Viridiplantae; phylum Streptophyta; class Pinopsida; order Cupressales; family Cupressaceae; genus Cupressus; species Cupressus sempervirens. The sequence continues at coordinate 614,069,744 of CM053788.1, forward strand.
ATAGGCCCATAGATTTTTGAACAATAGTCATAAATCATAGTCCTGTTAATTGTTTACAATTTATTGATCGATAGAGAATTTTTCTCAACATGATCTACTCCCTCTGATTCAATACATTTGAGATCATTGAAGTTTGACGGAACCATATCCTCTATCTACCCCCTCTCTTTCAAAATTGCCTCTTAATGAAATGTCAGATTCTCTATGAATCTCAATCTCCCTCTAAACATCAAATTTAGAGCTTCTTATCCAAATTTGCCTTTAACAAAGTGTCAAACTCTCTTTGAATCTCCATTTTCCTACAATAACCTGCTTAGAGGAAAAGATGAAAGCAAATATCTCTTATAGTACATATTGAAATAAGAGAGAGACTAATATAATAATCAATAATATAGATCAATATCTAATTTAAATATATACATTAATGCTAATTTTCCAATCTCTTATATATATTTATTTCATTTTATATCTCTTGTGTTCTTGAATATAACATAAATAGGCCTCTAAGGAAAAAGCCTACAATGCAATGGTAACTTGCGAGCCTCTCATGTGGGAGGTCTTGGGTTGGAATCTACCTTCGCTTAACATATAATAATAAAAAATCTAGGCTTTGGCCGTTTACCGATTAAAAAAAAAAAAAAAAAAAAAACATAAATAAGCCTCTATGAAATAACACAAATTAATGTAAAATGAAATAAATTCATAAACTTACCTCACATGAAATTTACCTCTTTTCCCTCCAAAAAGAAAGTCACATATATTGATTATAAATGCCCCCTCAATATACTCATTTGTAAGTTATCCTATACAAGTAGTTGTTAATGTCACCATAAAAATATGCTTGTCCTTTTTATCTTTTGAACGACAAAACTCTTATTCCAATTATTGGCACAAAATGTCTTCCGCTAGTCAAGGTACACCTCATTTGGAATTGCAATGATTTTACCTCATATCCAAGCTTTCACATTGCATGATCTCGATGATCAAGCATGCCAAGCAACATGTCAATGAACATGGAAACTTGGTAAATCCAAGCTTGGATCAACATTTTTGATATGAAGACATTGCCCGATCACCTCCAAATTGGATTATCATTGTTCTGAGACATCCAAGCAGGAAGCCTAAAGCTAGTCCTCCAACTACTTCTGAAATGAGTCATAGTTTGCACACTCTTGCCTAGCCTACACATGTAGACCCCACATTATTAGAACCATTGAGCGAAACAAGCAGCTCCAAGAACAAGTTGAGTCCAACTTATCGAATCCAAATCTTGAAGTCGAATCGATCTGCTCGCACCCCAATCTACAAATCTTGGCATTTGAGAAAACCCAACTCACCCATCCACTACGTCTGTTTGATCTACCCATGCAACCTCTCATTGTTCATTCATGATTATTACAGTTTTGATTGAGTCCCATGACTATTCTCGGTGATCCAACATGAGTTTGGTGAAATATTTTGATTTCCTTCAACACAACATGGTAGAAACTATTTTTAAGTTCATAGATCCCTTTTGGTGAAACACTCAACATTTATAGAGTTTCCAATTAGCACATGATAGATGCTATGTTCTTTGTTACATTTGTAGTTGGCTCTAATACCATGTTGAATTTTTGAATCTATTGCAAATGTAATAGCACTTCCATAATATTTTTGGTATGTACTTTCCAAATAGCAGCCATCTCTCTAATAAAGGGTGAAGTATGGATAAACATGCCCCTTCAAAGGACATGTCTATTCATTAGTATTTAATTAATTTAATGACAATAAATATCTCTTATATTTAATATATATATATATATATAGTTTATCCAACTAAAGCTACCAAACATTAACAAAAATTAACATGTAGACTTGATTTGAAACCTCATATAATTTGTTTGATCATTCAAGGGTTGGAAAGAATGCATGCCACTATTATTGAGGCGCCTAAAAGGTACATATCACTATTTGATAGATAATAGTTTGTATATTTGTCTAAAGCATCAAATTACCACAGGCCTTGTAGGTTGCACATGATCCAAATGGATGCCAAGGAAGGTGATTTCAATCAGGAAAAAAATTGTGAAAGAGTTATAGTCAAAAGAAAGATGGTTTGTAGTAGAGATTGGGTTAGTGAATTCCCTACTTTGGGGACAACATTTAAGGATGAGGGAAAGGTTCTAAAGTGTGAGTTGAAATCCTATTGAGTGTGGCTTATAAATGAAGAGGTAGTGATTGGAATAGATAAGGTTATTGTGAAAATTTTTACTTGAAGAAATGGATAAGTTGCACTTGAAATGTCCTTGCCTAATAACCAAATTATGAGTTTTTGTGGATTTAATCTTGTTAGATGCTTCAATCAAAAGGTTAAGGGATTTGCATTGAACTTGGATCAGAAGGATCCTTAGTGGTTTTGTCATTTGTATAGGATTCTCTGCATTACTGAAACCAATTTTAGATAGGACACATGACCTCGAGCAATGTGATGATCCTCGAGCACATCAACATGCCACAACAATCTCCTATGCCAACGATTATGATGAAAATGCTAGGAAAAGAGCTGCTAGGATTGAAGTTGAAGCCACATGCTTCACAAAAGATTGACCCAAAATATCATCCATCAAAATGATGCATACCATCACTGAGGCATGGAATGGTTAGACAATTAATGCTTAGCCAATGGTAAAACATAACACCTAATACACATTCTATGGGTGAAAGATAATCAATATGCAACCAATTGATATACCAAGTTGAGGGTACACATGCACTAATACATCAAAGGTTGAGAGAAGGATGTTGACAACAATGATAACTATCAACCTCACATTCTAACAAACTAAATTAATAGATTTTTATTAAAATACTAGTCCTCATATATATATGATTGTTTATTGGTGGAGACTAACTGAACTATATAATTTTATTTGTGTGAGCAATCTTCAATTTAACTCTGAATTTATAGATAAGAACAAATCTTCTTTATCAATGTCTTAGTACTGATTTAATTCAATTAGATATAGAATATGTAGATCTTAGTTTTACTAAGATAATAATGCCTTGTTAATAATTATATATCAGAACTCACAAATGCATATCCTATATATATGTATTGAGGTATGCTTACATAGGGGTATGACCCTATGTAACCATACATCAACACATAACTAAAATCCTTTCAAGAAGCACCGATCAAGTGCCATGATTCTTAATATAAACTTAGCCCTAATTAAGGCTAGCGTCCAATCATAGTATTGGTTCATGTTAGAGTCATTATAAGTAATGAAGATATGATCAAATCTCTATTACTTGATTGAGATTCAAAATATAATGATAAGGAATATATATATATATATATATATATATATATATATATATATATATATATATATATATGAGTTTGACTATGAGTGCATAGGTAAATAATAATATATATAAATCTACACACACTATATGAATATATATGTATAATCAGATTTAATATATTGATTTATCATCATATATATAAAACAATATAGTATTTTGCTTCAATTCCCATGAAAATAAACATTCTTAACACTCCCTCTTTAGCAATGAGGGGATTGAAGGAAATATAAAACAAGGTTATGCACCACTTAGAATGTGGTTTAACCAAATTATGGTGTTTGCCAAAATCTGGCCCGAAGAGCAATGATAACACATACTTCAACACTTTTGGTGTTAGAAGATAGATCAATTATAAATAAGGTCGTCACCTTACAATAGTGATCTTACACATAAGAAAACACAAGTTTCCAAACACCTAATTTTTTTCACAAATATATATGAAGCAATGAATTTACAAATTTGTCAAACCAAGTTTATCTCTGAAGTATTCTATTTTCAACCTTGCAAGAGGCTTAGTAAAAATGTCAGCATTTTTCTCATTGGTGCTGATGTAAATCAACTTGATAACATTTTAGTTGACCATGTCTCGAATTTAGTGATAAGGTGTCTCAATGTGCTTTGATCGATTATGGAAAATAGGATTAGTAGAAAGTTTGATGAAACTCTAGTTATCACAACGAATCACTATGAGATCTAGTTGTTTTCTAAAAAGTCCAAGTAACAACTTTCTTAGCCACACTGCTTCACGTTTCGGCTTCGATGGAACTTAGGCAACTTTAGGTTATTTTCTACTAAACCATGATATCATTGCTGACCCAAGATTGAAAAAATATCCTATAGTACTCTTATGGTTTATGGAACATCCAACCCAATCAGAATTAGTATATCCTTTACATTTAATATCAACATTCTTGTACTTCAAACCAAGACCAATAGTGCCACGTAGATATCTCAAGATATGCTTATCAACCATCAAATGAATCTTCTTTGGTTCACACATGAAATAATTTAAAAAATTTGTGGCATAGCAGATATCAGGTCTAGTATTTACTAAATGCATAAGTGATCGAATGATCTATCTGTAAAGAGTGGGATCAATAGCCTTAAATAGCCTTAGAATTCACAGCTTCTTCTTTTAGTTTGTGTAGATTAATTTCCATCGAAGTTGCTAGAGGTTTGTTGTCCATCATTCCAAATCTAGTCAAGATGTTTTGAGTGTACTTCCCTTGATTTAGAAAAGTGTGATCTTTTTTTGACATACGTCTAGGCCCAAAAAATAGTGTAGTAGGCCTAGACCTTCATTTCAAATTCAACTATAAGATCTTGTTTGCATCTTTCAATTAAGTGATCGTTACTTGTTATCAATAGATCATCAACCTATAAAACAAGTATTAACATGTCATCATTAGAAATTTTAAAGTAGATGTTAGGATCAACTTTGTTCTTTGAGTATCCTAGTTTGTGAGGTAGCTATCTATCCTTTTATACCAAGCTCAAGGTGCTTGTTTGAGGTGATAGAGAGCTTTCTTGAGTTTACATACATATAGATTCTTATTTTTTATAACAAAACCTTTATGTTGTTCAATATATGCTTCCTCATTAATAACACCATTCAGGAATGCAGTCTTGACATCCATTTGATGTATCTTCCATCCTTTGGATGTTGCAATTGCAGTAATCGTTCTTATTGAAGTGTATTGAGCAACTTTAGCAAAGGTTTCCTCATAATCAACACTTGCCTCTAAGAAAAACCTCGAGAAACAAACCTTGCTTTATGTTTTTCAATATTGCCATCTAAAGCATATTTGATTTTGTACAACCACTTTGATGAAACAATTGATTTGTCTTTTGGCCTAGGTACAATATCCCAAACATCATTTTGTAATATGGATTGATATTCTTCAATCATAGCATTTTTCCAAGCTTGACAAGTTAGTGCTTCTTTAACAGTTGATGGTTCAGATTTAGTACTAGCTCAGTTACTAGAGCAGTGTAACAAGATTTGTTTCTTGTTTTCTTGCTTTTGCTGGAAATTTCATCTGGCTCAACATTATTTCCTTGCCCATAATGGTCTTTTCTTTATATTAGAGATCTCTCTATTTTCTATATCTGGTAATGGTTCATTTTCTTTTGATATGTTCTCCCTCTGAATTTTAGTTTGTGGATTTTCATCTAAGTCTATGCTGGGCTCATCTTGTATACTTATTGATAGTTTTAAAACAATGTTTTCTTCAAATATAACATCTCTGCTTAATTCAACTGATATTTGTCTAGGTAAATAGACTCTATACCCTTTGGAGTTTACACTATACCCAAAAAAAATTCCTTTCTTCCTAGATGGTTCTAACTTGGTTCTTTTTTCTTTAGGTATGTGAATGTAAACAGGGTAGCCAAATATTCTAAGATGACTTAAGTTACATTTAATTCCTATAAAGACTTCTTAAGGAGTTATGTTTTCTAAAATTGAGTGTGGAAATCTGTTTTGAATGCATACAACAGTATTGGTGGCCTCTATCCAGAATGAGAAGTATAAATGTGGTCATGAAGTATGGCTTTTGTTGCTTCAACAATGATTCTATTTTTCCTTTTTGCTACCCCATTCTGTTGAGGATTATAAGGTATTGTATACTCCCTCTTAATCCCAACAGAGGTACAAAAAACTTTGAAATTTTTAGAGGTATATTCTCCTCCATTATTTGATGATTAATCTTAGAGTCTTAATTCTTTTGACATTTGATTTTCCACAATTTCTTTGAATTCTTTAAATTTTGATAAGACCTCATTTGATTCTTTGACCTTTAAAAAATATATCCAAATTTTCCTATAGAAATTATCAATGAATATTATGTAGTAAGAGAATCCTCCTAGAGAAAGTGTTGGCATACGTCCACATAAATTAGAGTGAACTAGTTCTAGAATTGATTTAGACTTGTGTTCACTAGGAGGCAAAGATCTTTTTATATTCTTTCTTAGTGCACATCCTTTACAAGTGCCTACATGTTTTGAATTTATGCTAGGTATTCTAGTGGTGATTTTTTCTACATTTGGAAGTGAATTAAATCCAATATGTCTAAGCCTTCTATGCTATACTTCATTAGAATTTGTTACTTTATGGCTTAGGGCTTGCTTTTGAATGTTGCATAGTTTATATAGAGTCTCATCTCTAGTCCCTATAGTTATAGCATTCTTGAGATTAGTGTTTTTAGGCTAGTACAACACTAGTGAAGGTGGCTTGAAACCCTTCAGCAACAAGTCCAGAGATTGATACTAGATTTCTTTTTATGCCCGATATGAAAAGAACATCTTTCAATTTAAGTGTAACCCCAGTTCTTAGTTGTATAGAATAGGTCCCAATTCCTTTTACTAGATAAGTGGAGTTGTCTCCAATGGTGACTCCTTCAGTGAGATAATCTTCACAAGTTTTGAACTTATTTTTGAATCCTGTTATATGTTGGTAAGCATTGCTATATTTTATCCATACATTTTGGTTGGATTTCATCTCACTTGATAGGGAAAAGTAGAATAACAAATTTTCATCCTTTTTTATTTTGGCTAAGGAAGCTAGGATTTTTTTCTCTTTCTAGACAATTTCTGAAGGTATGTTTGAATTTATCACACTTATAACATTGAACTTTGGAGAAATCATTTCTTTTGTAATTATTATTTCCTTTCCTTTTATCATATTTCTTTCCATTGAATTTCATATTCTTCCCTTTGTTTTTGGAGAATGAGAAAAGAGCTTGATTTTCTCCCTCTTGATTTGAAATCATTCCTCTAGAAATTAGTCTTGATTCTTTTGATGTGCAATCATTTTTCAGTTGATCAAAAGCTAGTATTGATGGTTTGTTGACAACCTAGAAGAATGCTTCCCAAGACATAGGTGATCCTTTAAGTGCTATTATGTATAGTTCTTGATCTTCTACTTTTCTTTCAATAGAAGATAAACAATTCTTTATTTCAGAAATCTTTCCAAAGTAGGATGAAATTGACTCTCCTTTATTCATTTTTGTATTCATCAATTAATTTTTTAATTTAATCAATCTACTTGAGTTATTGATTTCAAATTTATCCTTAATTTTCTTGAATACCTCAAATGTTTTTTTTGAGATTTGAGATGGATGGAAGAATATGATCTTTTACGGAATCAACAATGATTTTCTTGGCTTTATTATTTCCTCTTTTCGAAGTAGCTTTTTCTACCTCATCTCCAGGTATTGAAATATCTGATTCAATGAATGATTCTAGTTCTAATTCTTCAAGAATTGTTATAATTCAAAATTTCCATGAGAATAATTTTGTTACTTCTTCAAGCCTATCTTCTACTCTAATGTTGTTTGACATGTTGTCACTTTTGATTCAAGAATTTAAATTTGGAAGTCTCTCTACCAATTAGGCTCTGATACCATGTAAATTTATATGATTGTTTATTGGTGGAGACTAACTGAATTATATAATTTTATCTATGTGAGAAATCTTCAATTTAACTCTCAATTTATAGATAAGAACAGATCTTCTTTATTAATGTCTTAGTACTAATTTAATTCAAATAGATATAGAATATGCAGATCTAGGTTATACAGAGATAGTAATGCCTTGTTAATGATTATTTATCATAAATCACAAATGCATATACTATATATATGTATTGAGGTATGTTTACGTAGGGGTATGATCCTACATAACCATACATCAACACATAACTAAAATCCTTTTAAGAAGCACCGATCAAGTGCTATGATTCTTAATATAAACTCAACCTTAATTAAGACTAGCATTTGATCATAGTATCGGTTCATGTTAGAGTCAATACAAGTAATGAACATATGATCAAATTGCTATTACTTGATCGACATTCATAATCTAATGATAAGGAATATATATATGTGTGTGTGTGTGTATGTATATAAATGTATATATATATATATATATATATATATATATATATATATATATATATATATATATATATATATATCTATATATATGTGCGTATATATATTTGTGTATATATACACAAATATATATATATATGTACATATATATATGTGTGTGTGTATATCTATATCTATATATACATATACATATACGTATACATACATACATATACACATATATATGTATACATATACATACATCAGTATATACATGTATATGTAGACATATATATGTGTATATGTATATATATGTATACATATATGTATATGTATATATAGATATAGATATACACACACATATATATGTATATGTATACATATATACATACATATATATGTGTATATGTATATGTATGTATATGTATATATGTGTAGATGTATATGTATGTATATATACATACATATACATCTACACATATACATATATACATGTATATGTGTAGATGTATATGTATGTATACGTATATGTATATGTATATATAGATATAGATATACACACACATATATATGTATATGTATGTACATATATACATATACATATATATGTGTATATGTATATGTATGTATATGTATATGTATATACATATATATACACATGTGTATATATATATATATACATATATACATACATATATACATGTGTATATATATATATATGTATGTATATATGTATATATATATATATATATGTATATATGTATACATATATATATATGTATATATGTATACATATATATATATATATATATGTGTGTGTGTGTGTGTGTGTGTGTGTGTGTGTGTGTGTATGTATATATACATATATACATATACATATATATATACACATATACATATGTATGTATATATGTATATATATATGTATATTATATATGTATATATATGTATATGTATATATATATATATATATATATATACATGTATGTATGTATGTATATATACATGTATGTATGTATAATTAGATTTAATATACCGATTTATCATCAGATATGTAAAACACATAAATATTATTTTTCTTCAATTTCCATTAAACTAATATTCTTAACATGAATAAATAAGAAACATTTGTTTTGTGATTGCGATTTGCTAAGTTTTCATGGAATAATGGTAATTTGTTTTTCTGCAATATTGCGCAAGGGATAATGATGCTACATTTTTTAGTGTTCTACATTATTAATGTTTTTTGGTAGTATTATGCAGTATGGCTCACATTATCCACTTTTATCATTTATTTTCTCTATTAAATTCTCTTCCACCAAATCAGACAAAACATTGTGACCTGCAACTTTTGGGACTTCCATTTGGTGCTACCCACTAGTACAATATTTGGTTAGTTTGAATGATTTATAGTTCACCTTTAGAAAATGAAATTTAATGGGAAGATTTTGTAAAGTTGTGAAGAATTAGTAAAATAGATGTAAATTCTCAATAAATTTTGTCTCCTGTTTTATAGTTTTCATTGTTAGATCTCATAAACAAATTGGATTACAAGCACCCCTAAAATCACATGTCAAGATCAAGAATTGAAGTACCTGTAAAACCTCAATATTTTTAGTCCTCCTTTTGTTTACTGTGATTAGATTAGAGTAGCAGTTGTACGAAGATTTGGTTTGGTTTACTTTGTTTGAAAGATTTCTACTGTGGTAGGGTTCTATAAAATTTTTCTATGGACTACCCATTTTTTTCATTGGGATTGTTGAAAGACACAATTTGTGTAGAATCTTTGTAGACAAGTTACTTGTCATAGTTTTGTAGTCAGATTATTTCTATTGATGTATTATATTACATTTTATATAATTATGTTGTTAACTATTAAATGCACTGGCTCTGGGTATAGTTGTTCCACGCAGGTAAATCAACTTTTAGGAAATTGAAACATTCCTTGTCACTTGCTCGAAACCAAATTTAAACTCTCAAGCTACAATTTTTTTTCCTTGAGCTCATGAGTCTAGGAGCTTTATAACTCTGATGTTTTTAGATTAATTATCATATATTGTGAATGAATTAAAGCAACAACTATAGGGAGATTGGTTGTAGTTCTCATTTTTACAACATTTTTCTTTGATAGGCTTTCATACTATTTTTCTTCCAAACTTTATTCATTTTGTCTAATTGATATGTATTTGACTATATATTTGTTGCAAATTCTCCTCTAGAATGACCCTTTATTTACTGTTAATGACACATAATATTTCAGAAGTGACCTTTTGTATTGTACTATTGGTTCACGCCTATGAAAAAAAGTCAAAGAGTTTCAATGCTTGCCATCCTAATAATTTGCCTTGGACTGCTTGAAAAGAACTCCCTAAAACTCTAACCTAGGTGTCCTTTTTCTCATCCTTTGCAGAGGAGATAATATAAGACAAAATTAAGACCAATACAACTCTCAAATCAATCTCTAATTTCAACCATTCTATTGTCCTATGCAATGTTATGTAAGACAAATAAGTCCAAACTGAACTATCACTATATTTTCCTTCTAATTGTAAAAATTGGCTTCATGGTCGAAATATTGATAGTAGATCTGAGCAATGTAGAAAAGTTCATGGAAATAACCAATCCAATTTTTTGGTCTTGGCACTAGCACTACTAGAGTCTGAAGGTTTCTCAATGATAAAATGCTTGGACCTGCCTATTTTCCATCCTAGTTGCTATAGCATGTGATGTATGAATAACATCATTTGTATTGCACCCACATACTTTTTTTTCTCATTAGCTGAAATTTGGTATTTTACTCTCTATTGCTTAGTCTACATTATCCACCTTATAAGCAAGTACCAATTTTTTTAAAGATCTAAGTCC